>CM034153.1:527301605-528777716 GCA_019776745.2 Taxus chinensis
TTAAACAAAGATTCTAATGAAATAATAAAATGTAGCCTTGAGAATGGGATACCTTCAACTGTAGCCAAGGTCTTGTGAGTTAATGAGATTCCATTCTAGTTGGACTTGTAAAATTTAGTAGAACCCTTGGTGTAGATAGGAATATATTAAATCTAGGATCACTCGAGAAGTAGAATTTATGGTCGAAGCATGTAATTAACCTGTTGCTACTGAGAGTGAATCCTTAAGATGATGAAACAGAAGTAGTTTGAAATGTGAAATTCATCACTTAAATTCAAGGAAAAATCTTTATAACGGGAACATAGGTGTAATGTACCCTTCCATACGCAATATGATTGTGAAAATATGAATTCCTAAGTAGAGCAATAGATTGTGAATCAAGAATGATACAAATTAATTAGTTAACCTTCATAGTTGGTTGTAATAACTTGAAGATGAAAAGAGTGTATTTTTAGTATTAAAAAATGCTATGAAATGAACTCGGGATAGGTTTTCTACTAATCTAGTAGCCTTCCTTTTTCTTCCTGTGAATTTTCCTCCTTATAACAAGAGTATTTTTCCAAACCAATTAAACATGACTCTTTCAAACAAATCCTTGTAAAATAATAAAAGGTGCATGTGTGTATATATGTTCCTAACCACAATCTTGCTATACGAAGTTAGTTCCATAAGATAAATGAGAAAAATCTAAAGGAACTACTATAGGTGAAATGTTAAACAAAAACATGATGCCTAGTTGTAGAGGAACGAAGGGTCCCATGTTATGTGTTCTTCAAACAATTATAGTCAACTAATAAAAATATGATCGTAATAAATATTTCACCATGAAAAAATGATGTGTTATGGGAAATGTTTTTGAGTAAGTGTATATTGTAATGGGTAGTTGTTGTACTTTGTCATTTTTGGACATGTGACCTCGATGTATATATGTGTTAGTGCAAAATCACAGCACCCCTGGATGTTGATCAGATTTCTAGGTTGATCACTCTAGCATCCAGTGTAATTGCACAATATTGAAACCTTTCTCCAAGTGTGGGACTTACAGAAATGAGAAAGGAATCTCCAGAGAAGGCTGGTTCCTGCTCCTAAACTACCTGCCACAAGTTATTCCAGTGTAGGAAAGCTAATCTAATCCTAATCTAACCATGCCAAGGAGAAAGAGAGAGAGAGAGAAAAGGGAAAAACAACAAAAGCCTACACTAAAATGGTGATACACCAGAGAAGGAGAATGTTGAACATCTATCAAAACTGCCATGGAATAAGGAGAGGTGAGCAATGGGAAGGATGGACAGATGCATCATAGGCCCAAGGATAGATTTCACACAGAAAATGTCCCAAAACTCCATGAACACAGCTCCAGACCTGCAATGAACATTCAAACTTGCACAAATACCTGCAATGAAGAGAGGCAAGAAGAAAACAAGTAAATAACGAGCAAGGATGGACAGATGCATCACAAAACACGTTTTTTTTACTTCAGAAGTTTGCACAGAACATCATTTCAATAGTAAAAGGCAAAAACGCCATTACAGAGAAGGGGAGGAGGTTCAAACTCCATTTTCAACCCTAGAGAAGAAAAGAAGGGAGCGGCAGAGCCGAAAAGATGAACAACCTGTAATAATATCCTAGAAATGATCCAAATCTGGCCTTTACATTGCATGGGTCGAGCCCAGGAGACAGAAAACGTAGGAAAACGTGCAAGTAGCCCCAACCATTGACCAAAACGCATTCTTCATTAAAATCGGTGGTTGAAACATCACTTCTGGCCATGCTGAAGAAGAATGCGACCCATGTGCATTAAATCAGTTGTTGAAATGTCAGTTCTGGCCATGCTGAAGAAGAATGTGACCCATTTGCATTAAATCGGTTGTTGAAACGTCAGTTCTGGCCATTATCACGCACCAGAGACGTTTCTCGATTTTATCTCTCTAAACTGAACCAAAATGTAAGATTGACCATGGAATCCTATAGAGAATTTCATAAGCTTTCCAATGATATAAAGAACATGCAAATCCGAGCAATGTATCAAAAGATATGGTGATTTGAAGTTTTAGGGCAAAAACGGCCCGAAAAACGAATCGGCGGGCAAAATTTTGAATTTTTCTGCGCTCCGCTGGTCGGACACCACGTGGCAAGCGCTGATTGGACGAGTAATTCTCTCTCCTGCCCCTCCCGTGGGTTTCCCTTTGAAATTTTGACGCTTTTATCACTTTGGAAAAAAATTCATTTTTTCCCCGCGCCCCCGCCACTTGGGACACGTGGCATGATCTGGTTGGAGGACAGGGGCACGGGGTCATCCTTGTCTTTTAAATTTTTGGCCCAAGACTTTTTCTAAATTTTCTAAGTCTTTCCCTGGCTCCGAACTCCCCCGCCTTAGGACACGTGTTCTGCTCTGATTTGTTGGCGGCTTTTCCGGATCTTCGCGTACCTCGCGTATTTTTGGCCCGGATGTCCTAAACCGTCTGTGACAAATTTCTCCGATCCGCCCGATTCAGGCTTCCCTATCCCTCTTTGCGGTGAAGACACGTGGCACATTTCCATTGGCTCTCGGCTCCTCGCGTTCCGCGCGTACTTCTGACCCGGATGTCCCAAACGAAAGTTTCTTGTTTCGGCCGAACCGGCCGATTTGCGTCCTCCGCGCACTTTTGTCCCAACTATCCGGGACTGTCTAGGACAAATTTCTCTAGCCCGCCCGAAATGGACTGCCTTGCGCCAAACCGGCCAATCCGCGTCTTTCGCGTACTTTTGTCCCGGATGTCCCTCACTCTGCGAAACAAGACTTAGGCAATTTTCTTCATTCTTTCGGCCGAATCCGATTTTCGCGTCCTGCGCGTCCCGATGTCCCTCTTTGCCCAAGTGCTGCCTGGACCGCCTGGAGGCTTTTCGGCCGGTTCACGCCCCGACGTCCCAACTATCCCAAGGACTACCTGGACTAGGACTTAGCCGATTTTCATGATTTTTCCTGCCCCAAGCTTGGTTTTCTGCATTTCTTCCATTTCCTCGACCTGTTGGGATTCCTTCTTGGATGGGAGAGTTAGAGAGAAGCAGAGGGACCCCAAAAAACATGATTTTGGGCCTTGAATCGATCTACTTGCTCGGGACTTGAATATTCTGATGCATGTTATCAAATTTACCCTGGGGGGTGAATTTTTGACAACAGTTTTGACGACTCAGCGGGGTCATCTGCCTGCTAGATGAATGATCAGTAGCCTGAAGCAATCCATTGGGCATGGAGTCATGAGTAGTAGCCTAAAAACTGATCTGAACTTTGAAAACCTCCCTCTGAACCACTTGAATCCCACCGGACATGGAGTTGTTCTCACCAAAATGCCACTGGAATGAACTGTGCAAGAGCAAAACCAGCACCACAAAAACTATGTACAGAACTGAAAATCATACATGCTCCAAATGGAACATGCAGAGTGTGCACAAGCACTTCTTCTGCTGAAAGCAAACCTACCTACTTTACTCTAATTAGAAGCAAAGGCAAGCTAAACAAACCCTACAATTGGTTATGAGAAGTAGCTTCCCTTTCTCAAAAGTGGCAGCCATGCAATTGATTTGGCATTGAACATGGCTAATTGGATGAATGGAAAATCAACAAGAAGCTGGTCTTCCACCCAAATCATCAAGGTATCAGCTGAAGGCAAATTCAATACCTCTTTTAGTTGCTCTGCATTTGGATTGAAGAGGTATGACAACTGATCCTTGGTACTTTGTAGCTCACCCTCATGCTCAGAAGCAAGCATGACTAGTTGTGACTTCTCCTTTGGCTCCAATGAAGCCAAATACCTGATTGGGCAAGGTATGATCCATTTGATATGCCCATAGCTCTGATTTTCAACTCCAAAAATGGAGTCTTCTTGTAGACCTTCTTGAATGGATGGTGTGGAAGAAATGGTGAAATTCCTTTGTCCTTTCTCTTCCTCCAATGAAGAACATGAAAGATTAAAATCTTCCAATCTTGATTCCAAAGAGCTGCTATAAGATGCAGGCTACTGCAAATGAATGTTCTCCTTCATGACTACAGACTCAAGTGTTTGGAATGTGGATGATGAAAGAGAGAATGGTGGAAACTCAACTGGTTCTTCTCCATCAAAACAGTCCTCCAAATCTGACAGATGAACTGCCTCATTGTTGTCCTGCTGTAAATGTTCAACTTCCTCCATGGTGTCTTCTTGATCTGTAACTTGACCACCATTGTTTCTTTCTCCCTCCAACATTGAGTTTGAGAGATCAAACTCCTCTTCAATACTAGAACTTGAGAGAGGTGAAGAAGAAAGAAGAACTGAAGGTTCTCCTGTAGCCTGCTTTGGGCTCAAAGCCCTTGGATCTGCACTTTTCTCCTCCACAACTAGAATGTGCTCCTCTTCTTTTGGATCTGGAGCAGCTTCTCCTTTCTTTTCTTCTTGAAGACAATCTTGCTCTTGATAGAACTCTTCCTCCAGCATGAAGTTTGTCAAGTCAAACTCTTCAATCTGCTACTCTAGAGGACAAGTTGGGAATGCAAGATCTTCCTCTGAGCTTTCTTCCTTTATGGCTGATTGTGCAACTTGAATTGAATCAGCATTCCCTTCAAATAGAGTGCCAACACAGACACTACTTTCTGAGCAAACTAACTGCTGATCTGCTTCTTCTTTTTGCTCTTCTTCTGCTGCAACAAAATCAGTCTTAACCACCATTTGTTCAACCTTAGCCTCTTCTGTGGGTTTAACCATCAAGGGGATCTTTGTCATCCCAAATCTAAGAGCCCAACTCTTCAGACTTTGAATTTCTTTATCTTTGTTTGGATCCTCTTTTTGTTGTTGTATTCCTTGACTGGCATTCTAATTTTCATCCTCCCAACATGGATTTGGGAATGCAAGAGGAGAAGTGGATTGTAACTCAAATGGCTTGGCAACTTTTTGTGGTGGTAGAGGAGGTGAAACCTCTTGTTTCTTTGGAGGAGGGGGTATTTCTTTTAGCTCTTGTGGAGGGGATGACTGTTTGGAAGGAGAAAGGAAAGAAGAATTGAGGTGTGGTGGAAGATTGAGAGATGGAGAAATGGATTCAACATTTGGGACAACAGATGGGGAATTTACAATTTACAATTCCAAATGAGATGGTGATGCTTGAGTAATGGGAAGAGAAAAGCCAGATGATGGTGTAGAACTTACCCATTGACAAGGTTGTTCAACAACAAGTGTATAGGCCTCTATTTCTGTTGTCCATTGTGCAAGTTGGGGCAGCATCTTCATCATGAAGTCCAGCTTCTCCTGAGGGCTGAAGTGTCTTGGAAAAGGGCCTCCCCATGGACAAGGAGTCCTGCAACCAATTCTGAAAGCTCTCATTTGTGCTTGAGCCCTGGACTGCACCATCTTTACCTCCATCTTTTGGATTTTCTCCAACAGACCAACATCTTGCATCTGATTGTCTTCATTATATGCATACTCTTGCTCTTGGATGGCTCCATAGCCAAACTGACTTTGGCACTGCTGTTCATATGGGTATGCATGCTGATTTTGAATTTGTTCAAAATGCTGATTTGGAGGATTTGTAAAACATGTTGGAGGTGGGAAACATTGCTGCTGTTGTAAGTGTGAGTTCCATGATGGAAATGAAGTCATGATTGCACAAATTCATGGAATGGAAAAGAATGAAAGGGATGGAAAGAAATATGGATGGAAATGGATGAAAAATAGGTCTGCAACTTCAGAAATGGGTTGTTGATCAGATGGAGTCGCCAGATGTGTTTGCAAGTGCCTCCAAAGGCTGAAATCTTCACAGGAACACACCAACCTATAAAAGATGAAGTGGAAGACCTCTAAGGTCCCATCCAAAAACTATTAGTGACACGGTGGCTTAAACCTGTTGATAATGAGACACCCTCTGGAAGATGAAATAATCTAACCCAGTGTCCCACCGGGCGTGCCAAAACTATTAGTGCAAAATCACAGCATGCCCCTGGATGTTGATCAAATTTCTAGGTTGATCACTCTAGCATCCAGTGTGATTGCACAACATTGAAACCTTTCTCCAAGTGTGGGACTTGCAGAAATGAGAAAGGAATCTCCAGAGAAGGCTGGTTCCTGCTCCTAAACTACCTGCCACAAGCTATTCCAGTGTAGGCAAGCTAATCTAAACCTAATCTAACCATGCCAAGGAGACAGAGAGAGAGAGAAAAGGGAAAAATAGCAAAAGCCTACACTAAAACGGTGATACACCAGAGAAGGAGAATGTTGAACATCTATCAAAACTGCCATGGAACAAGGAGAGGTGAGCAATGGGAAGGATGGACAGATGCATCACAGGCCCAAGGATAGATTTCACCACAGAAAATGTCCCAAAACTCCATGAACATAGCTCCAGACCTGCAATGAACATTCAAACTTGCACAAATACCTGCAATGAAGAGAGGAAAGAAGAAAACAAGTGAAAAAATGAGCAAGGATGGACAGATGCATCACAAAACACGTTTTTGTTGCTTTAGAAGTTTGCACAGAACATCATTTCAATAGTAAAAGGTAAAAACGCCATTACAGAGCAAGGGAGGAGGTTCGAACTCCATTTTCAACCCTGGAGAAGAAAAGAAGGGAGTGGAAGAGCCGAAAAGATGAACAACTTGTAATCATTTCCCAAAAATGAGCCAAATCTGGCCTTTTACAATGCATGGGTCGAGCCCAGGAGAGAGAAAACGTAGGAAAACGTGTAGCAGCCCAACCATTGACCAAAACACATTCTTCATTAAAATCGGTGGTTGAAACATCACTTCTGGCCATGCTGAAGAAGAATGCGACCCATGTGCATTAAATCAGTTGTTGAAACGTCAGTTCTGGCCGTGCTGAAGAAGAATGCGACCCATGTGCATTAAACTGGTTGTTGAAACGTCAGTTCTGGCCATTACTACGCGCCAGAGATGTTTCTTGATTTTCTCTCTCCAAACTAAACCAAAATGCAAGATTGACCATGGAATCCTGTAGATAATTTCATAATCTTTCCAATGATATAAAGAACGTGCAAATCTGAGCTCTGGATCAAAAGATATGGCGATCTGAAGTTTTAGGGCAAAAAATGGCCCGAAAAACACGGCAAAATATTTGAATTTTTCCCGCGCTCTGCCACCTTGGATGACACGTGTTGGGCACTGATTGGACTGAGTAATTCTCTCTCTTCTACCTTTCCATGGGTTTCCCTTTGAAATTTTGATGTTTTTATCACTTTGGAAAAATTTTCCATTTTTTCCCCGCGCCCCCGCCACTTGGGACACGTGGCATGCATCTGGTTGGTTGACAGGGGCACGGGGAAATCCTTTTACCTTTTAGCTTTTTGGCCAAAACTTTTGCTAAATTTTCTAAGTCTTCTCCTAATGAGCTCCGAACTCCCCTGCTCCTTAGGACACGTGGCATGCTCTGATTCGTTCTCAGCTTTTTTGGGTTTTCGCGTCCCTCGCGTATCCCTTTGGCCCAGCTGTCCCCAAACTGTTTGGGACAAATTTCTCCGATCCGCCTGATTCGGGCTTCCCTGTCCCTCTTTGAGGTGAAGACATGTGGCATATTTCCAATGTCTCTCGGCTCCTTCGGCTTCTCATGTCCCTCGCATCCCTTTGGCCCAAATGTCCCAGACAAAAGTCTCTTGTTTCAGCTGAACCGGCCGGTTTGCGTCCTCCGCGTACTTTTGTCCCAACTGTCCCGGACTGTCTAGGACAAATTTCTTCATAACCACCCAAAATGGGCTTCCTTTGCTCTCAAACCGGCTTCGATCTTTTCGTGTCCTTCGACGTCCTCACGGCCTGGATGTCCCAGCACTTATCCGCAACAACAGTTAGTCAATTTTCTTCATTCCTTCGGCTGAATTTGATCCTTTCGCGTCCCGCGCATCCCCATGTCAGCTCGAATGTCCCAAGTGCTGTGTGGACTGCCTGGCGGCCTTTCGGCCAATTCGGGCCCCAACGTCCCAACTATCCCAAGGACCACCTAGACTAGGACTTTCCGATTTTCTCCATTTTCTACCCCAAGCTTGGTTTTCTGCATTTCTTCCATTTCCTCGACCTGTTGGGATTCCTTCTTGGATGGGAGAGTTAGAGAGAAGCAGAGGGACCCCAAAAAACATGATTTTGGGCCTTGAATCGATCTACTTGCTCGGGACTTGAATATTCTGATGCATGTTATCAAATTTACCCTGGGGGGGTGAATTTTTGACAACAATATGGTGTTATCATGTTGTCTATGTGGGTTGGGGTTTTTTGTAAGTGTCTTATGTGATGTTAATTTTATCTATTAGAGTTCATGTGATGTTTTGTAGTGAGCATTCAAATAAATAAAAAATTATTCTAACAATTTTACTGTTTTATTTGTGTGTCTAATTTGTGGGCGTTACATTATCCCTCCACACTTTTTTTAGTCCTTCGACACACCTTATTTGTCACTATACATCGACATCAGAAATGCTTCTCTATCTAATTTATGTTACCGAGATTTCTGCTCACCAACATAAAGTGGGAGAAAATGTAGACACAAAATCATGCACTTTAGACAATATTTAGTCCCAGTCTCATACTACTATTTAGAGGGTTTTTGAGTGAAGAAAGTACTAATTAACCCCCATCTCTTGGCCATCTTGCTTTATTTCATTTCATCATTCTCGACCTCCACCACACACATGCCCAATCAACTTTCATCATTTCCTGTCATTTTTGCTTTGACTGGGGCGTCGAGGCTAGTACTGGGGCACCCGCGGGCGCCCTGGTCCCACCAGGGACTCCTCGATCCTTTTTTAACTTTCCCAAAACTTTTTGGGCTCTTTCTAGTTATTTGAGGTCTTTATATTTTTGGTGTTCGACCATCTCGAGGTTAATTACAAAATCAGATCAAGAGAACCCTATAAATATAAAGTTATGAGACCATAATGAGGGACCAAGCACTAGTCACTACTATCATCCACCTAGAGTTGTATCATTGGAGATCACTTGCATCCACATAGCTCCATCACAAGGCACAAGGCTAGGACATCTGCATCACACACACCATAGGGGGATGATTCTATCATATCTCATGTACCATTATATTACATTTTTCTACACATAGTTAGCTCGCTACATCACAAAGTGTGACTGGCACAAAAGCAACCTAGGGCATGTTTCACACACACAGAAATACATTTGGGTCTGGAATGTAGTGCAACGCTCAGTTACTAAGACCACCATTATGACAGATGAGGTTAGTCTGACCCTATCATATGTATTTTTCTTTTTAGGGATTGATGCTTGTTTTTGCAAGTCTTCCTTTCATCTTGGATTAGTAGCGATATCTGGCGCATTACATTGAATTTGATGTGACACACAACAAGGGTTTTGGACCACCTGTCAAAAATGTGAAGATCAGTTCTGGAGCATTTTCACAAACCAGGGTGTCCATTCTATATACTAGAGCACCCATAGGCGCCCCAGTTTAGAGAATCATCCAGATCCACCCTTTTCGAGAGTTTTTACATAGTCGTTCCTGCTTCTGTTTTCTCCAGCCATCTATGTGACACAGTCCCACAAGCATCCTTTGTCCAGCTGAGTTATTTCCTCTTTCTCTCTTGCACATTAGGGTTTCTATTTCCATTTAGATAGTTTCGTGGGTCATTTACATACTTATTTACTGCATTTACATGTCATTCTAGATTAGATTAACTATAGGATATTTAAACATTTTAGTAAATCAACCGCATTTGATTTCCCTGGATTTTTGGCTTTAGATTAATTATTGGCTTTACTATTTTTAAATTTTATTTTATAGCTTTTGCATGCATTAATCTTTAAATACTCGTCACTAACACTTAAAACTGGTTTGAGGTTTTTTGCAACTGTATTCCCTTCTGGTAATTGTTTGAGAATCTTGTATGAAGTCAATATAATTTTTTCGGATAGATCGATGAGTCGGCTATGGCAAGCCCTAACATTGCGTGATACGAACAATGATTTCTAACTATTTAAAAACGTAGTCAACTAAAGATATTTGGATATTTTTCCTGCGCTACCGAAGACTGGTAACTATTGGTCATTATTTTCTTGATTGATATATATTTATTTCCCAGTTTCTCGTTTGATTGGGAAATCCATGTACAGTGTCTTATTTGCAAAAAAAACATTGACGCAGTCATGTAATATTTTTATAGGTGATTCTAGACTGTCAAATAATACATTGATGGTGCTTTTGATAGTACTGCGCATCTGGGAAGTTCGATTTTGGGTAGTTTAGTGGCCAAATATAGCCAAACATTCACAAATCAGTTCTCGCTCCTAGGTATTATTTTACACAACATTCTCTCTACAAGATCAGTGGGTTTAAGAGTGCTCCACATTTTCTGACTTTATAGAGGTATATTCCTTGAAACTTATCAAAATAGACTAGAAATCAATTGATCTATTTTATCAATTTTGCTTTTCAAGATGTAGTCCCGGACGCGACTCCGAAATAGATCCTATAATGTAGATTTTTGAAGATTTGATTTTTTTAGATAACGGGGTTTTTTATGATGAGTTTTTTAGATCTGGATTTTCTTCAACTATGAGGGCTTTTTTGACGTGTTTTTTTTTGCATGTGGGTTTTCTAAAACCATATGTTTGGATTTTTTGGACTTTCTTCATATATACTTTTTTCTATTGTTAATTATACACTAACTTTTCTATAACATATGGCTGCCCACTGGAACTGTAAAGGGTTTATTTAACATTTCACTCACTTCCTTACTCCTTCAAACAACCATTCACGGGCTATACAATCACCTACAAATATATAGATCACAACCAAGGATAGGTCTTAAATACCAATTGAATTTACTTCAAATGCAGGCTCATCTAAATCCTACCAAAATACTTAAAAAGAATATGAGAAATGACATTTCCCAACCAGATTTAATCCTAACAAATTAGTTGTGCTGCGAACTGAAAAAATCCCTCTCTGTAAACAAAGAAACCCTCTCTCTTCTAGGACAATAACCATGGAGGAGAATGCAATAAAAATGGAGACGTTGAACAACGTTTAGCAATTGTAGATTCCTCACCAGGTTCAAAAGATTGCATTTCCTTTCTACTATTTTTAACTGAAATCACCAAAATGATACTTGTCGGAGTCTCTGTTCGTTGTCCTGAGATTATGGGAAATTGTTGATATTTGCTATGAATATGGTCGGGTGAAAACATCAAGGCTTATGCAAACCTTTGAGGAACCGAGAAGCAATCAATCCCCCTCTATAATTGTGGGATAGATTCTTTAACTACTGCACCCAAAGATTATGTCTGTGTTTGCTTTGATATTCCATAACACACTCATCAATAAAAGATCTGAAATCCTTCTTACTGCAACTATTGCACCCAAAGATTCTTCCTGAGTTTTCTTTGTCATCTCATAACACACTCATTAATAAAATATCTAAAATCCTTCTAAGCATGAGTGTCTTTGTACTTTTCATCGTTATACACGACTGTGTTGAAGTTGTCCGCTGACATCGCGTCTTAATCCCTGAAAGCCTCAATGAATCCGTTCATTTCTCTCATAACATTGTTTTTAGGAATAAGAGAACTAGGAGCATAGATATTGATCAGTACCAAGTTTAAATTTATTTGTTCAGTCATCAAGCTGCTTAAATCACAATCTTTTGTAACTACTGACAACTCTACGTGTCACATCTTCCAATATCAGTGAAGTAACAACCTGTAAAGTGATTTCCAATATGTGTGTGTGAGAGAGAGAGAGATAGTTTCTAAATCATTTTCAATAAATTTTCCATTTTGTGCATAACCTAAAATCATTGTTGTCCATGCGAGCACATATCTTTGAGACATTCTCTCAAACAATTCACTTATCTTGTCTATGCTTCCACAGTTTGCATGCATGTCTACCAAGGAAGTTCCAACTACATAATCTAATGAAATTCCTCTATCCTTATGCTTTTATGGATGTCCATACCCTGTTCCAAAGGTATACCATACAGAGTTGTCACCCAAATTTCTTCACCCTGAACCAGATAGAGAAGAAGTTTTTTCAGTTGATTTAGATCTTGATGTAATGGAGGTCATTTTTTTGGAGGAGGTTTGATTAATAAATAAGGAATATCAACACAGGAACCTTTTCCTTGTGCGTTGGACCAGCCTTACTGTGATCGTTAGGCATTCTGTGGTCAAAGTTCCGCAGCCCCTAGCAGCTTGTGGGCATGATCCCTGCTGATGGTAGACCCACTATACACATTTGCACAACCTGGCACAAACAATTACTTCTGGAAGACGAACCATCTCATATTTCCCTTGATGTCTATTTTATTCGTATCCCACATAGTTTCTACATAATGTTTTTGCACTTGGAGAGACGGGAGAGACAACTTTACATAGTTTCACATCTTTTCTCAAATATTAGCTTTGTATATAAATAAAATTTGTTTAAATTCTTTTTATTGATTTTCTTCATTCTTTGTGTGTGACTGGTATCATATTCTATTTCTACACTAATTATTCATCAAAAGTTCACATTTAAATAAAGTAATTAGTGTGGTGTCCCCCAGATTAGCCCTGAATTCTCAATCATATATCAACTAAGACATGTAGAGTTTATGGATTGCAGGTAAAGATATAACTCTCCCCTCCCAACGATAACAACATAGTATTTTTATGCACAAGTTACTATGGACTTGCTATGAAAGATTCATGTTTTATGATATTCTATTGATTTTGTGGATCAGGAAGGAGGGGAAATCCACATCACCTGTTTCAATGAGGTCGTGGAAACATTTTATGAGCAGATTGAAAATGGGAAGCTATATACAATTTCCAATGGGAGGATTGCGAGGATTGTTGATGCAAAGCTATGTTACAAGCATTTGAACAATGCTTTGGAGATATTCCTGCAACCTCCCTCAACCATATCTCCACTCATAGCAAATGAGAAAACAATACCTTCTCATCACTTTCACTTCACCAAAATCAAGGACATACCTGTAAGTGTTGAAGGTTCTACAGTTGATTTGATTGGCATTGTTCTTACGATGTCACCATGCTCAACAATTCGTCGACATGACAAGTCTAAAACAAAGAGAAGAACACTACAATTAAAGGACATGTCGAGATTCAGTGTAAGTGTCACATTGTGGGGAAAACACTTACATGCAATAAGCAAGGAAGTTGAAGACACGCTTTCTATACTGCCTCTTCCAATCCTTGCCTTGAAATTTGCTCGTGTCTCCAGTTTCAATGGAAGCTTAGTTGACATTGTTTCAAGAACCAAATGTTACGTCAACCCTCTAATTTCAGAAACAAATACACTTCATGTATGGGTTGATTTTGATGACTACTACCTTTCGGTACCCTCTATCACAAGTAAATTTATGGGCCCTCCAAAAATCTTGGCCTTTGTAACAACAATTCCGCACGTCGTATAGATGGGGAACACTGAGAGAAATGAATGGGCCATGGTTACTGCAAAAATCACAAATATCCACATGGACCAAAAAATTCACAAGGCATGTCCTCTTCAAAAAGGTGACAAACAATGCAGGAAAAGGGTGAAAGAGAATGGTAATGTTTTATGGTTATGTTCGAGTTGCAACGTACAACTTCAGAACTATGATTATAGATATGCACTCATGATCGATCTAAAGGACCCAACAGGAGAACTCCAGTCAATTACCGCTTTTGATGAGACAACTGAGTCAATCATGGGTGTTGAAGCTAGGGATCTCCACCTATTGTCTATAGATGAAGGAGCGACTAGTGAAATTACAAGCAATGTCATCGGCAACGAATACTACTTCACACTTTCCCTGAAAAAATAGACATATTGTGGAAACAATAGATTGAAATGTGTCATCCTTAGTTCTAAGAAAGTTGATAACATTGCAACTCCTCTGTAACCTTATTTATGCAAATACTTCTAATGTATCCGTCCCTTCAAAATTTACACCCTCACCCATCCCATTCTATACTTTGAACTATCACCTCTATGTTGCTTATTTCAAATCTATGTTTCGCCCATTTTCCCTGCTTCAAAAGAAAACTTCTATAGCTCCTTATAAACTGACATACTATTGTCACTTGCCTCAAAATTGGAAGGCTCCTCTGCAGTCAACACTTGTGATATGAATGCATAATTAAATTTTTTGCACGCTCATCTTACTGCCTCTTCCCTTCTTGCTTAAGAAGTTGTGTCTCGAAAATAGGCTACAAGTATCATTTTTGGTATACTATTTTGCCAGGGATTTGCTACAGTCTCCTTAAACGCCAACTCATCATTGTCATGTGCAATAGTACTTAGCAAATATGACATGTTATTTTGCCATTGAAGTGTTGGACTCTGGTTATTCCGGATGCTATTTTGCCCCTGTACATTAGGTTAGCATGCACAAGGCATGTGAACTGCATGAAATGGGTTTGTTGAAAATGCCTTCAAAAAATTTAGGTGAATGCATTTGACAAGTGCAAACCCAAACTCCACAACCTTTGTCAACGTACTCCCTTTCTATACCAATATGGGAGCCTTAACACAAGGTATGAACATCCATCAAAGTATAGTGGAAAGTGGATTTTTGTTTGCAAAATGCCTCAAACAAATGCGGTCTCATGGAATGCCATAATTGTAGGATATGCACAAAATAGCTTTGACAATGACGCTCTCAAACTCTTTGAGATAATAAAGCACTCTACATGTACCCTAGCCATTTAAGGTTCGTTTATATTTTCTTTCATATTTTGTCTCATTTATGTTTCTTGGAGAGCTAATATGTTAAAGCATTTAGTGGTTCTTTAAATCTACTTTGACGTCAACACTTCATATTCACTACATTCTCAAGAGTGAGTGTTAGCGAACTTATATGTCTCACTTGCATTTGCATTCGATTATTACACAACTAACTATTATTTAACATCCCTTTCAATGTACTTTGCAACATTTTTTTGGCTTTAATAGAAAATCAGAATTGTCAATCATACCCCTTATCCACATCAACTACAAAAGAAATAACTATCCCTCTAAATCAAATAACATATTCCGTTCGGCGTTCACATTACATTATACACATACGATTACTAATTTAATGGATTTGGTGTTTTCCAAGTTATTATATTAGACCGAAGCTTGCCATTTCTGAAAAAACCCTATCACGTATCAACGACATATTAGTTTTTAGTCGTAACTATTTCTCTATATTTTTTTAATTTTTAACGAGCTTTATTTATTCCACGCTTGCGTCCTTTGGAATTTGGCTCCCGACTATAATTTTCCTCGTATAGACATTTACATCGTTAGTAACGCCATACGTGAGGTTCAATTACTGGAATTACCATTGCAGAGTGGAGTTCCGCTTCTTCTTAATACCTATGTCGGCGGGGCTGGGTAATTGTCACCCAGTTATTTCCATGCCTGGCAAAAAAAAAATGAACATCAAGATCATGGAAAACTCTAAAACACAAATCAATAAATAAATTAACTCTGTAAAAGCCATTTGGAAAGGAGATTCAAAATTTATTAAATTTAGAATATGTGGCATAAGTTCGATTTCGAATTGTTTTGCCTTGGGAAGGGATTTGTATGTTTCTGAAATTTTCACTTGTGGGTTAGTGGCGTGGTCTTGTGCTCAATGTCTCGCGTGGAAATGACAACCAACATTTTTTACTTGTGTTTTGGGGGTTGGCGTACCAGGTTGGGAATATAATGTTGGTATGACATGTTTAAAATGTGGGCGTGGTTAATGGAACTCAAGATTGATGTGGAAGGATGATTTACCAAAGTTTTACGTATTTATATGGAAGGAGTTCATAATTGAATCGAAGGTACTTGCGTTTGATTCCATGTCAAACATGGATGGTGTTGATGTGGTTTATGTGCGTGTTGATGCTCATATGTTTGTTGATCATCAATCTAATTTAACCATGGTTAGAACTTCAAACTTTTGAAATCCTTCGACCATTTGAAAGGCCAAACCACAAAAAAAATAGTTGAAAGCTCTCGATGATGTCCTTTGTCTTATTGTAAGATATATATTTACCAAAGGTGTCTTAGCATGGAAGAGCCACTACCCCAAAATGGTCTATTTTTCATGGGCTTTCCAACAAAATTTACCAGCAATTTTTTTACTTTCATCTACTATGCACAAATTTTCTAGAGTGCTTCCCTAAATTTAAATGTTATTGCAATTATTTCCAATATACACATAAAAAATTTTCATCATATGATCAATTATTAAGAGTTATGAGAAACAAAAATAATTTCAAATTATTTGATAGTAGCCCCACAACTATTAAGTCAACGGTCATGACAACCACTAACATGATCGATACATAATGCAAAAGGGGTCACCAAATTTTTCAAATTTCGTGGGGATTCAAACTACCAACTCACTCCAACGCTTAATAGATCATAATCTACACATAAAGCAATCATCAACATGATTGATACAAGATGCAAAGGGGGCTCAAAGTTTTTCAAACCCTATGGGGATTCAAACGGACAAATCACTCCAATGCTTAATAAAACCTAACCTACACAAAAAGTCAGCTAGATCTCAAATGGATTTTTGTCGTGGCTCAAGCTTGTGTCTTGTAGGCATGAGCATTTATCAACTTTTATGATGTGTAAAATGATGGAAATTTTACTCATAGATTACATTTTTGTTAGGATTTTTACACGTATTTTTCCATGGAAAAGATGAGCAAATCTCACCACCTTAGGGTTGATCGAGATGATAAAGTGGAGCACAAGATTTAATCCTTGTTTCTCCTTGATCTGGAAAATATTTTAATCTGGCCTTCTAGATATATGTCAAAATATCTTCCCAAATTTGGCACCTCTCAAAAATAAAAATAAATAAAACTAAACCAACCTATCAAAGTTAGTATATTAAAAAGTGCCAAGTTCTTCCTATGTTGGAAATAGATAACCCTATGTAGACAATGGGAAGGTCATATTATCCATCTTTTCTATTTTGGAGAAGAAGTATGACTCCATTTGGCCACCGCAAAAAAGGAAATTCCCAACATTAATACTTTTCCCACATTTAGCGTTTTTATGTTTGTTGTCCCGTGTTCCTAATGTCAAAAAAATTGGTTCTTGTTTGGCACTATGGATATTGAAGACCACACTAAATTCAAACGAAAGCAACTTCTTTATAAGAATTCACGCTTACTAAAGCTAACTGAACCAAAATGGTACAAGAAAAAAATGGTATCTTTTATTTCCACCAAAGCCTCAATGAGGACACGAACCCCACAAAAATCTCCATAACCCCCACAACACGGACACAAATTAAACAAAATTCACCACCATTCCTCTAATAATGAGTTGGAAGAATGCTTTCCCCCCATGTCATTTATTAGTTGCTCTGCACACACATGAAAATGACATTAAGGAAGACAATTAACAAACACTGCGAGTCTGAGACTTGTGACACTAAATGAGTACATGCATTTCCAATATCATACTAAAAAAATGAACATCAATATCATGACAAATTCTAAATGACAAATCAATAAATAAATAAAATCCATAAAATTCAGTCAGCGATTGGATTCAAAATCTATTTAACTTAGAATATGTGACGATGGGATTTAAATTTTTATTAAATTTAGAATATGTGGTGTAAGGTTAATTTCAAAGTGTTTTTCCTTGGGAAGGGATTTGTATATTTCCGACATTTTCGCTTGTGGGTTAGTGGCGTTGTGTTGAATTCAATGTCTTGCGTGGTAATGACAACTAAGATTTTGTATGATTTTGATGGTTGGCGTAGTAGGCCGGGAATATAATGTTAGTATGGTATGTTTAAAATGTTGACATGGCTAGTGGAACTCAAGATTGACATGTAAGGATGATTTACCAAAGTTATGCATATTTACATTGAAGGCATTCCTAACTGGATCAAAGGAACTTGCATATGATACCACATTTACATCAGATACCACATTAGACATATGGATGGTGTAGATGTCGTTTCCTTATGTGTTGATGCACAAAGGTTTGTTGATCATTGATTTAATTTAACTATGGTTAGAACTTCAAAGTTTTGAAATCCTCCAACCATTTGAAAGGCCAAACCACAGAGAATGCAACAGTTGAAACCTCTCGGTGATGTCTGTAGACACCCCAAAATAACGATTATGCATTGTAACCATCTAACATCTTATTAAACACATTCTCCCTCTCTAGAATTAATTTAATTCATTCATTTAATTACTTCTATTGCACCTTATCACCCTCCTTAGATAATTTTATTAGATACTTTAACATCAAATTAATTAAATAAATCCTCACATATCTAATTTCATATTTAAATAAATTAAATATCTTCACATCCTATCCACCTCCTCAACTCAAGTTGACTAAAATTCATGACTAAAGCTTAAAATCATTATTAAATTCAAGAAGATATGTTTAAATTAACTCAAAGAATGCATTTGAGTTAACTAAAGATATCTCCCAAGTCATGACAATCCAAAATTAGTTCACATACTTCCAAAAGCAAATCATTCACAACACTTTTTGGGTGAATAAAATAGAGGATATGGAATTAATACTCAAAAACATGTGTAACCCCTTGCCAACTCAACAATGAATCATACCATGTAAATCTAGAATGAACAATTCGACTCTTCAATCAATATGGAAAACTCAACTAAACAGGCACAATCATGTTTAGTTATCTCCAAATTCAATTCAATATAAACTCTAGCTTGACGATGGGATTCATACTGTTATTTTGTTTAGATTATTTGGTAATCAATTAATCATACCATTATTTTCCCCATGTCAAATCAATTCAAATCAGTTATTTCCATTCTCGTAGCTCAATCTATCTTCCATTCAGAATACGGTCTTGGAGCATCCACAAATCTACAAAATATTTCAAATCAATTAGATCTAATAAGAGCATTACTCAACACTGTTCTTACAATCAAATCCAATATAAGGTGGCTTTGGAATTTATCAAAGGAAGGTTGGCATTTGTTTGTTCGGGAATTTTCCATATTCGTATGTAATTTCCATGGTTTACAATGTCCTTGACTTTATAGTAAGATATATAATTACTAAAGTGTCTCACCATGGAAGAGCCATTGACCTGGTATGTTTTTTGTAGGATTTCCAATAGAATTTACAAGTAGTTTTTTTACTTTCTTTTACTATGTATGTTTTTTCTAGAGTGCTTGCCTAAATTCAAATGCTACTTGTAACTATTTCCAATGTACACGTAATATTTTCTTATCATATGATCAATGGTATTCAGATGTAGTATTGAATGCACACAAAATCATTTCAAATTATCGTTGACTATAGCCCTGCAACTATTAAATCGTTGGAACTCATGATAACCACAGACGTGATCAATAAACAATGTTTAAGGGGGCTCCAGATTTGTCAAATTTTGTGGGGATTTAATCTAACAAGTCATTCCAATGCTTAATAGAACCTACTATGCACATAAAACAATCATCAACATGATTGATACATAATGCAAAAGGGGGCTCAAAGTTTGTCAAATTTTATGGGGATTCAAACTAACAACTCACTCCAATGCTTAATAGAGCCTAACATACACCAAAAGTGAGCTAGATCTCATATGGCTTCTTGTTGTGGCTCAAGCTTGGGTTTTGTATATGTGGGCATTTACCAAATTTTTATGGTATGTAAAACCATGGAAATTTTACTCATAGTTTACAATTTTGTCAAGGGTTTTAAAGGCATTTTTCCACAGAAAAGACAAGCAAATCTCACCACCTTCGTGTTGATCGAGATGGTAATGTGGAGCACAAAATTCTATCCTTGTTTTCTCCTTGATCGAGAAAATATTTTAATTTGGCCTTTTATAGATATGCCAAAATATCTTCCCAAATTTGGCACCTCTCAAAACTACAAATAATTAAAACTAAACCAACCTATCAAAGTTAGTATATTAAAAAGTGTCACAGTTCTTCCTATGTTGGAAATAACTAACTTTATGTAGAGCATGTAAGGCCCATCCTATCCATCTTTCCTCTTTTGGATAAGAAGTATGACTCCATTTGGCCACCGCAAAAAATGGAAATTCCCCAATATTAATGCATTTCACACATTGTAGTTTTTTTATGTTTGTTGACCTTGTGTTCATAATGTCCATTTGTTTCTTGTTTGGCGCTATGTGGATATCTCATGAACTGCTTCATTATTGAATTTATAAACAACATCATTTCTATGTTATGCAAGTTCAAACATCATTTCTTGTGCCCTAAATATTGTAATGAATGGTTAGCCAAATATAGTGTATTATTATTGATGTTGAACTACACACCCAAAAGCATCGATAGGGAGGCATTGAAGAAGTTATATGTTGTAGGATTGAAGGTGAAACATTGGATAAGGAAGATTTATGATGACGACGGGGATTGCGGGAGAAAAACATTTAAGGTTTGTAGAATCTATTAGAGGGAACATAGGAAAACTCCTTTTTCCTTTCAACAAGTCACAAATAGACCCCATTTCAAATTTTCTAACCTTTGCCACATTAGATTTTAATGCAATGGTTTTTTAATGTAAAATCTATCTTGAAAGCCACCAAATTTAAATGCCCAAATTTTTCTTGGATTTGCAAATCCTTAGAGGCCATGGAGAATGTGGATGTCAAAGTGGTGTCCCCAGATTTCACCCTAAAATCTGGGACTACCCATTAAAAAAAATCGGTCTTTTTAAAATAACGGGTCTTTTTGTGTTTTTATTTCCAGGGGATGTCTCTATTACATTAGGATATTCCCAGTGAATCATATGAGCCAATTTCGACAAATACCCAGATGTTGAAACTCATTTTATCCCTCCACCAAGTTTTGTCTACGGAAATTTTTTATTTAATTATTTATTAAATAAATAAAGCCCGGTTTGAAGTAAATTGTGCTCCGGTTGAATCTAGTTAAAGTTTTGCATGCCAGTATTCACACATCTCAATAGGATTTTCACCAGGAATGAATTCAGAGCATTGTCTGCAACTTCTGGCAATGTTTTTCGTTTTTATTTATTTCTTTTGCGTTTGTTTTCAGTTTTCTTCGCAGTTTGTCTGTTAAATTCCCCTTGATCCAATCTTTGTTCTGTATAGTATGTTTAGTTGTCTGGAACGTTTGGAGATCATTTATGGGCTCAGCACCAGAAGGAATCAGTCTCAGAAGGCAAACTTCTGACCCAAAAAGATGAAGTTAAGCAAAAAAAGCCTCTCTTAGGCAAGTTGCACTTTTTGGAATAAATAGATCTAAGCTGCAATGAGAATTTTGGCAATGGTAGGAAAATGAGAATTTCTTACCTGCCTTACAGGGTACTATTTCCCATGAAGTCAGAATCACTTAAGCTGCAATAGGAATATTAGAGGTGGCAGGTAGGCGGGAATTTCTTACCTGCCTTGCAAGGTAAAAATTCTCATTATAAAAGAAAAATCACTTAAAAGCATCGATGGGAATTTCTTGCCTACCTAGCAGGCTAACTTTTCCCATCAAAGAGGTTCATTCACCTATACAAGTCACACTTTATCAAAGAAGGCTATTTTCCATACAAGTCACACTTTTTGGGAGATGATTTAAGTTGTCAGTGGGAATTTCGGTAATGGTAGGCAGGCAAGAATGTCTTACCTACCGTGCAGGGTAAAAATTCCCATGATGAAGGACAAATCACTTAAGTGGAAGAGGGGATTTTTGGAGCTGCAATGCAGGGTGGAAATTTCCATCAAGTTGACTTCCTATTTTTAGCAGTCATCCTTGCCAAAAAGTGTGACCCACCTTGGCATTAAATAATGCATTTAATGATATTTATTAATGGCCTTTTTATCCAATTTTGGCGCCATGAATGGGAGGAAAGTCAATGCAAAAGGATAAGCTAAAGAGAACTTGAAGGATGCATGCTAAAAATAAATAAAATAAATTTATGAAAAAGCAACCACCAGCATGCAGACTTGGGCGCCCAATTGGATGAATAGATATGACTATTAATTAATTAAATTACCAGAAATAGGATGAGGCAATTATTAAAAATAACATGTTGGAGGTTATATAAGCATGGGACGCCATATCAGAGAGACAGTTAATTCTATTTGATGAAGTTTGCAGCCTAGACAGGTTTTGGCGCCAAAAGAAGGGGGATTTTGCATTAAAGTTTATTTTCTGCTGCCGAGAAGCTTCCAGTTTTGGCGCCTAGGGTTAGAATAGCCTAATTTTGGTCATTCTGAACATTTGCATGTTGGTATATATGCCCAGGTGAATCAAATAATATTCTTGCTTGCTTTGCATGCAAGTAAAGCCTCAAATTTTAGGGCAGCAGACTTTATATGCAGATTTTGGTGATAAAAATCAAGTATTCGTGCCATGGACTTTATCATTGTTTGAATTAATTGCATATATTCATCACAGGTGCTCATATTAGTGAAAAGAAGTTCAAATCAATGTCAGATACATTGAATATCTCTTCCAAATTAGAAGAAATTGTTAGATCTGCACAAATTGAACCAATTACAAGGGATTCCGGTAGAATTAAAAGACAAAGAACTCAGAACAAAGATTGTTCCATATCAAATGAAGCATGATGAAAGAGAAGGATCAACTGAATCATGCATAGCTTCTAGATTTGTTGACATCAATGATACAAACATAGGCCCTGAACCCATCTCTGACTTAATTGACAGATCCAAATTCGGAAGGATATCTCTAATGCGGGAAATTAAAAGCAAAAGAATTATTCACGCTTCAGCGTTTCCAGTCACTGCTCATTTGCTTGAATTTGTTATGAAGTGTGCAAGGTCATATCATCCTCTTTCCAGAATAATTTGGGATCATGAGGGAAAGACAATAATTAGGCTAGATGCACAATTTATTAATTATTGTCTAAAGATTCCGACACGACCTGTGGTGATTGCAATTAGCATGTTGAATGATGGAAATAGATGGGAGAAGCACAAAATAGATTGCGTGGGCATAATGAATAACAGATACATGAAGAATCCCATATCTCCATCAAAGTTCCCGAGGAATCTTCCACGATCCAATTTGGTGCAGGAAGTTGATGATATTACTAAATTGCTTTGCAGGTTAAATGGAGAAGCCAATACTCATAGCTTTTGCTCATGGATGTATGCTTTCGTGAGAACCATTGAGATCAATAGAGCTGATTCGATTATCAATTGGGCAAAGATCATCAGTGACAACATCGGCGAGTAGCTCCGAAGTGTGAGGCAAACATTCAGCTTCAAAATGACTTCATACCTGGTATATTCAGCAGCCTTGCATGGTATATCTTCCAAATTGGATAAATGAGGAGTTTTGTCGAAAGATCCTACTTTCAAGTGCTTCCCATAGTTGGCAGTTCGTGAGTGCAACAAAGATTACATGGTGGTCAACGATGGGTTTTTCTATGAATTCATTTGCAAATTGAATAGTGATCTAAAAACCAATAGAGTGAGCAAAGAAGCTTGGGAAATTGTATCCCAGTATGGTCTGCATCTTCATCCAGTTTGCAGACTTCACATATCTCAAGGTCAGTGGATTTTCAGGAGAACCAATCAAGTTGCCAAGGTATCCAAGTGACAAATGGGTCATCATGGAGTTTTGCAGGCAGCTCGTGTAAATGCATCACTTACAATCAAAGCGGCACAAACCTACATGTTGCTTTCCGGTCACAGATGGGTTATTACAGCTGCCAGAGCATCCACAAGGTGGGGAGAATCAAAGCTGAAATGTTTTCCGGATATGAGCATGAGTTCTTCCTAGCACGATTGAACTATGATCCATATGGGATAGCGAGAAAGACAATCTCCCAAGAGTATGCACACATACCTTCATTAGAAGACTTTTGGATGAAGTGCAGAAGCGAGTATGAAGTCAGGAAGAAATATTTTAGCAGGTTATCATCACAACAAGCATTTGATTATGGTTTAGCAAAAATACCTGCAAATCTCAAAGATGATGGGCATGTTATACTTGACACATACCATCAAATGGGAGGAGATATAACTGCTCTTCAGGAAAGCATAAGTGTTTGTCAGACGATTGAGGAAAGGTCTTCCACGGTTCTGGTTAGCACCTCAAATTGGTTGCTGACAAAGGGGTATTGCTTGGACGAAGCTTTGATGAATCAGATCACATGTAACTTTATTATAGGAGACTCCAGTAAAAGAAAGCATGAAGGTGAAAGTAACAGGAGCCCAAAGAAACTTAAAGTATACAAGAAGTCTCATATACTAGAGAAGGCTAATTCTACAGCTATGGTGCTAGTACCACTTTCAAATGAAGCTTCTCTCATGTCAACTCATAACAATTAGGTAGCCCTTGAACCCCAGGAAGATGTTGTTGTTCCTCCATTGAATCCAATGTCAATTGTATTTTCTTCTCAGCCACTCAGATATTCACCTCCCCCCTGCAGAGAAGCTAAAAGCTCAAATGAAAGAGTTTGAAAAAGTATTGTCTTTGGACAATTCACATGATGACATCCACAACACTGTGGAAAATTCAGATGTAGCAGAGTCTGAACATGAGAAGGTGGTACACTCAACGACTTCTCATTCCCCAAGAAGAAATTTTTCATCATGGTTGTATTTACAGATGGTTCTAAAAGCCAGAGAGGAGATCAACCCAGAAGAGCATGACTTACAGCTACTCCTGAGTTAGGGTGGAAAGGATAAAAGACCTAAATTTACCAAGGTAACTTCAAGGTTGATTATTGAAGAATCAGGACAGAAGTTTTTTGAGTTGATAGTTCCAGTGGAGGGAAAACAAAAGGGAGAACTCATGGCGATAGATATCTCAATAACCAAAGTGCCACTAGGTTAAACTACCGTGAAAATATTAAAGCAAGATACAAACAGACACTAATAAACACTTTATTCCTCAAGCTGGACAAAGAGAAGGCAGAGAAAACCAAATTTCAAGAGTAGGTTTCCCAGCTGTGTGAAATCATTGCTAAGGTTGCCAAACCTTCCTCTCAGCCAGTTTTAGCACATGAGCAGGTGAGACAACCATCTGATTGAGGAGGTGGAGGATGCATGTAATCAAGTCACGAATATCAATGAATGGAAAAGCCAAATCATCCAACAAGCTTCAAAACAGCTCAAAGAGGTACTAACTAGTCTGAAAGTTATGAAAGATGCATTATCTCAACTGAAGCAATTGATGATAGACATAGTGGATGAGAATGCAGTGGATAAAGGTAACCTGAACATTTTGGTTAAAATAAATAAGCTGCCGTAAGAGGTTTTGATTACGGAGCAACTTGTGCCTGATGGATTGATTGAAAAGGGAAAACAACTTGAGTTTGCAGTTTCTTTCCGCATGGAGATTCTCAAGCTTACGCTGAAGAGAATGCAATTGCTCGAGGATAGGATATTGTCATTTCTGGGAAATATAGTTGCTTTCACCGAGGAGGAAGTAATTGGGGATGTTTCTTCCTGCAGAAGAGCTATTCCAAACAAGGTGCCCGCTTCTCTTAAAGGGTTGCTTCTGATGATTCAGAAGAGGATTGATGAACTTGTTAAGACTTTCATGTTGAATTCAATCAACAAGCTGATAACACTTCAATTGGACATTAAAGTGTTCAGGCCTAGTTTGAAGGAGGTGGAAGTAAGCATTGACATTTTATCCAAACTATTGCTGCAGTTCAAGACCGAGAAAAACGTTGTTGCTAAAACAAATGGGAAAGTACTGAATTATATGTTCGACAAGTATATTCAATATCAGAAAAAAGAAGAAAGCATAGGCTGTAACATATGGAAAATCTTCTTTCTTCTCTTTTTTTCTCTTATTCCTTATGTTCCCGAATGAAATTGTAAGATTAAAGTTATTGGTTTAAAAGCCATTACTTTAAGTTATTTGGAAAAGTTCTCTAAGATGAGTCGCAGATGTGCACAACTTTGGCTTAACTTCCATATGCATGTCACTTAGAGAGGAATTCTAGGAGAAAGATTGCCAGATGTTCCATTTACAACTTCCCAAATGTTCTAGTTCAGTTATAGTTTCCATTTGTAATTTCCACTCTATACACTATAAATAGAGGAAGAGCCTACGGGTTAAATCATCAGAATTTTTAATCAACATTCTTGTGTTCTAGACTTTGAGCTGAAACTGAAACCCTTGATATCTTTCTCAAAGCTAAGGATTAGAGAGGAGGCAGATTTCTGGAGAAATTTGTGTCAACGGTGCATTTGTTTCTTATTTCTTTTTAGATCTTCACATAAACTTTGTGTTATCTTAGATCTGGATCTGAAACTTTCCTTTGCTTTGAATTTTGAATTTCTAGATCTGTTTGTTTCTTCTATGTGCATGTGACCAACTCTATTAACTATTGGTTAGGTTGCACATCTTCTTTTTTTTCTACTCGCATTCAATTATTTCCCTCTTCTGCATATATACATTTCTTACAGCTGCTTACTTACTGCAAAAATGCCTAGATATGGTTTATGTGCTACGTAGTTGAAGTAAAACCAACAGATAGATATTATAAAATTTAATTAACAAAATCTTACACGGGAGCCTCACCAATAAATGAGGGAGATTTATCTCATGATTGTATAGGTTTTCAGCTATGCAAAAAATCTAGCCAACGCAAAGTCAATGATTTAAAGCTTTCCCCTTTAGGTATGGGTCATTGCAGTCCCTCAGTAGCCTTTAAAGATCTCATATTTGGGATTGATTTATACATTCTGTTAGTGTGTTTCCTCCTCTACTAGGTTTTTGCCTTGTGTGAATAGTTATGGTTTCTAGTGGGAATGTTTTCGAGCTCATTCATAACATCCCCTAGAATTTTTTGAGATCCTCCCTATATTATAATCTTCAAATCACTCAACCGAATTATATTATTCAAATTGAAATGTTCCCTATTTATAACCTCATATGAGCTACAGGATTGAAGGAGGACCCTTGAACACATGCAAAAAAATACTCTTTTTTTCCAATGCCTCAAACATTAATTATGTTGAAAGGCATTTCGAAATGGGAGTCTTGGTACTTGTGTCAATCATGCATCGAGGAAATCGAAAGTCAATTTTTTTTGTTGGTTGTCATTGATCGACCACAACATTAGGACTTTTAATGAGGGAAACCCTAATCACTACCTTGATCGCTAAAGAGAAGCCCCATTCACAAATGTGAATGATATTGATGACATAAGGAATGTTGAACGAAAATTTTGCGTATCAAACATATATAGACTTTGGCATTTTGACATATGCAAGTTTCCCTTGAAATTATTCATCAACCATCCCTTATTTTCTGAGATATATCTAATGTTTTTCGCCTCAACGACCTACGATGTGGAATGTATAGCCGATATGTGGCTAACATTATCTCTTGACATGTCATATCATATTTATTTATACTTTCATATTCTTAATAGGTCAGATTTGGTGCTTTACATAAATATGTGTGTGTGTGTGTGTGTGTGTGTGTGTGTACACACACACACATATATATATGTAAAGCACCAAATCTGACCTATTAAGAATATGAAAGTATAAATAAATATGATATGACATGTCAAGAGATAATATATATATATATATATATATATATTAGTAATTGGTAGTTAATCATCATATTGTGCACTCGAGTCTTACTGTATTTTTTGGAGGTTGCCCCCTCGAAGTGGCTAAGCCATTATACTTTCTTATTGCGATATCTATATTTTGTTGTTCCTTAGTGTTATATTGTTGTTGATATTCAAATATATCTAAGTAATTTCATTGCAAGTGGTATCGGAGCTTCAATTTGGCCAAACTTGGGTCAAAACCCTAATTTTGAAGATTCAACTATATCTACAAATATGTGGCAAATTCTTGTGCAATTTTTTAACTAAAGTGGAAAAATCAGTCAAGTAAGGTTCTCTATAAAAATGAAGATTAGTTGACTTGATTTGCACAAGTTATATCCATTTTAGGGTTTTTAATAAATTCCCTCCACAAGCCATAATTTTTAGAAATTATCAAAGTTTTTAACATTTTAAGAAAGATATAAAAACCTAAAAGGGGGTTAATTCCATGTAGTTTCTGAATTAAGGCCGAAATAATTATGAAATTAGACTCTTAAATCTTGGTTAAAGGAGTTTGTTCTTGAAACCCTAATTTTTGTGCATCATGGGGATGTAACTTTTCTATGGAAATGGATTGATTAATGATAGAGAATAGTGGGTTTAATTTAAGAATAATTATTTTTCATCTACATGGACATGGTTTTGGTTTTCATCTTGATGGTCCAGCACAAAGGTGGGTCTCTCAATTGAATCAAGAGCGTTCATATTTGTATTAGGAGGAAATGGAACAAGTTCTTTTGGCTAGGTGGAAAAAAGAAGAAAGAGAAGAATGGGAATGAGGACCTGGGGAGGAGGAGGAGGAGGAATAAAGGATAAGAGTTCATATAGTGTTAGGTCTGAAGAGGGAAGCTTCAATATTTCAGTTTGAAGAGTGCACCCATCTGAAAAAGAATATAAAAGAAGTTCAAGTGGATGGTAAGAAGATTCATTTTTTTGAAGATTTGACAAATCTAGCTTGTGGTTCATATGTTCTTGGTCGTGAGAAAGAAGAGTTTCACATTGGTTCCTCCTAGCGTTTCCCCATCCTCAATATTCTCCTCCTTAAATCCCATTCTTTATTATCTTGCTTCCTCCTCCATTGTTTTGGTTGCTCAATTTTAAAATCCTCAATTCATCCCCTTTGGCGTTTCCATTACACATCTCATGTACGATTGCTAGTATTATATAAACCATTAACACTTTTTCTTTTGATTTATAGAGGGATTAGAAGAACTTGAATGACATCTAAATGACATATTCCATCCTTTAATGGAGCTAATAAAATTTTCTTCACCAAAAAATTATGTATTAAGAGTTCTTGCAAACCATCTGTCTGCAAATATTCGAAGTACAATACCTTTGTAATTATAGAAAGAAAATCCTTTATCCAATTCAAGAAGTTTGAGAGCGCATAAATTCAGTCAATTCTTTAATTGTTTCATCATCCAGAGAAAAATTATATAGTGGTTCTCATGAAAAAACATTTAAGGTTTGTTTTTATAAAACATTCAACAATGTAATAACCCAAAATTCTCTCTTCTAGGACAAGCATACAATGATTATTTTTCATCTCCATTCATGCCATTGCTATGGATTTTAGTGTTTTACATGCCTAACTTTCCCTTCATATTAGGTTTGGGCATTAGGGAATGAAACTATTCATTGTATGCAACTCCATGAATTGAAGGACCATGTGCAAGCCCTTAGTGTTAGCACCAAACCAAAACAGTTCTTCAATTTCTAACGAAATTGGTAAAAATCAATAATAAGGTCCTTGAAACAATAAAACTCCAGACAAAAGGTGTGTGTGTGTGTGTGTGTGTGTGTAGGTAAAGTAGACCTATATATTTGGTTTGAAGTCGCAACCATGGAAATAAGGAAGAACAATGAGCTTATTAGCTAGATTTTACCTTTACTAATAGGGAAATTTCTAATAAATCCATAAGCTACATTGTTTAGCTAATTGACAATGTCATGAAAGAATAAATTTTAGATATACTACTTCCCCACACTAACTGCAAGGGCATATGGAAGATTTCAATCCCAAAGTTGTCTTTTAATAATCTATATCTATGAGATATTAGTAATATCGATAATGACTTCAAGTTTTATATCTTTGTAGATTCCAATACTTGTATTAAACTATGGTTTTGTTTAACAAAAAATTATATTGTTCTTTGAATTTGATCACATATTAAGTTTGTTAAATGAAGCAAGTCTAGTGTCGTTTCATATTTTTTGTGTTGTAATATTTATTTATTTTGATTGTATGTGCAATAGAGCATGGAATTCAACATTCGAATCACAAGAATTGATTTGTGAACTTGCTCCGTTGATTGAATCATCAAGTGAGAGCAATAAGCTTGAACGATAGAAATAGGCTTGTTGCATTTTAGTATTGCCATCACGACATGTAATTATAGAAAAACAAATAGCATATGATTTGATATATTCCACAAAATGCTTTCTAGCAAAAAAGAAACACATAGAAGCTACAAAACATAGAATTATGTTATTATACCGTTTGCATGAAAATTTTGGAATTTGAGTAAAAAGTAAACCATCCCTTAATTTTGGGGAAGGTGCCATCCTTTACAATTTCTTCTTGTTGTGCTTCATACCATGCTTCTATAGATGCTTATGCTCTATTCTAATTGTTCTATTGTTTTCAATAGCTTGTCTTTGTTTTTGGAAAGTGTTGTGTTATTCAATTTCTTACCGAAATGCTTATTTCACTTACCAGTTAATGATAATAGTAATTTTGTAGAAAATTTATTTGTAATTAACATGTTGAATACTACACTTCCAAAAATGTAGATTGAAGGTCAATCCTGAAAACATATGGAAGCATAGAGTGCAATCAAGACCTTAGAGAATTATTAGGCTACAAATAGTTGGTCATTTATACTTGTGATATAGATTGTACAAGATGAAGCCCCACAACTACATGTATAAACTTCTCTATTATTCAATATTGTATAGCTATGTGCAATTTTTATTCTAATATTTTTAGAATCAATTATTTCTATTGATAGTGCTTGTATGAGAATATCATATAAAAAACAATAACACTTTTTTTTTGTTGTTTATTACTTAAATATTGAGAATATTCAAATGTTATTGACTCCATGTATACTTGTAAACAAGATGCAATTCATACCAATTTCATTTCTTCTTAATACACTTGCTTCCACAAGATTTTTCATTCACGCTTGTCATTATATAGTGAAGAGTTTTAATGTCAGTATATATCGAGAGTACTAGAGAAAATACATTTCATCTATATGTTATTAAAAATTAAATAATCATAATGGTGCAAACATGTAGTCAATATGGGAGGCACATGTTCATATCTAATTTGGGTTAGACTACTTATTGGGGTCTTTACTTTTTATACACAATTGGTCAATAGGCCTTTCTAAAATCAATTTTCTTTATAACTCCCATCTTAATAGTCATTGTAGTCTTAAAATATATTTTTATTTTATTTTCAAAATAAACTCCATAAGATGTCTCTCGCAATTCTATGGAAGACCATCTCCGTGGATCTTGCTATTATGGATGCCCAAACAACGACGAGAATGGAATGGACGAGACATGGATCGTCGACGACGTAAATTTGGACACCGTAATCTTAACAGGATGCAAAATAGAGAAGGTTTCTACTGCAGAAGCACCCGGGGGAGGCAGAAAAAAGGAAAGATACGTTAGTGTAGTGGCGGAGATGAGAGTCGTTAGATTTTTTTACAAGCCAAGGTAACTATGGTGGCATGCAGAGCACACCAGGAGTGGGATGTGGAACCCTACGATTGGTAGGAATCTACACCTCCATCTGATGCAGATTGCGTGGTGCTACTTCCCAGAAGGAAAGGGAGAGGGCAAACAATGTCAATTGTAAATCCTACAATGGAGGGATTATAACGACCATGTGTAAGGAGATTGGCAAGTTCCTAACCACGGTGACCTCTTACACTAAGAGCAGAGGTGTATGGTCCCCTATGTGTTCGGTACACAAAATGGGGAGTTGTCAAATGGGAAAAGATGAAGATTCAAGAGGTGTCGACTAGAAAGGAGAGACTTGAGAAGTGGAAGGATTGTTTGTGTGTGATGGCAGCGTCCTTCCCACCGCACTGGGTGTCAATCCCATGTTCAATATTCAATCTATTGTACTCTATATATCTAAACATATACTTTGATTCTTGGACAAATAATTGGGTTCAGGAAGTGGTACCAGTGATGATGCTATATAATTTTTTGCTATAATTTCCTATCAAACTGGTTCCAAGTATCTGCATAATTGAAAACTGGTTCCAGGCGTGTGTTATTAAAAATCTCTGTTCTTCTCCAATTTTTTAGGATCCATATCTTAACTGCTAATTGGGCGATAGGCCTTTCTAAAGACAATTTTATTTTTAACTCCCATCTTCTTGTCATTTTCATCCTAAAATATTTCAAGACATTATCCTCATTATCTCAAAATGAAACCCCTCAAGAGATGATTCATCCACATGAAATTCGACACTATTCTGTTGTTGAGATAAAACAGTATATGTATACTAAATGTGAGAGGTGATGTTCATCTGGACATTTTTGTATTTTCACAAACCCATTTTTCCTATCTAAATGGATTTATTGATCAATAGTATCATTCAATGTCTCTTCTTTCCTCCACAATGTATCTTTTGCTAATGTTCCATAGTTTTCCCTATTTTGGGAATCATGCATGGTTTTTCTCTAACATAATCCACAACTTAGCTTTTGTTGTGTAACAACTCGGGATCTCAAGTAGAATTAGGCTTAAGGGGTGATAGGGTGACCATGCCCACATTGAGAAGAGATACTTGAAGAAGGCCAAATGTGCATTCCTTAAGTAGTCTATGGGAAGAGACCAGGGATCGTAGGAACATCAACAAAAAACTAACAAACCAAAGAGTCAAAAGGCCCCCTAGGATTCAAAAAATCTTGACAAAACTCAAAAGAATTAAATGTATGAGAACATATATAAAATATTCAACTCTCAGTATATTTTATGTATTTAGACTATTAATTTTGGTGGGTTTTATTCATGTGTGTTTAAGCCATCGCAAGATGATTTATATGATTAGTCATTACCTTACTCACATTTTTCTCATGTATTTTTGGTAATAATCACAAGGCAAAAGGCCCACTTAACACATAAGCACTAAAAGAATTAATTAGTTTGGTGTAGGTGGGGGAGACTGGATGGTGAATGTAATCCACCGCTTTAGGCTTCTCACCCTCGCGCCTCTATCCCCATTGGAAAAGCATTTCGTATTCGAATTTTTTCTAAAATTGTGTTTGAATTTCAACAAACTAATTAAAAAATAGCTCTTAAACTCGTCTCATCATGGGGTCAAAGGCTAAGTAAGGCTTATGAGTTTTCTGACTTTGTGAAGAATTTGTGGTCTCAAGTTCAAGTCTTACCTTAGCTAAAAAAATAAATTAACATCGTATTATAGCCTAAGATTGTATATGCACGACAACAAAACAATACCAGGTTTTTCTAACATGGCATTAGAGTGGTTCAACTTTATCACTATTAACATTAGCGATTCTTGTAAATTTTGAAAGAGATACGGATCTAGCTTCCATTGTAGTCCATAGCAGCATACCTCTATGTCAAGCTCCACAAAATAGAAAAAATTTCTATTATCCAATTACTCCATAGTCAGCAATGTGAGGTTAATTACACAAACTACTAAAGCATGTGAATTGATTCACCTTGTGTAAGAAATGTACTGCTTAGTTTTAGTAGTTCATTCTCGAGAACAAGTTTTTTTAAGAAGATGGTCATATGGAAGTTAAAGAAGAGCAACTCTAGGATAATTTTGCTTGGTTTTAGTAATTCGTTTTTTAGGACATATTTTTTTTAATTGACGGACCTATGAAAGTTAAAGAAGAGCAATTTTATGAGATTACAGTCATAGAAGCAATTCCAAGATGCATTGAAGAGGCATATTTGATTTGGAGTGGTAAAGCATGTATTTTGAGGCAGCCAATCAACCATCATATTAGTAGAAGGTCCACTTCCATTGTGGCATCACCCAATAAACATAAGGATCATGATCTATTGAGATCATATGTTGTCACTTGCTAAATCTACCAATCAATGTGGGATTAATTATTTGAATAAACGAATTCAAAAAATACTAAAATCAAACTTATCAGCCCAAAAGAGTGCTGCAGTTTTATACAACTGCACTAACTTGGGCTAATTTGTCAACTGTAGTTGAATGATCTGTCAATTTGTCAACGGTGGTTGACTAATCAGCTGCTTTGTCAACGGTGTTTGACTAATCAGCTTATTTGTCAATCGTGGTTGACTAAGAATACAATCCAGTCCAACCCAAATCATGGTTGAATAGGAGCATACATTTAGCAAATTATACAGAGTATTGCTGCTAGTAGCACATAATTTCATAAAAGTTCTCCACTAAGAATATAGTCCCAGGATCTTCAGTTCAAATGATTTGAACTGTAAGATCAAGCACCCAAAATAACTTCTTCGCTCCCTGAGAAAGAAAATAATGCTCAGACCAGTTGATGTAGTCATGATGACTGCAATATATGATAAATCCCTTACCTTGTATTGTTTTTTTCCAGTGGAATCATTTATTTTTAGATTCCATTATGTACTCTTTGTATTTTGTTGGCAAAAGAATTCTATTCGGTCCCATGCCTCTTCCAATAAACTGGGGGAAACTGCAAAAGATATGCGTATCCAATTCTTCATGCCAAGGAGAGACCCTGCAAAATAAGACCAAGACAATAGAGGCATAAAAAATGGGGTTGCCATCCATACAACAAAAAAGCATCTATTACAAAGCAAATGTCTGGAAAAAAGCAAGCAAAAGCTGAATTCAGTACCGGGCAAAATTATCACTGATTCTTCCTTCACAAGTTTTGAGCAAAACTCGACATCATCACTTATGTCTTCGAATCCAGATATATTTATCTTGACCTATTCAAAACAAATAACCAGTTCAGATGGATAAAATAGACTTGTTGCATGGATCAAACTGTCGATTTAAAAGAAACTATTCATGTACGCTTTCATTCTTGTAAAATGTGAAACAATAAGCACAACTGTTGCACGAGCGTTTTTACCATTAAAAACATAGAACCCTGAGGTTTAAACTGGCAACTGAGAACATCGATTTTCTGCACACGATTGTAACATATTTCAGCTGCATGACTAAGTGTCTGCAATATCTTCCCATAAAATTCTTGGGGTGTCCTCTTTATGATATCTGGAAGTGCACCCTGCAACAACAAGAAAAATTGTCATTATCTGAAATGAATGAAAATATCTATTAGATGGCAGCCACTAGAAGAAAATGCATTCACAAGTAGGCAAAAACTTCTAAGGGAATCACACCCTGAGAGAAGACAACACATCGACCCAAAGGATCAAGAAAGGAGATGACAAAATGCACTTAAGAAACAAAAAGAAAAAATTGCTTAGAAGACACTTTCCAATCCCAAAAAACCACCAAGGGAAAAGTGTACGCATTTATTTTCTATGAAAAGAAACAGACTGCTCTGCTAAACCTCGGCATCATGTTTCGCAAAATAGTATTGCCCTCGACATTAGTCTGGAAATGTGAACACAGCATCTCCATGACTAATAAAAAATTTCTTGGCCAACATTACGATAGATTAAGGTCAATTAAGGGTTAGAATAGTAAACAAATGATTTGGTTGATGCCTAGGAAATCATTGGCATCACTATCGAGCTGGAGTGACATAAACAATCCTCTAATCCCTTGTATCTCTCCTTGACAAATTTGCTGATCAAAAGATAGTGAAAGTGACCTGAATTGTGCATCTAATAAAATTATTTGGTGATATTTATTATCTATACTAACTTTTATAAGAAAATTAAGGGTCACATGGCATAAGTCGATGTAGACAGCTATTGCACCTTAAATAATGATGATTCAGTGCCATGTCAGACAAGAAAAAGAAATAGGCAAGTTCATAGTAAGAACTTCAGAATGTGATGATGATGTTTTAATGAAGTCATAAACAATAATAATGGCATAATCAACCTTCTCTTGGCCTAAATTGTATCCCTTGTCTTTTCTCGAGTCCCAAGTTACCCTCCCATAATCTGAATAGTTAATGGCCTCTGTACTAGAGGCCCACTTGAGGCCACAAGAGCCATGAGATAAACTATTAAATTTTTTTTACGTAATTTCCTTATTCTTTTTTTGATATTTTGATTCGGTAAGGAGATTGTTGTTTTATACTATAGCTCAAACCCATAGAAATCTAACTCTGATTTTTTTTTGATAGGCACCATTCTGAATGTTTTCTCATCCATGTCATTCATGTATCTTATATTCAAGCATGTGGATAGGTAAACATTGAGAGATTGGTGCCTATCTACAAATTTCAGACCTAGATTTATATGGGTTTAAGCTAGTATTGGTCTATGTTGCATTGATGAAATGAATAATTGACGTTCAATATTATCTAATTTTTTTTTTGCTCTGTAAATCTTGGGTGAGCTTATATGGGTCATTTTTATGCCATTTGGGTTGAACTTTACCACATTCTTAAGGTTTTGTAAACATGGATCACTCTCAAATGTACCTCATAGTCATTGCACCACAACCTCAACACACATCTACAAAAGTTATGAGCTTCTTTACTATTAAGGGGAATTCAAACCTAGGTCATGCTCTTAAATGTAACCCCTAATCACCACACCACAACCTCAAGAAACGTCCAAAATAGTTATGAGCTTCCTTACTATGGCGGGGAACTTGAACATAGGTCATGCTTTTGAATGTACGCCATAATCACTACATCATGACCTCAACACACGTTGACGATAGTTATGAGCTTTCTTACAATGGAGGAGTAATTTGATCCTAAGTCATGTTCTCACGAGTGTCCTCCATTACTATTACATCAGAAACCCTTGGACCATTTAAATTTTATTTTGCAAGGATATGATAATACAAATATATATATATATATATATATATATATATATATGCTTTTGAATGTACGCCATAATCACTACATCATAACCTCAACACACGTTGACGATAGTTATGAGCTTCCTTACAATGGAGGAGTAATTTGATCCTAAGTCATGTTCTCATGAGTGTCCTCCATTACTATTACATCACAAGCCCTTGGACCATTTAAATTTTATTTTGCAAGGATATGATAATACAAATATATATATATATATATATATATATATGTTATAGCATCTTTGGTATCCACAACTCCTTTACAATATTCCAACTAGGATACACTTGTTTTTCCATCCTTGATACCAATTCCCCCAAATCTCCCACAAGGATCCTCAAACTTCCCCCAAAGGCAAGTATGCAAGACTTGGGGAATGGATGTGGAAGTTTATTTTTTTGTTTTTTGTTACAACCCTAATATTACAACTTCATTAATGTATTAAGGTTGTGGAGTGGCTGCTTTGTGGTGTGTATAATCTTTATCTTTTCATCATTAGTTCTAGATGCTTCTTTAGGCCAGGACTTGTGGGTCGTCGCTGCCTATAAATAAAGATGGATAGGATCTTCTAAGTCATCATAAGTGGTATTCTCAAATTCCTTTCATTATTGTTCTGCTTTCTGGAGATTGACCCCTCGAAGTGGCCATATATTAGTCATATCACTTCATTTATCATTTGCACATCACTATCTTTGTATTTATGCTTATTTTCACATTCAAGTGCATCTGCAATTGTTGTCTGAATTTACTTTAGAGAAATATTTTTAGTAGTATCATAACAATTTTAGTAGCAAATTTTGTGGCACATGTAGGAAGGAAGAACATTATTCAAAAGCAGCAATCAAAATTTTTGTAGCACATGGGCAGACCAAGCTTTTATCAAAGGCGAGTACCGTTATGTTACCTAGATTTTTAGTATGTTTTTTTCTTTGTTACATGATTTGCTTCTTTGATAGATTCGGGAAGAGCAAGAGATCAATTTTGCAAATCAAACCCTAGCATAAAACCCAAACTTATATCTTTTCAACCATGAAGAATTTGGAGGATCCAATCTGAACAGTATATCTCGTAAAAATAAAACCAAATCTTTTCTATGTTTTGGGCAATTACAGGCTATAGCAGTCATTGGATTTGAAGTGGAAAATCTCCCCAACAACCCATTTTTAACTTACCCTAGGCCGCCCTTGTTTTTCGGGTTTTTAACCCTAGTATGTGGCTTACATCATTAGATCCATTTTTCATTCCAAGCAGATTGTTTAGCTTCGTGGTAGTGCTCATTTTAGTTGCAAAACCCTAACGTTTTATGGTCAAAAGTCACCCAGAGTACTTTCCTCCCCAAACTAATCACAAATGTAGGGCTAGGAAGCCAACCATATCATATTCAAAGCATAATTAGAGCCGAGGCTTCTACAAACGCTAATAATGATGGCATTCTTTCTTTTCCACTATCAATACTATAACATGAAACACTCCTAAAGGTTGAAAAGATGTGGTAACCTTATCAAGGATATTATGGTTTCCCCTTGTGCATCTTCGCTAAACAAGGGGTTGGATAAGTTTAAACAGCAAGCTCACGTCTGACCTGACTCAATTTCACCCAAACCTGCGCCAAGATAACCACAATCATGGATCTCACCCAATGTCGGCGAATCATACACAGCCGAACAAATGTTGGGGGGTCCAACTTCAACGGGCCAAATCAAGGGATAAGGCATCATTACCAAGGACAAAGATTGCATTAGCCGAAAATAGAGATCCACAAGTCTTATGGTACACATGTAACTTCTTAGATAAGCTTCATGGAACAGTATGTTAAGCTTCATAATATATCAAATGATAAAAAGGTCGGCATAGTCTCACTCTATGTTGAATATGAACCCTATTAATGGTAGCAAAATAGCAATAGATCATGCGTGAAAATCGAGGACAAGTGCTCACTTGGGAAGTGTCTTTACTGAGGAATTAGAATCCCACTACAATCAAGCATGGAAGAGAAGCTACTTTACCCAATTGACAAATCTGAAACAAACAAGACCTATAACATAATATTATGTTGAGCATATGAAATTCACAATCACGAATCCTAAGGTGATAGCTTATCTAAGAGTAAAATTTTACGTGAATGGGTTTAATGACTAGATTAAGTATGATGTTCGTTTGTTGGATCCATTTATAGATAACACGTGCTATGAAGAAATACCTACATGGAGAAACAAAATTTGGCTACTATGAGATTCACACAAGATCAAACTGTAGGATGGAGACACAAAAATGTAGCCAATACATTTAACCCAATGCAAATTACAAAACTCTCTCCTCATTAAGAGGTAGGAAAAAGAGAACAAGGACTATGTTAGCATTGTGGTAGAAATTGTTATGGATGCCATAAATGTGCCAATGATAAGATATGACTAGTTATTATTGATTATGAGGTTTTTGAGGAAGCAGTTGTGGAAGACTAAGTTGTGGAGAAAGAGCATGAGAACTCAAAAGAGGAAGAAAACCCCACTATCTCCTTGCATGTGGTAAATGAGATAAGAACACCTCAAATGCTCAAAGTGGTAGAGTATATCAAAAAGAAGAAGGTGCAAGTGTTGATTGATACAAGTAGAACTCAACTTCATTGACAGAAGGTTAGCAAATGAACTCAATTGCTTGGTTTTCCAGATTTTAATTTTCAAGTAATAATAGCCAATGTAAAACAACACTCTTGCAGGGGGTAAATGACATCACATCAAACTCTCAATGCGGGACTATCAACTTGATTCAAAAATGTATGTCATTCCTCTTGGGGGCACACATAGTTTTGGGAATTGTTATCCAAATTCACCCCCAGGGTTGAATTGATAACATACATCAGAATTCTCAAGTCCCAGGCAAATGGATTGATTCAGGGCAAAAATCATGTTTCTAGGGTCCCCTTAGATTTTTTTTTTTAACTCCCCTGGCCGAAGAAGAAAAGAGCAAGCTCTGAGAAGATGCAAAAAGCTGCAAAAACAAGCTTGGGCCAGAAAAAATTGTGGAAATTGGCTAAGTCCTAGTCCTCGCAACAGTCGGGACATTTGGGACGTTGGGACGCGAACCGGCCGAAAAGCCGCCAGGCAGTCCGCGCGGCAATTGGGACATCTTGGCCGTGAGTACGCGAAGGACGCGAACCGGCCGGTTCGCCCGAAGCCGAGAAATTTCGTATTGGGACAGTTGGGACAAAGGGACGCGTGGGACGCGGATAGCCGAAAAGGCCGAGAGCCAATCAGATTGCGCCACGTGTCATCGGCAGATAAGGGACAAGGAAGCCCATTTCGGGCGGATTAGAGGATTCTGTCCCAAACAGCACTGGGACATCCGGGACAAAATGACGCGAAGGGCGCGAAAAGCCAGCAAACCCGCGGACCAATCAAATCGCGCACGTGTCACAAGGGAGAAAGTCCAAAAGTCAAAGGGCGAGGTTTCAAGCACTGACCCGAGCCAATCAAAAGAGGACACGTGTCCAATGAAGCAGGAAAACCCGCGGGAAAGAGAGGAGAGAGAATTACATATCCAATCAGCGCTTGACACGTGTCATCCAGGTGGCAGAGCGCGGGAAAATTTTAAAAAAGCATTTTCGCCTGTTTTGTGCCCTAAATATTCAGATCGACATATCTTTCGATCCAGAGCTTGGATTTGCACGTTCTTTATATCAACGGAAAGCTCGTGAAATTCTCCACATGATTACGGGGTTAATCTTGAGTTTTGGTGCAGTCTGGAGAGAGAAAATTGAGAAACGGCTCTGATGCGTGTTCATGGCCAGAAGCGACATTTCAGCAACCAGATTTAATGCAGAATGGGTCGCATTCTCCTGTATTCCGGTCAAAATGACAGGGTATGGGTTTGTAAGGTCCCCCATGCCGGTTTAATGCACCTGCAGGAAAGAAGGGATGGGCTCTCATGTTTTTGTACGTTTTCTGTCCCCTGGCCTCGACCCATGCAATGTAAAAGCCAGATTTGGCTCATTTCTGAAGGGGGGAACAATTTTGACATAGCAACTTCTTCTTTCACCTCCAGCAAGTGATTGAGGCAAGAATCAGACCTCTCCAAAGATTGTAACAGTTTTACCTCTCTGAGGTTGTAATGCAGTGATTTTGACACTGGAAATGATAATGCAAGCTTTGTGAATGGGTTTCAGCCCTCTGTTTGTATTATTTGCTTCATTTCAGATCCTAAATTATACCTTATCAGTCTGTGTATGTTTTATGTTGTGAACTTTGGTCTGTGTTTATTTGCATGATAAATATGTTTCACCACTCCTTTTGGTGCATCACCATCTTTAGTTAGTTTCAATTTTTGCACTTCTACCCCTGTCTCCTTGCAAGTTAGAGTAGGATTAGGATCTAAACCTCTGTAGTTTTGCAAAAATATAGATCTAAATCAGAGGCGTTTGAGGAACCAGCCTCTAATCTGGAGATTCCTCTCTCAGTTTCACAAGTCCCCACACTTGGAGAGAGGTTTCCATGTTGTGCAATCACACTGGATGCTAGAGTGATCAACCTAGAAGCCTGATCTGCATCCGGGGGTGCTGTGAGCCTGCAACAACAGTTTTGGCACGCCCGGTGGGACACTAGAGGTCTCATTTTTATTGCAGCAAAGTTGATATGCCTCTGCTGCAGTTTTCTGGCTTATAAGAGCTATTATTTGCATATCTGGCGACTCCAAGGGGAAGAATCAACTGGCTTCAGCAGTGCAGGCCTGAAAAATCATGAGAAGAATCACCACAAGGTCAAGAGTTGGAGAAGAAGAAGTGTTGTTTGAATACCTGCAATTATCTCCAAGAAGAAGGCAAAGGGGAAGAAGGGTTCAAAGGTCTCCATCTCCACCAAACAGAACTCTCTCAACTCCTCCACCTGACAGGCCTTTCATTCAGTATACGAGGGTTTTAAGACCGATTAGAATGGCTCAGAACAACCCCTACGTCAACTTCACAGGCAGCAGCCCACTTGCTCTCAATGCACAACATCCAGTTCCTATTGTAGCCTTGAAGAACATTCCCTACTTCACTGGAGAAAATCAGACTACTCCAGGTGATCATGTTAAAGATATTGCTAACCTTTGTGCAATCCATGAAATCAATGAAATGCAAGTGGCTGTACAGTTACTGGCATCTTCCTTCAAGGGTAAAGCATTACAATGGTTTAGGAGCCTTGGAGCTGGTTCTATCACCAACTGGAATCAGCTGTGTATTGCACTTCACGAGCAATTTGGGGAGAAGGGAGACAACTTGTCTCTTTTGGAGCAGCTGACAACTATCAAGAGAGCCCCCAACGAGCAGCTGAATGACTTCAACTTCAGATTTCAAAGGTCTTGGGATAGGATTCCAGTGGCAGTCAGGCCAACAGCAGAAGGTGCTTTTCTATATTACCTTAAAGCTTTGAATTCTGATATTTCTATGTTAATTCAATCTGTGGGAGGCACAACCTTACCTGCTGCTTATAGCATTGCCATTAGAGCCGAAAATTGTCTTATTCAAGCTGGTAAACTGGCTCCTAGGCCTCCCATGCCCTTGTATCCAAACTTAGAAAATCCAAGCACTAGTCAAGCAACCACTTTGGCTCCTATCCCCACTCCTAGAAACCAAAGTTCAAATGAAACTTCTACTTCATCCTCTAGTGCTTCAAATGAACTCCAAGAGGTCATGAAGCAATCGCAAAATTTGGGAAATGAGCTGGTTACTATCAAAAGACAGCAAGCTCAAAGTGCTAGACCGTATCAGCCTCAAGCACAGTACCAGGCTAGGCCCCCATACCAACAAAATAGGTCACCAAATCAGGCTGCAAATCAAAATCAAAGCCAAGTAAGGCCTCCCGCTAATAGACCATTTCAGCCCTATAACCCCAATGTTGTATCTGCTTCTAAAGCATTAGTGCCAGTCCAAAATAACATGGCCCAAGAATATGATTGGTGTTTCCCGTGTAGTTAGCCACATAACCAATCAATGTGCTTTAACGGTGCATTAAATCAAGATCTGATGGTGCAAACCATTGGTGGGTCGCAAGAGTCCAGCCATGAAGGAGATCAGCAGCAAGAAGCACCTCAGCAAGGAACATCTCCGAATGAAACTACTCTTGTCAATTGCCAGGCTGAAGATTTATGTGGTATGAATCAAATACCCTCTCAAGGTGTTGCAGACAACACAAGGTCAAAAAGGAGGAATTTGGGTGAAGAACAGCCGTTGGCCCCAAGTAGTTCACGACCTTTTGTCACTCCACAAGGTGTTGGCAAACAAAATGCAGTTCCAAACATGCAAGGAGCACCCAAACCAGCTCCTAAACCAACTCAGATGCCAGTTGTTGTTGCCCATGTGCAAGGAATGAATGCGCAAGCTAGGGGACAGCAGAGGGATGCTTCATCCCCATTCAACATCATTGATTAGATGAAGAAGACAAATGTAAACATATCAATGTGGGAATCACTATCCATCCCAGGCCAGAGAGATTTGCTACAAGCTGCCATGGAGGACTGGTCAACTTCAAATCAACAGGTCCAAATGCAAGAGAAGGTACTCACAAATGCTGCCCAGCCTAAAGGAAATCATGGAGGTCAGCAAGGTAAAATGTTGAAGCCCCCTCCATTTTATGTTTCATTGATCATAGGAGATAAGTTGGTACATAATTGCATGATCGACTCTGGGGCAAGTAGTTCAGTAATGCCCAAGCAAATAGCTGATCAGCTAGGGCTTTAATATGAAGTCATCTCCAAGGGTGTAGTGCAATTAGACGGGACAGCAGTGACAACGGTTGGAGTAATCAAAGGTTTGAGCCTCACACTGCACGCATGTCCCAACGTAATAGTGTTACAAGATGTATCAGTCATAGACCTGCCACCACTCTTTGCATTGTGCTTGTCAAGAGACTTCACTGCTAAAATTGGAGCCTATCTTTCAGCGGATTGGTCACACATGTTGTTCAGAACAAGGTATGGAACCAAGGCCACAATCAGGTCTTAACCTATTGCGAACTTTCACATTGAGCCTTACACTACCAGCCAAATCAATACCAACTGTTCAGCGTTTGATCAAGAAGATTATCCAAGCACTGATAAAGCTGATACCAAGGTTGGAAGCATCCCAAATTTTACTCTTGATGAATGGGCAAGCAAGGTGCATGCTTTTGATCCTTATCAAGAAATAGAAGAATCTGAACTAGGAGTTTATTGTTTACATGAAGAGAATCAACCTCTCCCTAGCATCACCAAGCCAGATCATAAGGACAAGAATGAAGTATGGCAGCTATTCTTTGATGGATCAAGGAGTAGACAAGGTGCAGGAGGAGGAGCTATGCTCATTTCACCCGCAAGGTATAAGGTATTACTCAGCCTTCCGTTTCCAGTTTTCCTGTTCAAACAACATGGCTGAGTATGAAGCCTTAATTCATGGACTGCACTAGGCAATGAAGAGAGGCATCAGGAATTTACAAGTATTTGGTGATAGTGAGCTGGTCGTAAACCAAGTCAAAGGAAAAAATGCTGCCAAAAATGATTTGTTTAAGTGCTACAAAAATCAGGTATGGGATCTTATTGAAGATTTTGAAGCTTTTAGCATCAATTCCATCCCAAGAAAAAAGAATGAAGCCGCTGACAGACTTGCAGCAATTGGGGCTGCGTTTGATGTTGTAGAGAGTATCAAAATTGAGAAATCTCAGCCTCATATCAAATTGGTTGTGAGACCAGCTGTTCCAAATAACAACACGAGTTGGCAAGTCTTCGAGAATGATCAGCAAATTGTTAATTTCCTACAAGAAGAAGTTGAGTTCTCCGCCAGAAATCAAGACAAGCTGGAGCAGCAATATGGTGACCAAGTGGTGCAGCTAAAAACTAACAAGCTGCCCAAGGGACTTATCACCTTGGAATCAATCTTCAACCCGAATGATCAATTCCGGAAGGAGAAAGCAAACATTCAAGTGAAGGGGGAAGATTCAGAGCCTATTTTAGCAGAAGAAGGCAAAACATTGCAGATTGGCAAAGTAAGTACCTCACAAGAGAAATCTGATTTTGTTCAGCTTTGTCAAGAGTTCCCAGATATCTTTGCTTGGACTTACAAAGATCTAAGAGGTTTCAACCCAAAGCTGGCACAACATACTATTGAGCTGGATCCGGAATCCAAGCCTGTCAGGCAAAAGCAAAGGCCAGTGAATCTCCATATTGAACCTCTCATGAGAAAAGAGTTAAGCAAGCTTATAGAGGCAAGCATTATATTTCCAATCAAGCACTCAAGCTGGGTTGCAAACTTGGTTCCGGTCAGGAAGAAGAGCGGAGAAATCAGGTTGTGTGTAGATTTCCGAGACCTAAACAGGGCATCTCTCAAAGACCATTACCCACTTCCTTCAATGGAACAAATATTGCAAGTAGTATCCGGTTCGGAGAGATTCTCTCTCCTAGATGGCTACTCGGGGTATAATCAGGTAATGGTGAAGGAAGAAGACCAGTGCAAGACGGCTTTCACCACCAAATGGGGCACCTATGCCTACAAGAAGATGCCATTTGGCCTATCAAATGCCGGAGCAACATTCCAACGAGTTATGGATATGGCATTCAAAGGCTTAATCAACAATATAGTGCTGGTATACCTAGATGATATCACTGTCTTCTCAAAGAATGCAGCAGACCATCTCTTTCACCTCAAACAAGTGTTTCAGAGGTGTAGAAGGTTCGGAGTGTCGTTGAATCCAAAGAAGTGTATATTCTTGGCACACCGAGGGCAAATTGTTGGGCCACATTGTCTCTAGGGAAGGGCTAACAATTGATCCTGAAAGGGTTGAAGCCATCCGAACGCTCCCATTGCCACACCACAAGAAATCTCTTCAAAGCTTCATAGGAAGGATAAACTTTGTCCGCAGATTTGTGCCTAATTTTGCCACTCTTGTGAAGCCTCTAACAATAATGTTGAAGAAGAGTCTGGCATTCAAGTGGACAACAGAAGGCAAAGAGAGTTTTGAAAACATCAAGCATGCAGTATCACAAGCTCCAACTCTTATCAACCCAGACTTTTCAAAGGACTTCATGTTGTATGCGTTTGGAGGATCAGACACAATCTCAGCTATCTTAACACAGCTGAATAGAGAAGGTTCAGAACAGCCCATAGCATTCTTCAGCCAAACCTTGGAAGATTACGAAATAAAGTATTCTTTCATCGAAAAGCATGTCCTTGCTGTCATCAGGAGCTTGAACAAGTTCAGACATTTGGTCTCAAACAATAAGATTCAACTGCTGGTCTCACATGCTGGGGTTAAGGACTTCCTCCTCAACAAGGATTTGAATGAGAAAAGGGCAGGTTGGATCACCTGTGTCATGGAGTATGACATTGAGATCAAGATCACCAAGCTGGTAAGAGGGAAAGGATTGTGTGAGCAGCTGGTTTTGGGGAAACAAAAAGAAGTATGCAATGAAGAAGAGGCTGTTTTGATAGTCCAAGACAGTCATGAGCCAAGTGGCAAACAAGAAGAAGACAATGCTGCCTCGACTCCTTGCTGGACCCAAGGTATTATGCACTTCCTAAGCACAGGCCTATGCCCTCCAGAGATGAGAAAGACCCAAAGGAGACACTTCAGATTGCAGGTTGTCCCGTATGCCATTGTTGATGGAGTTTTGTTCAAGAAAGATGTAAATGGAGTGCTGCTGAGATGCATTAGCACAGGTCAGATTCAAAGGGTATTAGAAGAGTTTCATGGTGGACCAGCTGGTGGCCATTTTGCACCAAGAGTGACAACTCTAAAAATCATGAAGGCTGGTTATTATTGGCCTAAAATCTTCAGTGATTGCTATGCATGGATCAAGAGGTGTAAGAATTGTGCATTCTTCACAGGAAAAGAGAGACTTGCTGCCCTTCCATTGCATCCAATCTCAGTCCTAGTCCTCGCAATAGTTGGATTAGTTGGGACATTGAGGCGCGGGTCGGCCAAAATGCCTCTAGGCGGCCCGCGAAGCAAAGGGACATCTGGGACAGAAGGACGCGGCAGACGCAGAAAGCCGATCCGGCCGAAGGAGGAAGAAAATCGACTAACTGCTTTGGGACATGTGGGACAAAGGAACGCGAACCGGGCGAACCGGGCGAATCGGAAGAATTTGTCCCAGACAGTCCGGGACAATTGGAACAAATGTACGCGAAGGACGCGAACCGGCCGGTTCGCCCGAAACAGAGAAATTGCATCTGGTTGGTCCGCGGGTCTGCGGCTCTTTCACGTCCATCGCGTCTTTTTGTCCCGGATGTCCCAGTGCTGAAGTTTCCCGTTTCGGCCGAACCGGCCGGTTCGCGTCCATTTGTCCCAAATGTCCCAGTGCTGCTCGGGACAAAAACTTCCGAACCACCCGAAATGGCTTCCTCGTCCCTCGGCCGCTTCGCCTTTTCGCGTCCTTCGCATCCTCGCGGCCCAGATGTCCCAACTGCTTAGTACGAAAGTTCTCCATTTCGGCCGATCCGGGCGGTTCGCGTCCTCAAGGCCCAAATGTCCCGAGCAGTTAGCCGTTTTTTTTCTCCTTCGGCCGAACCGGCCGGTTCAGGCCCTTCACGTACATTTGTTCCACTTGTCCCAGTGCTTCGCGGGCCGCCTGGAGGCGTTTCGGCCGAACCGCGCCTTGGTGTCCCAGATGTCCCAACTGTTCCTAGGACAAGGACTTAGCCGATTTTCACAATTTTTCTTGGCCCAAGCTTATTTTCTGCAACTTTTTGCGCATTTTCTCAGAGCTTGCTCTTTTCAACCTAAGACTCGAGAATTCTGATGTATGTTATCAAATCAACCCTGGGGGTGGATTTGGATAACAATTTGGCAACTCAGCGGGGATACCTGCCTGCTAGGTAGAAGATACCAGTTGCCTGAAGTCGTCCATTGGGCATGGAGTCATCAAATATTCATTTTAGAACCTCAACTGACTCAGAATGTGCAAGGAGGAAGATGAAATGTCTCCTGATAAAAGAAAGGACTGCAAACATCTCCATGAACAACAAGCTGTGCCAAAGCAATTAGGGAAAACAAAACTAACCTACAGCAAAACAATGTGCACAAGCACTTGGAGGAAAGAAAATCTAATCTAATATTTACAGAGGTAGTGAACTTCCCTCTAGAAGCAACGCTTGAGATTGATTCCATTGACTGGAATCTGCAGTTCTTCACCCTCCAGTGAGGCTAATTGGAAAGCATTGTTGTTCTTGCACTTTGTGACCCACGTATGGACCACTCCAAATGGCATCGAATTTTGAATGCCCTTCCTGGTTTTTCTCTGTCCACATCCCATTCCAACACTAGATCTCCAATTTGAAAAGATCTATCTTTGGCCTTTTTATCAAAGGTCTTCTTGATCAAAGCTTGATCCTTTTCCATTGCTTGGGATGCCTGATTTCTGATCTCTTGCAGCTCCATCAACTCTGCATACCCTCACCTCCATGGGCTCAAATTCAAGTAACTCCAGCTGTTTCATGAGTTCCAACGTTGGCAACTCAAGTGACATGGGCAAGGTTGCCTCTCTTCCATAGACAAGCCTGAATGGAGAGTTACCTGTGGATCTTTTGGGAGCTATCCTATCAGCCCATAAGGCTGATTTCAGCTTGGTATGCCAAGACCTCTGATTCTCATCAAGAGTCCTCCTAATGATCCTCAACAAGTTCTTGTTTGTAGACTCGGCCTGGCCATTACCCTGAGGGTAATAGTTTGATGAAGTGCTTAGGTAAATACCGTTCTTGACAGCCCACTCAATCACCCTAGATCCAATGAATGCCAATGCATTATCAAAGATTATTGTAGCAGGTACACCGAATTTGGTTGTTATCCCCTCATAAAAGTCTAAGATGCTAGACTCATTTGCCTCTTTGAGTGCTACCGCTTCTGTCCATTTGGTGAAGTAGTCTGTGGCTGTCAAAATCCATTTGTGCCCTAGGCTTGAATTGGGATTAATGACTCCGATGAAGTCTAAACCCCATTGCATGAATGGCTGGTCAACTGAGATTGGATGCAATGGGATGGGGCAGCAAGTCTCTCTTTTCCTGTGAAGAATGCACAATTCTTACACCTCTTGATCCATGCATAACAATCACTGAAGATTTTAGGCCAATAATAACCAGCCTTCATGATTTTTAGAGCTGTCACTCTTGGTGCAAAATGGCCACTAGCTGGTCCACCATGAAACTCTTCCAACACCCTTTGAATCTGACCTGTGCTAATGCATCTCAGCAGCACTCCATTCACATCTCTCTTGAACAAAACTCCATCAACAATGGCATATGGAACAGCCTGCAACCTGAAGTGTCTCCTTTGGGTCTTGTTCATCTCTGGAGGGCATAGACCTGTGCCTAGGAAGTGCATAATACCTTGGGGTCCAGCAAGGAGCGGGGGAAGCATTGTCTTCTTCTTGATTGCCACTTGGCTCATGGCTGTCCTGGACTGTCAAAACAGCCTCTTCTTCGTTGCATACTTCCTTTTGCTTCCCCAAAACCAGCTGCTCACACACAATCCTTTCCCTCTTACCAGCTTGGTGATCTTGATCTCAATGTCATACTCCATGGACACGGGTGATCCAACCTGCCCTTTTCTCATTCAAATCCTTGTTGAGGAGGAAGTCCTTAACCCCAGCATGTGAGACCAGCAATTGGACCTTGTTGTTTGAGGACTAAATGCTTGAATTTCTTCAAGCTTCTGATTACTGCAAGTACATGTTTTTCAATAAAAGAGTACCTCACCTCACAGTCATCTAGGCTCTGGCTGAAGAAGGCAACCGGTTGCTCATCATTATCTTTGTTCTGCTGTACTAGAATGGCAGAAATATTGTCATCACCTCCAAATGCATTAGAGGATGAAATCCTTGGAGAAGTCTGGGTTGATGAGAGTTGGTGCTTGAGTGATAGCTTCTTTGATTGCTTCGAAGCTCTCCTTGCCTTCTGCTGTCCACTTGAAAGCCATGTTTTTCTTTAACATTTTGGTGATGGGGCCTGACAAGGGCTGCAAAATCTGGGACAAACCTCTGAACAAAGTTTATCCTTCCCAAGAAACTTTGAAGAGATTTCTTGTGGCTTGGCAATGGTAGTGCTCTTATGGCTTCAAACCCTCTCAGATCAATTGTTAACCCTTTCCTAGAGACAATGTGGTCCCAACAATTTGCCCTCGTGTGCCAAGAATATACACTTCTTTGGATTCAACAACACTCCGAACCCTTCTACACCTCTGAAACACTTGCCTGAGGTGAAAGAGATGGTCTGCTGCATTCTTTGAGAAGACATTGATATCATCAAGATATATCAAAACTATTTTATTGATTAACCCCTTAAATGCCATGTCCATAGCTCGCTGGAATGTTGCTCCGGCAATTCGACAGTCTAAATGGCATCTTCTTGTAGGCATATGTGCCCCATTTAGTTGTGAAGGTTGTCTTGAATTGATCTTCTCCCTTCACCATAATCTGATTATAGCCTGAGTAGCCGTCAAGTAGTGAAAACCTTTCTGAACCAGCCACCACCTACAATATCTGCTCCATGGAAAGGAGTGGATAATGATCCTTGAGAGAGGCTCTATTCAAATCTTTGAAGTCGACACACAACCTAATCTCCCCATTTTTCTTTCTGACTGAGACTAAGTTGGCGACCCAACTTGAGTGTTTGATGGGGAAGATGATACTGGCCTCAATAAGCTTGCTTAACTCTTTTCTCATTAGAGGTTCAATATGGGGATTCACTGGCCTTTGCTTTTGCCTGACAGGCTTGGATTCCGGATCCAGCTCAATAGTATGTTGTGCCAACTCTGGGTTGAAACCTCTCAGATCTTTGTAAGTCCAGGCAAAAACATCTGGGAATTCTTGACAAAGCTGAACAAAATCAGATTTCTCTTGTGAGGTACTTTGCCAATCTGCAATGTTTTGCTTTCTCCCACTAAAATAGGCTCTGAATCTTCACCCCTTTACTTGAATGTTTCGCTTTCTCCTTCCGGAACTGATCATTCAGGTTGAAGATTGACTCCAAGGTTATGAGGCCTTTTGGTAACTTGTTGGTTCTCAGCTGCACTACTTGATCCCCATACTGCTGCTCTAGTCTGTCCTGATTCTTAGCTGAGAATTCAGCCTCTTCTTGTAAAAAATTGATGATCTGTTGATCGTTCTCAAACACCTGCCAGCTTATATTATTATCTGGAACTGCTGGCCTCACAATCACATGGATATGTGGCTGTGTTTTTTCCCCTTTTGATGTTGTCAACCACATCAAACGTTGTTCCAACTGCTGCGAGCCTATCTGCGGCTTCATTTTTCTTCCTGGGTATGGACACGATGTTGAAAGCTTCGAAATCCTCAATGAGGTCCCATACCCTATTTTTGTAGTTCTTCAGCAGGTCATTCTTTGTACCATGTTGTCCCCTGACTTGATTGACGATCAGCTCACTATCCCCGAACACTTGCAAGTTATTTATGCCCTTTTTCCTAGCCCAATGAAGTCCATGAATCAAGGCCTCATATTCAGCTGTGTTGTTTTGAACAAGAAAACTGGAAACGAAAAGCTGAATAATATTTGATGCCTTGAGGTGAAACAAGCATAGCTCCTCCTCCTACACCTTGCCTACTCCTTGATCAATCGAAAAATAATTTCTATACCTCATTGTCATCCTTATGGTTTGGTTTAGTGATGCTGGGAATAGGCTGGTTTTCTTCATGTATGCAATAGACTCCTAGTTCAGATTCTTCTACTTCTTGATAGGGATCAAAAGCGTGTATCTTGTTTGCCCATTCATCAAGAGTCAAATCTGGAATGCTTCCAACCTTGGTGTCAGCTTCATCAGTGCTTGGATAATCTTCTTGATCAAACGTTGAACAGTTGGTATTGATTTCGCTGGTAGTGTAAGGCTCAATGTGAAAGTTCGCAATAGGTTCAGACCTGATTGTGGCCTTGGTTCCATACCTTGTTCTGAACAACATGTGTGACCAATCCGCCGAAAGATAGGCTCCAATTTTAGCAGTGAAGTCTCTTGACAAGCACAATGCAAAGAGTGGTGGCAGGTCTATGACTGACACATCTTGTAACACTATTACGTTGGGACATGCGTGCAGTGTGAGGCTCAAACCTTTGATTACTCCAACCGTTGTTACTGCTATCCCGTCTAATTGCACTACACCCTTGGAGATGACTTCATATTGAAGCCCTAGCTGATCAGCTATTTTCTTGGGCATTACTGAACTACTTGCCCTAGAGTCGATCATGCAATTATGTACCAACTTGTCTCCTATGATCAATGAAACATAAAATGGAGGGGGCTTCAACATTTTACCTTGCTGACCTCCATGATTTCCTTCAGGCTGGGAAGCATTTGTGAGTACCTTCTCTTGCATTTGGACCTATTGGTTCGAAGTTGACCAGTCCTTCATGACAGCTTGTAGCAAATCTCTTTGGCCTGGGATGGATAGTGATTCCCACATTGATATGTTTACATTTGTCTTCTTCATCTGATCAATGATGTTGAATGGGGATGAAGCATCCCTCTGCTGTCCCCCTAGCTTGCACATTCATTCCTTGCACGATGTGGGCAGCAACAACTGGCATCTGAGTTGGTTTAGGAGCTGGTTTGGGTGCTCCTTGCATGTTTGGAACTGCATTTTGTTTGCCAACACCCTTGTGGAGTGACAGAAGGTCGTGAACTACTTGGGGCCAATGGCTGTTCTTCACCCAAATTTCTCCTCTTTGACCTCGTGTTGGCTGCAAACACTTTGAGAGGGTATTTGATTCATACCACAGAAATCTTCAGCCTGCCAATTGACGAGAGTGGTTTCATTCGGAGATGTTCCTTGCTGAGATGCTTCCTGCTGCTGATCTCCTTCGTGGTTGGGACTCTTGCGACCCACTGACGGTTTGCACCATCAGGGGCTTGATTTAATGCACCATTAAAACACATTGATTGGTTGTGTGGCTGACTACATGGGAAACACCAATCATATTCTTGGGCCATGTTATTTTGGACTGGCACTCATGCTTTAGAAGCAGATATGGCATTTGGATTATAGGGCTGAAATGGTCTATTAGTGGGAGGCCTTACTTGGCTTTGATTTTGATTTGCAGCCTGAGTTGGTGACCTATTTTGTTGGTATGGGGGCCTAGCCTGGTATTGCGCTTGAGGCTGATACGGTCTAGCAACTTTGAGCTTGCTGCCTTTTAATAGTAACCAGCTCATTTCCCAAATTTTGCAACTGTTTCATGACCTCTTGGAGTTCATTTGAAGCACTAGAGGATGAAGTAGAAGTTTCATTTGAACTTTGGTTTCTAGGAGTGGGAACATGAGCCAAAGTGGGTGCTTGACTAGTGCTTGGATTTTCTAAGTTTGGATACAAGGGCATAGGAGGCCTAGGAGCCAGTTTACCAGCTTGAATAAGACAATTTTCGGCTCTAATGGCAATCTTATAAGCAATAGGTAAGGTTGTGCCTCCCATAGATTGAATTAACATAGAAATATCAGAATTCAAAGCTTTAAGGTAGTAGAGAAAAGCACCTTCTGCTGTTGGCCTGACTGCCACGGGAATCCTATCCCAAGACCTTTGAAATCTGAAGTTGTAGTCAGTCAGCTGCTCGTTGGGGGCTCTCTTGATAGTTGTCAGCTGCTCCAAAAGAGACAAGTTGTCTCCCTTCTCTCCAAATTGCTCGTGAAGTGCTATACACAGCTGATTCCAATTTGTGATAGAACCAACTTCGAGGCTTCTAAACCATTGCAGTGCTTTACCCTTAAATGAAGATGCCAGTAACTTGACAGCCACTTGCATTTCATTGATTTCATGGATCGCACAAAGGTTAGCAATATCTTTAACATGATCACCTGGAGTAGTCTGATTTTCTCCAGTGAAGCAGGGAATATTCTTCAAGGCTGCAATAGGAACTGGATGTTGTGCATTGAGAGCAAGTGGGCTGCTGCCTGTGAAGTTGACGTAGGGGTTGTTCTGAGCCATTCTAATCGGTCTTAAAACCCCTCGTATACTAAATGAAAGGCCTGTCAGGTGGAGGAGTTGAGAGAGTTCTGTTTGGTGGAGATGGAGACCTTTGAACCCTTCTTCCCCCTTTGCCTTCTTGGAGATAATTGTAGGTATTCAAACAACACTTCTTCTTCTCCAACTCTTGACCTTGTGGTGATTCTTCTCATGAGTTTTCAGGCCTGCACTACTGAAGCCAGTTGATTCTTCCCCTTGGAGTCGCCAGATATGCAAATAATAGCTCTTATAAGCAAGAAAACTGCAGCAGATGCATATCAACTTTGCTGCAATAAAAAATGAGACCTCTAGTGTCCCACCGGGTGTGCCAAAACTGTTGTTGCAAGACTCATAGCACCCCTGGATGCAGATCAGGATTCTAGGTTGATCATTCTAGCATCCAATGTGATTGCACAACCTCTCTCCAAGTGTGGGGACTTGTAAAACTGAGAGAGGAATCTCCAGATTAGAGGCTGGTTCCTCAAACTCCTCTGATTTAGATCTAATGCTTGCACAACCACAGAGGTTCAGATCCTAATCCTACTCTAACTTGCCAGGAGACAGGGGTAGAAGTGCAAAAATTGAAACTAGCTAACGATGGTGATGCACCAAAAGGAGTGGTGAAACATTTTTGTCAAGTAAATAGACACAGACCAAAGTTTACAACATAAAACATACGCAGACTGATAAAATAAAATTTAGAATTTTAAATGAAGCAAATAATACAAACAGAGGACTGAAAACCATTCACAGAGCTTGCATTATCATTTCCAGTGCCAAAATCACTGCATTACAACCTCAGAGAGGTAAAAACTGTTACAATCCTTGGAGAGGTCTAATCCTTGCATCAATCACTTGCTGGAGGTGAAAGAAGAAGTCTGCTATGTCAAAAATGTTCTCCCTCTCAGAAATGAGCCAAATCTAGCTTTTACATTGCATGGGTCGAGTCCAGGGGACAGAAAACGTACAAAACATGGGAGTCCATTCCTCCTTGACTGCAGATGCATTAAAACGGCATGGGGGACCTTACAAACCCATACCCTATCATTTTGATCGGATTTCAGGAGAATGCGACCCATTCTGCATTAAATCTGGTCGCTGGAATGTCACTTCTGGCCATGAACACGCGTCAGAGCCGTTTCTCGATTTTCTCTCTCCATACTGCACCAAAACTCGAGATTAACCCCAGAATCACGTAGAGAATTTCATAAGCTTTCCGTTGATATAAAGAACGTGCAAATCCGAGCTCATAGATCGAAAGATATGTCGATCTGTAGATTTAGGGCACAAAGCAGGCGAAAACGGATTTTTAAATTTCTTCCCGTGCTCTGCCACGTGGATGACGCGTGGCATGCATTGATTGGTCACGTGATTCTCTCTCCTTCTCTGCTTCGTTAGACACGTGTCCTCTTTTTATTGGCTCGGGCTTTTCCTTCAAAAATCGCCCTTTGACCTTTGGACCTTTCTCCTTGTGACACGTGTCATGATCTGGTTAGTCCGCGGGTCTGCCGGCTCTTTCGCGTCCACTGCGTCTTTTTGTCCCGGATGTCCCAGTGCTGAAATTTCCCATTTTGGCCGAAACGGCCGGTTCGCGTCCTTCGCGTCCATTTGTCCCAAATGTCCCAGTGCTGCGCGGGACAAAAACTTCCGAACCGCCCGAAATGGCTTCCTCGTCCCTCGACCGCTTCGCCTTTTCGCGTCCTTCGCATCCTCGCGGCCCAGATGTCCCAACTGCTTAGTACGAAAGTTCTCCATTTTGGCCGATCCGGGCGGTTCGCGTCCTCAAGGCCTAAATGTCCCGAGCAGTTAGTCGTTTTTCTTCTCCTTCGGCCGAACCGGCCGGTTCGGGCCCTTCGCATACATTTGTTCCACTTGTCCCAGTGCTTTGCGGGCTGCTGGAGGCGTTTCGGCTGAACCGCGCCTTGGTGTCCCAGATGTCCCCAACTGTTCCTTAGGACAAGGGACTTGGCCGATTTTCACAATTTTTCCTGGCCCAAGCTTATTTTTTGCAACTTTTTCGCATTTTCTCAGAGCTTGCTCTTTTCAACCTGGGACTCGAGAATTCTGATGTATGTTATCAAATCAACCCTGGGGGTGGATTTGGATAACAGTTTCCATGTTGTGCAATCACACTGGATGCTAGAGTGATCAACCTAGAACCCTGATCTACATCCAGGGGTGTTGTGAGTCTGGAACAACAGGGATAACAACCAGATTTGGTGTACCTGCCACAATAATCTCTGATAATGCATTGGCATTCATTGGATCTAAGGTGACTGAGTGGGCTGTCAAGAACGGTATTTACCTAAGCACTTCATCAAACTATTACCCTCAAGGTAATGGCTAGGCCGAGTCTACAAACAAGAACTTGTTGAGGATCATTAGGAGGACTCTTGATGAGAATCAGAGGTCTTGGCATACCAAGCTGAAATCAGCCTTATGGGCTGATAGGATAACTCCCAAAAGATCCACAGGTAACTCTCTATTCAGGGTTGTCTATGGAAGAGAGGCAATCTTGCCCATGTCACTTGAGTTGCCAACGTTGGAGCTCATGAAACAACTGGAGTTGCTAGAGTTTGAGCCCATGGAGGTGAGGTATGCAGAGTTGATGGAGCTGCAAGAGATCAGAAATCAGGCATCCCAAGCAATGGAAAAGGATCAAGCTTTGATCAAGAAGACGTTTGATAGGAAGGCCAAAGATAGATCTTTTCAAGTTGGAGATCTAGTGTTGAAATGGGATGTGGATAGAGTAAAACCGGGAAGGCATTCAAAATTTGATGTCATTTGAGGTGGCCCATACATGGTCACAAAGTGCAAGAACAACAATGCTTTCCAATTGGCCTCATTGGATGGTGAAGAACTGCAGATTCCAGTCAATGGAATCTATCTCAAGCGTTGCTTCTAGAAGGAAGTTCACTACCTCTGTAAATATGAGATTAAATTTTCTTTCCTCCAAGTGCTTGTACACATTGTTTTGCTGTAGGTTAGTTTTGTTTTCCCTAAGTGCTTTGGCACAGCTTGCTGTCCATGGAGATGTTTAGCAGTCCTTGCTTTCATCAAGTGACTTTCCATCTTCCTCGCACATTCTGAGTCAGTGAGGGTTCTAAACAGAATATTTGATGACTCCATGCCCAATAGACTGCTTCAGGCAACTGGTCTTTTCATCTAGCAGGCAGATGACCCCACTCAGTCGCCAAATTGTTATCCAAATTCACCCCATGGTTGAATTGATAACATACATCAGAATTCTCAAGTCCCAGGCAAATGGATTGATTCAGGGAAAAAATCATGTTTCTAGGGTCCCCTTAGTTTTTTTTTAAACTCCCCTGGCTGAAGAAGAAAAGAGCAAGCTCTGAGAAGATGCAAAAAGCTGCAAAAACAAGCTTGGGCCAGAAAAAATTGTGGAAATTGGCTAAGTCCTAGTCCTCGCAACAGTCGGGACATTTGGGACGTTGCGACGCGAACCGGCCGAAAAGCCGCCAGGCAGTCCGCGAGGCAATTGGGACATCTTGGCCGTGAGTACGCGAAGGACGCGAACCAGCCGGTTCGCCCGAAGCCGAGAAATTTCGTATTGGGACAGTTGGGACAAAGGGACGTGTGGGACGCGGATAGCCGAAAAAGACGAGAGCCAATCAAATTGTGCCATGTGTCATCGGCAGATAAGGGACAAGGAAACCCATTTCGGGCGGATCGGAGGATTCTGTCCGAAACAAAAGAGGACACGTGTCCAATGAAGCAGGAAAACTTGCGGGACAGAGAGGAGAGAGAATTACATATCCAATCAGCGCTTGACACGTGTCATCCAGGTGGGAGAGTGCGGGAAAATTTCAAAAATGCATTTTCGCCTGTTTTGTGCCCTAAATCTTCAGATCGACATATCTTTCGATCAAGAGCTCGGATTTGCACGTTCTTTATATCAACGGAAAGCTCGTGAAATTCTCCACATGATTGCGGGGTTAATCTTGAGTTTTGGTGCAGTCTGGAGAGATAAAATTGAGAAACGGCTCTGATGCGTGTTCATGGCCAGAAGCAACATTTCAGCAACCAGATTTAATGCAGAATGGGTCGCATTCTCCTGTATTCCGGTCAAAATGACAGGGTATGGGTTTGTAAGGTCCCCCATGCCGGTTTAATGCACCTGCAGGCAAGAAGGGATGGGCTCTCATGTTTTTGTACGTTTTCTGTCCCCTAGACTCGACCCATGCAATGTAAAAGCCAGATTTGGCTCATTTCTGAAGGGGGAACAATTTTGACATAACTTCTTCTTTCACCTCCAGCAAGTGATTGAGGCAAGAATCAGACCTCTCCAAAGATTGTAACAGTTTTACCTCTCTGAGGTTGTAATGCAGTGATTTTGACATTGGAAATGATAATGCAAGCTTTGTGAATGGGTTTCAGCCCTCTGTTTGTATTATTTGCTTCATTTCAGATCCTAAATTATACCTTATCAGTCTGTGTATGTTTTATGTTGTGAACTTTGGTTTGTGTTTATTTGCATGATAAATATGTTTCACCACTCCTTTTGGTGCATCACCATCTTTAGTCAGTTTCAATTTTTGCACTTCTACCCCTGTCTCCTTGCAAGTTAGAGTAGGATTAGGATCTAAACCTTTGTAGTTTTGCAAAAATATAGATCTAAATCAGAGGAGTTTGAGGAACTAGCCTCTAATCTGGAGATTCCTCTCTCAGTTTCACAAGTCCCCACACTTGGAGAGAGGTTTCCATGTTGTGCAATCACACTGGATGCTAGAGTGATCAACCTAGAAGCCTGATCTGCATCTAGGGGTGCTGTGAGCCTGCAATAACAGGAATATAATGGTTGAAATATTTAGGAACAATATCCTTTAATTTTAGGAATTAGTCATGACTTTCAATGCAAATAGACAAACATACAAGATTGTAGGGATGCAATCACCCCCAAGCCAAATAATCAGCTCTCATATGATGGAGAAGTTGCAAAAAGGAATCTCATGGCATAGTGGCACAACTACATTCATTAGAAGTACAGGATACGGAAAATCCAACTACGCAAGAACTTCAAGAGATCATTCAACATCATTAGTGGGTTTTTCAAGAAAATTGGGGCCTACCTCTTGTTAATGATCATGTTCATACCATTTAATTGATTTGAGAAAGTATTGTTGTCCAATTTCACCCCCCAGGGTTGAATTGATAACATACATCAGGATTCTCAAATCCCAGGCAAATTGATTGATCTAGGGTAAAAATCATGTTTCTAGAGTCCCTTTAGAAAATTTTCTAACTCCCTTGTCTAGGTTGAAAAGAACAAGCTCTGAGAAAATGTGAGAAAGTTATAGAAAATAAACCTAGGCTAGGAAAAATTATGAAAATCAGCTAAGTCCTTGTCCTAGGAACAGTTGGGACATTCGGGACACCAAGGTGCGGTTCAGCCGAAAAGCCTCCAGGCGGCCCGCGAAGCACTGGGACAAGTGGAACAAACGTATGCAAAGGGCGCGAACCGGCCGGTTCAGCCGAAAAGGAAAATTTTAGCACTGGGACAATCAGGCCGTCGGGACGCGCGGGACGCGGAAGGCCGGTTCGGCCGAAGGAGAAGAAAATCGATTAAGTAGTTGGGACATTTGGGCCGCGAGGACGTGAAGGACGTGAAAAGGTGCAAAGTGGCCGAGAGCAAAGGAAGCCATTTCGGGCAGTCCAGAAGAATTTGTTCCGCAAAGCACTGGGACATCCGGGAAAAATGGACGTGAAGGACGCGAACCGGCCGGTTCGGCCAAAACGGGAAACTTCAGCACAAGGACAAGTGGGACAAAGGGACGCGCAGGATGCGGAAAGCCGGAGGAGTTGAAATCCAATCAGATCACGCGACGTGTCACAGGTAGAAAAGGGACATGGAAGCCCATTTTAGGAAGATCAGAAGTTTTTGTCTCGCGAAGCAATGGGACATCCGGGATAAAATGATGCGAAGGGCGCGAAAGAGCCGGCATACCCACGGACAAACCAGATCATGACACGTGTCACAAGGAAAAAGGTCCAAAGGTCAAAGGGCATTTTTTTTGAAGGAAAGACCCGAGCCAATAAAAAGAAGACACGTGTCCAACGAAGAAGAGAAGGCGAGAGAATCACGTGACCAATCAATGCATGCCACGTGTCATCTAGGTGGCAGAGCACGGGAAGAAATTTAAAAAATCTGTTTTCACCTGTTTTGTGCCCTAGATCTTCAGATCGACTTATCTTTCGATCCAGAGCTTGGATTTGCATGTTCTTTATATCAACGAAAAGCTCATGAAATTCTTTATGTGATTATAGGGTTAATATTGAGTTTTGATGTAATTTGGAGGGATAAAATTGAGAAATGGCTCTGACACGTGTTTATGGCCAGAAGCGACATTTCAGCGACCAGATTTAATGCAAAATGGGTCGCACTCTCCTATATTCCAGTCAAAATGATAGGGTATGGGTTTGTAAGGTCCCCCATGCTGTTTTAATGCACCTGCAGTCAAGAAGGGATGGGCTCCCATGCTTTTGTACGTTTTCTATCCCCTGGGCTCGACCTATGCATGTAAAACCCAGATTTGGCTCATTTTTGGAGGGGGGAATTTTTCTTGGGATAGCAAGCTTCTTCTTTCACTGGTAACAAGTGATTTTTTGCAAGTATCAGGCCTCTTCAAAAATTGTAACAGGTTTTCTACCTTATGATGTTGCAATACAAGGATTTTGACAGTGTAAATGACAATACAAGCTCTGTGATCAGTTTTCAATCCTTTGTTTGTGTTTCTTGTTTCATTTCAAACCTCTGATTACATCTTATCAGCTTCTGCATGATGTTTTATGTTGCATTTTTTATGATCTGTGTCTATCTGCAGAACAAAAAGTGTTCACCACTCCTCCTTTGGTGTATCACCTGTTAGTTTAGTTTCATTTTTTGAACTTTCTATCTCTGTCTCCTTGGATTTTAGAGTAGGATTAGGTTTCAAACCTCTGTAGTTTTGCAAATATAGATCTAAATCAGAGGAGTTTGAGGAACCAGCCTCTAATCTGGAGATTCCTCTCTCAGTTTCACAAGTCCCCACACTTGGAGAGAGGTTTCCATGTTGTGCAATCACACTGGATGCTAGAGTGATCAACCTAGAAGCCTGATCTGCATCCAGGGGTGCTGTGAGTCTACAACAATAGTTTTGGCACGCTTGGTGGGACTAGAGGTCTCATTTTTATTGCAGCAAAGTTGATATGCATTTACTGCAATTTTCTTACTTATAAGAGCTATTATTTGCATATCTGGCAACTCCAAGGGGAAGAATCAACTGGTTTCAGCAGTGCAGGTCTGAAAACTCATGAGAAGAATCACCACAAGGTTAAGAGTTGGAGAAGAAGAAGTGCTGTTTGAATACCTGCAGTTATCTCCAAGAAGAAGGCAGAGAGGAAGAAGGATTCAAAGGTCTCCATCTTCACCAAACAGAACTCTCTCAACTCCTCCACCTAACAGGCATTTAATTCAATATACAAGGGTTTTAAGACCAATCAGAATGGCTAAGAACAATCCCTACGTCAACTTCACATGTAGCTAGCCCACTTGCTCTTAATGCACAACATCCAGTTCCTATTGCAGCCTTGAAGAATATTCCCTACTTCACTGGAGAAAATCAGACTACTCCAGGTGATCATGTTAAAGATATTGCTAACCTTTGTGCGATCCATGAAATCAATGAAATGCAAGTGGCTGTCAAGTTACTGGCATCTTCATTTAAGGGTAAATCACTGTAATGGTTTAAAAGCCTCGACGCTGGTTCTGTCACAAATTGGAATCAGCTGTGTATAGCACTTCACGGGTAATTTGGAGAGAAGGGAGACAACTTGTCTCTTTTGTAGTAGCTGACAACTATCAAGAGAGCCCCCAACAAGCAGCTGACTGACTTCAACTTCAGATTTCAAAGGTCTTGGGATAAGATTCTAGTGGCAGTCAGGCCAACAACAGAAGGTGCTTTTCTCTACTAGCTTAAAGCTTTGAATTCTGATATTTCTATGTTAATTCAATCTATGGGAGGCACAACCTTACCTGCTGCTTATAGCATTGCCATTAGAGCCGAAAACTATCTTATTCAAGCTGGTAAATTGGATCCTAGGCCTCCCATGCCCTTGTATCCAAACTTAGAAAATCCAAGCACTAGTCAAGCACCCACTTTGGCTCCTATTCCCACTCCTAGAAACGAAAGTTCAAATGAAACTTCTACTTCATCCTCTAGTGCTTCAAATGAACTCCAAGAGGTCATGAAACAGTTGCAAAATTTGGGAAATGAGCTGGTTACTATCAAAAGACAACAAGCTCAAAGTGCTAGACCGTATCAGCCTCAAGTGCAATACCAGGCTAGGCCCCGCATACCAACAAAATAGGTCACCAACTTAGGCTGCAAATCAAAATCAAAGCCAAGTAAGGCCTCCCACTAATAGGCCATTTCAGCCATATAATCCTAATGTTGTATCCACTTCTAAAGCATTAATGCCAATCCAAAATAACATGGCCCAAGAATATGATTGGTGTTTCCCATGTAGTCAGCCACATAACCAATCAATGTGTTTTAATGGTGCATTAAATCAAGCTCTGATGGTGCAAACCATCAGTGTGTCGTAAGAATCTAGCCACAAAGGAGATCAGTAGCAGGAAGCACCTCAGCAAGGAACATCTCTGAATGAAAATAATCTATTCAATTGACAGGTTGAATATTTCTGTGGTATGAATCAAATACCCTCTCAAAGTGTGGCAGCCAACACAAGGTCAAAGATGAGAAATTTGGGTGAAGAATAACCATTGGCCCCAAGTAGTTCATGACCTTTTGTCACTCCACAAGGTGTTGGCAAACAAAATGCAGTTCTAAACATGCAAGGAGCACCCAAACCAGCTCCTAAACCAACTCAGATGCCAGTTATTGCTACTCATGTGCAAGGAATGAATGTGCAAGCTAGGGGACAGCAGAGGGATGCTTCATCCCCATTCAACATCATTGATTAGATGAAGAAGACAAATGTAAACATATCAATGTGGGAATCACTATCCATCCCAGACCAAAGAAATATGCTACAAGCTGCCATGAAGGTCTGGTCAACTTCAAACCAACAGGTTCAAATGCAAGAGAAGGTACTCACAAATGCTACCTAGCCTGAAGGAAATCATGGAGGACAACAAGGTAAAATGATGAAGCCCCCTCCATTTTATGTTTCATTGATCATAGCAGATAAGTTGGTACATAATTGCATTATTGACTCTGCAGCAAGCAGCTCAGTGATGCCCAAGCAAATAGCTGATCAGCTGGGTCTCCAATATGAAGTAATATCTAAGGGGATAGTGTAATTAGATGGGACAATAGTGGAAATTTTTGGAGTAATCAAAGATTTGAATCTTACCTTGCATACATGCCCCAATGTTACCCATCTTGCAAGATGTGTCAGTGATAGATTTGCCACCACTCTTTGCCCTATGTTTATCAAGGGATTTCATAGCCAAAATTGGAGGCTACCTATCTGCTGATTGGTCACACATGTTGTTCAGAACAAGATATGGTACTAAGGTCACAATAAGATCCGAACCAATTGTAAACTTTCATATTGAGCCTCATACCCCAAGCCAAATCAATGCCAACTGTTCAACATTTGATCAAGAAGACTATCCAAACACTGATGAAGCTGGCACCAAGGTTGGAAGCATCCCATATTTGACTCTTGATGAATGGGCAAACAAGATACATGCTTTTGATCCCTATCAAGAAGTGGAAGAATCTGAGCTAGGAGTTTATTGTACACACGAAGAAAATCAACCTATTCCTAGAATCACCAAGCCAGAGCACAAGGATGACAATGAGGTATAGAAATTATTTTTCGATGGATCAAGGAGTAGGCAAGGTGCAGGAGGAGGAGCTATACTTGTTTCACCTCAAGGCATTAAATATTATTCATCTTTTCATTTCCAGTTTTCTTGTTCAAACAACACAGCTGAATATGAGGCCTTGATTCATGGACTTCATTAGGCTAGGAAAAAGGACATAAATAACTTGCAGGTGTTCGAGGATAGTGAGCTGATCATCAATCAAGTTAGGGGACAACATGCTACAAAGAATGACCAGCTGAAGAACTACAAGAATAGGTTATGGGACCTCATTGAGGATTTCAAAGCTTTCAACATCGTGTCCATACCCAGGAAGAAGAACGAAGCCGCTGACAGACTGAGCAACAATTGGGGCTGCGTTTGATGTTGCAGAGAGTATCAAAAGTAAGAAATATTAGCCTCATATCAAATCGGTTGTGAGACCAGCTGTTCCAGATAACAACACAAGTTGGCAAGTCTTCGAGAATGATCAGCAAATTGTCAATTTCCTACAAGAAGAAGCTGAGTTCTCTGCCAGGAATCAAGACAAGCTGCATCAGCAATATGGTAATCAGGTAGTACAGCTGAGAACCAACAAGTTACCAAAAGGCTCATAACCTTGGAGTCAATCTTCAACCCGAACGACCAGTTCCGTAAGGAAAAGGCTAACATACAGGTCAGGAGAGAAGATTCAGAGCCAATTCCGGTTGGGGAAGGCAAAACACTTCAAATTGGTAAAGTGGCCACTGAGCAGGAGAAATCAGATTTCATACAGCTTTGCCAAGAATTTCCAGATATCTTCGCTTGGAGCTATGAAGAATTGAGAGGATTCAATCCGAATTTTGCACAACATACCATAGAATTGGATCCAGATGCTAAGCCCATCAGGCAGAAGCAGAGACCTGTTAACCCTCACATTGAGCCTCTAATGAAGAAAGAGCTAAATAAGCTAATAGAGGCAAGCATTATATTCCTGATCAAGCACTCAAGCTGGGTTGCTAACTTGGTTCCAGTCAGGAAGAAGAGCGGAGAAATTAGGTTGTGTGTGGACTTCCGAGACCTCAATAGGGCATCTCTCAAAGATCATTACCCGCTTCCTTCAATGGAACAAATATTGCAAGTAGTATCCGGTTCAGAGAGATTCTCTCTCCTAGATGGCTACTCAGGATATAATCAGGTGATGGTGAAAGAAGATGACCAGTTCAAAACAACTTTCACCACCAAATGGGGGACCTATGCCTACAAGAAGATGCCATTTGGACTGTTGAATGCCGGAGCAACATTCCAGCGAGCTATGGATATGGCATTCAAAGGCTTGATCAACAAGATGGTGCTGGTATACCTAGATGATATCACTGTCTTCTCAAAGAATGCAGCAGACCATCTCTTTCACCTCAGGCAAGTGTTTCAGAGGTGTAGAAAGTTCGGAGTATCTTTGAACCCCAAGAAGTGCATCTTTCTTGCACATGAAGGAAAGCTCCTTGGCCATGTTGTCTTGAAAGAGGGACTGGAAATTGATCCAGAGAGGGTTGAAGCCATAAGAGCACTGCCATTGCCAAGTCACAAGAAGGCTCTTCAAAGCTTCTTGGGAAGGATCAATTTTGTCTGTAGGTTTATCCCAGATTTTGTAGCCCTTGTCAAGCCCATCACCAAAATGTTAAAGAAGAGCATGGCTTTTAAGTGGATAGCAGAAGGCAAGGAGAGCTTCGAAGCAATCAAAGAAGCTATCTCTCAAGCACCAACTCTCATCAACCCGGACTTCTCCAAGGATTTCATCCTCTACGCATTTGGAGGTGATGACACTATTTCTGCCATTCTAGTACAGCAGAATAAAGATAATGATGAGCAGCCGATTGCTTTCTTCAGCCAGAGCCTAGATGACTGCGAGGTGAGGTACTCTTTTATTGAAAAACATGTACTTGCAGTAATCAAAAGCTTGAAGAAATTCAAGCATTTAGTCTCAAACAACAAGGTCCAGTTGCTGGTCTCACATGCTGGGGTTAAGGACTTCCTCCTTAACAAGGATTTGAATGAGAAAAGGGCAGGTTGGATCACCCGTGTCATGGAGTATGACATTGAGATCAAGATCACCAAGCTGGTAAGAGGGAAAGGATTGTGTGAGCAGCTGGTTTTGGGGAAGCAAAAAGAAGTATGCAATGAAGAAGAAACTGTTTTGACAGTCCAGGACAGCCATGAGCCAAGTGGCAATCATGAAGAAGACAACACTTCCCCCATTCCTTATTGGACCCAAGATATTATGCATTTCCTAGGGACAGGCCTATGCCCTCCAGAGATGAACAAGACCCAAAGGAGACACTTCAGGTTGCAGGCTGTTCCATATGCCATTTTTGTTGGAGTTTTGTTCAAGAGAGATGCGAATGGAATGCTGCTGAGATGCATTAGCACAGGTCAGATTCAAAGGGTGTTGGAAGAGTTTCATGATGGACTAGCTGGTGGTCATTTTGCACCAAGAGTGACAGCTCTAAAAATCATGAAGGCTGGTTATTATTGGCCTAAAATCTTCAGTGATTGCTATGCATGGATCAAGAGGTGTAAGAATTGTGTATTCTTCACAGGAAAAGAGAGACTTGCTGCCCTTCCATTGCATCCAATTTCAGTTGACCATCCATTTATGCAATGGGGTTTGGACTTCATTGGGGTCATTAATCCCAATTCAATCTAAGGGCATAAATGGATTTTGACAGCCACCGACTACTTCACCAAATGGACAGAAGCAGTAGCACTCAAAGAGGCAAATGAGTCTAGCATCTTAGACTTTTATGAGGGAATAACAACCAGATTTGGTGTACCTGCCACAATAATCTCTGATAATGCATTGGCATTCATTGGATCTAAGGTGACTGAGTGGGCTGTCAAGAACGGTATTTACCTAAGCACTTCATCGAACTATTACCCTCAGGGTAATGGCCAGGCCGAGTCTACAAACAAAAACTTGTTGAGGATCATTAGGAGAACTCTTGATGAGAATCGGAGGTCTTGGCATACCAAGCTGAAATCAGCCTTATGGGCTGATAGGATCACTCCCAAAAGATCCACAAGTAACTCTCCATTTAGGCTTGTCTATGGAAGAGAGGCAATCTTGCCCATGTCACTTGAGTTGCCAATGTTGGAACTCATGAAGCAGCTGAAGTTGCTGGAATTTGAGCCCATGGAGGTGAGGTATGCAGAGTTGATGGAGCTGCAAGAGATCAGAAATTAGGCGTCCCAAGCAATGGAAAAGGATCAAGCTTTGATCAAGAAGACCTTTGATAGGAAGGCCAAAGATAGATCTTTTCAAGTTGGAGATCTAGTGTTGAAATGGGATGTGGACAGAGAAAAACTGGGAAGGCATTCAAAATTTGATGCCATTTGGAGTGGCCCATACATGGTCACAAAGTGCAAGGACAACAATGCTTTCCAATTGGCCTCATTGGATGGTGAAGAACTGCAGATTCCAGTCAATGGAATCTATCTCAAGCGTTGCTTCTAGAGGGAAGTTCACTACCTCTGTAAATATTAGATTAGATTTTCCTTCCTCCAAGTGCTTGTGCACATTGTTTTGCTGTAGGTTAGTTTTGTTTTCCCTAAGTGCTTTGGCACAGCTTGCTGTTCATCGGAGATGTTTTGCAGTCTATTGCTTTCATCAGGTGGCATTCCATCTTCCTCCTTGCACATTCTGAGTCAGTTGAAGTTCTAAACAGAATATTTGATGACTCCATGCCCAATGGACTGCTTCAGGCAACTGGTCCTTTCATCTAGCAGGTAGATGACCCCCGCTGAGTCGCCAAATTGTTATCCAATTTCACCCCCCAGGGTTGAATTGATAACATACATCAGGATTCTCAAATCCTAGGCAAATTGATTGATCCAGGGCAAAAATCATGTTTCTAGGGTCCCTTCAGAAATTTTTCTAACTCCCCTATCCAGGTTGAAAAGAACAAGCTCTGAGAAAATGTGAGAAAGTTGTAGAAAATAAACCTGGGCCAGGAAAAATTGTGAAAATCAGACTAAGTCCTTGTCCTAGGAACAATTGGGACATTCGGGATCACCAAGGCGCGGTTCGGCTGAAACGCCTCCAGGCGGCCCGCAAAGCACTGGGACAAGTGGAACAAATGTACGCGAAGGGCGCGAACCGGCCAGTTTCGGCCGAAAAGAAAAATTTTAGCACTAGGACAATCGGGCCGTCGGGACGCGAGGGACGCAGAAAGCCGGTTCGGCCGAAGGAGAAGAAAATCGACTAAGCAGTTGGGACATCTGGGCCACGAGGATGTGAAGGACGCGAAAAGGTGAAGCGGCCGAGAGAAAAGGAAGCCATTTCGGGTGGTCTAGAAGAATTTTTCCCGCGAAGCACTGGGACATCTAGGACAAATGGACGCGGAGGACGCGAACCGGCCGGTTCGGCCGAAACGGAAACTTCAGCACAAGGATAAGTGGGACAAAGGGACGCGCGGGACGTGGAAAGCCAGAGGAGCCGAAAGCCAATCAAATCACGCCATGTGTCACAGGCAGAAAAGAGACATGGAAGCCCATTTCAGGTGGATCGAAAGTTTTTGTCCCGTGAAGCACTGGGACATCCGGGACAAAATGACGCGAAGGGCGCGAAAGAGCCGGCAGACCCGCGGACCAACTAGATCATGACACGTGTCACAAGGAGAAAGGTCCAAAGGTCAAAGGGCATTTTTTTTGAAGGAAAGGCCCGAGCCAATAAAAAGAGGACACGTGTCCAACGAAGTAGAGAAGGAGAGAGAATCACGCGACCAATCAATGCATGCCACATGTCATCCAGGTGGCAGAGCGCGGGAAGAAATTTAAAAAATCCGTTTTTTGTGCCCTAGATCTTCAGATCGACATATCTTTCGATCCAAAGCTCGGATTTGCATGTTCTTTATATCAACGGAAAGCTCATGAAATTCTCTACGTGATTCTGGGGTTAATCTCGAGTTTTGGTGCAGTCTGGAGGGAGAAAATCTTGAAATGGCTCTGACGCGTGTTCATGGCCAGAAGCGACATTTCAGCGACCAGATTTAATGCAGAATGGGTTGCACTCTCCTGTATTCTGGTCAAAATGACAGGGTATGGGTTTGTAAGGTCCCCCATGCCGTTTTAATGCACCTGCAGTCAAGAAGGGATGGGCTCCCATGCTTTTGTACGTTTTCTATCCCTTGGGCTCGACCCATGCATGTAAAAGCCAGATTTGGCTCATTTCTGAAAGGGGGAACATTTCTTTGGATAGCAAGCTTCTTCTTTCACCTGTAACAAGTGATTTTTGTAAGTGTTGGCTAGATTTTCTGCATAGCATCAAACCTAGGCAGTCATGAGATAAATCTCCCTCATTTAACCGGTGAGGCTCCCGTGTCAGATTTGTCAATAAAAATGTGTTTCTATCTATCAGGGGTTTTACTTTAACAACTTAGTTCATGAACCATAACTAAGAAGTTTTGCAGCAAGTAAGCAGCTGTTTAAGAAAGGAAGAATGAAAGAAGAAGAAATTCAAGGTATTACAGAGAAGAAGTAAGGAAGATGTGCATCCTAATTAGTAGATTGCAGAGCTAATCACATGCACATAGAAGAAACTCAAATAGATTTGAACACACAGAATTCTAAAGCAAAGGTAGTTCTAGATCCAGATCTAAAATAACACAAAGTCTATTAAGAGATCTAAGATTTAGAAGCAAGAAACAAATACACCGTGACACAAAGTTCTCCGGAAACCTGCTTCTTTGTATTCCTCTGCAACAAGTGGCTCTCAGGGGTTCAGCACAAAGTCTAGAACACAAGATTGCTTCTTACAAATTCTGATCGATGATTAACCCGAAGGTTCTTCCTCTACTTATAGAATGGAGAGGGGCAATTACAAGTTGGAAGCTTTAGTTGAACTGGCACATGTGGAAGTTGGAAAAGAAACAACTGGCAATCTCCTTCCTGGAATTCCTCTTTGCATGACATGTATGATTTGCAACTAAAAATAGAACCTTCTATTTTGCATGTCTGCCACATATCTCCAAGTAATTGACTTCTTCAAGTAATGGCTTTTAAACCAATCACTTAAGTTGTATAATTTAATTGATCGCTCAATTACTTTGTCGGAGGAAAGAAGAAGGAAGAGGAAAGATGACTTTGTCGGAGAAAAGAAGAAGGAAGAGGAAAGCTAACTTTGTCTTTTTTCATGTCTGCATGAAGCTGATTCAAACTGCCTCTTGATTCTCGCTAGAATTAGTTGGATCTTGGGAGTAGCTGGATCTGGAAGCAAGCTGGAATTGCAAGCAGTTGGAATTGGAAGCAAGCTAGATCTGGAAGCAAGCTGGAACTGCAAGCAGTTTGAATTGGAAGCAAGCTGGAATATTGCCTTTGACATTGTCTTCCCTTTTATCCTTTGAAGCTTTTGCAATTCTTCTGTCTAGTACTATGCATCAGTGCAATGTTTGTCGTAAATAACTCATCATCCTTATTTTTAATTGCATATGAGCAATTAAAAATTCTGGAAAGCACTCTCGGGTGAATGCAACTTCAATGAAGGTTTCAACTAGAAGATTGGAGAGCACATGCACAAGATCCTGGAAGGAATTTTCCACGCACTGATCTTCTTTACGGGCTGCATTTGAAACAAGAGGATGAAGCCTTTGTGCCGGAAGCTTTTGCAATTATGAGATCTGGATCTGGATCTGCATATGGGCCTGGATATAGATCTGCATCAGCATAATCTAGAACCTTGGCTACTGGGCTATGGATGGAAAAGCTGCAACTTGAATAATTCCACTGCTTTCAATCTGCACGCATGAGTGAAGTTTCTCATGGTCTGGATCTGTCAATCAATTTAGCAAGAGGTTTCTTTTTCATCTTTGTTTGCCATAGCTTTGTCTATCTTTGTCTGAATGTCTTTTTCTTCTTATTTGTCTAGAATTCTTCAAAACTGGTGCAGATCTGGATAATTCTTCAAATTCAGAGGATCTATTCAATGTATTGGACATTGATTAAAGCTCATTTTCTTTTGTAAAGCACCTGTATTGAATTCCTGCAATTAATTCAGACAAAGATGGCAACCGGAACATGAACAGTGAATTTTAATCATAAAAATCTGCACTATTCAAGCCTGCTGCCCCCAAAAATCGATGTTTTATTTGCATACAAAGTGAGCATGAATTTTTTCAATCTTCACCTGAGCATCCTGTATCACCTGTGAATGCAATTGTGCACACGAAGATCAACCTCCTTCCAATGCTTGCGCCAAAATCTGGAAGCTTTTAGCCTTAATGTTCACCTTCTTTGTCTAGTGCAAGGTTATTCCTCTTATGGGGGCGCACTTTTATTCTATTTATCAGGATAATTCTTTACACTGTGTGTTGAGCCCTACATCCTTGTTGGGTTAGCCCTTGCTTAGGTGTATCTAGTTGTGTGGAGTTAGCTCACTAGTTAATAATTGAGTTAACAATTACTAGGCAATTAATTAGAGTTAAAACTCATGCTTTACTCAGTATTAGTTAATGGGATGTTTAAGGACAGCCATCCAATAAATTAAATTAATGCAATTTAGTCCTCCACACTTCCCTCCTCACTATATGCTTCACAGTGTGCTTTGACCATAGCCATTGAAAATAGGAATTAATATAGTCATTCTAATACTGTAAAATGTATTGATTCATTATGGATTAGGGGATGGATTTCTATATATGGTAATTTTAGCTCTTCTGATTTTAGCAAATCTAATGTGGTGTGCTATTGATCATCTAAGATCGCGGCTTAGAACAATATTTGTTGATCTTTTCCTTTCAAGCCTGGGTGCCATCATTGAGCGAATAGATGATGTAGACAAATCCAGTAAGTTTAATTCATTATTATTCAAACAAGGTGGGTCGCACTTTTTTGCACATGTATATGGAATTTGTTAAGCAATTTTCCGCAGTAATGGCATTCTGTATGCAAAACGGAGTGCAGAATTGGATTTGGAAGGTGCCACAAACCCTATGAATCGACTGTAAACTCGACCATGTTTTGACTCAGTCAAATCTGGGTGCATTCTTTTACCCTGCCAGGTTGGCACTATAATCCCGTGTACCTTCACTGGACGTCACTTTCCTTTTACCCTCTGGGTATCATCGGAATTTTCACCCTGCAAGGTAGGCAATTTATTCCCACCTGCCTACGGCCAGATCGGTACCCTACTGCAGGTGCAGTGACTTTTATAACATTGGATATAAGCATGTACCCTTCCAGGCATGCATTCAATTACCATTCTGCCTGCGTATTTCATGTTTTTCCCATCGCAGTCTTTTATCCACTGTTTTCGCAGATTTGTACCCTATCCCCGCAGGTGCATTCTTTTATGCACGACTTCGGATATAAGCAGTGATCCAGACCTTCTGGATGGCATTATTTTACCCTCTGGGTATTTTGGTTTTGGATGCATGTTTTTTAGCTGCTCACTAGGACACAGATCGGGCTTACCCTTTGAAGTGCAGTTGTTCCAGAGAAATTTTATCCATTGAAAATATAACGTGTGTACACTTCTGGATGCACGATGATTTACCCTCTGTTACATTTTAGGTTTTGAGCGCAGGATAAGTTAAAATCCTTCTGGCACGTAAGCATAATATCGTGTGGATGCACTCATTTTACCCTTTGGACATTTGGGTGTCACGTGTAGCCTTTTAAAAAGATCAACATAATAAAATACAAATTTCCCGCAGACAAAACCTTGTACGACAGAATCATAACAATTTTGGGCATCTGGGTAGTTGGCGAATTAAGGCTGATCTGGCTTTTTTTGATTATCTGTGTACGCAATTCAAGAACTCTCACGCGTTGGTGACATTTTTATGACACATTATTTTAAATGTACGAAAGGTACTGTTACTCATTGTAATAGGGTACATGCACTCAGATTATTAAGTGTCAAATTCTGAGTGACACCAGTTGTGATCACGTCTGTGGACATGCTTTTTCTCTTGTTAGAGTCCGACAAAGTCCTAAAATTTTGGGTATTGCATTCTTGTATCTATGGGTGTATAGTATCTATATCTTTCTGGGCATTTGTTGAGGCATATTTTGTATCTGTATTTTTGAGCACTTTTGGCAAAACAAAACAAGTAAAAACTTGTGGGGGATCTATTTATGGTGACAGTACTAGTGTTATTTTGTCAGTACTTCGAGTAGTTGATTTTGGGCAACTTCAGATACAGCATGTTGAAAGGCAGTGGTCACTCCATTCCATCCTGGTAGGCAGTATGGAAGAGGGTGTCCATGTCCGGCATACTGCTTCTTCGGGTCATGAAGTGCCCATTGCCCTTGTTACCTTAGATTTTTTCTTGGATCGTGGCACTCTCGGTTTATTTGGATCTCGTGTCCTTGCCTTGATTGCCTTGGTTTTTCTTGATCGTGGCACTTCCTATTCTGTAGCCTTCTTGATCAAATTATGTTTGCAAGTCCTTGTCAACTTTATCTGGTGGTCGACATCACTCCATTGACTTCTCTCCTTGCATGGAGCTATTTTGCATGAACTTGCTCCAGTGTCCCAGATTGTATTTGAGTGCATATGATCGAAGGCATTGGACTATCAGACCATAGTGTGCACCACACTTCTTCAGATATTGTATCGATGCTTTTTGAAGCCGAGTCTCCACTGAGGAAACTAAACCCTTGCAGGCATGATTTTGCTTTCTCTACTTTGATTTGATTACTCCACTTTTGGGTACCTTGCGGTGTCCATTTTTCCCAGTTGTACATGGGTACTGTTATCAAGCCTTGTTGCTGGTGACCCACCTTCTTTTCAACATGCCCACCTGCAGATGCTATGCTTACAGGGACTCTGGGGTGTTAGTGTATGTCCACTTTATTTAGTCTTCCTTATTTGATTTATCAGGACGGTAATCTATCCGAATTACACTTGTGTTAGCCCTACACTTGCTTGGGTTAGCTCTGCCTTAGGTGTACTAGATTTGTGTGGAAGTTAGTTCACTAGAGAAGGCTGCAAAATTGAATGTAGCTTACTAGTATTTTAGAGTCTAACTGTAACTACTCCAGCTTATCAGTTAGTGGGAGTTGACTTTGCACTCGAACCTGATTTAGGTAGTAGTTGCAGCATTCTCCTTGGGCTATATGTAGAAGTTTTACTCCTTATCTTGAATAGCTTAAAGTTCCATTCCTATTGTAATGTATTGCTTCATTACTCCGCCGATTATGATTGGATTTTCATATATGAGTATTTTAGCTTTTCTGAGTTTGCAAATACCTAATGATGGTGTGCTATTATCATCTAGTAGATCGCCAGCGCCTGATCCAAAAGAACAATATTCTTATCGTTCTTTTCATTCTTTTGAGTCCAAAAATCCTCTTCAAATGCTGGCACACTTGTTCCTCTGCGCTGCACTTCTTTACTCTGTGAATTAATTAATTCATCCGTTTCCATGAAATAGACCCCATGCTTATATAACCCTGAATAAAGAATATGAGATCTAGGATCCTCAGATTTTGTAACCCTGTACCTGGACTTCTTTTCCGGCTCCAGCTTATGGTTAAGCCCTTTGATAGGAATGTGCGCACAGGACCAATCCATGTTTTTCTCTTTAACTGGTGTGCTAAAATTGCATGTTTAAGAACAACCATCCAATAAATTAAATTTAATCAATTTAATCATCCACTCTTCACTCCACTTAAGCTTCACAGTGTGCTTTAACCTTAGCCACTGAAAATAGAAATTAATTTAATTATTTAATACTTTAAAAAGTATTAATTCTTTCTCCCAAAAGGGGCTGCACTTTTTGAGATGAAGGGGCTGCCATTAAATTAATTAATTTATTTAATTTTAGAGCAATCTATTTTCAATTGACCTTTATGTCCCCTTTGCCTTTGTTGACTTTTCCACAAGCCTGGGAGCCTATTTTGGGTGAATAATTAATTAACATTAATCAATTTATTTAAGGCTGCCATTACTTATTCACCAAAGGTGGGTCGCACTTTTTTGACACAAGTAATTCTATTTTTAAGAATTTTCCACATGACAATGGGATTTTTTACCTTGCAAGGCAGGCACCTGAAAATCCCATGATTCACTTAAGTCGATTTGACTTTCATAATGGGATTATTTACTCTGGCAAGGCAGGCAATAAAATCCCATGATTTCACTTAAGTGACTATTTCTTTTATTCCATCAATGAGAATTTTTACCCTACAAGGCAGGTAAGAGATTCCCGCCTGCCTGCTGCCTCTAATTTTCCCATTGTCAGCTTAAGTGACTGTTGCCTATAACATGGGAAAAAGTACCCTGCTAGGCAGGTACAAAATTTCCATTCTGCCTACTGCTTCTAATTTTCCCATCGATTCAGCTTCAATTCTTCTGTTTTCCAAAAATGCGCCCATCCTAGAAGAGGCTTTTCTGGTGCACGACTTCGCCTTTTCCCAGTGAACCAGAACTCCGATGGCGAATTCCTTCTGGCATAATGTGCGTATATGATCTCCAGTTACTCCAGGCCAAGAATCAGGTCTTAACCGGAAAAGGAATTGATCCAGAGAAATTTCACAGAAAACGAAACGGGACACCACACAAACACGAAAAAGTTGTCAGAAGTTACAAATAAAGCCCATGACTTAAAATTCCTGGTTAAAACCCTACTGGTATACTAGGAATAATGATATGCATTCGATCACAACAGAGTTAAACCGGAGCGCAAATTGTCTCAAACGGGGCTCAAAATAATTAAATACAAATTTCCCGCAAACAAATCCTAACGACAGAATATAACAATTTTGGGCATCTGGGTATTTGGTGAAAATGACTAATATGGCTCTTTGGGAATATCTTGATGCAATATAAGAACTTTCTGGCAATAAAAACACACAAACGACCCATTATTTTAAAAGAACGAAATTTTTTTAACGGATGGGGTAGTCTGAGATTTCAGGGTGAAATCTGAGGGACACCAGTTGGCTCCATCTATGGACATCTTTTCCTCTTGTCAGAATGACAAAGGGTAAAGATGAGATCCCTAGCATCTCTGGTTTCGTGTTTTGTCCATTGGGCTCGGGGTCAGGCAAACAAACACAACACAACACAGCACAAAACACAAAACAAAACAAGGAAAAACATACAAAGTTTTATTTATATACATACAGGTTTTACCCTGCTTTTTTATGTCTGAAAAAGCTTCAGATGCTACCCGTTGAAAGGCAGTGGTAACTCAATTCCATCCCGGTAGGCAAGGAAGAAATTGTCCATTCCGGCAGCTCTTTTGATTTGTCGTGCAGGGCCCTTTCCAGAGTGAATCGGATTTGTCGTGCATGCCCTTCGGTTCATGTCTCTTGTCCCACCAGAGTAACCCAATCTCCGATCTCGAACTTCCTTTCTTTGGCCTTCTTGTCAAGTACTTTGGGGCAAGTCTTTATCAACTTCATCTGGTGGTGGCTCATCCTTTCTTCTCTTTGTGGCGGGTAAGTCTGCATCAATTTGCTCCGTTCGCAGATTTATTTGCTGCATTTCTGAAGGAAGAACTATTACCATATCCTTTGTTCTTCTTCAAGATACTAATCATGCTTGTTGAAAGTCTCCACTAAGGAAATCTAAACCCTTGGGGATTTTGTTACCTTTTGGTTGGATTGCTCCACTATGGTCATCATAACATGGATCAGCTTTTCCTTGTGACTGTTTGTCATGGTGGTGATTCACTCCTCTTTAACATGCAGACATGCAGATGTTTGTTTAGGGACTCTAGGGTGGTAGACTATCTCCACTTTATAGTTTCCTTGTCTGAATATGGATGGTGGTTTATCCGGATTCAATAGTACAGCTGTGACTGCTAAAGAATCTGCTTTGGAGTTTTGATTTATTGGAATGAAGTCAATAGAGAAGGCTGCGAAATCGAATGTGGCGGAAAACACTTTATCTCTGTAATGCTCCAGCTTATCTCTTTTGACTTGACTTTGCCCTCGAACCTGCTTTACTAGAAGTTCATCATCTCCTTGGGCTTTGAGGAGTCTTACTCCTTTCTTTTTAGCTTGCTCCATTCCTAGAAGCAATGTTTCATACTCTGCCGTATGATTGGTGTTCTCGAACATCAGCTTGTGGGAGTATGGAAATACCTCATGATCTGGAGATATTAGTAGAGCGCCAACTCCTGATCCAAATGAACAAGTGCCTTTAAACTCCAGAGTCCAAACTTTTTCTTCTCTTTTTGCTGGCTCTGGTTCTGGTTGAAGTTCTTGCTCTGGAATGTCTTTATGCGTTTCCAAGAAATAGACCCCACGGTCAGATTCCTGAAAAAGAATATGAGATCTAGGATCCTCAAATTTTGTAACCGTGTACTTGGACTTCTTTTCTGGCTCCAGCTTAAGGTTAAGCCCTTTGATAGGAATATGCGCACAGGACCAATCCATCTTTACTTCTCCTCCCAGTTCTTTGCAGAAGTTTTTGCTCAACAACATCCCATAGGAGATAGGAATATCTGCAACTAGAATTGTCATCTTTAATCTTTTGTCAAGAAAAGTTGTCAGAACAGCTTGTGCATCTTCGATTTGTCCGATTAAAGGGACTTGTCTCTCCATGGAGTAGCACCTTTTTATGATCTTTGTCAGGGTAAGCCCAAGAGCATCTGCAACTTTAGCTAGCATGACATTGTTAGAAGCACCCGAATCTAGAATGCAATTGCTTAGCTTGAAACCATTAAGCAATAAGGAGACATAGAAAGGTTCCACCCTTTCAGAAGATGGTGAGGGTTTAACAACTGCAGTGTTGTTTTGTGAGAGGAGTATCTTTGGGCTTAGGCAAAAAGCCTTTTGATGTATTAGATTGTCCTGGTGATTGTACTACTTGACCAGCCTATTTAACTGCTCAGGAAAAACTCTCAGGTATTCGGCTTCTGACATTTGAATTTTAGTTTTCTTGGCATGATCAATAATGTCAAAATAAAAAATAGATTCAGATACCTGAGCCGCTTTCTGTGGTTGAGATGAAGAACTCGCATTCTTATCTCTAGGAGCTAAAGAAGAAGGTAGAGGGCTGCCCCTTCTTTGTTCGTCAGCTAATGCCTCAGCTTGGCGAGTTTGTGATCTTGTAAGTACTGCATATGCATGCCCATGATCATCTTCATGCAGTTTCTCATCGTCATGTTCAAATTTGTAGTTTAGGTAATTAATGTTGGAGTCGCTAGCAGGTCCTATAAAATCATCATCCTCGAGCTGATCAGCGTCAGCTTCCTGGTCTTCTTCATTCATCTTCACGTTGTTTCTGGGAGCAGCTTCAATTGCTAATCTTTGGGAACCAGCAATACGGTTCCGGTTGTTGTTGAAATTCCAAGCAGGGGCAGTATTGTTGCCCTGAGCCATTTGAGCCATTTGTTTCTTTATCTGCATCATCTCATTTGCTAACTTTTGCAATAGTGAATCGGAAGTAGTAGCAAAGGATGAACTTTCAGCTCTAAAAGTGATGCTCTTTATCTTTCCAGCCATGATGAGGTCGTCTTCAATTTCAACTGCCATGTTCTGGGTTGCTAACAAGTTAGCAGGACGTGCTCTTCGTAGTTGATAGCTTACTTCAGGAAGTAAAGTGTTGATGAAGAACACCTTTTGATTCTCATCATTTAGAGAAGCAGAAGCTGAAATTTTGTACAGTAATTTTTGGAATTTTGCAATAAAATCCCGCATGTGCTCATGTGGCTCCTTCAACTGAGTGAGTTGAGCAATCAATGTATTGGAATCTTCAGCTGGTTTGAATCTTTTCAAGAATGCATCCCACATAGGAGCCCAGTTGGTTATGGTGCCAGGAGCTAGCCGGTAGAACCATTTTCCAGCCAAGTCATGCAGAGTCTTGATGAAAAGTCTAACAGAAACATCTTCATGCTCCACTGCAAGAACACCACAAGATATGAAAAACGCAGCCAAGTGGTCATCTGGATTTTGCTTGCCATCTCCAAAGAATTTTGGAAAATTCTTTTTCGTCCCTTTAGGTAGATCATGTATAGGAGTCAGATTCAGAGGTCCAAAGGCTGCACCCCATGGAACAGGTGCTATAGGGGCAAGTGGCTGATTCTGCATCATGAAAGCTTGAGCGCTCGTCTCCTCCTTGTGTAGACTTGATAGACTTGATGAATAATTCCAGCTGCCGGAATATGCTGAAGATGATCCGGATTTGGATGAGTTTGTACTCCTCTTCTTGGTGAAAGACTGGATTTGCGGCTTCTAACTTGAGGAGGATGATTGAAATTGAATTGTTCCTGCAATCTGTAGAAATGATCAGTCCTTCCTTGCGCCTTCACAAATCGGGTGAATGGACGTTTAGCCAGGTTGAGATTTGTATGGAAAACACTCTGATCTTTAATAGATAAGCTTTGATCTGCAAAGATAGTTGTTCCCCAGCGGAGTTGCCAAAAACTGTTGGCTAGATTTTCTACATAGCACAAAACCTAGGCAGTCATGAGATAAATCTCCCTCATTTACCAGTGAGGCTTCTGTGTCAGATTTGTCAATAAGTATGTGTAATATCTATCATGGGGTTTTACTTTAACTACTCAGTTCATGAACCATAACTGAAGAAGTTCTGCAACAAGTAAGCAGCTGTTTAAAGAAAGGAAGATATTTATAGAAGAAAGAAATTCATAGGTAAACACAGAGAAGAAATGGGGAAGATGTACATCCCAATCAATAGATAGCAGAGTTGATTGCATGCACATAGAAGAAACCAATAAATATAGACACATAATTATAGGCAAAGGTAGCTTTAAATCTAGATCTGAAATAACACAAAGTTTACTAAAAGATCTAAGATATAAAAGCTAGAAACACAATACACCATGACACAAAGTTCTCCGGAAATCTGCTCCAGTATATTCCTTTGCTTCAAGTGGCTCTCAAGGGTTTCAGCACAAAGTTTGGAACGCAAGGATGTTGCTTACAAATTCTCCTCATTAACCCGAAGCTTCTTCCTCTACTTATAGAATGTAGAGGGACAATTACAAGTCGGAAGCTTTTAGTTGAACTGACACATGTGGAAGTCGGAAAAGAAACAACTGGCAATCTCCCTCCTCGAATTCCTCTCTACATGACATGTATGATTTGCAACTGAAAATAGAACCTTCTATTTTGCACGTCTGCCACATATCTCTAAGTAATTGACTTCTTCAAGTAATGGCTTTTAAACCAATCACTTAAGTTGTATAATTTAATTGATCACTCAATTATTTTGTTGGAGGAAAGAAGAAGGAAGATGAAAGATGACTTTGTCGGAGGAAAAAAAGAAGGAAGAGGAAAGCTAACTTTGTCCTTTTTCATGTCTGCATGCAGCTGATTCAAACTGGATCTGGAAACAAGCTAGAATTAGTTGGATCTTGAAGCGGCTGGATCTGGAAACAAGCTGGAATTGCAAGCAGTTGGAATTGGAAGCAAGCTGGATCTAGAAACAAGCTGGAATTGCAAGCAGTTGGAATTGGAAGCAAGCTGGAATTTTTCCTTCACATTGTCTTCTCTTTTATCCTTTGAAGCTTTTGCAGTTCTTCTGTTGTACTTGCATCAGTGCAAGGTTGGCCGTAGATAACTCATCATCCTTATTTTTAATTGCATATGAGCAATTAAAAATTCTGGAAAGCACTCCGGATGAATGAAAATTCAATGAAGGCTTCAACTGGAAGATGAGAGCACATGCACAGGATCTTGGAAGGAATTTTCCACGCACTATCTTCTTCACGGGTTGCATTCAAAACAAGAGGATGAAGCCTTTGTGCCAGAAGCTTTTGCAACTATGAGATCTGGATCTGGATCTGCATATGGATCTGGATATAGATCTGCATCTGCATAACAAACCTTGGCAACTGGGCTATGGATGGAAAAGCTGCAACTTGAATAATTCCACTGCTTTCAATCTGCACGCATGAGTGAAGTTTCTCCTGCTCTGGATCTGTCTATCAATTTAGCAAGAGGTTTCTTTTTCATCTTTCTTTGCCATAGCTTTGTCTATCTTTGTCTGAATGTCTTTTTCTTCTTATTTGACTGGAATTCTTCAATACTGGTGTAGATCTGGACAATTCTTCAGATTCGGAGGATATATGCAATGTATTGGACATTGATAAAAGCTCCTCTTCTTTTATAAAGCACCTGTAATGAATTCCTGCAATTTATTCAGACAAAAATGGCCACCGGGGTATGAATAGTGAATTTAAATGATAAAAATCTGCACTTTTCAAGCCTGCTGCCCCAAAAATTGGTGTCTAATTTGCACATAAAGAGAGCATGAATCCTTTCAATCAACACCTGAGCTCCTTTAACACCTGTGAAAACAATTGTGCAGACGAAGATGAACCTTTTCCAAAGCATGCGCCAAATCTGGAAGCTTTTAGCCTTTGTTAGCACTTTGTCTGTGCAAAATCCTTCCTCTAATGGGGGCGCACTTTTTCTCCTTGCTGCAATTCTTTACCTGTGTGTTGAATAATAAATCCATATGGCTGCCCATGCTTATATAACCTTCATAATTCTATAATTAATAATTGCCCTAACAATTAAAGGCAATTAATTAATTAAAAATCATGCTTTTCTCTTTTAAAAAATAGCATGTTTAAGGACAGCCATCCAATAAATTAAATTAATCCAATTTAATCCTCCACACTTCACTTCACTTAAGCTTCACAGTGTGCTTTGACCATAGCCACTGAAAATAGGAATTAATATAATCATTTAATACTTTAAAAAGTATTAATTCCTTCTCAAAAGGGGCTGCATTAAATAAATTAAATTTATTTAATTTTAGAATTCTATTTCCAATTGATTTATTCCCCTTTGCTTTTGTTGACTTTTCCACAAGCCTGGGTGCCAAAATTGGGTGAATAAATATTAACAAATATTTATTTAATGCATTATTATTCACCCAAGGTGGGTCGCACTTTTTTGCACATGTAATTCTATTTTTAAGAATTTTCACCATAATGGGATTCTTTACCCTGCAAGGTAGGCACCACAATCCCATGATCCACTTAAGTGATTTGACTTTGACAATGGGATTCTTTACCCTGCAAGGTAGGCACTAAAATCCCATGATTTCACTTAAGTCACTTTCCTTTTATTATATCATGGGAATTTTCACCCTGCAAGGTAGGCAATAAATTCCCACCTGCCTACGGCCTTATTTTTCCCACTGCAGCTTAAGTGACTTTTATAACACGGGAAAAAGTACCCTGCCAGGCAGGTATACAATTCCCATTCTGCCTGCGGCTTATGTTTTTCCCATCGCAGCTTAAATCCTTTGTTTTCCAAAAATGCGCCCATCCCCGCAGGGGCTTTTCTGTGCACGACTTCGCTTTTTCCCAGTGATCCAGACCTCCGATGGCGACTTCCTCCGGGCAAAATGTGCATGTATGTTTTCCAGCTGCTCCAGGCCAAAAATCGGGCTTACCCGGCGAAGGAGTTGTTCCAGAGAAATTTTACAGAAAACAAAACGGGACACCACAAAAACACGAAAAATTGCCAAAAGTTACAAATAAAGCCCAAAACTTAAAATAAGTTAAAACCCTTCTGGCACATAGGAATAATAACATATTCGCTCATAATAGAGTTAAAACAGAGCACAAATAGCCTCATACGGGGCTCAAAATAATTAAATACAAATTTCCCGCAGACAAATCCCGACGACAGAATAAAACAATTTTGGGCACCTGGGTATTTGGCGAAAAAGGCTAATATGGCTCTTTGGGATTATCTTGACGCAATACAAGAACTTTCAGGCAATAAAAACAACAAATGACCCATTATTTTAAAAGTACGAAAATTTTTCGGATAGGGTAGTCACAGATTTCAGGGTGAAATCTGAGTGACACCAGTAAGTATCACACCTCTTCTAAAATTGTAACAGGTTTTCTGCCTTTTGATGTTATAATACAAGGATTTTGACAGTGTAAATGAAAATACAGGCTCTGTGATCAGTTTTTCAGTCCTTTGTTTGTGTTGCTTGTTTCATTTCAAACCTCTGATTACATCTTATCAGTTTGTGCATGATGTTTTATGTTGCATTTTTATGATCTGTGTCTATCTGCAGAATAAGAAGTGTTCACCACTCCTCCTTTGGTGTATCACCTGTTAGTTTAGTTTCATTTTTTGCACTCTCTATCTCTGTCTCCTTGGATTTTAGAGTAGGATTAGGTTTCAAACCTCTGTAGTTTTGCAAAATATAGATCTAAATCAGAGGAGTTCGAGGAACCAGCCTCTAATCTGGAGATTCCTCTCTCAGTTTCCCAAGTCCCCACACTTGGAGAGAGGTTTCCATGTTGTGCAATCACACTGGATGCCTGAAGATCAACTTAGAAACCTGATCAGCATCCAGGGGTGCTGTGATTTTGCAACAACAAGTATTTCTCCTAATAGACCTTGCCACTACCCTTAAGAATAGAAGTCTGAAAATGAGAAGTTGGTCAAGGAAATGTTGGGTTAGGAAATTGTTTGTCCCAGCAAAAGCGTCTATTCATAACTAGTAGACATGGTTAAAATTCAGGACGAGTCATGGAGAATGAGCCCAAATTATAGGGAACTCAAAATCCTCACTCTCAAAGATAAATTTAATTTACATTTTCATTCAGGAATATAAGAAATAAGAGAAGAAAGAAGAGAAGAAGAATGAAGATCTGCCAACTGTAACACCTATACTTTATTCTTGTTCTGATATTGAATATAGTTGTCAAACATGTAATTCAACATCTTCCCATCCGTTTTAACAATAGCATCTCTCTCTGTTCTGAACTGTAACAAACCTCTGGATAAAGCAGCAGCGTTAGCTTTCACTTTCTCTAAACCAGGCCCATATCCCTCAACATCTGCCTTAAGCTTTATGAGTCTACTAATTGAATCCATCGTGAAAGGTAGGGTGGCTTCATCAACTTCTTTCCGCACAACTAGCATAAATTCCTTATGGGAAGTAGGTAATTCATCTGGGATGCTCACGGGTTACTATGGTAAGTCACAGGTTACTATGGTAAGTGCTAACCAGGAAAAATGGATTATTCCGGCAAATCATCATCAGTTTTGTTTACTTTTGTTAAAGGATAAACATGATGGGGTAGAAGTTTTAGATATTTCTAACCAACATATGAGAGATTTGGACCGTATTATTCAGTCTTTTCAAGAAGTTTTTTAGGATCCCAGTGGGTTACCACCAAAACAGGAGGTAGAGCATGAGATTCAGCTGCTGCTAGAGTCCCCTCTATCGAACATCGGATTGTACTAGAAATCCTTGTTGGAGAGTACTGAAGTGAAGAAACAACTTTAGGAGCTATTAGACCAGGGTGTGATCCGACCGAGCACGTCACCATGTGGTTCGCCAATTGAGATGGTGTCGAAGAAAGATGGCTCTTGGAGAATGCGCATTGACTACCGTGCTTTAAACAAGATCACCATAAAGAACAGATATCCACTTCCCCGCATAGATGACCTCTTAGACCAGCTTCAGCATGCCAAATTCTTCATGAAGTTGGATCTCAAGTCCGGTTATCACCAAGTCAGAATGGAGGAGGATATATGGAAGACTGCCTTCAAGAAAAACAGGGTTTGTATGAATGTTTAGTACTTCCATTTGGTTTGTGCAACGCACCCGCTACATTTATGAGATTGATGAATGATGTATAGCGGGATTTCATGGATTCGTGTGTCATTGTTTATCTAGATGATATCTTTATTTTTAGTGCCACATGGGAGGAACATCTAACTCATTTGCAGCAAGTCTTGTAAGTTCTCAAGGAGAAACAACTACTATGCAATATGAAGAAATGTGAATTTTCCAAACAATCACTTGTCTACCTTGGGCACGTGGTTGGAGGAGGAGAGTTATGAGTGGATCCAAGGAAGGTGAAAGCCATCACCAACTAGCCAACACCAACAGGAGCCACGGAGACTAGGAGTTTTGTGGAAGCAATACAGTACATGAGGAAATTCATTCCAGGCTTCTTCGCGATTGCAGCACCTCTACACACAGTGGCCGCAAAGAGTAAGGATTTTGACTGGGGTAAGGAACAAGACAAATCCTTTGAGTTATTGAAATACAAGATTAGTCATGCTCCAGTACTTGCTCTTCCTAATTTGCAGCAACCTTTTGAAGTACAGACAAATGCCAATGATTATGCCATGGGCACAGTGTTGCTTCAAGGAGGTAAACCCGTATGTTATCATTTTGAAACTTTCACTTCAGTAGTTAAAGGATATTCCGTATATGATAAGGAAATGTATGCACTAGTTCAGGAAATTAAAAAATGGAAGCATTATTTGTTGGGTAAAGAAACTATTATGCACACTGACCACAAACCTCTCTAGTATTTGCAAGCACAGTCTAAATTGCAGCAGGCAAGGCACTACAAATGGATAGGGTTCCTTCTGCAGTTACATCTGGTGATCAAATACAAGAAGGGTAGTACAAATTTGGTGGAAAACAAGTTGTCTAGGCCGCCCACATAGGAGCAAGTCTCTTGTCTGGCCACTATCTCTCAGATTGAGCCCTTCACGAAGAAAGCTTATGGAGAGGCATATGCTCACGAGAAAGACTTTGGGGTGACATATCAACAGTTGCAGTCCCAAGGGGCTGAAAGGACAAGTATTGAAGATTGTTATCTCAAGGACGGGAAGCTCTACCGATGGGGGAAACTTTGTGTGCCAACAGAAGAATGACTTCTATTGATGAGGTAAGCACATACCTCGATAGCGGGACATTTTGGTGTTGGTAAGACCCTAGCCCACTTGCAAAGGTACGTGTATTGGCCCAATATGCAAGAAGTATCAAAATTCATAAGTGGATGTAAACTTTGTTGTACCAGTAAGCCTAAGACTAGGAAGGAAGGTTTATATACACTCTTACCGGTCCCTACTCGTCTGTGGGAGGACATTTCTATGGATTTTGTAGGAGGATTACCTATGTGTAAACATGGCCATGACTATCTCTATGTTGTAATTGAAAGATTTAGTAAAATGTGTATTCTTATGGCATGTAAAAAGACATTAAAGCACATGACGTAGCAGATCTTTTCTTTGCTAATGTCTAGGTACATTTTGGCTTGCCGAAGTCTATTGTTTCTGACAGGGATTCTAGGTTCTTGGGGAAGTTTTGGACTACTTTGTGGAACAAGATGTACATCAAGTTACAGAGGAGCACGGCCTTCCATCCACAAATAGATGGACAGATGGAAGTAGTGAACAAGACTTTGGTACAACTTATCAGGGGATATAACAACAAATATCTAAGGACTTGGGATGAATCCTTAGCCTACATTCAACATTCCTATAACCGGGCAGTGCACACATCCACCATGAAGTCACCGTTTGAAGCGTGCTTGGGGTATCTACCTACAAATCCACTGGACATAGCGGTTGGGCAGCAGGATGAGGAGACACGAGACACAAAGGTGACTAGAGCAAACAAATTAATCAAGAGGATTTGACAAATCCATCTAGAATAGTTAGAGAAATCACAAGCCATGTACAAAGCTAGACATGACCAGCATAGGAGAGAGCACAAGCTTCACGTTGGAGACCGAGTTTGGCTTTACTTGAGCAAGGAGAGACTACAAGGTTAGGCACAAAAGCTCAATCCACTACAATATGGACCCTTCACCATATTGGAGCAAGTTGGAGAAAATGGGTTCCGATTTGCCACCATTTATGCGGATGTACTTGGTAGTGAATTGTGAGAATTTGCACCTTTATGAGCCATCAATGCTCGATGAAGATGGAGTAAAGTTGTTACCTTCCATAGAAGATTGCATCTTGGACTCACAAGGCGAGTTGGAGGAGGACGTAGTACTGTAACAGAAGGTTAGAGAAACAAGAAGAGGTCCACATGAGTCTTTACAGGTTGGATTGAAAGGAAAGACACCAAGGCAGGCCCGGTGGTACTCGAAGGAGCAAGTGAGGGAATTGTTTCCTCATTTACTTCCCCACTAAGAAGATTTTTTGGGACTAAAAGCCTCCTGAGAAGGGGAGGTGTGATTCATAGGGATCCTGAGAAACTCCACTTCATCATATCTACCAGCACCAAGAAGAAAACAGTTAGGAAAACGAGGAAAAATAGGCTTTGTCTGCATAGTAGCAAAACCGCCGCTCTGTGCAGAGCAGCGATTTCAAAACCACCGGCCTCTAGTGCGGCGGTCCTAGAACCACCGTCCAACTTGGGCGGTGGTCCTGTGACCGTCGGTCTGCACTGGGCGGCGGTCCTGGCACTTTCGGACAAAAAAATAAAATTCAAAACGAACAGTTCTAGAATTGGAAAGGTTGCCCATGTCTCTTCTCCTCCATGACCTTTCCCATCCTCTAGTGCATAGGAGGACATGAGAGAGGCTATAAATACATGTAGGAATGAGAGTTTGATCATGGAAGAATTATGAGGGTATGTGAGCAAGAATTCTAGTGCTAGAAAAGAGTTGTAGAAGAAAGAGTTGAGAGTAGAGCAATTTAGTAGCTGGGAGGAAGTGCTTGACATTGTCTACTTCATTTCTCACTTGTTCTATCTTCTTCTTTTTGGCCAATAAAGTAAAAAGGGAAGAAAGAGCTATTTTCCCTTCCCGACTGGTTTTCCTCCTTTGGAGGTTTCCAGGATAAAAACTTGTTGGTGTTATTGTGCATAAATGTTCCTTATTCTGCAAATTATAGTTCTAAAGCACCATTAAATTCATTCACTAAGCTCAAATGTCATTTTCAATTGAAAGTAGAACAACAGTTTAAAATTGTGATTTGTAGAAGTTCCAAAGTTGAAAGTTTACAAATCACATGGGGGAAGAATCCCAAGTCTCCAGTAAACGGTCAATCGGCAATATCAACTCTACATAGTCCATGCCCAACATAAGCTCATAACGGTGAGTAGAGTGCGCATCACCGTACACAAATGGTATCCCACATACCTCAGAAACTCCTCAAATCCTTGACTCTAGACTTGTGTAGAAATTGTCCTCAAAGTCGATCACATCATCATAGATCCCGAACCTATATACCCTTCCAACATCCACCTGCCCAATGTCAGCCTCCTTAATGCTATGTAACTCAACAGTATGACTCCTATCCATGTTTGAAGGTCTATAATGAGAATGCACATCACACATGGTATACCTGTGTATGCTCATCACTGTATCATCACGCACCCCAAGAGAATAAAAAGACATCATGTAACTCGCGTCCACCTCCTGTGTTAAATGTGAACCTATTGAATAACCAGGTAACTGAGTCGACTCCGTCCCTCCATTGACTCACACATGGGTGACATGCTCACCGTGTGTAGAAGCAGTAAAGTACATAGGAGTGCTATCCCATGTCAGCTTAGAAAATGATGAACTTGTATGCTCCGATTTTTCATAACGATAAACCGTATATCCCTGTATAAAGTTGAGGATATCCTCCGTTAACCCATGCCATGTGAATCTCTCCCATATGAACCTGAAGGTCTCACTGAGACTCAAGTGTTTGGTCATGGAAGAAGAATGCACATGTCGCAGTATCTCCATCCTCAACCATGAATCATGCACAAGGTTCAACCTGTCCTGATAGAAGATCATCTCATCCTCAAATTTGTAGTTGTCATCTTGTGTGTGACCATCCAGAATCTCACAAGTGTGTCGGTTCTTGGAGTACTCAACAAGCAAATGAGATCTCCAGTCTCCCGAAACCTCAAATAACCAACATAATGATAAAATTAATTGATATGAACCTGTAACCCCAATCTATGTAACTGTCTCATGTGCAACACTACTGTTCGCACCCATATTCATTGAACTTCACAACTTCCAGCAATAGTAAAACACCTCATTGCGCCAGAAAATCCTCTCCATTCCCTTAGTTGTAACCACTCTGGGTGCTCCTGTAGATAAACCTCTCAAGATTACATTCTTTCCCCTAGACTTAAACTTTAGCTCCATTGTTTGAAAGTTAGTCTGAAACTCACCAAGAGAGTGAAGCCACTGCACTCCCAACACTATGTTGGTCTCTCCAGTACCAACTATGTGGAAATCATCAGTAATTGTGTAGTTACACATAGTGATGCTCAACTATGGAACTCTCCATGTGCATCTCATAGACTCTCCATTGGCTACAACAACGTTTAAGCCCTCAAATGTCTTCTGTCTGTAGACCTCACCTCTCAACTAGTGATGCATCAATGAAGTTATGGGTAGCCCCATTATCAATGAGCACCACCACACGCTGACCCTGAATGCATTGTACCTCAGGGTACTAGACAATGTAGCTATAATCACCTGAGGAAAATTCTCCTCCTGCTCCACATTAGTATTGTCAAATGCAACTCCATATCCATCATCCACCTCATGGATCTCTAACTCCTTATCTCTGTTATCCTCACTCTCCTCAAAGACCTCAATGACTTTGGACTTTCCTTATGCAATCATGCCTTGGAGCCCAAGGTGTACGGAAATCAAAAAATTGTTTCTTCGCCTCAAATCATATCTAAGCTCTCGGGAAATGAATGGCTTCTTAGCTGCATCCTGCTTAGGTGGAGTCTCCTTCTGCTGAAACTCATTCGTTCTAGATGGAGGTTCCCTTTGCTGAACTCGAGGTGGAAACATCGAATTTGGAGTAGCTAACTTCAAATCATGTGCTCTCTTAATAGCATCATGCAATGAAGGAGGCTCAAATTCCTTCACAAACCCTGTTAGTGCATTTTTCAAATCTGTTATGAAGACGGAAGTCAATCTCATCTCTAAAACATCAGAAACCATAATAGAAAGCCTTTGAAAATCTGAAATGTATCTGTCCAAAGATCTTGTTTGTCTCAAGTGAGTCAACTCTTTGAAGAACCTGTTAGGATCCCTCCTGTCAAACCTACTCATAAACCTCTGTGTAAACTCTGCATATGTATTAATATTCATGTAGCCCTATGTAAATAGACCATGATGCCACCAATCATGAGCATCTCCCTCAAGATGTAGGATTGCAAATTTAATTTCATCCTCTTCGCGCATGGGATTCAAGTCAAAGTATGTCTCTATTACGTTCTTATTGTGTTTTTATTGTCAGGAGATGTCTCTATTACATTAAGATATTCCCAGTGAATCATATGAGCCAATTTCGACAAATACCCAAATGTTGAAACTCATTTTATCCCTCCGCCTAGTTTTGTCTACAGGAATTTTTTATTTAATTATTTATTAAAAAAATAAAGCCCCGTTTGAAGTAAATTGTGCTCCGGTTGAATCTTGTTAAAGTCTTGCATGCCAGTATTCACACATCTCAATAGGATTTTCACTAGGAATGAATTGAGAGCATTGTCCACAACTTCTGGAAACGTTTTTCGTTTTATTTATTTCTTTTGCATTTGTTTTCGGTTCTCCGCGGTCTATCTGTTAAATTCCCCTCGATCCGGTCTTTGTTCTGTATAGTTTGTTTAATTGCCTGGAAGGGAATCAATCTCAAAAGGTAAACTTTTGACCCAAAACGATGAAGTTAAGCAGAAAATGCTTCACCCATGCAAGTCGCACTTTTTGGAATAAATAGATCTAAGTTGCAATGGAAATTTTGGCAGTGGCAGGTAAATGGGAATTTCTTACCTACCTTACAAGGTACTTTTTCCATGAAGTCACAATCACTTAAGCTGCAATGGGAATATTAGAAGTGGTAGGTAGATGGGAATTTCTAACTTGCCTTGTAAGGTAAAAATTACCATTATAAAAGAAAAATCACTTAATGCACTTGTGGGAGTTTCGTGCCTGTCTAGCAAGATAAATTTTCCCATCAAAGAAGGCTATTTACCCATGCAAGTCGCACTTTTTCAAAGAAGGCTATTTTCCATATAAGTCGCACTTTTTGGGAGATGATTTAAGTTGCCAGTGGGAATTTTGGTAGTGGCAGGAAGGCGAGAATTTATTACCTGTCTTGTAGGGTGAAAATTCCCATGATGAAAGACGAATCACTTAAGTGGAAGTGGGGATTTTTGGAGCTGAGTGCAAGGTGGAAATTCCCATTAAGTTGACTTCCTATTTTTAGCAGTCACCCTTGTCAAAAAGTGCGACCCACCTTGGCACTAAACAATGCATTTAATAATATTTATTAATGGTCTTTCTATCTAATTTTGGAGCCATGAATGGAAGCAAATTCAATGCAGAAGGATAAGCTAAAGAGAAGTCAAGGATGCATGCTAAAAATAAATAAAATAAATTTATAAAAAAAAAACCAGCAACATCCATAATTGGGTGCCCAATTTGGATGAATAGATATGGCTTTTAATTAATTAGATTGCCAGAAATAGAGAAGGCAATTATTAAAAATAGCATGCCTAAGGCTATATAAGCATGGGACGCCATAAGGGAGAAGTAGTTAATTCTTTTTGATGAAGGTTGCAGCCCAAACGGGTTTTGGCACCAAAAGAAGGAGAATTTTGCATTAAAGATTATTTTCCACTGCCGGGAAGCTTCCAATTTTAGTGCCTAAGGTTAGAACAGCCTAATTTTGGTTATTCTGAGTATCTGCATACTGATATATGTGCCCAAGTATTCATCACAGGTGCTCATATTAGTGAAAGGAAGTTCAAATCAATGTTAGATACATTGAATATCTCTTCCGAATAAGAAGAAATTGCTAGATCTGCACAAATTGAGCCAATTACAAGGGATTCCGGAAAAAGTAAAAGAAAAAGAGCCCAGACAAAGATTGTTCCATACCAGATGAAGCATGATGAAAGAGAAGGATCAGTTGGATCATGCACAGCTTCCAGATTTGCTGACATCAATGATATAAACATAGGCCCTGAACCCATCTCCGATTTAATTGACAAATCTAGAGCCGAAAGGACCTCTCTCATGCGGACAATTAAAAGCAACATAATTATTCAAGCTTCACCGTTTCAAGTCACAACTCAATTGCCTGAATTTGTCATGGAGTGTACAAGGTCATATCATCCTCTTTCCAGAACAATTCTGGATCACGCGGGAAAGACAATAATTAGGCTGGATGCACAGTTTATTAATTATTGTCTCAAGATTCTGACATGACCTGTATAGTAATAGATGGGAGAAGCACAAAGCAAATTGTGTGGGCATAATGAATAGAAAATACATGAAGAAGCCTAGATCTCCATCAAAATTCTCGAGGACTTTTCCACAATCCAATTTGGTGCAAGAAGTTGATATTACTAAATTGCTTTACAGGTTAAATGGAGAAGCCAATACTCATAATTTCCGCTCATAGATGTATGCTTTCGTGAGAACCATTGAGATCAACAGAGATGATTCTATTATCAATTGGGCAGAGATCATCAGTGACAACATTGGCAAGAAGCTCCGAAATGTGAGGCGAACATTCAACTTCAAAATGACTTCATCCCTAGTATATGCAGCAAGCTCACAGGGTATATTTTTCAAATTGGATAGACAAGGAGTTTTGTCGAAAGATCCTATTTTTGAGTGCTTCTCACAGTTGACAGTTCCTAGTGCAACAAAGATTATAGGGTGGTCAGCGATGGTTTCTTCTATGAATTCATCTGCAAATTGAATAGTGATCTAAAGACCAGTAGAGTGAGCAAAGAAGCTTGGAAAGCTATATCCCAGTATGGATGCATCTTCATCCAGTTTGCAGACGTCACGTATGATCCATAGGGATCCAAAATGAATCTACTTCATCAAAACAGTCAGCACGAAGAAGGAAAAATGATACACGAAGGTTCTGTCTTGTTAGTAACAGGACTGCCGCTCTATAAAGAGCGGTAGTTACAGAACCGCCGTCCAACCAGGGCGGCAGTCTTGGGACCGCCAGTTTGCATTGGGCGGCGGTCTTGGCTCTTTTGGATAGAAAACAAACATATGAAACGAACAACCCAGAATTTAGACAATTGTTCGTATCTCTTCTCTTACAGGACCTTTCCCATTCTCCAATGCACTGGAGGACATGGGAGAGGCTATAAATACATGTTTGTAGAAGAGAATAGGATCATCGAAGCATGAAAGCAAGTGAGCAAGAAGTTCTTAGTGCTAGAATTGTGTTTTGTAGAAGAAAGGAGTGTTGAGACAGAGCAAACAAGTATTTGGGAGGAAGTGTGAGATATTATCTACTTCTCTTTCATACTTATTGTAAATTTTGTACTTGTTATTTTGAATTGGCCAATAAAAGTGGGAAGAAAGAGCAATTGCCCTTCCCAACTGGTTTTTCCTCCTCTGGAGGTTTCCAGGATAAAATTGGTTGGTGTTTATGAGCTTAAATTCTTTCCTTTCCTGCAATTGTGGATTCTAAGCATAAGCATAATTCATTCACTAGCTATCTCTATCATTTTCTATAGAAAGTAGAACAACAACGTTAATTGTGTTTCTGTGGATAATTCCAAAGTTGAAGAGTTTACAAATCATTTTGGTATCAGAGCTAACAATTATCCATGATTGTGGTATTTTTTCTTAGATTTGTATGACAATGACAAGATCTAAAGGCGAAGAGGCTTTACCTTGCGATCTAGAAATTTCTACAAAGAAGTGGAAACAGAGAATTCGGGGACAAATGGAAGAAGAGAACTTGGTCCGTAGAATCGAGATGCTGGAGACCATGATGGATAGGATGTTTAGAAGGCAAGAAGAGCTTGCTGATTTACAAAAGACAACTTCTGTCAAACAAGACTCCATGGACTCAGTGGTTCGGGGCTTAGCTAAAAATTTTGGCATAGGAAGGAGCCACCATGAGGAAAGTTATGGGGAAGAGCATGAAGAAGAGACTTCAAACACAAGAGAAAAGGTAAAATCCGATCATACTCCTTTTAAAGTTGAGATGAAAGTTGATATTAAAAGCTTTGAAGGACAAGTAGATGCGGAGTTGCTTGATAAATGGTTAAAACAGTTAGAAGTCTACTTTAGCGTCCATAATGTCACTAAGGCATAGAGGATCACCTTTGCACATCTCAAAATGGAGGGACACGCTCTGGTTTGGTGGGAAACCCATCTAACCACTTGTGAAAAGAAGAAGTGTCCTATTGTGAAATCTTGGCAAGAATTTAAAGAATTACTTAGAGCTAACTTCTATCCTATTGGCCACAAGACTGACCAAATGATTAAATGGCAGTATTTTAGACAAGGCAGTGGTCAAAGTGTGTAGGACTATACTACGGAGTTTTGGAGGCAGGCCATGTTGCTAAACATGGACTTGGAGGATGAGGATATTTTGACTAAGTACTTGGGAGGACTTCACACTCACCTTCAAAGAAAATTCATCTCCACCAAGCCCAAAGATCTCAACGAGGCGTGTGTGCAAGCATACTACATAGATGATGAAAAGAAGCAAGGGGAAGCAGAGCCGAGGGCAAAGCAGTCGACAAATCAGCAGAAAAAAGAGTATGGGCAAACAAGTAACAAGGGTAAGTGGAAAGGGAAAGGTAAACAAGCTGCCACTACTTTAAATAATTGTAAAGATCCCAAGAATTTTTGTAAGAACTGTGATATTAATGGTCATATTGACGCTACATGTTGGATGTTGCATCCGAAGAACCGAACCAAGGACTCTAAGAAGTCCATGACAACTGTAAGAACAGAAGGGGAGGTGGAAATCGAAGATGACTCTGATGTAGATGAAAGGCTTGGATGCACGGCCACCAACATGGATAGCCAGGAAGAGGAGATGAGTAGACTATTCCAGATCAAAATCCAGATCAAGAGAACTAAGGTAATGCTTTGGTTGATACCGGTTCTCAGTCTAACTTGATTTCTGAAGCAGTTGTAAAGAAGCTTGATCTTGAGACTTACGAGCATCCACACCTTCATCCTTTGGGTTGGGTGAAGAAGGGTGTTGAAATTCAGGTAACAAGAAGATGTAAGGTCAAGTTTGGGATAAATTCCTAGTATATTGATGTTTTGGAAGTTGACGTTATTCCACTTGATGCTTTTGATGTTGTATTTGGGAGTCCTTACTTGTATATCAGGGATGCTATATTTATGAGAAGGGAAAACCGGTACCGATGGGTCAAGGATGGGATCAGCTACAACATCTAGGCACACCAGCGTAAGACACGGTTACTATGGTGAGTGCTAACCAAGAAAAATGACTTATTCAGGCAAATCATAATCAGTTTTGTTTACTTTTGTTAAAGGATAAACAAGATGGGGTAGAAGTTTCAAAGATTTCTAACTAGGGAAAGCATGATTTGGATAGTATTATTCAGTTCTTTCAGGAAGTTTTTCAGGCTCCTAGTGGGTTACCACCAAAACAGGAAGTAGAGCATGAGATTCAACTATTACCAGAGTCCCCTCTACCGAACATCGGGTTGTATAGGCAATCCTTGCTTGAGAGTACTGAAGTAAAGAAACAACTCCAGGAACTACTAGACCAAGGGGTGATACATCCGAGCACCTCACCATGTGGTTCGCCTATTGTGATGGTGCCAAAGAAGGATGGTTCTTGGAGAATGTGCATCGACTACCGCGCTTTGAACAAGATCACCATAAAGAACAGATATCCACTTCCCCGCATAGATGATCTCTTGGACCAAGCTTCAGCATGCCAAATTCTTCACGAAGTTGGATCTCAAGTCTAGTTATCACCAAGTTAGAATGAAGGAGGAGGATATATGGAAGACTGTCTTCAAAACAAAACAGGGTTTGTATGAATGGTTAGTACTTCCTTTTGGGTTATGCAATACACCCACTACATTTATGAGATTGATGAATGATGTATTGCGGGATTTCATAGATTCATGTGTCGTTGTATATCTAGACGATATTCTGATTTTTAGTGCCACATGGGAAGAACATCTAACCCATTTACAACAAGTCTTGCAACTTCTCAGGGAGAAACAGTTACTTTGTAATATGTAGAAATGTGAGTTTTTCAAACAATCACTTGTCTATCTTGGGCACGTGGTTGGAGGAGTAGAGCTACGAGTGGATCCAAAGAAGGTGGAAGCCATCACTAACTAGCCAACACCAAGAGAAGCCACAGAGACTAGGAGTTTTGTGGGAGCAGTACAGTACATGCGGAAGTTCATTCTGGGCTTCTCCGCAATTGCAGCACCTCTACACACAGTGGCCGCAAAGAGTAAGGGTTTTGACTAGGGTAAGGAACAAGACAAATCCTTTGAGTTATTGAAATACAAGATTAGTCATGCTCCAGTACTTGCTCTTCCTAATTTGTAGCAACCTTTTGAAGTAGAGACAGATGCCAGTGATTATGCCATGGGCACAGTGTTGCTTCAAGGAGGTAAACCCGTATGTTATCATTTTGAAACTTTCACTTCAGCAGTTAAAGGATATTCAGTATATGATAAGGAAATGTATGCACTAGTTCAGGAAATTAAAAAATGGAAGCATTATTTGTTGGGTAAAGAAACTATTATGCACACTGACCACAAACCTCTCCAGTATTTGCAAGCACAGTCTAAATTGCAGCAGGCAAGGCACTACAAATGGATGGGGTTCCTTCAACAGTTCCATTTGGTGATCAAATACAAGAAGGGTAGTACAAACTTGGTGGCAGACATGTTGTCTAGGCCACCCACACAGGAGAAGTTTTCCTGTTTGGCCACTATCTCTCAGATCGAGCCCTTCATGAAGGAAGCTTACGGAGAGGCATATGCCTAGGACAAAGACTTTGGGGTGACATTTCAGCAGTTGCAGTCCCAAGGGGCTGAAAGGACAGGGATTGAAGATTGTTATCTCAAAGACGGGCTGCTCTACCGATGGGGGAAGCTTTGCGTGCCAAAAGAAGAAAGAATTCTATTGATGAGGGAAGCACATACCTCGAAAGTAGCGGGACATTTCGGTGTTGGTAAGACCCTAGCCCACTTGCAAAGGTAAATGTATTGGCCCAATATGCAAGAAGAAGTATCAAAATTTATACGTGGATGTAAACTTTGTTGTACTAGCAAGCCTAAGACTAGGAAGGAGGGTTTGTATATGCCTTTTCCAATACCTACTCATCTGTGGGAGGACATTTCTATGGATTTTGTAGGAGGATTACCTATGTCTAAACATGGCCATGACTATCTATATGTTGTTGTTGATAGATTCAGTAAGATGTGTATTCTTATGGCATGTAAAAAGACAATAAAAGCATATGAGGCAGTAGATCTTTTCTTTGCTAATGTATGGGTGCATTTTGGTTTGCCAAAGTCTATTGTTTCTGACAGGGATTCCAGGTTCTTGGGGAAGTTTTGGACTACTTTATGGGACAAGATGGATACCAACATTACAAAGGAGCACAACTTTCCATCCACAGACAGATGGACAGACATAGGTGGTAAACAGGACTTTGGTATAGCTGATCAGAGGGTATAACAAAAAATATCCAAGGACTTGGGATGAGTCCTTAGCCTACATTCAGCATTCCTATAACTGGGTAGTACACACATCCACTATGAAGTCACCATTTGAAGCATGCTTGGGATATCTACCTACAAATCTGCTGGACATAGCAGTTGGGCAGCAACATGAGGAGGAGACACGAGACATAGAGGTGACTAGAGCAAACAAATTCATTGAGAGGATCCGGAAAATCCATCTCAAAGTCAAAGAATAGCTAGAGAAATCTCAAGCCAAGTACAAAGCTAGGCATGATCAGCATAGGAGAGAACATAAACTGCATGTTGAAGATAGAGTTTGGCTTTACTTGAGCAAGCAGAGATTACAAGGTCAAGCATGGAAACTCAAGCCACTATGATATGGGCCCTTCACCATATTGGAGTAGGTTGGAGAGAATGCTTTTCGACTTGACTTGCCACCATTTATGAGGATGTACTCTGTAGTAAATTGTAAGAACTTCCACCTATATGAGCCATCCATGCTCGATGAAGGTGAAGGTCTACAGTTGCTACCTTCCATTGAGGATTGTGTCTTGGACTCACGAGGTGAATTGGAGGAGAATGTAGTGCTGCAACAGAAGATCAGAGAGACTAGGAGAGGTCCGCGGGAGTCCTGGTAGATTGGACTGAAAGGGAAGACACCAAGGCAGGCCCGATGGTACTCAAAAGAGCAAGTGAGGGAATTATTTCCTCATCTACTCCCACATTAAGATTTTGTGGGACCAAAAGCCTCCTAAGTAGGGGAGGTGTGATCCATAGGGATCCAAAATGAATCTACTTCATCAAAACAGTCAGCACAAAGAAGGAAAAATGATACACAGAGGTTCTGTCTTTTTAGTAACAGGACCGCCGCTCTGTGCAGAGCGGAGGTTACAGAACTGCTGGTCTACATTGGGCGGCGGTCCTGGCTCTTTCAGATAGAAAACGAAAATATGAAACGAACAACCCAGAATTTGGACAGGTGTTTGTATCTCTTCTCCTTCAGGACCTTTCCCAATCGCCAGTGCACGGGAGGACATGGGAGAGGCTATAAATACATGTTTGTAGAAGAAAATAGGATCAGTGAAGCATGAAAGAAAGTGAGCAAGAAGTTCTTAGTGTTGGAATTGTGTTTTGTAGGAGTGTTGAGACAGAGCAAACATGTATTTGGGAGGAAGTGTGAGATATTATCTACTTCTCTTTCATACTTATTGTAAATTCTGTACTTGTTATTTTGAATTGGCCAATAAAAGTGGGGAGAAAGAGCAATTGCCCTTCCCGACTGGTTTTTCCTCCTCTAGAGGTTTCCATGATAAAATTGGTTGGTGTTTATAAGCTTAAATTCTTTCCTTTCCTGCAATTGTGGATTCTAAGCATAAGCATAATTCATTCACTAGCTATCTCTGTCATTTTCTATAGAAAGAAGAACAACAACGTTAATTGTGTTTCTGTGGATAATTCCAAAGTTGAAGAGTTTATAGATCAACGTATCTCAGGGTCAGTGGCATTTTAGGATAACTAGTCAAGTTGCCGAGGTATTCAAGCGACAAATGGGTCATCATGGAGTTTTGCAGGCAGCTTGTGGAAATGCATGACTTACAATCAAAGCGGCACAAATCTACAGGTTGTTTTCCGATCAAGGTGGGTTATTAGTATTACAATTGCCAGAGCATCCATAAGGCGAGGGCAATTGAAGCCAAAATGTTTTCCGAATATGAGCATGAGTTCTTGTTGTTGCAAACTCACAGCACCCCTGGATGTGGATCAGGCTTCTAGGTTGATCACTCTAGCATCCAGTGTGATTGCACAACATGGAAACCTCTCTCCAAGTGTGGGGACTTGTGAAACTGAGAGAGGAATCTCCAGATTAGAGGCTGGTTCCTCAAAATCCTCTGATTTAGATCTATATTTGCAAAACTACAGAGGTTTGAAACCTAATCCTACTCTAAAATCCAAGGAGACAGAGATAGAAAGTGCAAAAAATGAAACTAAACTAACAGGTGATGCACCAAAGGAGGAGTGGTGGACACTTCTTGTTCTGCAGATAGACACAGATCATAAAAAATGCAACATAAAACATCATGCACAAGCTGATAAGATGTAATCAGAGGTTTGAAATGAAACAAGCAACACAAACAAAGGACTGAAAACTGATCACAGAGCCTGTATTGTCATTTACACTGTCAAAATCCTTGTATTGCAACATCAGAAGGCAGAAAACCTCTTACAATTTTTGAAGAGGCCTGATACTTGTAAAAAATCACTTGTTACCAGTGAAAGAAGAAGCTTGCTATCCAAAGAAATGTTCCCCCCTCCAGAAATGAGCCAAATCTGGTTTTTACATGCATGGGTCGAGCCCAGGGGATAGAAAACGTAAAAAAGCATGGGAGCACATCCCTTCTTGACTGAAGGTGCATTAAAATGGCATGGGGGACCTTACAAACCCATACACTGTCATTTTGACTGGAATACAAGAGAGTGCGACCCATTCTGCATTAAATCTGGTCGCTGAAATGTCGCTTCTAGCCATGAACATGCATCAGAGCCGTTTCTCAATTTTCTCCCTCCAGACTACACCAAAACTCAAGATTAACCCCAAAATCACGTAGAGAATTTCATGAGCTTTTCGTTGATATAAAGAACGTGCAAATCCAAGCTCTGGATCGAAAGATAAGTTGATCTAAAGATCTAGGGCACAAAACAGGTGAAAACAGATTTTTTAAATTTCTTCCCGCGCTCTGCCACCTGGATGACACGTGGCATGCATTAATTGGTCGCGTGATTCTCTCTCCTTCTCTGCTTCGTTGGACACATGTCTTCTTTTAATTGGCTCGGACCTTTCCTTCAAAAATCGCCCTTTGACCTTTGGACCTTTCTCCTTGTGACACGTGTCATGATCTGGTTGGTCCGCGGGTCTGCCGGCACTTTCGCGCCCTTCGTGTCATTTTGTCCCGGATGTCCCAGTGCTTCACGGGACAAAAACTTCCGATCCACCTGAAATGGGCTTCCATGTCCCTTTTCTGCCTGTGACACATGGCGTGATCTGATTGGCTTTCGGCTCCTTCGGCTATCCACGTCTCGCGCGTCCTTTTGTCCCACTTGTCCTTGTGCTGAAGTTTCCGTTTCGGCTGAACCGGCCGGTTCGCGTCCTCCGCGTCCATTTGTCCTAGATGTCCCAGTGCTTCGCGGGAAAAATTCTTCTAGACCACCCGAAATGGCTTCCTTTTCTCTCGGCCGCTTCACCTTTTCGCGTCCTTCACGTCCTCGTGGCCCAGATGTCCCAACTGCTTAGTCGATTTTCTTCTCCTTCGGCCGAACCGGCCTTCGCGTCCCACGCGTCCCGACGGCCCGATTGTCCTAGTGCTAAAATTTTTCTTTTTGGCCGAAACGGCCGGTTCGCGCCCTTCGCGTACATTTGTTCCACTTGTCCCAGTGCTTTGCGGGCCGCCTGGAGGCGTTTCGGCCGAACCGCGCCTTGGTGTCCCGAATGTCCCAATTGTTCCTAGGACAAGGACTTAGCTGATTTTCACAATTTTTCCTGGCCCAAGTTTATTTTCTACAACTTTCTCACATTTTCTCAGAGCTTGTTCTTTTCAACCTGGATAGGGGAGTTAGAAAATTTTCTGAAGGGACCCTAGAAACATGATTTTTACCCTGGATCAATCAATTTGCCTAGGATTTGAGAATCCTGATGTATGTTATCAATTCAACCCTGGGGGGTGAAATTTGGATAACAATTTGGCGACTCAGCGGGGTCATCTACCTGCTAGATGAAAGGACCAGTTGCCTGAAGCAGTCCATTGGGCATGGAGTCATCAAATATTCTGTTTAGAACTTCAACTGACTCAGAATGTGCAAGGAGGAAGATGGAATGCCACCTGATGAAAGCAATAGACTGCAAAACATCTCCATGAACAGCAAGCTGTGCCAAAGCACTTAGGGAAAACAAAACTAACCTACAGCAAAACAATGTGCACAAGCACTTGGAGGAAGGAAAATCTAATCTAATATTTACAGAGGTAGTGAACTTCCCTCTAGAAGCAACGCTTGAGATAGATTCCATTGACTGGAATCTGCAGTTCTTCACCATCCAATGAGGCCAATTGGAAAGCATTGTTGTCCTTGCACTTTGTGACCATGTATGGGCCACTCCAAATGGCATCAAATTTTGAATGCCTTCCCGGTTTTGCTCTGTCCACATCCCATTTCAACACTAGATCTCCAACTTGAAAAGATCTATCTTTGGCCTTCCTATCAAAGGTCTTCTTGATCAAAGCTTGATCCTTTTCCATTGCTTGGGATGCCTGATTTCTGATCTCTTGCAGCTCCATCAACTCTGCATACCTCACCTCCATGGGCTCAAATTCCAACAACTTCAGCTGCTTCATGAGTTCCAAAGTTGGCAACTCAAGTGACATGGGCAAGATTGCCTCTCTTCCATAGACAAGCCTGAATGGAGAGTTACTTGTGGATCTTTTGGGAGTGATCCTATCAGCCCATAAGGCTGATTTCAGCTTGGTATGCCAAGACCTCTGATTCTCATCAAGAGTTCTCCTAATGATCCTCAACAAGTTCTTGTTTGTAGACTCGGCCTGGCCATTACCCTGAGGGTAATAGTTCGATGAAGTGCTTAGGTAAATACCGTTCTTGACAGCCCACTCAGTCACCTTAGATCCAATGAATGCCAATGCATTATCAGAGATTATTGTGGCAGGTACACCAAATCTGGTTGTTATTCCCTCATAAAAGTCTAAGATGCTAGACTCATTTGCCTCTTTGAGTGCTACTGCTTCTGTCCATTTGGTGAAGTAGTCGGTGGCTGTCAAAATCCATTTATGCCCTTGGCTTGAATTGGGATTAATGACCCCAATGAAGTCCAAACCCCATTGCATGAATGGCTGGTCAACTGATATTGGATGCAATGGAAGGGCAGCAAGTCTCTCTTTTCCTGTGAAGAATGCACAATTCTTACACCTCTTGATCCATGCATAGCAATCACTGAAGATTTTAGGCCAATAATAACCAGCCTTCATGATTTTTAGAGCTGTCACTCTTGGTGCAAAATGACCACCAGCTAGTCCATCATGAAACTCTTCCAACACCCTTTGAATCTGACCTGTGCTAATGCATCTTCAGCAGCATTCCATTCGCATCTCTCTTGAACAAAACTCCAACAAAAATGGCATATGGAACAGCCTGCAACCTGAAGTGTCTCCTTTGGGTCTTGTTCATCTCTGGAGGGCATAGGCCTGTCCCTAGGAAATGCATAATATCTTGGGTCCAATAAGGAATGGGGGAAGTGTTGTCTTCTTCATGATTGCCACTTGGCTCATGGCTGTCCTGGACTGTCAAAACAGTTTCTTCTTCGTTGCATACTTCTTTTTGCTTCCCCAAAACCAGCTGCTCACACAATCCTTTCCCTCTTACCAGCTTGGTGATCTTGATCTCAATGTCATACTCCATGACACGGGTGATCCAACCTGCCCTTTTCTCATTCAAATCCTTGTTAAGGAGGAAGTCCTTAACCCCAGCATGTGAGACCAGCAACTGGACCTTGTTGTTTGAGACTAAATGCTTGAATTTCTTCAAGCTTTTGATTACTGCAAGTACATGTTTTTCAATAAAAGAGTACCTCACCTCACATTCATCTAGGCTCTGGCTGAAGAAAGCAATCGGATGCTCATCATTATCTTTATTCTGCTGTACTAGAATGGCAGAAATAGTGTCATCACCTCCAAATGCGTAGAGGATGAAATCCTTGGAGAAGTCCGGGTTGATGAGAGTTGGTGCTTGAGAGATAGCTTCTTTGATTGCTTCGAAGCTCTCCTTGCCTTCTGCTATCCACTTAAAATCCATGCTCTCCTTTAACATTTTGGTGATGGGCTTGACAAGGGCTACAAAATCTGGGATAAACCTACAGACAAAATTGATCCTTCCCAAGAAACTTTGAAGAGCCTTTTTGTGACTTGGCAATGGCAGTGCTCTTATGGCTTCAACCCTCTCTAGATGAATTTCCAATCCCTCTTTCAAGACAACATGGCCAAGGAGCTTTCCTTCATGTGCAAGAAAGATGCACTTCTTGGGGTTCAAAGATACTCTGAACTTTCTACACCTCTGAAACACTTGCCTGAGGTGAAAGAGATGGTCTGCTGCATTCTTTGAGAAGACAGTGATATCATCTAGGTATACCAGCACCATCTTGTTAATCAAGCCTTTGAATGCCATATCCATAGCTCGCTGGAATGTTGCTCCGGCATTCGACAGTCCAAATGGCATCTTCTTGTAGGCATAGGTCCCCCATTTGGTGGTGAAAGTTGTTTTGAACTGGTCATCTTCTTTCACCATCACCTGATTATATCCTGAGTAGCCATCTAGGAGGGAGAATCTCACTAAACCGGATACTACTTGCAATATTTGTTCCATTGAAGGAAGCGGGTAATGATCTTTGAGAGATACCCTATTGAGGTCTCGGAAGTCCACACAAAACCTAATTTCTCCGCTCTTCTTCCTAACTGGAACCAAGTTAGCAACCCAGCTTGAGTGCTTGATCAGGAATATAATGCTTGCCTCTATTAGCTTATTTAGCTCTTTCTTCATTAGAGGCTCAATGTGAGGGTTAACAGGTCTCTGCTTCTGCCTGATGGGCTTAGCATATGGATCCAATTCTATGGTATGTTGTGCAAAATTCGGATTGAATCCTCTCAATTCTTCATAGCTCCAAGTGAAGATATCTGGAAATTCTTGGCAAAGCTGTATGAAATCTGATTTCTCCTGCTCAGTGGCCACTTTACCAATTTGAAGTGTTTTGCCTTCCCCAACCGAAATTGGCTCTGAATCTTCTCTCCTGACATGTATGTTAGCCTTTTCCTTACGGAACTGGTCGTTCGGGTTGAAGATTGACTCCAAGGTTATGAGCCTTTTGGTAACTTGTTGGTTCTCAGCTGTACTACCTGATTACCATATTGCTGATGCAGCTTGTCTTGATTCCTGGCAGAGAACTCAGCTTCTTCTTGTAGGAAATTGACAATTTGCTGATCATTCTCGAAGACTTGCCAACTTGTGTTGTTATCTGGAACAGCTGGTCTCACAACCGATTTGATATGAGGCTAAGATTTCTCACTTTTGATACTCTCTGCAACATCAAACGCAGCCCCAATTGCTACCAGTCTGTCAGCGGCTTCGTTCTTCTTCCTGGGTATGGACACGATGTTGAAAGCTTCGAAATCCTCAATGAGGTCCCATAACCTATTCTTGTAGTTCTTCAGCTGGTCATTCTTTGTAGCATGTTTTCCTCTAACTTGATTGACGATCAGCTCACTATCCTCGAACACCTGCAAGTTATTTATGCCCTTTTTCCTAGCCTAATGAAGTCCATGAATCAAGGCCTCATATTCAGCTGTGTTGTTTGAACAAGAAAACTGGAAATGAAAAACTGAATAATATTTAATGCCTTGAGGTGAAACAAGTATAGCTCCTCCTCCTGCACCTTGCCTACTCCTTGATCCATCGAAAAATAATTTCCATACCTCATTGTCAACCTTGTGATCTGGCTTGGTGATGTTAGGAATAGGTTGATTTTCTTCGTGTATACAATAGACTCCTAGCTCAGATTCTTCTACTTCTTGATAGGGATCAAAAGCGTGTATCTTGTTTGCCCATTCATCAAGAGTCAAATCTGGGATGCTTCCAACCTTGGTGTCAGCTTCATCAGTGTTTGGATAGTCTTCTTGATCAAATGCTGAACAGTTGGCATTGATTTGGCTTGGGGTATGAGGCTCAATATGAAAGTTTGCAATTGGTTCGGATCTGATTGTGACCTTAGTACCATATCTTGTTCTGAACAACATGTGTGACCAATCAGCAGATAGGTAGCCTCCAATTTTGGCTGTGAAATCCCTTGATAAACATAGGGCAAAGAGTGGTGGCAAATCTATCACTGACACATCTTGCAAGACGGTAACATTGGGGCATGTATGCAAGGTAAGATTCAAACCTTTAATTACTCCCAAAGTTTCTACTATTGTCCCATCCAATTACACTATCCCTTTAGATATTACTTCATATTGGAGACCCAGCTGATCAGCTATTTGCTTGGGCATCACTGAGCTGCTTGCTGCAGAGTCAATAATGCAATTATGTACCAACTTATCTGCTATGATCAATGAAACATAAAATGGAGGGGGCTTCATCATTTTACCTTGTTGTCCTCCATGATTTCCTTCAGGCTGGGCAGCATTTGTGAGTACCTTCTCTTGCATTTGGACCTGTTGGTTTGAAGTTGACCAGACCTTCATGGCAGCTTGTAGCAAATTTCTTTGGCCTGGGATGGATAGTGATTCCCACATTGATATGTTTACATTTGTCTTCTTCATCTGATCAATGATGTTGAATGGGGATGAAGCATCCCTCTGCTGTCCCCTAGCTTGCACATTCATTCCTTGCACATGAGTAGCAACAACTGGCATCTGAGTTGGTTTAGGAGCTGGTTTGGGTGCTCCTTGCATGTTTAGAACTGCATTTTGTTTGCCAACACCTTGTGGAGTGACAGAAGGTCATGAACTACTTGGGGCCAATGGCTATTCTTCACCCAAATTTCTCATCTTTGACCTTGTGTTGGCTGCCACACTTTGAGAGGGTATTTGATTCATACCACAGAAATATTCAGCCTGTCAATTGAATAGATTATTTTCATTCGGAGATGTTCCTTGCTGAGGTGCTTCCTGCTACTGATCTCCTTTGTGGCTGGATTCTTGCGACACACTGATGGTTTGCACCATCAGAGCTTGATTTAATGCACCATTAAAACACATTGATTGGTTATGTGGCTGACTACATGGGAAACACCAATCATATTCTTGGGCCATGTTATTTTGGACTGGCACTAATGCTTTAGAAGTGGATACAACATTAGGATTATAGGGCTGAAATGGCCTATTAGCGGGAGGCCTTACTTGGCTTTGATTTTGATTTGCAGCCTGAGTTGGTGACCTATTTTGTTGGTATGGGGGCCTAGCCTGGTATTGCACTTGAGGCTGATACGGTCTAGCACTTTGAGCTTGTTGTCTTTTGATAGTAACCAGCTCATTTCCCAAATTTTGCAACTGTTTCATGACCTCTTGGAGTTCATTTGAAGCACTAGAGGATGAAGTAGAAGTTTCATTTGAACTTTCGTTTCTAGGAGTGGGAACAGGAGCCAAAGTGGGTGCTTGACTAGTGCTTGGATTTTCTAAGTTTGGATACAAGGGCATGGGAGGCCTAGGAGCCAATTTACCAGCTTGAATAAGACAGTTTTCGGCTCTAATGGCAATGCTATAAGCAGCAGGTAAGGTTGTGCCTCCCATAGATTGAATTAACATAGAAATATCAGAATTCAAAGCTTTAAGGTAGTAGAGAAAAGCACCTTCTGCTGTTGGCCTGACTGCCACTAGAATCCTATCCCAAGACCTTTGAAATCTGAAGTTGAAGTCAGTCAGCTGCTCGTTGGGGGCTCTCTTGATAGTTGTCAGCTACTCCAAAAGAGACACGTTGTCTCCCTTCTCTCTAAATTACCCGTGAAGTGCTATACACAGCTGATTCCAATTTGTGACAGAACCAGCTTCGAGGCTTTTAAACCATTACAGTGATTTACCCTTAAATGAAGATGCCAGTAACTTGACAGCCACTTGCATTTCATTGATTTCATGGATCGCACAAAGGTTAGCAATATCTTTAACATGATCACCTGGAGTAGTCTGATTTTCTCCAGTGAAGTAGGGAATATTCTTCAAGGCTACAATAGGAACTGAATGTTGTGCATTGAGAGCAAGTGGGCTGCTGCCTGTGAAGTTGACGTAGGGATTGTTCTCAGCCATTCTGATTGGTCTTAAAACCCTTGTATACTGAATTAAAGGCCTGTCAGGTGGAGGAGTTGAGAGAGTTCTGTTTGGTGAAGATGGAGACCTTTGAATCCTTCTTCCTCTCTGCCTTCTTCTTGGAGATAACTGCAGGTATTCAAACAGCACTTCTTCTTCTCCAACTCTTGACCTTGTGGTGATTCTTCTCATGAGTTTTCAGACCTGCACTACTGAAACCAGTTGATTCTTCCCCTTGGAGTTGCCAGATATGCAAATAATAGCTCTTATAAGTAAGAAAATTGCAGTAAATGCATATCAACCTTGCTGCAATAAAAATGAGACCTCTAGTCCCACCGAGCATGCCAAAACTATTGTTGCAGACTCACAGCACCCCTGGATGCAGATCAGGCTTCTAGGTTGATGACTCTAGCATCCAGTGTGATTGCACAACATGGAAACCTCTCTCCAAGTGTGGGGACTTGTGAAACTGAGAGAGGAATCTCCAGATTAGAGGTTGGTTCCTCAAACTCCTCTGATTTAGATCTATATTTGCAAAACTACAGAGGTTTGAAACCTAATCCTACTCTAAAATCCAAGGAGACAGAGATAGAAAGTTCAAAAAATGAAACTAAACTAACAGGTGATACACCAAAGGAGGAGTGGTGAAACACTTTTTGTTCTGCAGATAGACACAGATCATAAAAAATGCAACATAAAACATCATGCAGAAGCTGATAAGATGTAATCAGAGGTTTGAAATGAAACAAGAAACACAAACAAAGGACTGAAAACTGATCACAGAGCTTGTATTGTCATTTACACTGTCAAAATCCTTGTATTGCAACATCAGAAGGTAGAAAACCTGTTACAATTTTTGAAGAGGCCTGATACTTACAAAAAATCACTTGTTACCAGTGAAAGAAGAAGCTTGCTATCCCAAGAAAAATTCCCCCCTCCAGAAATGAGCCAAATCTGGCTTTTACATGCATAGGTCGAGCCCAGGGGACAGAAAACGTACAAAAGCATGGGAGCCCATCCCTTCTTGACTGCAGGTGCATTAAAACAGCATGGGGGACCTTACAAACCCATACCCTATCATTTTGACTAGAATATAGGAGAGTGCGACCCATTTTGCATTAAATCTGGTCGCTGAAATGTCGCTTCTGGCCATGAACACGTGTCAGAGCCATTTCTCAATTTTCTCCCTCCAAAATACATCAAAACTCAATATTAACCCTATAATCACGTAGAGAATTTCATGAGCTTTCCGTTGATATAAAGAACATGCAAATCCAAGCTCTGGATCGAAAGATAAGTCGATCTGAAGATCTAGGGCACAAAACAGGTGAAAACAGATTTTTTAAATTTCTTCCCGTGCTCTGCCACCTAGATGACACGTGGCATGCATTGATTGGTCGTGTGATTCTCTCTCCTTCTCTGGGTTTTCCTACTTCGTTGGACACGTGTCTTCTTTTTATTGGCTCGGGTCTTTCCTTCAAAAAAAATGCCCTTTGACCTTTGGACCTTTCTCCTTGTGACACGTGTCGCGATTTGATTTGTCCGCGGGTTTGCTGGCTCTTTCGCGCCCTTCGCATCTTTTTATCCCAGATGTCCCATTGCTATCGCGGGATAGAATCCTCTAAATCTTCCCAAAAATGGGCTTCCTTGTCCCTTATCTACCTGATGACACATTGCGCAATCTGATTGGATTTCAACTCCTTCGGACTTTTTCGATTATCCACGTCGCATGCGTCCCTTTGTCCCAACTTATCCTTGTAACTGAAGTTTCCCAGTTTCGGCCTGAACCGGCCGGTTCGCATCCTTCACGTCCATTTGTTCCAACGGATGTCCCAGTGCTTTACTGGAACAAATTCTTCCGGACTTCCCGAAATGGCTTCCTTTGCTCTCGGCCACTTCACCTTTTCGCGTCCTTTCACGTCCTCACGGCCCAAATGTCCCAAAGCTACTTAATTGATTTTCTTCTCCTTCGGCCCGAACTGGCCTTCCACGTCCCGCGCGTCCTGACGGCCCGATTGTCCGAGTGCTAAAATTTTCCTTTTCGGCTGAACCGGCCGGTTCGCGCCCTTCGCATACGTTTGTTCCACTTGTCCCCAGTGCTTCACGGGCCACCTGGAGGCTTTTCGGCTGATCCTCGTCTCAATGTCCCTCATGTCCCTACTATTGCGAGGACTAGGACTTAGCCAATTTTCACAATTTTTTCTGGCCCAAGCTTATTCTCTGCAACTTTTCACCTTTTCTCAGAACTTTCTCTTTTTGACCTGGACAGGAGAGTTAGGAAAAATATGAGGGGACCCTGGAAACATGATTTGTTTCCCTGGACTTGAGAACTCTGATGTATGTTATCAATTAAACCCTGGGGTGAATTTGGATAACAGTCTGATTTTTCCATAAAATCACTTTCAAGGTGAAAGAGGGAGCCTGCCATGCATAAAAAATGTTCAACACTATGCACACGTACGTTCATTAGAAGACTTTTGGATGAAGTGCAGAAGCGAGTATGAAGTCAGGAAGAAAGATTTTAGCAGGTTATCAGCGCAACAAGTATCTGATTATGGTTTAGCATGGATACTTGCAAATCTCGCGGATGATGGACAAGTGATACTTGACACATACCATCAGATGGGAGGAGATATAGCTGCTCTTCAGGAAAGCATAAGTGGTTGTCAGATGATTGAGGAAAGGTCTTCCGCAGTTCTGGTTAACACCTCAAACTGGTTGTTGACAAAGGGGTATTGCCTAGACAAAGCTTTGATGAATCAGATCAGGGGTAACATTTTTCAGGAGAGTCCAGCAAAAGAAAACACGAAGGTGAAAGTAGTAGGAGGCCAGAGAAGCTTAAAGTATACAAGAAGTCTCAGATATTGGAGAAGCCTAATTCTACAACTATCGTGTTAGTACCACTTTCAAATGAAGCTTCTCCTATGTCAACTCATAGCACTTTGGCAGCCCCTGAACCCCAGGTAGACGTTGTTGTCCCTCTGTTGAATCCAACGTTATTTGTAAAAAAAGTTTGATTCTTTTTAAAATAACGGGTCTTTTTGTGTTTTTATTTCCAGAAGATGTCTCTATTACGTTAAGATATTCCCAGTGAATCGTATGAGCCAATTTCGAAAATATCCAGATGTTGAAACTCATTTTATCCCTCCGCCAAGTTTTGTCTGCGGGAAATTTTTATTTAATTATTTATTAAATAATTAAAGTCCCGGTTGAAGTAAATTGTGCTCTGGTTAAAACCTATTAAAGTTTTGCATGCCAGTATTCACACATCTCAATGGGATTTTCAGCAGGAATGAATTGAGAGCATTGTTTGCAACTTCTGGCAACGTTTTTTGTTTTAATTATTTATTTTGCATTTGTTTTCGGTTTTCTTCGCATTTTGTCTGTTAAATTCCCGTTGATCCGGTCTTTGTTCTATGTAGTCTGTTTAATTTCCTAGAACGTCTAGAGATCATTTATGGCCTCAACACCTAAAGGAATCAGTCTCAGAAGGCAAACTTCTGAACCCAAAAGATGAAGTTAAGCACAAAACGCTTCACCCATACAAGTCGCACTTTTGGGAATACATAGATCTAAATTGCAATGGGAATTTTGGCAGTGGCAGGCAGATGGGAATTTCTTACCTGCCTTGCATGGTACTTTTTCCCATAAAGTCAGAATCACTTAAGCTGCAATGGGAATATTAGAAGTGGCAGGAAGATGGGAATTTCTTACCTGCCTTGCAGGGTAAAAATTCCCATTATAAAAGAAAAAATCACTTAAAGCACCAGTGGGAATTTCTTGCCTGCCTGTCAGGCTAACTTTTCCAATCAAAGAGGTTTATTCACCCATGCAAGTCACACTTTTTCAAATAAGGTTATTTTCCATACAAGTTGCACTTTTTGGGAGATGATTTAAGTTGTCAGTGGGAATTTCAGTAGTGGCAGGAAGGTGGGAATTTCTTACCCGCTGAGGCACAAGATAGGGAAGAATGAAAGGAGTTAGCCACAAAATGTGTAAGCGAAACATTTTCGATAACAAAACCCTAAACCCTAAATTATAAACCTCATAAACCCTAAACCTTTAGCCTAAACCATAAACCCTAAACCCTAACCCCGAAAACCTAGAACGTAAGCCTTAAACTGTAATACCTTAGGCATCAACTTTAAAACATGAGACCTAAATCGGTAAACCCTAAACCCTAAACCCTAAATTGTAAACTATAAACCATAAATCCTAAACCATAAACACTAAAAGTGAAACCCTACAACCTAAACCCTAAACCCTAAACCCTAAAAACTAAACCTTGAAATGTAAAATCCATAAACCCGAAACATTTAGCTCTAAAACATAAACCCTAAACCCTAAACCCCAAACCCTAAGCCCAAACATGTAATCCCTTAACCCTAAACCTTAAACCCTGTTATCCAAATTCACCCCCAGGGTTGAATTGATAACATACATCAGAATTCTCAAGTCCTAAGGCAAATGGATTGATTCAGGGCAAAAAATCATGTTTCTAGGGTCCCCTCAGATTTTTTCTAACTCCCCTGGCCGAAGAAGAAAAGAGCAAGCTCTGAGAAAAGGTGAAAAAAGCTGCAAAAAACAAGCTTGGGACAGGAAAAATTGTGAAAATTGGCTAAGTCCTAGTCCTCGCAATAGTTTGGGACAGTTTGGGACATCAAGACGCGGATTGGCCGAAAAGCCTCCAGGCGGCCCGCGAAGCAAAGGGACATCTGGGACAGAAGGACGCGCAGGGACGCGGAAAGCCGATCCGGCTGAAGGAGGAAGCAAAATCGACTAACTGCTTTGGGACCTGTGGGACGGTTTGGCCGAAGGAACTGGGCTAGCGAGGATGTGAAAAGGAGACCGGCGAACCGGGTGAATCGGAAAAATTTGTCCCAGACAGTCCGGGAGCAAGTGGGACAAAGGTACGTGAAGGACGCGAACCGGCCGGTTCGGCCGGAATGGGGAACTTTCACACTGGGACATCTGGGCCGTGAGTACGTGAAGGACGCGAACCGGCCGGTTCACCCGAAGCAGAGAAATTTCGTATTGGGACAGTTGGGACAAAGGGACGCGTGGGACGCGGATAGCCGAAGGAGCCGAGAGCCAATCAGATTGCGCCACGTGTCATCGGCAGATAAGGGACAAGGAAGCCCATTTCAGGTGGATCGGAGGATTCTGTCCCAAACAGCACTGGGACATCCGGGACAAAAAGACGCGAAGGGCGTGAAAAGCCGGCAGACCCGCGGACCAATCAAATCATGACACGTGTCACAAGGGAGAAAGTCAAAAAGTCAAAAGGCAAGGTTTCAAGCACTGACCCGAGCCAATAAAAAGAAGACACGTGTCCAATGAAGCAAGGACAGAAGGAGAGAGAATTACGTATCCAATCAGCACTTGACACGTGTCATCCAGGTGGCAGAGCGCGGGAAAATTTCAAAACGCATTTTCGCCTGTTTTGTGCCCTAAATCTTCAGATCGACATATCTTTCGATCCAGAGCTCGGATTTGCACGTTCTTTATATCAACGGAAAGCTTGTGAAATTCTCCACATGATTGTGGGGTTAATCTTGAGTTTTGGTGTAGTCTGGAGAGAGAAAATTGAGAAACGGCTCTGACGCGTGTTCATGGCCAGAAGTGACATTCCAGCGACCAGATTTAATGCAGAATGGGTCGCATTCTCCTGTAATCCGGTCAAAATGACAGGGTATGGGTTTGTAAGGTCCCCCATGCCGTTTTAATGCACCTGCAGTCAAGAAGGGATGGGCTCTCATGCTTTTGTATGTTTTCTGTCCCCTGGGCTCGACCCATGCAATGTAAAAGCCAGATTTGGCTCATTTCTGAAGGGGGGAACATTTTTTGACATAGCAACTTCTTCTTTCCAGCTCTAGCAAGTGATTGAAGCAAGGATCAGACCTCTCCAAAGATTGTAACAGTTTTTACCTCTCTGAGGGTGTAATGCAGTGTTTTTTGACACTGAAATGATAATGCAAGCTCTGTGAATGGTTTTCAGTCCTCTGTTTGTATTATTTGCTTCATTTCAGATCCTAAATTATACCTTATCAGTCTGTGTATGTTTTATGTTGTGAACTTTGGTCTGTGTCTATTTGCATGACAATATGTTTCACCACTCCTTTTGGTGCATCACCATCTTTAGTTAGTTTCATATTTTTTGCATTTCTATCCCTGTCTCCTTGCAAGTTTAGAGTAGGATTAGGATCTGAACCTCTGTAGTTTTGCAAAATATAGATCTAAATCAGAGGAGTTTGAGGAACCAGCCTCTAATCTGGAGATTCCTCTCTCAGTTTCACAAGTCCCCACACTTGGAGAGAGGTTTCCATGTTGTGCAATCACACTGGATGCTAGAGTGATCAACCTAGAAGCCTGATCTACATCCAGGGGTGCTGTGAGTCTGCAACAACAGTTTTGGCATGCCCGGTGGGACACTAGAGGTCTCATTTTTATTGCAGCAAAGTTGATATGCATCTGCTGCAGTTTTCTTGCTTATAAGAGCTATTATTTGCATATCTGGTGACTCCAAGGGGAAGAATCAACTGGTTTCAGCAGTGCAGGCCTGAAAACTCATGAGAAGAATCACCACAAGGTCAAGAGTTGGAGAAGAAGAAGTGCTGTTTGAATACCTGCAATTATCTCCAAGAAGAAGGCAAAGAGGAAGAAGGATTCAAAGGTCTCCATCTCCACCAAACAGAACTCTCTCAACTCCTCCACCTGACAGGCCTTTCATTCAGTATACAAGGGTTTTAAGACCAATTAGAATGGCTCAGAACAACCCCTACGTCAACTTCACAGGCAGCAGCCCACTTGCTCTCAATGCACAACATCCAGTTCCTATTGCAGCCTTGAAGAACATTCCCTACTTCACTGGAGAAAATCAGACTACTCCAGGTGATCATGTTAAAGATATTGCTAACCTTTGTGCAATCCATGAAATCAATGAAATGCAAGTGGCTGTCAAGTTACTGGCATCTTCATTCAAGGGTAAAGCATTGCAATGGTTTAGGAGCCTTGGAGCTGGTTCTATCACAAACTGGAATCAGCTGTGTATTGCACTTCACGAGCAATTTGGAGAGAAGGGAGACAACTTGTCTCTTTTGGAGCAGCTGACAACTATCAAGAGAGCCCCCAACGAGCAGCTGACTGACTTCAACTTCAGATTTCAAAGGTCTTGGGATAGGATTCCAGTGGCAGTCAGGCCAACAGCAGAAGGTGCTTTTCTATATTACCTTAAAGCTTTGAATTCTGATATTTCTATGTTAATTCAATCTATGGGAGGCACAACCTTACCTGCTGCTTATAGCATTGCCATTAGAGCCGAAAACTGTCTTATTCAAGCTGGTAAACTGGCTCCTAGGCCTCCCATGCCCTTGTATCCAAACTTAGAAAATCCAAGCACTAGTCAAGCACCCACTTTGGCTCCTGTTCCCACCCCTAGAAATCAAAGTTCAAGTGAAACTTCTACTTCATCCTCTAGTGCTTCAAATGAACTCCAAGAGGTCATGAAACAGTTGCAAAATTTGGGAAATGAGCTGGTTACTATCAAAAGACAGCAAGCTCAAAGTGCTAGACCGTATCAGCCTCAAGCACAGTACCAGGCTAGGCCCCCATACCAACAAAATAGGTCACCAAATCAGGCTGCAAATCAAAATCAAAGCCAAGTAAGGCCTCCCGCTAATAGACCATTTCAGCCCTATAACCCCAATGTTGTATCTGCTTCTAAAGCATTAGTGCCAGTCCAAAATAACATGGCCCAAGAATATGATTGGTGTTTCCCGTGTAGTCAGCCACATAACCAATCAATGTGCTTTAACGGTGCATTAAATCAAGCTCTGATGGTGCAAACCATTGGTGGGTCGCAAGAGTCCAGCCATGAAGGAGATCAGCAGCAAGAAGCACCTCAGCAAGGAACATCTCCGAATGAAACTACTCTTGTCAATTGGCAGGCTGAAGATTTCTGTGGTATGAATCAAATACCCTCTCAAGGTGTTGCAGCCAACACAAGGTCAAAAAGGAGGAATTTGGGTGAAGAACAGCCATTGGCCCCAAGTAGTTCACGACCTTCTGTCACTCCACAAGGTGTTGGCAAACAAAATGCAGTTCCAAACATGCAAGGAGCACCCAAACCACTCCTAAACCAACTCAGATGCCAGTTGTTGCTGCCCATGTGCAAGGAATGAATGTGCAAGCTAGGGGACAACAGAGGGATGCTTCATCCCCATTCAACATCATTGATCAGATGAAGAAGACAAATATAAACATATCAATGTGGGAATCACTATCCATCCCAGGCCAAAGAGATTTGCTACAAGCTGCCATGAAGGACTGGTCAACTTCAAATCAACAGGTCCAAATGCAAGAGAAGGTACTCACAAATGCTGCCCAGCCTGAAGGAAATCATGGAGGACAACAAGGTAAAATGTTGAAGCCCCCTCCATTTTATGTTTCATTGATCATAGGAGACAAGTTGGTACATAATTGCATGATTGACTCTGGGGCAAGTAGTTCAGTAATGCCCAAGCAAATAGCTGATCAGCTAGGGCTTCAATATGAAGTCATCTCCAAGGGTGTAGTGCAATTAGATGGGACAGCAGTGACAATGGTTGGAGTAATCAAAGGTTTGAGCCTCACACTGCACGCATGTCCCAACGTAATAGTGTTACAAGATGTGTCAGTCATAGACCTGCCACCACTCTTTGCATTGTGCTTGTCAAGAGACTTCACAGCCAAAATTGGAGGCTATCTTTTTGCTGATTGGTCACACATGCTTGTTCAGAACAAGGTATGGAACCAAGGCCACAATCAGGTCTGAACCTATTGCAAACTTTCATATTGAGCCTTACACTCCAAGCCAAATCAATACCAACTGTTCAGCGTTTGATCAAGAAGATTATCCAAGCACTGATGAAGCTGACACCAAGGTTGGAAGCATCCCAGATTTGACTCTTGATGAATGGGCAAGCAAAGTGCATGCTTTTGATCCTTATCAAGAAATAGAAGAATCTGAGCTAGGGGTTTATTGTTTACATGAAGAGGATCAACCTCTCCCCAGCATCACCAAGCCAGATCATAAGGACAAGAATGAAGTATGGCAATTGTTCTTTGATGGATCAAGGAGTAGACAAGGTGCAGGAGGAGGAGCTATGCTCATTTCACCACAAGGTATAAGGTATTACTCAGCCTTCCGTTTCCAGTTTTCTTGTTCAAACAACACAGCTGAGTATGAAGCCTTAATTCATGGACTGCACTGGGCAATGAAGAAAGGCATCAGGAATTTACAAGTATTTGGTGATAGTGAGCTGATCGTAAACCAAGTCAAAGGAAAAAATGCTGCCAAAAATGATCTGCTTAAGTGCTACAAAAATCGGGTATGGGATCTTATTGAAGATTTTGAAGCTTTTAGCATCAATTCCATCCCAAGAAAAAAGAATGAAGCCACTGACAGACTTGCAGCAATTGGGGCTGCGTTTGATGTTGTAGAGAGTATCAAAAGTGAGAAATCTCAGCCTCATATCAAATTGGTTGTGAGACCAGCTGTTCCAGATAACAACACAATTTGGCAAGTCTTCGAGAATGATCAGCAAATTGTTAATTTCCTACAAGAAGAAGCTGAGTTCTCCGCCAGAAATCAAGACAAGCTGGAGCAGCAATATGGTGACCAAGTGGTGCAGCTGAGAACTAACAAATTACCAAAAGGCCTCATAACCTTGGAGTCAATCTTCAACCCGAATGATCAGTTCCGGAAGGAGAAAGCAAACATTCAAGTGAAGGGTGAAGATTCAGAGCCTATTTTAGTGGAAGAAGGCAAAACATTGCAGATTGGCAAAGTAAGTACCTCACAAGAGAAATCTGATTTTGTTCAGCTTTGTCAAGAGTTCCCAGATATCTTTGCTTGGACTTACAAAGATCTAAGAGGTTTCAACCCAAAGCTGGCACAACATACTATTGAGCTGGATTCGGAATCCAAGCCTGTTAGGCAAAAGCAAAGGCCAGTGAATCCCCATATTGAACCTCTCATGAGAAAAGAGTTAAGCAAGCTTATTGAGGCCAGTATCATCTTCCCCATCAAACACTCAAGTTGGGTTGCAAACTTGGTGCCAGTGAGAAAAAGAAATGGAGAAATCAGACTGTGTGTTGACTTCAGAGACTTGAACAGAGCCTCCCTCAAGGACCATTACCCACTCCCTTCCATGGAGCAAATATTGCAAGTTGTAGCTGGTTCAGAAAGGTTCTCACTACTTGATGGATACTCAGGCTATAATCAGATAATGGTGAAGGAAGAAGATCAATTCAAGACGGCTTTCACCACCAAATGGGGCACCTATGCCTACAAGAAGATGCCATTTGGCCTATCAAATGCCGGAGCAACATTTCAGCGAGCTATGGATATGGCATTCAAAGGCTTAATCAACAATATAGTGCTGGTATACCTAGATGATATCACTGTCTTCTCAAAGAATGCAGCAGACCATCTCTTTCACCTCAGACAAGTGTTTCAGAGGTGTAGAAGGTTCGGAGTGTCGTTGAATCCAAAGAAGTGTATATTCTTGGCACACGAGGGCAAATTGTTGGGCCACATTGTCTCTAGGGAAGGGCTAACAATTGATCCTGAAAGGGTTGAAGCCATCCGAACGCTCCCATTGCCACACCACAAGAAATCTCTTCAAAGCTTCTTAGGAAGGATAAACTTTGTCCGCAGATTTGTGCCTAATTTTACCACTCTTGTGAAGCCTCTAACAATGATGTTGAAGAAGAGTCTGGCATTCAAATGGACAGCAGAAGGCAAAGAGAGTTTTGAAAGCATCAAGCATGCAATATCACAAGCTCCAACTCTTATCAACCCAGACTTTTCAAAGGACTTCATGTTGTATGCGTTTGGAGGATCAGACACAATCTCAGCTATCTTAACACAGCTGAATAGAGAAGGTTCAGAACAGCCCATAGCATTCTTCAGCCAAACCTTGGAAGATTACGAAATAAAGTATTCTTTCATCGAAAAGCATGTCCTTGCTGTCATCAGGAGCTTGAAGAAGTTCAGACATTTGGTCTCAAACAATAAGATTCAACTGCTGGTCTCACATGCTGGGGTTAAGGATTTCCTCCTCAACAAGGATTTGAATGAGAAAAGGGCAGGTTGGATCACCCGTGTCATGGAGTATGACATTGAGATCAAGATCACCAAGCTGGTAAGAGGGAAAGGATTGTGTGAGCAGCTGGTTTTGGGGAAACAAAAAGAAGTATGCAATGAAGAAGAGGCTGTTTTGACAGTCCAGGACAGTCATGAGCCAAGTGGCAAACAAGAAGAAGACAATGCTACCCCGACTCCTTGCTAGACCCAAGGTATTATGCACTTCCTAGGCATAGGCCTATGCCCTCCAGAGATGAACAAGACCCAAAGGAGACACTTCAGATTGCAGGCTGTCCCGTATGCCATTGTTGATGGAGTTTTGTTCAAAAAAGATGTAAATGGAGTGCTGCTGAGATGCATTAGCACAGGTCAGATTCAAAGGGTATTGGAAGAGTTTCATGATGGACCAGCTGGTGGCCATTTTGCACCAAGAGTGACAGCTCTAAAAATCATGAAGGCTGGTTATTATTGGCCTAAAATCTTCAGTGATTGCTATGCATGGATCAAGAGGTGTAAGAATTGTGCATTCTTCACAGGAAAAGAGAGACTTGCAGCCCTCCCATTGCATCCAATCTCAGTTGACCAGCCATTCATGCAATGGGGTTTGGACTTCATTGGAGTCATTAATCCCAATTCAAGCCAAGGGCACAAATGGATTTTGACAGCCACAGACTACTTCACCAAATGGACAGAAGCAGTAGCACTCAAAGAGGCGAATGAGTCTAGCATCTTAGACTTTTATGAGGGGATAACAACCAGATTTGGTGTACCTGCTACAATAATCTCTGATAATGCATTGGCATTCATTGGATCTAAGGTGACTGAGTGGGCTGTCAAGAACGGTATTTACCTAAGCACTTCATCAAACTATTACCCTCAGGGTAATGGCCAGGCCGAGTCTACAAACAAGAACTTGTTGAGGATCATTAGGAGGACTCTTGATGAGAATCAGAGGTCTTGGCATACCAAGCTGAAATCAGCCTTATGGGCTGATAGGATAACTCCCAAAAGATCCACAGGTAACTCTCCATTCAGGCTTGTCTATGGAAGAGAGGCAACCTTGCCCATGTCACTTGAGTTGCCAACATTGGAACTCATGAAACAGCTGGAGTTGCTAGAGTTTGAGCCCATGGAGGTGAGGTATGCAGAGTTGATGGAGCTGCAAGAGATCAGAAATCAGGCATCCCAAGCAATGGAAAAGGATCAAGCTTTGATCAAGAAGACCTTTGATAGGAAGGCCAAGGATAGATCTTTTCAAGTTGGAGATCTAGTGTTGAAATGGGATGTGGATAGAGCAAAACCGGGAAGGCATTCAAAATTTGATGCCATTTGGAGTGGCCCATACATGGTCACAAAGTGCAAGAACAACAATGCTTTCCAATTGGCCTCATTGGATGGTGAAGAACTGCAGATTCCAGTCAATGGAATCTATCTCAAGCGTTGCTTCTAGAGGGAAGTTCACTACCTCTGTAAATATTAGATTAGATTTTCTTTCCTCCAAGTGCTTGTGCACATTGTTTTGCTGTAGGTTAGTTTTGTTTTCCCTAAGTGCTTTGGCACAGCTTGCTGTCCATGGAGATGTTTAGCAATCCTTGCTTTCATCAGGTGACATTCCATCTTCCTCCTTGCACATTCTGAGTCAGTTAGGGTTCTAAACAGAATATTTGATGACTCCATGCCCAATGGACTGCTTCAGGCAACTGGTCTTTTCATCTAGCAGGCAGATATCCCCGCTGAGTCGCCAAATTGTTATCCAAATTCACCCCCAGGGTTAATTCGATAACATACATCAGAATTCTCAAGTCCCAGGCAAATAGGATTGATTCAGGGAAAAAATCATGTTTCTAGGGTCCCCTCAGATTTTTTCTAACTCCCCTGGCCGAAGAAGAAAAGAGCAAGCTCTGAGGAAAGGTGAAAAAAGCGGCAAAAACAAGCTTGGGACAGGAAAAATCGTGAAAATTGGCTAAGTCCTAGTCCTCGCAACAGTTGGGACAGTTGGGACATCAAGGCACGGATCGGCCGAAAAGCCTCCAGGCAGGCCCGCGAAGCAAAGGGACATCTGGGACAGAAGGACGCGTGGGACGCGAAAGCCGATCGGCCGAAGGAGGAAGCAAAATCGACTAACTGCTTTGGGACATGTGGGACAAAGGAACGTGAACCGGGCGAATCGGAAAAATTTGTCCCAGACAGTCCGGGAGCAAGTGGGACAAAGGTACGCGAAGGACGCGAACCGGCCGGTTCGGCTGGAACGGGGAACTTTCGCACTGGGACATCTGGGCAAGTTGTGAGTACGCGAAGGACGCGAACCGGCCGGTTCACCCGAAACAGAGAAATTTCGCATTGGGACAGTTGGGACAAAGGGACGCGTGGGACGCGGATAGCCGAAGGAGCCGAAAGCCAATCAGATTGCGCCACGTGTCATCGGCAGATAAGGGACAAGGAAGCCCATTTCGGGTGGATCGGAGGATTCTGTCCCAAACAGCACTGGGACATCCGGGACAAAAAGACGCGAAGGGCGCGAAAAGCCGGCAGACCCGTGGACCAATCAAATCATGACACGTGTCACAAGGGAGAAAGTCAAAAAGTCAAAAGGCAAGGTTTCAAGCACTGACCCGAGCCAATAAAAAGAAGACACGTGTCCAATGAAGTAGGGAAGGAGAGAGAATTACGCACCCAATCAGCGCTTGACACGTGTCATCCAGGTGGCAGAGCGCGGGAAAAATTTCAAAACGCATTTTCACCTGTTTTGTGCCCTAAATCTTCAGATCGACATATCTTTCGATCTAGAGCTCAGATTTGCATGTTCTTTATATCAACGGAAAGCTTGTGAAATTATCTACATGATTTTGGGGTTAATCTTGAGTTTTGGTGCAGTCTGGAGAGAGAAAATTGAGAAACGGCTCTGACACGTGTTCATGGCCAGAAGTGACATTCCAGCGACCAGATTTAATGCAGAATGGGTCGCATTCTCCTGTAATCCGGTCAAAATGATAGGGTATGGGTTTGTAAGGTCCCCCATGCCGTTTTAATGCACCTGCAGTCAAGAAGGGATGGGCTCTCATGTTTTTGTACGTTTTCTGTCCCCTGGGCTCGACCCATGCAATGTAAAAGCCAGATTTGGCTCATTTCTGAAGGGGGGAACATTTTTTGACATAGCAACTTCTTCTTTCAGCTCCAGCAAGTGACTGAAGCAAGGATCAGACCTCTCCAAAGATTGTAACAGTTTTCTTTTACCTCTCTGAGGGTGTAATGCAGTGATTTTGACACTGAAATGATAATGCAAGCTCTGTGAATGGTTTTCAGTCCTCTGTTTGTATTATTTGCTTCATTTCAGATCCTAAATTATATCTTATCAGTCTGTGTATGTTTTATGTTGAACTTTGGTCTGTGTCTATTTGCTTGACAGAAATGTTTCACCACTCCTTTTGGTGCATCACCATCTTTAGTTAGTTTCATATTTTTGCATTTCTATCCCTGTCTCCTTGCAGTTTAGAGTAGGATTAGGATCTGAACCTCTGTAGTTTTGCAAAATATAGATCTAAATCAGAGGAGTTTGAGGAACCAGCCTCTAATCTGGAGATTCCTCTCTCAGTTTCACAAGTCCCCACACTTGGAGAGAGGTTTCCATGTTGTGCAATCACACTGGATGCTAGAGTGATCAACCTAGAAGCCTGATCTGCATCCAGGGGTGCTGTGAGTCTGCAACAACAGTTCTCTCTAAAAAGACGAAGTCATACACAAAAAAAGACCTCTTCTAAGCAAGTCGCATTTTTGGGAAAGGAAGGTTTTAAGCTGCAATGGGATTTTTGGTAGCAGCGGGCAGGTGGGGAATTTTGTATCTGCCTAGCAAGGTATTTTTTCCCATGGAAGCAAAGTCACTTACGTCATGATGGGAAAATTAGATGCAGCAGACAGGCGGAAATTTCTTATCTACCTTGCAGGGTGAAAATTCCCATTATAAAATAAAAGAAATCATCTTAAGGCATTGGATTTTCTTACCTTCCTTGCAAGGTAAAAAATCCCATTATGAAATCAAATAGCTTAAGTGGACCATGGGATTTTTGGAGCTGCAGGTGCAGGGTGAATATGCACCCATCAAAAAGTGGCTTTTAAAAATAGAAATCAGCCATGGCAAAAAGTGCGACCCACCTAGAGGACGAATAATACTTTTTAAAGTATTAATTAATTGTTTCTATTCCTAAAATTGGTGCCCAAGCATGAGGAAAAGTCAACGCATGAGGAAAGGATAAAGAAGTTGGACCTTAGAATTCTAAAATTCAAATAAATTTCGAATTTATTTAATGCAGCCCTATATGACAAAAAATTGCGACCCACCTAGGGAGAGTTTGAATAATACTTTTTAAAGTATTTATTGATGGAATTAATTCCTATTTTTGATGCGCATGAGGTCAAAGCATAATGTGAAGTCAAGGAAGATTGGAAGCACTCAGCGACTTCTCATTCAAATTTTGAAAGCTAAAATTAAATAAATTTAATTTATTTAATGCAGCCCCAAAGCATGCAAATTTTGGCACCGAAATTGGAAGAAAAAAACATGATTTTTAATTAATTAATTGTCGGAAATAGGAAGGTCAATTATTAATTATAGAATGATGAAGGTTATATAAGCATGGGCTACCATATTAATTGAGTTATTAATTCTTTAGCAAAGGAGTGCAGCCCAAACTCACGGTTGTTGAATTTTGGCGCCCTCAAAGGAGGATTTTTTCTCAGAAATTAATGGTCAAAAGTTTTCAATGTTGAAGGTTTGAAGGAGCTTGATTTAAGTCTGATTAATTGTCTGCATAATTATTACAGGTGCCTCAGGTGAAGTTACAAATATTTATGGGGGCCTTGAATGCAAGCAAAGCATCAAATTTTAGGGTTCCAGCGGGCTTTATATGCAGATTTTTATGATAAAAATCAAGTGTTCATGCTCCGGATTCCATCTTTGCCTGAATTAATTGCAGGATATTCATCACAAGTGCTTATAAAATTGAAAGGGAGTTTAAATGAATGTTAATACATTGAATATATCCTCTGGAATCTGAAGAAGTTCCCAGATTTGCACCAATTGTGAAGAATTCCGACCGAATAAAGAGAAAAAGAGTTGCTCAGATAAAGATTGCTCCGGCCATGGCAAAGCGGGATGAAAGAGAAAGCTCAGCGGAATCATGCATACTTTCTAGATTTGCTGACACTCAGTAGGCCCAGATCTAGCCCTTTGTTGATCCAGATGGTAGAGCAGATCCAAATCTCATAATTGCAAAGGCTTCCGACAAAAATTCATCCTCTTGTTTCTGACGCAGCCCGTGAAGAAGTCAATGCATGGAGAATTCCTTCCAGAATCTTGTGCATGTGCTCCCAATCTTCCAATTGAAGCCTTCATTGAATTTGCATTCACCCGGAGTGCTTTCCAGAATTTTTAATTGCTCATATGCAATTAAAAATAAAAATGATGAGTTATTTACAGAAAACATTACACTGGATGCATGTCCTGGAGAAGAACTGCAAAAGCTTCAAGGATAAGAAGGAAGACAAGTCAAAGGCAATACCCGCAAGCAAATCACAGTCAGCTGCTTAGGCCGGAGCACCCTAGAGGGTAAGATCTAGCTGCCTCAAATTCCAGATCCATTTGGTGAGAATCAAAGGCAAAAGAATTCAGCTTGCATGCAAGAATATGAAAAAGACAAAAAGACTGTAGCTTTCCTCTTTCTTCTTCTTTCTCTTATTTTCTTCGACAAAGTAATTGAGCGATCAATTAAATTATAAAACTTAAGTGATTGGTTTAAAAGCCATTACTTGAAGAAGTCAACTACTTGGAAATAGGTGGCAGACATGCAAAATAGAAGGTTCTATCTTCAGTTGCAAATCATGCATGTCATGCAAAGAGGAATTCTAGGAGGGAGATTGTCAGTTGTTTCCTTTACAACTTCCACATGTGTCAGTTCACTAAAAGCTTCCTATTTGTAATTTCCCCTCTACATGCTATAAATAGAGGAAGAACCTACGGGTTAAAGGATCAGAATTTGTAAGCAACATTCTTGTGTTCCAGACTTTGTGTTGAAACCCCTGATAGCCTATTTGAAGCAAAGGAATAGAAAGGAGCAGATTTCCAGAGAACTTTGTGTCGACGGTGCATTTGTTTCTAACTTTTTATCTTAGATCTACTTATAAACTGTGTTATTCTAGATCTAAATCTGAAAGTTGCCTTTGCTTATAATTTTGTGTGTTAATATCTATTGGTTTTGTCTATGTGCATGCAATCAACTCTGTAATCTATTGATTGGGTTGCACATCTTCCCCATTTATTTCCTGTGTTTTTATTATTTCCTTTTTCATCAGATATTTCCTTTCTTTAACAATTGCTTACTTACTGCAAAATTGTACAGCTATGGTTCATGAGCTGCATGGTTAAAGTAAAACCCACAAATAGATACTAGCATATTTAACTAACAAATATTACACGGGGGCCTCACCAGTAAATGAGGGAGATTTATCTCATGACTGCCTAGGTTTTCAACTACTGCAGAAAATCTAGCCAATAGTAATGAATACTTGCAATTAATTTAGACAAAGACAGAATCCAGATTTTGAACACTTGATTTTTATCACAAAAATCTGCATATAAAGTCCGCTGCCCTAATACATGAGGCTTTGCTTGAAAATATACAACCCAAGTATAAATATTTTTAAGTTCAACTGAAGGCAGTTATACCAATATGCAGATAATTAACCAAGCATTAAATCTAAGCTTCCTCCAACCCTAGGCGCTATTGATTTGGTTCATGCGACCTATGAGGAAGCAAGGGATTTATGTTCAATAATACTCACTTCCTTGCAACGCCAAAAGTGTTCAGGCTGCAATCCTTTGCTCAAAATAAGTTAACTATTCCATCACTATGACAGCCCGTGCTTATTTAACCTTCAGCATTCTATATTTAATAATTGCCTCTCCTAGTCCTCATGCAGTTCAGATTAATTAATAAATAAACATGCTTATTGGTTCAACTTGGGCGCCTAATTTGTTTGCATGCTCATGGCTGTCATTATCTATAAATTGCAAATTTAATTTATTTTTAGCATTCTTCCTACAGTTCCCTTTGACTTCACAGTCATGCACAATTGACCTTCTAGTTTTCGAATCCATGGCACCAAAGTTACCATGAAGTAAAAGCTATCCCAAATAAATGTCACAAAAAGCATTATTTAATCACCAAGGTGGGTCAACACTTTTTAGCATGTTCCAGGCAGTCGATCTATAAAATAAATTAATTTAATTTATTTTTAGCCTTCTTCCTTCATGCTCTTCTTTGACTTCACAGGGTCATGCATTGACTTTCCATCATCCCTGGCGCCAAAATTAGGAAGGAAAACTATTAATAAATTGCATTAGAGTTATTATTTAATGCCCAAAGGGGTCCCACTTGATTAGCATGGGTGATTTCTTTAACATCGTAAGAAGTGCAACTTATGATGGGATTATTCACCCTGCACTTTCTGTATCCAAAAATGTCGACTTCATTCATATTAAGGATGTTTGACTTCCATAATGGAGAATTTTTTAGCCTTGCAAGATTGCAGGTAATAAATTACCCGTCGGTGCTTTAAGTGATTTTTTCTTTCATTTTCTAATGGGAATTTTCACCCTGCAAGGCAGATAACAAATTTCTCAAGCCTGTCCTGCTGCCTCTAATTTTCCCATCACAGCTTAAATGACTGTAACTTCATGGGAATTTTCACCCTGCAAGGCCAGTAATAAATTCCCACCTTCCTGCTGCTACCAAAAAATCCCATTGCAGCTTAAACCTATTCATTCTCAAAAAATGCGACTTGCCCGAGAGAGGCCTTTTGTGCATGACTTCGTCATTTTTTATTAGAAGCTTGCATTTTGAGGCTTATTCCTTCTGGCATTGTGTTGGTAGATGATCTCCAGATGCTTCAAAGGCAATTAAACAGACTATGCTGGCACAAAGAATTGACCTATGGGAATTTCACAAAGAAACTGAGGAGAAAACCGAAGAAAAACGCAAAAGAAATAAATAAAAGCGAAAAACGTTGCTAGAAGTTGCAAACAAAGCTCAGGATTCATTCCTAATGGAAACCCTATTGATATATGTGAATATTGGCATGTGAAACTTCAACAGGGTTCAAGAGCACAATTTACTTCAAACAGGGCACTATCTATTTAATAAATAATTAAATAAAAAAATTTCCAGCAGACAAAACTTGGCGGAGGGATAAAACAAGTTTGGGCATCTGGGTATTTGTCAAAATTGACTCATATGATACAATGGGAATATCCTAACATAATACAAACATCTTTTGGCAATAAAAACACAAAAAGACCCGTTATTTTAAAAAGGACGAAATTTTTTCAAATGGGTAGTCCCAGATTTCAGGGTGAAATTTGGGGACACCACCCTTGCTGACCATTTGGCTCTCTCCTTTTTCTTGGAAACTACCCCCTAGAACCCTAACCTCCCCCATTGCCCTTCACGTACCATCCTGAGATTCGACGACGGTGATCCCATTGCCTTCTCATTTCATCTCCGTCAGTTTCTTCCCCCCTTGATTCATTTTACTTTGTTCCCTACTGACAGCATGTATGGTCTTCTTGCCTCGGCCATACATGAGGAAAACTTGCTCTCATACCCCCATTCCACCTCCAAACCCCGTAGCACGAGGACCTGCCCCATGAACCAATGGTATGATGATGACTGCAAAAACCTTCACCACCAACTCCGCCTCGCCTTCTCCCAGGGCCTCCCAACCTTCCCTTCCCTCAAAAATGCCTATCGCCATCTCCTTCGTCAAAAAAAATGTACCTTCATTGCCCTAAGGAGTAGGGAGCTTTGCACCTCACTTATGCACTCCCCCAAATGCTTTTGGCGTACTATCATTCCTCGGAGCTCCCCTCTACCTCGGGATCTTGACCCCCACACTATGTTTACCCATACTTCCAACCTCTATGATATCCTAGGCCAGCCCCATATTCAAGTTGTGTCACCACCCTCTACCTACCACATCTTCACCTACACAAATGTTTAAGAAGGTCATCTCAGTTCTGCATTGCAGCAAAGTGACAAATAAGGAGGGCTTCCAAGTAGAGTTTCTTAAGCATGGGATCAACACTATCATCAGCTATCTGGTAGACCTTCTCAATCAGGCAGTGTGTATTGGTTTTTCACTATCTTGGTCCCACCATATTATCCACCCTATTCATAAATTTGGTCCTACTTCTGAACCGAATAACCACAAGACCATTATGGTGGGTCACACCTTCTCGAAGTTGTATGCCATCGTTCTCCACATGCAGCTTTCTAAGTTTCTAAAGCAGCACCAGTGCATAGCCAGGGGATAGGAAGGGTTCCAGACAGCTCACCAGACTATTGATCACATTCTCACCCTTCGGGCCATCATGGAGGAAGCACGTCATCATTCATCTAAAGTCTTCTGCTACTTTGTGGACTTTTAAAAAGCCTTTGACTCTGTTCTAAGGGAAGCTCTTTTCCGCAAACTTAGAGACATTGGTATTTCCAAAACCCTTCTTGCCGCCATCACCTCGGTTATCTGAAGAGCTCTTGGGCCGCCTGCGTACTGTTGTTGGGCTTTTTCGACTTTCATCGGGAGCACCATTGGGGTCAAGTAAGGCTGCCCCCTCTCTCCTACTCTGTTCAGTATTTACATATGATGAGCTAGGAGGAGTTTCTCAGCAACCATATTCAGGACGAGGACTACGTGTCTTCTTCACCAGGTTTTGATCTACATCCTTCTGTTCGCCAGACGATGTGGTTCTTTTGGCTTCCTCTGCAGAGGGGTTACAGAGACAACTGGATGTTGTTGTTGCAGACTCACAACACCCCTGGAGCCCTTTAGGTTATGTTTAGGCATCCATATTGCACAACATGGAATCCTTTCTCCAAGCGTGGGACTTGTAAAGATGAGAAAAAAATTCTCCAGAGAAGGTTCCTATGTTCAGATGCACACAAAAATCAGAGGGTTTTGCTAAAACCTAATCTAATGCCAAGGCGCAGGGTAAGAAAATGCATAGAATAAAACCTAAACTACAAAGGTGATCGAGGAATGTTAGACTCGTTTTTCAAATTTAACACAGACCACATTTCACCTAGAGGGCAATAAGAGATCAAAATGACAGCAATGCATGAGAGGGTCGAGAGTCAATCAACCATATATTAGTGCTCAAGAGTTGATACAGTACATTACAGTGGCCAAGAGGAGACTGGCACTACAACCCATATGGGAGGTTTGAAAGCTCCACAGATTCTCTGCAAGTCGAGGAATAAGGGAGGATGCAAAACAAAAATGTCCGACCCCCTTGCTCTTCTTTACAATATATATAGAAATATCCAGTGCCCCAACCACTTCTTGGTAGCATTTAAAATCATCTATTATGACAGAAGCGGCGGATCCTGGCAAAACATAACAGGAGCGGCAAGCTGTCTGTTGCATTAAAGTTGTTTGTTGAAGCATTACTTCTGTCTATCACCATCAGAGGATTTTCTCCCTAACGATGCGAGATTGATCCCAGAATCATGTAGAGAATTTCAACACGTTGATATAAAGAACGTGTAAATCCTAGATCATACGAAGGTCTGAAGATTTAGGCACAAAACAGGCAAGAATAGGTTTTAAAATCTTTTCCCCGCGTGCCAAGACACGTCTGATTCGCTGAGTAATTCCCTCTCTCTCCACCTTTTTCGTTTTCTTTGAAATTTCCTTCTTGTGATGTGGCCCATTGGTTCGGGCTTTTCCTTCAAAAATCTATGGGATCTTTCTCCTTGTGACACGTGTCATGATCTGGTTTGTCCACGGGCCTGCCGGATTTTCGCGTCCCTCCCTTCTCCCAGTGCTTCGCGGACAGAATCCTCATCCGCCCGAAATCTGCCGGTGACACGTGGCGTGATCTGATTGGCTTTCGGCTCCTTCGGCTAGATCCCTTTGTCCCATGTCCTGCTGAAGTTTCCTATTTCGGTCGAACCGGCCGGTTCGCGTCCTTCCGCGTCCATCTTGTCCCAAATGTCAGTGGTCTGGGACAATTTCTTCCGGTCCGATTCGGCTGATTCGGTCCTCCGCGCACTCTTGTCCCGTTGCTCCCACTTGGACAAATTTTCTTTCTTTCGCCGATTCGGGCATTTCGCGTCCATTTGTCCCAGATGTCCCTTTTCTATTTGGGCCGCTTGGAGTTTTTCGATCCGCGCCTTCCGCGTATAATTGTTCCAAGTCCCAAAGGCGGTCTTGAGAGGTAGCCAATTTTACGATTTTCTCCTAAATCTACTTGCTTGGAACTCTCTTGATGCTCAAATTAACTCTGGGGGGTGAAATTTGGATAACAGATGCCTTAGCCCTGTTATGTTAGACAACTGACAGTTAACCTTGGTAAAACCAAGGTTATGATTTTCAATGGCCTCTCCGGACTTCCATTTCTTCTAGAGGGGGGAGGAAGATCACCAGTTCATACACTTATACGGGAGTTCTCTTCTTTGGACCTTGTTTCAGTTTACGTCCAGCTATTCAACCCTGCATCAACAAGGGGTATGGATCCCTAACGATCCTTGAGAGACATTGTTTCCGTCATCACTTCTAGGACACATTGTCCATGATTCTCTTGTGAGGCCCCAGGGTTCTCTATGGTTCTATCTCAGATTGGGCCATTGAGCGAGTTCAGATCTTATGTGAACCATCGGGTGTAAGGGTTCCCCACAATATCATCCTTGTCTGGAGTCAAGATGGAGGTCATCTTTGGTCTCGTCTCACTCTTCTAGAAACTATCAGATTCTCTCCAAAGGAATTATCGACCGTTCTTCGAAGGCCATTGCTCTATCTGACCATAGTGATCGTACTTGGTACTAGTATGTCAGGTTTTCTCGTCTCCTGGGATCCCTTGGGATCAACATGGACCATCTCCCCCCATTTAGCTACTCCATGGATGCTCCTACACACCTTCTGCCGAGTAAGCAGGACTTGCACAAAATCATCAGGGACGACATCTACAAACAGTTTATCCAGATCACTTGGACCAACCCTTGGGGTAAGCTACGTCTAAAAATAGCCTTCTACGCCAATCACTTCCTTGAAATTGACAATGGACTGATCACTTGTCCCACCTATGTCTCCCGTTATTGGATGCATGCTCTTCTCATATCCTTGGGTCAATTCAGAGTTGGCTCCCACAGGCTTCGATTGAGAGCCTGATCACTAGTTGGAGCCTAGATCCAAGAGGATCTACCAGCTTTGCCCCCTCTAGGAGATTGAGACAAAGGAACACTTCATTTTCAAGTGCCCCATCTACTATGAGATCAGAGGGAGGTTTCACTGTCTTTTCTGTGAACACCCAACGTTCATGAGGTTCTTTAGATATTATGATCAGAGGTGTCTCGCCCTCTATTTACAAGAATCTTTTAAGCTTCGTGATAGCATCCTCCACCTTCCTTTCAAGGAAACTACTATTTAACAGATCACCTCCTATTTTGTTGTGCTCCCCGGTGTGAAGGGCATCAAACGGGGGTTCCCCAGTAGTGAACCCTAGACCAGATCTGTCAGGACCAGGGAGGCTACTTCCTAGACCAGAGGCATCCGAACTCAGACTCAGCCAAGAGCCCCCCTCCATAGGCCACAATTCAACAGGCCTAATCAGAGAGTTAGAATTTCCGCAAGGCGTATGTGTATGAAGATTCTTCCATCTCCTACCACCAAACATCAACATATCACCAGATTTTTCCAGCTAGCTTCTAATGACAGTTGAGATGGTTGGTGTTAAGGATCCTCCCTCCACCTCCTCTCCTTCTTTGTACACTCTCTTTTATTCTGCATTCTCCCGTCCCTTCGGGCCCGGGATTCTTCTCTTTTTCTTGTTGTTTTCTGGGACCTTTTTGGGCTCCCTTGTTGTTTCCTCATTGCTTTATATGGTTCAGTCCCATTGACCTACTTTGTGGTCATTTGTTGGACATTTAATATACTTATCTTATCTTATCTACTATCTTTTACAACATCTTATTTGTATAAGTGATAATTATTACATGTAAGACTCTCAAATGCCATTTCAAGGTTGGAGTTTGTCATCCATTATATCCATGTGTCTTGGCTATGTGTATAAATTAATTTTAATAATTTCTACACTAACTTGAACTATAGAGATGTAAAATAATTGTAGGTGTTAAGCACTTGATTATTTCACCAACTTCACACATAGAAAGTAATGTTCTACTAACTTGATTCCTTCGTGTGTCATTCTTTCTGTCAACGCCTTTTGATTTTGGTTTGTTGTTTGGTGGGTGGATTTGTGGGATACACTATTTAACCAACTCTGATACCACTCGTACCAATTGTGCCATGTAGATACTCACTCACAATGGAAAAATGCGAGATAACAATGTTGGCTACACTAGTACCTACACATAATCAACACAACGTTAGCAATTAAACCTATATATATGTGAAGGATAAAGACTGATACCACATGCTCCCAAAAATAGGAGAATTTATAAACACCACTTCTGCAACCAATACTTCTCAATGGGATGACTTACAGATTAAGTTACTAATATACTAAGATAGATATTGGGTATGGATATGACACTTTTCCATGGACCCTAGAATATGATATGGTGTGGGTACTTCCACAAAAATACACATTGAAATGTCCCTTTTAGGGATGAAAACGGAGAAAAGGGGTTTAACGAGTATCCGCAATAGATCTGAACTGAAAACACCTTCAAGCACACACACAACTGAAAATAGCTGAGAATATCTTAGAATGATTAACCAATACAAAATCTGCAGTCTCTTAGGGCCGCGAACTGCCTATGAGGTTCAAATCCAATTTTCACTGTGCAAAATCAATGTAGAATGCCACGAAATAATTTATCTAGCCACGACAATATTTATAAATCACAAATACATCAAAAGATGAATAAATATCTGATCATCACAGATGGTATCAAATATTTATAACAGCAGTAGTCCAGCCAAACCAAGGGCTAAGAAAAATAGCAAATCCTTGCCAAAATTCCTCAAAGTTCAGATTACGGCCTTATAAACTATGTTGAACAAGTATATCAAACCAAAATGGTGAAATCAGCCCTACAACATACCAAACACTCCACCCATGCAAGTTGCCTAGGGTAAGAAGGGGGGAAAACCAGCAATAAACCGCCTTGAAGTACTTTGGAAACCCCCGTATGGAGTTCCCCTCAAGTTTGAGGAGTGTTCATTCCTCAATCTTCTAACAATGGAGGTTTTTGTCCCCAAAGTTGAGCCACATTAAAAAAAAATTGTCTTTAGTGGAGAGTAGGGCGCACTTTGCACAAACCTCAGATATCAATTCTTAAATTAAACGTGCATAACCATTCAAATGAACCTTCATGTCCTTATATATCCGTAAGTGGTGCCATGTAGTATCCCACTTCTCGGGATCAGTGGGAGATGGCAACCAAACAAGTAGAATCAACACTAAAATGGTCAAGCTCAGCCAACAAGCTTATGAAATAATTATTACAATCTGATAATAACATAACAGCGAACAAATCCTCACATTCCCTTCACATAATATTGATGAAACCTTCTTATAGACTGCTGCTATGAACCCAAACACAGACTGCTGCAATAATACTGATTGTCACAATCACATGAATGTAATAAATGCTGAACCAAGGTACCTGTTTGCTGCTCTCAGCCTGCAGATGAAATCAGGTCCAGATCGTAGTATCCAAGAGCTATATGATGCCCCGGAGCACACTTAACATTAGTCGATCTATCTAGTGAATATATCATATCAATGTAGGATGAATTGGCTATTTCAAATGAATAATAAGGAGGCATATAAACTCATATTATTACCCCTATACAGTTCGCTGTCACTTAGAACTTCAACACACCAACCAATCATGCAAAAACCAAGTCGCCAAGCATGGAAATGAGCAGCCACAAAGAGTAATACTTACTAAGAGAAATCGCTGTCAGTTTGCACACGGATTTACTCTAAAAACCAGTCACCAAACAAAGGATGCAAATTGATACATTAAATAGTTCGCTGATCATATAAGGCCCAAAATACACATTCAAATGCTTAATAACTTCCCAATGAAGTAGCTGGGTGTAGGAACAAAAACCAGATTATTATCTATCAACTACTACACCAAACTTGCCTTGAATCAGTCGCTGTAAAAAGAAGATGATATCATGCAATCAGCTGATCGATTCATATCAAATAATGCTCTAAATCAGTCCATTTGCAAGATAGAAGAAGTCGCTGCAAGTTAGACAGTAATTATCAATCAAATTACTTCTAAAAAGGCCCCAAAGGAGTTACCAAACACGCCCAGGCTGTAGCTGCAATTATGACACATAAGTATACAAAAATCTGATCATTTACCACTCTAAAAACAGTCCACAAACACCATAAGAAGTTCGCTAGAGCTGGGGGTTATAAACCAATATCACAAGGAATATTATATTAGCCAAATAGATATGCAAAGAACAAAAACCCAGCTGCTACAGTGACGTCGCTACAGTGAAAGGGCAGATTTCCACTTGCAAATTTAATCAAATACTTGCTAAAGCCAAAAACATGGATCTGGCAAATAATCACTTCAATTGATCCTCAATAACCAGCTCAAACCAACCTCCCACGCAAGAGAGAGACAACATCAATGGGCATGCATCCCAACTCCAAGCATGGAGTATCAAAATAAGTTCATCATAACATAATCATAATAGTGATCTTAGCACTCCTTTTATAAGCAAGGAGGCACAAAATTCGAAAACCCTAGGAGAGGGAAAACATTAAATAAAAGTAGTTTGTTTTCCCTAGGTGTGGCGTCCCCTTTGCAAAGGGTGATTTTATCAATGAAAGCCACCTAACTTTTTATTTAATTAATTCCCCATTTAATTTTATATATTTTAGGAATTAAATTAAATAACTTTTATAAAATAATTCAATAATTCAATAATTATTTCTCCAGGGAATAATATTTAATTATTTAATAAAAATGTTCCCCTTGCACATCCCAAAGCCCACGGGGATGTATAGGCTAAGGGTCTTCAAAATGGGGACATTACATGCCAACATCAAAATAGAAGCCCAATGCATAGGCCGACCTTCAAGTAATTCTATTTCTTCATTAACCTCTATGTAGGCCCTCCAATCAAGGCTGGCCCATAAGGATTAGAAGTCTTTGAAACAAATAAGAGGCCTTTATCCCCAAATCGCCATTAAAAGTATTTAAAAATACTTTTACGCCATTACATCAAGTAGAATTCATCATCCATTGAGCCAATATTGACTCAAACAAAGACATAATGGGAACTAGAAGAAATATGAATTCAATTCTCATTATGTCCCATTTAGGGGACATTAAACATCTGTATGTCCGTAGGTTAAAAATTAAAAATTAATACAAATACAAACCTATATTTAGTTGTGAAGAAGACTGGAAAATAATATGTTTGTCCATATGACTTAGATACGATGTTCCATAGCAACATACAGCCCGCATATTATCGGATAGAGGCCAGAAATGTTGTGTCATAACTGAATACGGCACGGAAAACTAGAGCTGTCCAACATATAGGTGTTGTATCCATACAGATTTATTGGATATGGGTGTAGGGGTTAGTAGAGTATCTAGTAAAGTAGCATATAGACACCTAACAGCAATAAGATTTACAAGCATCTTGGTTGGGACTTCCATTAAAAGCACTATGACAACTTTTATAGACAATAAATGTTGATTCAGAACAGTCAGCTATTGGTCAAAAGCAGTAGAATCATAATCAACAGCAGTAATGACAACCAAGAACAGGTACAAAAATGTAGTATTCTTAAAGAGTATGGAAAATTGTCTGCAAAACAACTTGGAAATACAATGCTGAAATGTAAAAAATGGGGGTACCTGCAGACCCAGTATGAATTTATAGCTGTGAAACTGACTGTAAACACATAAGAGGTCACAAATGAAAGCTATCTGTATTAGATTAATATCAAATGACAAAAAGATACATTGCTTAGGGTTTTCCCTTAATTTATACTCAAGTGGGAAGAAAATCCCTAATACTTTGATACGATCCTTCACTAATCTAAACAAGCATAACATAATGTTGTCCCCACTGAGCTAATACTTTGATACTCTTAATACCATGTTGTGCCTCGGTACACAACAAACAATCAATGGTAATTACCTTCAGTCCTGGTCAAAATAGTACATTTTTGAATCAAAGCAGAAGGCAATCTGGTCTACACAATAAAGATCTTGTCTCATTGCTATAGGGGATACTTTAGGCTCATGTGTAGCAGTTGATGATAAGACCTCCATTCAAACCCATACTACTTATGCTCGAATCCTGGTTGACCATTCAGTTAAGAAACAAAAATTTGGTCAATGCTCCTTTGAAATGGGACAAAACATAAACTCCTTGATCAAATGACACTGCTTGGTCAAAAAAGCAATAAGGCCAACAGGTGGTTAGAAAATCAACAAGTACACTGGTCAATACCACGCAAATTTGGTCAACTTAGCTTTAGTTTTTGTCAAATTAGCACATTGTCCAATCAAAGCATAAGGAAATATGGTCAACACAATAAACTGTTCAGTTAAGAAAAGCAAATCCAGTCAACACTCGTTTGAAATTTGGTCAATACAGAAGATCCTTGATCGAATAATAGTTTTTGATCAAAAAAGCAATAATAAGGTCAACAGAAGTGATAAAATCAACAAATGCACTAGTCGATGCCCTGCAAACTTTATGATGTTACTGCCAACAGTATGATGAGTCCTCTATCCCCTTGTTCTTTCCTTGACTATTTTTCTAGTCAAAAGAGAGAAAATTCGACATGAATTGTGCATTCAATGAATTTATTAATGACATTATATGTATTTTTAAAATGAGGACTGCACTTGATATCAGGTCTGCCAAGATGGAGAGAATCGGTATTTAATAGTCAAAATTTGAGGAATTCCACAACACACAATGATGGTGTAACAATGAGGTCATAAATGATTAGGATGATGTCATCAAGCTCTTCCATCTAATTTGTATTTCATGTTTGGTCTCAGGTCTTAAGTTATCCTCCAGTAATTTGACTAGTTAATGGCTTTTGTAGTGAAAGCCAAATCGGAACCATAACAACCATTATAATTGGATGCTGTGAGAAAGTGAAACCCTGGTGCATCTGGGAGGTGCTTGATGCAAAGAGTCTCCCTGCTTTCCCCATGCTTGGCATGATTTCTGTATTACTGAAGCAAAAGAGGGAAACTATTTCATTTCCTATACAAATACACTAATGTCTATATATATGGATCCTTCAAATAATAAATGCTCTTTAAGGAGAAATTCAAGCAGAATTGGAGCAATTAAATGCTGGATAAAGTGCACAGTATCTATTATTTTCAGTAGTTGCTTCAGAGAGGATTTTTAAGCTTCTTAAATACTTGCTACAAAGTCACTCTACTCTCTGTGAAGCGTGTACTGTTGGCTGTGGTGTAATGGAAAACTTGCACCGCTCATTCAGCTAATGGTCTTCTCATAGGTTGGATATTCAAAAACATTTCTTACACTTTTTTGGTTCTCAATGTAAGAAATTTCTTGGGTTGATTTGAGGTAGAGGAAGCTAATATATGAGGGTTATAAAGATTCCACCCTTGAAGCTTAATCCGGGATGCAAATAGTCTATAACTCTACAGTATAGACTAAAGAAAAGATTAGCCTTTAGGCCTCAGATGTTGTGAAGCCTGTTACATGTCAGTTCAAATTATACAGAAAATCATTTGATCAGTAAATATTTTTAAAATGTTAATCGCCTCTCAAAAGGTAACTATAAAATCCTTGCTAGATAGAATGGTTATGGTGGATCCAGTCTGGTTTGAAGTTTTTATTGACTACCCATCCAAGGATACTTATAAACTTTTCTTTGCATGTAAATTGTTCTAAGAAATGAAAGATATCATCTTCTGTGTTTGCAACAAATATTACAGGATAGAATGTCCATAAATGTCCCAAGGAAAGAATTGTGTACAGATGGATCTAGTATCTGCTAAATAGGAGGTTTAAGGTTATAGGATTTCTAACGTCAGCATTTTATAACCATATTTTCATTACTAGAACTCAAGGGAAACGAATCTAACAAGCCATTATTGGCTGCTAGAAGGGAGGTGGATCTTAAGTCTGGAGATCTTGCATCTTCTTAATATATGCTATTGGTTTAATGAAATTCTCTGGCCTGCGCTTGATAGCATTTTAGATTATATATTGTGAATCAGTAATGCCACCCTAGGAGTTGGTAAATGTAGCAGAGTTCGTCACCGGACCTTTGAATTTTCAGAAGACAAAATTTCCATCCCAATTAGATCACTTTCCCATTTACCCTCAAATTTACTAAAGAAAATGAATTGAAAAGGTGACTAAAAGACTAGATATATCAAGATATGGGATTAAAATTGTGAAACAAAGAAAAGAGTGGATATGGCCAGAAAACAAAGTTACTTTTAGAGACAAATCACCTGTGCAATTGTAGCTGGATCAGACACAAGATTCAAAAGTTTCTCGATAGCCTCTTTTATCTGCAAGACAACCAAATGCTCATAAGAAATTTAAAGACCAAAATGCAAGATAACTTCTTCAAAAGTATGTTTGTGCAATCATCTATTTCACAATGCAAGTAACTAGTTACAAGTCCATACATTATATGTACAACTTTATAATTATGAGATCTTGAGAACATTTTGCTAGAAATGTTGCTATGTCTATGCTATTTACTCATGCTAAATTTCGATGCAAATATAGTAAGGTATGGAACGATGATAGTCCATATATACCAAACAAAATTGTAATGTCCCCTTTTCTAAATTAAAAATAATTAATTATATTTAAAGTTGGGCCCAGCCAATTCTTATTTTGGGACAACTTCATATTATTATTATAAAATAAAAAGTATTTTTAAATACTCTTACGAGGTCAGTTTTTTTAAGGGAAGATTAAAAAGTGCATTGGGCTTCTAATCATCCTTGGCACCAAAAAGGAGGATATAAAGGTGGATTGAATGGCCTAAGAAAGGTTATGCATGTTTATTGCAAAGATTGATATCTTGGGTTTGGGCACAGTGTGCCTTACTCTCCAATGAAGACGAAGACCTTTGGTGTGGCTCAACTTTAAGGATGAAAATCCTCATTGGATCCTATTGGGGACGAAACCCTCAATAGTCACAACACTTGGGGACGGAAACCCTCATTTGCTGCATTGGTGGCTTCATACAAGAGTCACAAGTGGACTTAATTGGCAGATTTCTAGAACAACAAGGTATTTATCCGTGTTTAGGGCACTCCTACTTCAGCTAGGGCACTTTCTAGGGTGTTGGCACCCTTCTTTGGAGCGACCCACCTAGGAAGTTTGGGATCAATTTTGAGAAGGTTTCCATGGTTGGAAAATTATGATTTCACTTTCATTAGATAGCTGGTCTCTTCAAGATCATTTTGAGCATTCGTTTGTCTTGAAACTCCAAGTATTGATGGAGTTATGAATTTTTTAAGTTTCAGCTGTATGTACACTTGAAAATAAATTTACAAAATACATATTTGCTCCAGATTTCATCTTGTTGGATTTATTGAGTATTTGGGATATTTCTATGTTAATTTTCAGCCCATATTGCATGTGAATGATTGTTCCTAATTTTTGGCACAGTTCGCTGCCCTAGAGGGATTTTAATTATTGTTCTAAGCTGATTTTAATACCTAAACATGTAATTTCCAGTTCGCTGCTAGGGTTTCTAATATTGTTGGATCCGCTGCTATAAAAATCAGATTATTTTTCAGTTGGGTGTTGGTGTATTTTCAGATCTGACTCTTAGGATTTGTGGCCAAACCCAGATTTTTGGTTTAAGCCCTAGAAAGGGACATTACAAAAATTTCCCCTCTGGCCACAAATAGAGCAATTTATTGCCATCAAGACCCTAAAATAGAAAAAATGCTTGATTTAGCATCCGTAGGAGACAATAGTATACTATAGGAAACCAAAGGCTCAAGTAAAGGTCTTCACAAGCTGATGGTTCAAGTTTATAGTTGCAATTTGTCAACTAAATCATGGCATTAGTCAAACCAATCCACTGTAGACCTTGGTAACCACCAAGGGTTTTGTGCAAGGTTGCCACTGTGAACTCTTTTCAAATATTTTAAGTAGTGCTTGCTAACCAAAGTTTCAATTGCCTAACCAACTCAAAAATCAATATCAAAATCTTATCTTGTTCCAATATACACTAAGCCATTCATCCATATACATGTAAAAATGCCAATAACATCCTTTCCTTTTGGAAGACTCACTAGATCCCAAGTCTGATTTCTTTCTATTGCAACAATTTCTTCATCCATGGCTTTCTGCCAATTATCATTTTGAATTGCTTCTTCAAAATATACTGGATCAGCTACAATGAATAATAATCCACAAATTCATCATTTTCTGATTTTTTTTAAATTTCTCTCAAACTTCTCGACTTTTGTGAGTTCTCACTGGAGTGAGATCTTAGAAAATATGGACTTGAATTTTCTCTTGAGATGTCTCTAGAGAGATATCTTGGAATTCTTGTGTTTATTATTGTTGGAGATATCATTATGGCGATATCCTATGAAATATATGGCCCTGAGATGTCTACTGAGTTCCCTCAAGGCGAGATCTTGTTGGAGGCTGATTTTTATGTGCACCAGGAGATCTCTCTGCAGTGATATCTTATGAAACTACTCCGCCACCCAATGGAAATATCATTGGGGCAATATCTTGTGAGGTATTTTATGCCTAATTGTAATTTATCAGCAGATTTTCAACTGAAGTACTCATTGTAGCAAGATCTGAATTCTTTCTAATAGGAGTACTTGCTACTGTTATAACTGAATTCTTTTCAATGCTTCCATCCCATGCATTTTCTTCACTAAAGTGAACATCTCTACTGATTATCACTTTCTTGGTGATTGGATTATACAATTCATATGATTTTGACTCTTCACTATATCCCAGAAAAATACATCTTTCTTCTTTATCATCTGATTTTTTTCTCCTTTCATCTAGAACATGAGCATATGCCACACAACTAAAAACTCTTAAGTGAGAAACACCAGGTTTTTTCTTACTCCAAGCTTCTTGAGGAGTTAATCCATGAACACTCTTTGTAGGAAATCTTTTTAGATACACTATGCAAGCTTTTGCTTCACCACTAATACTGATTTGGAAGATGTTTTGCCTTCAACATTCTTCTTGCCATTTCCATAATTGTTTTGTTTTTCCTTTTTGCCACACCATTTTGTTGAGGTGTATACCTTGTGGTAAACTATTTCTTGATCCCGTTTGCTTTACAAAAATTCATAAATTTCGTAAGAAATATACTCACCTCATCTATTTGTTCTCAACACTTTTATGAAGTGCCCACTTTGCTTCTAAACCAATGCTTTGAACTGTAGAAATATACCAAAAGCTTGTGATTTGTGCTTCAAGAAATACACCCATGTCTTCCTACTGAAATCATCAATGAATGTCATGAAAAATAGGATCCCGCCAATAAAAATATTTTAGATGTGACCACACAAGTCTAAATGCACGATCTCAAGTGTAGCTCTTGCTCTATACGATTTGTCAAAGGAAATGCTTCTCTGTGTTGTTTTCCTAGAATGCACCCTTCACAAACTTTATTTGTCTACTCTATCAAGGGAAATCCTTTTACCATATTCATCTTATACAACAAATGTAGACCACCGAAACTCAAAGACAGCCAACCTCCTAATCTATGACCAGACTATAGGATGCGGTGAGAGAGGTTTGTCCAATCATAGTGGGTGATGGAATAGGTGTCCCAATCATGGGTTGGTCCCTATCTATAACTATAAGATAGTTCGGGGTGGGGACCCCCATAATAGATATATAGGTATTGGGGAGCAACCCCTCCCCCTCTAGAAATATGGCTATGGGGGGTTGAAGCGGTCAACACCTAACCCATATACATATCCCTATTGATTGGTTAGGAGGCCTCCTAGCTATCTATATAGTAGACCCGACCCCTCCCCTTCCTCGTTTTCCTTGACCTCTCATGACTATGGAATCTATGGGCAGTCCCATCTATGGCTCCCCCCCCCTATATAGATTGTTGTCCTGCGTGCATAAGTAGATGTCATTCGCCCGTGAAATCCATTGGATCCAAAACCACTCGTATTCGAGTGTTGAACCACATTATCACACCTTCCAATTAATTATATGGGAATATGAAACAAGAATTATCACACCTTCTATTCTTCACCGCCCCAGTTCAAGATCTAGATGAACTCTCAAATCTCGTTCATATATCGTAGTGATGGGTTGTGCCTAGTTAGGTTGATGCCCTTTCTATCTGATTTTGTTTTCCGTAGCGTAGTGCTAGCCGCACAAGTCATAGCGAAGGAGAACCAAACCCAAACGACTATCCGGTCCTACATATGTAACAATTATAGACATAGGTCCAACCAACCTATTCTCAAACGACTAGCTGGTTGGGGCAAGCCAACCTATCGACTAGCCTGTTAGGTCGGGGCCCTTATCTTATCCTCCCTTCATATCCATAGTTTAGGGCTCACCTTTTGGATCTATAGATAGGATAGGGCATAGAAATAGGCGCCCTCTATTCAAATAGGGAGATATGGAGATTCGGTATAGCTCCGAGAGCCTGGGAATCTCCCATATAGTCTTAGATTTTGGGCTAGGATAGGCACTTCCCAACCCCCATGTGGATAAAGGGCTCAATCCCTACATTAGATGCCACAACCATGACCAATCTTCAATGAATGCCTTAAAATAAATAGACAATTCATTTTGCATTATCAAAATAAACATCTTGTTCTTGGTCATTGGAACTTGAGCAATTAACTTATCGCTGTCATTTTTATCAATAATCACACATGCATCATTCTCAAAATAAACTCTATATCCTTTCTGTACAAGTTTCCCAATGCTTATTGAATTGAGTTTAAGACTTGGAACATAATACACATTTGGGACGCACTTTTCTCCTTGCTTGGTTTGAATCTTTATTCTCCCTTTACCCATGACAGCTACTTTGTTATCATTCCCCAATTTTACTTTTGATTTCACAGACTAATCTATGTTTGCAAACATGTCTTTGTTTCCACTCATGTGATTGCTACAACCACTATCTAGATACCACACTTATTTTGTACTTTATTTAGCCACATTACAAGCAAGTACCATTGTGCTACCATTTTCATTTCTCACCTTGATTTACTCTTGAAAAATTCACACTTTTCCAATTCACATCAAATTGTTTTTTCTTACACTCGAGTGCATTATAACCAAACTTTTTGCAATAATGAGATTTGACATTAGATTTTTCATGACTTTGATCTCCATGATTGTGATTATGGTTATGGCTGCTACCTATGCCTCATCCTCTTGTAATGAAATTGGTGTTGGATCTTCCTTCTTCATGAAAATTGTTAGTCCTTCCTCTTGTGCCTCTGTTATCTCTTCCTCTTGTGCCTTTGCTGCTGCTAACTAACACATGTCATTTGAATGCATGTTCTGGGGAGAATTGGATGTCTTGTTCAACCTTGTCTCATGGGTTTTTAGAGAGCCCATCAACTCATCAATAGATAATCGTGTTAAGTCTTTTGACTCTTCAATTGCAACTAAAATAGAATCAAACTTAGCAAGTACGCTTCTTAGGATTTTTTCTACAACTCTTTTCTCCTGTAATGTTTCACCATGAGATTTAATTTCATTGCATGGGTAAAAACACGTCAATTGAATCTAAATATTTCATATATACATTTTCAAAATATCTCCTAAGCATTTGCAACTCAGCCAATTTAACCTTACTTGTACCTTGATATGTTGTTTGTAAATTATCCCATGCTTTTTTGGATGTGGTCGTTGCTGAAACTCTTGGAAAGATACATTCTTCCATGGCTTGTTGTATGATGAACAAAGCCTTTGCATCTCTTTTCTTGTTCTTGTTGTTGCAGGCTCACAGCACCCCTAGATGCAGATCAGGCTTCTAGGTTGATCACTCTAGCATCCAGTGTGATTGCACAACATGGAAACCTCTCTCCAAGTGTGGGACTTGTAAAATGAGAGAGAAATCTCTAGAGAAGGCTGGTTCCTGCTCCTAAACTACCTGCCACAAGCTATTCCAGTGCAGACAAGCTAATCTAAACCTAATCTAACCATGCCAAGGAGACAGAGAGAGAGAGAGAGAAAAGGGAAAAACAGCAAAAGCCTACACTAAAACGGTGATACACCAGAGAAGGAGAATGTTGAACATCTATCAAAACTGCCATGGAACAAAGAGAGGTGAGCAATGGGAAGGATGGACAAACGCATCACAGGCCCAAGGATAGATTTCACACAGATAAGGTCCCAAAACTCCATGAACACAGCTCAAAACCTGCAATGAACATTAGAACATGCACGAATACCTGCAATGAAGAGAGGCAAGAAGAGAACAAGCAGAAAACTAGCAAGGATGGACAGATGCATCACAAAACACGTTTTCTGTTGCTCCAGAAGTTTGCACAGAACATCATTTCATTAGTAAAAGGCAAAAAACGCCATTACAGAGCAGGGAGGAGGTTTGAACTCCATTTTTTCAACCCTGGAGAAGAAAAAGGAGGGAGGGCAGAGCTGGAAATATGAACCACCACCAGAAAGAAGCCCCTCCTTACAATTTATAGGAAGAATGAGAGAGGGAGAAGAGAGGAATTCGAAATCTACCCCAACCACCTACAGACTGCATTTAATTATCTCATTATGGCAGAAGCGGCGGATCCTGGCAAAACGACGGGCTGTCTAACAGGAGCAGCGAACTGTCTGCTGTATTAAAGTTGGTTGTTGAAGCATTACTTCTGTCTATCACCACGCGTTAGAGATGTTTTCTTAATTTTCTCCCTCCAAACTGCACCAAAATGTGAGATTGATCCCAGAATCATGTAGAGAATTTCAACAGCTTTCCGTTGATATAAAGAACGTGCAAATCCGAGCTCTGGATCGAAAGATACGAAGGTCTGAAGATTTAGGGCACAAAACAGGCAAGAACAGGTTTTAAAATCTTTTCCCGCACTCTGCCATCTGGACGACACGTGGCAGGCCCTGATTCGCTGAGTAATTCTCTCTCTCCACCTTTCTGCGGGCTTTCCTTTGAAATTTCCTTGTGGGCCCCTTAAACATGGACACGTGGCACTGTTTCATTGGTTCGGGCTTTTCCTTCAAAAATCGCCCCTTTGACCTTTGGACCTTTCTCCTTGTGACACGTGTCATGATCTGGTTGGTCCGCGGGTTTGCCAGCTCTTTCGCATCCACCGCGTCTTTTTGCCCCAGATGTCCCAGTGCTTCAAGGGACAGAATCCTCCGATCCACCCGAAATGTGTTTCCTCGTCCCTTTTCTGCCGGTGACACGTGGCGTGATCTGATTGGCTTTCGGCTCCTTCGGCTATCCGCATCCCGCGCGTCCCTTTGTCCCACTTGTCCTTGTGCTGAAGTTTCCTGTTTCGGCCGAACCGGCCGGTTCGCATCCTTCGCGTCCATCTGTCCCAAATGTCCCAGTGCTGCAGTTTCCCGTTCCGGCCGAACCGGCCGGTTCGGGTCCTTCGCGTACTCTTGTCCCGCTTGCTCCCGATAAAGGACTTGGACAAATTTTCTTTCTTCTGGCCGATTCGGGCATTTTGCGTCCATTTGTCCCAGATATCCCTTTGTTGTTTGGGCCGCCTGTAGGCTTTTCGGCCGATCCGCGCCTTTTCGTCCCAAATGTCCCGACTGTCGTTTGGACTAGGACTTAGCCGATTTTCACAATTTTTTCTAGCCCAAGCTTATTTTTTGCAACTTTCTCGCATTTTCTCGGAGCTTGTTCTTTTCAACCTGGACAGGAGAGTTAGAAAAAATTCTGAAGGGACCCTAGAAACATGATTTTTGCCCTGGATCAATCAATTTGCCTGGGATTTGAGAATCCTAATGTATGTTATCAATTCAACCCTGGGGGGTGAAATTGGATAACAGTTCTCTCTTCTAGGCCAAGTCCTACTTCCCATAGGGAGAATACAAAATTAATATGGGCCTTTTGTTCCTTCTAAACTTTATTATTCTTTCCTAAGGCAAGTCGCCAATACCTCCTAGGAAGAATAAAAAATACAATTAACCCCTTTTACAATGATATTTGCCCCTCAAGGCAAGTTGCATTTACCATAGGGATTACCATTTATTTTAATTAAGCCAAATAAATTAATTATAAGTGCTTAGTAATTATTTTATGTTCTTTTAGGCACTTTATAATAATTTATTGTGACTTAAGTCGCCCTTGTGCTCACCCATTGGCCGTCGGGTAGACAAAATAGGCCAAAGGTCTTCAATTGGGTAGGGGATATTACAAATGGTGGAAACGATACGTAGATGACACGAATCTCTGTTGGCAACATGGATTGAAGAAGCTGGAGGAATTTCACACCCATCTCAACGGTTTATACAACAACATCCAATTAACCAAGGAGATAAAGAGTGATGGTAAACTTCCTTTTCTTGATGTTCTTCTGACTAGAAAATTGGATGGGTCTCTTTCTTGTGAAGCATACAGGAAAACCATCCACAAGGATCTCAACCTACATGCATCCTCACACCATCACCCTTCCCAAAAAGTGGGTATTTTTAAAACCCTAGCCGATAGGGCTTTTAGAATTTGTGATGATGTTGACCATTTGGATTTGGAGCTTCAACATCTTTTCAAGTTGTTTAAATTAAATGGCTACAATGAAAAACAAATTTGCGGAGCCATTAATAAAGCGAGAAGTTAACATGCCAGTTTGAATAAACGTGATATTTCTAAAGATGTCCATGTTGCTTTCCTTCCTTATATCCAGGGCATCTCAAAAAGGATCTCTAGAATCTTGAAGAAGATGAACGTTAGGACTACTTTCCTCGCCCACAATAAGATGAGAAGCATTCTACGTTCTTCTAAGGACCATTTAGATCTGACACTAAAAAGTGGTGTCTATAGGATTGAGTGTTCATGTGGTTTAGCCTATATAGGTGAAACTGGGCGTGCTATAAGAACTGGACTAACCGAGCATGATGCAGATATTAGACATGAGCGGTGCTCTAAATCGGCCTTATCAGAGCACTCTACAAAAACTAAACATCACATTTGTCTTGATAAAACGAGAGTGCTAGCTGTGGAAGATTGTTTTCTCAAATTTCGACTTAGGTAAGCAATGGAAATTGAAAAGTGCCCTTGTAACCTAAACTAGGATGATGGCCTGGGTTTACACTGATCTTGGGATACCGGTCATCAATTCCCTGATAAAGTCAAACCAATAATGGTTCTTTTTCCTCGTGGGTTTGGATGTCGGTTTTAGGGTATCTAGGTTGATCCTATTTTTTGGGTTTATAGAAAGAAGGGTTGTTTGTTTCAGGTCTTTAAATTCTTTGTAAGGGATCTAAATAACTAACAAAAAGATAAACTAGTTAATTAATTTTTAGAAGAAAAAAATAATTTATATTAGTATTCAATAAAAAAAAAGTCCACTTTAAATTTTCATCTTAAATATATGCATATTAATTTAAAAATGTATAATAAAAAAATAATAATAAAATAAAAATATAATTATACAAATATAATTAAAATTAAAAATTAATAAAAAAGGAAAAGTTAATATTGATATGATTATATAATTTACTAGCTTTTCTAATAAACTAAATGATTTTGATTAAATATTAAATATTAAAAAAATTAAAATTGATATTAATACTCAATTAACTAACAATTCTAATAAGCTAAATAAATTTGGATGTTAACCTTAAAAAATTTAATTTTTAATTTCTAATCAATAGTTTTAATCTTTAGTTAACTCAAAATTTTACCTAAATAAAAATTAAAATAGAGTTAATTTTATGACCCTTAGAATGTCTCATAGACCAAAAATTAATAAACATTAAAATACATTAATTCATTAGGCACATTAGTAGGAGATTTATCGAGAATAACAAGATATTTTTAGGGTTAACCTCGATTTAGGGCTTGGGGGATCTTATAACAATTAAATTCTCAGTTCTATTTAAGAAAATGCAATTAGAGATCATTGGCATATCTTTTCTTCTCACATCTTGATGATGAATCATGGAGTGTGATCTGAAACGTGTTGATGTTAAATATTCTTACACAGGTTTTCCAAAAAGATTACTCCTAATTCATGGACTGTGGAAATCTATAATAATAATTACAATTATTCATTCAATTGGTTTGTAGACTTTGTGAAGAGTGAAGAAACAGGTGGACAACTAGGAAAGCCTCGAGATCCCTGTCACCTGTCAAAAAATAACTCAAGATCTTCTTTCATGCATAAAATCCAGACAAGGAGACTAGCTATAAACTGAAATGAACAGAATAAATGAAAACAAAGAAACTCTAAATTATGAAATCTCTAACAAGCTTCTCTATAGTAGGATATAAGTGTCTAGATGCTCTCAGGAATCCATAGGTCTTCCCCATAAGACTACATCTCTCCCAAACAACTTTGAATAACTCTTAGAATGATTTCCAGGTGAGGGAGATGGTCAAAATTATATATTTTATAAGGTTGCTCTTGAAATGAACCTATTGTCCAAGTGACATCATGCTCAATTCTGATTGGCTCAAACACTAGCTCAAATCCGATAGGCTTGCTCACTCACAAGTCACTTTTCTAATTTCCTACTTAACAAAAACTAGGAAAATAACCTATAGCTTATTATTCTTACTTAGGTTAACACAATTATACTAAGTAAACTCAAGTCTTGTGTAAGCAACATTTTAAACCAGCAAAACCAATCCAAGTAAGCGTAGGTGAATGCCTAATCCACTACATTGAGAAAAAATTTGGAACTACAAAACACAACATGCAACCTCCTTTCTAGGACCATTTATGCACTTGTGCACCTTTTCAGTGATGGTATGAGTCCACCCATGCGTAATTTGCAACCATTCCCTGCTCTTGGTTCTATGAATGTTCCTTGGTGATTTCTCCTCCTGCAGAGTTTGTTTGAGTGGTGGATTAGCCCATCCATGCACGTAGTTTGTTTCTAGTGTAGGACCAACACCACCTTTGTTGGAGTTCTCTTTTTCTTGTCATCTTTCTTCAGCATCATCCTCTACTCCTTTCAATAATCACTCTAATTGAGTATTGTGTACTTTGATTGATGGATATACCCATCCTTCATACTCTAAGCGATGGATTGGCCCATCCATTATCACCTCTTCAACATTTTCAACTCTACTCATAGAGAGGTGATTTTACAGTTTGTTTCCTCTTATTACAACCCATTCTCATTAAAGACATTGAGAACTCAAGGGCATAAGAGAGGAATGCCATCTAGGTCCATTTTACTTGTTTTTGAGCAACTACAGAAGGAAAATGCCCCAATCAAATGATTGGAGATGATACATTTCAGTGACATACCTTAAGAGATTTGCAAGGGTTGTATTAAGATTGAAATAATAGCACCTGTCAAAGACAGGGAAGCTCTTAAAATGTCTTCAAAGAATTAATTTGACGCCAGCCACAAGAAAGGTAAAGAAATTCAGCCACAAAATAATGTGGGGTAGATTTGGGGCACATTGCCTATAAATATTCTCCGTAATGAGTTCAGTCTCATAGAGCATAGAGCATTACCCAAGGTGGAATTAATGCATCACCAGTACATCTTCACTCCTTTACACTTGAGAATAATTGTTACCATAGCTATTACTTTAAACAATAGAAGAAATTCAAATCCTAAAACTGTACAACATCATGATAAGACACTTGGATGATATTAGAATTCAAAATGTCATTTTTTGGTACTTAATAGAGATTTGATCTCTACAAGTGTTATATGAACCTACCTAGGGTTCAATCTACTGTGGTGATACTGTATAGATAGGACAAAAGGTAGAAATAATGCAAATCATCAATTGTTTTAAAATTTTAGTAAAAGTTCTCAAAAATAGGACCAATCAAATGGATTTCATTAAGAGAATAGGACTTAAGGTTCACTTAGCATACTATGAGCAACAAAAAGTGGAATATCCAGATAGAATGTGTCCCTTCTTATCAATTTTGAGTGTGATTGTGCCTTATTTTATCGAAGTTGCCACCTATTTCTAGCTTTACATGTTTTTTCATGTGGGCAACTCTCTCATGCAAGCAATAGGCCTGCTTGATTGAGGTCCTATTTGATTTCATAGTAATGCATGCAAGGAGTTTAAATGACATTTAACATTTGATAATTTATGATCTTTGGTTGAAATGTTTATATGATTGAGTTATGGTTGAAAAATAGTGTGATGTATGAAAAATTAAAAACTTGAGAAATATGTTGTTTTCATGTTTGGACGATTGGATGTGGATTGGCTAATGATTATTGAACATGCGGATGTATATAGCCAAAAATCCTCTTGGTGAATATATGTGTGCATGAATACTTTGCAATGAATGTTTCGATTCCTGTCTTTTATTGTCTGGTTGCAGCTGGTTTACGAATGGTGTAGATCCGAGGAAGACAGTTCCATGCTTGATCAACGCTTTCAGATTTAATAAGTTTGGCAATCAACAACTACCCTCCACAAGTTTTCTGCCGTTTTGAAAAATATTTCAGTTGAAAACAATTTGCAAAAACAATCATCTTCTGAAAACCACAATTTGTGAATATTCTGCAATAATTGGTATCTTTTTTTATTTACATTGTAAGCCTTCGATTGCATTGTGACGGATTTCATTGAAACTCCAAACTCTTCAATCTTTCACTTCTAAAGGCGCAGCAGAAAATTGTCTTGGTGAAGATTAAAACTTAAAACTTAAAATGTATTTCCACCCATCCAAATGAGAGCAAGAATTACAGAGTAATAAAGTGCATTCTTCAAGTATTGAACATCATTATCATAAATTCGATGTGCAGATGATTTTGGTACAGACCTGGGTATCTTGCAGAATACCACAAGGATCACAAGTTACAATCCACCCAACCCGCCATCCAGGAACCATCCATCGCTTTGATATGCTCCCAAGGGTAACCACTGGAACAACAGTTGCAAACAATCCCATTGGCACAAATGGCCTATCACCAAATACCATGGGAGAATATACTTCATCTGATATAATCAACAACCCTAACCTTTTTGCCGTCTCTGCAAGCTGTGGCATGATTCAATTATCAATTTTCAGCATTGCAAAAACATAAAAAATGTAACATTAAGACAGGTCAAATGTTGAACAAGATGCAGAATATCAAGTAAAATACACCTTAGCTAAATGATCGTGGCTGAAAACAACACCACATGGATTATTGGGATTGATAAGAACAATTGCTACTGTGTTGCTGTCTGCTATTGCTCCAACTTGGTCCAAATCGACTTCCCAATCTCTTTCAGGAATTAAATTATAATACCTGACTCGGATGCCATAGTATGCCACAAAAATGTCATAAAGAGGGTATCCTGGTCTTGGCAAGAGAATGTTTGCATCTTTACGATTCAAAACTGCAAGAACGACTTCCATAGCTTGTCTGCATCCGATAGTCAAGTAAACATCATCATTGGCTAGCTTGTAGGGAAGGACCAGAGACAGATACTCTGCAACTGCCCTGAAAGCAAGGCAGTCATCATCAGCATTTTCCTCTAAAATATGTTGTCCGTATTGTAAATTTGTTAGTAATAAAGAACCATGCAGCATACTTTATAGTTCTTAGATTGCGAACAACATTTATAATATTCTAAATTGTTTTCAACCCGCTTTCCAAAATTATATTTTCGCACAATTTTAAAAAATTATTCTTCTTTTTTGCTTACAGATCAGTCATGATAAAAATAAATAATTGCCACCAGCATGTTTTCCAATGCGCATTGTAAAGCATTCCCTACAAAAATAGTTTGGTAAATAGAATTCTAATCACCCAAGCTTTTCATAAATTTACAACATAGCTAAAAACATGAAAACAGAAAGTCTGATTGTAGTTCCATAAAGCTGCCTAGAAGGAATGATCTGTCATTGAAGTATTTTCTGATTTTGGTCACATTGATACATGGGAATCGAAATGTTCTGAACATAATAAGAAAAACTTAAAACTTCCATGTTTGGCGATTAGGGTTTTCACCTGCATGTAAATATCTAGTATTTTCTTTCCTGAATTTCGCCTTTGTTCTTATTTTTGCTGCTGTTGTGGTCATGAAAGGGTTTCCGGTTGACTCGCCATGGCTCTAGGCCATGGACGCAACCCTGAAGGACGATTGGGAAGATCACAATCTCCCAATAGGGATGTATCCACGCTAATGGTGATAAAATCGACTCCGTTGAAGAAATACCCGAGGAGGTTTATGTTTATTATCGAAGACTCTCGCAATCTAAAGAAAGGAAACCTGCATCATTAGATGGACCCAACATAGGTTTACAGTAAGCGCATGATAAGGAACTTGAGTGGGATGGTTCGCAGCTTCCAACAGGAAACAAGTTAATATTGTTTGGAGAACCTCCACTGTGTCATCAGCCTTTTTCAACAGTAGATAAACCAGAGCATGTTAAGCCCACTCCAGAGTATATCCAATCCGAATCTACTTAGGATAAAGATGTCACAAACAGGGATGTTGGGCTAAATAGCCATGCGGAAGAAAAGGATGATGAATTTCATTTTCAGTTGATTGACAATCCAGAATACACAGTAGCAAGGCAAAATTTGGTGCACCATGGAGTAATCTCTATTCCTTTTCCGTATGCCTGATGTGAAGTCATTTGATGAATGGTGCTTAACTGGGAAGCAAAAGGCATTTCTTTGCACTCGTTTGGGGATTTGGGATCTAAATATGTATGCTAATTATTCAATTCTAGCATGTCTTCTCAGATAGTCCTACAATATGGCACAAGGAACATTGTTGGCTGTCTGGCGTATGTTCAATCCAAGACAAATCCTTTGAGTTATTGAAATACAAGATTAGTCATGCTCCTTTTTATTTTTACATTTTCTCACTAGTTACAAAACGTTCAAAACGGGCTCGGAGGCTAAGAAACCGCTTCCAAAAGTTATCTTCCGATGAGAACACACACCACGATTAACTTTCTACGTGTCCCTGAGCGTGGCAATAATTAACAGCTCATCAAAAATAATACTCCCTCCCAAAATCCAATTTTTGCATCCAAAGACAAAGGATCAACACCAATTAAACAGAAACATGAGAACTCTATTCTCTTACAGGCTTCAAGAGGTAAGACAGCGTTGCAAGTTGCCGCAAGTAAATCATTATCAACAGAAATAGAAAGGGGATGCATAGTCAAAACTCACAAATGCAAAGGAGTTTCATCGCTAGAAAGAACTCATAATCAAACCTATGATTACCTATCACCTCACATCAAACTTGTAATGTCCCTTTTTAATATTTTATTACCTTTGCAAATTTTATGAGTTTCCTATCTATGCAACATTTATGAAATACCAAACAACGACAAATATCAATATTGGTTATTGAACCCTTACACATAGCATTGAACATAAGCCAAAACTGTCATTTATTGAATGCTGGACAGCAACATTAAATATTAATATTAGATCTTTTATATCAAATGTGTAGCAACAGTTCTGCAAACCCCTTTTTGCATATAGTATTCAAAGGTGTACAACCGCAATCTTTGGTTCATTTATTCATCAAACTACCAAAATAAACAGCAAACCCAACTCACGAAATATGCAGTTGTGGTGATACTGTAGTGTAGTACTGTAGCAGCACTACAGAGTATTGTGGCAGTGGTATGAAGTATAGAGGCCATACGGAGTACTGTTGCATCACTGTAGAAAACTGAAAATATCCATAAATACTTCTTACCCAACTGAAACTGAACATAAAATTCAATTTTTCAGCTCAAATGTGATTCTTGGATAAAATCACCTCAAAGGAGAAAAGGGTTTTTGTCTTCAGAATCTCTGCACTCCTAGGCTTTTTCTCTTGGGAGAAGGAATTGAACATAGAATGCTCAAGCTCTTTAAAGTGAGGGGGGCTTTGATAAAAAAAAATATGGATGTCTTCTTCCTCCCAGCTCTTCCTTTTATAATCACTCTTTTAATTTAAATTTCCTTTTACCTAAAATTCTCTCCATAAGTGTCTAGAAACACTTTTAAGAAAACATTACATTAGGCCCCTTTATAATAATAATACATAAGACGCCCTTTTACAATGTTATAAAAATAAAGTTACCATGACATCTTAAAATATTATTATTAAATTGTTTCCCTAACTTTATCCCTGAGCCTATGGGAAATAAAGAATAAATTATTTCCCTAACTTTATCCCTTAGCCTATGGGAAATAAAGAATAGGCTACAGGTCTCTCAATATTTTAATTCTGAAAAAGGGACATGACAAAATCATTTAGAGATGCAGATTCTTCTTCATCAGAGAATCATACCTTTGCTTTAATGGTGCACAACAACTTCAGCTCGTTGGATTGCCTGACTTCTTTGGAATGAAGATCCCACTATTATCTTGGAATGTCCGAGGGATTACCATTCTCAGTCATAAACACTTTGTGTGTGGTGTTCTTCACAAAATTAAGCCAGATATAGTTTTCTTGCAAGAAGTTAAATCAGTTGGATTTGAGTTAAGAAACAAAATGAGTTATTGTTGGAATGGTCCATTTTGGGCGTCAAACCACAATCAAAGTAATGGTGGAGTGGTTTGGGGAATTACCCCATCCCTGCAACCCTATATTGTAGGTCATGGAATGGCTCCATATGGATGGTATGTGTGGGTAATAGTTTTGATTCAGAATAACATCTATGGTTTTTGTGCAGTGTATGCTCCCAATTTAAGTACGAATCATACTGGATTATGGAACTAGCTTCACTCCACCTTGCCAACTACCTAATGGATTTTAGGAGGTGATTTCAATATGATAGATTGGGAAGGAGACAAGGCTGAAGGAGTTGGAACAGTCATTTCAGGATGGAAAAACAGGCATGGGAAAGGTGCAAGAATTCTCTCCAGCTCTTTGATCCCAATTGGGGGAAATGGGAGTTGCAAGGGCTGGTTGGTACACTTGGAATAATTTCCATTTTGGAATTCACAAAATATAGGGTAGGTTGGATAGATTCTACGGTGCCAAGGAGATCCTATTTTGTGGTCCTTCATGATCCAATGAAAGCTCTCATAGGAGAAAAAGGTTAAGATCATTTACCAATCCAAACATTCATATCCATAGACAACTCTAACGAGGAACATCATTCCACTTTGTTTAAAGTAAATTTATCTCATCTCCAATCTTCTGATTTCCAAGAATTGGTCCATCATTTCTGGAATGTGATACCTCATCCTCAAAGAGATTTTATATGGATATCGTGGTGGGAATTTGTTGATTGTAGAACTATCAAATTCATTCATGGTTGGGGATGCATGGTAGCAAGGAAGCATAGATGTTCTATGCAGGTAGCCAAAGCTAAGTTGATAGCAGCCCGTGGTTCTTTAGAACAAGATCTAAACAATGAATCTCTTCGGGATGAGGCAGCTCACTTGGAAAATATCATCCTTCAAAATGAAGAGTACGTTGCTCGTGGAGCACATGTTCATGCTCCCCTACAATGGATTCGAGAAGGAGATGAAAGCTCTAAATTTTTCTTTCATTACTTAAAGAAAAAAAAAACTAAAAAAATCCTAGGCATATGCCGACCGGATGCCTCTTTTGCAGAAGATCCTGCTGAGATTATAATGCTCTTTCAACATGATTTTCAGATAATATACCCGCCATATTTATCATCGTTGGAGAGTATTGAAGCACTAAATATCTGCCACATACGTAATTCTAGATAAAGTGGTTCCCTGTGACAGTAGTAAACTTGAGACAAAATTTACAAAGGAGTTGTATGTTGCTATGTCTTGTATGTTGAATGGCAAAGCTCCAGGCATGGATGATTTGCCTTGCAAATTGTACAAAGAGATTTGGAACACAATCGGAGACGAATTCACGCATTTGGAAAGAGTAGTGTTTTCTTTCGGGCCCCTCTTGGAATTCCTCAACCAAGGACTCATCAAACTCATCCCAAAATATGTTGCAAAGGACACTATAGGAGTTTGGAGACCGATTACTCTCTTAAGTGTGGCATATAAAATTCTAGCCAAGAATTTGTCCCTAAGAATCTTATCTTATCATAGGCTGATAACAAGTTAAATCTCTAGTGTTTCTAGTGTACTTATTTAAGATTATTTATAAGAAAAATTTATGTAGGGGTTCTAAAATTGAATCATACCTTTGTTGTCAACCTAAAATGAGTGGAAAGAAATCAAACCCTAGAATGCAAGTCAAATCAAGCCATACAAGCCTCAAGAAAGTTGTCATAAAAATTAATGTATCAATTACATATAATTAATAAAGAGCTTTTCAATCAAAAAAATTATAAAACCCAAGACACAACCACATTAACATCAAGGCACATGGCACTAGACAACAACAACGCACATGGCACCCAGTGGAGGTGGAGTACTATTAGGCTTTTCACTCCAACTACTGGAACCAAGAGGGTCCACAATGTCAAGTATGGGGTCCCAACCCTCATTATTTTTCTTTTCTTCTTCTTCTTTGACTTGCCAGGTCAAAGACATGGCAATAGCTAAGCAAGGAAATTTTCCATGAGGAGAAATCTCCCTAGGGCCACACTCACCACCCACCAAAACCAAGTCTATCAAATACTCTACCACTATCTTTGTTAGTCCATTTGTTCCTCGAGCGGAATGCCGAAATCCTTGGCCGCAATCTTGGGATGGTGTGCAACATTGGAGAAAATTTGGAGGCACTCGACTAATAGCACAAGGGGTATTCCCCATGGCCCAAGAGAGATTGGAGGTGCTCGACCTCCAAGTGAACCCTCCCCGCCTATACCTAGATCTAAGGCCAAATATTAGAAATGACAACTTTGTTAACTTTAGAAAAAAAAAATCCAAAGCTAATTTACTAAAAAAAGCATGAATTATGTCTTTCCAAATGTGAAAAAGAATATTGGCAAGAAAAAATTGTCAGAATCGGTTGTATTTTGTAAGTAGCATCGCCGAGTCCCCCAACAAGACCAATTTCTAAGTAAATAATTATGAAAGGAAGGGTTGACACATGGTATGAATCCACTTCGTAGAAAATTGAGCATGAGGACTAAACCAAACAAGGTGTTCAATAGTCTCAGCTTAATGACAAGCGGGGAAAGTGGGATTGTGAATCCCCACATTATTTACCCTATCTTTAAATGGTAATCCTTGGTTAAAATTACACCGAAGAAAGTGAGACATTTTGGGATCAACGTGGGCTATCCAAAGTGTAACACCCTGCCTGATTTCAAATTAATCAACGTTCTTATTTTGATTTGTTTAATTCATTAGATCTGTGGATGATGTTTATCCTAACATCTGGCTTAATGTCTTTATTGTTATACTAATTGGGATATTAATGTTGGTGATGGGGCATGGGTAGGTAAAGATTATTGCTAGCATGTCAACCCAGGTTAAAAGGGAGTCAGTCTCCCTAAATCTTTGACCAACTGGAATTTTCATGCCATGCGTCCAACTAAGCCAAGAAGACACGAGTTTCTAGGAAAGAAAGAGGTTGTTAAGGAAAGCCTGAAACCCGTACTTGGTAGGTCAAACATTAATGACATTAATGATTTTTGGGAATCCCTAAACTTCCCTTGGAAGCTGACCATTCACGTTGGGAGTCTTAAATATTCTATTTTGGGTATTGTTTTGGGGTTTCTTTTCTTGAAGACCTCCGTTCTTGCTTTGAGTTGTGCATGCAAAATTTGAGCTAACAGTTGAAGTTGTAGCGGTTTGTTAATGGCGATAAAAGAGAATCGAGCCCTACATCGCTACTAAAATTGTTGTGTTGCTTCTGAGTTATGGGTTGCTCGGTTTGGGGGTTTGGTTACAAAAACGTGGTAAGAAGGGCTTGTTGGGTTGCTCGACTGCCGGAGAATCGGGTAGAGGCAGCAAGAACATTTTTTACACCTAATTACAGGCATGAACCCGTTAACTCTCTCTCTCCCTTGTCGTTTTTGCTTTATTTTATGTATGTTGAATGTTCTTGTTGTTAAGCACAATTTTGGCATGATTTGTGGCTAGACTAGAACTAGGGTTTCTTAGTTTTATGGTCTCTTGAAATTGTTCTAGTTCATGTTCCATGTGTCTCCAGATTCCCTTTTGTTGTAGTTAGCCCAACTCCTTGTATTCTTTCTTGGTAGGTCCAGAAGAACACATACTTGATTTTGCTTGTATAGAGGGAACTATCTATTCTAGGTTTTTGGGACAACCCTAGGTTTTGTCGGTCGGAAGCATTTTTGCTACTATCCGCCGGTAGCATCTTTGGATGCTACCAACCAGTAGCATTTTTACTACTATCGACTTGTAGCATCTTTGGATGCTACCAATCGATGGCTTCGGGTAGCATTGTGAGATGCTACTGGCCAGTAGCATCGAGGGATGCTACCGACTGGTAACATAGAGGGATGGGTCAACGGGGGCTTTTTTGCTAGGTGTTGGCCAATTGCATCCTATTTTGTATTGACAAGCAACATCTTACTACTTGTCAACTAGATTTCACCAAGAGGGTGTAGTTGTATTCATTGATTTTATAATAACGAGAATTGGGAACAGAAAACTTTGTATGAAATGACTCTTCTATTGCAAATCGATCTATCCAGAATTATGATGTTATGAGAACTGCTTATATGATATAATGTTGTATATTTTTTTAAGAGAGGTCATTCTTATTTTGGAAAATACGATGTATGATGTTGCCCTAGGTTATGAATAGAGACGAGGAGAATGACTCTATCTGACTTGCTCCTATTATCTTAATGTTTTGCAAGGTGAAAATGGTATGATTGCAAGGATATTTTTCATATATGATATAATGTGATAAGCTTCAGGGATGACAAGAATGACAGTTCATGCCAGTTCATTTTGAACTGACCATGTTTTACCCTTTCTATCTTCTACAAATGACGAAGATGAGTCATTCCTTGTGGACAAGTAAAGGAAATTTACTAGGCTTAGCATTCCGTTGTTGATGCTTAAGTTAAATTCATTTTACTTCAATATATGACTTTTTGTAAAGCAAATTTTATTTTGGTGTCATACTTAAGATGAAGAAAAAGGGCAGTCAAGCCTATTGTAAATGGAGTAGTGCTGTTGGAAATCCATAGTGTATATGGAATTCACATTATTAATAAAGATGATGTTATTGTTATCAATTGAATTGTTATGGATGTCAATTGGGATGTTGGTTATAATAATATGCTATTATTCAGAGTGATAGGAAAATGTTATTTTGATAATGAATTGTTATAAGATGAGATTTAGGTTTCCTAGTATGAAAGGGGAACGAGATAAATGCATCTACAGTACATAAATAATGTGAGGACATTTAATTAGTATATGGAAATATGAACAAAGAAGCAACATACTATAAGTGTCATGAAGGTGACCACATAGTAAGTAAATTTAAATGATGATTTAGGTAGTCAGGGACACCTACCAAGTTGCTTGTTATAATTGCCATAGACTATTAGGAGACTATCTTCTACGAACTGATTAAGTCACGAATTGACTTAAAGGTATACTGCTGCAATTAAGTGGTACTAAAGTGACTTTTTATGCATGTGGATGGGTCGTGGACCTTGCGTGTAAACTAGTAATTTAAATTACAAAACTGTAATATCCCCTTTTGGGATAACTATAAATCTGCACTTTATTAACTCAAATTGACCCTAGAAGGATTAGATCCTTTTAGTTTGACCTCAAATAACCCAATGTCAGCATTAATACAACCCAAATGGGGTTGGAGTAAGCCAAGGTAGTGGGTTAGATGGGGAAACCAGTCAGAAAACTAACATTTTCCATATCTGATTTTATAACAGTAGGTAATAAATAAAAATGGCACCCAGAACAGCTGAAACTTCAAAAATTAATATCTCACTCAATTCTTCATATTTTGCCACGAAATAAAATGCACAATAAACTAGAAATTGAGGCCTTTCCAATGCACTATGAAATTGAATTTTCTTATCAATAAAACCACCTCAAAACAGCCCCATAATCTGATTTCAAGTCGCTAGGGTTGGAATAAATTATATAAATTTATTCCAGCTCATATCTAGCCTTCCAACACACCCAAAATATCAACCCTTGCTCAGAAATAATTAATCACTCACAACAGATTATAAATCTAGCACATATGACATCAAAACATGATAAAATAAACCCTAATCCAAGTTGCTATGGCTAAATAAATTGCAGCAGCAACAACAGTCACAAAAGTATCCCAAACCCTTCACTAAAATGCAGATTTATCCTCCAAATAAATGCGACAACACGCTAAACCAAGTCACCAATGCTTAGAATGGAGAAACAATGCATACATTCACTCAATGATTGCAAGAAGGCTCACACTCTCCAAAATAAGGTGGTGTTGAAGAAACACCTTTATTATGTGATCACATGGGCATACCTCCCTCTTCAAGCATGAAGATAATTTTAATAAAAACATCAACATGCCCCCAAGGGTTCACCACATCTCCTTATATAGCTTTTGCATTTCAAATCTTCAAGTTTCCCTCCACTTTATGGTGCATTTTTTCATCTAAGAGGGTGACTTTTTAAATGGTCCACTTTCCTTAAAAGTCACACTCCAATTAAAACATCAACTTCCTCTTTTTAATATTTAAATAAGAACATAAGAGGAGAATTAATTATTTAATTTAAAAATAAAAGGAGTAATTACATTTTTCCAATTTTTATCCTTTAATCCATGGGAAGGGTGGATTAAAGGTCTTCAATATTTTTATTTAATTCACTTGAAGGTATATTGCTGCAATTAAGTTGTACTAAAGTGACTTTTTATACATGTGGATGGGTCGTGGGCCTTGTGTGTAAACTGGTAATTTAAATTACAAAACTAGCTGATTCTAATCTAGATAACAAATTAAAGTGAAGTGGTGAGAGGACAAGTTTCGATTGACGAGTTTTTCATCATCACGAGACTGAGCATACAATGCATGTCTTGAAATACTTTGGCCAAAGTAGTGTAATCAATTAATTACACTGTCAAGATTCACCAAGTTCTCAAAGGAAGTGTGAGATGCCAACGGAATTCGACTGAATGAATCCATGGTAGACATTAAGAATTGCACTTGATTATCAAAGCTTGTTTTAGGTTTAACCAATCGTATACTTTTTATACATGCCCTTAAAAGAGTACTATGAGGAATCGAGGAGATCTAGTTGACCCATACAACTGCACATGGTTAATAATGATGTTATCAGATGGACTGAATGTTAAATAAATGTTGAATTTAAATATTGTTTATTTAAAGTCATGCAAAGCATAATGTTAGAATGGGAAGGATGTTTTTGTTTTTTAAAAAATGGTCAGATTTAGAAGCACTGTTGAATGAGTCTGTTACATTTGGTATCAGAGCAAAAAAAATGGTCCCTACGCTAACTAGAACTTAATTCCTGTTTAACAGGTCAAGATGGTTAGGAAAAGAGGTGCTGCTGTAAATCATCAACCTGTAGGCGACGAGACAGCCACAACGCAAAAGCTGGGTGAAATACTCACTGTCATTCAGGACACGCGTAATTGCATGACTGCTCAGGAACAGCAGGTGATGGGTAATGACAACAACAATGAAGGTGACAATATGGAGAGGCCTCAAGGAGTGCCTATTTATGCGAATCTGAATGTGGATGTCGTAAATGCACCTGAGAACAAGAGGGCACGATTGGTGGCGGATTTGTCCAACGACAATAAAAGGATTGGTCCATCTAAGTTCGATGGAACGACTTCGGGTGATGGGGCCGAGAATTGGCTCAGTGAGATGGAGAAGTATTTCGCCATCAGGAACTTTTTTGAAGAGACTAAGGTTGTTTGTGGAGCTTATCAGCTCTCCAATAAGGCTTCCTCATGGTGGTACAGCTAGAAGGTAGAACTGGGGGTTGATGAGGCTAACATAACCTAGGAACGGTTCAAGGCCTATTTTAGACAGTGCTAGTTTCCACAGCTGTTTTATGACCAAAATATGTCAGAATTTCAGACCCTAGCTCAGGGTAAGATGACGGTAACTCAGTATTGGGAAAATTTTACAAAATTTCTTAAGTACGTCACGCAGTACCAAACTAATGATAAATTATGCATAAGTAAATTTATTATGGGATTGAACCTTTTCATAGGTGGAGAAGTTGATGTTCATGGACCATCAACCATGGAGGCGGTGTTTGAAAAGTCTATAAGGCAAGAGCAGAAGTTGCAGACAATGTCTGCTCACTGGGAAGAACAAAAAAGAGAACTTTCAATTCACCCTCCCCCTTTGCACCTAAGAAAGTAGGATGGAAAGGGCTGGTAATAAGCCCAAAAATGCAAAGAAAGATGCAATATCAAGGCCTTATGCAAAATTTAAAAGGAATGGGCATAACAATGTAGCAAACTTTGGAGACAATTCTGAAAGGAAGGAGCCTGTAGTGGGATGTTTCATATGTGGTCTAGACCATTATGCAAGCAGTTGTCCGCAGAGGAGGGGCAACAATCAACAACACAAGATACATGTTGTCATGGCTAATAGGCAAGCAGAGAAACACACTACGCCTATCAAGGTCACAGGTAAGTTATTTGGACTACCTATAATTGTTTTATTTGATACTGGAGCAACGGAATGTTTTGTTTCCAATAAATTAGCTTCTAAGTTAAAAAGGAAAGTTTGTCATATGAAGAACTCACAAACTGTTCATTACAGGAACAACACTATTCATATGGTGAACCAATGTTTGTTTAGAGCAGCATTGGAACTGCCAAGTTTCACCACTGAACTAGATCTTTATGTAGCTCCCTTGGGTTCTTATGACGTGGTCATAGGAATAAATTGGTTGTCACAACACCAAGCAACCGTAGATTGCTTTGAAAAGAAAATAAAATGTCATGATGATTTGCTGAGAGCAATAGAAATTTAGGGAATAAGGAGAGAATTTAATGTAAGACAAATCTCAACAATGCAGCTCAAGAAAGCCAAGAATAAGGGTTGCATGCTTTTCGTTGTAAAAATTTCAGATTTTGAGGAAGAAGATAAGACCTTGGGGGAAGGCCACCCGTTGTTACGTGAGTACAGCGATGTATTTCTGGAAGATCTTCCAGGACTTCCACCTAAGAGGGATTTTGATTTCATTATTGACATCAAATCGGGAACCGAACCAATTTCTAAGGCTCCTTATAGAATGACCACAACTGAATTAGTCGAGTTAAAATCTCAACTTCATGAATTGTTATCCAAGGGGTTGATCAGGCAGTGTCTCCTTGGAGAACACCAGTCATATTTGTTAAGAAAAAGGATGGAACTTTGAGGTTATGCATCGATTATCAAATGCTTTAAACAGCCACTATCAAGAACAAATACCCTTTGCTGAGGATAGATGACCTCTTTGACCAGATGCGGGGTGCATCGATGTACTCCAAAAATGATCTACGATCTAGATACCATTAGCTGAGAATAAGAGAAGAAGATATTCATAAGACTGCCTTCTGCACAAGTTACGGGCATTATGAGTTCACTGTGCTACCATTTGGACTTACTAATGCTCCTGGAGCATTCTTGAACTTGATGAATAATGTCTTTTAGGAATACTTGGACAAGTTTGTTATGGTATTCTTGGACGATATTCTAATTTATTTCAAAAGTTTGGAGGAACATGAAGAGCATCTCAGAACTGTTTTGGAAGTGCTAAGGAAGAGAATATTGTATGGTAAACTATCAAAGTGCTCATTTTACCAGAATGAGGTACAATACCTCGAGCACATTATAAACAAAGATGGAATTTTAGTGGATCCGTCAAAGATAACAGCAATAACAAATTGACCTGCTCCTAAAAATGTGCATGAAGTTAGAAGCTTCATGGGGTTGTTTGGGTACTACCGGAAATTTGTGAAGGACTTTTCTAAATTCCCTGCTCCAATTACCTCCCTTTAGAAAAAGGATAAGAAATTTATCTGGTTAGAAAAATGTGAAAGTTCCTTTTGTTTGCTAAAGGAAAAGTTGACTTTTACACCTATTTTAAAGGTTCTGAATCCCAATGGAGACTTCACCATGGTGATGGATGCCTCTGGTGAAGGTTTGGGATGGATCTTGCTGCAAAATAATCATGTGATAGCATATGAGAGTAGGAAATTGAAATTACATGAGTTGAATTATGTTCCTCATGATTTGGAGCTTGTTGCCATTATACATGCCTTGCAAGTATGGAGGCACTACCTTTTGGGAAAGCCCTTTGAGCTTAAAACAGATCATCTTGGGCTAAAGGACATCTTCACGCAAACCAACCTCAATGCAAGACAATGAAGATGGTTAGAGTTCTTATCTCAGTATGAATTTGATATTAGCTATATCAAAGGTAAGGAAAATAGGGTGGCAGATGCACTAAGTCGTAGAAAGCACATCTCTTCTCTAGTAATTGTGAGAACCCAATTCAAGGAAGAGGTTAAGAAAGCAATGCCAGCTGATTCCTATTATCAGCATGTTAAAATAGCACTTGTTGCTAATCCGAATGACAGGAGGTACAAGGTCTTCAAGTTTGATAATGAAGGAGTCCTAAGGTTTGAGAACCGAGTATACATACCATTGGAAAAAGAATTAAGGATGAAAGTGATAAAGGAATTTCATGACGCTCCTTATTTTGAACATCCCGGAGTGACTAAAATGCTTCCTGATGTGAAACAACAGAATTTTTGGAAAGGGATGAAAGAGGCATTGTAAACTATGTTTCACATTGTCTAGAATGTCAAGGAGTCAAGGTTGAACATATGCATCTCGCAAGATTGTTGTGCCCCCATAGTATTCCACAATTTAAGTGGCAGATAATCAGTATGGACTTTGTGCAAGGGTTGCCAATGTCAAAGAATAAGCATGATGTAATAACCCTTTTCAGGGTTTTGCCAAATTGGTGTCTTCAGATTTCACCCTGAAATTTGGGACAACCCTATTTAAAAAAATTCGTACTTTTAAAATAAGGGGTCGTTTTGTGTTTTTATTGCCAGAAAGTTCATGTAATGTGTCAAGATATTCCCAAGGAGCCATAGAAGCCATTTTCGACAAATACCCAGATGCCCAAAATTGTTTTATTCTGTCGCTGGGGTTTGCCTGCGGGAAATTTGTATTTAATTATTTTGAGCCCCGTTTGAGGCAATTTGTGCTCCGATTTAACCCTATTGTGATCGTACATGTCAATATTCCCATATACCAGTAGGGTTTTAACCAGGAATGGATCCTAGGATTTATTTGTAACTTCTGGAAACGTTTTGTGTTTTTGGTGTTTTTCCGTTTCGTTTTCTGTGAAATTTCTCTGAATCAATTCCTTTGCCGGTTTGGTCTAATTCTTTTCCTGGAGTATCTAGAGATCACATATGCACGTTATGCCAGAAGGAATTCGCCACTGGAGGTTTGGTTCTCTCAGAAAAGATGAAGTCGTGCACAAAAAAGCTTCTTCTGGGCTGGCCGCATTTTTTTGAAAAAGAGGGTTTGAAGTGAATCATGGGATTTTTGGAAGTAGCAGGCAGGTGGGATTTTTGTACCTGCCTAGCAGGGTACTTTTTCCCATGGAAGCAACGCCACTTAAGTCACAATGGGAAAATCAGAGGCAACAGGCAAGCGGGAATTTCTTACCTGCTTTGCAGGGTAAAAATTCCCATTGTGAAATAAAAGAAAAATCACCTAAAGCATTGATGGGATTTTATTACCTACCTTGCAGGGTAAATAATCTTATTATGAAAGTCAAACAACTTAAGTGGATCATGGGATTTTTGGAGCTGCAGTGCAAGGTGAATAATCCCATTGTTAATTGGCTTTTAAAAATAGAAATTGCTTATGCCAAAAAGTGCGACCCCTTTTGGGAAGGAAGGGCAACTTTAAATGCATTAAATTAATGAATTTTCTCTCCAAATTTAGCGCCCACCTTGTGGAAAAGTCAACAAAGGGAAAGTGGATAAAAGAAATTAGAATTAGACATTCTAAAATTAAATAAATAGTATTTATTTAATGCAGCCCCTTCATGTCAAAAAGTGTGCCCCATTTTGGAGAGGAATAATACTTTTTTAGGTATTAATTGATTTAATTAATTCCTATTTTCAGTGGCTAAGGTCAAAGCATACTGTGAGGCTTAAGTTAATTGGAAGTAGAAGACTAAAATTAAATAAATTTAATTTATTTAATGGCAGCCATGAGCATGCACAAGATAGGCGCCCCATTTGAAGAGTAAAGCTTATTAAATAATTAATTAATTGCAAGAAATAGGAGAGGCATTAATTAATTATAGATTTATGAGGATTATATAAGCAAAGGGCTGCCATAAGGATGAATTAATTAATTCAAAAGTTGAGAAGTGCATCCCAGACAAAAAGTGCGCCCCATTTGAAGAGGAATTTTGCTCAAAAGAAGGTTTAATTACTGCATGAAAGCTTCCAAATTTGGCGCCCAGGTTTGAAGGAGCTTGATTTGTGTCTGGATAATTGTTTGCATAAGTGATACAGGTGCTTAGGTGAAGTTGGTAAAATTCATGCTTGCTTTGCATGCAAATAAAACATCAAATTTTGGGGCAGTAGGCTTGATATATGCAGATTTTTATGATTAAAATCCACTGTTCATGTTTCGGTTGCCATCTTTGTCGTGAATTAATTACAGGAATTCATTACAGGAATTCATTACAGGTGCTTTTATAAGAAAAAGGGAGCTTAAATCAATGTCCAATACATTGAACATATCCTCTGAATCTAAAGAATTATCCAGATCTGCACAGGTTGTGAAGAATTCCAGCTGAATAAAGAGGAAAAGAATTGTTCAGCGCAAAGATAGATATAGCCATGGTAAAGAGGGATGAAAAAGAGAGCACAGCAGAGTCATGCATCACTTCTAAGTTTGTAGACATTGGACACACAGATCTAGGTCCTGAACCTCTTTCCGAATTGATTGACAAATCCAGAGCAAGAAAGACTTCCCTCATGCATGCAGTCAAAAGCAGTGGAGTTATTCGAGCTGTAGCATTTCCATTCACAACCCAGTTGTCAGAATTCGTTATGGAGTGTGCTAGGTCTTACCATCCATCATCTAGATCAGTCTGAGATGCTACGAGGAAGACAATAATCCGGTTGGACGCATAGTTCATCAATTATTGTTTGAGGATTCCGGCACGAAAGGTGGTGACTTTTATTAGCATACAAGATGCTGGCAGCAGGTGGGAAAAGCATAGAATTGACTGCGTGAGCATAATGAACAGCAGATACATGAAGAAACCCAAATCTCCTTCCAAGTTCCCGAGAACTCTTCCGCGGTCTAATCTGGTACAAGAGGTGGATGATATTGCCAAATTGTTATGCAGGATAAATGGCAAAGCGAACGCTCACAACTTCCGCACATGGATGTATGCTTTCATCAAAACCATTGAAATCAACAAAGCAGATTCAATAATCGATTGGTCAAAAAGCATTAGTGACAACATTGGTGAGCAACTCCGGAATGTGAGGTGTACTTTTAACTTCAAAATGACTTCCTATTTGGTATATGCAGCAGCTTCACAAGGCATCTTCTCCAAGCTGGATAGATGTGTTCTTTCCAAGGACCCTATTTTCGAGTGTTACCCACAACTTACTGTACCTACATGCAAGAAAGATTTTAAAGTGGTCAACAATGGATTCTTCTACGAATTCATTTGCAGGCTAGACAACGACCTAAAGGAGAACAGGGTGAGCAAGGAAGCGTGGGAAGCTGTGTCTAGAATTGGCAATCTCTTCATTCAATTTGCAGATTTCACATACCTCAGGGTCACCGGCTTTTCTGGAGAACCAGTTAAATTGCCCAGATATCCGAATGATAGATTAGTCACCATGGAACTGAGCAGACAACTTGTGGAGATGCACGACCTTCAGTCGAAACGACACAAGTCTACAGGGTTCTTCCCGATCACTGTGGGCCATTATAGCTGCCAGAGCATTCATAAAGCTCAAGGATTGGAAGTAGAAATGTTCTCCAAGTATGAGCAAGAGCTCTTCCCAGCACGGATGAACTTCGATCCATTCAGAGTGGCCAGGAAGACGATCTCCCAGGAGTACACACATGTGCCTTCATTAGAAGATTTTTGGATGAAGTGCAAAAGTGAGTACGAGGTTAGAAAGAAAGATTTCAGCAGGCTATCAGCACGGCAAGTGTTTGACTTTGGATTAGCACAGATACCTACGGATCTTAAAGATGATGGGCCTGTATTACTTGACACATACCATCGGATGGGAGGAGATAGAGCTGTACTTCAGGAAAATGTAGGGGGCTGCCATATGATTGAGGAAAGGTCTGTTGTTGTTCTGGTGAATACTTCAAACTGATTGCTAACGAAGGGATACTGCCTCGATAAAGCATTGATGAATCAAATCATGGGCAAGTTCAGCACAGGAGATTCCCTCAAGAGGAAACACGAAGGAGAAAGTAGCAAAAGGCCTGAAAATATTAAAGTGCACAGAAGGTCTCATTCGAAGGAGAAGATCACTTCTACGGCTATGATGTTAGTTTCAGCTTCTCCAGCATCCAGTACTTCACCAACTGTTGCACCTCAGTAGGACACTGTCATTCCTTAGTTGAATCCAGCAACATTCATCTTCTCTCCTCAGCCACTCCATTCAACGCCTCTTCCTAAAGAAATGTTGAAGCTGCAGATGGCCGAATTTGAAAGAGCTTTGTCTTTGGATGGCTCAGAGGATGGCAACCACAACAATGTAGCAGTTTTAGATGGAGAGGAATCAGGGCGTGAGATAGTGGTACACTCAGCAACTTCTCATTCTCCGAGAAGTAATTTCTCAGAATGGCTAACTTCGCAATTGGTTCTAGAAGCTAGAGAAGAAATTAGCTTGGAGGAACACGACTTGCAGCTGCTCCTAAGTCTAGGCAGAAAAGACAGAAAACCTAAAGTTGCTAAGGTAACTTCAAGGTTGATCATCGAGGATTCAAGGCAGAAGTTTGATGATATGTCAATTCTGGCAAAAGGGAAGAAAGAAGATGAGCTCACAGCAGAAGACATAACAGTAACCAGAGAACCCATAGGTAGAGCCACCACAGAAGGATTGAAGCGGGATACACAGACATTGATAGATGCTCTATTCCTTAGGCTTGAAAAAGAAAAGGCAGAGAAAGTTGAACTTCAGAAGCAGGTATCTTAGTTGTACGATATCATTGCCAAGGTTGCTAAATCTTCCACCCAGCCAATTTCAGCTCAAAAGCAGGTGAGTGATCATCTGATGCAGGAAATGGAAGATGCAAGTAACCAAGTGAAAACTATCGACGAATGGAAAAATCTGATTATTCGTCAAGCTTCTGTACAACTCGGAGAGGTGCCAACCCACCTAAAGGTTATGAAAGATGCAGTAGATCAGCTGAAGCAACTGATGACAAGCACGGTAGATATGAACACAGTTGCTGAGAGTAACCTGAGTACTTCGGGAGAAATCAATAAGCTGCCGAGAGAAGTGTTGATTGCGGAACAGATTGTGCCTGACGAATCAGTTGAGAAGGGGAAGCAGCTGGAGTTTGTAGTATCTTTCCGTTTGGAGATCTACATAATTATGCTGAAGAGGATGCAGGTAGTTGAGAATATGGCATCGTCTTTACCAGACAATATCATTGCTTTCACTCGTGAGGAAGTGGTCAGAAATGTTACTTCATACACACGGATCATTCCTAGTAGAGTGCCTAATTCCCTGGAAGGGTCTCTTCTAATGGTGCAAGGGAGAATTGATGGAGCCATTAAGCCTTTCACGATGAACTCCATCAGCAAACTGGTGGCACTGCAGTCAGATATTGCAAAGTTCAGGCCTAGCTTAGAGGATGTGGAAGCATGTATTAGGGTATTGAATGAAGGTTTGCTGCAGTTCAGGACAGAAAAGGAAGTTGTGGCTAAGACAGATGGGAAGATGTTGAATTCCATGTTCGACAAGTATATTCAGTATCAGAACAAAAAGAAGATATAGATGTTACAGCTGGCGTGTCTTTCTTCTACTTTTTCTTCTCCTATTTTACACGTTCCCGGATGAAATTGTAAAATTGTAAAGTTATTGGTTTTGAAACCATTACTTTAAGTTATGTAGAACAATTCTATTAGTTAAGAGACAGTTGTGTCACTTGAAGAGAAATTAGAGGAGGATGATTGCCAGATCTTATCTTTACTTCTTGTTTATGTTTCAGTTCAATTGAGTTTCTCATTTGTACTTTTTGTTATCCAAATTTCACCCCCCAGAGTTAATTTGATAACATGCATCAGATTTTTTAGTTCCAAGCAAGTAGATTGATTCAGGAGAAAATCGTAAAATTGGCTAAGTCCTGCTCAAGGCCGCCTTTGGGACAGTTAGAACAATTATACGCGGAAGGCGCGGATCGGCCGAAAAGCCTCCAGGCAGCCCAAACAGAAAAGGGACATCTGGGACAAATGGACGTGAAACGCCTGAATCAGCCGAAAGAAAGAAAATTTGTCCAAGTCCTTAACCAAGAGCAAGCAGGACAAGAGTGCGCGGAAGACGCGAACCGGCCAGTTTGGCTGAACGGAGAAACTTCAGCACAAGGACAAGTGGGACAAAGAGACACGTGGGACGCGGATAGCCGAAGGAGCCAAAAGCCAATCAGATCACGCTACGTGTCACCGGCAAAAAAGGGACGACGAAGCCCATTTCGGGCGGATCGGAGGATTCTGTCCCGCGAAGCACTGGGACATCTGGGACAAAAAGACACGATGGACGCGAAAATCCGGCGGGCCCGTGGATAAATCACAGCATGACACATGTCGCCAAGGAGAAAGGTCCAAAAAGTCAAAGGGGCGGGTTTTCGAGCACTGATCCAAACCAATGAAATAGTGCCACGTGTCCAAGTTTAAGGGGCCCACAAGAAAAGCCCCTTAAAGTCCAGATTCTCCTGAGGGCTGAAGTGTCTTGGAAAAGGGCCTCCCCATGGACAAGGAGTCTTGCAACCAATTCTGAAAGCTCTCATTTGTGCTTAAGCCCTGGACTGCACCATCTTTACCTCCATCTTTTAGATTTTATCCAACAGACCAGCATCTTGTATCTGATTATCTTCATTACCAGCATACCCTTGCTCTTGGTGTGCTTCATATCCAAACTTACTTTGGCACTGTTGCTCATATGGGTATGCGTACTGATCTTGAATCTGCTCAAAATGCTGATTCAGAGGATTTGTAAAACATGTTGGAGGTGGAATTTGTTGTTGATGTTGTTGAAAATGTGAATCCCATGATGGAAATGAAGTCATGATTGCACAACTTCATGGAATGGGAAAGAATGAAAGAGATGGAAAGAAAGATGGGTGGGAATGGATGGAAAACGGGTCTGCAACTTCAAAAATGGGTTGCTGATTAGATGGAGTCGCCAGATGTGTTTGTAAGTGGCTCCAAAGGCTGAAATCTTCACAGGAACACACCAACCTGTAAAAGATGAAGTGGAAGACCTCTAAGCTCCCACCGGGCATGCCAAAACTGTTAGCGCAAAATCACAGCACCCCTGGATGCAAATCAGATTTCTAGGTTGATCACTCTAGCATCCAGTGTGATTGCATAACATTGAAACCTTTCTCCAAGTGTTGGACTTGCAGAAATGAGAAAGGAATCTCCAGAGAAGGCTGCTGGTTCCTGCTCCTAAACTACCTGCCACAAGCTATTCCAGTGCATGGCAAGCTAATCTAATCCTAATCTAACCATGCCAAGGAGACAGAGAGAGAGAGAGAAAGGAAAAGAACAAAAAGCCTACACTAAAACGGTGATAACACCAGAGAAGGAGAGAATGTTGAACATCTATCAAAACTGCCATGGAACAAAGAGAGGTGAGCAATGGGAAGGATGGACAGATGCATCACAGGCCCAAGGATAAATTTCACACAGAAAATGTCCGAGAACTCCATGAACACAGCTTCAAACCTGCAATGAACATTAGAACATGCACAAATACCTGCAATGAAGAGAGGCAAGAAGAGAACAAGCAAAAGAATGAGCAAGGATGGATAGATGCATCACAAAACATGTTTTTTGTTGCTCCAGAAGTTTGCACAGAACATCATTTCATTAGTAAAAGGCAAAAAATGCCATTACAGAGCAGGGAGGAGGTTCAAACTCCATTTTCAACCCTGGAGAAGAAAAGAAGGGAGAGCAGAGCAGAAAAGATGAACAACTTGTAATAATTATGAAAGAAGCCCCTCTGTACAATATATAGGAAGAAAGAGAGAGGGAAGAGAGAGGAAATTCGAAACTACCACAACCACTTTTGGGCCGCATTTAACTCATTTCATTATGGCAGAAGCGGTGAATCCTAGAAAAATGGCGGATTGTCTAACAGAAGTGGCAAACTGTCTGCTGCATTAAAGCTGGTTGTTGAAGTGTCACTTCTAGCATTACCATGCGTCAAAGACGTTTTCTCAATTTTCTCTCTCCACACTGAACCAAAATGCAAGATTGACCCTGGAAATGTGTAGAACATTTCACCAGCTTTCCAATGATATAAAGAGCGTGCAAATCAGAGCTCTGAATCGAAAGTTATGGAGGTCTAAAGTTTTAGGGCACAAAACAGGCAAAAATGGATTTTTAAATTTCTTCCTGCGCTCTGCCACCTGGATGATACGTGGCATGCATTGATTGGTCGTCAGGGGTGCGGGGCAGACCTTTACTTTTAGCTTTTGGGCGAACTTCTTGCCAAATTCTCTAACTCCTCCCCGACCTCCGAGCTTCCCTTCCTCATTAGACACGTGTCCTCTTTTTATTGGCTTAGGTTAGTGCTCTAAACCTCGCCCTTTGAACTTTTGGACGTTTCCCTCTGTGACACGTGTCATGATTTGGTTGGTCTGCGGGTCTACCGGCTTTTCACGTCTTCCACGTCCATTTGTCCCAGATGTCCCAAAACTGTCTGGGACAAAAACTTCCGATCCGCCCGAAATGGGCTTCCCTATCCCTTTTCTGTCGGTGACACGTGGAGTGATCTGATTGGCTCTCGGCTTTTTCGGCTATCCGCGTCTTCCGCGTACTTTTGGCCCAGATGTCCTTGTACGAAGGTCCTCTATTTCGACCGAACCGGCTGGTTCACGTCCTTCACGTTTTCACGGCCCAAATGTCCCGAACTGCTTAGTTCGAAATTTCTCCTTTTCGGCCGATCCGGGCGGTTCGCGTCCTTCACGTCTTCCTGTCCCAAATGTCCCAGAGCATTTAGTCGATTTTCTTCTCCTTCGGCCGAACCAGCTTTCTGCATCCCATGCGTCCCGACGGGCTGGATGTTCCTTTGCCCTGCAAACTGCCTGGCGGCCTTTCGGCCGATTCACGCCCAAATGTCCCTCACGTCCCGACTATTGCGAGGACTAGGACTTAGCCAATTTTCACGATTTTTTTTCTGGCCCAAGCTTGCTTTTGCAGCTTTTTCACCTTTTCTCATAACTTTCTCTTTTCAACCTGGACAGGAGAGTTAGAAAAAATCTGAGGGGACCCTGGAAACATGATTTTTTGCCCTGAATCAATCTATTTGCCTGGGACTTGAGAATTTACTACATGTTATCAAAATTACCCTGGGGGTGAATTTTGGATAACAATTTGGCGACTCAGCGGGGTCATCTACCTGCTAGATGAAGTTACCAGTTTCCTGAAGCATCCATTGGGCATGGAGTCATGAGTAGTAGCCTGAAAACTGATCTGAACTTTGTAAACTTCCTCTCTGAGCCACTTGAATCCTACCGGACATGGATTTGTTCTCAACAAAATGCCACTGGGATGATCTGTGCAAGAGCAAAACCAGCACCACAAAAACTATGTACAGAATTGAAAATCATACATGCTCCAAATGGAACATGCAGAGTGCGCACAAGCACTTCTTCTACTGAAAGCAAATCTACCTACTCTACTGTAACTGGGAGCAAAGGCAAGCTAAACAAACCCTGCAACTGGTTGTGAGAAATAGCTTCCTTTCTTCAAAATTGGTAGCCATGCAAATGATTTGGAGCTGAACATGGCTGATTGGATGAATGGAAAATCAACAAGAAGCTGGTCTTCCACCCAAATCATCAAGGTATCAGCTGAAGGAAAATTCAATACCTCTTTTAGTTGCTCTGCATTTGGATTGAAAAGGTATGACAACTGATCCTTGATACTTTGTAGCTCACCCTCATGCTCAGAAGCAAGCATGACTGGTTGTGACTTCTCCTTTGGCTCCAATGAAGCCAAATACCTGATTGGGCAAGGTCTGATCCGTTTGATATGCCCATAGCTCTGAGTTTCAACCCCAAGAATGGAGTCTTTTTGTAGACCCTCCAGAATGGATGGTGTGGAAGAAATGGTGAAATTCCTTTGTCCTTTCTCTTCCTCCAATGAAGAACATGAAAGATTAAAATATTCCAATCTTGATTCTGAAGAGCTGTTATAAGATGCAGGCTGCTGCAAATGAATGTTCTCCTTCATGACAGCAGACTCAAGTGTCTGGAAGATGGATGATGAAAGAGAGAATGGTGAAAACTCAACCGGCTCTTCTCCATCAAAACAATCCTCCAAATCTGACAGATAAACTGCCTCATGGCTATCCTACTGCAAATGTTCAACTTCCTCCATGGTGTCCTCTTGATCTGTAACATGACCACCATGGTTTCTTTCTCCCTCCAGCATTGAGTTTGAGAGATCAAACTCCTCTTCAGTACTAGAACTTGAGAGAGGTGAAGTAGAAAGAAGAACTGAAGGTTCTCCTGTAGCCTGCTTTTTGCTCAAAGCTCTTGGATCTTCACTTTTCTCCTCCACAACCAGAATGTGATCCTCTTCTTTTGGATTTGGAGCAGCTTCTCCTTTCTCTACTACTTGAAGACAATATTGCTCTTGGTTGAACTCTTCCTCCAGCATGAAGTTTGTCAAGTCAACTCCTCAATCTGCTACTCTAGAGGACAAGTTGGGACTGCAAGATCTTCTTCTTCTACTGCAACAAAATCAGTCCTGACCACCATTTGTTCAACCTCAGCCTCTTTTGAAGGTTTAACCATCAGGGGAATCTTTGTCATCCCAAATTTGGCAGCCCAAACCCTTAAGTTGTCTATAATTTCTGTTCTGTTAGGCTCCTCTTCTTGTTGTCCTTGATGACTGATGTTTGCAATTTCTTCTTCCCCACATGGAGTTGGGAATGCAAGAGGAGGGATGGGTTGTAACTCAATTGGTTTGGCATTTTTTTGTGGTGGTGGAGGTAGAAACTCTTGTTTCTTTGGAGGAGGGGATATTTATTTTAACTCTTGTGGAGGGGATGACCGTTTGGAAGGAAAAAGGAAAGAAGAATTGAGATGAGGTGGAAGAATGATAGGTGGAGAAATGGATTCAACACTTGGGACAGCAGATGGAGAGTTTAGAATTTGCAAGTCCAAATGAGACGATGTTGCTTGAGTAATGGGAAGAGAAAAACCAAATGATGGTGTAGAACTTACCCATTGACAAGGTTGTTCAACATCGAATGTATAAGCCTCTATTTCTACTGTCCATTGTGCAAGTTGGGGCAGCATCTTTATCATGAAGTCCAGCTTCTCCTGAGGGCTGAAGTGTCTTGGAAAAGGACCTCCCCATGGACAAGGAGTCCTGCAACCAATTCTGAAAGCTCTCATCTGAGCTGTTGCTCTGGACTGCACCATCTTTACCTCCATCTTTTGGAATTTCTCCAACAGACCAGCATCTTGGATCTGATGGTCCTCATTATATGGATACTCTTGCTCTTGGAAATCTCCATAGCCAAACTGACTTTGGCACTGCTGCTCATATGGGTATGCATACTGATCTTGAATCTGCTCAAAATGTTGATTTGGAGGATTTGTAAAACATGTTAGAGGTGGAATATACTGTTGTTGTTGATGTGAATTCCATGATGGAAATGAAGTCATGATTGCACAACCTCATGGAATGGGAAAGAATGAAAGAGATGGAAAGAAGGATGAACAGGAATGGATGGAAAACGGGTCTGCAACTTCAGAAGTGGGTTACTGATCAGATGGAGTCGCCAGATGTGTTTGCAAGTGCCTCCAAAGGTTGAAATCTTCACAGGAACACACCAACCTGCAAAAGATGAAGTGGAAGACCTCTAAGCTCCCACCGGGCATGCCAAAACTGTTAGCACAAAATCACAGCACCCCTGGATGCAAATCAGATTTCTAGGTTGATCACTCTAGCATCCAGTGTGATTACACAACATTGAAACCTTTCTCCAAGTGTGGGACTTGCAGAAATGAGAAAGGAATCTCTAGAGAAGGCTGGTTCTTGTTCCTAAACTACCTGCCATAAGCTATGCTAGTGCAGGCAAGCTAATCTAATCCTAATCTAACCATGCCAAGGAGACAGAGAGAGAGAGAGAGAGAGAGAGAAAGGAAAAGAACAAAAAGCCTACACTAAAACGGTGATACACCAGAGAAGGAGAATGTTGAAAATCTATCAAAACTGCTATGGAACAAAGAGAGGTGAGCAATGGGAAGGATGGACAGATGCATCACAGGCCCAAGGATAAATTTCACATAGAAAATGTCCCAGAACTCCATGAACACAACTCCAAACCTGCAATGAACATTAGAACATGCACAAATACCTGCAATGAAGAGAGGCAAGAAGAGAACAAGCAAAAGAACGAGCAGGGATGGACAGATGCATCACAAAACACGTTTTTTTTTGCTCCAGAAGTTTGCATAGAACATCATTTCATTAGTAAAAGGAAAAAAACGCCATTACAGAGCAGGGAGGAGGTTCAAACTCCATTTTCAACCCTAGAGAAGAAAAGAAGGGAGAGCAGAGCAGAAAAGATGAACAACCTTTAATAATATTCCCCCCTTACAATTTATAGGAAGAATGAGAGAGGGAGGAGAGAGGAAATCCGAATCTGTCCCAACCACTTCCAGGTCGCATTTTAATTTATCTCATTATGGCGGTGGGTGAGAACTCTGGCAAGAGCGGCGAACTGTCTAGCAGAAACGGCGAGCTGTCTGTTGTATTAAAGTTGGTCGCTGAAACGTCACTTCTGTCTATTATCATGCGTCAGATCCATTTCTTAACTTTCTCTCTCCATACCAAACCAAAATGTAAGATTGACCCTAGAAACGTGTAGAGAATCTCACCAGCTTTCCATTGATATAAAGAACGTGCAAATATGTGCTCTCGATCAAAAGATATGGAGATCTGAAGATTTAGGGCACAAAATAGGTGAAGATGTGTTTTGAAAATCTTTCTCGCGCTCTGCCACCTGGACGACACGTGGCATGCATTGATTGGTCGACAGGGGCGCGGGGCAGACCTTTGCTTTTAGCTTTTCATCCAAAACTCTTGCTAAACTCTCAAACTCCTTCCCAGGCTTCAAGCTTTTCTGTTCCATTGGACATGTGTCCAATTCCTATTGGCTCGGGCCAATGGTTGAAACCTCGCCCTTTGAACTTTGGACTTTCTCCCTTGTGACACGTGTCATGATTTGATTGGTTCTCGGGTCTGTCAGATTTTCACGTCCTTCGCGTTCTTTTGTCCTGGATGTCCTAGTGCTGTTTGGGACAAAAACTTCCGATCCGCCCGAAATGGGCTTCCCTGTCCCTTTTCTGTCGGTGACACGTGGCGTGATCTGATTGGCTCTCGGATTTTTCGGCTATCCGCGTCTTCCACGTACTTTTGGCCCGGATGTCCCTGTACGAAGGTCCTCTGTTTCGGCCGAACCGGCCGTTTCGCGTCCTTCGCGTTTTCACGGCCCAAATGTCCCGAACTGCTTAGTGCGAAAGTTCTCCTTTTCGGCCGATCCGGGCGGTTTGTGTCCTTCACGTCTTACTGTCCCAAATGTCCTAGAGCAGTTAGTCGATTTTCTTCTCCTTCGGCCGAACCGGCTTTCCGCGTCCCACGCATCCCGATGGCCCAGATGTTCCTTTGCCCTGCAAACTGCCTGGCAGCCTTTCGGCCGATTCGCGCCCAGATGTCCCTCACGTCCCGACTGTTGCGAGGACTAGGACTTAGCCAATTTTCACGATTTTTTTCTGGCCCAAGCTTGCTTTTGCAGCTTTTTCACCTTTTCTCAGAACTTGCTCTTTTCAACCTGGACAGGAGAGTTAGAAAAAATCTGAGGGGACCCTGGAAACATGATTTTTTTCCCTGAATCAATCTATTTGCCTGGGACTTGAGAATTTACTGCATGTTATCAAAATTACCCTGGGGGTGAATTTTGGATAACAAGAAGTTTACACAGAACATCATTTCAATAGTAAAAGGCAAAAACGCCATTACAAAGCAAGGGAGGATGTTCGAACTCCATTTTCAACCCTAGAGAAGAAAAGAAGGGAGGGCAGAGTAGAAAAGATGAACAACTTGTAATCTTATGAGCCAAATCTGGCTTTTTACAATGCATGGGTCGAGCCCAAGAGAGAGAAACATGGGAAAACGTGCAAGCAGTACAACCATTGACCAAAACACATTCTTCATCAAAATTGGTGGTTGGAACATCACTTCTGGCCATGCTGAAGAAGAATGTGACCCATGTGCATTGAATTGGTTGTTGAAACGTCAGTTCTGGCCGTGCTGAAGAAGAATGCGACCCATGTGCATTAAACTGGTTGTTGAAACATTGCTTCTGGCCATTACCACGTGCCAGAGATGTTTCTTGATTTTATCTCTCCAAACTGAACCAAAATGCAAGATTGACCCTGGAATCATGCAGAGAATTTCATAAGCTTTCCAATGATATAAAGAACGTGCAAATCCGAGCTCTGGATCGAAAGTTATGGCGGTCTGAAGATCTAGGGCACAAAACAGGCCAAAACGGATTTTGAAATTTTTCCCGCACTCTGCCACTTGGATAACATGTGTCAGGCGCTGATTTGATGAGCAATTCTCTCTCCTCCACCTTTCCGCGGGCTTTCCCTTTGAAATTTTGATGTTTTTATCACTTTGGGAAATTTTCCATTTTTTCCCCGCGCCAACATGCATAATTGGGCCGCCATTTGGGACACGTGGCATGCTTTGGTTGGTTGACAGGGGTGCGGGGGCATCTTTTACCTTTTAGTTTTTTGGCCCAAGACTTTTGCAAATTTTTCTAAGTCTTCCCTAGCTCCAAACTTCCCCCGCCTTAGGACACGTGTCCTGCTCCGATTCGTTGGCGGCTTTTCCGGGTCTTCACGTCCCTCGCGTATTTTTGGCCCGGATGTCCCAAACCGTCTGGGACAAATTTCTCCGATCCGCCCAATTCGGGCTTCCCTGTCCCTCTTTGAGGTGAAGACACGTGGCACATTTCCATTGGCTCTCGGCTCCTTCAGATTTTCGCGTCCCACGCGTCCCTTTGGTCCAAATGTTCTGGACGAAAGTTCTCTGTTTCGGCCGAATTGGCCGGTTCGCGTCCTCCGCGCACTTTTGTCCCAACTGTCCCGAACTACCTGGGACAAATACTTCCGAACCGCCTGAAATGTACTGACTTGTGCCAAAATGGCCGATCCGCGTCTTCCGTGTACTTTTGTCCCAGATGTCCCAAACTCTTCGAAGCAAGACTTAGGCAATTTTCTCCTCCTTCGCCTGTTTCAAATTTTCGGGCCCCGCGCGTCCCGATGTCCCAATTGTCCCAAGGGCCGCCTGGACTAGGACTTAGCCAATTTTCATGATTTTTTCTGCCCCAAGCTTGGTTTTAACAAATTTCACATTTTCTCAACCTGTTGGGATTTCTTCTTGTATGGGAGAGTTAGAGAGAAGCCGAGGGACCCCAAAAAACATGATTTTGGGCCTTAAGTCAATCTATCTGCCTGGGACAAATTTCTTTGATGCATGTTATCAAAATTACCCTGGGGGGGTGAATTTTGGATAACAATAAATTCTAGGTCAAACTACCACAGAAGGATTAAAGCAGGATAGACAGACACTAATGAACTCTTTATTCCTCAAGCTTGACAAAGAGAAGGTTGAGAAAGCCAAGCTTCAAAAGCAGGGTTCCAAGCTATGTGAGATCATTGCTAAGGTTGTTAAACCTTTCTCTCAGCCCATTCTAGCACATGAGCAGGTGAGTAATCATCTGATTAAAGAAGTGGAAGATGCAGGGGATCAGGTCAAGGCTATTTCTCAATGGAAAGAGCAAACATTCACCAAGATTCAGAGCAATTCGAAAGAATACCAGCTGAATTGGAGAATACGCACAGGGTAGTAGCTTAGCTAAAGGAACTAATGACATAGATAGAAGATTAGAACATAGTTTCTGAAATTCATCTGGATACTTTAGCTAAGATACAATCGTTGCCAGAGGATTTGTGAAAAAATTGCAGAGCATAAAATTGTTCTACCTGTGGTCATTGATGGAAAAGGGGAAGCAGTTAGAAATTTCAGTTTCCTTTCCACGTCAGAGATCCTTGAGCTTATGCCCTGAAAAGGATGCAGATTGTTGGACAAATAAGATGGGAGAAGTGTCGGAGAGAATCCCTTAAATGAATTACCTGCTTCCCATGAGGAATTTGTTCTGGTTGTGCGGAAATAAATTGATCGAAGCCATCCGTACCTGTTCACGATGGATTCTTAGTTGGCAGACTTCATCAAGCTTCAGGTAGATGTTGAGGGATATGGGCCTGGTTTACATAAGGTAAAGGCTAATACTGTTGCTTTATCCAGAGGGTTGCTGCAATTCAGAACCGAGAGAGAGGCTATTGTTAAAATAGATGGGAAAATGTTGAATTACATGTTTGACAAGTATATTCAGTATTAGAACAAAAAGAAAGGGTAGGTGTTACAGTTGGCGGATCTTGCTTCTTATATTCTCGAATGAAAATGTAAGATTAAAGTCATTGCTTTAAAAACCATTACTTTAAGTTATTTGGAAAGATTCTTTAAGATAAGTGACATTTGTGCACAATTTTAGCTTAAACTCTTGATGCATGTTACTAAGAGAGGAATTCTAGGAAGATGATTGTCAGATGTTCCCTTTACTACTTTTTTCATGTTCTAGTTCAGTTGTAGTTTCCCATTTGTAATTTTCCCTCTACACACTATAAGTAGAGTAAGCACCTACGGGTTAAAGGATTAGAATTTGTAATCAGCATTCTTACGTTCCAGACTTTGAGCTGAAACCCTTGTTAGCTTTCTACAAGTAGAGGAATAGAGAAGAGGCAGATTTCTAGAGAACTTTGTGTCAACGGTGCATTCGTTTCTTATTTCTTTTTAGATCTCTGCATAAACTTTGTGTTGTCTTAGATCTAGATCTGAAACTTTCTTTTGCTTCAAATTCTACATTTTAAGATTTATTTGTTTCATCTATGTGCATGTGATCAACTCTATCAACTATTGGTTAGGTTACACATCTCCTTTCATCTCTTCTCGCATTTAATTATTTCCCTTTCCTACACATATTGATTATAGTTGCTTACTTGCTGTGAAATTGCCTAGTTATGGTCCATGAGCTACGCAATTAAAGTAAAACCAACAAATAGATACTAGGAAATATAATTGACAAAATCTTACACGGGAGCCTCACCAGTAAATGAGGGAGATTTATCTCTTGGCTGCCTAGGTTTTCAGCTATGCAGAATATCTAGCCAACAGTGTTTGGCAACTTTACTGAGGAACAAACAATCTTTTGCAGACCAGGGCTTATCGTGTCAGTTCCCACTAAACTCTCAACCTGGCTGAACGCTCGCTCACCCAATCTATCAAGGCTCAAGGAAAGACTGATCATTTCTACAGATTGCAAGAGCAATTTAATTTTAATCATCCTCCTCAAGTTAGAAGCCACAAATCTAGTCTTTCACTAGGAAGAAGTGTGCAAACTGTTCCAGATCCGGATCATCTTCAACATAATCCAACAACTGGAATTATCTATAAATTCTACTCCTGGAGAAGAAGTGTTTCGTTCACCATGTTGAACCAGAACTAACCGCCACCTGTTCCATGGGGTGCAGCTTTTAGGCCACTGAACCTAACTCCACCTATGCACAAATTACCTAATGGTCAAGAAACAATTACCTAACTCCACTTTTGATGGTAGTGGAAAGATCAGTGCTAGGAATTGGATTCACAAGCTCAACGCCTATCTTACCCTCAAACCCATGAGGGAGTAGGAGGCCATACAGTTTGCTACATTACACCTTGAGGGGGTGGCTTATGATTGACGGCACCATGGGTTAGTTACATAGGGTCATGAGCTTCTACGGTCATACAGGGATTTCAGCGAGAGGTTGATTGCGAGATTTGATCGCAAGGATGTGGAGCTATATTACAGGGACTTGGCACAGCTCCGACAAAGTTGACATGTTGATTCATACATCAACGAATTTCAGCGTATAACAGTTATGGTTCCAGAGATGCTTGAGAAAAGGGTGGTGATGTTATTTATAAAGAGCCTTCATGATAGGATGAGAGGATTGGTCAAGGCTCTTAAGCCTAGGACATTGCATGATGCCATCCAGACGGCATTGAACTTGGACACATCCCCCACTTCCTATCAGCCCACTTCTTATCAGCCCAATAAGAAGTTTCCCATGAGTTCCAAGCCATTTCAACGCTCTACCGCTCCGCAGAAGAGTGCACCACCTCCTAAGGTGGATCAGGAGACTCGTAATGAGTTAAGTGTTGTTGCAGATTCACAGCACCCCTGGATGCAGATCAGGCTTCTAGGTTGATCAATCTAGCATCCAATGTGATTGCACAACATGGAAACCTCTCTCCAAGTGTGGGGACTTGTGAAACTGAGAGAGAAATCTCTAGATTAGAGGCTGGTTCCTCAAACTCCTCTGATTCAGATCTATATTTTGCAAAACTACAGAGGTTCAGATCCTAATCCTACTCTAAACTGCAAGGAGACAAGGATAGAAATGCAAAAAATATGAAACTAACTAAAGGTGGTGATGCACCAAAAGGAGTGGTGAAACATATTTGTCATGCAAATAGACATAGATCAAATTTCACAGCATAAAACATACACAGACTGATAAGGTATTGTTGATGCAAAATCACAGCGCCCCTGGATGCTGATCAGGTTTCTAAGTTGATCTTCAGGCATCCAATGTGATTACACAACATTGAAACCTTTCTCCAAGTGTGGGACTTGCAGAAATGAGAAAGGAATCTCCAGAGAAGGCTGGTTCCTGCTCCTAAACCACCTGCCACAAGCTATTCCAGTGCAGGCAAGCTAATCTAATCCTAATCTAACCATGCCAAAGAGACAGAGAGAGAGAGAGAAAGGAAAAGAACAAAAGCCTACACTAAAACGGTGATACACCAGAGAAGGAGAATGTTGGACATCTATCAAAACTGCCATGTAACAAAGAGAGGTGAGCAATGGGAAGGATGGACAGATGCATCACAGGCCCAAGGATAGATTTCACACAGAAAATGTCCCAAAACTCCATGAACACAGCTCCAAACCTGCAATGAACATTCAAACATGCACAAATACCTGCAATGAAGAGAGGCAAGAGGAAAACAAGTGAAAAATGAGCAAGGATGGACAGATGCATCACAAAACACATTTTTTTGTTGCTTCAGAAGTTTGCACAGAACATCATTTCATTAGTAAAAGGCAAAAAATGCCATTACAGAGCAGGGAGGAGGTTCGAACTCCATTTTTAACCCTAGAGAAGGAAAAGAAGGGAGGGCAGAGCCGAACAGATGAACAACTTGTAATTATTATTTTTAAAATGAGCCAAATCTGGCTTTTACATTGCATGGGTCGAGCCCAGGAGAGAGAAACATGGGAAAACATGCAAGCCCATTCCTCATTGACTGCAGATGCATTAAAATGGCATGGGGAACCTTACAAACCCATACCCTGCCATCTTTGACTGATTTGGAGGAGAATGCGACCCATTCTGCATTAATTTGGTCGCTAAAATGTCACTTCTGGCCATGAACACGCGTCAAAGCCATTTCTCAACTTTCTCTCTCCAGACTACACCAAAATTTGAGATTAACCCCAGAATCATGTAGAGAATTTCATAAGCTTTCCGTTGATATAAAGAACGTGCAAATCCGAGCTCTGGATCAAAAGATATGGAGATCTGAAGATTTAGGGCACAAAACAGGCGAAAATGTGTTTTGAAGATCTTTCCCGCGCTCTGCCACCTGGACGACACGTGTCAAGCACTGATTGGATACGTAATTCTCTCTCCTCTGCTGTCCCATGGGTTTTTCCTTGAAAGTTTTGCCTTTTGTGATTTTGGAACATTTTCCACTTTCCTTCCACGCCCCCGCCACTTGGGACACGTGGCATGCATTGATTGGTCGACAGGGGCGCGGGGCAGACCTTTGCTTTTAGCTTTTCGGCCAAAACTCTTGCTAAACTCTCTAACTCCTTCCTGAGCTCCGAGCTTCCCTTCCTCATTGGACACGTGTCCTCCTTTTATTGGCTCGGGTTAGTGCTTGAAACCTCGCCCTTTGAACTTTTTGGACTTTTCTCCTTGTGACACGTGTCATGATTTGGTTGGTCCGTGGGTCTTGCCGACTCTTTCGCGTCCAGTGCGTCCATTTGTCCCAGACTGTCTGGGACAAAAACTTCCGATCCGCCTGAAATGGGCTTCCTTGTCCCTCATTCGGCCGATGACATGTGGCGTTGCTTAATTGGCTTTCGGCTCCTTCAGCTATCCGCGTCCCACGCGTCCCTTTGTCCCACATGTTTTGGACTGTCTGGGACAAATTCTTCCGGTTCGCCTGATTCGGCCGGTTCGCATACCTTTGTCCCACATGTCCCGAATTGCTTAGTGTGAAAGTTCTCCTTTTTGGCTGATCCAGGCAGGTTCGCGTCCTTCGCGTCTTCTTGTCCCAAATGTCCTAGAGCAGTTAGTTGATTTTCTTCTCCTTCGGCCGAACCGGCTTTCCACGTCCCGACGGCCCGGATGTTCCTTTGCCCTGCAGACTGCCTGGCGGCCTTTCGGCCGATTCGCGCCCAGATGTCCCTCACGTCCCGACTGTTGCGAGGACTAGGACTTAGCCATTTTTCATGATTTTTCCTGGCCCAAGCTTGTTTTTGCAGCCTTTTCACCTTTTCTCAGAACTTGCTCTTTTCAACCTGGACAGGAGAGTTAGAAAAATTCTGAGGGGACCCTAGAAACATGATTTTTTGGCCCTGAATCAATTTATTTGCCTGGGACTAAGTAATTTGATGCATGTTATCAAAATTACCCTGGGGGGTGAATTTTGGATAACAATTTGGCGACTCAGCGGGGTCATCTGCCTGCTAGATGAAGTTACCAGTTGCCTGAAGCATCCATTGGGCATGGAGTCATGAGTTGTAACCTGCAACTGATCTGAACTTTGAAAACCTCCCTCTGAGCCACTTGAAACCCACCGGACATGGAGTTGTTCTCACCAAAATGCCACTGAAACGAACTGTGCAAGAGCAGAACCAGCAACACCAAAACTATGTACAGAACTGAAAATCATACATGCTCTCCAAATGGAACATGCAGAGTGTGCACAAGCACTTCTTCTACTGAAAGAAAACCTACCTACTCTACTGTAACTGGGAGCAAAGGCAAGCTAAACAAACCCTGCAATTGGTTGTGAGAAATAGCTTCCCTTTCTCAAAAGTGGCAGCCATGCAATTGATTTGGAGCTGATCATGGCTGTTAGGATGAGTGGAAAATCAACAAGAAGCTGGTATTCCACCCAAATCATCAAGGTATCAGCTGAAGGCAAATTCAATACCTCTTTTAGTTGCTCTGCATTTGGATTGAAGAGGTATGACAGCTGATCCTTGGTACTTTGTAGCTCACCCTCATGCTCAGAAGCAAGCATGACTGGTTGTGACTTCTCCTTTGGCTCCAATGAAGCCAAATACCTGATTGGGCAAGGTCCGATCCGTTTGATATGCCCATAGCTCTGATTCTCAACTCCAAAAGTGGAGTCTTCTTGTAGACCTTCAATGGATGGTGTGGAAGAAATGGTGAAATTCCTTTGTCCTTTCTCTTCCTCCAATGAAGAACATGAAAGATTAAAATCTTCCAATCTTGATTCCGAAGAGCTGTTATAAGATGCAGGCTGCTGCAAATGAATGTTCTCCTTCATGACAGCAGACTCTTGTGTTTGGAATGTGGATGATGAAAGAGAGAATGGTGGAAACTCAACCGGCTCTTCTCCATCAAAACAGTCCTCCAAATCTGACAGATAAACTGCCTCATGGCTGTCCTGCTGCAAATGTTCAACTTCCTCCATGGTGTCCTCTTGATCTGTAACTTGACCACCATGGTTTCTTTCTCCCTCCAACATTGAGTTTGAGAGTTCAAACTCCTCTTTAGCACTGGAACTTGAGAGAGGTGAAGTAGAAAGAAGAACTGATGGTTTTCCTGTAGCCTGTTTTGTGCTTAAAGCTCTTGGATCTGCAACTTTCTCCTCCACAGCTGGGATGTGCTCCTATTCTTTTGGATCTGGAGCAGCTTCTCCTTCCTCCAATGTTCGAAGACAATCTTGCTCTTGAATGAGCTCCTCCTCCAGCATGAAGTTTGTCAAGTCAAACTCTTCAATCTGCTGCTCTAGAGGACAAGTTGGGACTGCAAGAACTTCTTCTTCTGCTGCAACAAAATCAGCCCTGACCACTATTTGTTCAACCTTAGCCTCTTCTGTAGGTTTGACCATCAAGGGGATCTTTGTCATACCAAACTTGGCAGCCAAACTTACTAAGCTCTTAATCATTTCTTCTTTTCTTGGCTCTTCCTCTTGCTGTCCTTGATGACTGATTTTTGCAATTTCTTCTTCCCCACATGGAATTGGGAATGCAAGAGGAGGGGTGGGTTGCAACTCAATTGATTTGGAAATTTTTTGTGGTGGTAAAGGAGATGAAATCTCTTGTTTCTTTAGAGGAGGGGGGATTTCTTTTAGCTCTTGTGGAGAGGATGACTGTTTGGAAGGAAAAAGGAAAGAAGAATTGAGGTGTGGTGGAAGACTGAGAGGTGGAGACATGGGATCAACATTTGGGACAGCAGATGGAGAGTTTAAAATTTGCAAGTCCAAATGAGATGATGCTGCTTGAGTAATGGGAAGAGAAAAACCAGATGATGGTGTAGAACTTACCCATTGACAAGGTTGTTCAACACCGAATGTATAGGCCTCTATTTCTGCTGTCCATTGTGCAAGTTGGGGCAGCATCTTTATCATGAAGTCCAGCTTCTCTTGAGGGCTGAAGTGTCTTGGAAAAGGGCCTCCCCATGGACAAGGAGTCCTGCAACCAATTCTGAAAGCTCTCATTTGAGCTGTTGCTCTGGACTGCACCATCTCTACCTCCATCTTTTGGATTTTCTCCAACAAACCAGCATCTTGGATCTGATGGTCTTTATTATATGCATACTCTTGCTCTTGGAAAGCTCCATAGCCAAACTGACTTTGGCATTGCTGCTCATATGGGTATGCATACTGATCTTGAATCTGCTCAAAAGGCTGATTTGGAGGATTTGTAAAACATGTTGGAGGTGGAATATACTGCTGTTGTTGATGTGAATTCCATGATGGAAATGAAGTCATGATTGCACAACCTCATGGAATGGAAAAGAATGAAAGAGATGGAAAGAAATATGGAAGGAAATGGATGGAAAATGGGTCTGCAACTTCAGAAATGAGTTGCTGATCAGATGGAGTCGCCAGATGTGTTTGCAAGTGCCTCCAAAGGCTGAAATCTTCACAGGAACACACCAACCTGCAAAAGATGAAATGGAAGACCTCTAAGGTCCCACCGGGCATGCCAGAACTGTTGATGCAAAATCACAGCACCCCTGGATGCTGATCAGGTTTCTAAGTTGATCTTCAGGCATCCAGTGTGATTGCACAACATTGAAACCTTTCTCCAAGTGTGGGACTTGCAGAAATGAGAAAGGAATCTCCAGAGAAGGCTGGTTCCTGCTCCTAAACCACCTGCCACAAGCTATTCCAGTGCAGGCAAGCTAATCTAATCCTAATCTAACCATGCCAAAGAGACAGAGAGAGAGAGAGAGAAAGGAAAAGAACAAAAGCCTACACTAAAATGGTGATACACCAGAGAAGGAGAATGTTGGACATCTATCAAAACTACCATGTAACAAAGAGAGGTGAGCAATGGGAAGGATGGACAGATGCATCACAGGCCCAAGGATAGATTTCACACAGAAAATGTCCCAAAACTCCATGAACACAGCTCCAAACCTGCAATGAACATTCAAACATGCACAAATACCTGCAATGAAGAGAGGCAAGAGGAAAACAAGTGAAAAACGAGCAAGGATGGACAGATGCATCACAAAACACGTTTTTTTTGTTGCTTCAGAAGTTTGCACAGAACATCATTTCATTAGTAAAAGGCAAAAAATGCCATTACAGAGCAGGGAGGAGGTTTGAACTCCATTTTTAACCCTGGAGAAGGAAAAGAAGGGAGGGCAGAGCTGAAACAGATGAACAACTTGTAATTATTATTTTTAAAATGAGCCAAATCTGGCTTTTACATTGCATGGGTCGAGCCCAGGAGAGAGAAACATGGGAAAACGTGCAAGCCCATTCCTCATTGACTGCAGATGCATTAAAACAGCATGGGGAACCTTACAAACCCATACCCTGCCATCTTTGACCGATTTGGAGGAGAATGCGACCCATTCTGCATTAATTTGGTCGCTAAAATGTCACTTCTGGCCATGAACACGCGTCAGATCTGTTTCTCAATTTTCTCTCTCCAGAACTACACCAAAATTCAAGATTAACCCCAGAATCATGTAGAGAATTTCATAAGCTTTCCGTTGATATAAAGAACGTGCAAATCTGAGCTCTGGATCAAAAGATATGGAGATCTGAAGATTTAGGGCACAAAACAGGCAAAAATGTGTTTTGAAGATCTTTCCCGTGCTCTGCCACCTGGACGACACGTGTCAAGCGTTGATTGGATACGTAATTCTCTCTCCTTTGCTATCCCATGAGTTTTTCCTTGAAAGTTTTGCCTTTTTTGATTTTGGAACATTTTCCACTTTGCTTTCGCGCCCCCCGCCACTTGGGACACGTGGCATGCATTGATTGGTCGACAGGGGCGCGGGGCAGACCTTTGCTTTTAGCTTTTCGGCCAAAACTCTTGCTAAACTCTCTAACTCCTTCCCGAGCTCCGAGCTTCCCTTCCTCATTGGACACGTGTCCTCCTTTTATTGGCTCGGGTTAGTGCTTGAAACCTCGCCCTTTGAACTTTTTGGACTTTTCTCCTTGTGACACGTGTCATGATTTGGTTGGTCCGCGGGTCTGCCAGCTCTTTCGCGTCCAGCGCGTCCATTTGTCCCGGATGTCCCAGACTGTCTGGGACAAAAACTTCTGATCCGCCCAAAATGGGCTTCCTCGTCCCTCATTCGGCCGATGACACGTGGCGTTGCTTGATTGGCTTTCGGCTCCTTCGGCTATCCGCGTCCCACGCGTCCCTTTGTCCCACATGTCCTGGACTGTCTGGGACAAATTCTTCCGGTTCGCCCGATTCGGCCGGTTCGCGTACCTTTGTCCCACATGTCCCGAACTGCTTAGTGTGAAAGTTCTCCTTTTTGGCTGATCCGGGCGGTTCGCGTCCTTCGCATCTTCTTGTCCCAAATGTCCCAGAGCAGTTAGTCGATTTTCTTCTCCTTCGGCTGAACCGGCTTTCCGCGTCCCACGCGTCCCGACGGCCCGGATGTTCCTTTGCCCTGCAGACTGCCTGGCGGCCTTTCGGCCGATTCACGCCCAGATGTCCCTCATGTCCCAACTGTTGCGAGGACTAGGACTTAGCCATTTTTCATGATTTTTCCTGGCCCAAGCTTGTTTTTGCAGCCTTTTCACCTTTTCTCAGAACTTGCTCTTTTCAACCTGGACAGGAGAGTTAGAAAAATTCTGAGGGGACCCTAGAAACATGATTTTTTGGCCCTGAATCAATTTATTTTCCTGGGACTAAGTAATTTGATGCATGTTATCAAAATTTACCCTGGGGGGTGAATTTTGGATAACAGGTATAATTTAGGATCTAAAATAAAGCAAATAATACAAACAGAGGACTGAAAACCATTCACAGAGCTTGCATTATCATTTCCAGTGTCAAAAACACGCATTACACCCTCAGAGAGGTAAAACTGTTACAATCTTTGGAGAGGTCTAATTCTTGCCTCAGTCACTTGCTGGAGGTGAAAGAAGAAGTTGCTATGTCAAAATTGTTCCCCCTTAGAAATGAGCCAAATCTGGCTTTTACATTGCATGGATCGAGCCCAGGGGACAGAAAACGTACAAAAACATGAGAGCCCATCCCTTCTTGACTGCAGGTGCATTAAAATGGCATGGGGGACCTTACAAACCCATACCCTGTCATTTTGACCGGATTACAGGAGAATGCGACCCATTCTGCATTAAATCTGGTCGCTGGAATGTCACTTCTGGCCATGAACACGCGTCAGAGCCGTTTCTCAATTTTCTCCCTCCAAACTACACGAAAACTCAAGATTAAACCCGAAATCATGTAGAGAATTTCACAAGCTTTCCGTTGATATAAAGAACGCGCAAATCTGAACTCTGGATCGAAAGATATGTTGATCTGAAGATTTAGGGCACAAAACAGGTGAAAATGCGTTTTAAAAATTTTCCCGCGCTCTGCCACCTAGATGACACGTGGCATGCGCTGATTGGATATGTAATTCTCTCTCCTCTCTATCTTGCAGGTTTTCTTGCTTCATTGGACACGTGTCCTCTTTTGATTGGCTCGGGTCAGTGCTTGAAACCTCACCCATTGACTTTTGGACTTTCTCCCTTATGACACGTGTCGTGATTTGATTGGTCCGTGGGTGTGCCGGCTTTTCGCGCGCTTCGCGTCTTTTTGTCCCGGATGTCCCAGTGCTGTTTGGAACAGAATCCTTTGATCCGCCCAAAATGGGCTTCTTTTTCCCATTTCTGTCGATGACACGTGGCGCAATCTGATTGGGTCTCAGCTTTTCAGCTATCCGCGTACTCACGACCCAGATGTCCCAGTGCGAAAGTTCCCCGTTCCGACCGAACCGGCCGGTTCGTACCCTTCACATACCTTTGTCCCACTTGCTCCCGGACTGTCTGGGACAAATTCCTCTGATTCGCCCGGTTCGGCTGGTTCGCGTCCGTCGCGTACTCTTGTCCCGCTTGCCACCGGTTAAAGACTTAGACAAATTTTCTCTCTTTCGGCCGATTCGGGCATTTCGCGTCCCACGCGTACCTATGGCCCAGATGTCCCAATTGCCGCGCGGACTGCCTGGGGGCTTTTCGGCCGGTTCGCGTCCCAACGTCCCAAATGTCCCGACTGTTGCGAGGACTAGAACTTAGCCAATTTCCACAATTTTTTCTGGCCCAAGCTTGTTTTTTGTAGCTTTTTTGCATCTTCTCAGAGCTTGCTCTTTTCTTCTTCGGCCAGAGGAGTTACAAAAAAAATCTAAGGGGACCCTGGAAACATGATTTTTTGCCCTGGATCAATCAATTTGCCTGGGACTTGAGAATTCTGATGTATGTTATCGAATTAACCCTGGGGTGAATTTGGATAACAATTTGGCGACTCAGCAGGGTTACCTGCTTGCTAGGTTAAAAGACCAGTTGCCTGAAGCAGTCCATTGGGCATGGAGTCATCAAATATTCTATTTAGAACCCTATCTGACTCAGAATGTGCAAGGAGGAAGATGGAATGTCACCTGATGAAAGCAAGGACTGCTAAACATCTCCATGGACAGCAAGCTGTGCCAAAGCACTTAGGGAAAACAAAACTAACCTATAACAAAACAATGTGCACAAGCACTTGGAGGAAAGAAAATCTAATCTAATATTTATAGAGGTAGTGAACTTCCCTCTAGAAGCAACGCTTGACATAGATTCTGTTGACTGCAATCTGCAGTTCTTCACCATCCAATGAGGCCAATTGGAAAGCATTGTTGTTCTTGCACTTTGTGACCATATATGGGCCACTCCAAATGGCATCAAATTTTGAATGCCTTCCCGGTTTTGCTCTGTCCACATCCCATTTCAACATTAGATCTCCAACTTGAAAAGATCTATCCTTGGCCTTTCTATCAAAGGTCTTCTTGATCAAAGCTTGATCCTTTTCCATTGCTTGGGATGCCTGATTTCTGATCTCTTGCAGCTCCATCAACTCTGCATACCTCACCTCCATGGGCTCAAATTCAAGTAACTCCATCTGCTTCATGAGTTCCAATGTTGGCAACTCAAGTGACATGGGCAAGGTTGCCTCTCTTCCGTAGACAAACCTAAATGGAGAGTTACCTGTGTATCTTTTGGGAGTTATCCTATCAGCCCATAAGGCTGATTTCAGTTTGGTATGCCAAGACCTCTGATTCTCATCAAGAGTCCTCCTAATGATCCTAAACAAGTTCTTGTTTGTAGACTCGGCCTGGCCATTACCCTGAGGGTAATAGTTTGATGAAGTGCTTAGGTAAATACCGTTCTTGACAACCCACTCAGTCACCTTAGATCCAATAAATGCCAATGCATTATCAGAGATTATTGTAGCAAGTACACCAAATCTGGTTATTATCCCCTCATAAAAGTCTAAGATACTAGACTCATTCGCCTCTTTGAGTGCTACTGCTTCTGTCCATTTGGTGAAGTAGTTTGTGGCTGTCAAAATCCATTTGTGCCCTTGGCTTGAATTGGGATTAATGACTCCGATGAAGTCCAAACCCCATTGCATGAATGGCTGGTCAACTGAGATTGGATACAATGGAAGGGCAGCAAGTCTCTCTTTTCCTATGAAGAATGCACAATTCTTACACCTCTTGATCCATGCATAGCAATCACTGAAGATTTTAGGCCAATAATAACCAGCCTTCATGATTTTTAGAGCTGTCACTCTTGGTGCAAAATGGCCACCAACTGGTCCACCATGAAACTCTTCTAATACCCTTTGAATCTGACCTGTGCTAATGCATCTCAGCAGCACTCCATTTACATCTTTCCTGAACAAAACTCCATCAACAATGGCATACGGGACAGCCTACAATCTGAAGTGTCTCCTTTGGGTCTTGCTCATCTCTGGAGGGCATAGGCCTGTGCCTAGGAAGTGCATAATACCTTGGGTCCAGCAAGGAGTCGGGGCAGCATTGTCTTCTTCCTGTTTGCCACTTGGCTCATGACTGTCCTGGACTGTCAAAACAACCTCTTCTTCATTGCATACTTCTTTTTGTTTCCCCAAAACCAGCTGCTCACACAATCCTTTCCCTCTTACTAGCTTGGTGATCTTGATCTCAATGTCATACTCCATGACACGGGTGATCCAACCTGCCCTTTTCTCATTCAAATCCTTGTTGAGGAGGAAATCCTTAACCCCAGCATGTGAGACCAGCAGTTGAATCTTATTTTTTGACAAAGATATCTAGGAACTCTTGACAAAGCTGAACAAAGTCAGATTTCTCTTGTGAGGTACTTTGCCAATCTGCAATGTTTTGCCTTCTTCCACTAAAATAGGCTCTGAATCTTCACCCTTCACTTGAATGTTTGTTTTCTCCTTCCGGAACTGATCATTCGGGTTGAAGATTGACTCCAAGGTTATGAGGCCTTTTTGTAATTTGTTAGTTCTCAGTTGTACTACCTGATCACCATATTGTTGCTCCAGCTTGTCTTGATTTCTGGTGAACTCAGCTTCTTCTTGTAGGAAATTAACAATTTGCTGATCATTCTCGAAGACTTGCCAACTTGTGTTGTTATCTGGAACAGCTGGTCTCACAACCAATTTGATATGAGGCTAAGATTTCTCACTTTTGATACTCTCTGCAACATCAAACGCAGCCCCAATTGATGCAAGTCTGTCAGCGGCTTCATTCTTTTTTCTTGGGATGGAATTGATGCTAAAAGCTTCAAAATCTTCAATAAGATCCCATACCCGATTTTTGTAGCACTCAAGCAGATCATTTTTGGCAGCATTTTTTCCTTTGACTTGGTTTACGACCAGCTCACTATCACCAAATACTTGTAAATTCTTGATGCCTCTCTTCATTTCCTAGTGCAGTCCATGAATTAAGGCTTCATACTCAGCTGTGTTGTTTGAACAAGAAAACTGAAAACGGAAGGTTGAGTAATACTTTATACCTTGCAGTGAAATGAGCATAGCTCCTCCTCCTGCACCTTGTCTACTCCTTGATCCATCAAAGAACAACTGCCATACTTCATTCTTGTCCTTATGATTTGGCTTGGAGATGCTGGGGAGAGGTTGATCTTCTTCATGTAAACAATAAACTCCTAGTTTAGATTCTTCTACTTCTTGGTAGGGATCAAAAGCATGCACCTTGCTTGCCCATTCATCAAGAATCAAATCTGGGATGCTTCCAACCTTGGTGTCAGCTTCATCAGTGTTTGGATAATCTTCTTGATCAAATGCTGAACAGTTGGCATTTATTTGGCTTGGAGTATGGGGCTCAATATGAAAGTTTGCAATTGGTTTGGATCTGATTGTGACCTTAGTACCATATCTTGTTCTGAACAACATGTGTGACCAATCAGCAGATAAGTAGCCTCCAATTTTAGCTGTGAAATCCCTTGATAAACATAGGGCAAAGAGTGGTGGCAAATCTATCACTGACACGTCTTGTAAAACGGTAACGTTAGGGCATGTATGCAAGGTAAGATTCAAACCTTTAATTACTCCCACAGTTTCTACTGCTGTCCCATCTAATTGCACTACCCTTTTAGATATAACTTCATATTGGAGACCCAGGTGATCAGCTATTTGCTTGGGCATCATTGAGCTACTTGCCCCAGAGTCAATCATGCAATTATGTACCAACTTGTCTCCTATGATCAATGAAACATAAAATGGAGAGGGCTTCAACATTTTACCTTGCTGACCTCCATGATTTCCTTCAGGCTAGGCAGCATTTGTGAGTACCTTCTCTTACATTTGGACCTGTTGGTTCGAAGTTGACCAGTCCTTCATGGCAGCTTGTAGCAAATCTCTTTGGCCTGGGATGGATAGTGATTCCTACATTGATATGTTTACATTTGTCTTCTTCATCTGATCAATGATGTTGAATGGGGATGAAGCATCCCTCTGTTGTCGCCTAGCTTGCACATTCGTTCCTTGCACATGGGCAGCAACAACTGGCATCTGAGTTGGTTTAGGGGTTGGTTTGGGTGCTCCTTGCATGTTTGGAACTGCATTTTGTTTGCCAACACCTTGTGGAGTGACAGAAGGTCGTGAACTACTTGGGGCCAATAGCTGTTCTTCACCCAAATTCCTCCTTTTTGACCTTGTGTTGGCTGCAACACCTTGAGAGGGTATTTGATTCATACCACAAAAATCTTCGGCCTGCCAATTGACAAGAGTAGTTTCATTCGGAGATGTTCCTTGCTGAGGTGCTTCTTATTGCTGATCTCCTTCATGGCTGGACTCTTGCGACCCACTAATGGTTTGCACCATTAGAGCTTGATTTAATGCACCGTTAAAGCACATTGATTGGTTATGTGGCTGAGTACACAGGAAACACCAATCATATTCTTGGGCCATGTTATTTTGGACTGGCACTAATGCTTTAGAAGCAGATACAACATTGGGGTTATAGGGCTGAAATGGTCTATTAGCGGGAGGCCTTACTTGGCTTTGACTTTGATTTGCAGCCTGAGTTGGTGACCTATTTTGTTGGTAAGGGGGCCTATCCTGGTACTGTGCTTAAGGCTGATATGGTCTAGCACTTTGAGCTTGCTGTCTTTTGATGGTAACCAGCTCATTTCCCAAATTTTGCAATTGTTTCATGACCTCTTGGAGTTCATTTGAAGCACTAGAGGATGAAGTAGAAGTTTCACTTGAACTTTGATTTCTAGGGGTGAGAATAGGAGCCAACGTGGGTGCTTGACTAGTGCTTGGGTTTTCTAAGTTTGGATACAAGGGCATGGGAGGCCTAGGAGCCAGTTTACCAGCTTGAATAAGATAGTTTTCGGCTCTAATGGCAATGCTATAAGCAGCAGGTAAGGTTGTGCCTCCCATAGATTGAATTAACATAGAAATATCAGAAGTCAAAGCTTTAAGGTAATATAGAAAATCACCTTCTGCTGTTGGCCTGACTGCTACTGGAATCCTATCCCAAGACCTTTGAAATCTGAAGTTTAAATCGGTCAGCTGCTCATTGGGGGCTCTCTTGATAGTTGTCAGCTGCTCCAAAAGAGAAAAGGAAGCCCATTTTGGGCGGATCGGAGGATTCTGTCCCAAACAGCACTGGGACATCTGGGACAAAAATATGCGAAGGGCGCGAAAAGCCGGCACACCCACGGACCAATCAAATCATGACACGTTTCACAAGGGAGAAAGTCCAAAAGTCAAAGGGCGAGGTTTCAAGCACTGACCTGAGCCAATCAAAAGAGGACACATGTCTAATGAAGCAAGAAAACCCACAGGACAGAGAGGAGAGAGAATTACATATCCAATCAGCGCATGCCACGTGTCATCCAGGTGGCAGAGCGCGGGAAAAATTTCAAAATGCATTTTCGCCTGTTTTGTGCCCTAAATCTTCAAATCAACATATCTTTCGATCCAGAGCTCAGATTTGCACGTTCTTTATATCAACGGAAAGCTTGTGAAATTCTCTACATGATTTCGGGGTTAATCTTGAGTTTTGGTGCATTCTAGAGAGAGAAAATTGAGAAATGTCTCTGACGCGTGTTCATGGCCAGAAGTTACATTCCAGCGACCAGATTTAATGCATAATGGGTTGCCTTCTCCTGTAATCCGGTCAAAATGACAGGGTATGGGTTTGTAAGGTCCCCCATGCCATTTTAATGCACCTGCAGTTAAGAAGGGATGGGCTCTCATGTTTTTGTACGTTTTCGGTCCACTGGGCTCAACCCATGCAATGTAAAAGCCAGATTTGGATCATTTCTAAGGGGGAACAATTTTGACATACCAACTTCTTCTTTCAGCTCCAGCAAGTGACTGAAGCAAGGATCAAACCTCTCCAAAGATTGTAACAGTTTTCTTTTACCTCTTTGAGGGTGTAATGCGTGTTTTTGACACTGGAAATGATAATGCAAGCTCTGTGAATGGTTTTCAGTCCTCTGTTTGTATTATTTGCTTTATTTCAAATCCTAAATTATACCTTATCAGTCTGTGTATGTTTTATGATGTGAACTTTGATCTGTGTCTATTTGCATGACAAATATGTTTCACCACTCCTTTTGGTGCATCACCACCTTTAGTTAGTTTCATATTTTTTGCATTTCTATCCCTGTCTCCTTGCAGTTTAGAGTAGGATTAGGATCTGAACCTCTGTAGTTTTGCAAAATATAGATATGAATCAGAGGAGTTTGAGGAACCAGCCTCTAATCTGGAGATTCCTCTCTCAGTTTCACAAGTACCCACACTTGGAGAGAGGTTTCCATGTTGTGCAATCACACTGGATGCTAGAGTGATCAACCTAGAAGCTTGATCTGCATCCAGGGGTGCTGTGAGTCTGCAACAACATTAAGGAGGATGAAGCTTTGCTTTCATTGCAAAGATCATTGGGAGCCTGGAAATCGTTGCCTTGTGTTGGTCGTCAAATAAGACTTTTAAGAAGAGCAACAGTCAGGGGACAAGAAGTCCCTCCTCTTTAATGGGAGAGGTTCCCTTATTCAGAAACGAACTTATTTACAAATGTACAACACATTATTTTCTTGTTGAACTTGGATATTACGAAAGTGTTTTCAATGAGGATGTTCAAGTACAAAAGGACAGAGGAATGGGAAGACGAGAAAGAGCAGAAAGGCAACATGCAGAATTATAGATAACAGAATAATTCTTTATGTATGCAAAGTTACAGTGAATTTAGAACAAGATATTTCGTGTCAGATAAATAAGATGGAATTCAAAGATACAAAGTTCTGTAAATAACATCTGCTAGAACACGGAGTTTCTTAACATAACACAGATTCATTAATCAAGGACACAAAGTTCCTTCTTGGTTATACAAGATCACCGTGCTTGCAAAGTCGAAGAGTATGCAATCGGCAAGACTAATAAACTTGAGACAAATGATCTTCGCAAAGAAAATAAATGAAAGCTTAGGAATAACAGAGATCAGATAGACAAAGAATGGAAAGTCCTTCTGTATTGATTTCTTTATGATCTATTTACACTTTCAGAAAATATGCCAAGTTCTTCCTCCACTATTAGAATGGCGTGAAGAAGGCCATTATATAGCTTACAAATCAGTTACTCTTCGTAACCGCTTCTTTAACCAAGAACAGTTAAGGACCGCCAATCGCAATACCTTAACTTCTTACAAAGAAAACGGAAAAAGAAAGGGAAGAAGAGAAAAGAACAAGGAGAAGAAGACAGGTGGCCAGTCACTGAGAGGGACCCACTGACTTCAGAATCCGCTGCCTGAATTTCTTTAACGCCTCAGCTATGTCTCAGAAATCTCATCCTGAAGATGACAGTGTATGTCTTTGAAAGCAGAGATGACCAGTGTCTTGAAAACTTCGTCCTTCTGCCAGTTGTTCTTCATTTCTCCCAAGCCTCCTCCAAGACTCTGATCTTCCCAAGATTTTGAGAGATTATCCTTGACGTCATCGAAAACCTTATTCGCCAGCAAGATGTTTGAGCAAAAGATAGCAAGGAAGCAGTGTGAGAAATGCAAAAAGGGGGTCTGCCCGTTATATATCCGTTGAGGAGAGAGAAAGGTGATCAATGCGCATTAAATTCATATCTATTAGTTTGAAAAACAGCATATTCAGGTAGAGCGGGAAAAACTAAGTATGAATGGCATTTGGTTCGTTTGGGACAGGTGAGACGCGAATGCGTGAAACACGCGGCTCGGCTGATTCGGGCGAAGCAGGGAGAAGGCGCACAAATACCTTTTGGGACAATTGGGAAGAAAACGCGCGAAGTACGCGACGCGGGTGTTTCGGCCGAAATTGGAACAACTTGCACTTTTTAACTTTGGGACATTTGGGACAAAAAGTTCCGAAGGACGCGACTCGGCCGGTTCAGGCGAAAATGGAACGACTCGCACGAAAAGTTTGGGACACTTGGAACATGAAAGAGCGAAGTACGTGGTTCGGGTGTTTCGGCCGAAAGTTGAACAGCTCACACATTAAGTTTGGAACACTTGGGATGAAAAGCTCCGAAAGGCCCGAAAATGGAACAACTTCGGGGGTTTCGGCCGATCGGGGAACAGAGCGCAATTTTGAACTTGGGAGAGTTGGGACGAAAAGCTCCGACGGGCCCGAAAATGGAACAACTTCGAGGATTTCGGCCGATCGGGGAACAGAGCGCACTTCAGAACTTGGGACACGCGGGACAAAAATGTCCGACAGGCCCGAAATACATACAAAATGACCCAAAACATGGATTTTTTCAATTTCATGACTTTTTTTTACACTACCAGCTCGACAGAAAAGACACTTGAACTCAAAAATTTTTAAAATTCACTTCTCAAGAGCAGGGGGAATTTTGAGTGGACAACACCTTGGTAAAGGCAAGGTGCATCTCATTGAGGTGATTTCAAACGGGGAGGATGATCACTCGCCAGATACAGATGCAGAGGATAAGGGCGGTGACCATGATGCACGGGGGGAGCTGCCCCAAATAGAGCTTGGCGAGAGTGAGGCATTGGATTCATCCGATGTCACTATTTCTACACTCTCAGGAGTTCCTAGGTACCATCCCTTTCAGCTGAAGGGAGTGCTTAAGGGACAACGGATTGTTTGTTTGGTTGACAGTGGAGCTACGGACAACTTCATTGATGAGGGGTTGGTTGCGAAGCGAGGATTACAGGTTGAGTAATTTGAGGGGTTTAGTGTAAGAGTATTTGAGGGGTCTAGTGTACGGGTATCTTGGGCATGTCATTGGGGCCAATGGGGTTAAGGTCAATCAAGAGAAGATACAGGCAATGCAAGATTGGCCACCACCCAGGAATATCTCTGACTCACGAGGATTCTTAGGGTTATGTGGTTACTATAGGAGGTTTGTGAAGGGTTATTCTCAGCTAGTAGTTCCATTGACAAATATTACACGGAAGCGTGCATTCATTTGGTCAGATGAGGCACAAGTAGTATTTGAGAGGCTTAACGTAATTATGAGCACCTGTCCAGTTTTGGCTCTTCCAGATTTCTCACGGCCCTTCATTTTAAAGTGTGATGCTTCGGGATTGGGGATTGGTGCAATTCTTATGCAGGATCACCATCCTATTTCCTTCGAGAGCCAGAAGTTGAGAGATAATAAGAGATTGTATTCCACCTATGATAAGGAGATGCTTGCCATTATGCATGCTTTGGAAAAGTTCAGACAATATTTGGTGGGTGGAAAATTTGTGGTGAGAGCCGACCACAACAGCTTGAAATATTTCCTAGAACAAAAGGAACTCAATGAGAGGCAACAAAAATGGGTCAGCAGAATCCACGCATATGATTTTGACATTGAGTATGTCAAGGGGACAAAGAATGTAGTGGCAGATGCACTTTCCAGGAAACCCCAGCTTGCTGCCCTATGTTCGTTGAGCGAGATTTCAGCAGATTGGAAATCTCAACTGTTAGTTGAGTATTCCAAAAACACTTGGACATGTGACATTATGGATGGAAAAATTCAGGATGGCCGGTATAAGGTAATCACTGATTTGATCTTGTATAAGGGCAGAATTTACCTAGTTCCTGAATCTGAGCTTAAGGAGAAGATTATGCATGCTTTCCATGATGCACCACTTGTAGGGCATCCAGGGTATTTTAAAACATACAGGAAAATTAGAGAGAGATTATCCTGGAAGGGTCTCAAGGATGATGCCTTGCGCCATGTCCGTGAGTGTATGACTTGTTAGAAGAACAAGTCGGAGCATACTTTCCCAACAGGTTTGCTATAGCCATTGCCAATTCCGGAGCAGAAGTAGGAAAATATTTCGATGGATTTCATTGCAGGTCTTCCCGTGGTGCAAGGGAATGATCGCATTTATGCAGTAGTTGATCGGTTGGCAAAATATGCACACTTTTTCGCTGTCCCTACCAGCTTTAAGGCACCTCATGTGGCTGATTTGTTCTTCCGTCAGATATTCAAGTTGCATGGACTTCCGAAGAACATAGTGACAGTGATAGTAGGTTTATGAGCTTATTTTGGCAGGAGCTTTTCCGTTTGGTTCACACTGAGTTGACTCCTAACACTAGTTATCACCCTCAAACGGATGGAAAGATGGAGATTGTGAACAAATGGATAAAAGGTTATCTTCATAACTATGTTGCAGGACAGCAGAAGGCATGGGTAAAGTTGCTATATTTATGTGAGTATTGCTATAACACCACTTACCATATGTCTATTGGAATGACTCCATTCCGAGCACTGTATGGGTATGATGCAAGATCTTTTGTTGATTTGGCGTTTGGGGACAGTAGAGCTCCCAAGGCTCAAGAGAGTTTACAGGATAGTTAGGACATCCTTAAGGTACTCAAGGAAAATATTCAGTGGGCCCAGAATCAGCAAAATATGTATGCAAATAGGCACAAAGTGGAGAGATCATTTGAGGTAGGAGACATGGTTTTTCTACGTCTTCAGCCTTACAGACAGAGTACTCTCAAGAAGAGTGGGGATAAAAAGCTCAAGCCGCGATTCTATGGGCCATACAGGGTGTTGATGAGAGTTGGTTAAGTGGTATATGAGCTAGAGTTGCCTTCTGAGAGTAAGATACACAATGTCTTTCATGTATTTTTCTTGAAAAAGGCCTTGGGGCAGCACATTATTTCTTCTACAGAGTTACCACCCCTTGATGAGGAAGGGAGATTGGACTTAGTGCCAGAGTAGATCTTGGACAACCGAGAGAGGAGACTTAGGAATAGAGTTATTCGGGAGTTCCTAGTGAGGTGGAAAGAGTTACCAGTGGAAGATGCTACATGGGAGGGCGAATCTATATTACAACATCCAACTCTACAGTTGCTTGGGGACAAGCAATCTCGGGAAGGGAGGACTGTAATGTCCCTCTTTCTCGAATAGTTCAATCGAAGACCTTTGGCCTGTTTTGTCTACCCGACGACCAAAGGGTGTTTTCAAGGGTAACTTCGGTTTATTAATTTTATTATATTGTGCTCAAAATAAAGTAAAATATCATTAAAGCACATATAATTAATTAATAGACTGTTTAAGTGACTTTGACCTAGGAAAGTGCATTTAAATAAATTAATAAATTATTTAAAGTGTCTTCCTGGGCAAAAAATGCGACTTGCCTCGGGGAAGGGTCAAATAAGCCAAAAATGTGACTTGGTTGGAAAAGGAAATAATTAATTAAAAATTAATTATGAGGATTTGGAAAAAGTGCAGCTTGTTCCTTTGGAAGGTTTTTTGGCTATAAGGGAAAAATGTGACTTGGGAAAAGGGCATTCAGATTATTATTATTTTCTCCTGGCAATTAGCTCTGAGCTTTTGCAGAAAAAATCCAAGGATGGAAACCCTCTGGATTATTCCTTTTGCGGACGGAAACCCCAGGAGCAGTGAGAGAAGTTTCCATTCAGGGATCTTCATGGTATTCACAGGTTTTTATTATTCCAATAGTTAGAAAGAGAAATAAATTGCAGTAATGGGCATATAGACTTCTTCTAGAGTGGGGTGACTTCTTCTACAGTGGTTTTATGCAGTATCTGAGATATTTTTCATGATAGATAATTATTGTAATTCCCAGCATCAGATATATATCAAATCGATTTGGTTTGAATCATTTACAGTGGGTTTTTGGACAATATTTATTATTAATCTATCTGCAGATTTATAATTGTATTGCCGTAATATTTAGCATCAGAAATCATTATAAATACACGGATGAATTCTTTATGAAGAAATCTTCCTGTTAAACCCCAGGCACCTTTTTTGTATTCACCCAGTTTGCGGGGTTTGTTTTATTTAATTTATCTATGCAGTTTTAGTATGGTGTTCTATGGATCATTTTGATGTTGTCAATTCAGATTTGAGCCAGATCAATATATATATATATAAAATAAAAAATCAGGCAAAAAGGGGTTTGGGATCTTTCAGCGACTCCAACATTGGTTACCTGGACTATGAATCTGACGAGGGCTATTATGAATCTTTTGAAGATTTTGATGGTCACACATTCGCGGTGTTCACAAGGTCCCAAACACGCCAAAATGTTGAAGCTTCCTCAAGTGGCCAAAGAAGAGAGAGAAGATCCTGGGCCAGATGCTACCATCCTAAAAAGAGGTAGTACACTACCTTATTCATTAGCTCCTAGAGATAAGCATGCAGGTTCTTTCAATCAGCAACAAAGAACCAACAGACAAATGGCTAAAGTAAGTCAAGCTTTCAACATTATTGATCATATTAAAAAGACCAAAATTCAGATGTCAGAAGCTGAGTATTTGAGGGCATTTCCTGATCAATTAAATAGGTTAGTAAAATATGAACAAAGTAATGGTACCAATACTCCAACAAATAGTGTTTCATGGGGTATCTTGTCTAGTCCTAAGATTACTCCCCCTTCAAATAATAATGTTGCAAATTCTTCTCCTGCTACATTTGAAAGGATCAAGCCATTTTATGTGTCATTAATTATTAATGCTTATAAATTAAGTAATTGCATTTTAGATTCTAGAGCATCTGATAATATCATGCCTTCCAAAGTTGTTGACGCTCTGGGTCTCACATTGACAAAAACCATTGGAAGGTGCTATTCAATGGAAAAACAAGTACCTCTTGTTGGGAAGATCAAAGATGCACAAGTAGTACTTTCTTCATTCCCAGACAAAAGATTAAAGTTGACTATCCTTGTAGCGAATATCCCAATATCTTATGGCATGCTGTTGAGCAGGAACTTCTATAAAGAATTGGATGGAGAAGTCAAAATGGATTGGTCTTGTGCGCACATACCAATCAAGGGAATTAATCAAAAATTAGAACATGAGAAGAAATCAAAGTACACAGTATCAAAATATGAGGATTCTAGATCTCAGATTCTGTTGGCTAGATTTTCTACATAGCTGAAAACCTAGGCAGTCATGAGATAAATCTCCCTCATTTACTGGTGAGGCTCCCGTGTAAAATTTGTCAATTAAATATGCTAGTATCTATATGGGGGTATTACTTTAACCATGCAGCTCATGAACCATAGTTGTATAGTTTTGTAACAAGTAAGCAACTGTTTAAAGAAAGGAAATATCTGATGAAGAAGGAAACAATATAAACATAGGAAAGAAAGAGGGAAGATGTGCAACCCAATCAATAGATTACAGAGTTGATTGCATGCAAATAGATAGAACTAATAGATATTAACACACAAAATTATAAGCAAAGGCAGCTTTCAGATCTAGATCTAAAATAACACAAAGTTTATAAGTAGATCTGAGACAAGAGTTAGAAACAAAATGCACCGTGACACAAAGTTCTCCGGAAATCTTCTCCTTTCTATTCCTTTGCTTCAAATAGCTATCAGGGGTTTCAGCACAAAGTCTGGAACACAAGAATGTTACTTACAAATTTTGATCCTTAACCCAAAGGTTCTTCCTCTACTTATAGAATGTAGAAGGGAAATTACAAATGGGAAACTTAATTAAACTAAAACATAAACAAGAAGTAAAGATAACATCTGGCAATCATCTTCCTTTAATTCCTCTCCAAGTGACATGCATCCGGATCTATAGTCAAAATTATACACATCTGTCACTTAACTTATAGAATCGTTCCACATAACTTAAAGTAATGGTTTTAAAACCAACAACTTTAAGTTTTACAATTATATCTGAGAACGTGGAAAATAAAAGAAGAAATAGTAGAAGAAAGATCCGCCAGCTGTAACATCTACATCTTTCTTTTTGTTTTGATACTGAATATACTTGTCGAACATGTAATTAAGCAATTTCCCATCTATTTTAGCCAGAACTTCTTTTTCTATCCTGAATTGCAGCAAGCTTTCATTCAAAACCCCGATGCATACTTCCACATCCTTCAAGATAGGCCCAAATTTTTCAATATCTGATTGCAGCGTTACCAACTTACTGATGGAATCCATCATGAAATGGCTAACAACTCCATCTTTTCTCTCTTACACCATCAGAAGAGATTGTTATCCAATTTCACCCCCCAGGGTTGAATTGATAACATACATCAGGATTCTCAAATCCCAGGCAAATTGATTGATCCAGGGTAAAAATCATGTTTCTAGGGTCCCTTCAGAAAAATTTCTAACTCCCCTGTCCAGGTTGAAAATAACAAGCTCTGAGAAAATGCGAGAAAGTTGCAGAAAATAAGCCTGGGCCAGAAAAAATTGTGAAAATTAGCTAAGTCCTAGTCCCTGGGACAGTTAGGACGTTTGGGACGTCAAGGCGCGGATCGGCCAAAAAGCCTATAGGCGGCCCAGACAACAAAGGGACATCTGGGACAAATGGACGCGAAATGGCCGAATCGGCCGGAAGAAAGAAAATTTGTCCAAGTCCTTTATCGGGAGCAAGCGGGACAAGAGTACGCGAAGGACCCGAACCAGCCGGTTCAGCCGAAGCAGGGAACTTCAGAACAAGGACAAGTGGGAAAAAGAGACGCGCGGGACGTAGATAGCCGAAGGGGCCGAAAGCCAATCAGATCACGCCACGTGTCACCGGCAGAAAAGGGACGAGGAAGCCCATTTTAGGCGGATCGGAGGATTCTATCCCGCGAAGCACTAGGACATCTGGGAAAAAAAGACGCAGTGGACGCGAAAATCCGGCAGGCCCGGGGACAAATCATAGCATGACACGTGTCGCCAAGGAAAAAGGTCCAAAAATTCAAAAGGGCAAGTTTTCGAGCACTGATCCAAACCAATGAAATAGTGCCACGTGTCCAAGTTTAAGGGGCCCACAAGAAAAGCCCGCGAAAAGGTGGAGAGAGAAAATTACTCAGTGAACCAGAGCCTGCCACGTGTCGTGCAGATGGCAGAGCACGGGAAACAGATTTAAAAATCTGTTTTCTTCTATTTTGTTCCCTAAATCTTAAGATCATCATATCTTTCGATCCAGATCTCGGATTTGCACGTTCTTTATATCAACAAAAAGCTGTTGAAGTTCTCTACATGATTCTGGGGTCAATCTTACATTTTGGTGTAGTTTAGAGGGAGAAAATTAAGAAAACGTCTTTGACGCATGGTGATAGACAGAAGTAATGCTTCAACTACCAACTTTAATGCAGCAGACAGCTCGCCGCTCCTGTTAGACAGCCCGTTGTTTTGCCAGAATCCGCCGCTTCTGCCATAATGAGATGATTTTAAATGCTACCAAGAAGTGGTTGGGGGTAGATTCTGGATTTCCTCTCTCTCCCGTCTCATTTCTTCATATATATTGTAAAGAGGAGCTTTTTTAGGAGGTCAGACATTCTTGTTTTGCATCCTCCCTTCTTCCCTCGCTTGCAAGAGAAATTGTGGAGCTTTCAAACCTCCCATATGGGTTGTAATGCTAGTCTTTTTGCCTCTTGGCCACTGTAATGTACTGTATCAACTCTTGAGCAATAATATATGTGTTGTGATTGACTCTCAACCCTCTCATGTATTCAATGCTATCATTTTGATCTCTTATTGCAGTTTGGTTACCTGTGCATGGTGTTTGTATTGCATCTATGTGGTCTGTGTTAAATTTGCAAAACGAGTGTCTAACATTCCTTGGTGCATCACCTTTGTAGTTTAGGTTTTATTCTATGCATTTTCTTACCCTGTCTCCTTGGCAAGTTAGATTAGGTTTTAGCAAACCCTCTGCATTTTTGTGTGCATCTAAACAGAGGAATAGGAACCAGCCTTCTCTAGAGAATCTTTCCTCATCTTTACAAGTCCCATGCTTGGAGAAAGGATTCCATGTTGTACAATCACACTGGATGCCTGAACATCAACCTAGAAGCCTGATTTGCATCCAGGGGTGCTGTGAGTCTGTAACAACATTTTTGGCACGCCCGGTGGGACACTAGAGGTCTCATTTTTATTGCAGCAAAGTTGATATGCATCTGCTGCAATTTTCTTAGTTATAAGAGCTATTATTTGCATATCTGGCGACTCCGCTTGGAAGAATCAACTGGTTTCAGTAGTGCAGGCCTGAAACTCATGAGAAGAATCACCACAAGGTCAAGAGTTGGAGAAGAAGAAGTGATGTTTGAATACCTGCAGTTATCTCCAAGAAGAAGGCAAAGAGGAAGAAGGATTCAAAGGTCTCCATCTCCACCAAACAGAACTCTCTCAACTCCTCCACTTGACAGGCCTTTCATTCAGTATACAAGGGTTTTAAGACCGATTAGAATGGCTCAGAACAATCCCTACGTCAACTTCACAAGCAGCAGCCCACTTGCTCACAATGCACAACATCCAGTTCCTATTGCAGCCTTGAAGAACATTCCCTACTTCACCGGAGAAAATCATACTACTCTAGGTGATCATGTTAAAGATATTGCTAACCTTTGTGCAATCCATGAAATCAATGAAATGCAAGTGGCCGTCAAGTTACTGGCATCTTCCTTTAAGGGTAAAGCATTACAATGGTTTAGGAGCCTTGGAGCTGGTTCCATCTCAAACTGGAATCAGCTGTGTATTGCACTTCACGAGCAATTTGGAGAGAAGGGAGACAACTTGTCTCTTTTGGAGCAGCTGACAACTATCAAGAGAGCCCCCAACGAGCAGCTGACTGACTTCAACTTCAGATTTCAAAGGTCTTGGGATAGGATTCCAGTTGCAGTCAGGCCAACAGCAGGAGGTGCTTTTCTATATTACCTTTTGAATTATGATATTTCTATGTTAATTCAGTCCATGGGAGGCACAACAATCCCTATGGCTTATAGCATTGCCATTAGAGCCGAAAACTGTCTTATTCAAGCTGGTAAACTGGCTCCTAGGCCTCCCATGCCCTTGTATCCAAACTTAGAAAATCCAAGCACTAGTCAAGCACCCACTTTGGCTCCTGTTCCCACCCATAGAAACCAAAGTTCAAGTGAAACTTCTACTTCATCCTCTAGTGCTTCAAATGAACTCCAGGAGGTCATGAAACAGTTGCAAAACCTAGGCAATGAGCTGGTTACTCTGAAGAGGCAGCAAGCCCAAGGTTTCAGACCTTCTTATCAACCCCAAGCTCAGCCTAATATGCAGCCATACCAACCACAAAGACCACCTAATCCAGCTGCAAATATGAATCAAACAAGGCCTCCTGCCAATAGACCATTCCAACCTTATAATCTAAATGCCATATCTGCCTCTAAGGCATTAGTGCCAACACAGAACAACATTTCTCAGGAATCTGATTGGTGTTTTCCATGCAACGAGCCTCACAACCAATCCATGTGTTTCAATGGTGCTCTCAATCAAGCACTAATGGTGACAACTACTGGTGTGGAGGGTGAGGGTAGTCAAGAAAACAGCCAACAACCAGAAACATTCCAACAGCAATCAGCCCCAAATGACACCACATTAGTGAACTCGCAAGTGGAAGATTTCTGTGGCATGAATCAAGCAGTCTCTCAAGGTGTTGCAGCCAACACAAGGTCAAAGAGGAGAAATTTGGGTGAAGAACAACCATTAGCCCCAGCCAATCCACAAACTTACACAGCTCCATAAATGATTGGCAAGCAAAGCCCAGTTTCAAGTGCAAAAGGACAGCCAAGAACAGCCCCTAGGCCAACTCAAATGCCAGCTGTTGCTGCCCATATGCAAGGGGTGAATGTGCAAACCAAGGGACAACAAAAGGATACTTCATCCCCATTCAATATCATTGAACAGATGAAGAAGACTAACGTCAATATATCAATGTGGGAATCCCTATCCATCCCAGGACAAAGAGATCTACTGCAAGCTGCCATGAAGGACTGGTCAACTTCGAATCAGTGGGTTCAGATGCAAGACAAAGTGCTTACAAATGCTGCCCAGCCTGAAGGAAGTCATGGAGCACAACAAGGTAAAATGTTGAAGTCCCCTCCTTTCTATGTTTCATTAATCATTGGGGATAAACTAGTACAAAATTGCATGATTGATTCCGGGGCAAGTAGCTCAGTGATGCCCAAGCAAATAGCTGATCAGCTGGGTCTCCAATATGATGTAATATCTAAAGGGGTAGTGCAATTGGATGGGACAGCAATAGCAACAGTTGGAGTGATTAAAAACTTGAGTCTTACCTTGCATGCATGTCCAAATGTTATTGTCTTACAAGATATATCAATCATAGACCTTCCACCACTCTTTGCCCTTTGCTTGTCAAGGGACTTCACAGCCAAGATTCGGGGATATTTGTCTGCTGATTGGTCTCACATGTTGTTTAGAACAAGGTATGGAACTAAGGCTACAATTAGGTCTGAACCTATTGCAAAATTCCATATTGAGTCTTACACTCCAAGTCAAATTAATGCCAATTGCTCAGCATTTGATCAAGAATATCACCCTAGTACTGATGAGGCTGACACCAAGGTTGGAAGTATCCCGGACCTAACTCTTGATGAATGGGCAAACAAGATACATGCTTTTGATCCCTATCAAGAAGTAGAAGAATCTGAGCTGGGAGTTTATTCTATACAAGAAGAAAATCAACCTGTTCCTAGCATCACCAAGCCAAGCCATAATGATGACAATGAGGTATGGCAGCTGTTTTTTGACGGATCAAGGAGTAGGCAAGGTGCGGGAGGTGGAGCCATGCTTGTTTCACCTCAAGGCATCAAATATTATTTAGCTTTTCGTTTCCAGTTTTCTTGTTCAAACAACACAGCTGAATATGAGGCCTTGATTCATGGACTTCATTGGGCTAGGAAAAAAAGGATAAATAACTTGCAGGTGTTCGGGGATAGCGAGCTAATCGTTAACCAAGTTAGAGGACAACTTGTCGCTTTTGGAGCAGCTGACAACTATCAAGAGAGTCCCCAACGAGCAGCTGACTGACTTCAACTTCAGATTTCAAAGGTCTTGGGATAGGATTCCAGTGGCAGTCAGGCCAACAGCAGGAGGTGCTTTTCTATATTACCTTAAAGCTTTGAATTCTGATATTTCAATGTTAATTCAGTCCATGGGAGGCACAACAATCCCATGGCTTATATCATTGCCATTAGAGCCGAAAACTGTCTTATTCAAGCTGGTAAACTGGCTCCTAGGCCTCCCATGCCCTTGTATCCAAAATTAGAAAATCCAAGCACTAGTCAAGCACCCACTTTGGCTCCTGTTCCCACTCCTAGAAATCAGAGTTCAAATGAAGCTTCCACTTCATCTCCAAGTGCTTCAAATGAACTCCAAGAGGTCATGAAACAGTTTCAAAATTTGGGAAATGAGCTGGTTACTATTAAAAGGCAACAAGCCCAAGGTTTCAGACCTTCCTATAACCCTCAAGCTCAGCCTAATAGGCAGCCATACCAACCACAAAGACCACCTAATCCAATTGCAAATGTGAATCAAACAAGGCCTCCCGCTAATAGACCATTCTAGCCCTATAATCCAAATGCTATATCTGCCTCTAAGGCATTAGTGCCAACACAGAACAACATTGCTCAGGAATATGGCTGGTGCTTTCCATGCAACGAGCCTCATAACCAATCCATGTGTTTCAATGGTGCTCTCAATCAAGCACTGATGGTGACAACTACTGGTGTGGAGGGCGAGGGCAGTCAAGGAAACAGTCAACAACAAGAAACATTCCAACAGCAATCAGCCCCAAATGACACCACGTTGGTGAACTGGCAAGCAGAAGATTTCTGTGGCATGAATCAAGCAGTTTCTCAAGGTGTCGCATCCAACACAAGGTCAAAGAGGAGAAATTTGGGTGAAGAAAAGCCATTAGCCCCAACCAATCCACAACCTTCCACGGCTCCACAAATTATTGGCAAGCAGAGTCCAATTTCAAATACACAAGGGCAGCCAAGAACAGCCCCTAGGCCAACTCAAATGCCAGCTGTTGCTGCCCACGTACAAGGAGTAAGTGTACAAACCAAGGGACAACAAAAGGATACTTCATCCCCGTTCAGTATCATTGAACAGATGAAGAAGACTAACGTCAATATATCAATGTGGGAATCCCTATCCATCCCAGGACAAAGAGATCTGCTACAAGTTTCCATGAAGGATTGGACAACTTCGAATCAGAAGGTTTAGATGTAAGACAAAGTGCTTACAAATGCTGCCCAGCATGAAGGAAGCCATGGAGGGAAACAAGGTAAAATGTTGAAGCCCCCTCCTTTCTATGTTTCATTAATCATTGGGGATAAACTAGTACACAATTGCATGATTGATTCCGGGGCAAGTAGCTCAGTGATGCCCAAGCAAATAGCTGATCAGCTGGGTCTCCAATATGAAGTAATATCTAAAGGGGTAGTGCAATTGGATGGGACAACAATAGCAACAATTGGAGTGATTAAAAACTTGAGTCTTACCTTGCATGCATGTCCAAATGTTGTTGTCTTACAAGATATATCAATCATAGACCTTCCACCACTCTTTGCCCTTTGCTTGTCAAGGGACTTCACAGCCAAGATTGGGGGGTATTTGTCTGCTGATTGGTCTCACATGTTGTTTAGAACAAGGTATGGAACTAAGGCTACAATTAGGTCTGAACCTATTGCAAACTTCCATATTGAGCCTTAAACTCCAAGTCAGATTAATGTCAATTGCTCAGCATTTGATCAAGAAGATCACCCTAGTACTAATGAGGCTGACACCAAGGTTGGAAGTATCCCGGACCTAACTCTTGATGAATGGGCAAACAAGATACATGCTTTTGATCCCTATCAAGAAGTAGAAGAATCTGAGTTGGGAGTCTATTGTATACACGAAGAAAATCAACTTGTTCATAGCATCACCAAGCCAAGCCATAATGATGACAATGAGGTATGGCGGCTGTTTTTTGACGGATCAAGGAGTAGGCAAGGTGCAGAAGGTGGAGCCATGCTTGTTTCACCTCAAGGCATCAAATATTATTCAACTTTTTGTTTCCAGTTTTCTTGTTCAAACAACACAGCTGAATATGAGGCCTTGATTCATGGACTTCATTGGGCTAGGAAAAAAGGAATAAATAACTTGCAGGTGTTCGGGGATAGTGAGCTAATCGTCAACCAAGTTAGAGGACAACATGCTACAAAGAACGACTTGTTGAGGAGCTACAAGAATAGGGTATGGGACCTCATTGAGGATTTCGAAGCTTTCAACATTGTGTCCATACCCGAGAAGAAAAATGAAGCCGCAGATAGGCTCGCAGCAGTTGGAGCAACGTTTGATGTGGTTGACAACATCAAAAGGGAAAAAACACAGCCACATATCCATGTGATTGTGAGGCCAGCAGTTCCAGATAATAACACAAGCTGGCAGGTGTTTGAGAACGATCAACAAATCGTCAATTTTCTACAGGAAGAGGCTGAATTCTCAGCTAGAAATCAAGACAGATTAGAGCAGCAGTATGGGGATCAAGTAGTGCAGCTGCGGACAAATAAGCTTCCTAAGGGTTTAGTAACATTGGAGTCTATCTTCAACCCTAACGACCAGTTCCGTAAGGAAAAGGCTAACATATAGGTCAAGAGAGAAGATTCAGAGCCAATTCTGGTTGAGGAAGGCAAAATACTTCAAATTGGTAAAGTGGCCACTGAGCAAGAGAAATCAGATTTCATACAGCTTTGCCAAGAATTTCCAGATGTCTTCGCTTGGAGCTATGAAGACTTGAGAGGATTCAATCCGAAGTTGGCACAACATACCATAGAATTGGATCCAGATGCTAAACCCATCAGGCAGAAGCAGAGACCTGTCAACCCTCACATTGAGCCTCTAACGAAGAAAGAGCTTAACAAGCTAATAGAGGCAAGCATTATATTCCTGATCAAGCACTCAAGCTGGGTTGCAAACTTGGTTCTGGTCTGGAAGAAGAGTGGAGAAATTAGGTTGTGTGTAGATTTCCGGGACCTCAATAGGGCATCTCTCAAAGACCATTACCCACTTCCTTCAATGGAACAAATATTGCAAGTAGTATCCGGTTTAGAGAGATTCTCTCTCCTAGATGGCTACTCAGGGTATAATCAGGTGATGGTGAAAGAAGATGACCAATTCAAGACGGCTTTCACCACCAAATGGGGGACCTATGCCTACAAGAAGATGCCATTTGGACTATCCAACATGCTGGAGCCACCTTCCAAAGGGCAATGGATATGGCATTTAAGGGGTTGATCAACAAAATAGTTCTAATATATCTTGACGACATCACTGTATTCTCAAAAAATGCAGCGGATCTATCTATGTCATTTGAGGCAAGTATTTCAGAGATGTAGAAGAGTTTGGGGTATCATTGAATCCCAAAAAGTGCATCTTTCTTGGCTCACGAGGGAAAACTTCTAGACCATATTGTTTCGAAAGGAAGGGACTTGACGATTGACCCAGAGACGGGTTGAAGCAATTCAGAGCATTGCCATTGCCAAGTCACAAGAAGGCTCTTCAAAGCTTCTTGGGAAGGATCAATTTTGTCCGCAGGTTTGTTCCAAACTTTGCAGCTCTCGTAAAGCCAATAACGCTAAAATGTTAAAGAAGAGCATGGCATTTAAGTGGACATGGCTGAAGGCAAGGCAGAGTTTTGAGGCAATAAAAGAGGCTATATCTCAAGCCCCAACTCTCGTCAATCCAAACTTCTCCAAGGACTTCGTGCTATATGCCTTCGGTGGTGGATGACACAATTTCTGCAATCCTGGCACAACAAAACAAAGATAGGATTATGAACAACCAGATTGCCTTTCTTCAGTCAAGAGCTTGGAGGAATACGAAACTGAGATACTCATTTCATTGAAAAGCATGTACTTGCAGTGATCAAGATGTTTAAAGAAATTCAAGCACCTAGTCTCAAACAACAAGATTCAATTATTGGTCTCTCATGCTAGGAGTCAAGGACTTCCTTCTAAACAAGGATCTGAATGAGAAAAGCGTGTAGGGTGGATAACTCGTGTCATGGAATATGACATCGAGATCAAGGTCACCAAACTAGTAATGTGGAAAGGGACTATGTGAATAGCTAGCCTTGGGGAAGTCAACAGGTTGAAGCAGGTGCAATGAAAAAGAGACTGTCTTGACAGTCCACTACAGCCATGAGCCAAGTGGCAATCATGAAGAATGATGATGCTTCTCCTACTCCTTGTTGGACTCAGAGATATGATACACTTCCTATAGCACAGGACTATGCCCACCGGAAATGAGCAAGAGCAAAGAGGAGATACTTCAGATTACAAGCCATTCCATATGTGCATTGTTGATGGTGTTTTGTTTAAGAAAGACATCAATGGGGTTCTATTGAGGTGCATTGGGATTGGTCAAATTGAGAGGGTGTTGGAAGAGTTTCATGATGGACTATTCTGGTGGCCATTTTGCGCCAAGAGTGACAGCTCTAAAAATCATGAAGGCAGGTTATTATTGGCCTAAAATATTCAACGATTGCTATGCATGGATCAAGAGGTGTAAGAATTGTGCATTCTTTAAAGGAAAAGAGAAGACAGCTGCCCTTCCATTGCATCCAATCTCCCGTTGACCAACCAGTTCATGCAATGGGGTTTGGACTTCACTGGAGTCATTCAACCCAGTTGTTTCAAGCCAAGGCATAAATGGATTTTGACAGCCACAGACTACTTCACCAAATGGACATGAAGAGGTAGCACTCAAAGAGGTAAATGAGTCTAACATCCATTAGAGCTTTTTATGAGATGGGGTAACATTACCAGATTCGGTGTACCTGCACAAGAAAATTGATAATGCATTGAAGCATTCATTGGAACAAGGTGACTGAGTGGGCTGTCAAGAATGGTATGGGTACCTAAGCAATAGTCAGGATCAACTATTACTGTTCAGGGTAATGGCCAGGCCAGAGTCTACAAACAACTGAATTTACAAGAGATCATTAGGAGGACTCATTGATGAGAATCAGAGGTCTTGGCATACCAAGCTGAAATCAGCCTTATGGGCTGATAGATCACTGCCAAAAGATCCACAGGTAAGCTCTCCATTCAGCTTGTCTATGGAAGCTAGAGGCAAGCTTGTCCCATGATATCACTTGCAAGTTGCCATACATTAGAACATCATGAAGCAGTTGGAGTTACTTGAATTTGAGCCCATGGAGGTGAGGTATGCAGAGTTGATGGATCTGCAAGAATCAGAAATCAGGCATCCCAAGTACAATGAGATAAAGATCATCCTTTGAATGCAAGAAGCACCTTTGATAGGAAGGCAAAAGACAAGACTTTTCGAAGTTGGAGAACTAGTGTATGAAATGGGATGTGACAGATGCAAAACCGGGAAGGCATTCACGCAAATTTGATGCCATTTGGAGTGGCCCCGACATGGTCATCGAAAATAGAAGAACAGCAATGCTTTCAATCATCTCATTGGACGGTGAAGAACTGCAGATTCCTTTGAGTCAATGGAATCTATCGGCAAGTTGAAAAAGCTGAAAAGGACTAGTTCATCCTTGTAAATATTAGTCACTAGATTTTACTTCCTCTAAGTGCGTGTGCACATTGTCTTGTTGTAAGTTACTTTTGCTTTTCCCTAAGTGCTTTGGCACATCTTTATGTTCAGTCCTGTCAGTTGAGTTTTGTAGCTACCGGCATGTGCTAGTCAGAAAGTAGATTGCATTTCGGGTAACCCGGTTGCACATATCAAAGTTTGGCTATATAATAAAGCCAATTGCTATTGTAAGATGACTCCATGCCCAATGGATCGCTAAAAGGAACTGGAAGATCTCACCTAGCAGGCAGGAGTGACCCCAAAAAGTAAGCCAAATTGTTATCCAAATTTCACCCCCCAGGTATAATTTGCAGCTAACTAAGCCAGTAGTTTGGCTGTAATCAAGGCAACTAGTAGTGGTGTTCTATCTATGCTTTTGTTTCTTATTGAAATATTTGTTTTAAAGGGCTTCTTACCTCTCATCGTAATACTGTATTTCTTTTGGTAAAATTTTTGCCCAAATTCTGCACTATATTTTATATTGTTTCAGTAAAAGGAATAGGCCGTAGGAGATCTTGGTAAAGTAGAGAAGTTTAGCGGCGTCGAGGGCGTGTTTTGGCGCGAAAATCCCAGGTAGATCGAGACAAGTCCAAAAGACATCTGGGACAAATGGACGCGAAATGCCCGAATCGGCCGAAGGTTAAGAAAATTTGTCCAGTCCTATTACTTCGGGAGTCAAGCAGGGACAAGAGGACATGAAGGACGCATGAACTAGCCGGTTCGACCGAAGCAGGAAACTTCAGCACAAGGACAAGTGGGACAAAGGGACGCGCGGGACGCAGATAGCCGAAGGGGCCGAAAGCCAATCAGATCATGCCACGTGTCACCGGCAGAAAAGGGACGAGGAAGCCCATTTCTACTAAGATCAGAGGATTCTGTCCTACGAAGCACTGGGACATCCGGGACAAAAAGACGTGGTGGATGCGAAAATCCGGCAGGCCCGTGGACAAATCACAGCATGACACGTGTCGCCAAGGAAAAAGGTCCAAAAAGTCAAAGAGGTAGAGTTTTCGAGCTAGGAAAGAACCAATGAAACTAGTGCCACGTGTCCAAGTTTAAGGGGCCCACAAGGAAAAGCCCGCGAAAAGGTGGAGAGAGGAATTAGCTCAGCGAATAAACAGAGCCTGCCACATTGTATTTGATCGTTCCAGATGGCAGATTGCGCGGGAAATGTGATCTTATTTAAAATGCATTCCGTTATTTCCTGTTTTGTGCCCTAAATCTTCAGATTTCATATAAACTTTCGATCCTAGAGCTCAGATTTGCACGTTCTTTATATCAGTTAAAAAGCTGTTGAAGGTTCTCTACATGATTTTAAATCAATCTTGCATTTTGGTGCAAAACGGAGGGAGAAAATTAAGAAAACGTCTCTGACGCGTGGTGATAGACAGAAGTAATGCTTCAACAACGCAACTTTAATACAGCAGACAGCTCGCCGCTCCTGTTAGACAGCCCGCCGTTTTGCAGGATCCGCAACTTCTGCCATAAATGAGATGATTTTAAATGCTACCAAGAAGTGGTTGGGGCAGATTCTGGATTTCCTCTCTCTTCCCTCTCTCATTTCTTGATATATATTGTAAAGAGGAGCTCCTTTAAAGTCAGACATTTTTGTTTTACATCCTCCCTTATTCCCTCGCTTGCCAGAGAATTTAGTGGAGCTTTCAAACCTCCCATATGGGTTGTAATGCCAGTCTTTTTGCCTTTTGGCCACTGCAATGTACTGTATCGACTCTTGAGCAATAATATATGTGTTGTGATTGACTCTCAACCCTCTCATGTATTCATTGTTGTCATTTTGATCTCTTATTGCAGTTTGGTTACCTGTGCATGGTGTTTGTATTGCGTCTATGTGGTCTGTGTTAAATTTGCAAAACGTGAAGGTGTCTAACATTAACTCGGTGCATCACCTTTCTAGTTTAGGTTTTATTCTATGCATTTTCTTACCCTGTCTCCTTGGCAAGTTAGATTAGGTTTTAGCAAACCCTCTGCATTTTTTGTGTGCATTGAACAGAGGAATAGGAACCAGCCTTCTCTGGAGAATCTTTTCTCATCTTTACAAGTCCCACGCTTGGAGAAAGGATTCCATGTTGTGCAATCACACTGGATGCCTGAACATCAACCTAGAAGCCTGATCTGCATCCAGGGGTGCTGTGAGTCTCCAACAACAGATACCTCTATGAGGATCAACCATATCTAACTTGTTTGCCACAAACATTGAATTTATTTGTAAACTCACTACCTACATTTGAAAATTTGAATCAACTAGGTAGTTAATCCTTGTAAACATTCAATTGTCCTCAGACTTCAGGTTGAAATCTCCTATAAATACCATGCAAACTGAGTGGAGCTTTGTCTTGTCAAAGAGAATAGAAAGCTTTGACAATCAATTATTAGCTGCCGGCTTTATGCTCACTTTGCTTTCACCAGATCTGGAGTTTATTTTCACTACTATGTTCTCATGGTCTAGAGTTTATCATCACGAGTTCCTTCAGTTGAGGAAGATGCCCTTGCATAATTAGCTAGCTGGTATTCCCTGCGAATCTATAAAAAGCTTGGTGAATCCTTTGAGCTCTTTCCATTGAGATGAATAGCGTTCAATCCTAGGTTCCCTGCATCTTCAATCTGGATGGGAACAACCAAGATGACTGCTACTGTTCCTGCTAAACGGGCTGAGAAGAAGAATTGCCAAAAACTTAGTGGCTAGATCTTGACGCAAGCTGGGAGACCTGCATTCATGAAGCCTGTCTTTCTCTGCTCATTTACTGATGTCAAGGCTAAGGAATAAAGTGTCTGTCAATGTCTGTGTATCTTGCTTTAATCCTATCTGTGGGTTTTCCCCCAATTACTTTGGTCACTGAATTTGCATGAACCATTAGCTCTCCCTTCTGTCTTTCCTTTGGCTGGAACTGACAACTCAGCAAACTTCTACCTTGAATATTCAATAATCAACCTTGAAGTGTAATCCTTGACCAACTTTAGGTTTTCTATCTCATTCACACCTAAACTCATGAGCAGCTGCAAGTACATGTTCTTCCAAGTTGATCTCTTCTCTAAATCTTCTGGGATTATTTGCAAAGCCAATCATCGAGAAATTGTTCTTTGGGGAATAAGAAGTCACAATATACCACCACCTCATGCTCAGATGTCTCTGCAGGAAATCTGCCACAGTGTTCATGGTTGCCATCCTTTGAAAATTGTCCAAGGGTTTCAGTACAATGCTCTTTCAAATTCTGCCATTTGTGCTTTCATGATTCTTTAGGGAGAGGTTAAGATCCTCTAGTTTGAGTGTAAAGACGAACAATGCTGGATTCAATGGTGGAAAGCAGTATCTTGTTTTGAGGCTGCCGACAGTGATGTGAGTTGACGCCTGGAGAAGCTTCATTTCAAACACTGGTACAAATAGATGTGGACTTTTCCTTCTCTAAATGAGACTTCCATCTAAAGCATTAAATCTTTTGCAGTCTTTTGCACCTTTCTCCTTCATGACCTTTTGTTGGAATCTCTTGCAATGAAATTGACCCATGTGATTTGTTCATCAAAATTTCGTCCGAGAAAATACCCCTTTGTTAGACAACGAAGTGAAGTGTTAAGACAAAACGGCCGGATACTCTACCTTTCTTCAATTGTCTGACAACCACTTATGCTTTTGAAGTACATGTGAACTCTAATCTCCTCCCATCTGATGGTATGTGTCAAGTAATCCTCACATGCATCATCTGTGAGATTTGTAGGTTTCCTTCTCTAAACCCATACCCCTCAATATTTGCATGCAGCTTTATGAAAACCAATTGAAATCTCTCTTTCTAACTTCGTATTTTCGCTTTTGCACTTCATCCAAAAGTCTTCTAATGAAGAACATGCGAACTATTCTGGGAGATGTTCTCTTCGCTTCCCCCATCTGTTTTCAAAGTTCATTTCTTGCCAAGTAGAACTTGAGGATCTCATACTGCAGAGGAAACATTTTTCTTCAATTCCTTTGGCTTTTTATGAATGCTCTGGCAGCTGCAATAGTCCACTGTGAATCGGAAAGCTAGCCTGTAGCTTGTGCAAATGTTTCGACTGTATAGTCATGCATCTCCACGAGATGTCTTCTCAACTCCATGATGACCCAATGCTGTCGTTTGGATATTCTGGCAACTTGACTGGTTCTCCCTCAAAATCCTCTGAAGCCTGGAGAATATGTTGAGTCCGCAAACTGGATGAAGATACTGCCATGCTGGGAGACAGCTTCCCAAGCTTCAATCTTGCTCAACCTGCTGCATACCTTTCTTCACTATTCACGGGCTGCAAATGAATCCGTAGAAGAATCTCATCATTGATTTGCATCTGAAGCTAATCTTTATTGCATTCAGGCACATTGTCAAGCTTAAGGGATAAAGCACTCATAGATAGGATTTTTATCATTTAACACTTCTGTGGTATCCAGTTTGGAAAATTTCACCCTATGAAGCTAGTTGCATATACCAAGGTATGAAGTCATTTTGAAGAACTGATAATGTCCGCCTCACACTTCGGAGTTGCTCGCTGATGTTGTCACTAATGATCTCCACCCACTTAATTATTGAATCAACTCTGTTGATCTTAATGGTTCTCACAAAAGCGTACATCTATGAGTGGAAGTTATTAGTATTAGCTTCCCCATTTATCCTGCATAAGCAATTTGGTGATGTCATCAACCTCCTGCACCAGATTGGATCATGGAAGAGTCCTTGGGAACTTCGACTATGATTGGGCTTCTTCATGTATTTGTTGTTCATTATACCCACGCAGTCCGCTTTATGATTTTCCCATCTATTGTTGGCATCTTGCATGCTAATAGTAATCACCACCTGTCTGTGCTGGAATCTTAAGGCAATAATTGATGAACTATGACGTCCAACCTGATTATTGTCTTCCCTGCAGCATCTCGGATTGATCTAGACAGAGGATGGTAAGACCTTGCACACTCCATGACAAACTCAGACAATTGAGCTGTGAATGGAAATGTTGAAGCTCGAATAATCCCGCTGCTTTTGACTTCCCGCATAAGAGATGATCTTACCAATGGCCTTGGATCTGTCAATCAATTCAGATGATAGGTTTAGGTCCCATGTCTGTATCTTGATTTCGGTGAGCCTAGAAGTAATGCATGATTTTGTTGACCTTTCTCTTTCATCATGCTTCATCATGGCCTTGGAATAATCTTTGTCTGAGCAACTCTTTTTCTTTTATTTTGCTAGAATCCCTTGTACAATTGGTGCAGATCTAAAATTTTCTTCTGATTCAGAGGATATATTCAATGTATTTGACATTGATTTGACTCCTTTTCAATTATATTAGCACCATGTGATGAATACCTACAATTAATTCAGATAAAGATGGAGTCCATGGCATGAACACTTGATTTTTATCATAAAAATCTGCATGTATAAAGCCCGCTGCCCTAAAATTTGAGACCTTGCTTGCATGCAAAGCAAGCATGAATATTATTCAACTTCACCTGGGCATTTATACCAACTATGCAGACAATTAATCAGACTTAAAACAAAGCTTCTCCAACCTTAGGCGCCAAACTTTGAAGCTTCTCGGCAATGAAAACACTCTTCCCCTGATGCAAAATACTCCTTTGGGCGCCAAAATTGTCTAGCTGCACTCCTTTGCTAAAAGAATTAAGTATCTTCATTCCTTATGGCATCCCATGCTTATATAACATTTACTGCATTCTATTTTTAATAATTGCTTTCTCCTATTTTTGGCAATTAATTAATAATAAACATGCTTTTATTCTTCAATTTGGGTGTCTATTTTGTGCATGTTCATGGCTGCCATTAAATAAATTATTTATTTAATTTTAGCTTTCTAGTTCCAATCTGCATTGACTTCACAGTTGCTTTGACCTCATATGCCAAAAATAGGAATTAATGCATCAATAAATACTTTTAAAAGTATTATTTCTCCTCTAGGTGGGTCGCACTTTTTGCATGATAGAAATTCTAAATAAATTAAATTTATTTAATTTTAGAATTCATCCTTGCCAATTCTCTTTTATCCTCATCCATTCTGCTGTTGACTTTCCTTCTATGCTTTGGTGCCAAACTTAGGAATAGAAATAATTAAAAAATGCCATTTAAGTGCATCCTTCTATTCCAAGAGGGGTTGCACTTTTTGGCATGGCTGCCTTTCTAATTTTTAAGAAGTCAATTTCCAATGGGAATTATTACCCTGCAGGCAGCTCCAAAAATCCCATGATCCACTTATGCCATTTGAATTTCATAATGGGATTTTTTTACCCTGCAAGGCAGTGTAAGAAATTCATCAACAATAGCCTTAAGTGATTTTGACTTTTATTTTATAATGGGAATTTTCACCCTGCAAGGCAGGTAAGAAATTACAACAGACATGCCTGTTTTTATGTCACTCTAATTTTCCCATCATGACTTAAGTGACTTTGCTTCCATGGGAAAAAGTACCCTGCCAAGCAGGTACAAAATTCTCACCTGCCTGTTGCTACCAAAAATCTCATTGCAGCTTAAAACCTTCCTTTCCCAAAAATGTGACTTGCCCAGAAGAGGCCTTTTCTATGCATGACTTCGTCTTTTTAGAGAGAACCAAACTTCTTGTGGCAAATTCCTTCTGGCATGATGTCCATAGATGATTTCTAGATACTCCAAGCAAGAAAACAGACTGAACCGGTAAAGGAATTGACCTAGGGGAATTTCATAGAGAAAAATACGAGAAAAGTAACAAAACGCAAAACGTTGCCAGAAGTCACAGATAAAAACTAGGACTCATTCCTGGTGGAAACCCTACTGGTATATGGGAATATTGACATGTAAAACCTCAACATGGTTAAACTGGAGCACAATTTACCTCAAACAGGGCTTAAAATAATTAAATAAAAATTTCCTGCAGGCAAACCTCAGGACAGAATATAACGAGTTTGGGCATCTGGGTATTTGGCGAAATTGGCTTATATGTCTCTCTGGGAATATCTTGACACAATACAGACATTTCCTGGCAATAAAAACACAAAACGACCCATTATTTTAAAATTACAAAAAAAATTTACATGGGGTAGTCTCAGATATCAGGGTGAAATCTGGGGACACCAGATTTTGTTCCAGGAATCTGATCACGGAGTCTATTATCTAGAACTAGATAAAGAACAATCCCAACCTGTGATCCAAGAGCCACATCAACAAGATAATAAGATTTGGACTCTGGAGTTTGATGGCATTTATTGTTCATTTGGGTCTGGTGCAAGTGTTGTTCTTATTTCTCCTGAGGGAAAGGTGCATGCACATTCCTTCAAATTAATGTTTGAAAATACCAACACGGCAAAATATGAAGCATTGTTGTTAGGAATGGAGCAGGCAAGAACAATGGGAATTAAGCTCTTACATGCAATGGGGGATCCTGAGTTTATTGTCAAGCAGATATGTGGTCTCTACCAAGTCAAAAAGGACAAACTACGACATTATAGAGACCGAGTCTATTCTTCTATTTTAGATTTTGCAGCTTTCTCAGTTTAAGAAGCAAAATTCTAGGGTTGATTCACTTGCAGTTACTGTAGCTTTATTAAATCCAAATCAACATCAACCACCCACATTCTTTAAACAAGGGGATTACAAAGTTAAGATGGTCTTTGGCCCGAAGGTTCCTGATAACGTCTAGCAATGGCAGGTTTTTAATGATGACAAACAAATTGCTGCATTTCTCTAACAAAAAGACAACTTCGAAGAGATATACTACAAGGGAAGCAACTCACCTCCTAGACAGACCACTGTGGGAGAAACAGATGCAAAGGTTGCAGGAAGTCAAGAGATTATCCAACTTAAAGGAAATAAAATTCCTAAAGGCTTAGTATCTCTTGAGGAAATGTTCAACAAAAATGATCAGATGCTTTAAAAGAATGAAGAAAGTGAAGAAGGTTCTTCCGATACGCAATTGTTAAATTTGAGAGCTAATAATGATCCCAAATTAGTAAATCTGGGTAAGTTTTGTTTAGACGCAAAAAGAGAAGCTTTTACAAAGCTTCTTAAAAAATATAAAGACGTTTTTACTTGGTCTTATCAAGATCTAAAGACCTATTAGCCTGCAGAAGTATAACACTATATCACATTAAAGTAAAGAACAGAAACTTTTCAAACAGAAGCTGCGGTGGCACAACCCTACTATTTCAGGGACTATCTTTGCAGAGATCCAGAAGCTGTTGGATGCAAAGATAATTTATCCTATACATCACTCTGAATGGTTAGCTAATATAGTTCTTGTGAGAAAGAAAAGCGGCGAGATCAGGGTGTGTGTTGATTTTCGCAATCTCAATCAAGCCTCAATAAAAGACAACTACCCCATCCCCATCATGGACCACACTCTACAGGTTGTCACTGGATCTGAAATATTATCCATGCTTGATGGTTTCTCAAGCTACAATCAGGTCAAGGTGGCTGAGCAGGATCAATTTAAGACGACATTCATTACACCTTGGGGAACTTTTGCTTATCAGAAAATGCCTTTCGATTTGATCAATGTTGGAGATACATTTCAAAGAGCTATGGATTTGGCATTTTCTCATCTCAAGGATAAAATCATAATAGTATACCTTGATGATTTGACATGGTCTTTTCCAAAGAAAGAAGCAAGCACATCTCAGATCTTGAGGAGGTCTTCATCCAATGCCGCAAACATGGTATTTCTCTAATTCCTAAGAAATCTATCTTTGCTGTAACAGAAGGGAAGCTACTAGGGCATATTGTCTCAAAGGATGGAACCAAGACAGATCTCGGGCGTGTCAAATCTATTTACCAACTTTACCATTTCCAACATCCAAAAAGGGGGTTCACTCTTTCTTTGGTAAAGTTAATTTTCTCAGAAGATTCATCCCTGACTTTTCTGAATTAACCCGTCATATCTCAAATATGATGAAGAAGATACAGGATTTCAAATGGAGCAGTGAAGGGAAGGAAGCATTTGAGAAAATTAAAGAGGCCTTGTTAAAAACTTCAGTCTTGGTTACACCAGACTTTAGTAAAGAATTCATTCTTTAATGTTGTTCCTCCGAACACACCATGTCAGCAATCTTGATGCAGAAAAATCAAGAGGATGTAGAAGCTCCGATTGCTTTCATGAGCATGTCTTTAAAAGCTTACAAGTTGAAATACACTCCCATGGAAAAACATGCATTTCAGTGGTAAAAGCATGTAAGGCGTTCAGGTACTATATTCTTGCCTCACATACTGTGGTCCTGGTTCCAGATACTGCAATAAAATCTATCCTCACCCAACAAGAGCTAGGGCTACTAAGAGGCATGTGGGTGACGAAGGTGCAAGAATATGACTTGGATATAAAGCCCACAAAGTTAGTTCAAGGAAGAGGTTTGTGTGAATTAATGACTGAGATGAAGACAACAGATCCAGAAGTAGGTAACAGTTTCCCTATGGTTCTTTTTATAGATCTGGTGAATGAATGGTACAGTAACATTGCCTTTTTCTTAACTTACGGGGAATGCCCAGATCACCTTTCTCGCAAGGAGAAATGTACTATTAAACTAAAGTCCAGGGACTTTGTTCTTTGGGATAACGGTTTATACAAAAGAGGAATTGACGGGGTATTTCTTAGATGTGTGGATAAAACTCAACAGGATCAGCTTTTAAAACAATTTCATAATTTGGGTCTTGCGGTGGTCATTTCTCATCCCGATTCACTGCTCACAAGATCCTTCGAGCAAAAGGTATTACTGGCCCACACTTTTCCAGGATACCGCAAAGTAGGTATCTAGATGTCAAGCATGCCAACACTTTATCGGACACATAAAATTGCCTGCATTACCATTAAAACCAGTTGTAATTGAGGAGCCCTTCCAATAGTGGGGCATGGATTTTATTGGTATGCTCAACCCGACTTTCAGTGCTGGTCATCATTACATCCTGACGTATACTGATTATTTCAGTAAATGGGTAGAAGCGATTCCTAATTAAGAATGTCACTTCCGTGGAAGTGTATAGTTTTATAAAGGAAAATATTGTCATTAGGATTGGCGTGCCCAGTAAAATAGTAACAGATAACGCACTTAATTTGTATTCTGAGGAGCTAGTCGAGGTTTGCTACATGCATGGAATCCAGCTGGTGCATTCCTCCAATTATTACCCACAAGAGAATGGCCAAGCTGAATCAAGCAATAAGAATCTAGTGACTATCATGCGGAAATTAGTGACTAAAAATCAAAGGAATTGGCACAAAAAGTTGTTTGATGCACTATGGGCAGATAGGATCACACCAAAGAAAGCTATAGGCATGTCCCCTTTCTAGTTGTTATATGGGAGATGCAAAGCTGCCTCGTACCTTGGAATTTCCTGCTTTGCAACTTTCTAAAGCTCTAGAGGATGCCACATTCACTGATGTCATTATCAAAAGAATAATGTATCTGACGGAATTATGAGAAGTGCAGGTTCAAGTAGCCGACAGATTGTCAGAACATCAGAGGAAGGTGAAGGTGATCTTCGATAAAAAGGTAAGAGAAAGAAATTTTGAGATCGGCGACTGGGTCCTTTTATGGGACAAAAGACAGGAAACAAAAGGCATACATGGGAAATTTGATTCACTTTGGAAAGGGCCTTTTGTGATCAAGAGGATTGGCGGGACAGATAGTTTCATTCTTGCTCATTAGGATGGAATTGAACTATCGTTGCCTTTCAACGAGCAACACTTTAAGTTTTTCCAAACATAAAAGAGCAGGGTAAAACCTGTATGTATATAAATAAAACTTTTTCTGTTTTTCTTTTTTTTTGGTGGTGTTGTTTTTGTTTTCCAGACCCCGAGCCCAATCGACAAGGTATAAAACCAGAGATGTTGGGATCTCATATTTACTCCTATCATTTTGACAAATGCAAAGATGTCCACAAATGGAGCCGAGTGGTGTCCCCAGATTTCACCCTGAAATCTGGGACTACCCATTTGAAAAAAAATTCATTCTTTTTAAAATAACGGGTCTTTTTCATGTTTTTATTGCCAGAAGATGTTTGTATTACGTTAAAATATTTCCAGTGAATCATATGAGCCAATTTCGACAAATACCCAGATGTTGAAACTCATTTTATCCCTCTGCCAAGTTTTGTCTGCGAGAAATTTTTATTAAATAAATAAAGCCTCATTTGAAATAAATTGTGCTCTGGTTGAACCCTGTTGAAGTTTTGCATGCCCGTATTCACACATCTCGATAGAATTTTCACCAGGAATGAATACAGAGCATTTTCTGCAACTTCTGGCAACGTTTTTCACTTTTATTTATTTCTTTTGTGTTTTTCTCCGGTTTTCTCTACAGTTTGTCTATGAAAATTCCCCTAGGTCTATTCCTTGTTCTAAGTATAGTCTATTTAATTGCCTGAAACATCTGGAGATCATTTACAACACAGCACCAGAAGGAATCAGCCTCAGAATGCAAACTTCTGACCAAAAAAGATGAAGTCATGCACAAAAAGCCTCTCCTAGGCAAGTCGCACTTTTTGGAATGAATGGGTCTAAGCTGCAATGGGATTTTTGGTAGTGGCAGGCATGCGGAAATTTCTTACCTGCCTTCCAGGGTACTTTTTTCCCATGAAGACAAAGGCACTTAAGCTGCAATGGGAAAATTAGAGGCGGCAGGCAGGCGGAAATTTCTTACCTGCCTTGCAGGGTAAAAACTCTCATTATAAAATAAAGAAAAATCACTTAAAGCACCAATGAGAATTTTCTATCTGCCTAGTAGGCTATGTTTTCCCACCTAAGAGATTTATTCACCCATACAAGTTGCACTTTATCAAAGGAAGTTATTTTTAATACAAGTCGCACTTTTGGGGAGATGTTTTAATTTGCCAATGGGAATTTTGGCGGTGGCAAGCAGGCGGGAATTTCTTACTTGCCTTGCAGGGTAAAAATTCTCATTATGGAAGTCAAATAACTTAAGTTGAAGAAGGGATTTTTGGAGCTGCAGTGCAGGGTAGAAATTCCCATCAAAGTTGACTTCTTATTTTTAGAAATCACCCTTGCCAAAAAGTGCGACCCACCTTGGCATTAAACAATGAATTTAATGATATTTATTTATGGATTTTTCACCTAATTTTGGCGCCATGTATGGAAGAAAAGTCAAAGCAAGAAGACAAGCCAAAGAGAACTGAAGGATGCATGCTAAAAATAAATAAAATAAATTTATTTAAAAGCAACCAGCAGCATGCATAATTGGGCGCCCAATTTGGGTGAATAAACATGTTTATTTATTAATTAAATTGCTAGGAATAGCAAATGGAAGATTATCAAAAATAGTATGTTGAGGGTTATATAAGTATGGGCTGCCATAATGAAGAAAACAATTAATTCTTTTTGCTAAGGATTGCAGCCCAGACAGTTTTGGTGCCAAGGAAATGAGGTTTTGTGCATCAAAAGGTGTTTTTCATTGTCAGGAAGCTTCAAAGTTTGGCACCTAGGGTTGGAATAGCTTGATTTTTGCTATGATAATTATTTGCATGTTGGTATAAGTGCCCAGGTGAATTTAAAAATATTTATGCTTGCTTTGCATGCAAGCAAAGCCTCAAATTTTAGGGCAGCAGGCTTTATATGCAGATTTTGGTGACAAAAATCTAGTATTCATGCTCTGGACTCTATCTTTGTCTTAATTAATTGCAGGTATTCATTATCGGTGTTCATACAAGTGAAAGGGAGCCCAAATCAATGTCAGCTATATTGAATATATCTTCCGAATCTGAAGAAATTGCTAGCTTTGCACAAATTGATCCAGTTGCAAAGAATTTCGGCAAGACTAAAAGAAAAAGAACTTAGACAAACATTGCTCCAACGATGATGAAGTGTGATGAAAGAGAAGCATCAACAGAGTCATGCATAGCTTCTAGATTTGTTGATATCAATGACACAGACATAGGCCCTAAACTCATCTCCGAATTAATTGACAGATCTAGGGCATCTCTCATGCAGGAAATAAAAACCAATGGAATTATTCAAGCATCAATGTTTCCAATCACAACTCAGTTGCCTGAAATTGTTATTGAGTGTGCAAGGTCATACAATCTGTTATCCAAATTTCACCCCCCAAAGTTAATTTGATAACATGCATCAGAGTTTTTAGTTCCAAGCAAGTAGATTGATTCTGGAGAAAATCGTAAAATTGGCTAAGTCCTGCTCAAGGCCCCCTTTGGGACAATTGGAACAATTATACGCGGAAGGCGCGGATCGGCCGAAAAGCCTCCAGGCGGCCCAAACAGAAAAGGGACATTTGGGACAAATGGACGCGAAGGACGTGAACCGGCCGGTTCGGCCGAAACAAGAAACTTCAGCACAAGGACAAGTGGGACAAAGGGACGCGCGGGACGTGGATAGCCGAAGGAGCTGAAAGCCAATCAGATCACGCCACGTGTCACCGGCAGAAAAGGGATGAGGAAGCCCATTTCGGGCGGATAGGAGGACTCTGTCCCACGAAGCACTGGGACATCTGGGGCAAAAAGACGCGGTGGACGCGAAAGAGCCGGCAGACCCGCGGACCAACCAGATCATGACATGTGTCACAAGGAGAAAGGTCCAAAGGTCAAAGGGGCGATTTTTGAAGGAAAAGCCCGAACCAATGAAACAGTGCCATGTGTCCAAGTTTAAGGGGCCCACAAGGAAATTTCAAAGGAAAGCCCGTGAAAAGGTGCAGAGAGAGAATTACTCAGCGAATCAGAGCCTGCCACATGTCATCCAGATGGCAGAGCGCGGGAAAAGATTTTAAAACCTGTTCTTGCCTGTTTTGTGCCCTAAATCTTCATACCTTCGTATCTTTCGATCCAGAGCTCAGATTTGCACGTTCTTTATATCAATGGAAAGCTGTTGAAATTCTCTAAATGATTATGGGATCAATCTCACATTTTGGTGCAATTTGGAGGGAGAAAATTAAGAAAACGTCTCTGACGCGTGGTGATAGACAGAAGTAATGCTTCAACAACCAACTTTAATACAGCAGACAACTCGCCGCTCCTGTTAGACAGCCCGCCGTTTTGCCAGGATCCACCGCTTCTGTCATAATGAGATGATTTTAAATGCTACCAAGAAGTGGTTGGGGCAGATTCTGGATTTCCTCTCTCTTCCCTCTCTCATTTCTTGATATATATTGTAAAGAAGAGCTCCTTTAAGGGGTTGAACATTTTTTGTTTTGCATCCTCCCTTATTCCCTCGCTTGCCAGAGAATTTGCGGAGCTTTCAAACCTCCCATATGGGTTGTAATGCCAGTCCTTTTGCCTCTTGGCCACTGCAATGTACTGTATCGACTCTTGAGCAATAATATATGTGTTGTGATTGACTCTCAACCCTCTCATGTACTCATTGCTATCATTTTGATCTCTTATTGCAATTTGGTTACCTGTGCATGGTGTTTGTATTGCATCTATGTGGTCTGTGTTAAATTTGCTATAATCCAAATGCTATATCTGCCTCTAAGGCATTAGTGCCAACACAGAACAACATTGCTCAGGAATATGGCTGGTGCTTTCCAAGCAACGAGCCTCATAACCAATCCATGTGTTTCAATGGTGCTCTCAATCAAGCACTGATGGTGACAACTACTGGTGTGGAGGGCGAGGGCAGTCAAGGAAACAGTCAACAACAAGAAACATTCCAACAGCAATCAGCCCCAAATGACACCACGTTGGTGAACTGGCAAGTAGAAGATTTCTGTGGCATGAATCAAGCAGTTTCTCAAGGTGTCGCATCCAACACAAGGTCAAAGAGGAGAAATTTGGGTGAAGAACAGCCATTAGCCCCAACCAATCCACAACCTTCCACGGCTCCACAAATGATTGGCAAGCAGAGTCCAATTTCAAATACACAAGGGCAGCCAAGAACAGCCCCTAGGCCAACTCAAATGCCAGCTGTTGCTGCCCACGTACAAGGAGTAAGTGTACAAACCAAGGGACAACAAAAGGATACTTCATCCCCGTTCAGTATCATTGAACAGATGAAGAAGACTAACGTCAATATATCAATGTGGGAATCCCTATCCATCCCAGGACAAAGAGATCTGCTACAAGTTGCCATGAAGGATTGGACAACTTCGAATCAGCAGGTTCAGATGCAAGACAAAGTGCTTACAAATGTTGCCCAGCCTGAAGGAAACCATGGAGGGCAACAAGGTAAAATGTTGAAGCCCCCTCCTTTCTATGTTTCATTAATCATTGGGGATAAACTAGTACACAATTGCATGATTGATTCCGGGGCAAGTAGCTCAGTGATGCCCAAGCAAATAGCTGATCAGCTGGGTCTCCAATATGAAGTAATATCTAAAGGGGTAGTGCAATTGGATGGGACAACAATAGCAACAGTTGGAGTGATTAAAAAGTTGAGTCTTACCTTGCATGCATGTCCAAATTTTGTTGTCTTACAAGATATATCAATCATAGACCTTCCACCACTCTTTGCCCTTTGCTTGTCAAGGGACTTCATAGCCAAGATTGGGGGGTATTTGTCTGCTGATTGGTCTCACATGTTGTTTAGAACAAGGTATGGAACTAAGGCTATAATTAGGTCTGAACATATTGCAAACTTCCATATTGAGCCTTACACTCCAAGTTAGATTAATGTCAATTGCTCAGCATTTGATCAAGAAGATCACCCTAGTACTGATGAGGCTGACACCAAGGTTGGAAGTATCCCAGACCTAACTCTTAATAAATGGGCAAACAAGATACATTCTTTTTATCCCTATCAAGAAGTAGAAGAATCTGAGCTGGGAGTCTATTGTATACATGAAGAAAATCAACTTGTTCCTAGCATAACCAAGCCAAGCCATAATGATGACAATGAGGTATGGCAGCTGTTTTTTGACGGATCAAGGAGTAGGCAAGGTGCAGGAGGTGGAGCCATGCTTGTTTCACCTCAAGGCATCAAATATTATTCAGATTTTTGTTTCCAGTTTTCTTGTTCAAACAACACAGCTGAATATGAGGCCTTGATTCATGGACTTCATTGGGCTAGGAAAAAGGGATAAATAACTTGCAGGTGTTCGGGGATAGCGAGCTAATCGTCAACCAAGTTAGAGGACAACATGCTACAAAGAACGACTTGCTGAGGAGCTACAAGAATAGGGTATGGTACCTCATTGAGGATTTCGAAGCTTTCAACATTGTGTCCATACCCGAGAAGAAAAATGAAGCCGCAGATAGGCTCGCAGCAGTTGGAGCAACGTTTGATGTGGTTGACAACATCAAAAGGGAAAAAACATAGCCACATATCCATGTGATTGTGAGGCCAGCAGTTCTAGATAATAACACCAGCTGGCAGGTGTTTGAAAATGATCAACAGATCATCAATGTTTTACAAGAAGAGGCTGAATTCTCAGCTAGGAATCAAGACAGACTAGAGCAGCAGTATGGGGATCAAGTAGTGCAGCTGCAGACAAACAAGCTTCCCAAGGGTTTAGTAACGTTGGAGTCTATCTTCAACCCTAACGACCAATTCCGTAAAGAAAAGGCTAACATACAGGTCAAGAGGGAAGATTCAGAGCCAATTCCGATTGGGGAAGGAAAAACACTTCAAATTGGTCAAGTGGCCACTGAGCAGGAGAAATCAGATTTCATACAGCTTTGTCAAGAATTTCCAGATGTCTTCGCTTGGATCTATGAAGACTTGAGAGGATTCAATCCGAATTTGGCATAACATACCATAGAATTGGACCCAGATGTTAAGCCCATCAGAGAGAAGCAGAGACCTGTTAACCCTCACATTGAGCCTCTAATGAAGAAAGAGCTAAATAAGCTAATAGAAGCAAGCATTATATTCCTGATCAAGCACTCAAGCTGGGTTGCTAACTTGGTCCTGGTCAGGAAGAAAAGCGGAGAAATCAGGTTGTGTGTGGACTTCCGAGACCTCAATAGAGCATCTCTCAAAGATCATTACCTGCTTCCTTCAATGGAACAAATATTGCAAGTAGTATCCGGTTCAGAGAGATTCTCTCTCCTAGATGGCTACTCAGGGTATAATCAGGTGATGGTGAAAGAAGAAGACCAATTCAAGACAACCTTCACAACTAAATGGGGCACATATACTTACAAGAAGATGCCATTTGGGTTGTCCAATGTTGGTGCTACCTTTCAAAGGGAAATGGACGTGGCATTCAAAGGCTTAATCAACAAGATAGTGCTGATATATCTAGATGATATCACTGTCTTCTCAAAGAATGCAGCAGACCATCTCTTTCACCTCAGGCAAGTGTTTCAGAGGTGTAGAAAGTTCGGAGTATCTTTGAACCCCAAGAAGTGCATATTTCTTGCACATGAAGGAAAGCTCCTTGGCCATGTTGTCTCGAAAGAGGGACTGGCAATTGATCCAGAGAGGGTTGAAGCCATAAGAGCACTGCCATTGCCAAGTCACAAGAAGGCTCTTCAAAGTTTCTTGGGAAGGATCAAATTTGTCCGCAGGTTTATCCCAGATTTTGCAGCCCTTGTCAAGCCCATCACAAAAATGTTAAAGAAGAGCATGGCTTTTAAGTGGATAGCAGAAGGAAAGGAGAGTTTTGAAGCAATCAAACAAGCTATCTCTCAAGCACCAACTCTCATCAACCCAAACTTCTCCAAGGATTTCATCCTCTATGCATTTGGAGGTGATGACACTATTTCTGCCATTCTGGTACAGCACAACAAAGATAATGATGAGCAACTAGTTGCCTTTTTTAGCCAGAGCCTAGATGACTGCGAGGTGAGGTACTCTTTTATTGAAAAGCATGTACTTGCAGTAATTAGAAGCTTGAAGAAATTCAAGCATTTAGTCTCAAACAACAAGGTCCAGTTGCTGGTCTCACATGCTGGAGTTAAGGAATTTCTCCTCAACAAGGATTTGAATGAGAAAAGGGCAGGTTGGATCACCCGTGTCATGGAGTATGACATTGAGATCAAGAAAACCAAGCTGGTAAGAGGGAAAGGACTGTGTGAGCAGCTGGTTTTAGGGAAGCAAAAGGAAGTATGCAACGAAGAAGAGGCTGTTTTGACAGTCCAGGACAGCCATGAGCCAAGCGGCAATCATGAAGAAGACAATGCTTCCCCCATTCCTTACTGGACCCAAGGTATTATGCACTTCCTAAGTACAGGCCAGTGCCCCCCAGAGATGAACAAGACCCAAAGGAGACACTTCAGATTAAAGGTTGTCCCGTATGCCATTGTTGATGGAGTTTTGTTCAAGAAAGATGTAAATGGAGTGCTGCTGAGATGCATTAGCACAGGTCAGATTCAAAGGATATTGGAAGAGTTTCATGGTGGACCAGCTGGTGGCCATTTTGCGCCAAGAGTGACAGCTCTAAAAATCATGAAGGTTGGTTATTATTGGCCTAAAATCTTCAGCGATTGCTACGCATGGATCAAGAGGTGTAAGAATTGTGCATTCTTCACAGGAAAAAAGAAGTTTGCTGCCCTCCCATTGCATCCAATCTCAGTTGACCAGCCATTCATGCAATGGGTTTGGACTTCATCGGAGTCATTAATCCCAATTCAAGCCAAGGGCACAAATGGATTTTGACAGCCATAGACTACTTCACCAAATGGACAGAAGCGGTAGCACTCAAAGAGGCAAATGAGTCTAGCATCTTAGACTTTTATGAGGGAATAACAACCAGATTTGGTGTACCTGCTACAATAATCTCTTATAATGCATTGGCATTCATTGGATCTAAGGTGACTGAGTGGGCTGTCAAGAATGGTATTTACTAAAGCACTTCATCGAACTATTACCCTCAGGGTAATGGCCAGGCCGAGTCTACAAACAAGAACTTGTTGAGGATCATTAGGAGAACTCTTGACGAGAATCAGAGGTCTTGGCATACCAAGCTGAAATCAGCCTTATGGGCTGACAGGATCACTCCCAAAAGATCCACAGGTAACTCTCCATTCAGGCTTGTCTATGGAAGAGAGGCAATCTTGCCCATGTCACTTGAGTTGCCAACATTGAAACTCATGAAGCAACTGGAGTTACTTGAATTTGAGCCCATGGAGGCGAGGTATGCAGAGTTGATGGAGCTGCAAGAGATCCGAAATCAGGCATCCCAAGCAATGGAAAAGGATCAAGCTTTGATCAAGAAGACCTTTGATAGGAAGGCCAAAGATAGATCTTTTCAAGTTGGAGATCTAGTGTTGAAATGGGATGTGGACAGAGCAAAACTGGGAAGGCATTCAAAATTTGATGCCATTTGGAGTGGCCCATATATGGTCACGAAGTGCAAGAGCAGCAATGCTTTCCAATTGACCTCATTGGATGGTGAAGAACTGCAGATTCCAGTAAATGGAATCTATCTCAAGCATTGCTTCTAGAGGGAAGTTCACTACCTCTATAAATATTAGATTATATTTTCATTCCTCCAAGTGCTTTGCACATTGTCTCGTTGTAGTTAGGTTTCAGTTTCCCTAAGTGCTTTGGCGCAGGCTTTGTTGCTCCTAGGTTGAGTTTTTACAGTTCAGCATGCTCTTGTAAAGAGGGAGTTGTAGCATCAGGCTCATTTCAGGTTATTGCTTATGACTCCATGCCCAATGGATCGCTAAAAGGCCACTGATCTTCTACCTAGCAGGCAGGTGACCCCGAAAAGTCGCCAAATTGTTATCCAAATTTCACCCCCCAGAGTTAATTTGATAACATGCATCAGAGTTTTTAGTTCCAAGCAAGTAGATTGATTCAGGAGAAAATCATAAAATTGGCTAAGTCCTGCTCAAGGCCGCCTTTGGGACAGTTGGAACAATTATAAGCGGAAGGCGCGGATCGGCCGAAAAGCCTCCAGAAGGCCCAAACAGAAAAGGGACATTTGGGACAAATGGACGCGAAGGACGTAAACCGGCCGGTTCGGCCGAAATAGGAAGCTTCAGCACAAGGACAAGTGGGACAAAGGGACGCGCGGGACACAGATAGCCGAAGGAGCCAAAAGCCAATCAGATCACGCCACATGTCACCGGCAGAAAAGGGACGAGGACGCCCATTTCGGGCGTATCGGAGGACTCTGTCCTGCGAAGCACTGGGACATCTGGGGCAAAAAGACGCAGTGGACGTGAAAGAGCCGGAAGACCCGCCGACCAACCAGATCATGACACGTGTCACAAGGAGAAAGGTCCAAAGGTCAAAGGTGCGATTTTTGAAGGAAAAGCCCGAACCAATGAAACAGTGCCACGTGTCCAAGTTTAAGGGGCCCACAAGGAAATTTCAAAGGAAAGCCCACAGAAAGGTGGAGAGAGAGAATTACTCAGCGAATCAGAGCCTGCCACGTGTCGTCCAGATGGCAGAGTGCGGGAAAGGATTTTAAAACCTGTTCTTGCCTGTTTTGTGCCCTAAATCTTCAGACCTTCGTATCTTTCGATCCAGAGCTCGGATTTGCACGTTCTTTATATCAACGGAAAGTTGTTGAAATTCTCTACATGATTCTGGGATCAATCTCACATTTTGGTGTAGTTTGGACAGAGAAAATTAAGAAAACGTCTCTAACGTGTGGCGATAGATAGAAGTAATGCTTCAACAACCAACTTTAATACAGCAGATAGCTCGCCGCTCCTGTTAGACAGCCCGCCATTTTGCCAGGATCCGCCGCTTTTGTCATAATGAGATGATTTTAAATGCTACCAAGAAGTGGTTGGGGCAGATTCTGGATTTCCTCTCTCTTCCCTCTCTCATTTCTTGATACATATTGTAAAGAAGAGCTCCTTTAAGGGGTCAGACATTTTTTGTTTTGCATCCTCACTTATTCCCTCGCTTGCCAGAGAATTTGCGGAGCTTTCAAACCTCCCATATGGGTTGTAATGCCAGTCCTTTTGCCTCTTGGCCACTGCAATGTACTGTATCGACTCTTGAGCAATAATATATGTGTTGTGATTGACTCTCAACCCTCTCATGTACTCATTGCTGTCATTTTGATCTCTTATTGCAGTTTGGTTACCTGTGCATGGTGTTTGTATTGCATCTATGTGGTCTGTGTTAAATTTGCAAAACGAGTGTCTAACATTCCTCGGTGCATCACCTTTGTAGTTTAGGTTTTATTCTATGCATTTTCTTACCCTGTCTCCTTGGCAAGTTAGATTAGGTTTTAGCAAACCCTCTACATTTTTGTGTGCATCTGAACAGAGGAATAGGAACCAGCCTTCTCTGGAGAATATTTTCTCATCTTTACAAGTCCCATGCTTGGAGAAAGGATTCCATATTGTGCAATCACACTGGATGCCGGAACATCAACCTAGAAGCCTGATCTGCATCCAGGGGTGCTGTGAGTCTGCAATAACACAATCCTCTTTCCAGAACAATTCGGGATGCTGCAAGAAAGACAATAATCAGGCTAGATGCACAGTTTATTAATTATTGTCAGAAGATTGCGACACGACCAATGGTGATTACAATTAGCATGTTGGATGCTGGAAATATGTGGGAGAAACACAAAGCAAATTGCGGGGGCATAATGAATAGCAGATATATGAAGAAGCCCAGGTCTCCATCAAACTTTCCGAGGACTATTCCGCAATCCAATTTGGTGTAGGAGGTGGATGATATTACTAAATTGCTTTGCAGGTTAAGTGGAGAAGCCAATACTCACAACTTCTGCTCATGGATGTATGCTTTCGTGAGGACCATTGAGATCAACAGAGCTGATTCGATAATCAGTTGGGCATAGATCATCGGTAACAACATTGGTGAGCAACTCCGAAGTGTGAGGCAAACGTACAGCTTCAAAATGAATTCATACCTGGTATATGCAACAGCCTCGCAGGGTATATATTCCAAGCTAGATAGACGGGACATACTGGCAAAAGATCCTATTTTTTAGTGCTTCCCACAGTTGACAGTTCCTAAATGCCACAAAGATTACAAGGTGGTCAATGATGGGTTCTTCTATGGATTCATCTACAAATTAAATAGTGATCTGAAGACTAACAGGGTAAGCAAAGAAGCTTGGGAATTTGTATCCCAACATGGTTGTATCTTCATCCAATTTGCAGACTTCACGTATCTCAGGGGAACCGGCTTTTCGAGAGAACCAGTTAAGTTACCGAGGTATCCAAGTGACAGGTGGATCATCATGGATTTGTGCAGATAGCTCGTAGAGATGCATGACTTATAATTAAAGCCACCCAAGTCTACGGGTTTCTTTCCGGTCACAGTGGGTTATTACAGCTGCCAGAGCATCCACAAAGCTAGAGGAATCGAAGCCGAAATGTTTTTTGAATATGAGCATGAGTTCTCCCCAGCATGGCTGAACTTTGATCCATATGGGGTAGCAAAGAAGACAATCTCCCAGGAATACTCACATGTACCTTCGTTGGAAGACTTCTGGATGAAGTGCAGAAAGAGTATGGAGTCGGAAAGAATGACTTCAGCAGGTTATCGGTGTAACAAGTGTTTGATTATGATTTAGCACGGATACCTGCAGATCTCGTAGATGATGGGCATGTAATACTCGACTCATATCATCAAATGGGAGGGGATAGAGCTGCTCTTCAAGAAAATATTGGTGGTTGTCAGACAATTGAGGAGAGATCTTCCGCAGTTCTAGTTAACACCTCAAAATGGTTGTTGACAAAGGGGTATTGCCTGGATGAAGCTTTGATGAATCAGATCACAGGTAACTTTATCGCAGGAGACTCCAACAAAAGAAAGCACGAAGGTGAAAGTAGCAGACAACCAGAGAAACTTAAAGTTCACAAGGAGTCTCAAACATAGGAGAAAGCCAAATCTATAGCTATCATGCTAGTTCAAGCTTCTCCAGCATCAACTCATAGCACTTCAGTAGCCCCATAACCCCAGAAAGATCTTGTCATTCCTCCGTTGACTCCAGCATCATTTGTATTTTCTCCTCTACCACTCAGATCTTCACCGCTCCCTACGGAGAAGTTGAAAGCACAAATGGCGGAGTTTGAAAAAGCATTGTCTTTGGACAATTCAGAAGGTGGCAGTCACAACACGAAGGAAAATTCGGATAGAACTGAAATCAAAGCATGAGATGGTGGTGCACTCAGTGACTTCTCATTCACTGAGAAGCAAATTTTCATCATGGTTGGCTTTGCACATGATCCCGGAAGCCAAAGAGAAGATCAACCTAGAGGAACATTACTTGCAGCTGCTCCTGAGTTTGGGCGGAAGAGATAGAAGACCTAAAGTTGCCAAAATCACTTCTAGGTTGATTATTGAAGAATCAGGACAAAATTTCATTGAGTTATCATTTCCAGCAGAAGGAAAGCACAAGGGGGAGCTCACGGCAGGTGATATAGCAGTGACCAAAGTGCCAATAGGTCAAACTACCACAGAAGGATTAAAGCAGGATAAACAGACACTAATGAACTCTTTATTCCTCAAGCTTGACAAAGAGAAGGTTGAGAAAGCCGAGCTTCAAAAGTAGGTTTCCCAGCTATGTGAGATCATTATTAAGGTTGTCAAACCTTCCTCTCAGCCCATTCTAGCACATGAGCAGGTGAGTAATCATCTAATTAAAGAAGTGGAAGATGCAGGGGATCAGGTCAAGGCTATCGCTCAATGGAAAGAGCAAATCATTCACTAAGCTTCGAAGTAGTTTGAAAGAATACCAACTGAATTGGAGAATACGCAGAGGGTAGTATCTTAGCTAAAGGAACTAATGACATAGATAGAAGATGAGAGCATAGTTGCTGAAAGTCATCTGGATACTTTAGCTAAGATACACTCGCTGCCAGAGGATGTACTAATTGCAGAGAAAATTGTACCTGGTGGATTGATGGAAAAGGGGAAGTAGTTAGAAATTTTAGTTTCCTTCCACGTAGAGATCCTCAAGCTTATGCTGAAAAGGATGCAGTTGCTGAAAAATAAGATGGGAGAAGTGTCGGAGAGAATCCCAAATGAAGTACCTGCTTCCCATGAGGAATTTGTTCTGGTTGTGCGGAAATAAATTGATGAAGCCACCGTACCTTTCACGATGGATTCAGTTGGCAGACTCATCAAGCTTCAAGCAGATGTTGAGGGATATGGGCCTGGTTTAGAGAAGGTAAAGGCTAATACTGTTGCTTTGTCCAGAGGGTTGCTGCAATTCAGAACCGAGAGAGAGGCTATTGTTAAAATAGATGGGAAAATGTTGAATTACATGTTTGACAAGTATATTCAGTATTAGAACAAAAAGAAAGGGTAGGTGTTACAATTGGCAGATCTTCTTGCTTCTTATATTCTCGGATAAAAATGTAAGATTAAAGTCATTGGTTTAAAAACCATTACTTTAAGTTATTTGGAAAGATTCTTTAAGATAAGTGACAGATGTGCACAATTTTGGCTTAAACTCCTTATGCATGTTACTAAGAGAGGAATTCGAGGAAGATGATTGTCAGATGTTCCCTTTACTACTTTTTCATGTTTTGGTTCAGTTATAGTTTCCCATTTGTAATTTTCCCTCTACACACTATAAGTAGAGGAAGAACCTACGGGTTAAAGGATCAGAATTTGTAATCAGCATTCTTGTGTTCCAGACTTTGAGCTGAAACCCTTGATAGCTTTTTGCAAGCAGAGGAATAGAGAAGAGGCAGATTTCTGGAGAACTTTGTGTCAACGGTGCATTCATTTCTTATTTCTTTTTAGATCTCTGCATAAACTTTGTGTTGTCTTAGATCTATATCTGAAACTTTCCTTTGCTTCAAATTCTGCATTTTAAGATCTATTTGTTTCGTCTATGTGCATGTGATCAACTCTATCAACTATTGGTTAGGTTGCACATCTCCTTTCCTCTCTTCTCTCATTTAATTATTTCCCTTTCCTACACATATTGCTTGCAGCTGCTTACTTGCTACAAAATTGTCTAGTTATGGTCCATGAGCTACACAATTAAAGTAAAACCAACAAATAGATACTAAGAAATATAATTGACAAAATCTTACACAGGAGCCTCACCGGTAAATGAGGAGATTTATCTCATGACTGCCTAGGTTTTCAGCTGTGCAGAAAATCTAGCCAACATTCACCAAGTTCCCAATGGAAGTGTGAGATGCCAATGGAATTCAAGTGACTTAATCCATGATAGACACTAGGAATTGCACTTGATTATCAAAGCCTGTTTCAAGTTTAACCAATAGGATACTTTGTATACGCGCTCTTAAAAGAGTACTATGGGGGATCGGGGAGATCTAGTTTACCCATCCAGCTGCACGTGGTTAATATTGATGTTATAAGATGGATTGAATGTTAAATAAATGTTGGATTTAAATATTGTTTATTTAAAGTCATGGAAGGCATAATGTTAGAATGTGAAGGATGTTTTTGTTTAAAAAAAAATAGTCCCATTTAGAAGCACTGTTGAACAAGTGTGTTATATAAAGATTGAAAAACTGCCTAGCCCAAATATAATCCAAAGATCTTAATTGCCAGCAGTGATTAAGGGTATTTGATTGGATATACTAAGGGGCAAGAAGTTGATAGATGATCTGGGGTTTGTACTGGAAAGAGGGAGTATTAGTAAGCCAATTCCAATTTCTCCACCAAGGAGATCGAGAAATAATTCCAATTTTGTGGAGATACTCACTATATATGGAGTTTTGAAGCTTTGACATAGAATTTGAATTCTCATTTTAAAGCTGAAATTTGTCCTTGAGAACATCCCAAAGAAACCAACTCTTAAAATCCTTAAAGAAAATGTCACAAATATTTTTTATTCCATTTTAAAAAAACTAAGACTCTTATTCCAAGGGACAATATCAAAGGCAACATTATGAAAAGTGAATGGGAGACCAACAAAGAAAATTGTAGTTAAGGGATAGAACATTCCTGAAACCATCTCCAATCCAAATGAGGTTGGGTTTGAGGATTTCCAAGCCTTCCATATGTTTTTGACATAGATCGTACCACCAAATTTAATAGGCACAAGGGTGATGAGGAGAAAGTATAACTCAAGACCACTCCAAGCGTTTTTGCCAAAAGGAGCTTCTTGGGAGATACAGTTTCTCAACAATATTTTACAAGCCTCGGAACCTTCCAATCCTCTAATAATCCATTTGACAGTTGATAATGGAGACTCGGATCAGAGGTAACTTGATACAGAGGATATCACTCAAACAACTATACAAACAAGTTATAATGCTCAAAACAACTCAACTTTGTCCTTTAACCTTGCAAATTAACTCTTTTCTCGAGACTAGAAGGCCTTCAATCATGTAATTTTTGCCCTAAATGTTCAAAATAACTTGTGTAATGCTTGGGAAATGTTGACTATCCTCTTTCCATGCCAAAACAATCAAGAAGTTAGTTGAAATCACAAGAAATGGTCAATTTGACTTCCTTTCGCTAAAACTGGCCTTCTAGCTTCTTACACCAAGTATTTCTAGTGGGTTAGTGGTTGAAGCAATCTACCAATAAATGGAACAAACTAAAAACACATTTGAGTACCCATTTGCCCCTTCATGGTATGTGCTAAATTTCTTGGCTCAAATCCCAATGTAGACTCCATTTCCTTACTATCTCTCTTCTAGGCCTAGTTCTCCTCAATTAGCCCTTTCCAAGGTCAAATTTTGGTATGACTTTTGAATGGGAGACTCAAATGACAAACTGTTGACCTTTCTGGATACCCATTTGGACAAATTTTCACTTTACAAAATTTCATATAGCCTTCCTTAGCAAAAATTTCTCCAATAATCACAAATTCAGACCTCAATTAGGTCTCTTTGAGATGCTACGAGACTGTGTTAAGGACGGTCAGAGTTTCCCACCATTTGAAAGCTTGTCAAAGCAAAAAACTTCTTGAATCTGATTATGAATTCTACAAGGAAGGTTAATTGAAATTCTTGTCCTTTGAAATTAGGTTTAGGACCTTCAATTCCTTTTATTTCAACAACCCTACTAGGGTTTCACAATGAACCCGATAATAAAATCAAATATTCTTATCTTCAAGGCTTTAATCTTCTTGGCACGTACCTGATCCACCTTGAGTAAGCTTTTAACTCTAACAAAAAAGTTACAAGTACCACTTGCTTATTTTGACTTAAACCTTCGAACTCTGTCTCACAGAACAGGGTATTATTAATTGTTAAGGGTTTCAAACGAAGTAATGATTATTCTTGCCTCCTTCAAATTCTTTGAGAAGTCTAGGGGCACCCCTATTCTCTTCTTCTTAAAAACATCTCCTTCTCTTTGATCAAAACAACCCTTCTTGGCATGAAACTGGTAGTGTCTAGACTGAGACACAGTTAGCTACAGTAGATCCTTCATTACCAAGGCATTAATCACAGACAAGACAAATGAATACACCTTAAAATCAAAAAATACCATGAAAACAGACCTCACCAAATGTATAGTTCCTCCTCCACTTGAAAATATAAGATTAAACATCCATCACATGCTCATGCACAGATTTATAGTCCTTCATTCAACTGTTTGCAAACAATTTTCAACCAAACTCTTCTTGGAGCTCCTCCTTAGTTTGTCATTTGAATAATAATGATCAAAACAGTTACAAATCAATATATATACCTCCCTTGCTCTTATTTTCCTTATAACTAACAACTATGGTCACAAGACCAAGTCACATGGAGGTTACACTATGAAGTAAAGGGGCTTAACTGAGTTTTAAAAACTACATGACTAACAAAAACATCATGAGAAGGCTCCTTAAGATACCATACTAACCCTAACACTACTAATTTGCTTATGACCACCTCTATGACTCCTACACTAAGCAAGAAAGCCAAAATTAGCTCAACCAAGCTTCAAAAATTCAAATATGCCAAAATGGAGGGAAAATGCCAAATTTGAATTTTTGACCTCTTGAGCCCAACTAAACAACTTGAGATGACTCCTAGGAATTCTAAACCACCTAATCAATCCAAACATGTAATGGCATGCCTATACTGAATGCTAGGAGTGATGCTCCTGCATCATAACTCTTTAGATATTTAATCTGGTCAGAGGTACAATTTATCTACAGTTTCAATTGTATAAGAGTCTGACAGGTGGATTGGTTGATTAATGACATTTTCACAAATAAATTTCAAGCATGTTTGAGACTTGTTTTCTTTCTAAATTCTAACTTCATTTGTTCACACAAGATTTGGAAAACTCTGCAGTTAAAGCTTCCTGTTGTTTGGTTGAAAAATCTCAAGAAATACCAGAATAGTTTGTAAACATTTTGGTCTTTAACTAAAATAAATAAATGTTTGTTTAAAAATCAAAATGTAACTATTTCTGATGTTACCCACAGCATCTTCAAGAGAATATTAGACACAATCAATGACCAAGAAAAATTCATGTCAAGAGAAAACTGTTCCTCCTAGGATTCCCTGTTTCCAGTCTGGACCTTTCTTTCAGTCAACTATCGGTCATAAACTTCAACTAGTAAAGTGCATGCTTTTGAAATAGAGACATGCTGAATTATTTTCAGTAAATCCTTCTACAAGAACAATAATGTACAATCATGTAACCAAATTTATAAACAGGGAGTCAAATTTAAAGACCTTGACACCCTCAAATGCCATTTTAGTTCCAATCTAAGGGCTCCCACTAATTCGTCCCTCGAATGAAAGGTGATATAGAAATTACAACCGTATAAAGAAGATGACTATATCTACAAAACAAAATTCAAATATTCTGTATATCTAGTTTAGTTGTTTAGTTTTTGCTTCAATCTTAGGTAAAAGGAAGACCCTGCGCTCCATTACTGTTACACTGACAAAAAATTGCAGTTTTTCATTTAAATTGCTCTTAATGATAAAAGTTTCTATTGTACTCAAAAACATTAAGGCGTTTCAGAAATCAAACTTGTAGCATAGTCACAGGACACTTTATTTACTTTCAAGATTTTATGAATTAATATTGATTTGGATTCTTACTGATTCAAGCCACAGATACTTGCTAATCAATGCCATTTCAGCCCTTTGCCTTAATTTATATCATTTGTGCTTCCATTCCCTGTTGGTTCAGTGAGTTTCAATACTTTTTTCTGCCTTGAGATGATTCCATGCCTATGAGTTCTAAGAAATTATTTTGTGCTGCAATTTGAAGGTTTTATCACGTTGGAAATTGTTTTCAGCCTGAAAATAGAGAAATGTGATGATGAATTACAGAGTATGATTATACATTCTTTCATTATTGATATGATATTAAACGATTTAGCGTTTGATATGATTTTCCAAGCTGGGAGTCAATCTTGAATCTTTGGCATGTGAGGTCCAAGTCAGGTAACTTTGTTTCATAAGGAAACAAGGAAAAAAGGGAAAGCAGAAGATTTTTTTTTTTTTTTAACTTAGGGTTTGGCACTCAGACTGTGGGTCATATTATTGAGATATAAGGGTGTAATTGTGGGTTGCCTTACTTCCACAACCCCTTCACCAATACACCACAATCCTTTGGACAGAAAAGCAACAAGATAACGGTTAAAAAAAATTTCAAAAAAATAAAGCAAAGCAACAAAATTAATGAGCCATTGATCCCTTTATTTTTGCACTCAAAAGCTAAAATTTAGAAGTGGCCTGATGTGGTGTACCAGTTGATTGGTCAGTTACAAGCCACCCAGTAGGCTTCCAATCTTGTGGCATGTGATAAAAGAATGACACCAAGTGCAATTCCTGGAAAGATTTTGGCAGAATAGAAACCCCTTAGAGCAAATTGATTAGCCAAAAAAAAGTGTGGTTGCGCATGCATGAGTGTGTGTGTAACCGAAAAGTGTTAGGGACCTTGGTTCACCAGGGTTTCATTCCAGCCGTTAGGTTTAGTGCATGTCTGGGCCAACTTTTTCCGAGTATACCCCTAATTGACTTTTTGCAGAATGGACAGCCATATATCCCTAATTCAAACTTATGAGAAATGGGTTCTCCTAAATCACTAGTTATAAGAGATGGATCACTAAACAAATGACTGTGGTATTAGATACTGTACACAATTAATCCTGAATGAATTGCAGCCCATCAGATTGCCTTTGTTGAAATATTCAAAAGAAGAACAAGACAGTCCAAATACTGAAGCTTATCATCTGAAGAATAAAGAGGATCGGGACATAGATTACAAGGGCCAAACAAGAGCCCGTGAAGAGTTTCGTGTAACAATTACAGGGTACATTCAAGTGAGGCCCAGGTTGACAAGGGAAGAGCTTAAAGAGCCGGTATTCCTGGTTGATTATCAGAACGAAGACTGTTAATGTGAAAGCGGTTTACAAACACTAAGAATATAGTCCAATCTTACCCAACACAAATATAAAAATACCGCCTTTACAAAAGGAAAACGGAAAAAAAAGATTGTAATCACCTTCTGGAATCTGGGAGACCAGCAGCAGGAGCGTAGCCATTGAATTTGTGAGTATGAATGGCCTCAACAAGGGCATCTTCAGCCTCTTTGGCTGGTCTGTAGCATTCAAATTGAGAGGGATCACCATGGCCAAGAGGAATAATGCTTTTCCCTTGCGGATTCAGATGTGACATCAAATGAACAAACATTCCTCTGATTCCTCCCAGGTCTTTCCTCATCACTGACAAGCTTGGCCCAAAATTCCACTCACGCTGTTCCATTCGCCACCCTCTAACAAAATTTAAAAAATATTTCCAAATTCACTGTGCAACATAAAATCTTATAGACTCACTGGTGTGTACGATATTTTTAAAATACCTGCGGTTCGCCATTGGCACGAGTAGCTGGGTTTTTGCCGTCGTTCAAAGCCGCCATTGAAAAGAGATTGAAGCTAGCAAGAAAAAGAGAGAAGAGTTGGAGTTTTTATTTTGCATTCTACGCAGCCTTTTTGGGGCCAAAATTTTATATTTTTACGTGTAATTTTGTTTGAGTTGGCGTAGTTTGTTCTGTCAGCATGCGCATTTAAAAGATTCTGCATCATAGCAAACGGCAGCATGCTTTGTGAGCATCACAGAATACGATATCGCTGAAAATTCCAAGAGTGTCGTGTTTAAAATAAAAACATTTTAAAAAACATTATATGGAATGTTTGTGCAGATCGATTGCGTTTTTTATTTTTAAATTTTTTATATGGAACCTTTGTGCACATCGATTGTGTTTTTTATTTTTAAATTTTTTATATGGAACCGTTGTGCACATCGATTTTTGTCTTGGGATGGCACATGTTTTTTTTTTTTTTTTTTCAATATGTTTATTATGTTGTAGAGGAGGAGATGCAAACACACTTGACCCACCATCAATCAACTATTATGTTAGTAAGAATTGATCTTTCTTCAGAGGAGGTCCAAAGTTCCAACTCCATTGGCATGTCCGTTCGTTGCGAGGAGTACTCTGACCGGCGTCCCTACGCACTGAAGGAGTAGGCCGACCAACGTCCCTAAGTGTGCGCCAATTGTACGAAGGCGGTATGAATCGTAGGCTCCAATTGTACGAAGGTAGTATGAAACTTGCACCCCTGGTGGTCCCTTCCTCACGTCGGGTTAAAGTTTACCGACGCTGGGAAACTATGCTTAAAATTGTAAAATGTAATGATTCCTCATGAACAAAAAAAAAAAAGAATTGATCTTTCTTTGAACCAACAACCTTTTTGTTAATGTAATTTGGTATTATTTTGATTTTTTAAATTGTAATTTTGAATTATCAATTTTGTTATTAGTTTTTTCCTCTAGTCAAACTCTGCTTCAGCACATGAGATAAAATTTTAATATATAGTTTATAGAAAAATATTTGTTTTTGAATTATCAGTTTTCTTATTAATTTTTTTCTCTAGTCAAACTCTGCTTTAACACATGAGATAAAATTTTAGAATATAGTTTATAGGAAAATATTTGTTTTTGAATTATCAATTTTGTTATTAATTTTTTTCTCTGGTCAAACTCTGCTTTGGAACATGAAATAAAATTTTAGAATATAGTTTATTGAAAACTATTTATTTTTAGATTTTTTTTAAAGACATTCATCTTCGATTCTATGGCCATAATAATTTCCTAACTATGTCTTTATTAGGTTTTGGTGTCCCTAGATTTCACCCTGAAATCTGAGACCACCCATTCGAAAAAAAATCGTTGTTTGTTAAAATAACAGGTCTTTTTGTGTTTTATTGCTAGAAGATGTATGTATTATGTTAGGATATTCCCAGTGAATCATATGAGCCAATTTCAACAAATACCCAGATACCCAAACTCGTTTTATCCCTCCGCCAGTTTTGTCTGCGAGAAATTTTTATTTAATTATTTATTGAATAAATAATACTTCGTTTAAAGTAAATTGTGTTCCATTTGAATCCCGTTGAAGTTTTGCATGCCAGTATTCAGTCATCTCAACAGGGTTTTCACCAGGAATGAATTTAGGGCATTGTCTGCAACTTCTGGGAACGTTTTTCGATTTTATTTATTTCTTTTACGTTTTTCTCCGATTTTCTCCGTTTGTTTCTCTGTGAAATTTCCTAGGCCAATTCATTCGCCAGTATAGTCTATTTAATTACCTAAAGCATCTAGAGATCATCTACCGACACAACACCAAAAGGAATCAGCGTCAAAGTGCAAACTTCTGACCAAAAAAAATGAAGTCATGCACAAAAAGCCTCTCCCAGGCAAGTCACACTTGTTGAAATTAATGATTGTAAGCTGCAATGAAATTTTTGGTAGTGGCAGACAAGGGGGAATTTCTTACTTGCCTTGCAGGGTACTTTTTCCCATGAAGTCAAAGTCACTTAAGCTGTGATGGGAAAATTAGAGGCGGTAGGCAGGCGGAAATTTCTTACCTGCCTTACAGGGTGAAAATTCTCATTAGAAAATAAAGAAAAATCACTTAAAGCACCGATGAGAATTTTCTGTCTGCTTGGCAAGCTAACTTTTCCCACTAAAGAAATTTATTCACCCATGCAAGTTGCATTTTATCAAAGGAAGTCAGTTTTAATGCAAGTCGCACTTTTTGGAAGGAAGACTTTAAGCTGTTAGTGGGAATTTTGGCAGTGGCAGAAAAGGCGGGAATTTTTTATGTGCCTTGCAGGGTAATTTTTCCCATGAAATCAAAGTCACTTAAGCTACAATGGGAATATTAGAGGTGGCAGGCATGCAAGGATTTTTTACCTGCCTTGTAGGGTAAAAATTCCCATTATAAAAGAAAAATTACTTAAAGCACCGGCAAGAATTTCTTACCTGCCTTGCAAGGTAAAAATTTTCATGATGAAAGTCAAATCACTTAAGTGGAAGAGGGGATTTTTGGAGCTGCAGTGCAGGGTGGAAATTTCCATCAAGCTGACTTCTTATTTTTAGCAATTCCTCTTGCCAAAAAGTGCGACTCACCTTGGGTGAATAAAATGCATTTAATAATATTTATTAATAGTTTATTCACCCAATTTTAACGCCATAAATAAAATGAAAGTCAATGCAAGTGGAAGAACTAAAGAGAAGTCAAGGATATATGCTAAAAATAAATAAAATAAATTTATTTAAAAGCAACCAGCAACATGCATAATTGGGCACCCAATTTGGGTGAACTAAACCTGAATGTTTACCCTAATTAAATTATCAAAGAGATAGGGATAGGACAGGATTATTAAGAAATAGAATCCTGAGGGTCTATATAAGGATGGTGATGTGCATAATAAAGGAGTAATTGGATCATCTGCACTTGCAATGGAATGAAACAAGAAAATTTGAAGAGGGAAGTTTTAACACCACAGGTAAAAATACACTTATTGCATTACCAGTTTATTTTCAACTAAACGGGAAGTTTCCAGTTAATATGGCGCCTAGGGTTGGAATAGCCTAATTAAACCATGCACATTATAACCAAACTGCATATTGAGAGATAAGAGAGAACACTAATGAATTACAAAAAGACTTTTTGTTGCTTTGCATGCAAACAAAATCTCAAATTTTATTTCTCCAGACTAGTATATACAATGCATTATAAGGGTGATCAAAAGGCTTGAGTATTTGTGCCATGGACTACATCTTTGTCTAAATCATCATGTGCAGGTATCCATCCCTTGTGCTTCAAATCAATGTTCCAGGTACATTGAATATATAGATTGAATCTGTAGAACTTGTCAAATCTGCACAAATTGACCCCCACCTGCACCAGGGACTCTTCCCGTAGAATGTTCTAGAAAAAGAGCTCAAATCAAAGATTGCTCCAGCCATGATGACGCATGACTGCAAGAAAAGGCTCAGCCAAGTCATGCATCGCTTCCAGAGCTGCTCAGAAATTCATTTCTATAGACATCTCCCCCAGTACAAACCTATCACCAACTCAACAAACAGACTCGGTGATGCTCATTTTAACTTCAATGGCCTATCAATGCACAAACGGATCCTCTTGTTTCTGACACAGCTCGTGTAGAAGCCAATTTTTTTTTTAATTCCTTCTTGGAATCCTTTCACATGTCAAGATCCTAATCTTCCAGTACATGGAAGGGGTTGTTGCAGACTTGTCACAGCACCCCTGGATTCAAATCGAGGTTCTTGAATTGATGGTTCAGGAACATTGTCTGTTGTCGATTGCACTACCAGTGGAGAGCTCTCTCCAAGCGTGGGATTTGTGACCATGAGAGGGGACTGTCCAAAGATTAGAGGTTGGTTCATCAAACTCCTCTGCCTTCAGATCTATATTTTTACACAGACTGATATAATTGGTTCAGATTCTAATCATACTGTGATTTTTCAAGGAGTAAAGTGATAAAGATCCCATTTTCATGTAAACTAAATTTAAATATGGTGATGCAACAACAAGGTTTTAGTGAATAATAGTTTCAAGCAAATAGACACAAACCAAAGATTGCAACGTTCAAAATCATACACAGGCTGATTTGATATAATTCGATGGATTCTCATAATGAAGCAAAAAACCTTTCAAACAAAGTATTCTGAAACCCATATCACATATGTTAGTTTGCATAATAATTCTCCATTTGTCAAAAACCATGTGCAGTGACAATTCTTTTAGTTTTAGGTATGAAAACCTGTTATGATCTTTGAATCAGGTCGATGTCATACAAAAATCAATTGCTGGAGGTTAAAGAAAATTATTTAGATGTGGGCCAAATGGGTTCCCCCTGCAGAAATCAGCCAATGTCTAGGCTTTTACATCGCAAAGGGTCAAAACCCAGGAGAGAGAAAAAATTCATCAACGTGGGAGCATATTTGCTCATTGACTGTAACTCACATCAAAGTTCGACCTGGGAGACCCTACAAACCACCTATAACATGTTCTTTTTAACCTAATGGTGCCCTGAGTGAGACTCCATTCTGTATCATATCTAGGATCCGTTTACAAATGTCACTTCTGGCCAATTGACACGTCCCAGAAACATTTTTCAACATGTTGGTGTCTCCAAACTGAACCAAGAATGTAGAGATTGACCATTGAATCCTATAGAGAATTGGGTCATGGTATGTTCCAATGGTATAATGATGAATGTGGAATATCCGAGCTGTTGATCAAAAGGTATGAAATTGTCTGAAGTTTTAGGTGGATTACACGGCTACATAACGAAAGGATAACGGGCATAAGAGGAGGTTTGGAAGTGATGACATTTGCATGCATTTATGGAATATGAGATTTTTGAAATAATGATTATGTTGTTTCGCCGATCGGGAGGAAATGTGTTAGGTGCTGGTTCTTTAAAATATTGGATGCGGGGAAACTTTTACGTTTTAATGTTTAGTGGCCGAAGAGGTGATAGGAACATAAGTGGTGATAGTTAAGTGTTGATTGGAGGTCCGCATTGGGAGGAATGGGTAGTGACTATTTGACCTGTGTTTGATGAGGTTAGGGATTGACCCTTCAGAAGAGGACCCTTATCAAGATCGTGTTTGGCCAAATAATGACTTAGCCAATTTACATTGCGCTTCCCCTAGGGACAAACGTGTCACAAAGCCTGATTCGAAGAAAGAACTTCTCCGGGTCTATCGCGTCCCTCAGCGTATTTTTGGAATGGATAGTCCCATACCGTTAGGGACTGAAAGGTGGCTCCGATCTAAGCCCGTAACTTCGGGCTTCCCTATTCCTCTTTAATGTGAATGATGTGAAAAGCCATAGGATTAACTCTCGAGCTTTTCCGGCTCTTCGCGAACTTCCGCAAACTCTTGTCCCTATTGGACAATACTGCCTGGGTCTAAAAGCTTCGAAACGATGCAGAGGATGGAGGGGTAGCTTTCCACCAAACCGGCCGATGGACGTCTGATGATGTAAGAAATGTCCCAACTGATCTCATCATAGGTGGTGGTTTAAACAGACTTAGGTCAATTGATGAGGCACATTGATGAGCCGAATCGGCTTTTCGGGTGACCATGAAAGAAGTAACCAAAGGCCCATGGATGAGAAAATGGTCATGCGTGGACCGATTTTAGGGATGATATGATCGGCCAATTCGTTTGATCCGCGTACTTTTTTCCCAACTGTTCCAAGGACCGCCTAGTGACTAGTGACTTAGCCGATGGGCATGATTTTTTTTGCAAAACAAGAAAATACTAGCTTATACTAATATTATAAAACATTTTTCAAGCATGCTAATGTTTTCTTTATCTTGGATTAATTTAGAAAATGTTAGAAAGATAAAAGAGGGAATGGATAATAAAGGTGTTTAGGAAATGAAAATATAAGGTCTGGTTTCAATGTATTTTTAGCTTGGGAAGTCCTCGATAGACCTGAAGGTATGTGAGGCCCGAATTACCCTGGGGTGTAAGATTTTGGATAACAACGTGGCAAAAAATTGTGTTGGTCATTTGCCTATTAGGTGATGAAATCCCAGTAACCTGAAGTTATACCTAGTTAGGCATGGATGTCACTAGATGTGTCTAATTAATACCCCAACTGACTAGAAGTTTGCAAGTTGTGTGAAGATGGAATATCACCTGAAATGGTAACCAGGACTGCAAAACATCTCCTACTGGACAGCTAGATTGTGCGAGAAAGAATGCATGAGGGAAAACAATTTTAAGCCTACAACAAACCAAATGTGCACAAGCACTTGGACGAATGAAGATCTAAACTAACATTTACAAGGAATGGAAAATGTGATCCCAAAAAAAGAAACGCTATAAAAAAGAGGAGTACCATAGACTGGAATCTGCAGTTCTTCACTTTTTATATGAGGCCAATTGGAAAGCATTACAGTTCAAGCGACTGCTGAAAAATCCAAGAAATCAAGAAGCAAGAAACGAACAAGAAAAATCAAAGCATTTACCTACAATTTTAGTGGAAAATAGAAGATATCATGGAAGATGAAAGATATATCAGAAGAGAATCACGTAAAAGGTTGAACTCCCATTAGGCGTGCCAGAATTGTTAGGAAATCTATATGCAGTTAGTGAATCCAACACATCTGATGGAGTGCTAGTAGATTTTTAAGAGAATCAGAGAATCTAAAGGTAGATATCAAATCTACATTCAATTTTTACTTTGGATATTTAGATTCAGTAAAATGGATACACCATTAGATAAATTTAATGGGCTAAACTTCCATAGGATGAGATCGAGCTAAAGAAATACTTTGTATGACTTTGTATGTCATACTAAGTCTTTTTGTAGAGATCGAGCTAAAGACTTTCTCAATGGAAATCTTAAAAATGCACCTACAGATGTAAGTAAAATTGTAGAATGGCTCAGACAATTAGAGATGAACAAATAACAGATGAAATTGACTATAATTCTATGAATAATTTCTATACTAAGTGAAGTTCTTGGAGGAAGGAGGCACAGGAGGTTGGAGGTCATTCAACGACCTCTCGTCAGTCACTAATGACGGGACCGTATCAGCTTTGGTGATTATTATTTTTATGACAGTGTGTTCCTATTATTTCTTTGTATTTCTGGCAGAGTGTTTGGTTGCAGTGTTCCTATTGTGGTTTGCAGAATAAATGAAATTTCACATTGAGGGGGGGAACACGATCTCAATGTTCCATTTCTAGTTTTCTACATTTATGGTATTTTCTATATATGTAGCAGATTTCAGTAGAATTTCCTATGTTTATTCCCTATGCAGTGAGATGTGATGAGGGCTAAGAATAGTACTTGGCATATCATGATGTGGTTGTAGGTAAACCACTAGAAAACCTTTATTTTTGGTTTGTGGCACACCACTTGTAAAACCACCATTTTCGGTGGGTTGGTAAACCCTATGGAAAACCATCACCCTTTTGGTTTGTGGTACACCACTTGTAAAACTACCATTTTTTAGTTGTTGGTAAACCCTATGCAAAACCATCACCCTTTTGGTTTGTGGTAAACCAGTTGCAAAACCATCATTTTCAGATTTATGGTCAACCCTATGAAAAACCATTCTATTAGGTTTATGATCATCCTGTAAAATCATCAGATCATAAAAGCAGGTGCAAGTATAAGGTCAGGTTTTCCCCCATGTTCGCACTAAGGGGGGAATGTTAGGAAATATATCTTAGTGCTCTATTTGTATGTACAGGTGAATAATAATTACATGTGTAATTATTATTATGGTAAATTAGTGAAAGTACATTTACTATGTAAATGTAAATAGTAAATGTAAAATGTGGTTAGTATGTGGTAAGTTAGTAAGTTAGAATAATAAAAACAATTAATATTGTTTTATTATTATATTGGTGATAGGTTGAAACCATACGGGTGTATGGTTGTATATGAAGACAAATGTTGTTGTGAGAATTGTTATTATACATCTCCTATATAATGGAGTGTAATGAAATAGTGAATCAATAAAAAAATGAGTGTGGAAATAATATAGTGTTGTTGATTTTGATGATTGTCTGTGTAGCTATTTCATGTATTCTGTGTATTAGATCAGAATAATTTTCACACCACCAAGGTTTTACTCCCAAAAGATATCAATAAATAAGGGATGAGGTTATGATTGTATCTCGAGTGAATTTAGAAAAATGGAAACCACTCAATCCTTTGCAGTGAAGCCTGAGATTTATGTGCAGCTTATCCTTGCAATTTCAAATTCAATAAAAAATTTATGTGCATCTTATCCTTGCAATTTCAAATTCAATAAAAAAATATACCGTGGGCACAATAGAGTGTGATATCACTCTAATAGGTATACTAAATGTAGGCAACATGATAAGTAATGTGTGTACACATGGTGTAGTCAACAGTAGCACTAATCTAAGCAACAAGTGTGGAATGTGAGCCTCTTCACAATGAATATATCCAACTTATATCAAACAAATCTCATGGGTGCTACACAAAATAAAGGATTTCTTTTACAAGATATCATTAAGATATTTATTGTGTTTTTACTATGGTTAATTTTTAGGGAAACCCGTGTGGGTACTACAAAACAAGCGTGTATTTGTGTTTGCAGGATACACGTAAAGAAATTTATTAGATGTTGGCAATGTTTTTGTTTTAGGGTTATAAAGAAATGCATAGTAATTAAATACTATATATATAACATTTTTTTTTCATTTTAAAAAAAAATCTTACTTTTTGTTTGAAATTTAGTATGGTGGAGTTTATTTGTTGCATATAAGCATTCTCTATTTAATAAATTTGTGTGGGTCACGTGCAATAAACTATTGTTTTTGTTTTCAAAATGTTTAAAATGAGTGTTTTGGGTTTTTTTTTTAAATTAATCTTTGAAAAGATAAATTAATTTTATAATTTTTCTTTTGATAAGTGGAATATCTCAAATTTAAATTGTTTGAGTTTCTTGCAAATAGAATTCCCTGTATTTTTTGTAGCACTTAGATGGATTTGTTTTCAAATGCTCAGCATATGTAGACATTGCAATTGTATAATATTACATCTAAGAGATAGAGTTTTACATTTGTTTTAATTGTGCATGTTTTATTTTAGAAGTGATAGATCGCGGACAAATTGTTTAGATTTATTTACTTTGAAGAATAAGATAAGTATGATATATTCATTACATGTATGTGTCATTTGTGAGCAAAACCTTATGGGTACTACACAATAGGAACATATTTATGGGTACTACACAATAGGAACATTGCAAGGAATTTTTTGGGTTTTGCAATGTTTTTGTTTTAGGGTTATAAAAATGTTGAATATTGTAGACACAAAATCACACACTTTGGGAATCTATCTAGTCCTGATCACATACTATTACTCATATGATTCCCAAGTAAGAAAAGTACTAATTAACCCATGTTTTTGGCCATCTTTCTTTGCTTTATGTTGTCACTTTTGGTCTTACACTCTTACTTGCCCAATCTAACTTCTTACACTCTGGCATTTCTCATCCTTGACACCAACGCTCAGCCAGGACGCCAATGTCAGGTGCCCTTGTCCCCTCTGGGTGCCCCTAACCTCTTTGTACTTTATTCACATATTTTGGGTCCTTTTTAGCCATTTGGGAATCTTATATTTTTGGTAGTTGGCCTTTTAGGGGTTAATTACGAAATTCAAGCAAGGGAATCATATAAATATAAAGTTATGTGATCATAATAAGGGACCAAACACAAAGCATTAGTTATCACTACCTAATGTTGCATCTAAAGGCATTATCAAAAGCATTCAAGCTTCCATTTAGCATCCACACAAGGGCAATGGACTCCATTCTTTTGCATGCATTTCATAGGAGGGGAAGTTCATTTGATTTAATACACATATCTACTTACATCTTCTACATCTAGTTATTCACTCGCTATCAAGTGCGACACACACAAGAGCCACCTAGGGCACAATTCTACACGCACGCCTAGAAATACATTGGGTTTGAAATGTAGTGCAACCCTTAATCATAATCATGCATTTGACAACTGAGGACAGTCTGACCCCTCATTTGCATTCTTTTATTTTTGGGATTTGATACACTCTTGAGGGTTTTGTAGGTCATTCTTTCATTACAGGTTATCATCAATATCAATGATCATTGTATGACCTATGAGTGATAAGAAGCAAAGGACAACAAACATCTCGCGACCCTACAAAGGATTTTTCTTGTGGGTTTGAACAGTCACAAACACCCAGAACAGGTACGTGGCACCTACAGGCACCCCTAAATGATTTTAGGTGCCCCAGTCCAGGAAGATCTTCTAGTCACACATTTATTTAGGCTCTATGCGACACTTCTCCCTCACTGTTCATTAGGGTAACACTTCAACGCAGTATATATTTGGTTGTGAATCAGCTAAGTCTTCTTATCCTTTCTTTACAGGTAGGGTTTCTTATTTTCTAGCTTAATTTGCTTGGGTCAATTCTGTATTTAATTATTTATATTCATTTACTGCTACATTGCAATCAAATTTAGGCATCTATAAATTCTATATTTGTTTAATCATTTTTGTGAACCCCACTATCAAATCCACCTTCTTATATGGTTTTTCCTCCTATTCCCATCACCCATAGTGTTTTTTTGGGTCTTTTGAGCATCTTGAGCTTCCTCCATCTTCCCTTAGGGTCTCTAAATCAATGGTTAAGGCTTATGCATCAATGGTTGCAACTGAAAACTCCTTTGCCAACTCTCGTAATGTTCCTCTTAACGAAATCGAACCATCTGATAGTGAACAATCTTATGAAGATGAATATCAATATCAATCGAGATCAATTAGACAAACTCAAAAAAAAATCGACAATATTTGTGTGATAATCACACTCATATTTTGCATATTCTCAATGTTTTGATCGCTTGTTAAAAATGTGTGTGATATTGTTACAACTCCTCTTGTCAGGGTCTTCAGTGGAGCTGCTATGACCTCCACCCATCCCCTTGATATATCCCTACCTCCATTGCTACCACTACTACTCCAATCATACAACCTAATAGTACATAACCTAGCTCTTCCTCCAATACTCGTGATCTAACTTCTTCATATCAAGGATTTTTACAGACTCTAATTCGTCAACTCTATACTCATTACTTCTCATGTGTATCCATCTCTTGATTTCACCCCACTTCTTCATACTCCTTATTTACACCTATCCACCGTCTCCACCTATTCCACTACCTCCCAACTTCATTGCAATCCCTAAGTTTACCTACTTTTAAATGCCATGGTGACCCGTAAGAGCATCTCTGAGGCTTGCACGATGGCTTGCCTAGACTATGCGGATGATCATACCTTACTTGTAAATCTTTTCCCTCGTAGATTCTCCAATATTATGCAATGCATTGGTTCTGATAACCTATCTTTCCACTTCGGTAACATCCCTTACACATCTATTCAATGCTTTTATAGCTCATTTCTGTATCAATATCGGATCTAAGATCTCTTAATTCCAACTTGCTTAGATTAAACAAGGATCTAACAAACATCTAGAGGATTATGTCTTGCGATCTAACGAAAAACTTAGCTAAGATGTCTAATGTGCTTGAGGACTTTGAACTTCAGGACATATTTATTTAAACTCTATTACCGCCTCCTCTGGGAGAGTCTTTTGTTTAAGACCGCTTCATCATTAGATCAACTTATGTCACTTATATTAATCTATGCAAAACTAAGTTCTTATCAATAGGAAAGCTAATAAGTATAAAGAAGAAGTCGTTCATATTCTATGTGTCTTCAAAATAAATCAACTTTCAAGCCAACTGCGAAACCTATTGAAGCTAAAGAAATTGTCAATGTCTATATCTAATACTAAAGAGCTTAAATGGTAGCCACCTAAGCGAACATACACATAACTGACCATTGTTCCACATATTCTATTACAACACTTGGTCAAAAGCAATCTTATTACACTTCCTCCTCCACTGAATTTAGACCCATCTCATCCTCAAGGTCTTAATTATGATGAAAAGCTCATATGCGACTATCATCAATGTGTTGGATATTCCACAAATCGGTGTTTTAAAATTCATAATATCATTCAAGATCTCGTATCGATAATAATGTAAATGAGCTTCCAGAGCCTACAAATTCTGCACATGTAAATGAAAATCATAAGCTCAAAATATTTAACAATCCTCTTCCAGAACATGACAAACTGAGTGGTTGACTCTTCGGAAAATCATACATATCATGCAGTGTACATCCTCCTGCATCAGGGGCTCTTGATTTTCTAGTTTCTCATATTGAGACATCCCCACCACTCATTATGTTTCTCTGATTATGATTATCATGCTACATTCTCTTCTGATCCCTTACACATTAGTGCTTATATTGGATCCATTTCTATAAATAACATTAGATTTGATCCATCATGGCACATTAACGTGTGTTCTATTGCACTCCTTGTCACTATCGGCTATCCACTATCACAAATTTCATATCTGATTCCTAAATCATATGGTTTTTTCAAGCTTCCGGTCACTATTGGTCATCTTACCATGCTTGTGCATTTTCTTATGGAACCATCAGTCGAAGGGTGTGACATGATCTTAGGTCTCTCTTGTCTCTGCACAACTAAGGATATCATCTCCATGACCCATTTATGTCTAAAATTCATTCACAACAAAGAAATTAATTTCTATCAATGGTGTTCTTTACCATCTACACCATGTCCATAACCTCCTCGTGAGGTTTTCATTACCTTAGCTAGATCATCTAGGTCCTAGTGGCCTCTCAAAACTAAAGCAAAATATGATCCTAGCTCACTTGTTTGCACATGACCTACATGGTCTCATCGGTCTCTAAGTCAATCATATCATTCTAGGTCTACCATTCAAACATCTCCTTCACCTCATTATGCATCACCTATCACATTTTTCTTCACATAGGTTTCCATCACCTTGACATTTTGTTTCACATAGGTTTCCATCACCTCCACATTTTGCTTTCACATAGGTGTCCATCACCTTCATATTTTCTGTTCCACAATAGGTGTCCATCACCTCCACAGTTACTCATCGTTCGCATACATATAGTGTTTCATTCACCTCACAACATTCATGTTTCACCACTCTTAGTAGCATGGTCACACACATTTATATCCTCAAGCATCGGGTAGTATACTCATCAGTCACATGCATATAATGCTTCATTCACCTACATATTATTTCTATCTCATATACCACCACTCTTAGATCATGATCATTTCACGCCAATTCATCCCCACAAGCATTGGGTGGAGGGCCCTCGTCTTTCACTGTCATCAAATAGACATATTGATTATCATCACACTTGGGGGCATCTTATACTTATGAACCTCACACACTACACAATACAGCACTTCAGTTATCATTGAACATGTTATCTCATCACTATCTCGTACACTTGTGACACATCTAGTGCACATTCGATACAACATAATACATATGTTGATACTTTCATCTATCATCATTACCCACATGATGCACTCTAGTGCTTGGTTCACAATTGAGCATATTAAGGAAATCTATACACATGAACCTCACATTCACGATACATCATTATATAAATACAACACAACTTACTAGTTACACAATACATATCAACATTACACACTATACACTTGACATTTTCATGCATTCATCTCTTTCATATGCAACATTTACTCAACACATTCATGTTCAACATATCTTTTTGGCATCTACTTCTACAAATTGCGATCACATTACCCTATGACACACTCTAATTCTACGGTTCATAATTGACTTCTGAGGGTTTACATCTCAAATGAACCTTCACCACACTCACTCATTCACTCACTCACTACACTCTTTACACGATGCTTGATCGATCATATCTTTAGTAGCACACATTCAAACCATTTTCTGATGACGCATTCTTACTCTGAGGTTCATTCTTGACTGCTGAGGGGGAATGTATAAATGAACCTCATCTCATACATACACATCCACTCAGGGGGCACATGGCTCCTATCATTCACTCTTCATTCCATTCCATCTCATCCATAACATACTGCATATCTTAGTCACATTTACTCTTGTTTTCTTATGCTTACATCATACACTGTTTACTGTACATGCTAGTCAAATATTCTTCATATGTCATTATCTTTATCATATACACAAGCACATTCAATCTCCTTCTAGTTGTAATCACAAGCTTTACATATATCGATACATGCAACATGGATGCTTGGCGCAATACCTATTACCAGTCCCATAGTGGCTCCTTGGGGGCATCCACTTTTGTACACTACAAGTGTTATTATTTCATTTTTCATAACAGAATACTATATCAGATTATACATGCATTTTGACATATTATTTATCTTTCTAACATGTTAACGGGTGCTTCATGTGTAGTATTTGATTCGTAGGTTTATTTTCCGCCATGGTTATTCTGTTACATTGCTTGATATTGTTTACTCTTATATGTCCATTGTATGCCATTGTTTGCGGTATTTTCCCTCTGTCTTGTGTACACACTATATCTATTTTCAACCAACTCCACCTTTATTGTTGTGTGACATCATGAGTGATGTACCATGTTCAAAACCCACTTTTCATGCTCTATATTGTCTTCCCGCATATTTTCTTCTTGTATCTTAGCTTACACATTATTTGCTTTCTTGTTAGCTTACACTTCATATTCTACATGCATGTTTATATTTTTTGTATTAACATGTGTAAAATATCCACTTTGTTAGTGTGTGCCTCATTTTATACCATGCACATTCCCTCCCCCTACAAGGCATAGTTTCAACACAACAATCGGGCACAGTAGTCGGGCTTCCTTTGGGATGTATACTCCTCAGTGACATCACATGCACCCCAAACGAGAAGAGGCATCATTTGGGTTAAATAAATCACCCCACATAATATTCTAAAGTCACAGTTCATCATAAAACATTACTGGTACACACATCAATCTTCAGTCTCAAAAAGAGCTCAAAATCTAACTTGGTTCCTTAGCACAACATGGACACTAGCACTCAAACCAAGATAGTAGTGCGTGGGTTCCCATAACCCTTCATGGACACCTATGACCAGGGGGCAGTTATACGACATCTTTTCCCAGTAAAACACAGTCTACAACACTTAACACAGTGGATTTTTTACAGAGCATACATAGTTCTTTAACACTCAACATACATACACTAGACATCATTTACTTCTTTCACATTGGATCGGAATTGGTAGATCTGGATCAAATTTTTTACACACCATTTGCAGTGGTGTTCTACACTTTGGGAAGTATTTAAAGGTTGGAGGATGACAACAAAATTTTCTCCCTACACTTCCTCCATTCTTGGCATGAGATCACCTAAAAAACTCACAGTCAGCGCAACTGGCGTGAGATCGCTCGAAAAACTCATTCTTCTACATCATCTTCAGAATCCTTTCTACACTCTTTTCTCATCACGAATCAGGTGTGCATGTTCCTTTTTCACATTTTATATACTTTCTTACATGCTTTTACATATTTTTATCATATACATGCGTATTTGACTACTTGTTTCTCCTTCTCTTTTACAAGTCCATCCTTATGGGAAGTGGTAGTCACATCACATCAATAACAATCAACACCAACAATAGGTATAATCATGAAATTGACACATACGCCCTTTCCCTAGGGTCATTATCTTCATCTCTTTTTGCACTCCTCCTCTTTAGTTTCCATGCTTCACATTTTTATCACTCCACAATTTTTCTTGTCTCTTGACATGCTTTTTTCCATCGATCTACATTGTTATTAGGTACGCATATCTTATCTACTGTATGTTATCAAGCATTCGCTCAACAACATAAAGAGGGAGAAAATGTAGACACAAAATTACACACTTTGGGTATTTATCTAATCCTAATCACATATTAATATTGATATGATTCCTAAGTAAGAAAAGTACTAGTTAACCCTTGTCTTTGGCCATCTTTCTTTGCTTTTTGGTGTCACTTTTGTTCTTACACTCTAGAATTTCTCATCCTAGACACAAACACCCAGCCAAGACATCAGTTTTAGGCGCCCCTGACCTCTTTGTACTTTGATCATATCTTTTGGGTCATTTCTAGCCTTTCAGGCATATTATCTTTTTGGTAGTGGCCTTTTCGAGGTTAATTACAAAATTCAAACAAGGAATTCATATAAATATAAATTTATGTGACCAAGTACTAAGCATTGGCTATCACCACCTAAGGTTGCATCCAAAGGCTATTCTAGAGCATTCAAGGATCCATTCAAGGGAAAGGGACTACATTCTTCTGCATACCTTTCATATGAGGGGAAGTACATTCTATTATATGCACACATCTACTTACATCTTATACATCTAGATTTTTAATTGTTATCAAGTGTGACACACGCAAGAGCCACCTAGGGCACGATTCTTCACACACGCACACACCTAGAACTACATTGGGTCTAAAATGTAGTGCAATGCTCAGTCAAAAGTTCACTTGTTTGGTAGTTGAGGACAATCTAACCACTCATTTGCATTCTTTTCTTTTTCGGATTTGATGCACTCTTAAGGGTTTTAAAGGTCATTTCTTTATTCCAAGTTATTAGCGACATCAATAATCATTATGTGACATACTAGTGATAAGAATCGAAGGATAAAAAACATCTTGCGACCTTATAAAATAGGTTTCATGAGGTTTTGAGTAGGCATAGGTGCCCAGAGTAGGTCTTTGGCGCTTGCAGGCACCCCTAACCCATTCTAGGCACCCCAGTCCAGGAAGATCTTCCAGTCACACATTTTTCTAAGGCTCTATGTGATACTTCTCCCTCTATGTTCATCAGTTCATCACTGATGTACAATCTATATTTGAGTGTGAATTAGCTAAGTCATTTTATCTCCTCTTTGCAACTAGGGTTTCGTACTTCCTAGTTTAATTTCCTTGGGTCTGATTTTGTACTTATTTGTATATACATTTACTACTACATTGCAATCAGAATTAGGCATTTATTTATTTCAATATTTGCTTAATAAAATATATGCATTTTTTGTATTATGAGATTTCTCAAAATATAGTTACTATTTTTATTTTAAATATAATGTTAGCAGCATATATTCAATATATATATGCATTGTAATTCAATAAAGCTATGTATATCGTATATGATAGACAAAGTTTTCATGTGCATAAAATTTATAAGGAAGTTTTGTGATTTTGCAAGGGATTTTATTTATTGTCTTTAAAAATACGAATTATTATTTGTATGTTTCCTTTGTTAAGCTTAATATTTGAAAATAAAGCCATTGTAGTTTCTTACAAATACGATTCCATGTATACTTCGCATATTTCAAACCCCAATTTTGGCTGAGGAATAGATCCTTAAAAGAATAATGAATCCATTATGGCATAAGGCCATGTGGAGATGTAAAGCTTGTATAACAAAGTAGTATAACATTTTTGGCCTAAAGAGAACACAAGAAAGCGGGGCATGCAAGAAAGCTTGAGAAGAGGAAAGGGAAATTTACAAAAGGTAAGAATAGCTGGCATGGATCTGGTAATAGCATTGGGAACTCAAAGTGGGGTAAGGAAAGAAAAGGATCAAGATCCAAAAAGGATGCACAATAATGGATCTCATCTAAGTTGCGTTTGGAGTAATTCAGTTAGGTGGTTGTTAGAATAATAACATGCATGCCTACATGCATAGAATTATACTTATCCCATAGCTGAAGTATAGGAAGGTGACATATCCTATCTTAGATAAAGATCACTTAGCTTCTGTTGTAAGGGATAATTAAGTTTAGTTGCTTGATAATGTTAGTTTTGTAATGACATTATTAATATTTATAGATGTTGAGAATTGTTATGTGATGAAGTCATGAAAAGGATTCCCAATAAAAGGATTTCTTAGATTATGAGGTAAATTAAACTTTAACACACATATGCATCAAGATTACTAGACAATAACACTATATTTAATTGAACAACTTTTTTTCCAAAAATGGAATATTACATCAAAAACACATAGAAAAGTCTTGCAGGATTACAAACACTTCAACAACGCAGTTATGTCCCACATGATTCAATCTTATTAATTGTTCCTAGATATTCACATGTGTCCATATTTGTAGTAATTGTTACAACCACACTCAGACTATCTTCCCATCTCAAATTAGATTCCAATCACCCCTTTCTAGGTGTATTGTAATGTTTATATAACACACTATCATCTTCTTATCATAGTTGGCTCAACTAAAATTGGCACACTAACATATCAAGTGCCTTACAAATATTACACGGATATGATTCTAAAATATTTATATCATAACTAAGCTCAATTTAAACACAAGTTGGCCCAAAAAACATAGTTTTTAATCTCGAGGCTTCCCATTAGATAGTCCTACCATTTATGATATTGGATAAATTTATGTGATATTGCATGAGAATTCGTGCACCCTATTTTCAAAAACTCTTACTAGGTAGTCCAATAAATTTATGGTTTACTAGGTGCATACATAGTATCAAGGTGAATATCCACTCATAACATGACCTCTTGAAAACAAAATGTGTTTCTACACGTATTTCAAAAGTTTCTTGATTTTATGTTAGCTTATAGTCATTTGCACACTATTTTGATTATGTACCGAGAATTACAAGTGTTACACTACCATTTGGAGTGTGTAGAAATATTACAGAGGATCCATGATGATTTTTAACATCCTTTTGATTTCTTGATACATTATAACCATAAAATAACTATTTCTACTTTAAATGGTAACACCAACTTCTAAAGAGTTATTTTCGATCAATGAAATACAATTTTTTTTAAAGAAACTTGATAGTTTTTCATGAGAATATGTATAAAAACAAAATAGGCACACTAAAACATAAACAAAAAATAACAACATAATGTATGAACACTCACGGGATGTTTTATTATGTAAAAACAATTTATTCCAAAAAAGAATGTGCATTGTTAAACCTAACCTATTTTCCCTATTTAACATATTTATGGTTGATGTAGGATTGTATGTGAACCCATATATTATTTCTTCATATATATTGGGTAAGAAAATGCGTGAGCTAAGTGCTCACGTACTTTGGATAAGTGGTGATTTAATCTAAATTGAATTAAACCTTAATTTCAGAGTAACTACTGTAATAAATGATATTCTAATAATAAAATGCAATAATGGAAAAACATTCAAAGATATAAAACAATAATCAAATGTAAGAGTAAATATGACTAGGTTAATTTCATGTAATTTGGGAACGATATGGACTGAGTAATTGTTATAATAGTCTCGAGACAGTGTCGTCAAGACTCACTGAGGGTTTTAGAACTCAAAACTATGTTGAACAGAAGCACCCACAGGAGGACACGAGTGCTTAGGTGCTAGTGACTAGATTGGGTGCTTGTGTCTGCTCAGATACTCAAGTTCTAGTATTTTCTGTATAGGAGAATCTTCGTTGTTGATCTCTCTTTTTCACTATGGTTTTGCTATGATTTTTTTGATCGTACATATAACCTGTAAAATAGTTGTCTATCTACACGTGTCCAAAAACCGCATCAAATCTAAAAAATATATGTAGAATGTGGATTCAAACTGACTCTTTTGGTCACCCAAAGAGTGAACTTACAACCAAGATATGTACTACATCTCAGACTCTATGTAGTTCTTTATGTGTGTGTGTGTGTGTGAAATGATGCCTAGGTTGCCCTTATGCAAGTTACATGATGATAACTGGTTGGATCTAGATTGCTCCAAGTATGCAAGATGTGTGTGATGAAATAGAATGAAATCCCCTCTTACGTTGTGTATGCAAAATAATGTAACCCTTTTCCCTTGTATGAGTTTTTTAGATGTATGCTTAGTAGTGCTCTTGTGTCTTTGATGCAAGCTTAGGTGGTGATAGATAATGTTTATGATGTTTGACCCCTTATTTAAGAGAAATAACTAAATATATATGATTCCCTTGTTTAAATTTCATAATTGACAACTGAAAGGTCGACCCAAAGTTTAAAAAGGTGAAAAGAAACCCAAAAGAATAAGAACAAAATAATAAGGGCATGAGCACCCAGGAGGGACAACAGCGCCTGGGCACTTCCGTCCTAACTGGTGCTAGTGTCCAAGTCCATAAAAGATAAATCAATCAAGTGCCAACATAGTTGTAAGATATGTAAGGCCAATAAAAGTCCAAGGGATAAAGTAAAAGGCCCAAAAGAAGTTGTCAACCACTAGTTTTCTTACTTAGGAATCATGTATACGTTAATATGCTTTAGGACCTAGAAATGTACCCAAGTGCATAGATTTTGTGTCTACATTTTCCCCCACTTTATGTTGTTTAGTGAATACTCAATAGCATAAATTAGATAGAAGATGTGTACCTTGTAATCCTGTAGAGAACAGTGTAGCTGATAGCATGTCGAGTGGACAAGTAACGTGTTTAGTGATCATGATGTGAAACGTGGAAACTAGGAAGGGGAGGTAGACCATATGGGTGGAATATATACATAGTAGCATGTTGTCAGAGATTTTGCTTGCTAATTTGAATTGTTTCTTCTTGTGTATAAGAACATACCAACAAAAGTAGAGCAAGAAAGTTGTCAAAGTCCCGTATATGAAAAATCATGGAAACATGTGTATAACTAAGTAAAAGTGTGTAGAAAGTAATAGTCAAGGAAAGAGTGCACCTGATGTAAAAGAGAGTATAAGATAGAAAGTTGTCATTTTTGCTTTGGAGATGTTACTGGATTTGAGTGTATTTTTTCTGAAGGGTAATTTTTTGGGGCAATCTCATGCCAAGAGTGATTTTTTTGGTTGATCTCACACCAAGAGAAGAGTGTTAGGGAGAGAGGTCTATTTTCCTCTCCTTCTATGATGCTTCTCAAAGTGCCATTGTAGATGGAACATCTTGATTTGTAACTTACTGTAATCATTTGTAACTGAATGAATGAATTTTCTAACTAAATGTAAGTGCTTGATACTATAGAACTATGCTATACACTACTGGAAACTATTTTGAACTGAGAAACCGTCTATTTTTGCCCACAAGACACAAGTGCCTAGGTAGGACACAAGCACCAACTATTCCTGTCTATACTGGGTGCTAGTGTTTGGCCTATGTTTATGGTACAATTCTAATTCTAGACCATTATGTAAATGTGTTCTTTTGTCAATTTTATATTGTGTTGTTCTAATCTGGAGTTTTATGGTGTTGGAAAGGTGATTTGTTCACCCGATGAATGTCCCCCTCGTTTGGGGTGCATGCGATAAATGTATGAGGATGCAGCCAAAAGAAGAGGACTTAATTCTTATATGCATATCATGTATTTGATACCTGCAAGGGGTAGGGGATGTTCATGGTAGAAACCAAGGCACGTGCAAACGACATAGGCTAGAAATAAGTGTTAGTGTAGAAAATATAGCATACAATATAATATAATGTAAAAAACAACTATGAAGACAAGAGGGACTGTGAAAAGTGGGTTTCATAGATGGGACATCGCTCACAATTTCACAAGACAATCAAGGCCATAGCGGCCATAAACAAACAATTATCAAACAAAACACAGGGCATAGCCCGTAAATAGTAGCAAACAATAACAATCAAAAAGTGATAGATAACCATGGTTGTATAGAGTCCTACGGGGAAAATGCTACACATGAAGCACCCATTAGCATGTTAGAAAGATAAGTAATATGTCAAAGCATGTATATATCAACAAAAAGTAAGTGAGAAAAAGTAGTAAATACTAAAATGATAGGACTTGTGATGTGTAATAGGATAGTAGAAAAATATAGATGCCCCCAAGAGCCTCGACGGGACTGGTAAAGAATAGTGTCAAGCATCATGCATCATGTGAAAAGATGTAAAAAGTTATACATTCACCTCAAGATACCGTGTGAATGCGCATGTGTGTATAGAAAAGAATGATGACATACTAAGTATCTAACTAGGATAGGAAACAAAGTGTAACATGTGAATAGTATTACCTAGCAAGAGTAAATGCAACCAAGATGTGCGAACACTATGTGAATATGATAGTGTGTTACGATATGAAATATTTTAAGATGAGGGGAGACGCGTTTCCCCCCAGAGAATGTGTGTGAGATATAGTCCATCTAGGAATGTTCCCTTAATAGTCAAGCATGAACAATAGAACAAGAGTGTGTCATCGGGTAATGAAGATAAAGTTTGTGCACCAGGGATGTGGTAATGCTAAAAAAGATAAGCATGAAACATAGAGAACGAGAGATAGAGTAGTCATGATGTGACAAGTGAGGTTCATTTATGAATTGCGACCTCAACAGTCAAGTATGAACCATAGAATAAAAGTGTGTTATCAGGTAATGAAGGTAAACTATGTGCACTAAGGATGTAGTAATGCTTGGAAAGATAGGCATGAAGCACGGAGCGTGAGAGATGGAGAGAGTATCTAGGATGTGACAAGTAATGAGCATTGTTAATTCCTATGTAAACCCCCATTTTGTGGTGTCATCATTTTGCACTAAAACTGGTATTAACATCTTGTAATTAATACTTTTATATATTTTAAAGGAAATTTTTTGTGCATAACCTTGTTTATTTTCATCTTATATATGATTCTTCAAATGAGTTAAATAAATTTGTATATGCGTTAACAATGTGGTTGAAGAACATATCTTAATCCCAGCATAGGACTCATACACAACACATCACATGACTCATTCACGCATTGGTGCAAGACCCGCCCACGTAGTAGCGCCAGACTCTCCTTAGAGAACAGGACTCGCGCTACGGAAGCACATGACTCGTATGAATGAAGTGAAGGACACGAATAACAAGGAGGCAAGTTTATTTAGTCAGCACACGAGTTTCATGATGAAAATATCATCAAACGAATATTATCATCTATTCATCATATGACTCGTGTGGATTATGCAAATCCTACTTAACATCTAGTTTGATTGGAATCGTCGAACAAATGAACATAAAAACTAGTAGTCACCATGATTTACAAGATTCTATGCATGATCTTTGACATCCTCTAGCATCTCTAAATCATCTTAGCTAAGAGTTAATCAAGGAATCCACTCAAATTTAAGAAGATGAAATATAATCTAAGTACGACATGTACTTATTCTCTCAAACTTGTAACTTTTTCACAAGCAATTGTTGTTATTGAGATCCTTTAGTGAATTAGTAGTTAGTGTTATCTAAAATTCCCCCCCAGAGTTAATTTGATAACATGCATTAGAGTTTTCAGTTCCAAGCAAGTAGATTGATTCAGGAAAAAATTGTGAAAATCGGCTAAGTCCTTGTCCTAGGGACAGTTTGGGACATTCGGGACACCAAGGCGCGGTTCGGCCGAAACGCCTCCAGGCGGCCCGCGAAGCACTGGGACAAGTGGAAAAAATGTACGTGGAGGGCGCGAACCGGCCGGTTCGGCTGAAAAGGAAAATTTTAGCACAGAAACAATCGGGCCGTCGGGATGCGAGGGATGCGGAAAGCTGGTTCAGCCGAAGGAGAAGAAAAATGGTTAAACTGCTTGGGACATTTGGGCCTTGAGGACGCGAACCACCCGGATCGGCCGAAATGGAGAACTTTCGTACTAAGCAGCTGGGAAATTTGGGCTGCAAGGACGCGAAAGACACGAACCGGCCGGTTCAGCCGAAACAGGAAACTTCAGCACAAGGACAAGTGGGACAAAGGGACACGCGGGACGTGGATAGCCGAAGGAGTCGAAAGCCAATCAGATCATGCCACGTGTCACCGGCAGAAAGGGGATGTGGAAGCCCATTTCGGGTGAACCGGAAGAATTTGTCCCAGACAGTTTGGGACATCCGGGACAAAAAGATGCGGTGGACATGAAAATTTGGCAGGCCCGTGGACGAATCACAGCATGACACGTGTTGCCAAGGAAAAAGTCCAAAAAGTCAAAGGGGTGAGTTTTCGAGCATTGATCCGAACCAATGAAATAGTGCCACGTGTCTAATTTTAAGGGGCCCACAAGAAAAGCCCGTGAAAAGGTGGAGAGAGGGAATTACTCAGCGAATTAGAGCCTGCCACGTGTAGTCCAGATGGCAGAGCGCGGGAAAAGATTTTAAAACATGTTCTTGCCTGTTTTGTGCCCTAAATCTTCAGACCTTCATATCTTTCAATCCAGAGCTCGGATTTGCACGTTCTTTATATCAACGGAAAGCTGTTGAAATTCTCTACATGATTCTGGGATCAATCTCAAATTTTGGTGCATTTTGGAGGGTGAAAATTAAGAAAATGTCTTTGACGCGTGGTGATAGACAGAAGTAATGCTTCAACAACCAACTTTAATGAAGCAGACAGCTCGCCGCTCCTGTTAGACAGCTCGCCGTTTTGCTAGGATCCACTACTTCTGTCATAATGAGATGATTTTAAATGCTACCAAGAAGTAGTTGGGGCAGATTCTGGATTTCCTCTCTCTTCCCTCTCTCATTTCTTGATATATATGGTAAAGAAGAGCTCCTTTAAGAGGTCGGACATTCTTGTTTTGCATCCTCCCTTCTTCCCCGCTTGCAGGAGAATTTGTGGAGCTTTTCAAACCTCCCATATGGATTGTAATGCTAGTTTTTTGCCTCTTGGCCACTGCAATGTATTGTATCGACTCTTGAGAAATATATATATATATATATATATATATATGTTTGTGATTGATTCTCAACCCTCTCATGTATTCATTACTGTTATTTTGATCTCTTATTGCAGTTTGGTTACCTGTGCATAGTGTTTGTATTGCATCTATGTGGTCTGTGTTAGATTTCCAAAATGAGTGTCTAACATTCCTTGGTGCATCACCTCTGTAGTTTAGGTTTTATTCTATGCATTTTCTCACCCTGTCTCCTTGACAAGTTAGATTAGGTTTTAGTAAACCCTCTACATTTTTGTGTGCATCTGAACAGAGGAATAAGAACCAGCCTTCTCTAGAGAATCCTTTCTCATCTTTACAAATCCCACACTTGGAGAAAGGATTCCATGTTGTGCAATCACACTGGATGCCTAAACATCAACCTAGAAGCCTGATCTGCATCCAGGGGTGCTGTGAGTCTGCAACAATAGTTTTGGCACTGCCCGGTGGGACCAAGAGGTCTCATTCTTATTGCAGCAAAGTTGATATGCATCTGTTGTAGTTTTCTTGCTTATAAGAGCTATTATTTGCATATCTGGCGACTCCAAGGGGAAGACTCAACTGGTTTCAACAGTGCAGGCCTCAAAAAAATCATGAGAAGAATCACCACAAGGTCAAGAGTTGGAGAAGAAGAAGTGCTATTTGAATACCTGTAGTTATCTCCAAGAAGAAGGCAAAGAGGAAGAAGGATTCAAAGGTCTCCATCTCTGCCAAACAGGACTCTCTCAACTCCTCCACCTGACAGGCCTTTCATTCAATATAGAAGGGTTTTAAGACCGATTAGAATTGCTCAGAACAATCCCTACGTCAACTTCACAGGCAGTAGGCCACTTGCTCTCAATGCACAACATCCAGTTCCTATTGCAGCCTTGAAGAACGTTCCCTACTTCACCGGAGAAAATCAGACTACTCCAGGTGATCATGTTAAATATATTGCTAACCTTTGCGCAATCCATGAAATCGATGAAATGCAAGTGGCTGTCAAGTTACTGGCATCTTCCTTCAAGGGTAAAGCATTGCAATGGTTTAGGAGCCTTGGAGCTGGTTCTATCACAAACTGGAATCAGCTATGTATTGCACTTCACGAGTAATTTGGAGAGAAGGGAGACAACTTGTCTCTTTTGGAGCAACTGACAACTATCAAGAGAGCCCCCAAACGAGCAGCTGACTGATTTCAACTTCAGATTTCAAAGGTCTTGGGATAGGATTCCAGTGGCAGTCAGGCCAAAAACAGAAGGTGCTTTTCTATATTACCTTAAAGCTTTAAATTCTGATATTTCTATGTTGATTTAGTCCATGGGAGGCACAACAATCCTATGGCTTATAGCATTGCCATTAGGGCTGAAAACTGTCTTATTCAAGCTGGTAAATTGGCTCCTAGGCCTCCCATGCCCTTGTATCCAAACTTAGAAAATCCAAGCACTAGTCAAGCACCCACTTTGGCTCCTGTTCCCACTCCTAGAAATTAGAGTTCAAATGAAGCTTCCACTTCATCTCCTAGTGCTTCAAATGAACTCCAAGAGGTCATGAAACAGTTGCAAAATTTGGGAAATGAGTTGGTTACTATTAAAAGGCAACAAGCCCAAGGTTTCAGACCTTCATATCAACCCCAAGCTCAGCCTAACAGGAAGCCATACCAACCACAAAGACCACCTAATCCAGCTGCAAATGTGAATCAAACAAGGCCTCCCGTTAATAGACCATTCCAGCCCTATAATCCAAATGCCATATCTGCTTCTAAGGCATTAGTGCCAACACAGAACAACATTGCTCAGGAATATGATTGGTGCTTCCCATGCAACGAGCCTCATAACCAATCCATGTGCTTCAATGGTGCTCTCAATCAAGCATTGATGGTGACAACTACTGGTGTAGAGGGTGAGGGCAGTCAAGGAAATAGCCAACAACCAGAAACATTCCAACAGCAATCGGCCCCAAATGACACCACATTGGTGAACTGGCAAGCAGAAGATTTATGTGGCATGAATCAGGTAGTTTCTCAAGGTGTTGCAGCCAACACAAGGTCAAAAAGGAGGAATCTGGGTGAAGAACAGCCATTAGCCCCAGCCAATCCACAACCTTCCACGGTTCCACAAATAATTGGCAAGCAAAGTCTAGTTTCAAATGCACAAGTGCAGCCAAGAACAGCCCCTAGGCCAACTCAAATGCCAACTGTTGTTGCCCATGTGCAAGGAGTAAATGTGCAAACCAAGGGACAACAAAAGGATACTTCATCCCCATTCAGTATCATTGAACAGATGAAGAATAAAAACATCAACATATCAATGTGGGAATCCCTATCTATCCCAGGCCAAAGAGATCTGCTGCAAGCTGCCATGAAGGATTGGCCAACTTCAAATCAGCAGGTTCAGATGCAAGACAAAGTGCTTACAAATGCTGCCCAGCTTGAAGGAAGTCATGGAGGACAACAAGGTAAAATGTTGAAGCCCCCTCCTTTCTATGTTTCATTAATCATTAGGGATAAACTAGTACACAATTGCATGATTGATTCCGGGGCAAGTAGCTCAGTGATGCCCAAGCAAATAGCTGATCAACTAGGGCTCTAATATGAAACAACATCTAAAGGGGTAGTACAGTTAGATGGGACAGCAATAGCAATGGTTGGAGTGATTAGAAATTTGAGTCTTACCTTGCATGCATGTCCAAATGTTGTTGTTTTACAAGATGTATCAGTCATAGATTTGCCACCACTCTTTGCCCTTTTCTTGTCAAGGGACTTCACAGCCAAAATTGGAGGCTATTTGTCTGCTGATTGGTCTCACATGCTGTTTAGAACAAGGTATGGAACTAATGCTACAATTAGGTCTTAACCTATTACAAACTTCCATATAGAGCCTTACACTCCAAGTCAGATTAATGCCAATTGCTCAGCATTTGATCAAGAAGATCACCCTAGTACTGATGAGGCTGACACCAAGGTTGAAAGTATCCTGGACCTAACTCTTGATGAATGGGCAAACAAGATACATGCTTTTGATCCCTATCAAGAAGTAGAAGAATCTGAGCTGGGATTCTATTGTATACATGAAGAAAATCAACCTGTTCCTAGCATCACCAAGCCAAGCCATAACGATGACAATGAGGTATGGCAGCTGTTTTTTTACGGATCGAGGAGTAGGCAAGGTGCAGGAGGTGGAGCCATGTTTGTTTCACCTCAAGGAATAAAGTACTATTCAGCTTTTAGATTTCAATTTGCATGCTCCAATAACACTGCTGAATATGAAGCCTTGGTGCAAGGGATGCATTGGGCAATCAAGAGAAAGATAAAGAATCTGCAAGTCTTTGGGGACAGTGAATTGATTGTAAATCAGGTCAAGGGACGGCATGCTGCCAAGAATTATCTACTCAAGTGCTACAAGAATAGGGTGTGGTACCTCATGGAAGATTTTGAAGGTTTTGGCATCGAATCCATTCCTAAGAAAGAGAATCAAGCTGCTGACAGGCTTGCAGCAGTAGGGGCAGCCTTCGACATTATGAAAAGCATTTAACAAGACAAGGTACATCCAAACATCCACGTGATTGTGAGGCCTTCAGTGCCGGACAACAATTTCAGTTGGCAGGTGTTTTAGAATGACCAGCAGATCGTCAATTTCTTACAAGAAGAGGCTGAATTCTCAGCTAGGAATCAGGACAGATTAGAGCAGCAGTATGGGGATCAAGTAGTGCAGTTGTGGACAAACAAGCTTCCCAAGGGTTTAGTAATGTTAGAGTCTATCTTCAACCCTAACGACCAGTTTCGTAAGGAAAAGGCTAACATACAGGTCAAGAGAGAAGATTAAGAGCCAATTCTGGTTGGGGAAGGCAAAGCACTTCAAATTGGTAAAGTGGCCACTGAGTAGGAGAAATCGGATTTTATACAACTTTGCCAAGAATTTCCAGATGTCTTCGCTTGGAGCTATGAAGACTTAAGAGGATTCGATCCAAATTTGGCACAACATACCATAGAATTGGATCCAGATGCTAAGCCCATCAGACAGAAGCAGATACCAGTCAACCCTCACATTGAGCCTCTAATGAAGAAAGAGCTAAATAAGCTAATAGAGGCAAGCATTATATTCCTGATCAAGCACTCAAGCTGGGTTGCTAACTTGGTTCCGGTCAGGAAGAAGAGCGGAGAAATCAGGCTGTGTGTGGATTTCTAAGACCTAAATAGGGCATCTCTCAAAGATCATTACCCACTCCCTTCCATGGAGCAAATATTGCAGGTTGTCACTGGTTCAGAGAGATTCTCTCTCCTAGACGGCTACTCAGGGTATAATCAGGTGATGGTGAAGAAGAGACCAGTTTTCAAGAAGACTTCACAACTAAATGGGGGGCACATATGCTTACAAGAAGATGCCATTTGGGCTATCCAGGTGATGGTGAAAGAAGATTTGAAAGCTGAAAGAAGATATTGACAGTTCAAGACACTGTCACCACCAAATGGGGGACCTATTGCCTATAGGAAGATGCATGTGGGATGTCCAACGCTGGGTGCTTGCTGTGCTACAATTATCAAAGGGCCAATGGACATGGCATTAAAAGGCTTTGATCGAACAAGATCGTGCTGATATATTAGATGATTATCACTGTCTTCTCAAAGAATTTTCACCTCAGGCAAGTGTTGTCAGAGGGTCGTTATAGAAAGTTCGGAGTGTCTTTCAACCACAAGAAGTGCATCTTTCTCGCACATGAAGGAAAGCTCCTCGGGCCATATTCGTCTCGAAAAAACGGGTACTAGTATTGATCCAGAGGAGGGTTGAAGCCAAGAAGAGCACTACCATTGCCAAGTCACAAGAAGGATATCCAAGTTCTTAGGAAGGATCAATTTTTTCCGACCGGTTATACATATTTTGAGGACCCTGTCAGCCCATCACCAACAACTGTTAAAGAAGAGCATGGCTTTTAAGTGGACAGGCAGAAGGAAGGAGAGTTTTTTTAAGCAATCAAAGAAGTATCCTCACGGCACCAACTTTCATCAACCCAACTTCTCCAAGGAATTCATCTCTATGGCATTGGGCGAGGTGATGACACTATTTCCGCAATTTTAGTACAGAAGAACAAAAAAAAAGATAATGATGAGAGCGGGTTGCCTTCTTCAGCCGAGGGGGCCCCTTAAAAGGGAAATGACTGCGGGAGGTGAGTATTTTTATGAAAGAATGTACTTGCACTAATCAGGAAGCTTGAAGAATTCAAGCATTTAGTCTCAAAAAACAAGGTCAGTTGGTGCTGCTGGTCACATTGCTGGAGGTTAAGGACTTCCTCCTCAACAAGGCACTTTGAAGGATGACAAAAGGTTAGGATGATCACCCATGTAATGGAATCTGATATTGTGATATCAAGATCACCAAGCTGGTGAGAGGGAAAGGACTGTGTAAGCAGCTGGTTTTGGGGAAGCAAAAGGGAGTATGCAACGAGGAAGAGGCTGTTTTAACAGTCTAGGACAACCATGAGCCAAGTGGCGATCAAGAAGAATACAATGCTTCCCCCACTCCCTGCTGGACCCAAGATATCATACACTTCCTAGGCACAGGCCTATGCCCTCCAAAGATGAACAAGACCCAAAGGAGACACTTCAGGTTGCAGGTTGTTCCGTATGCCATTGTTGATGGAGTTTTGTTCAAGAAAGACGTGAATGGAGTGCTGCTGAGATGCATTAGCACAGGTCAGATTCAAAGGGTGTTGGAAGAGTTTCATGGTGGACCAGCTGGTGGCCATTTCACACCAAGAGTGACAGCTCTAAAAATCATGAAGGCTGGTTATTATTGGCCTAAAATTTTTAGTGATTACTATGCATGGATCAAGAGGTGTAAGAATTGTGCATTCTTCACAAGAAAAGAAAGACTTGCTGCCCTTCCATTGCATCCAATCTCAGTTGACCAGCCATTCATGCAATGGGGTTTGGACTTCATTGGAGTCATTAATCCCAATTCAAGCCAAGGGCATAAATGGATTTTGACGGCCACGGACTACTTCACCCAAATGGACAGAAGCAGTAGCACTCAAAGAGGTGAATGAGTCTAACATCTTAGACTTCTATGAGGGGGATAACAACCAGATTTGGTGTACCTGCTACAATAATCTTTGATAATGCATTGGCATTCATTGGATCTAAGGTGACTGAGTGGGCTGTCAAGAACAGTATTTACCTAAGCACTTCATCGAACTATTACCCTCGGGGTAATGGCCAGGCCAAGTCTACAAATAAAAACTTGTTGAGGATCATTAGGAGAACTCTTGATGAGAATCAGAGGTCTTGGCATACCAAGCTGAAATCAGCCTTATGGGCTGATAGGATCACTCCCAAAACATCCACAGGTAACTCTCCATTTAGGCTTGTCTATGGAAGAGAGGCAATCTTGCCCATGTCACTTGAGTTACCAACATTGGAACTCATGAAGCAGCTGGAGTTACTTGAATTTGAGCCCATGGAGGTGAGGTATGCAGAGTTGATGGAGCTGCAAGAGATCAGAAATCAGGCATCCCAAGTAATGGAAAAGGATTAAGCTTTGATCAAGAAGACCTTTGATAGGAAGGCCAAAGATAGATCTTTTCAAGTTGGAGATCTAGTGTTGAAATGGGATGTGGACAGAGCAAAACCGGGAAGGCATTCAAAATTTGATGCCATTTGGAGTGGCCCATACGTGGTCACAAAGTGCAAGAACAGCAATGCTTTCCAATTGGCCTCATTGGACGGTGAAGAACTACAGATTCCGGTAAATGGAATCTATCTCAAACATTGCCACTGAAAATGAGAGGTTCACCCTTGTAAATATTAGCCTAGATTTCAATTCCTCTAAGTGTGTATGCACAATGTCTTGTTGTAGTTAGGTTTCAGTTTCCCTAAGTGCTTTGGCACAGGTTTTGTCACTCCTGGATTGAGTTTTACATTTCAGCGTGCTCTCGAAGAGGGAGTTGCAATATCAGGCTCATTTCAGGTCATTGCTTATGACTCCATGCCCAATGGATCCCAAAAAAAAAAGGCCACTGATCTTTTACCTAGCAGGCAGGTGACCCCAAAAAGTCACCAATTGTTATCTAAAATTCCCCCCCAGAGTTAATTTGATAACATGCATTAGAGTTTTCAGTTCCAAGCAAGTAGATTGATTCAGGAAAAAATTGTGAAAATCGGCTAAGTCCTTGTCCTATGGACAGTTTGGGACATTCGGGACACCAAGGCGCAGTTCAGCCGAAACACCTCCAGGAAGCCTGCGAAGCACTGGGACAAGTGGAACAAATGTATGCGGAAAGCTGGTTTGGCCGAAGGAGAAGAAAAATGGTTAAACTGCTTGGGACATTTGGGCCTTGAGGACGCGAACCGCCCGGATAGGCCGAAATGGAGAACTTTTGTACTAAGTAGCTGGGACATTTGGGCCGCAAGGACGCAAAAGACGCGAACCGGCCGGTTCGGCCGAAACAGGAAACTTCAGCACAAGGACAAGTGGGACTAAGGGACGCGCGGGACGTGGATAGCCGAAGGAGCCGAAAGCCAATCAGATCACGCCACGTGTCACCGGCAGAAAGGGGACGTGGAAGCCCATTTCAGGCGAACCGGAAGAATTTGTCCCAGACAGTTTGGGACATCCGGGACAAAAAGACATGGTGGACGCGAAAATCCGGCAAGCCCGTGGACGAATCACAGCATGACACCTGTCGCCAAGGGAAAAGTCCAAAAAGTCAAAGGGGCGAGTTTTCGAGCACTAATCCGAAATAATGAAATAGTGCCACGTGACCAATTTTAAGGGGCCCACAAGAAAAGCCCGCGAAAAGGTGGAGAGAGGGAATTGCTCAGCGAATCAGAGCCTGCCACGTGTCGTCTAGATGGCAGAGCGCGGGAAAAGATTTTAAAACATGTTCTTGCCTGTTTTGTGCCCTAAATCTTCAGACCTTCATATCTTTGATCCAGAGCTCGGATTTGCACGTTCTCTATATCAACGGAAAGCTGTTGAAATTCTCTACATGATTCTGGGATCAATCTCACATTTTGGTGTAGTTTAGAGGGAGAAAATTAAGAAAACATCTCTGACGTGTGGTGATAGACAGAAGTAATGCTTCAACAACCAACTTTAATGAAGCAAACAGCTCACTGCTCCTATTAGACAGCCCGCCGTTTTGCTAGGATCCACTGCTTCTGTCATAATGAGATGATTTTAAATGCTACCAAGAAGTGGTTGGGGTAGATTCTGGATTTCCTCTCTCTTCCCTCTCTCATTTCTTGATATATATTGTAAAGAAGAGCTCCTTTAACAGGTCGGACATTCTTGTTTTGCATCCTCCCTTCTTCCCTGCTTGCAGGAGAATTTGTGGAGCTTTTCAAACCTCCCATATGGATTGTAATGCCAGTTTTTGCCTCTTGGCCACTGAAATGTACTGTATCGACTCTTGAGCAATATATATGTGTTTGTGATTGATTCTCAACCCTCTCATGTATTCATTGTTGTTATTTTGATCTCTTATTGCAGTTTGGTTACCTGTGCATAGTGTTTGTATTGCATCTATGTGGTCTGTGTTAGATTTGCAAAACGAGTGTCTAACATTCTTTGGTGCATCAACTTTGTAGTTTAGGTTTTATTCTATGCATTTTCTCACCCTATCTCCTTGACAAGTTAGATTAGGTTTTAGTAAACCTTCTGCATTTTTGTGTGCATCTGAACAGAGGAATAGGAACCAGCCTTCTCTGGAGAATCCTTTCTCATCTTTACAAGTCCCACACTTGGAGAAAGGATTCCATGTTGTGCAATCACACTGGATGCCTGAACATCAACCTAGAAGCCTGATCTGCATCCAGGGGTGCTGTGAGTTTGCAACAACAATTAGTTATTGTAAATAATCCATCCTCTTTTAGAGTGAAAAAGACTTCTCTTGGTATAAAAGGGAATTTTTAGGAGAATTAAAAACTTAGTTAGTGGTTGGTGGTGAAGAAAATATTGTATTACATTCAATAACGTGCATGATTCTGAGTTAAATATGTTGGTGTAATTTGTAATTCCAAATTAGATCAGAGGGAAGGAGCAGGGGCCACTCCTCCCCAATGTGAAGGGCAATATTTGTTTACTCGAATCTTTGTTATTTAGCATTTTTTATTTATGTAAATTATAGGACTTCCAACCTTTTAATTATTGGATCTAGTAATCTCTATTTTTATCAATAGAAGGCCTTAATTGCATTTAGAAGTAGAATATGATTAAATTCAATAGCATTTATTAGAATAAACATCTAAAACCCCCCTAATAATCAACTTGTGGAGAAACTTTATCAACAAGAAAGGATGGTTGATGGAGTACAAAACTCTAATGGTGTAAATAATGGAAACCCCACACTAGGAAAGGCATTCACCTATCCCATAGAACTGGACCCTAGTGACCAAGCACCCATGAAGAACATATATCCTTCAATATTACCATCATTTATGGGGACTTATCTCAGAAAATCCTGAATAATTTATTTTTGAGTTCAAATTATTGTACCAAACCTATTAGTATACCTCATACACTTAGAAGTTAAATTTATTTCCTTTAACTCTAAAGTTTAAAACTATGAGGTGGTTCATGGGCCTAAATCCCAACTCTATCCATAATTGGGAAGATATGGAAACAATCTTCTTGGTTAAATACCAAGATTACTATATGGTTAGGGATATAAAAGAACTCTATAAGATACAAAAAAATGAGGATGATATTGTTGAGGACTATCTTGATCGATTACTCTTCCTTCACAGTAAGTTTGGTACAGGTCTTAATATTACACTTCTAAAAAATATATTCCCTATAATATTTGACGAAGACATATAAGAATCCTTTAATATAATGGGAAAAGAGACATGAACAAGTTAGAATTCACTGATATCATTGATGTCTCTAGGAACAACTCCTAGGACTCACCCAAACCTTTGAAAGAAGACATGAAAGATTTCCAATGGAAACATATCCAAAATAAGAGAAGAGATTGAAAATTTATGAACATATCTCTTAGTGCAGCTTAGAAAAAATGTGGATATGGAGAAACCTAGGAATATATAGCCATTGTTCATATACTTTTCAAAATGTAGGAACAAACATGGGCTTAAGGACTATCACTTAAATAAAATATACATTTTCCTTATCTGTGATCTAAAACATGTCACTGATCAATATGGAATGTTTCCCTTACTAAATAATCCCTTGAAATAGAATACACAAATTGAAGTTGAGTTGAATTATGTTGCTCAGAGACAAGGAGGGAATTTTCAAGAAAATAAAAACCAGTCCTATGCACCAAATACACAATGTGTTCCAAACCAATGGAATACACCATGGGTACAAAAAGTCCCACAAGAATGGAGTCCTCGATGGAATGCACAACTAAAATATTATTCACACCCATGGAATCAAAACTCAAACATTCCACCATTCCAACAATTTAATCCTCAATTTCAACAATAGTGGAATGTACCCCAAGGATCAGGTCAGAAATATTATAATCTAAGAAGATCCTAGGGATAATTTTTTTTGTTAACTATGCCTACAACTACCGTCCCATCTAAAAAACTATCCAGCGATAAATTCTATCTCAAATAGTGGAAAATTAAAAAAATGAGGTAGGCTAACCCAACATACACCCTCGAATCCGACAACATCCCTATGGTGATTATGTGGACTGTAGAAACATATTGTTATGGTCAAGGAAGGTTAAATCAAAAAAATTATCTTCAATTATAGAAGAATTCATTTAAGATAGATAAATATAAAGAAACATCTTAACCAAGTGTAGATACGCCATTTCCATCTAGATTATTGGAAAAGAAAAATATTATAACCAAAGAAAAAATGAAATCATATTTGATTCAAGGATTAAAAAAACTAAGCATTGGAATAACTTTGTGACATGATCTTAGAGATATTATATATTTGAATAAAAATATAAAATACCTCTATGTTAAAACTCTAGGTAAAAGGAAAAATCCCATAACAATCCATGTTGATGTAAAATTGGCTACTAGAAGGGAAGATGACCCCTCCCAAATATGGCAACTTTGGGAGTCTAATTGTTAAACTTTGTATTAGAGATGTGAAGACTCGAAATGTTCTAATTAACTTAGGGGTTGCAATTAACATGATGACTATTGACACCTTGTCCTTATTAGATATTCCTAAACCATAATCAACTTCAATACTGTTATAAATGGCTAAGCAATCTATAGCCAATCCCAAGGGGATCATAGAGGATATGACTATCACCATCAAATCTTGGGATTATTTAATACATTTTATGGTTATGAAAACAAAGAATAATAAAACTAGATATCCCTTGATTATAGGATGCCCTTGGTTAGCCACTGTTACAAGTCTTATTGATTATAGGACATGAAACATGATAATTACAAATGGTCATGATTTAAAGATATTATCCATATATTGAGTTGTAAAACCTTTCTCCACTGACGATAAAAAATGGTGAAAGGATGAGCTAAAGGAATCATAGGATTTGGTTTTATCTCTATCTATTTTCATAATACAAGAACACTCAGAATAGATCCATAGTTGGGATTCTCCTAAACTATAGTTGCAATCATTGGAGATATAAGAGGATATGATAGATGAAAACAACCAAGCTATAATATGTCCTTTCTCATGAAACATACATCTATATAAGAATATCTTCAAAAATATTGTTTAAATCCATATATTTATTCCACATAGGTTCCCATTGAATTCATTACTGAGAGAATACCGAGTGGTGAATTATATCTATCTAGACACCAAGAAACTACTTATTTTCCTAGGAAAAACATTGGCGGTTAATAGTCGATTGACTAATCAAGAGGAGAATACCTTATTCAAGATTATATGCTCTCATCCTCAATCTTTTACTTGGGAATATAGTGACATGAAGTGTATTCATACCAGTATTTATACGCACCACATTTACACAAATTATTTTAGATCATTTAGGAAACCACAAAAAGGGATAAACCCTACCTTAAGAGATATTGTAAAAACTGAGATTGAGAAAATTCTTTGGGTAGGACTTATCTATCCATTTTCAAATAGCCAATGAGTTTCACCATTAGTTATCTAGTACCTAAAAAGAATGGTAAATGGAGGTTATGTGTGTTTTATAGGGAGTTGAATAATGCAACACATCGAGACTATTTTCCTTTACCTTTTATTGATCGAGTATTGGATAATTTATGTAGAAAAAGGTATTTCTCATTCCTTGATGGTTTCTGGGGGTACAATAAAAACATGGTGGCACCAAAAGATGAAAATAATATTATCTTTACCTTCCCATGTGCGAAATTTTCCTATAGGGTCTTACCTTTTGGCTTATGTAATGCTCCTGCTACTTTCTAAAGAGTCCTGTCAGTAATATTTGTTGATCTCACCCATAATTGTATGGAGATTTATATGAATGATTTTACATTTTATGGGGAAAAATTCCAAGAGGCAGTTGAAAAATTTTAAAAATTAATATTTAGGTGTGAGAAACATCATTTATCTTTAAAACATGAGAAATTTCTATTCATGATGGAGAAAGGAATAGTATTAGGCTACTATGTTTCAATTGAGGGAATCAACGTAGATCTTGATAAGGTCAATATCATAGTGTAACTTTCATCCCCCAAAAATAAAACTGAAGTAAGAATATTTTTAGGACATGGTGGCTATTATAGAAGATTAATTTCATATTTTAGTAAGATATATTGTCCATTGTTTTACCTTCTAAAAAATATTTTAAATTTTAATGGACATAAGCATGTCAAAAATATTTTGGCATCATCAACAAAAAATTGAAAAATACCATAGTTTTAAGAGGTCCATATTAGAAGTTGGCCTTTCACATAAAAATTAATGCTTCATGTGAGGAGGTGGGAGTTTTTCTTGGACAAAAGAGTAAGGAGAGGCAATGCATGCCATTTATTACATTAGAAAAAACTTATACCCTATTGAAAGGATTTACACTACCAAAGAGAGATATTCTTGCAATTTTTTTATGCAATTAACAAGTTTCACCATTACATAATAGGATATGAATTAATTATTAATATTGATCATTCTACTAATTATCTAATAAATAAATTTTTGGTGCATGGAAGAATTTGAAAGAGGCTTTAAAACCTGCAAGCGAGGATCATGAGGGATGACGTGCATATCAGTGAATGTGCAAACGGCAGCGTGAAGAGATCTCAGGAGGAGTGAGCATCAACTGAATGTGCATATAAAGATTTAAAAAATGGGAAGAACCTGGTTAAGCCATAAAACTCTCCCCTATCTCATAGATCAAATGGGGTGTACATATAGGAGGTGCTGAGTAACCCCTCAATGCTACAATCATGACAAATCAAGTAGAGAGGGGGAGTTACATTCTCATAATAGAATTGTAACTCCCAATGACGCATATGACGCACTGACACACTGGCCCGTTGACGCACTGACGAGTAAGAGAATCTCATAATGACACGTGGACCTATGATCTCACCTAAGTGAGATGACTCACCTAATGATGTGGAAAATACACATACCAACACCCCCCTTCATCGTAACTTAGGATGAGGTGGCAAATCAGAAACAAGAAATGGGTCTCGGCATAAAGCCTGATGAGGTACTCATGCACAAAAAAGAATTCCCACGTAGTGAAGGAAAACCCAGTGGGAAAAAACATCAACCAAAAGAGAACAAAACACTCTATAATCTAAGAAAGATGCCATAGATGGGTCCCAGCTATAGACGAGCCTAAAAAGGTACCCATGTACAAAAAGGTAATCTCTCAAAAAGAAGAAGAAGAAGAGGGAGACAAGAGGAATGTAAAATATTCCATGGATGGATTTGAACTCTGCAGCTCTAGGAGGTCTCCCAGAAGAATTTCGATGACGAGATTCTCTACCTCTAAACTGAAGAAGAGCCACCTGCAACGAACTATGTGCCTACCCTTAGGAAGGACTAGAAATGACATGCTGAAAGTCTACCCACTCCACAAAGGAAACCAAAGGCAGTAGCATGAAGAACTCTGAGTCTGGTCTAGGAAAGTGTGACATAGGTCTAGAAAATGAGCGCCAAGGAACCAAAGGTAATGCCACGTGTGTAGAACTGTTAGAGTGTGAAGAGTAAAAACCTTTAGAAAGGATTTCCATGTGATGTGAAGGGAATAAAACATCCTCCACAATAGAAAATGGATCCACAATATCCACTCTGATACCATGAAAGAGGGTTTAAAACCCACAAGTGAGGATCACGAGGGACAACATGCACATCAACGGACATGTGAATGGAAGCATGGAGAGATCTCGGGAGGAGCAAGCATCAACTGAATGCAAATGAAAATATTTGAAACATGGGTAGAACTTGGTTAAGCCATAAAACTCTCCTCTATCTCATAGATCAAATGGGGTGTACATATAGGAGGTGCTGAGTAACTCCAGTGCTGTAATCATGACAACTTGAGTAGAGAGGGGGAGTTACATTCCCAAAATAGAATTATAACTCCCAATGACACATATGACGTGCTGACACACTGATGCATAAGAGAATCTCATAATGACCCCTAAATGATACGTGGACCTACGAGTCTCACCTAAGTGAGATGACTCACCTAATGATGTGGAAAATACACACACCAATAGAATTGTAAGGTGGCTTTTTTTATTGCAATAATTTAACATAAAGATTATTGATAAACCAAAGAAATCAAATGTGGTAGCTGAATTTCTCTCAAGGATAACCATTTTAGGTATAAAGGATTATGTCAATGGTTATTTTCTAGATGAACATCTATTTACAATATCAATTGTCTATCCTTGGTTTACAGACATGGATAACTACTTAGCTATATGGAAGTTCCCATCTTTCCTCACACATAAACAAAAAAAATTAATCAAATAAAGTGTTCTGTATGCATGGTTTAATGGAATTATTTTCAAATGTGGGCATGATCATGCATTATGCAGATGTGTAGCTAAAGATGAGATCTTTGATATACTCAGAGCATGTCATGATGAACCATTGAAGGACAACGTTATTTAGTCAAAAGAAAAATCCTTGAATTTTTGGGAGTTAGATATTATTGGTATTTTTTGGATAAAGATGTCAAAAATTATATATCAAAATATGATAATTATCAAAGGATAGGAAAACTAATATTTACTTGAAATTACACTCCAACCTCAAGTAGTTATGGAGCCATTTGAGAAGTGGGGATTATATTTCATTAGACCATTTGACTTACATTCTCAAGGAAATTAGTACATCTTAGTTTATACAGACTATGTTACAAAATGGGGTGAGGTTTAAGCTCTCAAATATGCAAGTGATGAAAACATTGCATACTTCTGTTATGAACACATCTTCTAATGGTTTAGAGCACTAAGATCCATTATTTCAGACCAGGGACCAAATTTCAAGTAAAGTGTAATAAATTATTTTGTGGAAATATATTAATTAAGGAATAAGAAATCATCCCCATACCACCCTTAATCCAATGGTCAAGTTGAAGTCACTAACAGGGAATTGGATAACATTCTAACCAAGATGGTAGATCTCTCAAGGAAGAATTGGGTTCAAAAATTACCTTAGAAAGTATGGGCCTACAACACCACTTGGAAGACAACCACAATATTCACTCCTTATGAGTAGGCCTATGGATAGATCCCATATGATTTGAGATTCGTACCTTAAGAACAACTGTTGCGTTAGGAATCGAATTATCAGAAACACAACAAGAAAGGATTCTTCAATCAAATAAATTCGATGATATGATATTATAAGAACTACACAAAAATAGAATAATCTAGCATCAAATATAATTATGGTATGAAATTCATATCAAGAAAAGGAAGTTTCAAAAAGGGGATTAGGATCTTATATTTTATTCAAAATAAAAGGACTTTAAATAAAATTTTAAAACAAGATGGATGGGTATATAAAAAAATTAATGAAGTCTTTAACAACATGAAAATACATCTGATTTAAATTGGTGGTGAAATAAAATTGATGTTGGTTGATGGTCATAGATTGAGGTTATACCAAAAGATAACATCGAAGGAAGAATTCAAAAAGATGCTACAATAAAGTGTAATTCTGAATTACTTGGACAAGGTTACCCTGTCCAAGTCAACTCAAGGTTGAATTGATCCTCACTAAAAATAAATAGGCGATGGTTGAAAATAGCAATGGTGACCATCCTCCTGGGAAGTGGTGGTTGAAAACCAAAAATGGTAGTTGTTCCTTCTAAAAATCAAGAAAAAAATACATGTGGGTAAAAACTAGTAACGGTAGTCACCTAGGAATCATGTCATAAATAAATGTGTTGAGACAACATGTAGAGAGAGAAAAATGAGAATCAAGTTTTGTTAGCATATTTGAAAAGTGATTATTAACAAGTTTTGTCTCATTAGTTTCTTTTATATATTAAAAAAATCTAATTATAGTATGCTAATTATTGCTCTTGTGAGAAATGATGATTTCCCATTTCCAATGTTTCCACACGCATCCCATACCATGATAAATATTTCACATGTCCCTAATTAATCACTCTAATGTACAAATTTATTTTCCATGACATTGTTGTTTCATCACAACTGGTTAAGTGTTACCCAATTGGTGTTATTTTTTATAAAATTATTTTTATCCCTTTGTTTTTCCCGATTTTCACTATTGTTGTTACACTCATGTGCTATCACTAGTTTCATTCCTATCCTATCAGAATTTCCATTCTTGCATTATCACGTTCTCCATTCATGTGTTCTATTTCCTTTCAATCTTACACCACTACTTGTTTTATTCAATACCAATAATGGGGATTAGGCTTTGACATGAACCGATAAGCCCGATCAAATTTCTCTCCAATAGAAAATTAGTGGAAATCTTTGAGAAAATGATATGCTTGGATTTAATGCTTTCATATGAGGAATTCAATGCTAAGATAACAGAGGAATTTACATAAAACCATTATGGAAGGATACTCAATAGTAAAAGGTAAGAAAATATTATTTAGCCCCTCCATTATTAGTCAACTTGTTCGTATTCCTGAGGAAGGGAAAATTTTCAATTTTAGGACTCATTAATTTGAAATTATTAAAATATTTGTTGTGTGGAAAGGGAGAAAAAATGGAGTTGGTTATTGATAATAAAAGGGAAGGCCAAGGGTGTGAAAAGAAACACTTTCCCTGAGCCATGGGAAGATGTGGCAAAATAGGTTATCAAATATTTTACATGTGAAGGTCAATATGAAGTTTTCCTAGGCCCATTCTTGAAAATTCTTATCCATCTACTCCATGCGCAAGCCAAAGGCCATAACAAAGTTGACCTTCCACATTTCCTCTTTGACTTTGTTTCCTCTAGCACCAAGACATTTCATTGGGGCTCCTCTTATCTCAAGTTTTAAGGTCTCATTCACCTCATTTGTAAGCATCATTTCATTAATAAGCATCATGGGCTCCAAAAGTGGGTCAAATTCCAAAAGAAATATGCCCTTAAAAATTATCTAGTTTTAGAAAGAGGGCCATCCATCTCAGAGACACCAAATAAATGTCTTAGGTCATCAAGTAAAACCCATACCATAAAGGAGCATCAAAATAAAAAATTTCCCTCACAAGAGGAACATGAGGTAGCAACTATCATGGAAACATTACACCAAACACCTCATGTTTCTCCACATGCCTTTTTATAGCCTCCAGACCCTGTTTCTGAATCAGACATTGATAAAACAACAACCATTGCTGAAGATTCATTCATTCATGACAAGGGAAAGGCACCTATGCTTGAAGGTAATGCTAGCTCACATGTTGATTCTGAGACCCTCATTCCCCAAGTATTATCCATTTATAAGGTTTAGTCTGAGCTACAACAAGCTCAAGAAAGAATTTCCCAATTACAACTCATCTTACAAATACAAGAGGAAAACATTTCTCAGTTGGAGGCATGATAAGAAAAGAGAATTCAAAACCTCTAACAGACATTGGAGAAGAAATATGAGCTCATACAAAAACTGTAACACGCTGTAAAGGAGAAAGGACAAGGAATTCAATTCATTTAGGATAGAACTAAATAATTAGCCACCGAACTTGCACTCTTACAACGAGATAAGGAGAAAACAGAGTCTGTGGAAACCATTGATCAAACCATTCAAGCACACTTTGTATTCCCCCAAATCATTGTATCAAAAATAATGGTGAAATGGATGAAGCAATGCTATGATCTTAGAATAGTAGTAGAGGAGAAAAAAATATTAAAAGAGGAAAAAAAAAAGTACTTCAAGATAACATGTTTGTTCTCTGCCATTTTTATGACCAAGCCCTTACTTATAGAGCACCTTCCAATTTCTATGCCTTGTTCCCAAAGGAGTATTTCTTTAAATGACAAGCTTCTGAAGCTTGCTCCACTGAATCCATGGAGTTTTAAAATGATAAGCACCTTGTGGGATCATATATAATAGCTAATATAGTTGGTAGGAATTTTTTATGTGAATTTTTTGTACACTGTAGTTGAAGAACATATCTTAAGCCCAACACAAGACTCATACAAAACCCAGTGCAGGACTCATTCATGCATTGGCACAGGACTCACCCACGCAGTAGTGCATGACTTGATTTAGCACATAGGACTCGCTCTATGAAAGTGCAAGACTCGTATAAAGGAGGCGAAGGACTCAGACAACAAGGAGGCAAGTTGATTTAGTCAGCACACACGTTACATGATGAAAATATCATCGAATAAGGATTATCATCTAGTCATCATGTGACTCAAGTGGATTATTCAAGTCCTACTTAACATCCAGTTTAATTGGAAATGTGGAAAAATGAACAGAGCAACTAGTAGTCACCATGATTTAAAGGATTCAATGCATGATATTTGACATCCTCTAGAATCACGAAATCATCTCAGTTGAGAGTTAATCAAGGACTCTACTCGGAGTTAAGAAGGTGAAATCTAATCTAAGTACGACATGTACTTGTTCTCTCAAAGTTATAGCTCTTTAACAATCATGTGTTATTGAGATCCTTTAGTGAACAAGTAGTTAGTTATTGTAAATAATATGTCCTCTTTTAGAGTGATAAGCACTACTCTTGATATAAAAGGGCATTTGTAGGAGAACTAAAAATTTATTTAGTGGTTGGTCTTGAAGAAATTCTTGCATTAGCTTCAATAAAGTGCATGATTCTGAGTTAAATATGTTGGTGTAATTTGTAATTCCAAACCAGATCAGAGGGAAGGAGAAAGGGCTACTCCTCCCCAATGTGAAGGGAATTATTTGTTTACTCGAATTTATTTTATTAGCATTTTGTTATTTATGCAAATTCCAACACTTTTAGCATTTCAATTCATGAATCTATTAATCTTTGTTTTTATCAATAGAAGGCATTCCTTCATTGCATTTAGAAGTAGTTTTTTATTAAATTCAATAGTGAATTCATGCTTAGAATAGTTTTAATCGTTCACTTTTTTACAAATAGTCATAGGTACCGCCCTGGATTAATAGTCATGAATAATTCAAGTACGAGTATCAACGACACTCCTCAACAAGTGAGGTTAAATTATGAATTGTGCCCTTAATAGTCAAATACGAACCATAGAACAAGAGTGCGTCATTAGGTGATGAAGATATTATATGTGATTGAATATAGATGCTAGGAAATATATATTGTAAATAATGGAGTGTGAAGTAGAGTAGATAAGTTAAGAGTAGATAATAGAGACAACCGATAGTACTGGATGGGGGAGTAAGTTTGATTCCCTCCAAGTGTACGAGTGATGGAAATCTATTTGACAATAGTAAAGGGCAAGGGATCCTTATCCGATATACAAAAAAGAGAAGGTATGTAACCATGGTTTGTGACTGGTGGTGTAGGAGAGTATCTATGTGTATGTGACGGAGACTAAATTGGTGAAGGAGATGGAGAATACCTATAGGAATGGGTTACTCAAGTAAGGGACTTAGGCTGAGGAGGTGGAATAATAGATCTATGAGGATGATTGGGCCATGAGGTAATCTATGTATGAATGGGAGAGCTTGGTGCAGAGATAGATTTAGACTTGAGAGGTGCAGGAGACCTAGATATTGTGATTGGTGCTGAAATAGAGGCAAGGATGGGCCGAGGTAATGGTGTATGTGGTGGAATACCTTTAATGGTGAAAACTTGTTTATTATGAATGAGCTTGAGTGATGCAGCCTATAATTCACCAATAACATCCCAGACACGCGAGCACATCACTCAACCTAGACCGAGCACTCACCCAAATCACGCAAAGGTACTAGGCCCCTCTTTAGGGTTGTTGTTACAGGATGTTAGCATGATGAAGACTTAAAGCATTCAGATCTATGACTAATATTTCATTCTACATTACGTATTCAGATCTAGATCTAGAGAATAACAGCCTTAAGAGATAACCATGATGAAATCAAGTATGCACAAACTAATTATACTCAGGATTTGACACTCTGATTCATCTAGCACATTCCATTGCATTAAACGTGATAAATACACATAAGCTTATTACAATAGATAATACCATAGTCTATGTGCACATCAGATTTGGTAGCATAACCTCACAATAACTTAGTTATCACATGCCATCTATGCCACACAATTCACTACATATTTATAAGGGTTGGGACTTGCTCTTCACTGCTTATCTAACCCCAAAAATAGGTCGCATGTTATTATTAGCCATGCGTCATTACAATAATAGCCACACATGCAAGTGTGCTAACAATAGACTTCTTCTAGTTAACTATCAGTAGTAAATCTATTTTCAGCATGTACCCATGCAAAGCACTTCGTAGCCGATCCTCCAAAAATAGCCAATGTTTGTTGCACAAGTTTTTAACCGGTTTATGTGCTCCGCACGCCATCTTCCAAAAATAGCTCCCCATCGTGAAAACAGCTAAGTCCTAAATCTGTCTATCCTCAGCGTGTGATTCCTTTCTGTTAGCATATGGATTTGCACGCATGCAAATCACATGCAACAGTGTGGGAATCAAGTCCCTCCTCAATGAAGGTGAGGCTGTCTTTATTGAAAACCAAAATTGTATTTACATCTGTACATTCAAAATTGTATGTGGGGGGTGTTTTGGAACATCAATGGAAAGAAAAGTGAATGAAGGAGATGGAATAGAATGAAGGAGAGGAGTGAAATGGGATGAACTGAAAGAACATGCAAGAGTTAGGTAAACACAAAGCCTAAAATTGCATGAAGAGGAAAGATGAATAACTAACACAAATAAAACAGAGTTTGAGTTAGCCAAACAAGAACATGTAAAGGGAACACACATGAGCAAGTAGATAATCAGAGCTTGATCACTATGAACTAGAACAACTGATTAATAATGTTGACAATAAGATCAAAGATAATATTTTCATGCAATATTCAAACACCTAATATCTAATGAACATAAGAACATCAAATGTTACAAGAGACAATGAATGAGACACAAAGTTCGTATTTCATTAACTCTAAAATGTTTTTCACAAAAGAATACAAATTTTCTTCCTGAAACAAAGCTTGCACAAAAGTATTTTCTTCTCCTCTCTCAAATTCACCCTTACAAATGAGCCCCTGACTTCCTTTTATAACCCAAAAGTTGGTTACAAAGTAGTTAGGGTTTTAAATGCACATTAAATAGGGAACTTAAGTGACTTTGACTTTTTCAACCAACTTTCAAAAAGTGACTAAAAATAGAAACCACTTAATTTAAAAAGTCATTTAAGGAAAAATACATAAATAAAAGAAATGGGTACATGTGGACCCACTTAAATGACTTGTACGCACACGTAGACATCCTAGTCAGCAATGTGCCACCCATATCAAGACACCTAGGATCAGTTCCTTATCCATTAGGCCAAGAGTCTACCTATCCCGATCGTACAGGAATGAAATCATTGATTATGCTCTACAATCCTCCAAATGAAAAGAGTGTTGAGCTTGAAACTTGAGCAATTCATCCACCCCTCTATCTGAGCAATATATTGGTGTGAGAAAATTTGTCTTCATTCGTATTCACAATTCTCCACATGCTCTGAGTACCTTTCCATGGTGAATTATTCATTTGTTGTGAGACCATAGTCGTTACACCACCTTGGTTTATGAGAATCCAGCTTCTGGTCTTTCACCATTGAGAAGATCTCCAAGAGCCAAAATTGCAATTCACCTCTAATGGTATTACAAAACATGACTTTAACAAACATCCCATGAATAAATATAACCAATTATTTGCACTATACATCTGATTTGATGAAGTCAAAAGCATTGTCTAACTTTGCAAACACTTTCTACAAATTGAATAACCTAACTCTTCCATCTCACTGCACAACCTATCTTTTATTGGTTCACTTAACATCACCAATAATCACCAAAAATAACATTTTCCTTGTTTGAAATGATGGAAGTAGTTCTCATATTTCACAACAATCTCAGAAACAAACCCGGTTACAGTGTGTTAGCATGCACAGAATTGAAGGTTCTTGTCGAGTCAAATAGTTATTCCAAGAGACATTTTTATTAATCAATATGGCAATGTAAGGAATCTAAATCAAAAAATACCCTATTGCCTTCATCTCGTGGGTAGTTTTTGGTGTGATCTATGTCCTCCACAAAAAGTATGAATCATTTTATGGTCTTCATACATAGAATTAAACCAAATTCAAATCATAGCATGGTCTTCATCCATAGGCTTAAACCAACATCTATAGGGATTGACCTTGCCACCATGATTACACTTAACTTTCATCAATAATCGTTAAGTTCATTGTAGTGTAATCAGAATTGTTTTTAGCTTTTCAGCTCAACTACTTTATATTCAAGCTTAACCCAACATTTCTAAAAAGAATGGTTTTACCACTATGCTCATGGTTCTTCCTTAGTATATAACACTTGTAGTAAGAATGTTTTGGCTTTGCCATAATATGCATAATTGTACCTTCCAAACGATGAGAAAATGCCATTACCAATAAAGACCTAATGTTTTCATGATGATGACCCAAGTTCAAGCCCTTAGCATGTTGATAAACACCCTTAAGACTGATTCTTGGCCAAAGAGCCCCTCGGTATTTTGGCAGTGCATTCTGAAATCTCGGCTCCAATCAACAAGTTTCTCTAAACCTAGTAAAAGAATATTGTTTATTGTCTGATTGGATGTACATAATGGAAGGGTATAAATATTTCCTATTTCCCTCAGAGTTTCTCAAAGAGACCATTTACAAGTAATAAGGATGTAGTATACAAAACGGCCAACCAAGTATTTTCAGAGTTGACCTTCACATTCAATTCATTTCTAGGGGAAAAATGCTAAGTAATATGAATCATTTCATTTTACACCATAATAAACCTTCATCTCCTGATTCAAGGAAATTTTATGAAGCCTTGAATAGCATGACTCCAATCCATCATACACGGCAGTGAATATTTGTTCCCCGCAGGTATGGAGTTAGCAGATTCTAAAGGGGGAATTGCCTAACAGTTTTGCTTTAAGGTCTCAGCACTGTGCTTCTTTTTATTTTTAAACGTGGTGATTGTCTTTAACTGCACTCTTTCTCTCTCCCATGGTGTCTCCTTCAGGCTGCTACTTGGATTTGAAAATAATTTGCTGCTTGTTTTAGACTGTCTTATTTCCCTTTGCATGCGTGAAGTATTTCGTTGGATGTGATAAAATATTATGCCTTCAGAAGAAATAAGAAGCAAATCTTCGCATGAATTTTTCCAACGGGTTTGATGCAGGAAGTTACGAGGATTAATTCAACTTCCTCTCTTCACGGGTAGTGGCTTAAGTGCCAGGGGGAAATGGGGAAAGTAACGGACAATTGCCAACGGGAATGGAAAAATGGGTTGGCAATCCCCGTTTAATTTCCCCATGTGGGAAATTGGGGAATTTCCTACCCGTTAGACAATCCATGATTTGGCAATTGGCAGAGAAAATCCCACGTGCGGGAAAATTGAAGAGGATTGCCAGGAAAGGGGAAATCCAAGTTTGGGAAGCCAAATTGGCTTCCCACTAGTTGGAAGTGTAAGCTTACTTCCCCAGCATTAAAATTTGTTGAATGATTTTTAATTTATATTTATTTAATTAAATACTCCTCAAGTGATTTAAAAATTAATTTAATCAAACAAGGAGCAATTAATTAATTAAATATTTATTAATTAATTTTATTGTATTTTAACGTGTTTTAAAACCTGGCGGGAAGAGTTCACGCCCAAAAAAGGATGAAACGAAGATCGAAATGATCACGAAAACGAGACGATTGCGACGAGGGAAATGAACCACGCAAAGTAACACTCTTCAAAATTTTCAAAATTTTCATTTTTTATTATTTTTAAACAATTTTGCGAAGTCAAAATTGGCTGATAACACTTTCCAATCCTTTTGTGCTTTTGAATGTGCTCTATTCTCCCGTTCAAACCTTTTGTGTGTTCTTTGTTAAGTGACATACTTTACCTAATCAACATTACCCTACACTAATTGCATTGTCTCCCTAGAAATAGTTTGTCTCCAAAATGAATCAAAGAATATGAATAGAAGAATAGAAAGAATTTTGATGAATAAAAAAATGTCTTTACCTTGCAATATCTTCTGCTTCAACCTGAAGAATCAATTCTTGATATTCTTCTTTTATTTCCACCTCTAAAGTTTGCCAACCATTGAGCGTGACCTTTTCCTTTTTTGGAATATCCACTACAATTGAATCTAACTCATCTTTTGCAATCTATCATTTCTCATTCTGCAAGACCAACACAATGCTGGACATGGAAGTCATTCTTCCCTCTAATAATTCCATCTTTTACGTGATGAGTTTCCCAAGCTCATCTAGCCTTTCCTTATGTGGTTCTTGGGCTAATGTAAGGGCTTCATGCTTCTACTTGACAAGCACTAATTGTTCTATGTTGCCCAAGGTCTCATCTTTCATGGCCTTCAGGACTTCAGTGTCTTCCAAAATGGTCTTGGTTCTTATAATGGCTTATAGGGTTGTACAAATGTTTAGCGCTTGATCTGCTTTCTTCAATTCCTCCTGCAAGATCTGAAGCAACCCCTCATATGATGCAATCTTTCTCATCTCTAAAGCCTTTTCTTGCTCTACTTCTTGTGTTGGATCCTTTGGTTCTAGCATGCGCAGAGGTTCATCTTCAAGCACCAAGTCCACCAAGGTTTTTACATAATGCATTGTCGAAGGAAACGTTTTGGGTACCCTTGGCTCTAAGCGTGGCTTTACTTTCATGATATTATCCCCAACTTCCTCTGTCATGTTAATGAAAACAACATTATTCTTCTGTGCCAAGTCTTTTTCTTACTTTTAGTGCATTATTTCTACATCCTTCACCTTGATCTCCTCCCTTAGTGCCCTAATTGTTGCAACCTTATCCATATTTCATCGTGCCACCACTGTTGAGACTTTTACTAAAGCATTGCTCACTTATTCATCTGACATAACAATATGCTTTACCATTATGTGTCTGGCCTAAGGTTTCTTCTTCAACCTCCTTGATACACATGACTCCTCACATACATCAAAGTTTGGTTCATTAAGGTGCGTGTGCATCGACCATGATGGTTGTTTCCTTGTGCGCATGGTTTCCGTATCTTCATCCATCATCTCCCAACCGTATAACTCCTTTTGTGTCACTGTGCTCTAAAAATGGGCGCGGACAATTTTACCTGTGTCCTTGGCATAGCCCATGACCAGTGGAACATATTGTCCACTTGTTCTTTTTGATATTGGCCCCTTAGGAACTTGGGCTTCAAGATTTGGAGCTTGTTCTGTTGTACCCTGAGCAGTTTAAGTCACTGTCTCATCTGCCTCCTTTTCTCCCTCTTCTTCATCCTTCATTTCTTCATCCTTTGGTCCTTCCATGTTCTCTAGAGGTGTAGGGGAATTGGACGTGCTTTCCTCAAACTCTTCCACCTCCTCGTTCAGCTTCAACTTCCTTCTTCTTTTCTCAGTTATCTCTTTCTGTGGAGAGAGTCAAGGTGATTTGCGCACTGATTATGGAGTAGCACCTTGGGTCCTTATTCTTCTGAATACTCTTTTGAAGTTGCGCTCTCCTTGTACCACATTTCAGTCCTCATTATATCCTTCTTGTGGCTAGGGTGGAGTAGTCATGTGCTCAACTTCTTCCTTATTTGGAGGTTATCTTCTTCCTTTGTGATCCAAACCACCACTATCTTCATGCTCCTCTTCTTCATCATCTACTTGAATTTTCTCTGTGGGATTAAGTGTTGGAACATTTTTCGTTGTATGCTTACCTTTTGGCGGCCCTGGGAACGTGAACTCATTCTCCACATACTTAGTGTTCTCTAGTTTGGGCTTGAGTTGAAGGTACACAAGCGCTGCTCCGGTTTCCCCAACTACCAAGCTTTCACACTTCATCCTTATAATATCTGAGATAAGCCTCTCAATGTAGGCATTCCACCCTGGATATACATATTTCTTTCTCAGAGTGTTGTAGTCATAATCTACCTTGTTTGCATTAAAGTTTAGGCAGCGTGCATTAGAAAATTGGTGAACTAATGCCTGGAAATATCTTGTTGTGAAGGATTATGGTAATTTGCACCATGGTCTCTAAGCCCCATCCTTGATGACGAATCACGCGATGTAAAAATTATGGTAGACTACAAATTGTATTGCCTTACCTACCACCGAAGGCAACTCCTTGGGTATGCACCACTCTTCTTCAAACACTACACGGAGTCTATCATACCACTTCTCCACCCTCTGCTTGAATGGTCCACTCATTGATCCTTTACACAAGAATTTTTGAAATCTTTCCGCTAGAAATTTGTGTTCTGTGACGTACTCCCAAATCTTCCCCTTTGGCCCATTGGGCACTCCAATCTCCATAAACACCAAAGAAAATAGAATAGCACCATAACTTATTCTTTCACTTGTCTGTGCTTCTTCAATGATTGTCTTTGCTATGTGATCTGCAATATTATAGACCACTCCTTGAGACATCTTCTTTGTAATGTGTAGCCACATTGTGTTTACCTGCGACCACCTTTCTTGGTCATTCAGCTTTGTTACAAGATGTGCAGTTGCCTACACTACTGGGTACTTCTTCAATTTTTTGATGTCCATGCCGCACGGACCTTTGGTATACCCCAGCTCCTTCCTTGTCTCTAGGATTGTGGCCTTATCAATTAAATCACTCTCCAGATCCACTCCTGAGGCCCTTAGTCCTGTCACTATTGAAATCAAGGTAGCTGTGATTCGAACCCTCCATCCAGTGAAGTAGAAGAAGTCCTCATGGACTCTACTCATAAACTATTGATACAATGGTTCATAATTCCCAAATTATGGCAGCTCTCACAACTGGTAGACTCCAATTTGCTTTAGTAACTTCTCACCAATGTCATCGTACACTGGCATATCTTTTGTTGTGTGCTTGTCTATTTTTGTGCTCAACAATTCATCGAGCTCCTTCTTATTATCTGATGTACGATGGTTGTAATCATTGATTTTACATCGACGGATGTGGGAATCGCATTCTTGTCCCACGATCTTGCCATCTTGATACTCTATTTCTGAGAAATTACTCTCACGAGAAATTTCTTCTTCCACTTTGACTTTCTTCTTCCCTTTTACTCTTGTTACAAATGCTTTCTTCAGTGCAATCTAAAAAATCTCTCTTTTCTTCCCTCTGCAATCAAGAAATTTGAAACCCTAGTTTAAATCTTTGTGCCCTAGTGGAAATCACGTGCCCTAGCTCATTTTTAACTCATCTGCTTTGCTCAAACCCTTCATCTATGGGAACGCAAGCTTCTCCTATGCACAAACCTTCTCTCCACGTCTGGTTTCACACTCTTCGCACCTCAACAGGATTGTTCATCTCATTTGCACTTAGATCTTTTTAAATTCTCTTAATTGCAATAGTAAAAATGAACTCGCATCCCATCCTTATATAAATTTTCAAAATTTTAGTGCATTTATTACTCCTCCACCTACCAACAATCCTTTCATTAATCAATTATTTTCATTCCTTCCGCGTGGTACATCTTCGCGCTCGAGCTATAACCTTCTAGTGCACCCTCCTACCTTTTGGTTGCATACTTCTCTTTAGCATGCTTCCATGCACCTGAGTACCTCGTCATTGTGCCTTCCACTGGTAGTCTTCACAGCCTCTACTTACCTCGCGTTATACTTGTTTCTTCATCTACCTCCACCTATGGTCCTTATTTCCAGAAGCAATCTTTTTTATTTCAATTTTCCAACTTGAATAACACATGTAGCAGATAGTTCCTTTCATGTGTACTTATTTTCATCAGTCTTGTACCTAGATATCAATAACCACCCCACACTAAGGGTATGTGCAGTCCTCTACACATAAAAATTCTTCAAATAGTAATTAGCTTCCAACACATAAACGCACTTATTACACAAACACACCAACTAAATTGACAAATTATAGCGACAAAGAAGGAAACACATTAAGGAAATACAAAATTGAAAACCTAATCTAAATGGCAACACTGCCTTATTACAAACACCAAGAAGACTTATTTATAGTAGGGCTTCAACCTACTCCCGTTGAAGTATCCGGGTAACCATATTCCATCAAGCGCCTCTAATTGGAAAGAACATGTTTCAAGTATGTGAGTGATAACATATGGCCCCAACCAATGTACTTTGAGTTTTCCTAGATAGCGCAAAAAATTAGAATCATAAAGGAGCACCATCTATCCTATCTCAAGCTTTTTATCCCTGATGTGCCTATCATGCCATGCTTTCTACCTGGCCTTCTCTTGTTTTTGACTCCAACATGCTATTGCTCATCGCTCATCCAACTTGATTAACTTTTCAATCCGTTCTTCCAATTCTTGCTCATCAGCTAGACCTCCAGCATGTGCAATACACAAAGAAGGTAACATGAATTCCATAGGAAGAACTGCTTCTACTCCAAACACTAACTGAAATGGTGTGGCTTTGTTCAACCTTTTATATGTTGTTCGATATGCCCAAAGTACTATAGATACTTTATCATCCCAATCCTTTCTTCCAACATCACATATTTTTGTCAATGTCTAGCTCAAAATTTTTTTGAAAGCCTCAGCAGTCCCATTTTCCTGAGGATGATATGGTGTAGTCTTATGGTGTGCAATCATGAATTCATCCAATAAAATTATGATTATCTCATTCAGAAAGTGTGTGCCCCTATCACTAGTCAAACTTAAAGGACATCCATACCATGTAATAACATTTTCCCATAGAAACCTAGTTGTTGTAGCCACTGTGCAATCCTTTATAGGTGCTGCTTCTTCCCACCTTGTCAGATAATCTATGCAAGTTATGATATAATGTGATCCAGTTCTGTAGCTGGTGAAATAGGACCCACAAAATCTATAGCCCATTTCTCAAATGGATCTGCACTAGGAATAGGCCTTAATGGCATCTCATCTCGTTGTCCTGGTTTTCCAAGACATTGACAATGATCACAAGCTTTGCAATAATCCTTACAATCTTTATATAGGGTCTCCCACCATAATCCAGTGAGTAGAATCTTACACATAGTGGTGTCACCTGCATAGTGGCCACCAGCTATCCCACCATGAGCTTCCTCCATTATATCTGTGCATTCATGTTCCAGTACACAACGATGCAATACTTCATCCCGACCTAACTTGTACAGGTCACCGCTAATTAACATATAGGGTGTCGCGTGTATATAAATTTGTTTCTTTTCTAAGGATTTCATTCCTTCTAGTGTCATGGATGTTTGTAGAAAGACAACAATGTCCTCTAATTTTGATGGCACTCATTGTAACCTATATAACTATGCATCTAGCATGGTATCTTCAATTTCATGTGCTTCTTCTCCTGACTGTATTCTGGATAAATGATCTAGTCCAGAATTACTTTTCCCTAATTTTACCACAACTATGAAATCAAATTCTTGAAATAAGAGTACCCATCTGCATATGCACCCCTATAAAATGGGTTTGTTTACCAAATACTTCAATGCCATGTGATCTGTATAGAAGAAAAATGGTGTAGCCAGTAGGTACTATCAGAATTTATGTAGCGCATAGATCATTGAAAAAGCTTTTGCTCTGTAGTTGTGTAGTTCTATTCTGTAAAGGAGTCATCTTTCTACTAGCAAAACAGATAGGATGATCTATAATACCTTCTCCAGGCTGAGCCAATACTGTGCCAATGGTCATGCCAGAGGCATCCACATGTACATGAAATGGTTGGTCCCATGAAGGAAAACGTAGAATAGGCATGGTAGTAAGTTTCTCCTTTAATGTCTCAAATGCACGAATTGTTGTGGTTCTCCCCAGTAGAATGTACCTTTCCCTTTCAGTAACTCCTCCAACGGTGTGGAAACTTTGGCATATCCTTTAATAAACTTCCTATAATATCTTGTATGACCCAAAAATCCACGCACCTCACTCTGACTGGTAGGCTCTTTTAAGCCTATAATGACTGCAACCTTAGCTGGATCAACCAACAAACCTTCCTTGAAGATTATGTGTCCTAACAATATCCCAAATGGTGTAGTAAATATGCACTTCTTGATGTTCAAAGAGATACTCAACTGTCTACATATTTCAAACATTAAGTGCAGATTGTCACAATGATCCTTAACTAATCCATACACCATCCAATCATCCAAATAAACCTGTAAGAAGTTGTGAATAAACTCCTTGAACGCTTGAACAACTATGCACGAAAATACATCAGGCGCATTTTTTAGACCAAAAGGCATCATAGTATAGGTGAAGCTACCCCATTCAGTAGTAAAAGTAGTCTTTTCTTGATCCTCCTGGGAAATCCTAACCTGATGATACCCAGAGAACCCATCTATAAACAAATAGATTTTGTGCCCTGCAACACCTTCTAGTATTTCCTCAGTGAATGGCATAGGAAAGGGATCAGTCACACATGCAGCATTCAGCTCTATGTAGTCCACACAGATCCTAATCCATCCATCCTTCTTGATACTGATCACCATTAGACTAACCCATTCTAACTCATCGAGGGGCTTGATAATCCCAGACTTCAACATTTTTTCAATCTCTTCTTTGACCTTTTCACGCAAGTTGGGGTTCATCCTGTAGGGTCTCTTTCGAACTAGGCGTGCACCCTCTTTAAGCTTTATCTTCATCTCCCCTAATGATTCATGCATGCCTTTAAGTTCATGGTACCCTTGAGGGAATAAGTCCTGATAATCCCGTAGTATCTCTATGATTTTTTCCACTTCAGAGTCTAACCAATAGTCTCCAATTATGGCCTCCTTAGGCTCAACATCTGATCCAATATTCACCTTCTTTGTCTTCATAGGTTCATGATAGGCATGTGTGGTATTATCTGCACTGTCTAACACCTCATGCCTACCTGTTGAATGGTTTATATCCAGATCTTTTACTTCTTCGTCATTCACTAAGTAAACCATTTTTCTTTGTTCTTTCTCAAGGTAAGTGCACCGAAGTAGTGTGGCATTGGCCTCTTTCTCTTCAACAAGACATGCTCCTAAGGTTCATTCATCTAATAAATCCTGAAGGAGTTCTTCAGCCTTGGCACTATCTCCCATAGTTAAGTGCTTTATGACTTTTAATGCTTCTTCCACCAAAGGCTTGGTAGAGAAGAAGTCAAATGTCTGGGCCATTCCTGCAATTAAATCCTACCAATTTCCAGTCTCTCTATGGAGTTCGGCATAGACATACCAAGCATGCATGCAACCTTTTAAAGTGGAATAAAACTTGTGCACCCAGAGCAAAGGTGGTAGAGATTCCTGCCCCTTTGTCTAGAGTCCCTCACACTTCTGAACATGGTGTTGAATAGGTTGATTACCATGATAAGTACAGAGTTGAGTAGGTACATTTATCCTGTAGAACCTAATGGAAAGAGAAATCTTAATTTCATTTCGTCCTACAAGATTATCCTTGTAGACCACCTACCAACGCATTGTTTTCCCACATAGTGTATATGCTAGCATATTTCTTCTTTCCAGTGGGTCTATCCACTATTCCTCCATGGCACGCAAGAACACCATAGGATATCCTTCTCCAGTGTAACAAGGTACTGAGTTGTTACCTATTCTCCTGACATAACACGGTTTGTTGCCCTTAGGAAATATGTTCTTTACTTTACGCCCTACCAACTCATGCGTGTTATGAGCCCAATTATCACAAGCAACACTTGTAGTATCACTGATAGACTGTGCATCCTCCTACTAAAGGATTCCTTCTTTACATGGCTCAAGAACCTCTGGATCCTGGATGGCACGTACATAAATCCTATTAAGGTCTTCTTCACTCAAGGGCTCAACATAGGGCGCAAATTTTCCATCTATTAAAGGGATAATAACTCTTTCCTCCTTGTTTTCAAAACTGATATAACCTTTTCTGAACCAAATATCAACATTATTTGCATAGCACCAAGGACACCCCAATAGAGCTAGGAAGCTATCTAACTCTGCCAGTGCTAAAACCTCAAAATCTCCAGTGAACTTGGCTCCTTGTATAGTAATGGATCCATCTTTTAAAACTCCGATGGGAATGGCCTCAGTTCAATTAGCCGTGAACAATACATTAGAGGATGGCTGCAATGGGGGTCTCCCATTCATTCACATCCATATAAGGTAAGAACATTGAATTTCACGCTAGTATTAATCAGTATATTACTCAATAGCCACCCATCCACAACAGCATTCAGAGTTATTTCCTTGTCATAATCTAGGCTATGAGGGGGAAGATTTGCATGCAGGATCTGTCATCTAGTCTTAGTACTTACATGTGGAGTATTTCCTTTTAACCAATTCCCCAATATTGGAATGATATTCTCCTGGCACAACAATTTACACACTTCTCTCAAGTCATCCATATCAGCCCTGATCGTCTCCGATGCTTTCTTTTGCTCCATCTTCCATGATTGCTCCTTTAAATATTGTATTTCACTTTGGACATTCCTAACTACCTCCCTAGTTTCTTGGTAAACCTCCTTATGATGGGAAGGATCTGGGTACCATGCATGTAGAACCTCCTCCTTAGTGATGGTAGGCCTGTAATGCTTCCTTGGGGCGCGTTGCTGCAGCGCAGGTCATAATCTTTATCTGTAATGCCTCGAATTCTGGTTCCAACTTGAGCATCAACTATTTCTCCATAATGTGTTGTATCTTAACCATCCCTATGCCTTTGTTTTCCTATTTATGGCACTTACTAAGATACTCATACAATTTTGGGAACTCCTCATAGATATGATTCTTTCCATAGAAAGAACATGTAATATTTTGAGGACATTCACACCTGTAGTGGTCAAGAGATCCACATGTATAACATGTTCTATAAGGGAACTTGCTTCTTCCATCACCATGACCTCCTCCACCAAATCTGCCAGGGTATCCTCGACCTTAGCCACGACTACCTTCATTCTGATCATAGCGCGCCTAATTATGTCCCGGAATCTGATGGTCATTCTTTCCTTTAGAGTTATATGAAACTCTTATCTATCATACACAAATATAAATAGCATCATGGATCTGACCAATCAGTCAATAATATTCCATGTCATCAGTCGTGGACCTACAGATTTTGTAGTAGCATGAAACATTCTTCCTTTTCACACGTTGTAGTAATGGACACCAGTTAGCATCATGGTTTAGATGACATATCTCACATTCTAACAATAGTGAGTGCACTGATCTGCGGGAACAACTATCCTTTATGTGACCTTCCACTTCAAAATCTATGCACCAAATCCCTATGCACATCTCATGTGTTAAATTCACCAATACTTTCTCCAATTGCTTTTCCATAGCTATGATCTGTGCTTCTAAAAATGGGCTCACCCTAGTGTCTATACTTCCAACTACCTCAGTACGTAAGGATACTTCAAGTGCTTCACATGGATCAGTTTATGTTTTATGTGATAGTGCCCTCCTAAAAGGTGTAATCAGGCCTCCAACAAACCATTATGCATGGTGGATTGCTTGAATATCATAAGAAAGCTTAGATAATAGAATTTTAAAATGGGCATCATACTCTCTGACACTCTCAGTAGTTCCTTACTTAATATATTTTATCACACTTATACTCTTCTACTCAAACTCAAGGATCTGAAAATCTTTAAGGAACACATATTTTAAAGTTGGATAGTCTACGCAAGTTTGATCAGGGTCAAAAAATTTGTACAAACTATGTGCGCACCCTTGTAACGTAGTAGCAAATTGAATTTCCCTACGCTCAGAAGCCATGATTCCTTTTGTGTGCCACAATATTTCACACATGTGCACGTGTTCAGCAACATCTTCTATGCCCCTATACTCTGGAAGATGAAGAGACATCTCCATGTAAATATTTTGGGGTTAGTGCAGACCTTGCCCACCTGATCCAGAACCTCCTACGTTTCCTTAGCCTCTAGAACCACCAGATCCACTGGAGCTAGAGCCACCTATACCTCTTGATCCCAAACCTGTAGTTGGGGTCGAACTAGAAGATGTACTTCCATATGTCCCAATAGTAGTACTGAACTATACCCTAATAGTTTGCGAAGTGTTACTACTCCCAGAAGATAGTCCAAAAATTTACGCTCCTAAATTCTGTGTAGATGATACATCTAAAAAGGTACTCCCATGTAACAAAAAACCCATTTGCATTGTCATCACTATGCATCTTATAAGACTCTCTCCTGCTCTCCCACTGCATGAATTAGCTTGCTGACTATTTGTTGTACCAGATGCTAGAAAATCAAGCATAAGGGAAAGGTTGCTAAGTAGATTCAGATGTGTTCCCGTGGCCCAGGTTGTCTCTACTGGCGTGCTTCTACATGAGGCTAAGGAGGGTTCCCCGCCATGCTTTCCCAAATGGGGGAGTTTCTGATACTTGGGTTCCATGTCTTCTACGTGAACTTCAACTCCTTCCCAAACTATCTTTCTCCATAACGCCATTTTCTCTACAACCTCCCACTGCTTCTCTACCTCCCTCTCGTGCACCTCATTATACTTAAGCCACCTTTCCTCTCTCTTCCTCTCTGCCACTAGGTCTGCCATATTTCACCAAGCCTACTCCTCCACCTGTGCGTGGTGGGGTTTAGTTAGCCATCGGTTTGCTCTCCAAATTCAAAGTTACCATTAGGATCTTTATCACCAGTAGATTACCTTATAGGCAAGTTCCCCTTGGATATCATAAAAATTGGAATTCAGCTACCTCTAGGCACGAATAAGTGGAAATTGAGTACTCCAAGATATAACTGTTCAAGACACCATGGAAACATGTATCCACCGCACGATTCCAAATTAGATCATCATCATAAAGGGTCTGAAATTCTTCATGCATCCAGACAAGTGTGTGATACCTCCAATTCTGTTTAGATGCATAAGCAATCAGCCACTCGTACAATTCTACTGGAAAGATAGTGAAGAATCTCTCGTATAAACTGTTATATAGATTTTGTTCCACCCACGTGCATGCTTTAAACTCAGATCTAGTGTTGAACCGTCGTGCATATTCTTCTTCTAAGTCATATATCCATTCCTCAACACTTTCTAGGGTCAACTGATATTTCTTCATCACAAACCATCTTGAAAAATAATTGAAAAAGAGGTCCCGACAACGAAACCAATGATGCAGCCTAGAATTCACCAATAACATCCCAGGCACATTGACACATCACTCAGCCTAAACCGAGTGCTCATCCAAATCACGCAAAGGTACCAGGCCCCTCTTTAGGGTTGTTGTTGTAGGATGTTAGCATGATGAAGACTTAAAGCATTCAGATCTATGACTAATATTTCATTCTACAGTACATATTCAGATCTAGATGTAGAGAATAACAAACTTAAGATATAACCATGATGAAATTAAGCATGCACGAACCAATTACACTCAGGATTTGACACTCTAATTCAGCCAACACATTCCATTACATTAAAAATGATAAATACACAGAAGCTTATTACAATAGATAATACCATAGTTTATGCGCACATCAAATTTCGTAGCATAACCTCACAATAACTCAGTTCTCACATGTCATCTATGCCACACAGTTCACTACATATTTATAAGGGTGGGGACTTTCCCTTCATTGCTTATCTAACCTAAAAAATAGGTCATATGCTATTATTATCCACACGCCATTGCAATAATAGCCACACATGCAAGTGCGCTAACAATAGACTCCTTCTAGTTAACTATCAGTAGTAAATCTATTCTCATCATGTACCCATGCAAAGTGCTTCGTAGCCGATCCTCCAAAAATAGCCAATGCATGTCGCACAATTTTTTATCCGGTTTGTGTGCTCCGCACGCCATCTTCCAAAAATAGCTTCGCGTCGTGAAAACAACTAAGTCTCGAATTTGTCTTTGTCCTCAATGCAGGATTCCTTTCTAATCCTTATATGCTTTTGAATGCACTCTATTCTCCCACACGAACCTTCTGTGTGTTCTTTTCTAAGTGCCATACTTTAATTCATTAACATTGAGACATAAGTGAAGCATGGAAGGAATAGCTTCGGTGCTGAGGATCCAAGGAATCCCTAAGGCTGTATCACAACCCTTTATCTCAGATGTAATGAGAAATGGTGTAGGTATCATAAGGGACCCAACATTAATGGGAAGAATGACATGACCATAATAATTAGGGACCAGAAATGTGATTTGGGAGGTTGGAAATTTGATAGCTAATAGGAGCACCATGGAGCATGCATTGGAAAGGGCCAAGGGATGGACCAAAGTATTGTTCATTGTATAAGTACCAATAGAAGCATTAATATACAACAAATCAGAGGAAAATTTAGAATGGTAATCATGATCCGAGAAGGTGATAACTAGTGGTGGCATTTCGGTAATAGCAATGAGGAAATCAAGTAGCTCCAATGAAGGAGGCATAACATGATATGTATGGTTAGCAGAGGAATCAGTAGTTGGTTTGTCATGTTTTGGTAATGGGTCATTGAATATTTTAAGCTTTTGATTATCATTTACTGGTTTGGAAGTAGATAGCTCTAGGAATTCAATTGTGTTGTTATCAATTAGATCTTTAATGATACATCTAAGCTTAAAACAATAATTTGTAAAATGACCATTACAATGGTGGTAGTCACATTGTGCATTTTCATTATAATTACAGCCACATGGGTGAGAAGGACCTAGATTGAGCGGTGGAGGGAAAGTAATAAGATTGCTTTCAGTGAGTTTCAGTAATAGGAGCCGAGGTGCGTAGGGTAGTTTAGTGAAGGTATGCCTTGTGGGTTGTAATTGAATCTTGGCTGGTGGAGAAACAACGTTGATAGTAACTTGAGCATTGGTAAGCTTAGTGGATGGTTTGAATGTGAATTTAGCTTGAAACTTATTAGAAGATGAGGAGGAAGTATCATAATACTTCAATTTTCCCATAGATATTAGTTTTATTTCATGTAATTTGAGTGTGTGGCATAATGGATTAAAGGAAGGAGAAGTATTGAAAATGACACTCTCGTGGAGTGGAGGCAAAATATTTTGGATGAATAGATCTTGGAATTTTGAATCAGTTATGACATTGGTCATTTTAGCGAGGTTGTTCTTGTAACGTAAGACATAGTCCACAAGATTTTCATTGTATCATTGTTTAATTTTAGCTAATTATGCATAGGATATCTTAGTGCCACTATTGATAGAAATATGAGCAAGGAATGCATTGGTTAGAGCAATGAAATATGTTACCGAATGGAAAGGTATATACCAAACCAACACATAGCATAGTCATTTAAGCTCCGAGGAAATAATTTAGACAACAATGTAAGTTCATCAACATAGTCAATACATGCAACATGGAAGGATCGAAGTTGCTCCTGAGGGTCACCATGGCCATTGAAGGTGGCAACCTTAGGTGCATTGAAGTTATGAGGTAGTGGATAAGAGGAGATGGTGGGTGCAAAAGGGCTATGAAGGAGGAGTGTGGAATCGAGAGATGGTACGAAGGATCAAGAGGCTTGTTGTAATTGGTGAATTTGGGTTTACAAATCATGGTATAATGAGACTAGGTCATGAGTTCCTAAAGAGGAGTAAGGAAGGTTGTGTATGGGAAGTATTGGGAGGGATAAGAGGAGTGGTAGGTGTAGTAATATAAATAGGAATGGTGGAAGGTGGGGTAGATGTCATGGCGGCCGAGGAGGAACCTACGAAAAGGAGAGTGATAGCACCTTTAGATATTTTAGAAATGATTAAAGTATTGAGAACATAAATAATATGTGTGGGGTGGTCGCATAAAGAAGAATGGAAGTTAGTGATCTTGTCAAGTTGTTCTTGATCAAAATTGGTGTCTTCATCGTATGAGCATTCACTATCAAATCTTCAATGTTTTCAAGAGAAATATGGGTTGAGTTAATCAAAGGATTATCATAGGCACCCGTGGTTTAGAAATTTTATGGGAAGATGGAGGAATATCAATGTGCATAAGAGGATCAAAATGACCACTATGGGTGATGGGCATAAAAAGAAGGCCTTGAAGCAAGGTAGGGTTTAAGTGAATGGGTTCACCAAATGATTTAATCTAAATTGAATTAAACCTTAATTTCATATTAACTACTATAACAAATGATATTATGATAATAAAAGACACTACTGGATTAAAAAAATCATTCAAAGATACAAAATCCTAAGCAAATGAGAGAGGGAAGATTCCTTAGTTGATTTCATGCAATTTGGGAATGATTTGGACTGAGTGACTGCTATAATAGAATGGAGATGACGTCGTCAAGACTTGTTGAGTGTTCTGGAACTTAGAATTTTGTTGGATAGAAGCACCCACATGAGTGTTGAAAGCATAATAGACTAAGAGGGGGCTGAATTAGTTCTTCAAACCCTTATCTTTAATTCCTCTAACTTATGATAACCATTAACATTCATCCATGTATTAATGTGAGCCTAAGCAACATGAATCAATCAACCACAAAAGCACAACTAAGAGAGAGTACACATGAACAAAATATATAAGTTGAAAACCCTCCAGGGGAATAAAACCCACTGAAAACCTCTCTTGATATTACTCACAACAAAGGACTCAAGTGAATATTACACATCACAAGAGATTTCTTTAGTGAGGCACCAACGCCTAAACCCTTGTCGATATTACTCACAATAATATACTTACATGAAAAGGACCCATCACACAAGATTTTGATCAGAAGACTCGTGAATATATATTGCTAACACACAGAGATGACAGTGATCACAAAATTCATCTTGTACTCCTTCAAACCCTCTTCAAACACACCTTCTCCTAACCCGCTCAAACAAGCTCGAACTTGGACTGATTTGGATCAATTACCCTTTCATACTAACTCCTCATCAATATTTATACATTCACACACATTCTTATATCTATCTTTATTCCCTTGAATAACTTGCACTCTCTCACCTAGTTCACATTTTCCCCTCTCTTTCAATTTTTTCAAAAATGAACGTAAATGTTCACTTTATATTCATCTCAACTCAAAAAAATATCATAGGTCAGTTCTAACCAAATATCTCTACCATACCAACATAAAAACATAACAACACATTCATATAAACTCATAACAATGACCCATGTATGTCGGCCATGTACCTAGACAACTAATCAAGCCCAAAAATCCCATCACCAAGCTCATCAAAGATCTCTAAACACATCAACCTGATTATTCAAGCCTCCAAAGGCCTCAAAAATGTCAAACACGTCATAAAAACATCATCCATGCTCACAAAAATCTTTGCACCATTCATTTTCTTCATATCACCAACTTGTAGGACCGTTTCATAGTCAAAACAAGCACTTCTAGCAACCAGTCTTCACTTATGAAGCTCAAGACCACACCAAAACACTTAAACTATGCCATGTAACCACTCATCAGAAATACACTGACTTTTAGATCACATTCATGCTTTTTATACCTCATGATACATCCATCAATGCAAACCACACCTTTTTTCCTCTTTAGCAAACTAAACTGCCCAGAAAGTAGCTTTGGATACTTAACTAGTTTGTAACCTTTTTATCACTTTCAAGACCCCTAAATTCATTAAATAGGAACAAAATTCATCCTTATTAACTCTCCAATGGATATCCATCATCATATAATCCAAAATATGGATCTTCTACATCTATCTTCTAGTCAAAGTAGTCATGTCCTAAACCGGTCAAACTAGGTCAACTTGTGACCTCAACCATGGAAACTTAATACACTTTAAGAGCTACAAAAAAACATGAAACATGTCACATTAGATGTGTAAAACACCTCAAAGTACATTATACTCCTTCACCATACCCACAAGTGCTCAAGCACTTCCATTTGTTAACACTGCTAAAATAGCCTTTTTGGCCCAAAAACCAGTCTTCAAAATTAGGGCACACTTTTCCCTCTAGGAATTCAACCATGACTTGAAACTCTCATTTACATATATTAAAACTCCCAAGCTTTCATAAATGGTTATTTAGTCCATAGGTTCAAAGGAAAATTTTTCCATAAACTAAAAATCTTCAGAAACTTACATGTTTGAGTGGGGCCCACATACTATCATAAGCTCTAATATACCTCTTTCTAAATATTTGGGAGTCCACTACAAACTCCAATCATGATATTAGAAAAAAAAAACCATTATAGGCACCTACCAAGAAGATATTATCCATCGCTACTAAACTAGGGTTTTAAACTCATAAAAAGCACTTTGACTTCTTAACATTCATTTATAAAATTATGAGGATGAAACCACTCCATTATTTTTTTTAAATGATCTTATCTCAATGAAAAAACATCCCTCAAATCACATTCTCCCATACAAATTTTGTAAGATCGGGTGAGCATCAGAAGTTGCCTATTGAGCTGGAAATCATGCTTTCTTGGACCTTGTTCTGGTCTAACCTATAACTTACAAAATTCTCTTCATGGAAACCTGAAATATTGTTCAAAACTATAGTAAACCCCTATTAATTACCTCCAATAATCATATTTCCTAAAATATCTCTTAATGTTCTCAACCACCATGATTTACATGACTAGGCCTTAGGGTTTTGCATGTTCTAAGCCAAATCAGAGTAGAAGTACCTCATAACTCAGCATGAAACCTCTCCAAAAGGTCATGAAAAACTTTATATGTCATGTCTCACTCACCCACATGCTTCCATGAGCTCACATGACCCTACAATACATTATCATACCTCAGTTGGTCTTCAAGCACCTAAACTAAGTCTAGATGATCACATGTAACTGAGTCTTCCATCTATACTTGTACTCTTAAAGTTATGTGAGTGTTTAAACACACTCCTACCATGTTCTCCATGTCTATACCATTCTCCTAGAGTCACCATACAACTCTATTCTTCATGCTCTATTAACTAGGCTACCTAGGTCGCCTGATTATGCCTACTAGGCCAAGCCATTCTCATTGTTTCCACTCATGTAACCAAGAATCAAGATGAATGTCCATTTGATCATTATTATAAGAATATTATAGCACTCCTCCATCATCTTATTTTTCATTATTCATTTTTTACATTAACGACAACACACAATACTCACTCATGCCAACAAGGAGGACATGAGCACCTAGGTGCTAGTGACTGGACTGGGCACTTGTGTCTACTCAAATACTTAGGATCTGGTCTTTTCTGGGCTAGAGGAGCTTCAATGTCGATCTCTCTTTGACACTCTGGTTTCTCTATGATATCATCAGTCATACATGTAACCTGCAAAATAGTTGTCTACCTGCACATGTCCACAAACCACATCAAATCTAAAAAAAAGATGCAAAATGTGGAGTCAGACTGACCCCAGCAATCACCCAAAGAGTCAACTTTTAACCAAGCACTACACTACATCTTAGAATCCATGTATTTCTTTGTGTGTGTGTGTGAAATGATGTCATAGGATTCCCTTATGCAAGTTGCATGATGATAGTGGGCTGGATCTAGATTACTCCAAGTATGCAAGATGTGTGTGATGGAATAGAATGAACTCCCCTCTTATGTTGTGTATGCAAAATAATTAATATTTTTTCCCTTGTATGAGTGTTCTAGATGTATCTTTTTATTGCTCTTATTCCTTTGATGCAAGCTTAGGTGATGATAGATAATGTTTATGATGCTTATCCCCTTATTTAAGAGCAATAACTAAGTGTGTGTGTGTGTGTGTATATATATATATATATATATATATGATTCCCTTGTTTGAATTTCGTAATTGACAACTGAAAGGTCGACCCAAAGTTTAAAAAGGTGATAAAGAAGTAAAAGATACCCAAAATAGAAAGAAGAAAATAAAGAAGGGTAGGAGCACCAAGGCGGGACAGTAGTGTCTAGGTGCTTCCGTCCTAACTAGGCGTTAGTGTTTAAGGCCATAAAAGATAGATCAATCAAGTGTCAGCAGAGTTGTAAGATATGTAAGGCCAATAAAAGTGCAAGACATAAATTAAAATTCCCAAAATAATATGTCAACCACTAGTTTTCTTGCTTAGGAATCATGTATACATTAGTATGCTTTAGGACCTAGAAATGTACCCAAGTGGTAGAACCATTTTTTTGACCTTATGGTCAGGTCTTAGCATGCATATGCACCAACAAGTACTCCCTATCTTCCAATTGTAGTTGGTAGTTAGGTATGTGACTGACCTCCTCCACCAATAAGGCTCATGTTTATCAGTACCCCCATCCATAATTTCTATAGGATGACATCCTCTATAATTGTGGTGTCTTTCTTCATCTCCACATTACCCCCTTGGGAAAAATCTCTAAGCACTATCCTTAAATAGAGTTGTCTAATACTTATCCTTTTGTGAACCTATCTCTATATTACTCTATATTACATCCTCCCCTATTATTATGTAGGATTTACTTGGTATTCCATACTATATTTACATTTTAATCCCCTTCACTTCTTCAACACTCTATTTAATTGCTTTTACACGATGATTTTTTAATGTACTACACATGTTGTTATGCCTTCATCCCGTAGGATGACATAGGAGAATTTACGTTCATACATAATTCTTTGTAAACCAAAAACAGTTAGTCTTAGAAAATAAATATTTGAGTGGTGTCATTTCTCAACTACGCACAAATATTCTTTTCCTTAGTTGATTTATAGATGTTGTGTAACATTCTAAAATATGCACTATTTTATGGATGTCATGAAACAATGAAAATTGTGCACAGTAGTGTGGATCCCACACAACACTACATATGGTGCATAACATTTTGGATCATGTAAAAAAAATTACAATTTTTTTGTGACACTGTGGATGTTATGCAATCCTAACTGTGCCATGCAATATTGTGGATACAACATAACACTGCAAAATACTTAGAACATTGTGGATGTTCCACAACACTGCAAAATCTATGAACCATTAAGAATTTCTATAAAAAAATCATAGATTCCAATATTTCTTTCACATAGGATTCACTTTTCATAATAAATTTACACATACTTTTCATAATTAAGTAGCACACTACTTGTGTAGATTGTTTATGTTTGACCAAAGCCACCAATTCTTGTCTTAAGACATGATCATTTTTTACACCATTAGATGTCAATGGATTCCATCAAGTATCACATCTTGACGGGACCACTCATATTTTATCAAATGATTACATCTCCACACATATATAATACCTATCAACATTGTTATAGTTATGAAAGGGAACATGTGTGCCTTGATTTTTCCTTCTTGAATTAGGACCATCAAAACCTTCTTGTTCTAAGCTAGATCTAATGAAGGGGAACATTGTTGAGAAGATCAACATCAACAAACCAAATATACTTGAGAGAATATTGTTTAGGGGATCTTTACCCATTATTAGTATATTTACTCTTCCACATGAACACTCGTGAATTTTAAAAGACAGAGGGAGCTTATTTTTTAAAAGGCATATATCTTTTAGGACATCCTGTCTATTCAAGATCTTATTGGTAGTTTATCTAAGGAGCATTTGTGTGAGATTTCTACTTTTATCCATTTTGGTTCTACAGAAGCATACCAAAGGCTACAAGCCTAGGATAGGTCTAAGATCTTAGAATTTTTAGCAAAATATCTTTAGATTCTTGTTATAATATTGTAATTGGAAGGCAGTAGTATTTCCTAAATTTATGATTCTTTCTTTTCAGTAATAGAAGAATTTTTTGTTTTCTTGTTTTTTTTTTTGCCAAAAAACAATGGTTGTGTGATGCAAGGCACCCCTTCATTTGGGAACCCTAAACATGAATACATCATTTTGGTATCAAATTTTAGGATTGAAACTTATTAGTAAGCACTTACTATTTGAGTCATGATGAAATTAGTCAAAGTAATGATTTGAGATTCGTGTAGATAAGATTTATGTAGACAAAAAATTAGGTTGTATCGGTGACCGTAATATTTTTTTCTTTTAATACTAGGGTGTGGGTAGAACGTAGTTATAAACATCTCTAAAAAAAATTTGTTAAATAGAGGGTGTGAGGTTATTAAATATTTTTTGAAAATATGGCATAGAGAGTGAATAGAGTGTCAATACTTGTAGACTTGGTCAATTTAATAAACGGAATGCAAGCCTATTTATACACTATGGATACCACACAACATAGAGGTATTGTTGTGGATGAGGATGAAAGTAAATAAAAAAAATGAGGTGAGATCAGTCATAGGTCAATAAGATATGATAGATCATGTAGATGAACAAGTGAGTTTCTGTAATAAATCATAAGGATTGAAAGTAAAGTGTAATAGATATGTTTCATGCCACTATGGGAACTTGGATCTAAAATATATCATAGAGTGGATTGAAGAAATATATAATTACTTTGAGCATGAAGGTGTGGATGATAATAAGAAGGTTATATTTGTGAGTGCTAGGTTGACAGACTATGCATCTATATGGCGGGATCATGTGTAGAATGAGATATTTTTGAGAGGTAATAATAGGATGAATAACTGGGATTGAATGTGTGTAGACACCAAAATCTACACAAAACCATTATTACATCATATCTTTATGTTTATCGGGTTTTCTTCGTCCCTATCTAGATTAGTGAGCTAGATAACAAAGAACACTTAAAAACCTTGAAGATACAAGGGCTTAGTACCTTGAGAGAATATTGTGACAAATGGACAGGCGCAAAGTGAATGTCCTCATTGTGAGCTAGATAGACCTGTGAAATAGAGGAAACTAAGAGAAAAATGGATTAGATGGTATATGTGGGGGCTGGCCAACGAAGTCAGTTCCAGGAAGTGTTACCTTCCTTTCACGAATGTCCACCCCAATTAGATAAAATAAAATGATATAAATGAAAAATAGATGGATAACTTGCAGAAGCTAATAAATAACAGAACCTAAAAATGTCGATGTATAGAGGAACTACTGATCTTATCTAAGTAAATGTAGAGAAAACCACACTAAGAGTACCATAAGGGCATGAGGATGGTATTATGGTAAGTGATCAACTAAAATGTCAGAGGTTTTTTATCACTCTTGAATTAACTTGAAAGAGGGGGGAAGGCTTGTATAGTGGAGATCTATAATGTCAGAGGTTTTCCTTGAATTCTTCCTTTAACTTCCCTTGCTTCTTCGAAAGAGGGGGGGAAGACCTGTATTTATAGCCTGGTGATGGGGTTAGTTTAGGGGTTATCACGTAACCTGGGTTTGACAAAGTAACCCTGATTAAGTGAGTGGGGGACATGATTTGAGTGATTAGGTGTAATAATGGATTTGATGTGGATGAGTGGGGTTCATGATTCGAATGGTTTTGGAGTATTTAATTATTAGGTGGGATGATATGATTTAATTTGGAATATTTGGATATTAGCACATAACAAGGTTTAGATATTTTAAAGGGGATCAATTAACTAATTGATTAATTGAATATGTATTTTTGGTGGGAAATGGGATTCAAATGGGTAAGCCTAATGAAAGAGAGAAAACACAGGGTGAAGGGGAGGAATGATACCAAAAACTAGTGTCTACATTTGCCCCTTTTTGATGAGCGGTTTGTGTTGGGCAAGCCGAAAGATAAAAACAATGAAGTATTGAAAATATGATTGAATGAGTAATCCCCCTCAAACTTGGGATTGACAACCTAAGGGACATCGTTTACAAGCTTGAAAGAGATATATTTTAAAGATCGGTAGGGTAAAGAAAAGATGGGTAAATACATAACCAAGGCAAGATGCCCCAAGAAAAAAGGATCACAATAATAATGAAAAATATGGTGGTATCTACAATATCACATCGGTAAAGGACAATTGTGGTCTCAATGGAGACAAGCGACAACGTTATATGGGCCATTGAGTGGGTGAAAAACCACTGTAGTATGGATGTAGGCCAAGATGACCAATGGGTCATAGGAAAGCACAAAATTATGTGCAATGAAATGTAAAAAATTATGTTAAATCCTTCATACACGACAAATCGAGCGAAAATTATGCATCCACAAGGACGAGGATGAAAACAAATGTGTCCTATCATAAGACATGAAGAGTGGCCAAAAAGGTGGGTTGGAATACCAATGGTAAAGTAATATGCCTCAGACGAGGGGATGGATAGTATTCAAGAGAGATTTCCTAAGGAAGATGTTTTGTTGACAATAAAAGACAAGAAGAAGAAAGTAGAAGAAACTTTGAATCATGGAAATGGGGGGGAAGATTACGATCGATGTTTGCCAAGAAAAAAGTAGAGCATGCACTTACAAGGGAAAAAATGGTAGGTGATGGTCATTATGGTATGCTCGAAGAAAAAAATACCATGGGAATAAATACTTAGAAATGGATACGATGAAGAATGTTGATCAGTTTTTCTTCATCCCTATCCATATTAGTGAGCTAGATAACAAAGAACACCAAACAACATCGAATATGCAAGGGCTTAGTACCTTGAGAGAAGATGGTGACAAATGGATGGGCACAAAGTGAATGTTCTCGTTGCGAGCTAGATAGACTTACGAAACAGAGGAAATAAGAGAAAAATTGATTAGATGGTATATATGGGGGCTTCCCGATGAATTCAATTCTAGGAAGTGTTCCTTTCCTTTCATGGATGTCAACCACTGTTAGATAAGAAAAAATGATGGTTTGTGTACCCAGAGTTTGTGTACTTGCACCTTTCTCAAAGATTCCTCCAAATATAGGAATGGCTTATGTAGCCATGGATGTTCCAAACGAAAAATTATATCTCCTGGGCACCGATTGGTCACTCCAACCAATACCAATTGGGTTATAAATACTTCTCCCTTGATGTGGAAAACCAAGCGCCAAGGGTTTTTCATCAGGTGGGTTCAGATGTGTGCTAACAGCTCTTCTTTCTCCATGCGACGAACTCTCATCAAAAGTTGAAGTGTCCTCTCTCCCGCGCTTTCCAAGATGGGGTAAAATAGACTGTTCAGGATCCACATCCTCCGCGTGAACCTCAACTCCTTCCCGTAACTTCTACCTCCATAGATCCATCACACTTGTAACCTCACGTTATCTAGTCATCTCCCTTTTATGAGCTTCATTATACTTGAGGCATCTCTCCTCCCTTTTCTTTTCAATCGCAATGTCTACCGTCTTCCTCCACCCTAGCTTCCTCTCCCAATGCTAAGAGAATCTTAGCCAGCCATGAGAAATGCTTCTAAACTCAAAGTAATGACCAAGATCTTCATAGCCACAGGAATAACACTTAAAAATGACCCTTCAGGCTCCCTTAAAAACTCAAACTCATCAACTTTTGGGCAAGAATACGTCAAAATGGCATATTCTAAAGTATAGTTGGTCAGCACCCTCTTCCACCAATGTTCAATAGAACACGTACAAGGCAGATCTGCATCCTACAGTCTTTGATAGTCATCTTAGGCCTACATGTGTGATTTATAGTACCAGTTTGATCTAGATGCGTATGATGAAAGCCATTCATATAGCTTTATTGGGAAGTAGTAAAATAATCTCTCATATAGCTCATGGTATAGGTACTCTTCTACCCATCTACGCGCATTGAACTCGGGTCTAGTGTTGAATATTTTAGCAAACTCATCGTCCGTGCTCTTGAACCATGTTTCAACACTTTCTAAGGTCAGGTGTTCCGTCATTACACATCACTGGGACAAAGATATATGCCATTTCACACAACAACTTCAAAAAGATGTCCCGACAACAAAGCCAAGATGTAGTCATTTTTGTATCCTTCACAGAACAGGGAAATCCCATGTGTGTCGGGCTATCACCCAGCAGCGTTGGGTGCTCACCCAAGGCACGCACGGGCACTAAGTCTCTCTTTATGTGAGTTTTGTGAGAATGCATCATTTTAGAACAGACAATCAAATGCAAGATAGAAAATAACTAGACCACATTCTTATGAACTTAGGAAAATTTTTCATCTCATTATATACAGGTAAGATAAATAGCAAGCAAAACATGGAGATGATTTATATAGAAAAGAAAAGCATGAGTACTAAACACAGATGATTTATAATGAAGCATTATATTCATACTATCAAGTTAATAACCCACATTACGTCCCTTGAGGTCATAATAGATCCTCATATTATGTAGAGCTAAATCATGATTATGCTCATCATATTACCAAAAAAATTAGATCCCGTCCCCTTCTATATGTTATCACTCATAGAGCTTCCCTAATCCCTAGACATAACACCCTCCATTTTGTTTTTTGCAGGGCTTCGCCTTTCTTCCACTATATCATTTTCTTCTATCATGCGCTTATATCTATAGCCTTAGCACCCACCGCCATGCCTTCCAGAAGCTTCAGATTAGTTGCCAAGTGTTGAAGTGGTCCTTCATGGGAGCATGCATTTCCAAATCTGAGCTATCCATTCCTTGAAATGATGCCCTCTAAAAAATTCCATCGCATGCCTAGAATATTCCCTTTTTGATCCACAGTCGTCAGGCTAGTACCTTATCCATAAGGGTCATGCTTTTCTCATGTTTTTCTTGGAATGTTGAATGCGGCTATTTGCAAAACCCATTTTTCCTTGCACACCTTCAACCCACGTGCCCTTCTTTGACTAGGTCTCGTGTGCCCACGTGCCTTCTTGTACTTAGCTGATATTTTGAGGCCCAACATGTTGATTCAAAGAAAAGTTTGATAAGGGAGTTCTCGAATCAACTTGATGTCACAAATTAGGAGCCATAAAGAGATGAATCAATATAGGGGGAGATTGAGCTTGATGTTTAATAAGGGAGACCAAGCTCACCTTGGGGTCTGTAGAGAGTTAGGTCGGATATCAACTTGTTGTGAACAAGAGAAATCACCATCAAGGTAAATAGACCAATGTAAAATGTGAATGCTTCTGTCTTGACCACAATTGTAAGGAGCTTGATTAAGAGGAACTTGTTGTAAGGAGATTTAAAGAGCTTGGTTTGGATGAACACGCCTCCAAATGTGATGTCAAAAACTCCAATGTAACATGCCAAGAGGAGTTGGGGATGGAGTTGGCTGAGTGACAAAACTGAGTGGCCTAAGAGACGAGTGGTTATGGGGTGAGGGATCCATGTGAGGGGTTGACGTGGGTCAGTGTGTGGATGGAAGTTATGGGGAGGTGAGGTTATTCAGGGAGCTCAGGGATTGACATGAAGGGATGGAAGGGTCTGCAGGAGATTTGGGATTATTTGACAGGGATATGGGGGATTTGATATGTTGGGAATTTGTGTGGATCGGTTGGGGAACGATATGGGATTAGCTAAGTTAGGATGAGATGTAGGTCAGTATGGCAGGGAGTGGGATTAGGGGAGAGTTAAAAGGGGAGCTAGGAGTGCAGAGAGTTAGGGAGTGATGAGATCGTTAGGAGAGGACTCAACTGAGTGGCCGATGCAAGTTTCTCAGCCAAAGGGTAGTTTCATGAATTGGATAGGGGTAGGCCGAGTGGGAAGGTGGGGATCAGAGAGAGAGGATATGACTGAGTAGCTTGATCGAGTGGTTAGGAGCAACGGGGATGGGTAGCTAGGATCTGGGGTAGGGAGTGAATTATTTTTATTTTGATTCAAATAAATAAATATATACTTGTATATTTTGAAAAGTAAGATCGATATACAGGTGGAAATTAAGCTATACATAACGATATATATGGATATACACACACACACATTTTGATTAGTTTAAACAAAGGTCACAAAGCATGATTTGTTGAAAAGCCACATATATATCGATTGTAAAACTAAGATCAAGAACAGATGCCAAACAATAAGATTATTTTTCAGACGGATTTCCCTTGCCAGTAGAAATCATAGTATGAATTTTGTTATATTTTTATTTGCGTTATTCATTTTTAATAACAATGTTTTTTGTTGTTTTGTTTTTACAGGTTTACATAAAATGTACTTAACAAAATGAAGAAATGTAGTAAACAAGAAACAAAATAAAATAAAAAACAAATCCTCGTACCTCAAGGCAGATATAGACTATCGAAAGTAACATACCGAACTGATAGAGAGAACACTAAAACCTGCAAGCAAGTAATCCTAAAAACAAAATATTCACAAGTTATGTAAATGGACAATCTGTTATATGTACAACACCTGCACAAGACAAGTAAAGTAAAAAAACAAATGACCATATATGGGATTGGTCCCACCGGGCGTGTCATAATGTTGATTGGTTTTTCTTCATCCCTATCTAGATTAGTGAGCTAGATAATAAAGAACACCAAACAACCTCGAATATGCAAGGGATTAGTTACCCGAGAGAAGATGGTGACAAATGGACGGGTGCAAATTGAATGTCCTTGTTGCAAGCTAGATAGACCTGTGAAATAGAGGAAAAAAAGAGAAAAATGGATTAGATGGCATATGTGGGGGTTGTTTAAGGAAGTCGGTTCTAGGAAGTGTTACCTTCCTTTCGAGTATGTCCACCCCCCTTAGATAAGATAAAATGATATAAATGAAATATAGATGGATAACATGCAAAAACTGATAAATAATAGAACCTGAAAAATGTCGATGTATAGAGGAGCTATTGATCTTATCCAAGTAAATGTAGAGAAAACCACACTAAGAGAACCACAAGGGCATGAGGATGGTATTATGGTAAGCAAGGGGCTATAATGTTAGAGGTTTTCTATCACTCTTGACTTAGCTTGAAAGAGGGGGGAGGCTTATATAATGGAGAGCTATAATGTCAGAGGTTTGCCTTGAATTCTTCATTTAACTTCCCTTGCTTCTTCGAAAGAGGGGGGGAAGGCATGTATTTATATCCTAGAGATGGGGTTAGTTTACGGGTTATCAAGTAACCTGGGTTTGACAAAGTAACTATGATTAAGTGAGTGAGTGGGACATGATTTAAGTGATTAAGTGTAATAATGGATATTATGTGGATGAGTGGGGTTCATGATTTGAATGGTTTTGGAGTATTTAATTATTGGGTGGGGTAATATGACTTAATTTGGAATTTTAGATATTAGCACATAACGAGGTTTATATTTTTAAAGGGGCTCAATTAACCAATTGATTAATTGAATATGTAGTTTTGTGGGAAATGGAATTCTAATGGGTAATCCTAATGAAAGATAGCAAATGCAGGGTGAAGGGGAGGAATGATACCAAAAACTGGTGTCTGCACTTTGTTAGGTTGTTACATACACAATTTTTAAACAATGGAACAAGATCTAATTGGCAACAGTCTTATTTTTTGTCGGTCTTTGTGACTTGATTAAACCTCATCTCTTACTATTTAGTCTCTTTAATTTTATTCTGAGTCACCTCACAAAGATCTTTAATATTCCCCTTTCATTGTTATCTTTTATCTCATCCTGGTCTGCGACCATACAAGAAGGTTAGTTGCATACATACAATCTTGACCATTGTGTATGGTTTTGGCCTCTTTTATTTTCACTTGCTTTCTCTTTGTGGGCCCATTTGTCACTCTTTTGTCTTTTAGGTTATATCTTTTGGGTTAGCTTTTCCTGTCACTAAGCTCCAAATTTAAAAGTAAGAACTCATACACAAACACACACACACACACACACACACACACACACACACACACACACACATAATTCTAACCTAAGCATTTATTATTTGGAAATCACCTAGTTATCTACCACATACTCAGATGAAAGAGCAAGGGCTACATTTGCATATTGTGTACACAACACAAGAGGGCATAATTATGAATTTTTCATCTACACATAATGGTTTCTATTAGGATGATGTAGCATATCTTGTTATTAGTGTTGAGGCATGAGGTCTAATCTAGGTAAATGTATACTTGCATGTACATTTACACAAATCACAAGGAGAACTACATTGAGTCTAAAATGTAGTGTAGTTCTTAGTGACTCACATATGGGGTGACCACTGAGGTTAATTTAACTCAAGCATTTACATCTTTATTTTAATAGAAATGATTAATTGAGTATGTTTCAAGATAGCTAGGGTTTGTTTTATAGGTTTCATGTGTAGCATCTAGGATTTCATGTGAAGTTCAAGATATCAAAGAGCAACAAACAATGACACATTGTGACACTGCAAGTTATAGATTTCAGCCATTTGTAGGTGCAAGAATGTATGGTAAGGTCAGAATCATATCATAACTTCCTAACCATTCTATATAGTCCTGACTAGAATCTCCAAAACTCTAGAAAGTGGTTGTTCTAGTTTATAGACTCTTCTCTTGTCCTAGATCACTTATTTACACGTCCTAATTACCTTATGAACCAACTAAGTTCCTCTTTCCTTGTTATGTGTGCTTCCAATTACAAGTATTTGAATGTTGTGGTTGATTACTATGTTGCATATTTTTCTAATCTTATGTAAAATATAAATTTATACACATTCGTTAGTTTAGTCTCTATAAAATTCTTTCATATTAAACATAATTAAATTAATTTGAAAATTAATCAGGTTAAACAATTTGGTGAACCCGTTTTTGATTGAACCCTTCACCTAATCTAGGATCTTCTTAGTTCCTTGTCTATTAATCATGTTGATCTCAAAACCTTGTGGTTGTCCTAAGGAATATATGTATCATTTCTAGGAGTATTCCTCATCCTTTGTGTGGTCATGGATTTCTATAGGGATATGCAAAATTGTAAGGGTCACCATCCCTCTAACAAGGCCAATACTACTCACAGTTTTGTAAAATCTCATAACATTTATAAACTAGTTCCTATTTGTTGTACTTTATTTGATGGTTCTACCACTTGGTATACAAGTTGGAGTTATTGTTATGAGGCCCTTCTAAGTTTCAATGGATGTACCTAGTAATGGTGTTATTAGTAGTCTTATTTACCTTTCTCCCACTAAAGATGATATTGCATTGAACTATGATCAAGAGGTTAATCTTATTGTGTTTTCAAATAAGCCACTTTGCTTGAATAATACACCGTAGAACCTTCCTCCTACTTCACTTACAACACCACCCAAAATTTTCATGGATCTATTTGAAAATGCTTGTGGTGATAGTATAGATACTTGAGAAAGTGATGGTGACCAACCACCTTACACTTCACCCATTGCTACCTTATTTCAGGCCATAGATCATTTAGACTCTAGTGATGATGAGAGTGTATCTCTCACAGATGAGGATGATATCCCTTCCATTTTTACATTTATTTATGGTATTCCATTTGTTTATGATAACGATTGAAAATCAAACCATAGTTAATGCCCTAGTGAAGATATAAATGATGAACGTGATTTTACTTGTGTTTCTATTCTTCCTCTCAAATTCCAAAATAATGATAGTCATTGTACCATTTCTATGCCTATTGCACATGCTTCTACTAATTTTGTTCCTTCTTCCATTGAATGTGAAAGAAATGATATTTCTTGCACTATTGATGTTCCTATTACTACTCTTGAATGCAATAATGATAAAATTTATTCTACTCCACTTGGACATGATACAATTGATTCAACATGTCTTTATACTTCCTCTCTTGAAATAAAATGTAATAATTTTATTTCTCTTACATTTGTAAATGATAAAATACATGGTAGTGTTCTTAATTCTTCTAATACACACATTGATACAGATTGTTTAGCATCTTCTCCTAGTGTGGATGATTTTTCTATGGATGATACCCGTATCCCTTTATATGGACCCAACATGAGATAAAGCTCATATAACCTCAAGTGTTACACGAGGAAGTAGCACATGAGACACTACCTCACATTGTTTTTTAAAAAATAATGTCCCCGTGGTTATTATTAATGGTAAAGTGCAACCCTTGAATGATCCTCTAGATATGTATGTCATACCTCTTAAAGAGGTCATCTCTCTTATACATATGATAGGGGATTTATAGCGTAAGGTTCAAAAGTTGACCCTTGAGAGAAAACATTATTATGCTAGCATTGATTATAATACTATTTATGGAAATTATATTCCACATAAATTCATTTAATCTCCATTTCCTAGGAATTTTTTCAGGATTTCATTTTAGTTATTTGATAGTACTTTGTATCCTTATTTACACCTTAAGCATTATCATGCCCTTATGGCATCATATAACAATTACTAACTACTTAATAAATATTTTCATAGGAGTATCACATGTGATGTTATGTATTGGTTTACCCATCTACCTCACGTGTCTTTAATTAATTTTACAGAGCTTCAATATGTTTTTCTAGCTTGTTTTAGCCATAATAAAGGCCTTAGGGGCACATATGAGTGGTTACCCTCCTCACATCAAGGTGTAACCAAACTTGACTCTGATTATATTTTGAAATTCAAAGCTAACATGAACCTATTGTTATACCATAATATTGATTTAGAAATGCAATACATATTTTTTCAAGGCCTCGTTTGGCCTCACAAGGAAGGTTATTGTATGATACTTATGACTCCTTCAATGAGCTCTATCTTCATGTTATTGAATTAGAGACGGACCTGTTGCTTCAAATTCACCCCAATCATGTGGATAAAAATATCACAGTTACATCTATTTCAAATAACTATGATCCACTATCATAGCCATTATTTTCCAATAGTCAAGTTAAGGTTTTGAATCATGGTAGCAATTCTAATCAACCTCACACTGAACCTAAAATATTCATACAAGATCCTCCTCACCCTTGGCATATACTTGTATATTTTGAAAAACTTGTTGATAGGTGACACAAAATTCTCATTTTCCTTATATATAAAAGGTTGATTCATTTTCCATTTAATGACCATCATCATCCTCATCAGCTTACACACGAAAGAGGCTAGACTTTTTAAATTTTACATCACATTAATGGGCACTGTAACAATTATTGTTATGCAATAGACCAAAATCTCAAGTTATCATAGGACAAAGGCATCATCACTTTCAAGACACAATATTCTAATAGATATATTTCACCTCCTTTGTGCAACTAGCCTATAACAAGTGTAACTATTGATTCACCTTATTATGTGGTTGCAACAGACACAAATTTTCATAATGAATTGATTCCTCCACAAGAGCCTCTAAATCCTATAAATGTATGGATTTCCAAGGAGCAGAGGTTTGTATTGAAAGTTGTATATGTGACTTCGAAAACCTTTTTGGAACCATCTACAATACATCCAATTAAGTTGAATCTTTGTGCGTAGTATGCACTAGTGCCTTGTAGGAGCTTAAGAGTGACTCATCATCACTACAAATCACTTTAGTATTTCCCATGTTCTTTTATCAATGTCACCCTTCACATTGATTCCCACACGATATATATGAGGATCTCCCTCCCTTATTTCATGAGAATAGGATTTCTCACCTTATATGCTCACTGGAGCTTATGTGGAAGTTATGCACATCATACACCTAACATCTATCTACATATTGTTAAGCACACCATAATTGCATTATTTACACATTTATGAGTTAATACACGTTCCAAATCAACGCATTTCACTCATACATGTACTTGCACATCAAGTGTTATTTATCATCTAAATTTTAGTTACACAGACATTAACACGAAAATTAAAACAAATCACACATCACATCACATCAATATAATCACCACAGGTTTCAACACATCTATGCTCATAATGCCAAATGCAATTCCACACAATTTCAAAATCCATACTATATATATATATATATATATATATATATATATATATATATATATATATATATATATCGCTAAAGTTTTGTACAACAAAAACATCATATACAATATGCCGAGGACATAGCCCTTCATAAATTCACTCATCCTCGTCACTACTCTCAATAGACATGGGAGCTCGTGAGCTTAAGGCCTCTCTTATATCCTCTTGGTCTTTAGACTTTGACCTCACTTAATAGTCTGATAAATTCTCATGCATTGCCACATTCTCTGCTAATACCTATGCACATTATGCCTCAGATTCCACCAATCTCGCTACTAAACCCTATGTTAAGTCCATCTCTGTATGAGGTTATGGCCGTCGAGATAGCTCTACTTAGATCTCATCTCACTCACTCTACAAAATACTACATGTGGTTTCCACCACTACTACTGGGTCAAACAAATATGCATGCTCACCCACAACATCATCTAATTGATCTAGTATACAAGATGTCACCATATCTCCTAGAAATTTACAGAGTAAAATCCACATAGATGCATCCATTATAGTAATCCTATAGGAATCACATACAATCACCAAAAAATTCGTATCAACATCTACATCCTCAACATGATTATTTATCACCAATAAAAAACCCAAACATCATACAATACTTATGTTACATAATGGTTTCCGCCACTACATCATCACGAGGGTCACCTCCCCCTCTTTGTTCCTCCACCTATAGGTAGAGGTATCTCTACAATACATTTACCTCTAAGTTTTTCATTATCTCCTGGATATCCAACCACAATAGGAAAAGTAACACCCATAAAGTATCTACCCACCACTCTTATATATGTTGTCGTGTAACCCACATCATCTCGACCACTCAACACAATCATTGGATCCACCTCATTAACTGGTGGGGGAAATAACTCCATTGGAATTGACCCATATTAGTGCCCCTCTCTATGTGCTACATGTGTCGATCTTATTCATGGATATGGTGTCAGAAGCACCTCCTGCATGATCCTAAACTATTGAGTCACACACACATATTGGAAAAATCCCCCTTAATGGGGAAACCAGTCCCATAACCACATAGTTTAGAATATCCACCACATCTATACACCATCCTTAAGCCACCCTCTATAATATCTATACGGCCTCCAAACAATATCTTGTGGCCCAATTTTTCTATCATTGATCTATACGTCATAATCTCATATCCTCGCCATCCTTGCATACTCCATCTCACAAAAAAAATATCTTGATGAGCCCAATCTACATGTGGCCCACCAATCATATGCACAAATGTAATATGTTCATATGCCCATACACACAACAATGTCATTGTTTCTACACCACTATCATAGTTCTCCATATTAAACATGTAAATATCTCTACACAAATGAGCTAATACACATTGCCCCTATGCATATTGTGTCATGTGCTCCTTTATCACCTAGAAAATGTGCTATGTCCTATATGATATAAATAATCCCTCACCATCTATCGTGAAAAAATATGCTTCCATAATCGTAGAACATCAGAAGGCACAATATAGCTCTATCTGATAGTAGACTCCTTAATACCACCATGATCCACCCAAAATCATTCTGCATGTCTCATATGGTATGGCATTTCTAGGGAAATACCTACACTCTCTCACCTACAATTGGTAGCCTCAATATCTAATATACATCCTCCAATTTGTCACTATAATCTCCCCTATCATAAGCCAAAATTTACATGTGTCTGCATTCCACCACTCACATAACATCATGATCAAGTGCATATTAGGGGGCACTTCCACCAACTTTGACACATGTCGTAGTTCAGAATTCTCAAGCACATCCTAACCTGCATCATCTAATCCTTAAGAAAATAGGGTATTCATATGTTGACGCCCACGAAACTCTCATGTATGGATGTCTCTCTGCAAGTACAACACATAACACATAAAAATTGTATTAGTTCATTTTATCATGTAATAACGTCATCATATATCAATCAAATCTACACATATTCTGTAAAAGTATCATACAACACCAACTCCCAACATTTTGGTTATCACCGTACATCTGAGGTTAGGATCATATAGGTCTTGGTTGGGAATGTATGATTTGTGGTCAAAACCATACAGTTATATACAGTCTTGACCTAGGTTCAAAACTAAACCATTCGATATGTTCTCATCAAAATATGTAAAATTCAACAAAAATTTGTAATTTTGAAAAATCAAGCAAATATATCTTATTTTCATGTAAAATCACCGATATTAATTGCACTTGCTAACTCATCTATTTTTTGAGCCTGGATGACATCCACCACATGCTCAAATCATTATTGTACGACCTCTCTAGCCCTCACCAGCTTTACAAACTTAGAGCTCTTATTCAATTCAATTACACTCAAACAATAAATAATGCTTTTCATTTTTTCAACTTTCTATTTATAAAACCTCATATCAATGGTGTTAAAGCAACTTAATTTACTACTTACCCAATTCATTTAATTAGGGTTATGCAGTTGTGTAGACCATATCTCAAGTTCTCTTTACCCTTTTTTCATGTCATCTATAACATTGTGATTGTGCTTATAATCACTTCTGCATCAGTACACCATTAAAATATTTAGCTCCCCTTAGTCAAAAAAGTGTAGGATTATTCTCATTGACTTAGGATTTGTCTCTCTTTCCACACTTACAAACCTATTACCCATTATGGTTATCTATATTCAATATAGCAATCCCCATTACATACATCTCATTTCTTATCTGATCCTTCACAATCTCTTTATCCATACCTATTCAATTTTGTCTCAAGTAATCATGTTGTACACACTCCCTTTCATCAAAAGAGGGGAACATATATGCAGTTGAATACACAAGGTCACTCCCTCTTCCTCCTCTATCTGCAAATTACTAATACAATATAATGGATTGGATATGCAAGGTTATTCTCCCCTACAAAAGTCACATGCAAAATTAACAGGTTAGTTATGCAAGGCCAAAAATCTCATGTGTAAAATAACACAACCTCAACACCCAAGTGGTCATTCTTGATTACACAAATGTACTAGATATTGCACACACAAATTAACCCACACAAAATGCCAATGTATTTGTTATAAATACTGGGGGCAAACTACAAATATCCATGTACAATATAAGCACCTATATTGTATTTTTTATCAATACACCGAGTGGAGTAAATGAGATTTCATTTCCCTTTCACCTTATAAGGGTTTTTACCAATTTGTGAGACCTAGATCCATCTACAGTGGTGTGTTCCCATTATTATGAAGAATTATTGGGGGTTTATGCAATGGAAAGTTGCTAAAGCTATGGAATGAGGCTAAAGAACCTCAAAGCTTTGCTAACTCATCCATGCACCATGAGATAAGAGCTAAACAAGGGAAACTAACATGCAAGCATTATAACTTTGACAAAAACATCAAAAACTAACATGTATACTACTCTCTACTCTTTAGATTACTTGATTTAATAAATTGAACCTAAAAAGATCAACTTAGAAATCAAAGGTGTGATGTTTGATATGAAACTCAAGCTTTCAAGAATGGAGTCTCACCATTAATGGCTTCAAGGCCAATGTTTATCTCCATATTACTCAAAACTTGGATTTGGATGCAAATAGAGGTGTTAGTTCAACAATTGAGGAAGGAAAGCTTTAGATCAAATGTCTAATTATCTTGAATCTAATACAAATGAGATCCAAGCTCTCTTAGGGTTGTTTTGGTTTTGTGTTATGTAAAGTTGTAAGTTTGGATGGGTAGGATTAGTCTTGTATTTATAGTTTTCCACTTGGGAGAGATTGGAATTTGGGTGCATGTGGAACTAAAGCTCAAAAATAACTTTTACATTAGATTAGGATAAACATGCTTTAGGCTTAGTTAAGCTTGGTTTAGGCTAGTTAACTAGGGTTTAGGCTAGTTAAAATTTGATTAGCAAGTGATTAGAGAATCATTGAGAGTTGGGAGGGGTCTGGATAACCAATTATGACTGATAGATAGCCTATAAAGCCAATAAAAGTGGTCTAGAGAGAACTAGGGAGGTTTTGAATGGTCGAAAGGAGGAATGTTTAGCTATTAAGAGACATATTAGCCAAATAAGCTGATTATAGGAGGAATACGACTGAGAAGGTGTCGTACATGGGCATCTGAGAATGGAGTGAAGTATGGGGAATTAACGAAGTGTCATTAATTGACTGGATTGGATGAAATGCTAAGTGTAAGCATGTTTTAGGTGTCTAAAGGGGGTAAGCTATAAATACATGTTACACTCTTCCCTTGGTGCAGAGGACACCCAATTCTCATAGCACTTAAAAATCAAACATCTTATTGGGTATTTGATCACCCCCAACTCTAGGAATCTACCAAATTTGGATCTTCATGTTTTCAAAAAATCTTGTTTCTAGCTACTATATCTCATTATAATTCCTATAATACACTTCTTCCTTACCTCTGTGTGGGTCATCCAATGACTCACATTTTACACTACTATGCTTTCTTTCTCTCAGCATGCTTACATGTTATCTTGCTTTATCACTTTCACAAGTATGGATCTTTTTTCCTTTAAAATAACAAATTTTATTCACTAACACAAAGGGGGGGTAAATATAAACACCAAAATATGCACAAAACCATTCTTACATCACACCTTTTTAGGTGGTTGTATTAATGAGTTTTGGACAATGGAAAAAGATCTTAGCGACAACAATATTATTCTCTATTGGTTTTTTTGACTTGATTGAACCTCATCTCTTATTGTTTTTCTCTTTTATTTGATTATGAGTCGCCTCATAGAGATCTCTGGTAATCCCCTTTCATCATTATCTTTTATCTAAGCTTGGTCCAAGATTGTACAACAAGGTCATGACCATACATACAGTCTTGACCATTGTGTACTATATTGGGCCCTTTTATTTTTCACTTTCTTTCTCTTCATGGGCCCATTTTTCACTCTTTTATCTTTTGGGTTATAACTTTTGGGTAAAATGTTCCAGCCACTAACATTATACTTTCAATCTAAGAACTCATATATATACAAGTCTAACTTATTCATTTATTACCTAGAAATCATCTATATATCTACCATATAGTGAGATGAAAGACCAAGGACTACATATGCATATTGCATACACAACATAGGAGGGCATAATTCTGAATTTTTCATTTGCACGCAAGGGTTTCTATTGGGATGAACTAGTTATCAATGTTAAGGCATGATGTCCAATCTAGATCAAGGGATATTTGTGTGCACCTTTACACAAAACACTAGGAGAACTACATTGAGTATAAAATATAGTATAGTGCTCAGTGAATACAATATGAGGTGACCACAAAGGTCACCTTGGATCAAGCATTTACATATTTTTTAGAGTTAATGATTGCTTGAGTGTGTTGTAGGATAGTTAGGGTTTATTTTTCACATTTCGTGCACATCATCTAGGGTTTCATGAAAATTTGAAGATATCAAAGAGTGATAAATAGTGACACACAATGACACTACAAGCTACATATTCTAGCCATATGTAGGTGATAAAACATATAGTTTAGTCAGAACCATACCATATGGTCTTGACCATTCTATATGGTCTTGACCAGAAGCTACAAAAACTTCAAAAGGTGATTTTTCCAGTTCATAAGATCTTCTCATGTCCCATATCACTCATCAACACATCCTAATTAACTTTTGAACCAGATAAAAGTCTCTTTCCATATTATTTTTGTTTTCAATTATAAGTACTTGAATGATATTATTAATTTTTATGTTGTATATTCTTCTTATATTATCCAAAATATAAAGTTCTACACATTCATTCATATCAAACCTAATTAAATTAATCTAAAAACTAATTAGGGTAAACATAATGGTAATGAAGTTGAAGGTTAAGTCCATGCATGTGGATTATCAATCTCATCTATTCATGTAGTTATAAAATTTGCGTCAGAAATAACTTAGTTTAAAGAAGTACATCAAGTATTTATATTGGCTCGACATCAAAGAAGTTCATGTGGAGGTTGATGTCAATAAAATCTTGAGGTATGTCAATGGACTAAACATTTCCATTTAATAAGAACTTGTTACAGTTAGATTGATATCTATGGTGGAAGCCTATAAGTTTATGTTGAATGTTGAGGAGAATTTGTCTCACAAAATATATATCACTCCATGAGGAAAAGGTGCATCAAGGTGGAAACTTATGTAGTGATGCACATGGTCATGCTCAAGAAGGAGAAGTGAGAACCTCATATGATTAGAATCATGCATAGAGAAGTAGAGGTAGATTTGTGTTCCAAGAAAAAGGAAGAATATGAAGAAGAAGATTTATTGGAAACTATTTCCATCATGGAGAGATGGACATCACACATTTGAGTGCCTATAATCTACACAAATTTGTGACAGTGGGAGGAATGATTCTAGAAATAATTTTACTTAATACACATATGTAGATATCCATGCATCAAAAGTAACATAGAATATACATAATGTGGTGAATTATTGATGATAAAGAGGGTGGTGTTTAATCCCGTAAATTAATAAAATGTTCCCATGTAGAGGAATAATTTATTCAGACTCATTGGTAAGTCTGGAGGTAAGTGTTGTAAATTCATTGTTGATAGTGGTAGAATTGATAATATTGTTACATATGATATAGTTAAGAAACTTAGTCTGAAGAGGATTTTTTACACAAGCATGTACAAGGTATCATGGTTGTTGAAGGGGAATCAATTTATTTTGAATTAGAAATGCATATCTCATATTAATATTAGTTCATATGAAGATGAATTTGTTTGTGATATAATACCCATAGATATATGCCATTTGTTGTTGGGTATACCTTAGTAGTATGATATGCAATTGGTTCATGATGGCCACAAAAATACCTACACACTAGAGAAATATGGATAGAATTAGACTCTAAATCAATTTAAGAATTCAAATGTAGGTTTTTTTTGGATTTCACAAGTATTCAAGGTTTTTGGAAAAGAGTTCTTGAATGTTGTGAGGAGGGACAATATGTGTTTTTCATTCATTCCAAGGATCACATTAAAAATAGGGGGATGCATAGCCATGAAAACTAAGGATGCCCCACTAAAATTTAAGGATATGTTATGTGAATATGTGGATGTCATGATGAAGGATATTCCAAATGGATTATCACATATGTGCATTATCATTCATCAGATGGAATTGATAATAAGATCTAGTTTGTGAAACAATAATCCATATAGGATAATGCATATGGCTAATGAAGAAATGAGGATTCAATTATAAATATCACTTAACAAAGGGTTGGTCAAATAATCTTTGAGCTGATATATAATATCCCCAGTATTGACCTCGAATAAAGGAGGAGAATGGAGAATGTGCATCGATTCTCAGGACATCAATGTAATTATTATCAAGTATAGATTTCCATTGTTATGTATGGATTTTTGATGGACTATCTAAGTGGATAAAATTAATTCACCAAGATTTATATGAAGATTGAATATTGTAAACAATAAAAAAGTGACATAAATTTCCTAGTGTACATGCCTTCCTGAGGCTGAGCCGAGACAACCAGTTTGTGAATAAAGTGGAAGTGGATATTCTATGTCAAACTAAATTCACTTTGAAATATTTAGCTATTTTTATTATGTATCAAACTGAGTACACATGCAAACTATGTAATAGTTGGTCTCTTTGAGTACCAAAGTTTGAACCTCTTTATCAATATTTGTATCAGAGAATGAAGCAAAGTTTGGTTAGATTATGTAGGGGATTCATTGGTATCTTTTAGGATATTCATGACTAGGGAAGGTCATATAGATCGCAGAAATGAAGAATGAATAAGATGAGGCTGGACTCGACGATGAAGAGTAAATCTTAAATCCCAAGATGAACCTAAAGTTGTATAATAAGGTGAATGATTGGAAGTGCTTGATAGCATCTCAAAAAATGTTGTTATTTAAGGAATTTAAGATTCTATATGATGAGGTATGGAGTGGTGGTAGAGTATAAAACCTCGCATCTTAGCTCAAATGTGGCATCCTCTTGTAGATTATCTCTCTCAAGTGGAGTAGGTAATCAAGGAAAGTGTCTTTCCTTACATATAACCACTTGGCTCTCAATTTCCATCTAAGGGTGTAAGGGGATACACTAGTTGGGATTGAGAGCTAGGCTAATGTGAATAGCCTATACATGGGATACATGGATGAATGAGTCTAATCGTGGGTTGTCTCGATGTGTTTGGAAAATAAAATATGAAAATGGAAGGTTTTTTAATGTGAAGAAGTGGAATTACAACAATGTACAAGTTGGTTTTGTGTGTGCAAGGAGATGGTTTTAATTGTCCCAATGTTTGTGTGAGCATGTAGGTTGAATTGTGTTTTTTTGTTAAGGTTGGGCAATGTTTTGTTTTTTAGGGATGTTGTGACAAAAAATATAAGATCTTAAAGGTTGCTAGAATTAATTATTATTAACCAAATAAGACCTCATATTTAACATACAACGAATGAAAGCTAGAAAAAAATCTAATCTATGTGCAAGATGTAGAATTCCTTTTGTATTTTTATTTTATTTACAATGAAATGAAACAAACTCATCTACTTGCTGGAAATTGAAATTAATTTTTATATTTACAACAAGTTAACTATGCATGTAAGAAATAAATACAATTTCATCATTTTATATATGTTGATGTAAGTGAAATTGTTTTTTATATGTTATTTTCAAATTAAATGGTGTGAGATGTAAACACAATAAACAGAAACCCTAAGTAAAATTCAACAATCTAAACTAAGCATAAATATAAAACTAACCTTTGATGTGAATCTAGATCAGAGCATAGGGATGATACTAAACTAAAATAATTCGAAAATTTTATATTTAAACCCTAACTATACTTCCTCTTTTATAATAAATTTTGTAAATGTAATTGACTAATCTAGAATGGAAATTTAATCTAATTAACAACAAATAAAAATAGAAGAAATAAAATCCTCAACGTATTGTCCCATGAAGGAGGAAATAGTTGGATCTAATTCATTTTTGGTTCACCATCAACATACTACCTCTTTTATTTTATCAATAATGACATGGGGTTTGTAGTGGCAAAGGAGGAAGGAAAGTGATTGGATGTGGTGAACGAAAAATGGAAATAATAAACTGGCTAGCTCGAAGGACTAAAAAAATATTGGTTTGAATACCTTTTCACTTTCCTTATATGGAAACAAGTAGAAAATTGAATTGGAATGTGATTACAGTGGTAATTAGAACCACAAATATAACAAAACAGATCTTGTACGATGATGGTAGTAAAGAAAAAATCTAAAATTGTTTAAAATGGGAAACAATCTCTCAAAATTTCAATCTCTCTAATAAATTAAATTAAATTCCAATTGTCTAATCCTTGTAATGAATACAATCTTCTCTATTATAAAAGAAAAAGAAATTCTTTATGTTAAGTTGATGGAATCTAAGTGAAGATTAAATTTCAATCAATGACTAAATTAATGCTTAGGATGAAATGGAAGTTGCTAACAAAAGTTTAGAGGTGAATTAGGTTACTTGAGTGTAAGGAAAATAAAAGTGCACACAAAACAAGTGAGAACACACATTTAGGATACCAAAAAATGATACCAAAAATATAATGAGAATGCATCGAGGTAGAACTGTCATAGTCTATAGGAGGTGTTTATGTAACCATGAGTATTGCTACCACCATGGAAAATTGCACATATATCGTGGCGGTTTGTGAGATGACTAGAAAACATGTGTAAATTGCTAAAGTGGCTCAGAAGAACAAAAACAAAAAAAATTTAGATTTTTGAGTAAAGAAGCTAAATTTTCTAACATAACATTTGGGGCAGGCTATGAAGAGAAAGAATGAGTAGAATAGGTAAATACAAGCTAGGATAAATAAGTATAGGTATGATGAGAGGGTATAAGTATTTTTATAATATTTTAGTAATATTTAAGAATTCTTAGCATCATCATTGGATTTTTGAAATGTTGCAATATGTAAAACTTTAGTGTGTACATATTGTAGACACAAAATCTATGCACTTGGATACATTTCTAGGTCCTAAAGCATACTAATGTCTACATGATTCCTAGGCAAGAAAACTAGTGGTTGATAACTCCTTATGGCCTTTTTGCTTTATCTATTGCATTCTTACTTGTCTTACACATCTTACAACCTTGTTGGTACTTGATTGATTTATATTTTATGGCCTCAAACACTAGCACCCAAGTGTTTATGTCCCACCTAAGCACTCTTGACCCTCTCTATCCTTTTCTTATCCTTTTAGGTCTTGTTGGCGAGAATTTTTTTTGGGTGGACAAATCTATGAGTTTCTTACTAACACTCCGGGATTCTAGATCCCTCTACTTGAACGGTAGAGCTCCGTGTTATTATGTTTGGGTGAAATAAACTTTGTGGGTGGCCAAAAGGTTGGAGATCCAATATGAACACTCCACTGATCATGTGAAAAGGCTTGCAATTTCCTGCAAGAGATGAAAATTGCTTGAAAGGGGGGAAAAGGGGATTGGGAGGCAAAAAAAGAGGGGTTAACGTTAAAGGTAGAAAGTTAGAGTCCTAAAACTGTTAACTAGAAGTTACCATCACACATATTTGTAGGAAGAAAACAACAATGCTTCAACACTAACGATAAGAGGAAACCATGCATACAAAGATGCACATATTCATACATCTAAGAAAACATACACTTTTTCCTTAATTAGTATTTCAGCAAAGTTGTATATAGTATGGGAAAAGAGGAAACATATACAAGAGGAGGGGAAGTGGAAGAAAATGTAGCTTTATTTCAAGTGTAGTGATGAATACAAAGCTTCAATCAAGATACCCCAATTCACAATGCTACTGGAGTAGAAGTTCTGCAAAAATTTAGAATCCAAATCCTTTGGAATGAAGAAGCCATCCCAATTTATACACTTTGAACTTAACCCTTCACCTCCCTCATAGGACTCTTCATGTTTCACATTCCATTTGTGACTTTTTATTTTCCATCAATTAAGTATTTCTCTTATAATTTGAGAAAATACTTTTACAATATTAAAATAAGTCACTTGAGTGAATGAGACAAACAACAATGATGAGGCTCAACGAAGAATTAGAATAGAGAGAGAAAGAAGAGAGGGAAAGAGAGGAGGGAAGGGATGAAGGGAAATCACTCACTACTCGTGACAAACTGCTTGAATGCCTTGATGCAGTGATGAACTTTGAGTGAAGATTTCTGACACTGGTGATCCTCCATACTGATGAAGATTGCTTCCTTGAATAACTTTGAATAATTTTCCCCCATCTAGTGATGACCGCAAACTCTATGATGCATATACCCCTTGAACCATCATATGAGAGTTTAAAAACATTGTTTGAGACTTGCCGAAATGAATTCAATATGACATGTAGCCCATGCTCGCAATGATTCTCTGTGATACCATTATGTTCCACTTGCCTTTCGAATGATACATATGCTTACATAAGTGATGAGTACATCCTTGAGGATATGATGGATCTTTTTTTCTGTAATATGAGACAATCATTCCAAACCATGAAAAACCACCATCTCTTCATGATTGATAACAACTCAAAAACTAGACTAGCCTGTGCACTTGAAATTCATGTTTCCTTGACACTTACTATATTTGGAAAGGGAAACTTACTATGTTTGGAAAGTGTTGGAGCTGGCCTCTTTGGACCCCAAATGGTGATATTGACCTGAATGATTATCCCCATGCTTCTCATTTTGCCAAAACTTCCCCTTGAATGTGTCTTACTATTTTTAGCAAGTTCCCAGACATGAGACTTACTATATTTAGTAAATGGTGATTTTTGCCTTTCTAGATCATCTTGATGAGGTTAACTTCTTTATTTTCTCCTTTGTATGTTTCCTTCATCTTGACCGCTTCTTGGAATGACTTGCTATTTTTAGTAGGTACCCATATAGGGAACTTACTATTTTTAGTAGGTACCCATAAAGGGAACTTACTATTTTTAGTAAGTGGTTATTTTTCACTGTTTTCTGCTCTGAACAATCATTATGACCTCATGATCATCTTCAGTGCACATTGTCTTCGTCGTCACTGCTTCTAATGAAGACTAACCAAAAATAGCAAACATGTGTATGAAAGCTTCCTATTTTTGGAAAGTGGGTCTCTGGTGCTCAGTTTGTGATGGAACACAAATTTTTGGATTCGGCTCATCATCGCAATCTTATCCTCGAAATTTCACTTGATTTCATCCACCAGAACGCTTGGAAATAAAATTTAAATTTTTTGCTTAGCAGTGGCTTCGGGCACGGAGCTGCCATGGCAGCCATTAATGGAGCTCAAAATTTGTAGGTCTGGTTTTTGTCTCGGATCGTGATGAAATCAACTCCATTGCGATATTTTTTTCATTTGGAGTCCATGTGCAAGGTTTTTAGCTCTATCTGACTGTCAGATCGTTGAGAAATCCAACAAACGTGAGCTAGGGCATGAAATGGGATTTTTTATGATAAAAAATATTTAGGGTGTTATTTAACCTCCTGTTTGTTTCATCTTGATTGTCTTGAAAAATGAGGAAGTTTGCAAAAGATGGCATTTCGATCCGACTTGTATTTTGCAAGATATGAAGATTTTCCGATTTGGAGACTTCGTAGTTATCTGGCAAAAAATATTTGTTTTCTCTTCATTCTTCGTCATTTTGATCCAATTCTTCTCTGAGATCCCTTTTTCAGTATGATGAATATTTTTTGGAGCTATTTGAGTGCAGCAATGGAGATTGGAAGATCTGGGAAAAATTCTTTAGAGTTCTGACAGGGTATGGAGGTGTGGGGGGATGAACAGGCATGAAAATGGCTAAGTGTTGTGCTTTCATCCAAAAATCATGAAGGCATGGGGCTAGGAACGTTTTTGTGTCCCCTTTTCCCCCTTAGCTAAAGGGATGAAAGGGACATCAATTTTCACATCGCGCCAAGTTGCGACACTTGGCGATCATCCATGCATTGAGAGAGAGAGGGCTCTAACTAGCTCCTCGGGGCTGAATTTTACAGTACAGAAGGTTGCATTAATGACTTAGGGCCACAAGGCGCTAGGCACATTTTTTTCCCCTTATCTAAAGGGATGAAAGGGACATCGATTCACACATTGCACTAGGTTGTGATTTGTCACTTGGCGATCATCTGTGCACTATGAGGATAGGCTCCGGCAAGCTCCTGAGGACTGAACTGACGATGCGGAGGGTCCTATGGGTTATCAAAGGGATAAAAGGGGCTGGTTTAATTTTCATTTCCCTTTTCTAAGAGACGAAGGGGACATCAAAATGTGCCAGGCTCCTAGAGCTAACACGTGTCCGCTTCAAAATTTGGCTAAGTATGAAAGCTTACTTTGAGGCCAACTGGCAACGATGATATCTTGAGCTCCTGGATGAGTTTCAAGAAAAACAATTATATTACTATGACTGAAAAAGGTCTTATGAATCCAATGGTGTGGTTATTAGATCTTGATTCCTTCATTTAAGCCTTGAAAAATCAGATTTTTGTTCTAGCTCCATGACCGAGCATTAGAAAAACTACATATGATCATATTGCACCTAGGTGTTGTGAAGAATATGATTCTACCATATTGAATATATCTAAATTACTTTTAGAATGATTTTTTGTTTGACTCTTAAGTCCTTCCAGAGTTCCCAGAATCACTTCCCAAAGCTCAGTAGCTTTTTTGGCCATGTGCACTACCTAGGCCTGAGAACCCGTTTCTGATGAACCTCCTCCAAAACTTCCAAATCTTCCCTAAATCTTCAAAAATAATTTCCTTCATTTTCTTGGCAATTGAATTCACCTCCATGTTGAATTTTTCTCCTTTTTCTGCTCCAGGGGGTGCATTAGTCTTGGGAAGGCCAGTGGTAGCCCTCCCCAAAATTGCTCAAAAATTCACATACTCTAAAAGCTCCTAAAATAACCTAGGGACACTGACTTTGCTTTCCTAAATCACCTAGGGGGGATTGTATAAAAAAACACATGGGGATCATTTTACTGATAGGATATGACTAGTGTTGAGGATAGACTGACTTGGGGGTGTTTTGGAAAGGTGTCACTTTAAAAAAATTTAACATTGTGGGTAAAGTTGTCATGTTCTCGAGTGGATTCTGCCCATGAAAATTCTTAGGAAAACATGTCTCTTTTACTTCTTGGTCACATTTTAGTACTTTGGGTCAGCCTTTCAGTTGTCAAATATGAAATTCAAACAAGAGAATCATATATATACTTAGTTATTATGCTCAAATAAGGGGCCAAGCATCATAATCACTATTTATCGTCACCTAAGCTTTTATCAAGGCATGAGATCATTATAAAGGCATACATCCAGCACATCCATACATAGGAAAAGGGTTGCATCACTATGTATACATAGGATAGGAGGGCAAGTTCATTTTATTCCATCTCACATGTTTGCATACTTGGAGCAATATAGATCTATCCCACTATCAGAGTGCAACTTGCACAAGGGTAACCTAGGGCATCATTATACACACATACACAAAGAGCTACATGGATTCTGATATGTAGCGCAACACTCAATCCTAAGATCAATCTTCGGGTGACCATCGGGGTCAATCTGACTCCCCATTCTACATCTTTTTAAGGTTTGATGTGGTTTGTGGGTATGTGTAGCTAGTTGTCTATTTTACAGGTTACAGGTATGACTGAAAACATTGGAGTGAAACCCAAGTGAAAAAATAGGATCAACAACGAAGCTCGTCCATCTTAGAAAATATCAGAACCTAGGCATCTGGGTGAACACTAGCACCTAGATCAGTCACTAGTGCTCAGGTGCTCATGTCCTCTTGTGGTTGCTCTTATCATGTGTAGTTCTAAGTCCAATAACCCTCGGTGAGCCTTGACAAAACTCTTCCCATTCTGTTCCAGCGGTTACTCAGCTCAAATAACTCTCAAGTTGCATGAAATTAGCTAAGTAACCGTCCCTCTCTCATTTTCATAGGGTTTTATATTATATATGCTTATTTCTTGTGTCTTACTATAGTTTATCATATGAATATTATTAGTTACAGTAGTTACTCTGAAATAAGGTTTAATTCAATTTAGATTAAATCTTTTGGTGAACCCACTCAACTGAACCTTATCTTGCTTCTAGGCATTCTTCTTATTTTCTCCCATGGCTGAGACTTATGAACCCTTTACCGACGAATATCTTCATGATCTCCAAGCTCATATTGTCAAACATCCCCAAGACTTAGATCTCTCATTATTCGCTACTCATGAGGAAACCACCAATCTAGTTGAGCTCAACCCTCAAGTCTCTAATAATACTTCTCTTCCCATTGCGACACATCCTCCTAATTCCACCACCACTCTTCCACCTATCTCCATTGTCCCTATTTCTATGCCTACTCCTACAAATCACTTTACCCTCCCAATTAATTCTCACACATGACATGTCTCCTCTTTCAGAACTCAGGACCTAACCTCTTTATATCATGATTTGTAATCCCAAATTCACCAATTAAAGATGGCTACTTTACATTCCTCTCCATCTCTAGATTCCTCACTCCTTCATAGCCCTTTTGCACCTACCATTGTCTCTTATCCGGTACCTCCTAACTTTGTCACACCTAAGTTTCATATGTTTAATGGCCATTACAACCCTCAAGAGTACCTTCAATCCTTTCATGTCGCATGCCTCGATTATGTTAATGATCTTACATTACTAGCTAAATTATTTCCTTGAAGTTTACAAGATTACGTTATCACTGGTTTTATGATATACATGTCCATTCGGTAACCTCTTTTACATCATTAGCCGATGCTTTCCTTGCTCATTTTTCTATAAATATCAGCACTAAGATATCATATGCATAACTTTCTCAAATCAAACAAGGATCTGACAAACATCTAGCAAACTATGTTTTGCATTATAAGAACAACCTTGCTAAGGTGACCAAATGTTCTCATTGATTTAGAATCACAAGATCTCTTTATTCAGAGTCTTTTACCTCCACTTCAGGAAAGTGATATCTTTGATACTTCTACCTCCTTTGATCAATTATGTCATGCCCTCAAATTACGTGAAAACAAGCCTTTATCTATGGGAAAATTAAAATACTATGAAACATCTTCATCCTCATCCTCTAACATGTTTCAAGCTAAATTCACCTTTAAACCATCTACTAATCCTCCTGAAACTAAAGCCACTATCGATGTTGTTTCTACACCAAACAAGCTTCAATTGCAGTCCACGAGGTTCACTTTTACTAGACTACCTTATACACCTTGGTTCCTATTATAACAACTTATTAAAAGCAATCTCATCACTCTTCCTCTACCACTCAATCTCGATCCTTTTTTCCCATGTGGCCACAATTATGATGAAAACGTGCGCTGTGACTATCACCAATGCGATGGGCATTCTATGAATTGATGTTTTAAACTCAAACATCTTATTTAAGATCTTATTGGCAACAAGGCCATTGAGCTCCCTTAGCCATTTACGTCTAATTCGATCAATGATAATCAAAAGCTTAAAATATTCAATGACCCATTGCCTAAACATGACAAGCAAGCTATTGATTCTTGCACAAACCATACATATCATGTTATGCCTCCTCTGTCATCGAGACTACTTGATTTTCTTATTGCTATTGTTGACATGTCACCACCAATTATCACATTCTTGGATCACGATTACCATGCTACATTCTCCTCTAATTTGCTACATATTAATGCTTCTATTGGTACATATATAGTCAACAATACTTTGGTCCATCCATCGGCCCTTTCCAAAGCATGTTCTGTAACACTCTTATTAGCTATTAAATGTCCAAACTCCCTAATCACATTTTCGGTCCCTAATTCCTACGGTTGTTTCGTCCTTCCAATTACTATTGGGTCCCTTACCATACACCATTCCTTGTTACATCCGAAATAAAGGGCCAGGACATGGTCTTAGGTCTTCCTTGGCTCTGAGCTACCCAACTTATCCCTTGCATGCTTCACTTATGTCTCAATTTCATCCATAACAAGCAAGTTGTCACCATTAAAAGTATTCCATCATGTACACCATTACCTCGGCCCACTCTTGCCTCTATTTTTGCACCAGTCGTGGCATCTCGACCTCTCACACCTCTCAAGTCTAAATTTATCTCTGCACCTATCTCTCCCACTCCTACATAGCCTACATTACAACCTTGTCGTCCTCGCCAATCTAAAAGTCCACCTTTTATGACTAAGACCCCTACTCGGGCAACCCATACCTATAGGTATTATCTACCTCCTTTACCCCATTGTTCCCATTCACATGCACATAGTTACTCTCCTACACCACCAATCTTAAACCATGGTCACATGCCTTTATCTCCTCAAACATCATATGGGGGGCCCTCACTCTTCACTATCTTTGGATATCATTCTATCCCTCATACACTTGGGGGCATTGTACTTTCTCCCACCTTATGTCACTATATAACTATCTCTAGTATCTTCTTATAGTTTCTTTACTACATTTCACGCTTTGCGCTTCGTGTCTATCTTTTTAAGTACCCCCACATCTCTGTTACACACACAATACCATCATCACCTAACAACACACTCTAGTTCCACAATTCATACTTAACTGTTGAAGGTCTAATTCTGAAAATAACCTCACATTATCTAATTTCCACTTCTTTGTTATACACTTAGTGCTTCACGATACATATTTCTTAGCATCTACTTTCAATTGCATACAACGCATTCATTACCTGATGACACACTTTAGTTCCACAATTCATACTTGATTGTTGAGGGTCTAATTATTAAATGAACCTCACTTCATCCAAACTTCATGCTTAGTGCTTCACGATACATCTTTCCTAACATCTATTCTCACTCGCATACTATACCATCATTACTCAATGATGCACTCTAGTTCCATGGTTCATACTCAATTGTTGAGGGTCCAATTCTTAAAATAAACTCACATCATCTACTTTTCACTTCTTTTTTATATGCTCAGTGCTTCATGATACATATTTCTTAGCATCTACTCTCAATTGCATACAACACATTCATTAGACAGTGACGCACTCTAGTTCCATAATTCATACTTGACTATTGAGGGTCCAATTATTGAATGAACCTCACATCATTTAATTTCACTCCACTTCATGCTTTTTGCTTCACAATAAACCTTTCCAGGCATTCTCACATCTTCGATACACACATTATACCATCATTACCTAACGACACACTCTAGGTGCACGATTCATACTTGACTATTGAGGGAACACTCCTAAAATGAACCTCATTTCCCACATATCCACTGGGGGAAATTTTCTCCTATCATCTTTACATCTTGCATATCACAAAACACCATCACACTCACACAACATTTACACATCTTGGTTGCATTTATTCTTGTTAACTTATATTATTTACATGTTTCACTTTGTTTCCTATGCTAGTCAGATTCTTAGTATATCATTATCTTTTTCTATACACACATACACGTTCACTTAGTATATTTAAGTGAATACAGGACCTTTAAAGATTCTTACATGATGCATGATGTTCAATGTTTCTCTTTACCAGTCCCACCGGGGCTTCTAGGGCATCTACCTCTTTCCACTCTCATACTCTATACATCACAAGTCCTATTATTTCAATACATACTACTTCTATTCGCTATTACTTACTTTTCACTGATATATACATGCTTTAACATACTACTTATCTTTCTAACATGCTAATGGGTGCTTCATTTATAACATTTTCCTTGTAGGACTCGATACAACCATGGTTATCTATCACTTCTTGTTTACTATTGTTTGTTATTGTTTGTGGGCTATGCCCTATGTCTTGCTTGACTATTGTTTTCCAATGGTTGCTTCAGCCCTGATTGTCTTGTGATACTTTGAGCGATGTCCCATGTATGAAACTCACTTTCCATGGTACATCTTTTCTTCCTAATTACTTGTTACATTGTCTTATATTGCATATTATCTATTTTTACAACTAACACTTGTTTACTAGTTTATCTTGTTTCCATGTGCCTTGGTTTCTACCATGCATATCCCCTACCCCATGTAGGTATCCAATCTCAAATATGCATATCAATTTCATGTACTCTCCTTTAGAACACATTCTCTTGCAGTCATTGCATGTACCCCAAATGAGGGGGGAATCTATTGGGTAAACAAATCACCCTTAAATTAGCTCAAAGCTCCAAAACAGATTAGTAAAATACAGAATTGGCACAAGCACACAGTTACAGATTGCTCTAGAATCAAACTTGGGCCCAAAATATAGAGCAAACACTAGCACCCATTCCTGGAAAATAGTGGTGGGCACTTGTGTCCCCCTTAGGTGCTTGTGTCGTGGGGGAAAAAATAGTCAATTTCTCAGTACAACATAGTTTTCAGTAATTTATAGTATAATTCTCCAGTATCAGGCACTTGCCTCTAGATTACAAGATTCAGTCCATCAAGTTACAATTTAGTTACAAAAGGTTACAAATCTAGGATATTCCATCTATAGTGGTGCTTATTTGGGAAGTGTCATAGAAGGAGAGAAAAACAGACCTCTCTCCCCAGCACTCTTCTCTTAGCGTGCGATTGCCCAAAAAATTCACTCTTGATGTGAGATCACCCAAAAAACTCACTCTTTGCATGAGATCACCCAAAAACCTCACCATCGGTAACAAAGCATTCAAATCCAACAATAATCTCCAAAGCACCATGGGATAATTTTCTATCTCATACTCTCTCACACATCAGGAACACTCTTTCCTTTACACATTTTCACTTACTTATGCATACATTACTATAATTTTTCACATACAAAACTTTGACTACCTTCTCACTCTTCTTTTGCAGGTTTGTCCTTATACATAAAAAAATCAGCTCACATCGGCAAAAACATGCTACTAAGTATACACTTAACCCCTAGGGTCTACCTCCTTCTCCTAGTTTTCATGTTTGACATTATGATCATTTCACGCTTCACTTCTCCACTCGGCACGCTATTGACAACACTCTTCTCTACAGGATTACAAGGTACGCATCTTCTATCTACTTTATGTTATCAAGTATTCACTCAACAACATAAAGTGGGGAAAATGTAGACATGAAATCTACACACTTAGGAAATTTCTAGGTCCTAAATCCTACTAATGTATACATGATTCCTAAGCAAGAAAACTAGTGGTCGATAACTCCTCTTGGCCTTGTTTGCTTTATCTCTTACATTCTTACCGGTCTTACAAATCTTACAACCTTGTCAGTACTTGATTGATTTATCTTTTATGACCTCAGACACTAGCGCCCACTTAGGACAAAAAATCCCAAGAAATCTTGTCCCTCCTAGGCACTCTTGACCCTCTTTATCCCTTTCTTACCCTTTTGGGTCTCTTTTACTTCTTTAATACCTTTTAGTATTTTGGGTTAACCCTTCAGTTGTCAATTACAAAATTCAAACAAGGGAATCATATATATACTTATTTATTGTTATCAAATAAGGGGCCAAGCATCATAAGCACTATCTATCATCACCTAATATTGTATCAAGGAACAAGAGCATTACAAATGCATGCATCTAGCACATCCATACAAGGGACAACGGTTGCATCACTCTACATACACAACATAGGAGGGGAAGTTCATTTTATTTCATCTCACACATTTTCATACTTATGATTCAATTTAATTTAATTTAAATCTAAATATTACAAAGTCACTACTAAACCAAAATGATGTATAAATTTTGAAATATAAGAATGACACAAGTAAGATAAGATTTAAAATATGAAACCCTAAGCACATAAGAAGGAGAGAGGACTTAATTGATTTCTGCTCAATCTGGAACCGATATAGTACTGGGAAGAACTGTTGAATAGAGTGGTGAAGAGTGTCGTTAAATGCTCAATAGTAATTTTTGAGACATGTAGGAATGATGTCAAACATGAGCGTACCTGAGTGTTGGATCAAGGTCGCCTATGGGTACTGGAGACTGCTCTCTTGGCAATGGTGATTGTGACTATACAAGAGCTCATAGATCTACTTTCTGGTAGTGTCACATGGTCTTTGTTGTTACTTCCCTGTTGATTATCTTACCCGGTAATCACTAATATGAATGTCACCGAAGGTATCATATAACCTGTACAAGACAGAACTATTACTCATGCACAAGCCCACAAACCACATCAAACCTAAAAAGATAGATGCAATAGTGGAGATTTATACTGGCCCCTGGTGGTCACCCCAAGAGTGAAGTGTATAACCAAGTGTTGCACTAAATCTCAAAATCCATGTATTTCTTGTGATTATGTGTAAATATTGTGCCCTGGGATGCCCTTGTGCAAGTTGCACTTGATTCGTGTTATAGCTAGAATGTAGCAATGTAGTAAAATGTGTAGATGGAATAGAATGAACTTCTCATTCCTATGTTGTGTATGTAGAATATGATCTGATCCCTTGACCCTTGAATGGATGCTAGATGGGTGCCTTGGAGTGCTTCATGTGCCTTTTAAATGACAAGCTTAGGTGATAGATAGCAATGTTTAGTGCTTGGTCCCCCTTGATTTTGAACATTCATAACCATGTATTTGTACAATTCCCTTATTTGAATTTCATAATTGACAACTAGAAGGCCAATCCATAAGTTAAAAAGATGTCTAAAAGATAAAAGAGACCCAAAAGGAGTGAAGTAAGGTGAGAAAAGGGTCAGGGGCATCCCAGAGGGATAAAGGAGAGCCTGGGTGCTTGTTGTCTTGGATTGGGCACTGGTGTCTAAAGCCATAAAATATAAATAAGTAAAATTCCGACTGGGTTGTAGGGTGTGTAAGACCAAATAGAAAACAAGAAACAAATAAAATAGGCCAAAAATAGTTGTCAATTACTAGTTTTCTTGCTTAGGAATCATATGAATGTAACTATGTGTTTATAGACCTAGAAATGTACCCAAGTGCATGATTTTATGTCTACATTTTCCCCCAAATTTATGTTGTTGAGTGAATACTTGATAACATAAATTAGATAAGAGATGTGTACCTCATGATCCTTGTAGAGTGTGCAGTCAGAAAAATAACGTGTCCTAGTGGACAAGTGAAGCGTGGAATGATGCAAAAGTGAAGCATGTAATACTAGGAAAGGAAAGTGACCCTAGGGGTAAAGCGTATGTGTTGTGTTGTACCTATTTTTGTGCTTGTATTTGCTTTGTTGTAAGTTGCTTCTTTTTGTATTAATGACAGGCTTGCAAAAGAAGAGAGCAAAAATGTAGTCAAAGTCATGGTATATGATAAATCAATGAAAAAATATGCATAAGTATGTAAAAGTGTGTAAAAGTGTGTATGTAAGAAGTAGTGTAAATGATAGAAGTGTGCACCTGATACTATTGTGAAGTGAGTGTTTAAATGATCTCATGCACAAACTGCGATGTTTTAAAATGATCTCATGCAAAGTGACGATTTTTTTGGGTGATCTCACGCCAAAGTGATTTTTTTGGGTGATCTCATGCCAAGAGTGAGTTTTTTGGGTGATCTCACACCAAGTGAAGTTTTTTGGGTGATATCATGCCAAAGAGCAACAGCTTGGGAGAGAGGTCTAGTGTTACTCTCCATTCCATGACTCTACCCAATAAGCAACATTGCAGATGGTACGTCCCTGATTTGTTCTGTTGTCCCAAAATTAGTTCTGATTGTACTAGATTGTTTTGATTGTAGGAGATTGTAGGAGATTGCATGCATGCTTTAACTGAAGGACTGTGCCTATAACTGTGAAACTACTCTGAAGGCTTATGTGAATTGTGTTAATTTGATAAGCTGACTATGTATGTGCCCCTAGGACATTAGCACGCCTAGGGGAGGACATAGCACCCGGGCACTTCTATCTGAGTCTAGGTGTTGGTGTCTATGTTGTGATTCTGACCCAAGTCTGATTCTGGGCCATTTTGTAACTGTTCCTGTATTTTTCTTGTACTATGTACTATGTCTACATTCTATAGCTTTTAGTTGTTGTAGGGTGATTTATTCACCCAATGTATGTCCTCCCTTATTTGGGATGCATGCGACGACTATATGAGAATGTGGCCCAAAAGAGAGGACATGATGTTGATCTAAAGCTAATACCTACAAGGGGTAGGGGATGTGCATGGTAGAAACCAAGGCACATGCAAACAAAGTGGCTAGAACATGTGTTAGTAGAAAAAGGAGAAAGCATTTCAATATAAAATAATGTAACAAGCAAGTGTGCATACAAGATAGACCACAAAAAGTGGGTTTCAAACATGGGACATCACTCACAATGTCACAAGACAATCAAGGCTGAAGTGGCAAAAAGCATACAAGCAGTGATCAAACAAGACATAGGGCATAGCCCACAAAAAATAGCATACAATAGAAAATAATGGCAAGTAAAAAGTGTATCAGACAACCATGGTGGCATATAGTCCTACAAAGAAAATGTTACACATGAAGCACCCGTTAGCATGTTAGAAAGATAAAAAGTATGTCAAGGCATGTATGTATCAATGGAAAGTAATGTGCTAGGAAGTAGAAATAGTAAATGATGAAATAATAACACTTGTAATGTGTGAGAGTAGGAAAGGTAGATGCCCCAGGAGCCTCAGTGGGACTGGAAAAGGTACAGTGCCGAGCATCATTGCAGTGTGTAAGAATATGTAAGAATATCTGCATTCACTCCAAAATACCAAGTGAACATGCATGCATGTATATAGAAATATAATGACATACTAATCTGACTATGTCTTAATAGTAAGAAAAGTGCATCATGTAAATAAGTATAAGCTAGCAAGAGTAGATGCAACCAAGATATGCAAATGCAGTGTATGAGTGTGATGGAATGGTATGCAATGTGTGAAAATGGATAGGAGCAGCGTGCCCCCCAGCAGATGTGTATGAGATGAGGTTCATTTATAAAAGACCCCTCAACAATCAAGAATGAACCATAGAACAAGAGTGCGTCATCAGGAAATGGTTTGGAAAATGTGTGCTAGGAAGATAAATCATGAAGCACAGAGTGTGAAGAATGAATGTGATGAGGTTCATTTCAGATTTAGAACCTTAGCAATCGAGTATGAACTATGGAACTAGAGTGCATCATAGGGTAATGACGATATACAATGTCATGTATCAAGATGTTTTAAGAAGTATTAAGAAATATTAGACTATGAAGCATAGAGCATAATAGTGTGAGTTATAGAGACAATAAGTGATGGAGATTAGAATGGGGGAGAAAGCGTGATTCCCCCCAAGTGCGTGATGTAGAGAAGGATTAAGTAAAATCATCTAGAAGATCATCAATGTCAAGGTCATAACCAATAGGATCTAGATCAGAGACTTGGTAAGAAATAGTGTAAGGTTGATCATATAAAGAGCCTTTAAGGAATAAACTTTACATACCCATTACATATTCTTCATCAATAAAGGGATGTTAAGGACAAGCGTGCATATACCAACAAGTTATATTTTGAGTGTAGCCTAAGAATGAGTCATTGCAAATAGAAACATGGCCAAAAGGCATTGGAAATGAGATATCAGTATGATTAGGATCCAATGTGCCATCAATGTAATCAATCCAAGACTGCCCAAGTGTGAGTGGAGAAGAATGAGGAATGCGTACAATGATGACTATCAAATGGAAGATACGGAGGCCATAAACAATAATAATGAATACACATCCATGATAAAGGTGAGGAGAGTGAGGTGGAGGAAGGATATCAACAATTGTGAATCCTAACCGAGCCAAGCCATCATGTATGCAAACAATCTCAGAGCAAGTAGGATCAAATGGAATATGAGGCCAATAAGAATTATGAATGAAGAGAGTGCATGTAAAGGGGTTCAGGCATGGAGCATAATGAATTTGGGGAGATGCAGCAGGTGAGCAAATATCTAATGTATGTATAAGTCCCTTAAAAAGGTATCATGGCATTAGTGGAAGGAGGAAGCTTCTTGAATTGGTATTCACCAGGGCCAATAGCAAAAAAAGTATCCTAGAAGTAGGACTCATCGATTTCGATAGGAGTAAAGTTAAGATTATGCAATGTGTCATCATTAAGCTCTATGACATCAGCCTCATCATCAGAATCATCAGTGTTAATATTATCTTGTTGTATAGTATTATCAAGAATATTGGTAGGGATGGAACCGGATGTAGAATTGAGAGGATCTATGATAGGTGAAGTAGTAGCCATAGGGGTGGACATAATGGGTGATAGGATATCAGTAGTATGAGTAGGAATAGATAGAATGCATTTAGAAGTAGTAGAGGAAGTAGGAGCACTAGATTACCCAACATCATATGTACCAATATTGTGATATGGAATAGGTTATGATGGAGGGATAGGCATGGTGGTGACAGGATCTATATGGAAAAACTTGAATGGCTTAGGGCCTACAACAATAGTATGTTCATAACCATCATGTAATAATTTAACACACCAATGAACTGTAGATGGAACAAAAATGCATTGCATGAATCTAGGGTCTGCCAAGTAAGCAATTGAACTAAAATGTGGCATCGATAACAAAGAATACAGTAGGAACAATTTTAGGCCCAACTTGTAGAGGTAGGGTGATATTTCCCATACATGTGCGAAGTAGTGGAATCATATCCACCAAATGACTTGAGAGGATTTATTCTATTAAATCATCAGTAATGCCAATTTTCTTAAGGAGGGATAGAGTACATAGATTTATATCAATATCCATTTCAATGAGTACATACTTAATACAAATGGCACCAATAGTAGCAGCAATAAGCAAATGCCTCAAATGGGATCTTCAATAGACATAGGGAGGGATATCCTCATCACTAAAATATATAGCATGTACAGTAGATTTTTTAGATATTGAATGAGGTGAGTAAATGAAATAGGTAAATTATTGCTTTCAATGTGAATGGAACTAAGGGAAACCTATAATGTATGACAACAATAGGGTACACTATGTAAGAGATCATAAAGAGATATTTTTTTGGTGTATTCTTCAAAGTTACTCAATGATGTCATAACCCTTAGAGGTGGTGGTAGGAATTGTATAAGTAATAGGTGGTGGGATAGAGGATAGGTGGAGCCATAGGAGGATGAGTGTGGCAAGTGGTGACTACATTGATGGTTGGATTAAACATTGGAGTAATGAAGTCACAGGAAGATGTTGAGTAAGAACATGCATAAAATCAGTAGTTGCAGTAGTATCCATGCAAGAAACCTTGGTTGGATTAAAAGAAGGATATGAAGATTAATTCATGAATTCAGAAGAAGGAGATAGATTTTGATACATTCTAAGAAGGTAGATGTTTTTGAATCAGTAGGGTTCATCAAATGATTTAATTTAAGTCACGTTCTTATTAAATCTTAATATTGTAGAGTCATTCTAAACCAAATGAAGTATAAATGTATGAAATATAGAAATGACATAAGCAAGGCTAAGATTCACAACCATATGAAACCCTCAAGAAAAGAATAAGGAGAACATACTTAAATAATTTCTGTACTCAAGGAACCGATCTACACTACAGGGAAAAGTGTTGAACAAGGATGGGAAGAGTGTCGTTACTTGAACTCAGTCTCTTAAATTATGAGATGAAGGAATGAGGTTCTTAATATGGCTGCCATGGTAGGATCAGGTCAAGAAAAAATAATAGGCACTGGAGTACCACTTATGGGTATTTGGTGAGTGTCACACTAGGAGCAATGATCATAGGATTGTACTTTTAGTAGTGTCACAAGGTCTTTGTGATGTTGATTAAGAGGTTTTGATCACCTGTGTAATCTCCTTGAATCTGAAGGTACCTATAACCTACAAAATAGAAGTTTCACTTGTACACAAGCCCACAAACCACATCAAACCTAAAAAGAAAGATGTAGCAATGAGGAGTTATACTGACCCCTAAGTAGTTACCCCTGAAGAGTGAACTTATGACCGAGTGTTGCACTACATCTAAAATCCATATAGTTCTTGTGAGTGTGTGTATAAATTGATGCCCTAGGATGCCCTTGTGCAAGTGCACTTGATAACGGGTTGTAGCTAGGATGTAGAAATGTAGTATAATGTGTGGATGGAATATAATGAACTTCCCCTTCATGTACATTATATAGAGCTGATGCAGTCCTTGTCCCTTGAATGGATGTTAGATGGATATTTGGAGTGATTTAGGTGCCTTTTAATGCAAGCTTAGGTGATGATAGTAATGTTTAGTGCTTGGTCCTTGGATTTTGAACACATAACTATGTATTTATATGATTCCCTTAGTTTGAATTTCGTAATTGACAACTGGAAGGTCAAACCCATAAGTGAAAAATGATGCCCAAAAGATAAAAGAGACCCAAAAGGAGTGAGTAAGGTGAGAAAGGGTCAAGGGCACCTAGAGGGTGACAGAAGCACGTGAGTATTGTTGTCTTGGCTAGGCATTGGTGTCTGAGGCCATGGAATATAAATAAGTAGAAATCTTACTAGGTTGTAGGGAGTCTAATACCAAATAGAAAACAAGAAACACATAAAAGAGGCCAAAGACAGTCGTCAAGTACTAGTTTTCCTTCTTAGGAATCATATGAATGCTAGTATGTGTTTAGTACCTAGAAATGTACCCAAGTGCATGATTTTGTGTCTACAACTTGGAGCAATCTAGATCTAGCCCACTATTATAGTGCAACTTGCACAAGGGAAACATAGGGTATCATTACACACACATACACAAAAAACTACATGGATTCTAAGATGTAGTGTAGCGCTAGATCATAAGATCACTCTTTGGGTGAATGTCAAGGTCATTCTGACTCCCCATTATGCATCCTCTTTATTAGGTTTAATGTGGTTTGTGGGCATGTGTAGCTAGTTACCAGTTTTGTAGGTTATAAGTATGGTCGATGACATTGGATCGAAACCAGAGTGACAAAATAGGATCAACATCGAAGTTCTTCCAACGTAGAAAAGATCAAAACTTGAGATTCTATAAGGACAATAGCACCCAGGTGCTCCTGTCCTCTCGTGGGAAATTTTGTCTTATGTAGTTCGAGTCCCAAAACATTGAACTAGAATAAGTGATGAACATAATGGAAATATTGTTGTTACTTCTCAATATAAATTATGAAATGTCATAATGAGGCCGAACATAGGCACCTGGTACTGGACAGGGGCACTCAGGCGCTAGAGACTAATTCTGGGCACTGGTGACTATGCGGATGTTCAAAAATTTATTTCAGTAGTGGTGCAAGATCTTTGTTGTTACTTCTTGTTGGTCAGCTAGTAGTTGATCCTTGAATGTCGAAGGTACTTGTAACCTATAAAATAGAAGTTTACCTGCACAAACCACATCAAACCTAAAAATAAAGATGCATTATGGGGATTCGAATTGACCTCGAACGTCACCCCAAGAGTGAACTTATGACTGAGCATTGTACTACATCATTGAATCCTTGTATTTTTGTGAGTGTGTATAAATTATGCCCTAGGATGCCCTTGTACAAGTGCACTTGATAGTGGGTTGTAGCTAAATGTAGAAATGTAGTAGAATGTTTGGATGGAATAGAATGAACTTACCCTTCCTATACATTATATGAAGAGTTGAGGTAGTCCATTGTCCCTTGAATGGATGCTAGATGGATGATTTAGAGTGTTTTAGGTGCCTTTTAGATGCAATATTAGGTGATGATAGTAATGTTTAGTACTTGGTCCTTGATTTTGAACACATAACTATGTATTTATATGATTCCCTTATTTGAATTTTGTAATTGACAACTAGAAGGACGAACCATAAGTGAAAACGATGCCCAAAAAGATAAAAGAGACCCAAAAGGAGTGAGTAAGGTGAGAAAGGGTCAAGGGCACCCAGAGGGGACAGGAGCACATGAGCATTGTTGTCTTGGCTAGGCGCTGGTGTGTGAGGCCATGAAAGATAAATAAGTAGAAATCTTAATGGGTTGTATGGAGTCTAAGACCAAATAGAAAACAAGAAACACATAAAAGAGGCCAAAGACAGTCGTAAATTACTAGTTTTATTGCTTAGGAATCATATGAATGCTAGTATGTGTCAGGCCCTAGAAATGTACCCAAGTGAGTGATTTTTTGTCTATAACTTGGAGTAATCTAGATCTAGCCCACTATTATAGTGCAACTTGCACAAGGGAAACCTAGGGCATCATTACACACACATACATAAAAAACTACATGGAGTCTGAGATGTAATGCAACACTCAGTCAAAAGATCACTCTTTGGGTGAATGTCGGGGTCAATCTGACTCCCCATTATGCATCTTCTTTATTAGGTTTAATGTAGTTTGTGGGAATTTATAGCTAGTTACCTATTTTGCAAGTTACATGTATGATCGATGACATTGGAGTGAAACCATAGCGACAAAAGAGGATCAACAACAAAGTTCTTCCAGCGTAGAAAAGATCAAAACCTGAGATTTTGGAAGGACAATAGCACCCAGGTGCTCTTTTCCTCTTGTGGGCACTTTTGTCTTATGCAGTTTGAGTCCCAAAACCCTTAGTGAGCCTTGACGACATTCTTCCCAATCTTTTCCAATAGTTACGTAGCTCGGATCACTCTCAAGTTGAACAAAATCAGCTAAGTCACATTCCCTCTCTTGTTTGCTTAGGGTTTTAGATTTTATGTGTTTATTTCTTATGTCTTATTATAGTTTATCATCAGAATATCATTAGTTATAGTAGTTACTATGAAATAAAATGTTTATTCAATTTATATTAAATCATATATTGCCTCCCTGGGGAGGACCCTGTCTTGAATTGAGTAGGTTGTGTTTACCAAGAAGTGTACACAAAACGAAAATGGGAAGGTTTAATAATACCTACCTTACTTACTTCACTTATCATAGTAGAAAATGAGGCTAATTGATATTGTCATCAACCTACAATATAAAAGAATGAACATTGAGAGTAATATGTGGAAAGTGAAATAAAGAATCAAAATAATTAAAATGCAAACAAAGGACTTAACATTTGTGTGGAGTTGAAAAATTCCACATGGATCATGCTCCTTAGAAGGCATGGGCATCGTCATTGATTATGGGGTTAGAACCTCCAAAAGCTCACAAAAGATGCAAAATGATATACAATATAAAAAATAATTATGTTAATGAGAATAAAATAAGTGTTAGAGGACACCCGACCATCTGTAATCCTATAAGAGTTAGCAATTTTATCTAAAAATGGTTAAATTATCTCATACATACCTCTATATACTATAAAAGGCAAAATTTTAAATTTTAATATTAAAATAGGAGGCTATATATGTAATTTTTTACCTAATTTAGAAATCATTTGCACATTGGAGAGTTGGAATTTTGAGGCTTTGGGTAACTTTTTATTTTTTCCATAGTGACATAATAAGGAGAGAAAATGACATGAGGATGGTAGGGGTATCGGTTGTGAACACAAAATCATACACTTTTGGTAACTATTTAGTCATGATTACATATTAGTATTTACATGACTCCTAAGTATGAAAAGTAATGATTAACCCATGTCTTTGGCCACCTTTCTTTGCTTTATGCCTTTGCTTTAAGTCTTGTACTCTTACTTGTTCAACCTGTATTTTTACCTTTTGGCATTTTTCATTCTGGACACCAGCGCCCAACTAGGATGCCAACACTAGGCGCCCTTGTCCTCTTTACACTTTGGTCACACTTTTTGAGTCCTTTCTATCTGTTTGAGAATCTTATATTTTTGGTAGTCGACATTTTTTAGGTTAATTACGAAATTCAAGTGAAGGAATCATATAAATATAAAGTTATGTGATCATAATAAAGGACCAAACACTAAGCATTACTTATCACCACCTAAGGTTTAATCCATCAAGGCATCTAGAGCTCCATTTGCATCCATCTAGCTCCATCACAAGGGATAAAGGTTGGTTCTTCTACATCACACGTTATAGGAGGGGAGTTTATTGTTTTCATGCACACATTATTTACATTCTACATCTATCTACTTGTTCGCCACTCATAAAGTGTGACATGCACAAGAGAAACCTAAGGCACAATTCTACACACACACACACAAAGAATTACATTGGGTCTAAGATGTAATGCAGTGCTTAGTTATAAGTCCATCATCTTGGTAGCTGAGGACAGTCTGACCCCTTCATTTAATTTTTTCTTTTTTAGGGTTTAATTATTTGTTTACGGTTTTGTAGGTGATCCATTCATTCAAGATCCATAGTGACATTCGACAGAATTCATCGACACATTAGCGACAAATAGCGAGGGTTTTGCACCATCTGGTGACTTTGTGAAATTAGCTTTAGAACATCCTACACAGACCAAGGTGCCCAGAAACCATACCAAAGCACCCCAGGCACCCCCATCCTACTCCAGGAGCCCCAGTCTAGCCAAATCTACCAAAACTCTATGCAACAGTTCTCTATTTTTGTTCAATAGGTCATCACTGCGACACATTCCAAAAATCACTACGAATCAGCTAAGGCTATTCTAACCCTCCTTGTACTTAGGGTTTCATATTTTATTACTTAGTTTCTTAGGTTAATTTTTGTATTGCGTTATTTATTTATTTATTATTTCCATAGCATTTAGATTAGGCTATTATTTTACATTTTAGCATAATCACCTATGGAAGGAGGTTGTGTTATTGGATATGTAAGTTATTTACACTATTCCATTTTGGGGGGAATTGAAAATTTGGCCTGATCTAATCTTTGGGGTAGTTATATTGCATGAAATTAGTGTTAAAATATTCAATGCGGGAGACTAGGAATGTATAGAAAAATTGAAATTTTTATGGGGTTTTTGGGTGTTTTCTAGTTTTTTGTTTGTCAGGTTTGGGTGGTGGAATTGGTGGCATAAAAAATCTAATAGTTACATGTTCATACCAATGATTGTGCATTTTCTAATGCAAATGCATAATCATTAGCTACAAAGAGTGGAAGTTGTGTTAACATCATTAGAGTTTGTGTAATCGTTGTTCACAAGAATATAATTTTTGCAAGTTGTAAATAGTTTGCAAAACATTCTAGTTTGATACCATTTTTTTGGATGTAAGGAAGGTATGTGTGGTGGATTTGTACTAGAAGGTGGGAGCAGATACATGATCCATTTATCGGTTGATCCCGTAGGATATTATACATTTAGATAGGGTTAGGATTTGGAAGATAACACATGTACCATTAGTCATACCTGTGAGAAGGAAATTATGTGAAGCATTCATGTATTAGGATGTAGATTGGAAAAAAAATATGCTTTCCACTAGATTATGGGGAGTGGACCATTACACTAGAGAATGTGTAGAGGATAATTGTAATTTTAGTTATAGGTCACACAATTACAATGAGAGTGAGTACACATGGAATAGAGATCTAAATCTTGACCACATACTTTGGGGTGATGAGGTACCCGATACGAGAGCCAAACAAGGTGTGATGTTAGCAAGATTGAGGAATCCCCTATCTCAAACTTTTGAAAGGTCATTATTGGTATCAGATCCTCCTGAATAGTTAGGGATAATGAGTGGATAAATTTTTATACTCCCAATCTCTAATTTTCTAAGATATTTTGGGTCATAGGCACTAGTATAGTTGGGTGTTAGATTGTGTATCCTAGACCTACAAGGAACTATACCAGATTGTGCAACTAGGGGATTATTCCTGTAATTACCAAACTTTATTATGAGATAGTTATCACATATTCTAGGGAAGTGCTCGTAGGGGAAATAGAATACATTAAAGTGATATGGTGGGGTAACATGGTTTCTTTCATAGATTTTCCTTCGGTAGTGGGGACACTTTTAAATGTGGATTTGATCATGAAACCATATTTGGTTATGTAGGGGTTTGACCTAATGAAGGTCCCTCATTGATGTCCTTCTTTATTTCAATGTAGGTCAAGGACCATCATGATTAGGTAGAGAGGCATCTAGTTAGTTGGGTTCCCCCACAATTTAGAATTTCATGTGCTACGTGCTTACTAGTGCTACCAGTTCTATACAAGGGCAAGAGGGATACCTGGGATGTTTTCCTAGGTAGAGTATGATGGACACTATTGTTCATGGTGTGCCCATCACCTCATATAAGGTAAAAATAGGTCATCCCCATAAGAGAAGATGAGGGATGGGGGTTCCATAACCCAACCATCACCACCACAGATGAGTGCATAAATTGACTTATTATATCATCCATATGGCTATTGATTTGCTCCCAAATGTGTTAATTAATGCATGGGGGATGTTCTAGATAGTTGTATCCTAAGTAAGATTGATGCATTTTCCTTATCTTGGATCAAATGAACTAATAACCGTAGGAATTCCCACTAACTGACTTTATGAGTAATTTGATGATGCGTGCAGGTTGATAAAACGCATTCTCTGCCAATTTTGAGGAAGTCACAGTCAAGAAGACCAAGTCTTTTGCCACCATGTCATTCTAGAGGATTTTCTCATAACAACATACAAACAAGGACCTTGTTTTTAGCTATATTACAGGAGGTCATTGAGCTTTAATGAGGTTGTTATTTAGTTAAATTCATTGCCTATAATTGTGACACGTTTTGTAACTGATTATGTCTATAAGACACCTTGAAATTGTTTCATAGTCAGTAGTTAGTAGTTTTCAATACAATTTTACATACCAGTTAATAGTTATTTATAGTCTTATGATGAAGCATGTTCTGAACCTATTTGAATCAATATAATCTCTATGTTTTTTTAGTATCCATTGGTGTTGAGTACCTCAATCCTGAACGAGAGCAAGGGCCCACTCAACTGAGGAGATTGGAGGGTTGATGTTTCATGCATGATCATTATTTCTGATAAATTTAAGTTCTGGCACTTTGATTCGAATGGTCATTTGAATGCAGTTTTACATTTCTTTGCTTTAGTATATTTCCTTACTGTCATTTCAATTCGTGTGAGAATTTCAATTCAATTAAGCATTTCCTTTGAAAGCATTTTTACAACAATGTTGTTTCAATAGATTAAACACATTTCTTGAATTTTGTCTTTCCTTTGTAGTTTAGAACTGTATTTACTTTATGTACTATAGAAGAGAAACAAGAGAGCAATACCAACTAAAACCCCCTAATGAGAACCACCATAACAACTGTGTTACATACAACTTCATTGCATACAACCTAGGACACGGACTTGGTTTTAAAACGATGTCAACAATTGAATATGTTGGATAAATGATTGGAAATTACAACGACCCATCAATCAACATATGCACAACCATATCCCGTGGAGGAAGGAGTAGCGGGACAAGATCATATAGCAATGACACTATTAGTAGACCAGTCTCTAGATGAAGATGGGGTGTATATGGAGATGAGGAGGGGGAGGAGTAGTAAACTATCTCAAACAACGATTCTGATCTTGATTAGCAGAAGGGGGACCCAAGTATTTTTTGTGTTTCAGTTTCTCTTTCTTTATTTATCATATTTTGTTGACATGTTTTTGATAAGCTATTGGATGTTCTAAATATGTATAACTAAACAATATGTATGTGTGTGTGTAGATATTTTCATGGAGTGGAGGCATGATGATGGACCTCTTTATAATGTCCTTTGGTATGAATCAAAAAACATTATTAGTGGATCCCAATCTACTAGTTTATGTAGGATGAAAATCTAATGTTTTCACTCCAACCTATAATGGGGCTCATTTCTTGACTGAGAAACATGTCAAAGTTATAGAGTTGGAGACATATGTGCAAATGTTATAATATGTACTACATATGTATATTGGTGGGCATGGAGTATATTTAAGTTGTTATACTGCAACACAAGAAGGATTCGAGGAAGGCCTAAGCCTAACCACTAGATAATTGATCAAATTAAAGAATCATCACCACTCTATGTTAGGCGATTCTAAGAAGCATAAGAATTGAATTCCCTCCCACCATTCTAGAGGAGGGTCACGTAGATGATTGTTGTCATCTAGTGTTATGCTATATACTGAGAGTCACATATATATTTTTGTATTTTTTTTATATTTGAGACCACACTCGCCCTCTCAATATGGATGTAATAATACATTGTACATAAAATTAGAGATGATATACAAATAGATATGTTATGGATTTTGACATGGATACTTGTGACATTTTATTGTATGTTTTTGTCTTTTTCAGCTTGTGTTTTTGGATGACCTAATGGTAGAATAAAATGAAGAATATAATTCTTAATTCTCGACTTTACTTTTCAATAACAAAATGTATTAAAATGCAATGAACAACAGATAAATATATATTAGCAAAATGCTTTAGATGAAATACCAAGGTGTGTGTCCATTGAGTGACAAAATTGGTACGAAAAGTTGAAACAACAAATAATATCAAATAATGGAGAACATAATGGGAAGTAACAAAACATATTGAGGAATGAAGACTCGTGCATTTTAGTTTTCTTAGAAACCATGATTAAGAATAAAGACCTCTTAGGGAATCGAAAGAGAAATTGGACATATGAAATAGATCTAGACTTAGATATCTCGATAGAAAACTATGAATTAAATGAAGTGTTATCTCTAATTATGAATAATTACATTTACTAATGGTTTAGGATTATCTCATTTTGTCAACACATTTTTTTGAATCATTGATGACCCCCATTCCTATCCTTATGTAATAGGGAAGATGTATAGGCTCGTCACTAAAGAATAGATGTAGGTAAGTAAGGGGCCACTCTCGAATTTTGTCCGCACGCAACTATTAGGATGTGAGGTATCATTATATAACATAAACAAGGGTGAGTAATATGGTAGAGCTAATGATCCTTTTACTTTATTTGACTTTTGTAAGTTTCTTTGTACTTTTCGTTTCTCTTTTGTTTTTTATAGTAGAGTTATACTTTTCTCCCGCACCCCAACCTCATCCAATTAGTATGATGTAAGGGATCACCACCGAAGACCAATAAGGGTGAGTGAAGTTTCCTTCTAAGAGAGATTCTAGTGTTTTACCTTCATAAATAAATGAGAAAGGGGAAATTTATCACGAACAAGCTTCCAAACTAATTTATGGGCCAAAATTGTTATGCCCCACTTAGGGGTATATGAAGGAAGGGTGTCGTGGCATGTGAAATGGATAACTATAATAGATTTTCTAGAATTTATATGGCCTTGTGTAGACACTAAATCACACACTTTGGGTATTATTTAGTCTCGGTCTCATACTACTATTCATATGGTTTTTGTGTGAAGAAAGTACTAATTAAACCCCGTATTTTGGCCATTCTACTTTGATTTTTATCGTCATTGTCAATCTCTCGCACATACATGACCAGTATGTTTTTTGTCATTTTGCCTCACTTTAGCCCTGACTGGGGCACCTGGGCCAATGCTAGGGCATCCATAGGTGTTCCGGTCCCATTCGGGGCACCCTGATCCTTTTCCAACTTTACTTCCATCTTTTGGGCACTTTCTAGCCATTTGAGCATTCTATATTTTTGGTGTTCGGCCTCTTCGGGGTTAATTATGAAATTAGAACAAGAGAACCATATAAATACAAATTTATAAGACCATAATGAAGGACCAAACACTATTAACAACTAGCATCACCTAAGGTTGCATTCCATATAAGGCATCTAGAGCTCATTTGCATCCATCTAGCTCCATCATAAGTGAAAAGGCTTGTAGTCATATTTTATACCCTTAGACCAACAGTCTAATCCCATACACATCGGCATATCACCTAGTAGGTGTTGAGCACTCACCCAAGGCATGCGTGGGTGTTAATCCTCTCCTTTATGTGAGTCTTATGAGAATGCACCATCTTATAACAAATATTCAAATGGAAATTAACAAAAAAGAACCATGCAATAGTATAAGAACCTAGAATGTGTTGTCACCTTATTACATCCAGAAAGAGAAATAGCAAATAACTTATGAAAATGGTTCATACATAAAGGAAATGCAGAAGGATTGTACTCATGAATACATATATGATTTAGAATAGAGCCTTATATTCATATTAATATGTTCAATAACCACATTACATCCCTCAAAGTCATAACAGACCTTCATATAACAATGTAAAGTAGAGTCATGCATCAGAACTATATTATGTTCATCACACTACAAAGAAGAATACAGACCCATCCCTCTAAATGTGCCATGATTCCTATATTTTCCTAATCCCAACCCATAGAATCCTCCATGGTATTTTTGTAGGGCTTCACCTCTTTCCCCATACCTCTGCTCTCCCAGGATGATTCTATGTCTCTCTATGCCCTCCTCTATATATATTCTCATCTCTCTTCTCTATATATTCTCACAACTTGCACACCTCAATATATAGCTTTCATGTTTTCACCACCATGCCTTCTGAGGTAACAGATCGGCTACCAAGAGTCCAAGTGGTCCTCCAATGGAGCATGCCTCCTTTGATCTGATCTCTCCATTCTGTGTAATGATGCTCCTTTCGAACCTTCCATCACATGCCTGAAATATTCCCTTTTTGATCCTAAAGTCACCAATCTGACACCTTATCCACTAGGGTCACGTTTTTCTCATGTGCTGCCTAGGACGTTGAATATGGCTAAGTCCAAAACATGTCTTGCCTTATGCACACACGTTGAGTGTTCTGAAAAACCTTGCAAGAACCCTTCCCTACACACCTTCAACCCCGCGTGCCCTTCTTCAAACAACTCCCACGCGCCCAGGCACCATCTCATCCTTAGCTAGTACTCTGGGGCCAAGTGATGTGGGCCAAGTGAACGGGCCCCAATTCTTCTAGTAAAATGAGATGATGGGAAGGAGAGTTCTTAATTAATTCCATGAAGGAAATGTGAGAGAAATTATTTTTTAAATATGTGATGAGATCATAGTTTCCCATAGGCCTAGGAATATTGCGTGTGTCCTCCTCTTAAAACAATCAATAGTGAAGATGATGGTTGGTATTATCTAATGTGGGTGTTGACATTGAATTATTTTCCAGTTTCCAGTTCTACGACATTCATCATACAAGTGGGTATATTTATGCCTTGATAAGGGTAAATGTTAAGGTATGAGACATTAGAAGTAGAAGCATTTATGTCATAAGTCCCAACCAGAATGGTTTATTGATTCAAACAATTGTGTTGGGTTTTATGGATGGTGTGTTGTTGGCATATTGGAAATGGGTATTAGTAAATTTATAGGTTTGTCTTTAGGGGTTCTACAAGGTTAGTTTTAACTAGTTGGGACATTGGTTGAATTGGTCTTAAGTGGTGGAGTAGTCATGGTTACTTTGAAATTCCCTAAGAATATTTCAATAAATAGTTGTCTTTGATCTTCGGGAAGTCATTACATGAACTTGTTATCTACAGAATCTCATATCATGACCAATAAATTGGTGGAAAAAGCAATAATAGCTAGTATTATATTTACGTGGTTCGTGTTCATAGTTTTGTTGATAATTTCCTTACTATTTTTTTTTCTAGTAGTTAGGTTTGAAATCCACCAAGATAATTACAGGTGGAACATTGGGATTCTGAACATTCCTATGTTGTTTTTGTTTGTTATTATAATTTTGGAATGGTGTGTTATTTGGTGGATTTACATTCTTGGGCTAGTTTTTTACACTGTTTATTAAGGCGTTCATATCATGATTGAGGAAGTTAGGACCTTGTTACATTTCATTCGCTTGCATACTTTTTTGGCATCCCTCATGATCTAGTTGAGGTGAACAAATTTCCCATTGGTGTCACAGGTTCTATAGATGTTTTTTTATTATAACTTGATCAATTCTAAGTACACTCTCATAGACCTCCTCATATGAATTGTATATAAATTTATGCACCTCTTCTCAAGTTTACTTATTAACGACATGACGAAAGAGTTCACATAGTTCCCATTAATCCATGTGAGGAGAAATGGTATAAAAATAGAGTATACATTGCCACCTAGCAATGAAGTGGGAAGCAAAATCATTAGGTTCTTGTTAAATGTGTAAGAATTCTCTTACATTAGTCTTTATGATCTTTCTCATCTCAAAAGACTTGAAATTCATTTATTGGTTAGTGAAAGGAATGGATAAAGGATTTGGGAAGGTGATAGTACAGTCAAGTGAAATTACTTCAAAATTCATTGTGAAGAGTTTAGAGAAAATTAAATTCTATGGTATGAGTTCTCATATCATAATTGTGTATGCCTTGATGTGAGCATTAAGTTCCCCCACTCCCTTTTATTTTAGAAAAACCTTCAAGGGATGAGGTAGGACATTAATATGAATGATATGGTAAAGTGGTTCCTTTGAGTACTCAACATATGTCCCCATTACACTAAATTCTAAGGTGGATGTGTCAGAATGGTTAGGCAGAGGAGGTGGAGTTATGTAGGTGTTTGGTGTAAAACTATTGGGGGAAAATGTTACCATATGACTAGGAAGTGTGAGATATATGGGGAAATATCCATCAATCTACACAAAATTGGATAACATACAGTAATATGTGCTAGAGTGTGCATGTTCACACCGGTTGGTAGTATAGGCTATTTTCAAACCATCTTGGTGTTAATCATGTTCACACTCACTTAGGAAGGTAATCTTGAATAGAGAGATGAGTTGTTATATTAACAAATTATAATTGATCTCACGTAGGTTTGTTTGAGCATGGATTTAATGATTTGAATTATTTCCCCAATTTTATCTTTTACAAGCTATTTTCTAGTTGAGGATAACTATGTTGCAAGCCTATATAACAGGCATTCCTCATCATACTAAAAACATATATGTACAAAGAGAATCTTATGTGTTGTTATAATTTGTTTTGTTGTGTATAATCTTTGATGGTATTTTTTGTATTTTAGGAATGGTTGTATGGTTGTGGTAACGGTGTGGTGGAGTATATCCTTGTTATGAGAGCATTCCACACTCGTATATGGTATCAAAGAAATCTCTACCAGTCATTAATCTACCTAGCTTCATTAATTTGATCATATTTGATGAAAAAAATTTATGTTTTTCTCTGTCTTTATCTTCATTACATTTACATAGGTTCTTCAAATCTTATATAATAAGTTAATGTTGCATTTGCAATCCCAAGAGGTTTCATGTATTGAAAGGAAAATCATTTAAATATGAACAACTCTCCTATCAACTCCAACAAGCTCCTAGAGATCTAATAACCTAGTTCTATCAACATTTTATGTCCTAATGAGTTTGACCTATGTCTTTTTATGAGCTCTTTTGCATTGTATTCGATAAGTTTGTGGTACAACTTGGTATTGGCTTGATGAGTTATTTTTTTAGGTCCTCGATTCACTTCAACTCTCACAAGCTCCCTACTTGTTTAATGTCTTTGTTAAATTTGGTAAACTACTCAATGACTTTATTCCTTAGTGATGAACTCTTGTAACGTATTACAATTTATAAATGGGTCAACAAGGTGTCATTCATGGCTAGTTCCTTAATATTAGTGATATGCTCACCTTGATAATGGTTTGTGTTTTATGTGAAACAAATCTACCCAATTTTCCTTAACTGGGGCTTGACTCGTCTAAGTCTCTCCACGCTCAGCCACATATAGTCTCACCTAACTTTGAAGGAACTAGACTTCTTAACAACGAATGTATGAATGACACAACTCAGTAGACATCACTCCAACTATCCTCATGAACTATGGTGTCTTAGGCAGTGGTCCCATGTAGAAGGCAAGGTAATAGTTTTTTAGCAGGTGCTACACAATTTTTTTAAGGAAAAATTAACAACCTTGCAGTCCCATGTACTCTTAATATTTTTTACAGAGCTAGAATGTGCAAGGAATGATTTGAACAAAATGACTCAAAGGTAACCATATTTTAACAAGAAATAGTCTTGAACCACTGCTCGGTTGACAGGTATCTGAAAAAAAAGGGATGTAGGAAAAAAAATTACAGCCCCCACCTATTACAGCCACAGAAATTGACCCTCCTATGCAACCACTTCTCCACGTTTTCAAGTGAAGATTCTATTTTTTGCAGTTGACAAAAAATATATACGGGACCACCTACACCTACAAATTTATTGTGTTTGCCCCCCATATGGGACCACTACCTTAAACTCTGAATCGTGTCCATAGTCTCCTGGTACACCTCCTTCTAATGAGCAGGGTCCAGATAATTTCCATGTACCACTTCTTCTCTTGAAACTAGTGTCCTTTTTCTTGGCATCTCCCTAGCATGCGCGGCCTCTGCTCGTGTTGTAACCAGTACATGTTCTAGCCCTGACTCATGCGCCACTCATGGCATCCATTGTGAATTGGTCTTCTTGATGCTTACAATCCCAACACCTTTGTCTTTCCGGTGTTACTGGTTCATATGCTCATAAAGCTCTAGACATTCTTTGTACTTATGTTTCTTTTCACACAAGGAGCATTGTAACAGATCAGGAAACTCACGTTTGTAATGCTCTATTGATCCATAGTTATAACAGGTTCCTCACATGAATTCACTTTGTTCTCCACCGTGGTTACTACGTCCCCAAAATCCTCCGCGAAAACCTCTTCCACGCACTCCTCCATCTGCGTGCCCTTCATAATGATGACCATCATCCTTAGGACTGCTTGCAAGGCTAGTCTGGTGCACACCAAGATCAATAACATCATGGATCTGATCAATCAATTGACGATCCTTAGTATCATGGGTCATGGAGGTACATATCTTGCAATAATAAGAAATATTCTTACGGATTGTGCGTTATAGTAGAGGGCACCTACTCTTATCATGATGCCCATGAAAGATCTCACAATCTACCACTATGGCGCGTACCAAATTTCGAGGGAAATTATCCTTTGCATGCACTTCTACTTAACATTCAACACACCAAAGCCCACTACGAACCTTATGCGCTGAGCTTACAGACAACTTCTCCAACTGCTTAGCCATTGCAACAATTTGAGTCTCCAAAAAAGGACTAACACCGGTATCAATGCTCCCAACAGACTCAATGCACAGGGCAGCTTCCAATGCCTCGCGCGGGTCTGTGAAAGTTTTGTGTGACAGATCCCTTCTAAACGATGTTATCAATCCTCTAAAAAACCATTGAGCATGTTGAGAAGGATGAATGTCATAGGATAATTTTGATAAGATTCTTGAAACTCATGTCATACTCCCACACACTCTCTGTCATTCCTTAATGGATCTTCTTTAGAGCGTTAATGCTCATCTGTTCAAACTTGGGGAAATGGAACACTACTAGGAAAGTGTTCTTCAACATGGTGTAGTCTACCACCATCTGATGGGGGTTGTACTTGCTATACCAACTATGTGTGCGCTCTTGTAACATTGTTGCAAATTGACTTGCCTTCCACTCTACGATAACGATCTCTTTCATACACAATAGTAATTCACACTTGTGCACATGCTCTGAAGCATCCTCAATACCCATATAGTCTAGTAAGTGCAAAGGCACCTCAAAGAATACTTGTGGAGGTGGTTGAGGCCCTTCTCCTCCTGATCTAGAGCCTTGGTTTACTTTGGTGTTTCCTCCACCAGATCCACCAGGTCCTATCCCTCCTGACTCACCAAATCCACCTCTTGTAGTCAAAAAAGGGCCTGAAGTGGCCACGCCTAGTGTTCCTAATGTCCCATTGAACTGTGCGCCGATGGTTTGTGATATCATCCCACTATTAGTTGTGTGTCTTATGCCACTCCCAAGTACGATACCCAAACCTTGTGTATTTACACCTTGTCCAAAAATTCCTCCAAATATAGGAATGACTTGGACAGCCATGGATGTTCCAAATGAGAAATTATATCTCCTGGGTGCATATCAGTTACTCCCACTGATACGAATTGGGTTAACAATACTCCTCTCTTGATATAGAAAACCAAATGCCAAGGGTTGGTCGCCAGGTGGGTTTAGATGTGCACTAACGGCTCTCCTTTCTCCATGCAATGAACTCTCATCTGAATTTGAAGGGGCTTCTCTCCCATGCTTTACAAGATGGGGTAGCACAAACTACTCAGGTTCCACATCCTCTGCGTGAATCTTAATTCCTTCCCGCAATGTCTACCTCCATAGAACCATCACACTTGTAACCTCGCATTGTCTAGTCATCTCCCTTTCACGAGCTTCGCTATACTTGAGTCATCTCTCCTCCCTTTCCTTCTCAGCTGTAATGTCTGCCATCTTCCTCCACTCTAGCTTCCTCTCCCAGCACTCATAGAAGCTTAGCCAGCCATGGGGAATGCCTCTAAACTTAAAGTAATGACCAAGATCTTCATGGCGAAAGGAATAACACACAAAAATGATCCTCTGGGCTCCCTAAAAAACTTGAACTCAACAACTTCTGGTCAAGAATACGTATAAATGGCATATTCTAGAGTATAACCGGTCAACACTGCTTTCCACCAATGATTAACAACATGTGTCCAAGACAGATTTGCATCTTGCATCATTTGACAGTCATCTTGGGTGCATACACGCGGTCTAAAGTACCAGCTTGATCTGGATTTATATGTTGAAAGCCATTCATATAGTTCTACTGGAAAACATCAGAAGAATGTCTCATAGAACTCATGGTATAGGTTCTCTTCTACCCATCTACGTGCATTGAACTGAGGTCAAGTGTTGAATGCTTGAGTAAACTTGTCCTCTGTGCTCTTGAGACATGTTTCAACATTTTCCAAGGTTATACATTTTGTCATCACACATCACAGGGATGAACATGCATGTCATTTCTCACAACTTCGAAAATATGTCCCGACAATGGAACCAAGATGTAGTCATATTTAATACCCTTAGACCAATAGTCTAATCACATGTGCGTCGGCCTATCACCCAGCAGGTGTTGGGCACTCACCTGAGGCTCGCGCAAGTGCCAAGCCTCTCTTTTATGTGATTCTTATGAGAATGCATTATCTTATGACAAATATTCAAATGTAAATGAATAGAAAAGAACCATGCAACATTCTAAGAACCTAAAACGAGTTGTCACCCCATTGCATCTAGAAAGAGAAATAGCAAATAACATATGAAAATGGTTCATACATAAAGGAAATGCATAAGGATTATACTCGTGAACACATATATGATTCAGAACAGAGCCTTATATTCATATTAATATGTTCAATAACCACATTACATCCTTCAAAGTCATAATAGACTTTCATATAACGATACAAAGTTGAGCCATGCATCATAATTATACTATGTTCATCACATTACAAAGAAGAATGCAGACCCATCCCTCTAAATGTGTCATGATTCCTATATTTTCCTAATCCCAACCCATAGAATCCTCCATGGTATTTCTGCAGGGCTTTGCGTCTTTCCTCATACCTCCGCTCTCCCAGGATGACTCTATATCTCTCTATGCCCTCCTCTCTATATATTCTCGTCTCTCTTCTCTATATATTCTTGCTACCCGCACACCTCAATATATAGCTTTCCTTCTTTGACCACCATGCCTTTTGAGGTAACAGATCATCTGTCAAGTATCCAAGTGTTTCTCCAATGGAGCATGCCTCCTTTAATCTGAGCTCTCCATTTTGTGTAATGATGCTCTTCTGGAACCTTCCATCGTATGTCTGGAATATTCTCTTTTTGATCCTACATTCGCTAGGTTGGCACCTTATCCACTAGGGTCAGACTTTTCTCATGTGCTACCTAGGATGCTAAATATGGCTAAGTCCAAAAAAACATGTCTTGCCTTACGCACATGCGCTGCGTGTTCTAAAAAACCCTATTAGAACCCTTCCCTGCGTGCCTTCAACCCCGCGTGCCCTTCTTCAAACAGATCCCGCACGCCCACGCACCTTCTCATTACCCATTTTTTTATCAATATCGACTCCAAGATCTCTTATGCTTAATTAGCACAACTAAAACAGAGACCCAATGAACACCTAGCCAACTACGTTTTGAGATACAAAAATAATTTAGCTAAGATGTTTAATGTGCTAGTGAACTTCTAACTTCAAGATTTGTTTAATCAGAGTCTCTTACTATCACTCCAGGAAAGTATTCTCTTTGAGACATCTCCTTCATTTGATAAAATTTTCCACATTCTTAAGCTTCATGAAACTAAACACTTATCCACAAGCAAACTTAAGTATCAGAAGAAACCCTCATCCACTCATTTTCAAAATAAGGCACCATTCAAACCATCTACAACCAAGCCAACTGATGCCAAATTTATTGTCAATGTAGTCACTACTCCTAAACAAGTTCAATCACCACTACCTAGGCGTGCGATTACTAACTTTCCTATAGCCCCACATCTTATATTGCACCAATTTCTCGAGAGAAATATTATCATGCTCCCTCCACTACTCAAATTAGATCCATCGCAACCAAAAGGTAGGAATTACAACGAAATTTTTTGATGTGACTATCATAGATGTATGGGGCATTCTACAAATTGAAGTTTTGAGCTTCGCACAATCATCCAAGATTTTATTGATAAAAACAATCTTGAAATTTTGGAACCTATAGACTTTGCACCATTCAATGATAAGGTTGAACTCAAACTATTCAATATTCAATCCCAACCGTGTGAGAAGAAAGCATCTGACTCTTCTACTAATCATACGTATCATGCAGTGTATCCTCTTGCATTGGGGGCTCTTGATTTCTTAGTTACACATACTAACGCTTCACCGTCGATCATCTCTTTCTCTAAGTATGATTATCATACGAGCTTCACATCTAACCACTTGCATATTAATAGATCTATCAATTCAGTTTCCATCAATAATACTAAGGCTGACCCATCATGGCCCATCAGTGCATGTTCTATTCCACTTTTGAAGGTTATCGGTTACCCTTTATCACAAGTTACATACCCTATGAACAAACCCTTTGGTGTCGTCCAACTACACATTATGGTTGGTTCTCTTACTATGTTTGTGCCTTTTCTCATTGGAAACACATTTGACAGGTGTGACATGCTTCTTGGTCTAAATTGGATTTTTAGGTCCCAATCTATCATCTCTATGAATCATTTACGACTTAAATTCATTCACAACAATCAAGTTATCTCTATTGATGGTGTACCTCCCTCTACGCCATGGTTTTCATCTCCTCGCATGTCAGTTTGTGCACCACCTACATCATCTAGCACATCACACTCTATGTTACTCTAAGCAAAATTTACTCCTAGTTTACCTACTTGCACATTGTCTACACAACCTCACTATTCCATTAGTCCTACACATAGGTATATGCCCATTCCTAGGACAGTTACTGCCTCTCGATGTCACTCACCACCTCATTTTATTCCACGTGGATGTCCATCACCTTCCCAATCAGCATCATGTAAATCTCCATCACTGACACATTTTGCTACGCCATGGCATTCATCTTATACTCATCCATCACATGCACATAGGCTTCATTCACCAACACAACATCTGTCTACTATACCACCACTATTAGAGCATGGTCATACACTTTCATCACCACATGCATCAGATGAAGGACCTTCATCCTTCACTCTCATTAGATAGTTTGGTCATTCACACATGCTAGAAGGGAATAACATTCACATATCTCCACCCTCTTTCTATTAGCATCATTACATCTCTCATCCTTGAATACATAAACATTCTTGCATAGGCATAATCATCACACATTCTAGCATTGTCATTACCTGATGACACACTCTTGTGTTTTGGTTCACACTTGATTGTTGAGGGCATACTACACATGAACCCCACACACCACACAATAGATACTACACATTGTCATTGTTCACACATATCGCATCATATGTCTTACAAATTACATATTACATTCTACATTTAGTCTATATCATTCACATCTCAACATTTGCACATCTACACATCATACATCATATTAGTCTTCACATCTAGCATCACACACTCATCATCTTACACACTACATAGCGCACACATTATAATTTTTGTATTTCACCTTATACATCATACAGTACACCTCTTACATATCATATGGTCGTCTATTATCATCACACATACTACATCATCTTATACACACAACACTAACTACCCTATGATGCACTTTAGTTCCTCGGTCCATGCTCAACTACCAAGGGTTTACAAATCAAATGGACCTTATCATACTTACACATTCATCATTCAACCTTCTATCATGCAACATTACTAGGTTAGTGACATATGATATAGGCTAAATGGCTACATCACCACTCCCTCTATTCATCTATTTAGTGATATACGCTTTAGGATACATCATTACTCTTTCAATCATCTTTTCGTGATATACGCTTTGGCTTTTAAGGGTCACACACACACATCATCATCTCTAGGTTGCATATCATCACAATATATATACACACTCATCACAGTGCATTAGATACACACTATTCGAACATTTCCCAATGACGTACTCTCATTTACTATTCATTCTTGACTTATTAGGGGGAAACCAAATGAACCTCACTGCATACATTTCCATTAACTCGGGGGCCACACAACTCCTATCATTACATCTTGCATTTCATTCCACCCATCCACAACATATTGTATATCTTGGTTGCTTTTATTCTTGTTTACATTTTATTTTATATGGTCATCTTATCAGACATGCTAAGTAGATCTCTTGTATGTCATTTATTTATACCATATACACATGCATGTTCATACTTTTACTTAGTTGTGATCGCAGATACAAGTCTTTTGCACGCAGTATAGATGCTCACCTTCTACCCATCCTACATTGGTCACTAGGGGCATCCACATTCATTTCTCATAGGTGTTATTTTTTTATTTTGTAGTTAGCACTCTATATTACATGGTTATACACACTTTTTATATATTGGTTATCCTTCTAACATGCTAACAGGTGCTTCATGTGCAACATTTGTTTATAGGATTACTTGCTTCCATGGTTCTCAGTTTTTTTTTCTACCATTATTTGTTTCTTGTTTTCTATTGTATGCGGTCATTTCCCTTTGTTTGGTGTGCACACTTGGTTTTTGTATACAGCCTTGAGTGTCTTGCATTATTGTGAGTGTTGCCCATGTTTGCAACCCGCTTTGGAGGTCTATATTGCTTTCTTGTGTGTTTACTTGCATTCTATCTTACACATTGTTTATGTAGCACACATTTGTCTTCTATATGCATACTTGTTCATACTAACATTTGTTTGCTAGCCACTTGTTTTTGCTCACCTTGGTTTCTACCAAATGCATTCCCTTCCCCCTACATGGCACAGTGTACATAGTTTATGTCGTTTGTCCTCTTTTAGGGGCTGCATTATCCTATCAGCGACGTCACACACACCCCCAAAGAGGGTGGCGTCATTTGGGGTTTTACATAATACACATATCTTCTACACCGATTCAGTTCAGTTTAGTTTCTACCCTTGGCATTGTGGGTTATACAATGAGTGGGTTTAGACCAGTCTAAAAACCCCATACACAACAACTTTTATAGGACATGGTTGTCCGTAGCATTCTAGGGAGCAATTACAGGTTAGAGGATACAACAGATTTCCTCTCTATACTACTTTAGCCAGTGGTGTCAAATCGCTTAAAAAACTAGGCAGTACAGAGATATCTTCACCCACATACTTCAAGGAAGTAGTTACAGGTTGGAGAATAATGCAGCTTTCTCCCTACACTTATTCGGATAGGGTGGCATGAGATCTCCCAAAAAACTCGTAGTACAGGATATCCTTTCTACACTCTTTCTCTCATCACGGATCAGGTGCACATGTTCCTTTTTACATTTTCATTTCCATTACATGCTTTTTACTATATATATGCATCTTTACATGCATTTTTGACATATATACGTTAGTATTTGACTACTTGATCGTCTTCTCCTTACAAGTTTGATAGTATGAGAAGCAAAAAGTCAACAACAACGACGATAACGTCAATAACAACATTTTACAGTAGCACACACCTCATACTAACATGCAGGTACATCACACACATCGACAACTACACATGCGTTTCTGCCCTATGTTCACTCTCATCACTTTTTTCTCTTTTTCATCTTCAGTTTCCACAACCCATCATCTTTTCGTCACTCCATGCTTGATCTAGTCCTTTGGCGCATTTCCTACATTACTCTACATGGACATTAGGTGCACATCTCTATCTACTTTATGTTACCAAGTGTTCCGCTCACCAACATAAAGTGGGGGAAAATGTAGACTAAATCACACACTTTGGGTATTATTTAGTCTCGGTCACATACTATTGTTCATATGGTATTTGAGTGAAGAAATTAATAATTAACCCCCATCTTTTAGCCATTTTTCTTTATTTTATATCATCACTGCTGACCTCCCACACATACATGCCTTGTCTGTTTTTGTTGTTTTACATCATTTTAGCCTTGACTAGGGCACCAGGGCCAATACTGGGGCACCCACAGACGTCCTGGTCCTAGTTAGGTTTCCCTACTCCTTTTCCCACTTTACTTCCATCTTTAGGGTACTTTCTAGCCATTTGGGCTTTCCATATTTTTAGTGGTCGTCCTTTTCAGGGTTAATTACAAAATTAGAGCAAGATAACCATATAAATATAAATCTATGAGACCATAATGAGGGATAAACCTAGTCACTACCATCATCACCTAAGGTTGCATTCCATATAAGGCATCTAGAGCTCATTTATATCCATCTAGCTCCATCACAAGGGACAAGGTTGGTTCATCTACATCACACTGCATAGGAGGGAAGTTTATTCTATTTCATCCACCATTTTATTACATTTCTATACATAGTTATTTCTCGCTACTTTCACAAAGTGCGACGAGAATAAGAGCACCTAGGGCATGATAGCACACACACACACACACACATAGAACTACATCAAGTCTAAGATGTAGTGTAACACTTAGTTATTAAGTCCACTATTGTGGTTGTTGAGGATAGTCCAACCCTTTCATATGCATCTTTCTTTTTTAGGGATTTGATGCTCATCTCAGGGTTTTTGTAGGTGATTCCTTATTGCAGATATTACAGTGACATCTGATGTAGTTCAACAAAGTTGGTGTAACAAAGAGAGAACACAGGAAAACATCCAACTACACCTCAGAGGAGGGTATTTGGCTATTTCCACAAACCACGGTGCCCAGAACTCAGACTAGGGTGCCCATAACTCAAACTAGGGCACTCATAGATGAATTGACCCTAGTCCACTGAGATTGTTCAAATATACCCTTTTCTGCACCTCGGCACAGTCATTTACTCCTCTTGTTTATCCAGTCAGCTCTACAACATAGTCCAACAAACTCTCTAAATCAACTAAGCTCCTTCCAACCTTTAATTACATATTAGGGTTTTGTATTTCATCTACTTAGTCGCTTGGGTCACTTTCCTTATTTAGTTTAGCTCTTATTTTATTATTGTACTTATTAAATCAACTTCTAAAATATTCACATTTTAGTTAATCACCTTGATAACAAATTAGTAGTGATGAAAGTGTGAAAGGATTGATGGAAAGGTATCATATGGATTGAAAACTAAAGCCTTACTTTGAAACAATTTGAATCACATGGATAGAAAATAGAAAGGATGATAAAAAATGCAACATGAATGAAACAAAGGGTAATACAAAATGGGAAATGAAATGTAAAATTTGTTTCCATGGAGAAATTTCAGATATTTTTTAAAATCCTCACCATCGAGTGTAAAGAGGAAAAAATTTTCATTCTTAAAGTCTTAAGTGAACGAGTAAGGTTTTAACTAGTTTGTTCTTAACTTGTGACCCTCGCCTATATTATTTTCTATTAATACATGGGTAAGTGCAGCAAGTTGGGGGACCAAAAAGTGGACATGAAAACACAAAATTCACATACTGCGAATATGGTTTTACAAACCGCGATTGTGGGTTATTTTCTTCAGGATTAGGAATCTCTGAACCTAAAACCATGATCGCGGTTTATAAACCGCAATCATTTCATGGCTTTATAAACCATGATTGCGGTGGTCCTCTAAGACAAAAATAACAGACCCACGACCCCCCATTTTCCCCATTTCCCCCAAAAAACCATGATTTATCACCCATTGTTGGCACTCATGCTTTGAATACCCCCTGAAAATTACTCTTTAGACTTTTGGATCATGAAATTTTCAACGATGCCACCAAGATGAAGAGGTAAGCCCTCAATTTTGATCAAATTTCTTGCATTTTAGGTTTTTTTTGTGATTTTCATGGGTTTTTCAATTTTTTGTTTATGTATACAATTTATTTGTTTTGTTAGTTTCTCGGCAAGCTGGTAATCCTCCAAACCATCCAAATATTCCTCAAAACCATCCAAATATTCCTCAAAACCCTCCAAACATTCCTCAAAACCCTCCTCTGAATGTTCATCCACCTCTTGTGGCTCCTTTTGTCCCCACAGAACCAGTAGGAACACAAGGTGATATCATTGGAAGAATCCAACAAAATAAAATTTCCATTGAGAACCTTATTCAGACAATAAGACAAAATCATGCCACAAATCCATCCCATATGACTTTAGCTAACACACTACAAACATTGATTGGTGAAGTCGGATCTATAACCAACCAAATAGATAGATGGAATACCTTTAGAGCTGATTGTAGGCATTGGTATGTAGATAAATTATCCCATGCAGCCGTAAAAGACAAAAAATTACAAAAGACTACATTTGTGCATTATTTACTGACCTGAGAACCAATGCCCCCCGCGACTACTTGCAAATGGTTCCCAATCCATTGGTGCCATGACGACTGAATAAAGAACAATTTTTGGGACCGATGGTGGATGGTTTTTGATTATCCACCATGCAACAACAATGAGGTTCCTCTCTATTTTTTGAAGAAATTGTATTGCGAGTTTGTGCTTAATGAGGTCCCAAATTATTTTGACTTTTCTAAGTTTTACGGGTGAGGAGGTGGCTCTACACAGAGTAGACCAGGTGCACGTGTTGGTCAACCTAGGATCCCCCATGCCCCAAAACCCCCACTACCTTCAGTTATCCCTCCTACAATGAAGGAGGTTGTGGAGATTGACACACTACATGCATTGAGGGAGCTCATTGACACTCTGGCCCAACATAGTAGCCAGATTACATCTGGTGATGTTGGTGGAGGTGTCCAGTTCTAGCGCACCACACCACTGTGGATCATGTGGTGCCATATGCACTGCGGGTGAGACATCATTTGCTGGATCACAGGATCTCTTTTTTCTAGATGAGATGATGGCAGATGTTTTTGGAACTGGTGCAAATGATCCTAGTATTTCACAGGTAAATGTCAAATAAATAATATATATACAAAAGTTTATTTCATTTGAGATTTTAATATATATATGTATTTGATTACATCATACATACATGTAAAAACTAATATTTTTTTATTTTAAATAACAAGAGTATTTGATTACGTCATACATACATGTAAAAACTAATTTTTTTTTATTTTAAACACAAGAGTCGGTGAAGGACACATCCGGCGTCGACATGCTAGCTACTACAGTTGGGCGTGTTACAGATGTAAGTTTCAAGTTACTTACATTTCAAAGTTCATTTGATTGCACATGTTTATTATTAAATACACATTAATGTTCATGTATAGTGTTTCACGTGTACATGTACATATTAATATGTTTATCTTTTATACGCAGGATCCTGGCAGGTCATCATCTTCTCTGGGCACTAAGGCTACTGGAATGCCTCACATGACTTTTAAACAGGTTAGTTTCTCTTTACACGTTGTTTCTAATTGTGGAATTCTCTAGTATTTTGCAATCCCATAACTCTAGCCATTACAATTTGATCATAACATTAAGCTCTTATGATGTAAGGGTTAAGTAAACACTCTCCTAGATATACAAACTCTCCTTTTATCATGATCATGGACACTTACCTCTATGCTACATGTTTCTAGAGCACTCCATCTCTAATGCTTTCTCCATCATCCCTTGCCTCTGAGGATCTCTTTTAGCTTCTTAGGATGTATGCATAACTGACCTTGCCAACATTGTTAGTTCTATGCATTCTTTATTAACCCTCTTCTCTCTAAACAACAAAGAGATGACAATATGGGATAAGTTACCTACACTTCTAAATATATCATGGGTCCCTTGGTTCATGTTTATCACTAATACTCCCTATGCAATTCTATACACCCAATCTCATATTATATCTGTTATTCATCAAGTTTCTCTATATTTGCATTCTCATGTGCAATGGATATAACTTGGTGAGGCCTAGAACCAAATTCTACATACCAAATACATTCCACATCTTTAATGAATTACTTCTTGAATATGCTTAAGACACCTTCTCTACTTTATCATAAGGTGTTTAGACTCTTGGTTCAGTCATACACTTGCAATCTTACATAACTCTTTGTTTTAGGCCTTATTGCTACTAGTCCTCTTCTCATGCTAATACTCATGTATCTCATCTTTTTCAGCCTGAGCAGAGGAACATACATATAGTCCATTCAAAAATAATAATTTAAACAAAATTCACACAAAATTTTGTCTGCAACATAAACACATGTCTTCCTCTTTCATTAATTGGCTCTCTATTACATCTTGATCCTCCATATATCATCATCAAATCCCTCGAATAACTCCCTCTTTTTCTTACTAGCCTCCCTAGAAACCTTATTCTTAGCTCCTTAGAGAGCTCAACAACATCTAAATTTGGAGGAGGATAAAATTACATCCCTACATGCTCTCCACATGTTCTAAATCCTATTTCTTGCCTCTTAGTACAACAATATTGCCTTACTTAGGCATAAACAACTATCTCACTTATACACCTAGTTGTTACATTGACAAACATAACCTCTTTTACAAACATATCCTTTATCTTTACACCCACATTTTCATTTGAATAATGGATTCCTCTTGCCATCTTGCGTTCATATCCAAAACTCTACCAAATCAATATGATTTACATCATTGTCACCTATTAAAGGATATAAGTTTCTAAGGAAGAAATTTGCTCATACCTTAAACACCATTCTCCTGGACATTTTCAATTAATGTTGATCTACATGTTGTTTTTACAGCTTATGACTGCCACACAGACTCCTCCCTATATGTAGACTATGGAGGCTGCTATAGATACTTCTATAGTGTCTGCAGATCCACTAACTCAGGTATAATTTTTTAAATTTGTTAAATTTTGGACGAATGTTTTCTTACTACTTATCTACAATATCAAATTGTACATGAAATATTTAATTTGAACTATTTATTTGTATGCAACCTACCCCTCGTGAGTCTATCGTTGTCCCTGCAGTGCGTCAACAACAAATTGATAGGGATTATGAGATTGCAGTAAGATTTCACATGCATTAAAATTTCTAAGTTTCTAAATTTTGAATGTATTTTAAAAATTTGGGTGTTAAAAACTTTATGTTTATGAATGTGCAGGCTAAGTTGCAAGCCAGCTTAGAGACATGCCTAGGACACACAGATGAAATCCGTAGTGGCATCTCCCTCCACTACATCCACAGGTCATGGACATGCTTCTACTAGCAGGGCCAAGAGAGGGAAGATGTTTCATGATTAGATTCATAGGACCCATGTATAGATATATATGCCATCTGGTCCTAGTTCATGATTCTTCATAGTCCATGTATACAGTCTTATGTGGACTATATGTATGCACACTTAGTTTGATACATTATTCTTATATTTTCATGTCACACTTAGTTTGATACATTATTCTTATATTTTTAGAGATATGACACACTTAGTTTGATACATTATATCCATGTTGGTTTTCATAACCATATTGCTTCTATGTTTGATTTGATTTGATTGTATATGATATACTTCTATGTTTGTTTTCATAACCATATTACTTCTATGTTTGATTTGATTTGATGGCCTCGATTATGTGACCATTATCCATATCATGCATGTACTTGTGATGCTCATTGGGAAAAAAACCCGTGAATGATTTGCTTATGATTGTCATTGCTATATTTTGAGGACTAATAACTCACTACTATTGTTATATTTTGATAACTCACTACCATGTGATCATTTTTTGTTCAAGAGATTCAAGTGTGGAGTTATATACTATGGTTTTCCATAATACTGTAGATATGGACCATGTTATGAACTACTAAGAGGTTATTCTTATGATATATGATGTTATGTTATATAATGGTTTTGAAGGTTCTTGGGTGCAAGATCATTTTTTGTTCAAGAGATTCAATTGTGGAGTTATATCAATTTTCTTATTTTAAGCATGTGGTTAACACACTCCAAAGTGGGAAAAATGTACACAATTAAAAATGGTCTTGAGGGATTTATTACAAGTCATTTTATATGTTTTTAGTGTACTTACAATTTATTTGTTAAGTATTAGTCCAAATTAAGTGTTATTGATGTGTGTAATAATAAGGTCCTAATTTGAATTCACTTGTTTAAAAAAATACATAAACATTGTAGTTTAGTTGGCACAAGATATGCAAAAAATATTCTTAACACTCTATTGTGTATTTACATGCTTTAAAAAGAGATCAAACAATCATTAGAGTATTTACATGGTAGTGTGTTTACCTTGTTGCAATCTCATTGATGCGAGCCGAGTAGTGAGAAGTCATGCCCCAGGACATCGTGGGAGTAAACTGCCACTGCCAACACATCCAGTTGGGGGTATATGCCTTCGAGTGCTATGGCAGGCTCCAGGGAGGCCCGGTTCAGAGTCAGACCACCCGATCCAGAGCCAAGAACCCCTTCCCTATTCATCCCAATTCACGTTTTTAGCAGAAACTTATGACGATCACAACTTGGCGCTCAGTCATCCAAACCAAGAACCATCTAAGCCAAAACTTAAGTGAAGGAGGCCTCTAATCGCACCCAAGAATTAGGTCGTGGCATTCCTTGATCCTTCGTGGCATAATTGTTTGCAAACTACCTTTTCTAGGCAGTCCTAGGCAATGAACGAAGCCGAGTAGTGAGAAGTCATGCCTCGGGATGTCGTGGGAGAAAACTGCCACCTCCAATGCATCTAGTTGGGGGGTATATGCCTTTGGGTGCTATGTTGGGCTCTAGGGAGGCCCGGTTCGGAGTCGGACCACCCGATCCGGAGCCAAGAACCCCTTCCCTATTCATCCCAATTCACGTTTTCAGCGGAAACTTTTGACGATCACAACTTGGTGCTTGGTCATCCAAACCAAGAACCATCTGAGCCAAAACTTGAGTAAAGGAGGCCTCTAATCACACCCAATAATTCAGGGTCGTGGCATTCCTTGAGCCTTCGTGGCATAATTGTTTGCAAACTACCTTTTCTAGGTAGTCCTAGGAAATGAATGAAGTCGAGTAGTGAGAAGTCATGCCTCGGGACATCGTGGTACCAAACCAACTATGCCAACATGTTTGGGTGCCAGGTAAATTCTAGGGGAGGCATTGGTTTAGTGTAGGAATATGTCATTGCTTCTGGGCTACTTCGTCCTAGCATAGTCCCTTAAGAGCCCTGAGACCAAAAAATGTTATAACTTTGACGGGTGATTACTCGGTCTCCATGGCACCTAGAGAGGTCTCATTAGATCCTACACCTCTACATAGGGACCCTCTACAATATCCTATCTTAATTTTTTCCATCTCCAATCGGTGCTCTCACTGCCCTATTGTTTGCAAACGTGCCAAATAGTGCAGTTTGAGCCAATGTAAGGTTGTCAAATGCTATATTTTGCAAACGGTGGGTCATGGTACCAAACCGACTGTGCACCAACACATTAGGTGGCCTAGGTAAATACTAGGGGAGTGTATTTTTGGTGCAGGACAATGTCGTTGCTTCTGGGCTACTTCGTTCGGGTGTAGTCCCTTAAGAGCCCTGAGACCAAAAAATCGTTATAACTTCGACGGGTGATTACTCATGTCTCCGTGGCACCTAGAGACATATTTTTAGATCCTAAACCTCCATGTGGGGACCGTATACAATATTCTATCTCAATTTTTTTCATCTCCAATTGGTGCTCTTGTTTCCCTATTGTTTACAAATGTGCCAAATAGTGTAGTTTAAGCCAGTGTAAGGCTGTCAAATGCTATATTTTACAAATGGTGGGTCGTGGCACCAAATTTAACTACGTCCAACAGAATCTGGATGGCCAGATTAAATGCTAGGGGAGGTGTTGGTTTGGTGCAAGACTATGTCATTGCTTCTGGGCTACTTCGTTTGGGCATAATCCCTTAAGAGCCTTGAGACCAAAAAATAGTATAACTTCGACGGGTGATTACTCAGTCTCCGTGGCACCTAGAGACATCTCGTCAGATCCTAAACCTCTACATAGGCACCCTCTAAAATATCATATCGTAGTTTTTTCTATCTCCAATCGGTGCTCTTGTTGCCTTATTGTTTGCAAAACCGCACCAAATAGTGCAGTTTGAGCCAGTGTAAGGTTGTCAAATGCTATATTTTGCAAACGAGTGGGTCATGGCACCAAAATGACTATGCCAACACATCGGGTGGCCAGGTAAACACTAGGGGAGGTATAATTTTGGTGTGGGAAAATACATTGCTTCCGGGCTACTTCCTACGGGCGTAGTCCCTTAAGAGCCCTGAGACCAAAAAAGGCATTATCCTTCGACGGGTGATTACTCGGTCTCCGTGGCACCTAGAGAGATGTCTTTCCAGATCCTAAACCTCCATGTAGGGACCCTCTACAATAGCCTATCTCAATTTTTTCCATCTCCAAATCGGTGCTCTCCCTGCCCTATTGTTTGCAAACGCACCAAATAGTGCGGTTTGAGCCAGTGCAAGGTTGTCCAATCCATTATTTTGAAAATAGATGCTTGTGGGACCAAAGGGACCATGCCAACACATTTGGATGGCCTAGTAAACATTAGTAGGGGTCATTTTTTGGTCCGGATGATGTCTTTGCTTCCGGGCTACCTCGTCTGGGCGTAGTCCCTTAAGAGCCATGAGACCAGAAAACACTATAACTTTGACAGGTGATTACTTGGTCTCCGTGGCACCTAGAGATGTCTCATTAGATCCTAAACCTCTGTATAGGGACCCTCTACAATATCCTATCTTGGTTTTTTCCATCTCCAATCGGTGCTCTTGTTGCCCTATTGTTTGCAAACACACCAAATAGTGTAGTTTGAGTCAGTGTAAGGTTGTCAAACGCTATATTTTGCAAACAAAAGCTTGTGGGACCAAACTGACTGTGCACATGCATCAGGATGGCCTGGTAAACACTTGGGGAGGTGTCGTTTTGGTTCCCTATGCTCCCGGTGCTTCCGGGATACCTCCTCCGGAGCCAAGAACCCCCTCCACAAGTACATAAACCGTTGTTAGTTGCTTCTCTTTGCTTGGAAATCAATGAAAGCTTCTATTACCTTCAAGAATATTAAATTCTTTACTAACAGTGCCAACCATGTGAAGCCAGAATCTTTTCTAGCACCATTAACCTGCATAAAAGTGTTAGTCAAAAAATTTAAGTTGAATCAAAACCATACTAAATATATACAAAATACACAAATTTAATAAAATATATGAACTTGAATCTAGTTGACAAATTTAAACACTAAAAATGAAATTATATATACTAAACGGTCATGTAAATTTATTCTAATGAAACATCAAGACGTGAAGGTGGAAGCTTTTCTGGCACCACTAACCTGCATAAAAGTGTTAGTCAAAGAAATTTAAGTTGAATCAAAACCATACTAGATATATACAAAATACACAAATTTAATAAAATATATGAACTTGAATCTAGTTGACAAATTTAAACACTTCAAAGAAATTATATATACCAGACAAGCATGTAAATTCATTCCAATGAACCATCAGGACGTGAAGGTGGAAGCTTTTCTGCACCACTAACCTGCATAAAAGTGTTAGTCAAAGAAATTTAAGTTGAATCAAAACCATACTAGATATATACAAAATACACAAATTTAATAAAATATATGAACTTGAATCTAGTTGAAAAATTTAAACACTTCAAAGAAATTATATATACCAGACGAGCATGTAAATTCATTCCAATGAACCATCAGGATCAGATCTACTCTAAATAGTGGACATGATTGCTTCATGATCTGACTCTCGAACCTTCCAAAGAATCTTGTTATTAGGCCTTCCTCGATATCTATACAGTTGAATATTTGTCGCTAGAACTAGATGTAAATATAAGAGTATTTTCCTGTGTGTCTCAAAGTCTTCAAACACCCAAATAGAGGAATTTTTTAATGGATACCGTCAAAGCCAAGTTCCAGTAACTACCACTGACCTTGTAGGGTACTCAATATCTTCACCATCTATAACAGGAGAAGACAACTTCTTTCTTTCCTTAATGCAATGACATAAGAAATAGTATGTTCCTTCTTCATTGTCTTCTGTCGCAATAACTACAAACACATGTCCTACAAAAAATAGAGGTTTCAACTCAAATTTAAATTACATATTAATTTCAATGGACATAACTCAATACAAAAATTGTAAATAACCATTTACCTTGTCACACCAAAATCAAAATGTCGTCAAATTCCTTGGATGTTGCAACTTCATATGGAGAAACAAGTCGTAATGCCTGTGGAGGTTGATAACTGAGAAACAGAGTTAGAGGCCTACAAATCCATCCATCCACCCATTCTTGTGAATCACACTCAGTAGTGAAAAATTCAATACAAGATACACACAAACACGCCAACTTTCTTGTCCACATGGCCCATAAAGTAGTGTTTAAGCTACAAAATGAGTGTAGATCACTGGACCCTGTGAGTGTCATACAATCCTTGTAGTTAACAATTTGTTGTTCCTCTATCAACCAAAAATATCTATGAACTGTGGAATTTTCTTGAGAACCATGGGCCATGTTGTCAATACACCATTCCACTATGCTCTTTGCATCTTTCAATTTAGCACCATCTTTGTACTTCAACTCTTCTCTTACAAGATCTCTTTTCACACATGCCCCTGCACCTTCATGCTCTCCTTTTCCATGTCTAGCCTCAGTGAAACTCCAAATATGTTGCACACCCATCTTGATGTGCATCTTGCTCATCCAATAAAACATTCATGCATTCTTAAACTGAGACGTGTAATTATCTGACCATATATAATGTTGATTGAAGTGGATGTCCCTATCAGACAAGTTTTCATAAAATAACTGGAAACACCCTTGCACAAATTCAGTAGAATGAGTACGATCATCACTGATATAAAAGTGGTACTCTCTTTAAAAAATTCATCATTCTCTATGTACTATCAGGAGAATATATAAATGTTATATGCACAAAAATGACAACCTATACTGAGTTGTAATATTACGATTGAACCTTCATTTGTGGTTACAACATGTAATTCTTTGCAAAAGTGACCACTGAAACAATAGTACCAATAGAAAATGTGTCCTTGCATATCTTGAATTGTTTATCCAACCATCAAGATCTATGTGTATGCCTAACATACTCATAAACAATTTCATCCTTAATTTTTCTCATAAATTGAGAAACATATATATGTTATGTAACTAGCTCACACCGTTTAGACTCCTTTCCATCTTTCAATTGGTATGGTACTGATTTATATTTATCAAAATCAACTAAATTATGTCCTATTGCACCTCCAATTTTCTCATGGATACAACTTTCCAATTTAGGTAATATTCCACACGTACCACAACTTCCATCTAAACAATCCTGACTATAAAAAAATGTCCAACTTCTCTTTCACAAAATATCATAGGAATGAAATCCCTAGAAGATATTGGTGGAACTTGAACACCACATTCTGGTAACATAGTTTCATAATGAAAATCAAAATGAATACGTAAAAAATTACCATAATGCATCGTAAATTCAACATGTTGCCTACAACAACAAGTGGTGTGAGTGTGGTTGATTTTCACATAGAATGGTTTCAACATTTCAAAAAAATGTTGACTAATTTTAATTTATGGATGCTCCTGTTCAAACTTATAAAAAAAATTGAGTTTGAGTCATATCTAAGAAATGCTTTGGATGTGGTTCACGATTAGTAGAACCAACTCTTTGTTTTACAACATCTCTTGTATTAGGTGAAACTCTAGTGTTACCATGCCAAAATTGAATAACAACTTCTCTTATAGCATCAGATATATCTTTGTCTTTACATAGTGCTCTAGCAGAAAATGCCCAAAAATCAATGTTATTGAGTGATTGAAGGATATTACACCTTTCAATTGCTTTCATTAGAGTTTTTCGATTAACTTTCAACATTCGACTTGTTTGCCTAATCAAACATTGTTTTTTTGTTGATTCACTTACAACACTAGTAACAAGTACATAAAGCACAACATTATTATCCCTCGTGTGTCTCTTGAAACCAACAATGTGATATGCATCATGAAGGTTTTCAACAATTGCAAAGGTTTGACCACATATATTAGATGTTGTCAATCCTAAGGTGTTTAATGTAGGTCTCATTTTATTCAATTTCATCAAACTAACCAATAATTTACATCTTTGGGAATCATTTAAAATTTCAAAATGATTATCCCAAAAATTTTCTGATTCAAAAAGTTTATCAGACATTGGTTTCAAAATGTTCTCATCAATTTCAATAAAATAATTAGGTCTCTTTCATAAAATCCTAGGAGGTGTTTTTGTCAAATTTTGTTTGTCTACGGTTTCAACCTGAATTTCTTAATTCACATTTTCATTGTCTCCTTCAATTTCAACATCAACTACATCACGAGTATTTAATTCATCTTCAACATTGACAGTAAAAACATCTTCATCACGAAGTATTTAATTCATCTTCAACATTGACAGTAAAAACATTACCTGGTTCCTCATTGCTTACAATAGTAGGGGTTGAAGATGAACCTCTTTTTGATTCACGAAGTTTTCGCATTCGCTCCAAATCTCGAAATATTTTTGCCTCTAATTCCTCCGGTGTTTTTTTACTTAATGATTTCCTTTTTGAACTTCATTTCTTATCTCTCATGATGTTTCAATTGATGTAGGACAACTCCAAATGATGCATTGCACCTTAAAAATAGTAAACAAATAGCTTCCGATGACAAGAAAAACGTGCAGAAAGTGGCAAAATTTCGTAGTAATTCATACAGTAAGGTCAGATAGTAAAAATCACATGGTAAATCAAATGTTGGGATTCATGTAAATATGATTTAAGAACCGTGATCGTGGTTCTATTATTAAAATCTTGATTGCGGTTTATAAACTGTGATCACAGTTCTTACTGTATCATCAAATCTGACCCTCAAGGCTCAGGAAATCTCTATTTTTCCCAAACCAAAGCTTTGGGAGGTCATTATGGCGTGTGAAAGGCCAAAAAATTCAAATTTTCTCTTCTGCGGACTTGAACCATGCCGAAAAATTGAAAACATGTCACAAAAATGGTACCATCGCATAGGGGAGACTGTTAGTTTCATAGAAATATTGATTTTAAAGTGAATAGAATAAGATAAATATCATTTTATAATTTTTTACTAATAGTAGGTCTTTAAGACACTTTTTCCTGTGAATGTTCATGTCTACGTTTAAGACTGCAACTTTTGTTTCGCTTGTCAGAATGTGATAAAACCTATACCATCCCAAGCATGGCAAAATTCTATACACGTTAAAAAAAGTATTTGATTTCGATATTTTTTGATGTAGTTATGGAGGACAAACAGAAAGTGCTCCATTTTCTAAATTTTTTCAGACCACTTTCACGGAAAAAATCATTAAAAAAATATTGCTCGAAAAAATACAAAATAAAATCCATCCCAAGATAGACAGCGACATCTAAATTTTCACCAAAGGAAAAAAATAACAAGTTTTGGTCATCCAAATCGCGGGCAAACAGACTACAATCTTATAGGTTTTTTCAAAAAAAAAACAAAGTCATAGAATTTTGAGTGTTTAATATAGCTAAACTTGTCCATTTTTTTTTAAATAGTAGTTTAGAAACTAGATTCTGGATGCTACGATTCATATTTATATAACTTTTTCTAATTTTGAGTGCACGTATTGCTAATAATCCCTACAAGTTGAGATTTTGTTGTTTTTTGCAATATGACATCCACTTATGACCCCTTTTTGATCCCCCATCTTGTTGCACTTACCCATATCATAACATAAGAAGAAATCAACAACTTGGATTAGATATGTCACTCATGAATTTTTTTATTTTATTCTCAATCCATATGAGTAACATACACTATATGATATTGTGTAGCCTTCAATCAGTTTTCATATAAGCTTTCCAGCTAAGCGAGATGCACTTCCCTATAATCTTCCTAAATGAGAAAACCTTAGAATGAGATCCACAAGACTATCATTTATACCTCCAAAGGTAGGATAAATCCAAAGTTGAATACTAGGGAATAAAGAGTGGCCCACATGGGTGTACAATTTATGCTTGTTCAATATGTCCATAATGTGGAATATAATTAAAAGTGTCATTCCTTCTTGTTGTTCTACATGGTATAAATAAAAATGGATTTCAATGTTTTATTTGTATCTTAGGCTTGATCATTGGTTTGTGGGTAGTAGATAAATACATTGTGATGGGAAATGTATCATTTACTATGCAACTTGCATACCTCAGTATTCATAAAGGGGGTCTCGTTTTCAAAGATGATGACCTGGGGACTCAATTGATAATTAATATAGTTGAAAATGGATTTATCTATAATAAAAGCAATTGCATTGTGTTGGAAATATTTTATGTCACTTTATATTTTTAGATATGGCCCAATAGAGGCGATGTAAACTTTGATACAGTTATGGAAAATCGCCTATCGACAGGGTGATGTTCCTATGTGTTTGAGAGGGAAATTCCCTTGTATGATGGGGGTATTTGGGTTTTTGGTAATTTTAACTAGAAATCACAAAGGAAACAAAAATGGGAAGGAGAAAGAGAGGAGAAAGGAAAGAATAAAGAAGGAAGAGAGAACATTGTGATAGGATAGAAACAAATATCTACCCGAATAACTCCAAATAAATAAAAGGCTAGAACTCTCTCACTCTCACACATGAAGGAACACAATACAATATAATAGGTGAATAATAACAACATGAAGCACAAAGTATTTACAACCCCTAAATTGTACATATATGGCACAAATTCTACACACCCAAACATTCAACACAAAGTACTTACAACCCTTAAATTGTACATATATGGCAAAAATTCTACGTACCCAAACATTCAACACAAAGTCTCGGTATCGGGGCATCACATACAATAAGGGAGAAAATCAATGTTTAAAACACTCAATTATAAAATAGTAAGGCATAGTTTTATGATTGAGGATAATAAACACCAGAGGGAGAAATGAAAACATACATACATATAGACATACACACACACACACACACACACATAGACATACATACATACATATATAGATAGATAGATACAAACGTGTGTGTGTGTGTGTGTGTGTGTGTGTGTGTGTGTGTACTAAAAAACATATGTACAAAAAGTTATAACAAACTCTCCAACATATATAGAGAAAAGAGAACCAAATCATTACAAAGGAAAAGCCACCCCTATTTATACTTTTATCCCATAATCACTTCATAACCATTTGGTTGTCATTGTATAACCTCTATTCCCATTTTCACATTGACAATCCTTTAACTTAAAGTGACTTAATATTTGAGTCATTTAACTTCGTACAAACAATGATATTACCACTACCAAAATGAAACGTTTCAATAAGAAGTGCAATTTATTTTATCTTCATAATCCAGACCCATAGAAATCTCCTCAAATGGATGAAACATAGAAATACAATTCCATCTAACCATGGTCAAGGGCCTTTGGGAAAAAAGCCTGATTTCGTTTCAAACACTTTCATCTACAACACTTGTAATTTGAATCCCATAATGGTCTCAGATATATTTTTCTGCTTCAGGATGAGAGTGTTTCTTGACAAATCCATACACAATTATAGTTAAAATCAACAAAATTATTCACAAACAATAAGGACTAAACTAGAGCTATTATATTGAATGGATAACACATGTGTAATGTTTAATCTAACTGGAGACTAAGAACATAATGTTGCTCTAGATAGGAGTTAAAGGAGGGAACACACTTTCTACTGAAGCATTTCTATGTTAAGATATTCTGATGAAGTTAGGGTTTAATATAAATTTTTCTTAATCACCAATGGTAAATTAATAATAGAATGAAAAATCAAGCAATTCTTGGTGTCAAATGATGAACAGGTTATGGCAACAAATTTTCTAGAATATTAAATGAGTTGAACTGGATGACTATGCAGGGAAAACAATTATTATATTAAATTAGGTTCAAAAACAACACTCTGATAACTGATTATAAAGCAAACTTAATAATTTCTTTTTTACCACCTCACAATCATTCCAATTATTTCTCTTTCATTATCCATGTCACCTCCATCACTTCAATCACACTCACATGTAACTAATCATGTTTAAATGTGATCAGATTTATCAAGCATCTGGTCCTATTGTTGTCATTCTCCCTTATTAAATTTGCTTCTAAGAATCCATTGAGGCATGATAAACCCTTTTCTCACAACAATTTTTGTGCACTTGAGGTGGTAATATAAAAATTTCCTATTTTTTCATCAGTGATTTAATTTCCATGGTTTGTTACCAAATAAATTCATTTAAGTTCTTTATTCAATAGTTATTATGAACCAAAAATGGAGCCTATATTTCAAACGAAGGAAAACAAAAGAGTACACTAAAAGGAATGTATATTCTCCATGAATTTTTTTTCGAGAATTGAGGTTCTAAAAAATGTGCCCAATATATAGACACTTTATTCAATATATTTCCAACACTTCAAACAGGACTCAAATCAGAGGTTGGATGAGAAAGTTATGGTGAAAACAATATTACTTCTAGAGTTCCACCTCAGGAGCCCTTCATCTCTGAGTAGACTTTTGAGAGTTTTGGGAACTCTAGTACCCCATGCACATGTATGGGAAGTGCCTTGGGAAAAATTTAACCTTCTTTACACATTTGGGATGCACTTTTGGAAGAAAAAGTACCCAAGGGACACATAAAGTGTCACAGGAACACTTAAGTGATGGGAAGTGACTTTTTAAAAGCTCTTTTGAACGCTTCAATACCCCGACTGGCCTCTAAGAGAATCTTGACAATGTACTTTTTTAATGACTTATCTTCCCCTATGTTTTTAGAACCAAAAGTGCATAAAAGTGGCCTTGGAAAAGGTTTTGGGAACAAAATTACTAATTTATTGTTAGGTTATGGAGCCTGTTTTCATGTGTGAAAGTGTTGAAGACTATACACTAAGAGTATTGTACACTTTTCATGTATCCTCGCTAGGGTTTGGGGCCGGGCCGGGCCCCGATGCGAGGGTGGTAGCCCCTATGTAGCAGGGGTTCGGGGGCGCAGACCCTGAAAAAAAAAATTTAGGCGTAATTTTTTTTTGGCCTCGAAAAATGCACTCGACATATTGGGAAACGTGCTCTTCTCATATGGGCGAGATTTTTGACCCATAGGTTTATGGGACGGGTTTTGCCCATGGTTTTGATACCCACATTTTTGTAAAACTACTTAAGTAATTGTTTATTTATATGGTTTATGCATATGATAGAGAGATGAAGAAAATTGCATATGTGCTTTGAATTCAGGCTGTGAATTCTGTAGAGTTTGTTGAGCATAGCTCCAAACGGATCTGGGTATTGTATTGAGAGAGCGATGGCTTGTAATAAAATCTGAGCAAGTGATTCTTGGTGGACGTAGCCCAAATTGGGTGAACCACGTTAAATACTGTCTCTTTGTGTTGTGTTATTTTATTCTGCAATTTTATTTGAGATCTGTAATATTTTCTGCATATTAGTTTCTACTGTTGCGATTCTGTGAGGGATTATTCCGCATATTTTATCCCTTATTTCCTAACAATTGGTATCAGATTCTAGTTTGGTTTGCTAAAGTGTTGAATCGTATGGAAAGTTTTTTAGCTTGAGTGGGAGCTATGGCAGATGATGGAAGATCTAGGGTTGATAAATTCAACGGGCAGAATTTCAGTCTTTGGAAGATGCAGATGGAAGATTACCTTTATCAGAAGGATCTTTATACTCTGTTGTCTGAGAAGGTGAACAAACCCTCGAGCATGACAGATGCAAAATGGGATTTGTTGGATAGGAAGACACTTGGGACAATCTGGATGTGTCTTGCATCTTCGGTATTATTTAATGTTTCAAAGGAAAAGACTACAAAAGATCTAATGGATGCATTAGGGAAGTTGTATGAAAAACCCTCCTCTAACAAGATATTTTTAATGAAAAAGTTGTTTAATATGAAGATGTCTGAGAATAGTTCAGTAGTAGATCATTTAAATGATTTTAATACGGTTGTGAATATGCTAGCTTTGGTTATAATAGAATTTGATGAAGAAGTTAGGGCTTTATTAATTTTGTGCTCTTTACCTGAGAGTTGGAATAGCCTGGTAATGGCGGTAAGTAACTCGGTTCCAGCTAACTCAAAGTTGAAGTTTGAGGATGTTGTAGGGGTGATTCTAAGCGAGGAAATGTGAAGAAAAAACTCTGGGGAATCTTCTACTTTAGGGAATGCTTTGACAATGGAAACTAGAGGGAGACAAAATAATAGAGGAAACCGTGGAAAATCAAAAGATCGGGCAAGGTCAAAATCCAAGAACAAGATTGTATGCTGGCACTGTGGAAAGCCTGGGCATGCAAAGAAGGACTGTTGGGAGCTTCAGGATAAGAAGAAACAACAGGAAGAAAACAAGGAGGCAAATGTGGCAATGGGTAATGTATGTCAGGATGCTTTGATTCTTTCTTTGCATAATATTACTGAATCTTGGGTTTTAGATTCAGGGGCTTCTTTCCATGCTACTCCACATAGGCATTATTTTGTTGATTATGTTCAAGGAGATTTTGGGCATGTTTTTCTTGGTGATGATGAGCCTTACAACATATTTAGAAAAGGTTCTGTTCAGGTTAAGATGCAGAATGGGAATACTTGGCTATTGAAGGATGTCAGAACATGTGCCTACATTAAGACGAAATTTGATATCAGCAGGGCAGTTGGGAAGTGATGGTTGTACTGTGATATTTATAGTGGACTCTTGGAAGGTTACCAAGGGTGCTCTTGTGGTGGCAAGAGGTAAGAAGGTTGGAACCTTGTATTTAACCACTTATAGCACTAATGTTTGTAATCTTGTGGCTTCAGAAGTAGATACAACATTGTGGCACTATAGGCTCGGTCATATGAGCCATAAGGGCATGGAGATCATAAAGAAGGATTTTCCTGGATATACAGAAATAGGTTTGGAGTTATGTGAGGACTGCATATATGGGAAACAGAAGCGAGTAAGGTTTCTCAAGGTTAGACCTACAAAGAAAGAGAGTAAGTTAGAGCTGGTGCATTCTGATGTGTGGGGGCCAACTCAGGTATCATCTCTTGGGGGTTCAAGTTATTATGTTACTTTTATTGATGATGCAACAAGGAAAGTTTGGGTTTATTGTATTAGAAACAAATCTGATGTATTTGACACTTTTGTTAAATGGAAAGCCTTGGTAGAGAATGAAACAGGACTTAAGCTAAAATGTCTCAGGTCAGATAATGGAGGGGAGTATTGCAGCAATGAATTTGATGATTATTGTTCTAAGAATGGAATCCGTAGGCAAAAGACTGTTCCAGGAACTCCACAACAGAATGGGGTATCAGAAAGGATGAACAGAACAATAATGGAACGTGCTAGGAGCATGAGGTTACATGCAGGACTGCCTCTTTCTTTTTGGGCAGAAGCGGTGAGCACAGTTGTGTACTTGATAAACAGAGGACCCTCAAGTGCCTTGGATGGAGGCATACCTGAGGAGGCTTGGTATGGTAAGAAAGTTGATTATTCATTTCTTAAAGTCTTTGGATGTGAGGTGTTTTTTCATATAGACAAGGATGATAGGACCAAGCTAGAGGCTAAATCAGAAAAATGTACTTTCATTGGTTATGGTGGTGATGACTTTGGATATAAATGTTGGAGTATTAAGGACAAGAAAATCATTCGATCTAGGGATGTGGTCTTTAATGAGAAAGTCATGTATAAGCAACAGTTGTAGGAAAATAGGGAAGAATCCAAGAAAGAATATGTAGCAGTAGAGGATCTTCTAGATGGGAAAGTGACACATGAATTAGTTCAGGAACCTCCTCAACAGGAACCCCAAACTCCTATATTGAGGAGGTCTTCTAGGGTAAGAAGAGAACCTGAATGTTTTTCTCCTTCTCTTTATTATTTATTACTCACTGATAGTGGAGAACCAAAGAGCTTTGATGAAGCAATGCAGGTAGATGCCAAGAAGAAGTGGGAGCAAGCCATGGATGAGGAGCATCAGGCTCTCATGGAGAACCAGACATGGGATTTGGTAAAGCTACCTAAAGGAAAAAGAGCATTACAGAACAAGTGGGTGTTCAGAGTCAAAGAGGAAGAAGGAGGAAAGAAAAGATACAAGGCCCGGTTGGTGGTCAAGGGGTTTGCACAGAAAAAAGGTATAGATTTTGATGAGATTTTTTCTCCTGTAGTAAAAATGACTTCTATTAGAACTATTCTAGGAATAGTTACAGCAGAAGACTTGCACTTAGAACAACTTGATGTAAAGACTGCATTTCTCTATGGTGATTTGGAGGAGGAACTATATATGTAGCAACCAGAGGGCTATGAGGTCAAAGGTAAAAATGAGATGATGTACAAACTGAAGAAGAGCTTGTATGGCTTGAAACAAGCTCCACGTCAATGGTATAAGAAATTTGATAGCTTCATGATGGAACAAGGCTATATTAGATGTCATTCTGACCATTGCGTGTATACAAAGAAATTTGAGGATGACAGTTATATTATCCTTTGTCTGTATGTGGATGACATGTTGGTTAAAGGTAAAAACATGCAAGAAATAAAAGTACTCAAGAAGCAGCTCAGTGAATCCTTTGCTATGAAGGATTTGGGTGTAGCCATACAAATCCTTGGTATGAGGATATCTCGGGATAGGAAGGAACGGAAGCTGACTTTATCTCAGGAAGAGTACATTAAGAAAGTCTTGGAGAGGTTTAAGATGCAGGATGCTAAACCAGTTGGGACTCCTTTGGCAGGCCATTTCAAGTTATCAAAGGAGCAGTGTCCTAACACAGAGCAGGAGAGAAACCAAATGTCCAAGGTACCTTACTCATCAGCAGTTGGCAGTTTTATGTATGCCATGGTGTGCACTAGGCCTAATATTGCCCATGCAGTGGGAGCGGTGAGTAGATTTATGAGTGATCCATTTAGAGATCACTGGCAAGCAGTAAAGTGGATCCTTCGGTATTTGAGAGGGACCATGGGGACAGTTTTGTGCTACAATGGATCATACACCACTTTACGTGGTTATGTAGATTCAGACATGGCTGGAGATGTAGACAACAGGAGGAGCACAACAGGTTATGTTTACATTGTAGGTGGAACAACAGTAAGTTGGATTTCACGACTACAAAAGTTAGTGGTTTTGTCAACCACGGAGGCTAAGTATGTTGCTGCCACAGAGGCAAGTAAGGAAATGATTTGGTTACAACAATTACTTGAAAAGTTGGGGCATAAGCAAGAGGAAGGAAAGTTGCATAGGGATAGTCAGCGTGTTATACACCTAGCTAAGAACTCTGCTTTCCACTCTAGGACAAAGCATATACAGTTAAGGTACCATTTCATCAGGACAGCTTTGGAGGAAGAGAAGTTGAAGTTGAAGAAGATTCATACCAGTAAAACTCCTGCAAACATGATGACCAAGGTGGTCACAAGGGAAAAACTGAAGTTGTGTTCAGCTTTGGTTGGTCTTCACAGAAACTAGTGAAGGTTTGAGAAGTTTGCTCAAAGGAAAACTAGTCTCCAAGTGGGAGATTGTTAGGTTGTGGAGCCTGTTTTCATGTGTGAAAGTGTTGAAGACTTTACACTAAGAGTACTGTACACTTTTCATGTATCCTCGTCGGGGTTCGGGGCTGGGTCGGTAGCCCCCAGTAGCAGGGGTTCGGGGGCACAGACCTCGAAAAAAAATTAGGTGTAATTTTTTTTGGCCTCGAAAAATGCACCCGACATATCGGGAAACGTGCTCTTCTCATATGGGCAAGATTTTTGACCCATAGGTTTATGGGATGGGTTTTGCCCATAGTTTTGATACCCACTATTTTGTAAAACTACTTAAGCAGTTGTCTATTTATATGGTTTTATGCATATGATAGAGAGATGAAGAACATTGCATATGTGCTTTGAATTCGGCTGTGAATTCTGTAGAGTTTGTTGAGCATAGCTCCAAATGGATCTGGGTATTGTATTAAGAGAGCGGTGGCTTGTAATAAAATATGAGCAAGTGATTCTTGGTGGACGTAGCCCAAATTGGGTGAACCACGTTAAATATTGTCTCTTTGTGTTGTGTTATATTATTCTGCAATTTTATTTAAGATCTGTAATAATTTCTGCATATTAGTTTCCATTGTTGCGATTATGTGAGGGATTATTCCGCATATTTTATCCCTTATTTCCTAACATTTATGAGTTTGGGAACAAAAGTGCATATTTTGGAATCACTTAAGAGCATGAATGGCCTCACAATGAGTTTTTGGAACAATTGTTCCTAAAATTAAGTTTTGGAACAAAATTAAATATTATGTATTCTTGAAAAAGTGCAAGAAGAACTCAGAAAATGTGTGAGGCAATATTTTATTACACTGCGGGAATGAAAAAAGTGTGGGATGCACTTGTGTATGCAAGGTAGAACTCAACACAAGTTAAAGGAAAACTACAAGGAAAAAAAAAAGATGAGAAATTTGAAAAAGGTATGCATTGAATTCCAACACAAATATAATCTAAGAATTCAATATTTTTCCATTTATGGAATCACAAGAGGGAACACTTGTCAAGAATTATTTGGAAAATGATCTTAAAATTTTGGCATAATAGCACATTGGTAAAAGATATGGCCTCTACCAACTTTTTGAAATTCTCAGTAGCTTTTATTATCAATTTATGTCTAGTGTAAGATGTAGGTGACAACTTACCAATAATATTGAGACCTTGGGTAGATAAGGGACAATGTGTGACAGGGGGTTTTAGAGCTTGTGCCAGAATGTGTATGACATGTGAGAATTCTTGGCACTTAGGACACTTCTATACATAGTCTATATCATTGTGTTATGATGCAGTCTATAAATATCCCATCTAGTGAATATTTTGCATGGTTGCATGACCACTAAAGTGGCTAGCACAAACCCTATTATGATTATGGAGCAATACGTGCTCATATTATCCCTTTTAAAATATTATAAATATCATTCCATTGAAATCTCACGCGTATAACTTTATGTTGAGTATGACATATTTTATAGTGAGAACATTAAGGGACTGTCTCTATTAGGAGATAACACACTTGGAGTACGTGTGTTCGACAAGATAGTCAATGATATTGGTATATGAGAGAAAAATAATTATGGTAATTTCTATGTAATAAATTAGCTCGTTAAAGAATTCAATGTCTATGAGATACGTAGACTCAAGTAGAGCATTCACTAACCAGTTTGTCATGATTTTTCCTTTGACAAACTTATTATTAATATAGGTCAACTTAAAATCACTTAGTAGGGTAATCATGCATTTGAATTTTTTATTTAGATCTGTTTGAGTGAGTTACATTTGAAAGGCTTTAGATTTGATTGTAACTCTTGTTTCTTGATTTAGCATGTAATGTCTAAGCCATTTGATTGCAAAGAAAATTTTGAGGCACTCTTTCTAGGCTCATGAATATGGTGTCTCATAGTCAAGGAGAATATGACTATTGAAATATTTAGGCTAAAGACATATATATCACCCTAATGTATAAGATAAGGGGCTTATCAGGTCACGGTGCTGCCATAAGAGTAGGAGTGGAAAAGAAAATTTGTTTAGTAGACTCAAAATCTCTTTGAAAATCCATATTCCAAGTCATACCATTTTCTTTCTTAATTAGAGTGTTGATAGGGTAGGTCGTATACATTAGGTCTAGAATAAACCTTTGTATATTGGTTAACTTTCTTAAAAAGGATCTAATTCTATATTTTTTCGTAGGGGGCACATTTCAAGTATAACAGAAATATATTTGGAATCTATATCTATGCCTTGTTGGAAAATTATGTATCTGAGGATTTTTCTACATGTGACACAAAATATTTAGTTCTTAAGATTCAACGTTAAACTAATTTTAATGAGATGCATGGGAATGATGTGTAAGACACTAAGGCAATCATCCCTCTTATTTGCTTTTGCGTACAATTTTCCAATGTAAATTTCAACAATCTTGTGTATGAGATCATGGAACATGTGCATCATAGCTCCTTGGCAAGTGTCCCTAGTGTTTATAAGGTTGAAGGGCATAACTACATAGAATAAAGTTCTGCATGGTGCGAAAAACAAGGTTTTAGATTGTTTAGACTCAGATATCTTGATTTGATTGTGTCTCAAAAAAAAATCCATGAGTGTCAATAGTTTATACCTTGTGGTTTTTCCCACTATGACATCATAAGAAGGCAAAGGAATATCTTCCTTAAGCTTCATTTATGTCTTGGAATTCTATGAACATCCTAATTTTACTGTTTTTTAAAAATAGGAATGATTTTGGAAAGATAAACATTGTATTCGAAAAGCTTGATGAAACCAAACTTGAGGAGTGTAATGAACTCTTTAATCATCAAGTTTATCTTGGGTTTCGTTGGCCTTAACAAATTTTGACTGGATTTGCATCAGGTTTTATGACTAGGTTGTGGACAACCACATCAATTTAAATTTCGGTCATATCTATTTAAGATAAGGAAAAGGGTTTGGACATTTTAGTGAGTAACTTCTTTATATTCCACCTCTTACGGGGAGAGGGAAGACTCAAGATTTAATATCCTTGGTTCTTCTTTTATTACAATATTAATATCAATGGTTCTCTCAATCAAGGAAGTGTTCCCCCCTAATACTCTGGAGGTATGAGATGGAGATTGTATGAATCATATTTAGCTTCATAGACATCATAATCCTCTAAGATGGACTCAGAATCCTCAAATTTGCAGCAAGAATCATATAATTCATCGACGAGAGGAGAAGATGGTCAAAGAAAAACCTTTTTGTGGTGGGATTTGTAAAGGTTCTTCTATGCTTAGAGTAACTCTAGGATAGATTCATAATTTTGATCAAGATCTAAGGCAATAATTTTTCATTCATCCATGGAGGAATATTGTGCTTTGTCTTCCACACAATTATTAATAAGAGGGTGAAATCTCATAGAGAGCACAAAATATTTCGATTCAAATTCATAGAAAGTGCAAAAAATAAATGCAGAATAAGCTATAAAGTCAACAAATTGATTTCTCTCCCCAGGTACATCCTCTATAGACATGCATTTGAAGTTTTAGCTAATTTTAATGTGACATCCCTATAGAGTCATAGATGTGGTGCTCCATTATAGTGTAAGGTCGATTTTTTAGTACTAGGATCAAGAGTACAAGTTTCACTCATTGTTGATGCATTATTGTCTTGATGTACACCATAGAAACATCAACGATGGTGGTTATGGGTGATTTTTCCTTGCCATTCTCACACTAAAAAATGGTATGTAGGTGGTCCATTGGGTCAAAGGGGAGAATAATGGGTTTGACTATCTTTAGGATTTCTATGATTTGCATTATAGATGTCAAGGAGATGGTTATGATCACATATCTTGGTTTCTTATGTAGAGGAGGTGATTCCTTTGTATCCTCCACCTCCTTTGTAGTAGGATCCTCTTACTTCAAAGGTATGTGGAGTAGTTGTAAGAATTATTTTAGTGTTGGTAATAATATGTTATCTTTCCAAATTCAGTAGGTTTAACATTATCATTTTTGGGGAGCTCATGATGAGTATGAAGCCCCAAATTTTTCCTAAGAGTTTTTTGAAGGATTTCAAAAGGTCTTGGATAATCCTAGATGAAAATTCTCTTGTGAAATGAAGGAATCATATCTCCTAAAACATGGTAGAAGGGATGGACTTCATTCAATGTACCCAAGGTCTACCAAAGAACATGTTGTAGTTTATTTCCTAATCAATGACATAAAAATATGTAAGGATCATTTTGGGATCTAGAATAACCATAATAATTATGGTTCCAACGGTGGTGGCCTTGAGGCTTTCATAACCTTGCAATGTGTTACAAGTGTATGAGCATCTGGTCTCATTGTACCAAATATTTTAAAGAAATGAAAAGGGGACAATGTTGATAGTATCTTTTCCATTAACCATTGTTGTCTTGAACATGTTGTTATAGATCCATACTTGGGAGGTGGAGCATGAGGTCACTTCTCCTTACCAACTCTATGTCACTTGATAATTACCTCGTGTTGAAAAAGTAACTGACATATCTAAAAGTAGTGCTAAGAGGGAACACGTTTAGGTCAATGTGATTTATTTGAGTGTCCAAAGGAGGTGTGACGTGAGCCAAGTGAATGAGCCTCAATTCTTCTAGTAAAATTAGATGATGGGAAGGAGAGTTCTTAATTAAATCCATGAAGGAAATGTGAGAGAAATTCTTTTTTTAAATATGTGATGAGATCATAGTTTCCCATAGGCCTAGGAATATTGTGTCTGTCCTCCTCTTAAAAAAATCAATAGTGAAGAGGATGGTTGGTATTATCTAGTGTGGGTGTTGACATTGAATTATTTTCCAGTTTCTAGTTCTAGGACACCGATCATACAAGTGGGTATCTTTATGCCTTGCTAAGGGTAAATGTTAAGGTATGAAACATCAGAAGTAGAAGCATTTATGTCGTAAGTCCCAACCAGAATGGTTTATTGATTCAAACTATTTTGTTGGGTTTTATGGATGGTGTGTTGTTGGCATATTGGAAATGGGTATTAGTAAATTTATAGGTTTGTCTTTTGGGGTTCTACAAGATTAGTTTTAACTAGTTGGGACATTGGTTGAATTGGTCTTAAGTGGTGGAGTATTCATGGTTACTCTGAAATTCCCTAAGAATATTTCAATAAATAGTTGTCTTTGATCTTCAGGAAGTCATTACATGAACTTGTTATCTACAAAATCTCATATCATGACCAATAAATTGGTGGAAAAAGTAATAATAGCTAGTATTATATTCACGTGGTTCATGTTCATAGTTTTGTTGATAATTTCCTTACTATTTTTTTTTTAGTAGTTAGGTTTGAAATCCACCAAGATAATTACAGGTGGAACATTGGGATTCTGAACATTCCTATGTTATTTTTGTTTGTTATTATAATTTTGGAATGGTGTGTTATTTGGTGGATTTACATTCTTGGGCTAGTTTTTTATGCCGTTTATTAAGGCGTTCATATTATGATTGAGGACGTTATGACCTTGTTACATTTCATTCGCTTGCATACTTTTTCGGCATCCCTCATGATCTAGTTGACGTAAACAAGTTTCTCATTGGTGTCACAGGTTCTATAGATGTTTTTTATTATAACTTGATCAATTCTAAGTACATTCTCATAGGCCTCCTCATATGAATTGTATATAAATTTATGCACCTCTTCTCAGGTTTACTTATTAAGGGCATGAGGAAAGAGTTCACATAGTTCCCATTAATCTATGTGAGGAGAAATGGTATAAAAATAAAGTATACATTGCCACCTAGCAATGAAGTGGGAAGCAAAATCATTAGGTTCTTGTAAAATGTGTAATAATTCACTTACATTAGTCTTTATGATCTTTCTCATCTCAAAAGACTTGAAATGCATTTATTAGTTAGTGAAAGGAATGGATAAAGGATTTGGGAAGGTGATAGTACAATCAAGTGAAATTACTTCAAAAGTCATTGGGAAGAGTTTAGCGACAATTACATTCTATGGGATGAGTTCTTGTATCATAATCGTGTATGCCTTGATGTGAGCATTAAGTTCCCCCTCTCCCTTTTATTTGAGAAAAACCTTCAAGGGATGAGGTAGGACATTAATATGAATATGGTAAAGTGGTTCCTTTGAGTACTCAACATATGTCCCCATTACACTAAATTCTAAGGTGGATGTGTCGGAATGGTTAGGCAGAGGAGGTGGAGTTACGTAGGTGTTTGGTGTAAAACTATTGGGGGAAAATGTTACCATATGACTAGGAGGTGTGAGATATATGGGGAAATATCCATCAATCTACACAAATTTAGATAACATATGGTAATATGTGCTAGAGTGTGTGTGTTCACATTGGCTGGTAGTATAGGCTATTTTCAAACCATCTTGGTGTTAATCATGTTCACACTCACTTATGAAGGTAATCTTGAATAGAGAGATGAGTTGTTATATTAACTAATTATAGTTGATTCTCATGTAGGTTTGTTTGAGCATGGATTTAATGATGTGATTTATTCCCCCAATTTTATCTTTTACAAGCTATTTTCTAGTTGAGGATAACTATGTTGCAAGCCTATATAACAAGCACTCCTCATCATACTAAAAACATAGATGTACAAAGAGAATCTTATGTGTTATTATAATTTGTTTTGTTGTGTATAATATTTGATGGTATTTTTTGTATTTTAGGAATGGTTGTATGGTTGTGGTAATGGTGTGGTGGAGTAGATCCTTGTTATGAGAGCATTCCACACTCGTCTATGGTATTAAAGAAATCTGTACTAGTCATTAATCTACCTAACTTCGTTGATTTGATCATATTTGATTAAAAATATATATGTTTTTTTGTGTCTTTATCTTCATTAAATTTGCATAGATTCTTCAAATCTTATATAATAAGTTAATGTTACATTTGCAATCCCAAGAGATTTCATGTATTGAAAGAAAAATCATTTAAATATGAACAACTCTCCTATCAACTCCAATGAGCTCCTAAAGATATTATAACCTAGTTCTATCAACATTCTATGTCCTAATGAGCTTGGCCTATGTTTTTTTATGAGATCTTTTGCATTGTATTCGATAAGTTTGTGGTACAACTTGGTCTTGGCTTGATGAGTTATTTTTTTGGGTCCTCGGTTCACTTCAACTCTCACAGTCTCCTTACTTGTTTAGTGTCTTTCTTAAATTTGGTAAACTACTCGATGAATTTATTCCTTGGTGATGAGCTCCCGTAACCTATGACAATTTATAAATGGGTCAACAAGGTGTCATTTGTGGTGAGTTCCTTAATATTAGTGATATGCTCACCTTGATAATGGTTTGTGTTTTATGTGAAACAAATCTACCCAATTTTCCCTGACTGGGGCTTGACTCGTCTAAGTCTCTCCATGCTCAACCATATATAGTCTCACCTAACTTTGAAGGAACTAGACTTCTTAACAACGAATGTATGAATGACACAACTCAGTAGACATCACTCCAGCTATCCTCATGAACTATGGTGTCTTAGGCAGCGGTCCCATGTAGAGGGAAAGGTAATATATTTTTAGCAGGTGCTACACAATTTTTTTAAGGAAAAATTAACAGCCTTGCAGTCCCATGTACTCTTAATATTTTCTGCAGAGCCATAATGTGCAAGGAATGATTTGAATAAAATGACTCAAAGAGAAGCAAATTTTAATAGGAAATAATCTTGAACCGTTACTCGGTTGACAGGTAGCCAAAAAAAAAGGAATGTAGGAAAAAAAATTATAGCCCCCACCCATTACAGCCACATAAATTGACCCTCCTATGCAACCACTGCTTCACCTTTTCAGGTGAAGATTCTATTTTATGCAGTTGAAAAAAATATATATGGGACCACCTGCACCTACAAATTTACTGTGTTTGCCCCTCGTGTGGGACCACTACCTTAAAATCCAACTCTTCTAAATTAGATCAACCCCAGCTCATTTAAAAAGTTTCTTCCACTTTACATATTGGCTCATTCCTCTACCAATCGAGCTCCCTCAACCTCCATTTTCTTCTACCTCAGTGTGGAAATGAGATCTTATTTAGGATTTGTTTTCTAATCAACATGAGATAGTGGAAGAAATATTTTTTTGTGGTCTGATTATAGAGAAAGTGATTTAGGGTTTAAGCCCCAATCATCTTTTTTTATGAGTAGTGCACACTCATTGGGTACTAGATTACATATATTATTGGCATCTCTGCTCATACTTCAGAGGAAGTATATATAAAGTATTTACATTTACGAGTAAGTGTTTAACTAAACTAGCGATCACCTTCGACTTAAGTAGCTGCGAGTAAAGGTCATCCACTCTGTTAAAGTCACTCAGGGCATGATCTTGACGTCAACCGATTTGATTCTCCATATTAGGTATCTTTTATTTTTTTTATCTGCCTTCCTCAATTCCAAAAACATAAAACACACTTCTTCCATCCCTATTCATAAAGTGGTTGGTGGCACATTGGTTGGTGAATGCGTATTAGACCCACAAGGTCGTTAATTCAAGTATCCTAGACATCCACTTGCCCAACTCATCTTAGCTCACATGATCAAGTGCCTCCATTGTGCTCGTTGAGCTTACAAAAAAAATTTGGAGGTAATTTTTTTTAAAATGAGGTTATTTTTAAAAAAATTTAAAGGCTTGGAGATTTTTTTATTGGAAGAAAATTGTTTTTATAAAGGGAGGCGATAATTTTTATAAGAGCAATATTAAAGGGCTCATTTTTGTTCAGAGCACATTTTTTTTAAAAGATATTTTTTTAAAAAAATTGCATGATTTTAAGTAGTTTGGGGGGTTATTTTAAAAGGCAATTTCTAATCACCACCATCACCCATAGGGGAGAGCTGGAGAATGTGCTATCCATATTGGCCGCGCATATCGGTTGTGAACCGCACATGTTGGCTATCTGATCTATATGTAGTTGACACCCCTATATTACTCTATATGGGGTGGGGGCGCCCACATAGAGAATGGAATAGATAGGTGGGTAGATAGGTAGGGCCCCCTTTCTATATAGGGTGGTGTAGGTAGGTAGTTTGTCAGGGGGAGTGCCCTCTGTACTCTATTATTTGGGTCAAAAAGTGATTTTTTTACCATTTCAAAGGTCGTTGCAAAGGGTAATTTTTGTTTGGCATTGGGGGTGTCACCCATAAACCCCTCTTTGTATCATGATAGGGGTGTTATCCCTCAACCCTATCCTACATTGTAATAGGGAGAACATTAGGGGTGCTACCTTCAAACCCCACAAGAGGTGCCACCCCTCAAACCCACTGACAGCTACCACCCCCAAACCCCCGCTCCCCAACCTATTGTGTAGAACTTATGGGTCACCCTCTCTACTTGGTGGAAAATTCTTTTATGTGTCAAAGACTGGAGGGTGATGTTTGGTCTGGAAAAGTAATTAAACCTCCTCATAGGTAGACAATTGTCATCTTCCTTCTCTTTGTGTTTTTATCATAGATACTCGTCCTGACATATATATTTTTTGATTAGAGGTAAAAGTTAGGGTTGAGGGGACCCTACCCCCTTACAAAGAGTTAAAACATACTTACATATTGGCCAAGTATTTACCTTAAAAGGCCATTCTTGACATATTTGCTTTGTAGTCTAAGAATGATATGTTGTTCTTTGAAGTTTGTACCATTCCGAAGGATGTGGTAAAATTTGTGGAAGAGAACAAAAAACTCAATAGGTAAAACTCTCTTATTTTCTTCATCTTGTGTACTGTGGATGATATGATATAATCCATGTAACAAAAACTTGATAGTTTGCATAATCACCCTTATATTATGGACCTTCATACAAATGCTCCTAGTCCACTTGTAGCTATTGTACCCCTATCCATTAACCCTGATTTATTAGTTTATGAGTTTGCCTCTACACCTAATGCTCCTATTGTAACTATTGTTACTAATCCTTTTGTGTTTGTTAGTACATATTCTACCTTTGAATGTGTGTTTATTGTAGTTACACACTTTGTGTATCTCATTTTAGCTACTTCTACTTACATGCATGACTCCTTGTAGAAGCATACTACTGCATTTGGTTCTCACATGCTTTGATCTATGGGATTTTTTGGCAGAGGTATTCGTAGACATTCACGGGGTATTAATTTCCCTATTTAGCCTGTTTAGTGTCGTTCTCACTGTGACATTAGTTACAAAGAAGGTAATTCATTTAGATCATTTGATGACGGAGCTCTTATTTTTCTTCGCTCAACTCTTCATGAGGGTCATGATCTACATACGAGTTCTGCAACACCTTTACTCGACCCTAAGAAACCTAATATTTTAGTAGTCAAGCATAATCGACTTAGCACACATTATGATGTTTCCTTGCATGCTTTAGTTGTGCACTTTGCACCGAATCATATGCAAACCTCTTCTTCAACCATCTGTGTTTGTTTGGGATGGATCTTTGATCACTTATGGTGGAAATCTAAGTATTCATTGAGAGGGCACTAGAAACATGATAACTCCACCATTTAGCTTCTTAATATTCTCATTATTCGTCTCGCATTATAATGTGCCTTATTGTTTGAGCTATTTTCTTTAACATGTGTATAGCTTCTCTCCTCTTCTAAACGGTGTCCTTTAGAGATTGATAAAATTATGGAGATTTATGTGTCACTTGGTGATGTTATTTATATGGGATATTTTATAGGCACACTGAGTTTATAAAGCCATGGAGTTTTTTTCATGTAGTTGTGCTCCAATTTTTGACACTTTTATCTCCTTGAGTTGCATTAATTTCCGATCACCACCAGGGCCATCTTCTTTAGAGGTGTATTGTGTCTGTATTTTTGGCACTTTTTTAGGCATGTTGACAGTCCCTTTTATTGTGGAGATAGTCTGGTGAATCCCAAAGTCATCTTATTAGGGTTTGATTGGTTGGTTTTGACCACTTCTACAAATTTGTTGCATTAATCCACCCATTCAGTAATATGGGAGGGTGTGGTGCAAATCCCACTTTTAGATCTCATGTCCTTTCCTTGGTTTTTGTTCTTGGTTTGTGATATACCATTTTTGGCAATAGATCGAATTTAGTTTGGTGATTATTTGCATTATAAACACCGTTTATGACAATATCCTTCAACTTTAGTATGTGAGCTTTCCCTATTTCTGAAGTGAAGCTATTTTGTTGTATCACAGTGTCAGTTATTTGTTTTTGTGTTCGAGCAGTGGATCCAGACCACAATGAAAACCAAAAATATTCTTCAATAGAGTGTATGAGTTTTTGAGCCACGCTTCTTGGGATGGCTTGCAACTTGATATTTTTTTTAATTATTGGTAAATAGTTTTTTGAAAGGGACTATACCCTTAAACAAGAAGGCTCAAAAAGCCAGATGTGTACAAATAAGGCATAAAGAAAAAGATCAAGATCGAGGTAAAACATGAATGCCCAATAGCAGGAAACAACTTGCTTAGAATAAAACCTAAAACCAACAACAAATCAACATAAAAACAAATGATTTATAGTGACCAAATATTTGTTGCTTGATAAAGAAAGCGAAGCATTAATAAACAGTCGAGCAACACTAGGAAACTAACAAGGCAAAGAAGCGGTATTCTTGGAGAAAAGTTTTTTCTTTTTACGCATCGTTATCCAGCCTGTAGAAGCCTCCGTAATTGGAGAATTAAATGAAGGAGGTGTATTTTCCTTATCCTCCATAGATCCAATGGGGACAGCGGAATCATTATCTTCTTTTGTATTTTCCTTTCTGTCGCCAACTGAATGAGATTCTTTGACGCATTCAACAACTGGAATTTCTGAAAGAGGGGTTTCTGGGACAAAATCATCTTCAGTATCTGTATTTGAATCCTCTTTGGCTTCGAAAATTAGGTGTTCTGGGAGTGCATTTTTCCACCAGTTGTTTTTTCCATTTTTTCTCTTTTCCATTCTACAAACATCAGCAGTGTATCTGGTAGCAAAACACTTTCTGCACCTAAAGGGCAAGCCTTCATAATCTAATGATTATGTCCAAGTTCTATTTTGGAATTTAAGCTCTATATTAGCAAGGATATTTTTGGATGTGTCAAGCTCAATAAGGATTCTGGTGAAGGTTGTGTGCGTGAAATCAGTGGTTTAGGGGTCAATGAAAAGGATATGACCCAAAGTATTTCCAATAGCGGTTAGACAAGTACGGTCCCAAAATTGGAGTGGTAAATGGGGCAGTCTAATCCAGACTGGTTTGCAAGCAAAGGATTCAGTGAGTGGGTTAAAAGATGGGAACCAGGGTTTCAAAACTAGGTAGTGGGATTGAGAAGCCCATAATTTTTTAGTTATGACTTCCTTATCCCTAATCGAGGAAAAAACAACAATAAACATACCTTTCGCACATGGATAAAGATCTAGCTTACTAGATAGAATCGAGATCCAGTGCTTTGTAATCCAGTCATGAAGGGTAGATAGGTTTGGCCAGAGCCCGCTAAATCTCCCAATCAGGGCATGCTCTTGGTAGAAATGCTCTGAATTGAGGACTTCATCCTCAAAAGAAACGCTAGGGTTAGTAACTGCAGGGGTCATGGGTGTGACGGGACTCGTCCCTTGCGTGAGACTCCTGCCCTATACAATATCCTTAAATGTAGTGAATCTGTTTGAGTTATTATTCAGGACATGATTTACATCATCCCTGGTATCCGGAAACCCTGTCATAGTGATCTTTGGGTGTAGATCCACTAAAGAAGAGTGATTCTTAGGTTGCAGAGGAGACCCACCGCCTACTGTTGTACCACTGTTACCATCACCATTAGCAGCAAAGGGTGATCGAGCCTTCTGTATAGGGGTCAGTTGAGATCCATCCCCATGGGAGGATCTAGCAGGGTTAGGATTTGAAGAGGCCGCCTTAGCGCCACAAAAAGCCTGGTCAATCCACAAAAGAACTTGTTCTGCCTGTGCGTCTTCGTCAACAATGCCTCTGCCAGATTTCTTACAACCATGGCCGCTGAATGTACCAGTTAGGGTTCGCAACCGTTTAACCATTTAGGGTTCGCAGAGATTTTCACAGGGTAGATGTACTAGTTTGTTGTATTTACTAGTTTGTGGGTACCTTGTGATGACATATTTTCATCAATGGTAACTCTTTTTTTGTTTCTTGATTACTATTTTTTATGAGTGAGCCTTGTGAATATTACTAGTTCCTATTTGACTTGGTGGTTATAATGACTCGACATCTATGTATTCTGATAAGATGGATTGGCTAACATAAGGACACTTAGATTTCACTGTGTATTTGTAAACGAGTTCCTATTCAGGCATATTCACTAGCACCCATTAGTCTTTAAGCTTCCTTCTTTCTCACTCCTCGTTTTATGCTTAAGGTAGGGTGTTGGCATGTACGTGTTCACACTTTTTATAAGTTCAGGTTATTTTTGAACTAACTTAGTGTTAACCATGTTCACACTCACTTAGGAAGGTGAGCTTGAATTAGGGAGATGAGTTGTTATATTAATAACTTGTATTTGATTCTCACATAGGTTTGCTCGAGGGTAATTTTAGGGATTAGAATTATTCCCTAATTTTATCTTTTACAAACTATTTTCTAGTTGAGGATAACTATGTTGTAAGCCTATACAATAGGCACTCCCTTTTGTACTAAAAACATAGATATATAGAGAGAGGCTCTTGTGCATTATTGTAATTTGTTTTGTTATGTGCAATCTTCAACGAATTTTTTTTGTAATTCATGAATGGTTTTATGGTTATGGTAATGGTGTGCTAGAGTAGATCATTATTATGAGACTGTTCCACGCTCCTATAATATTTTAGAAAGGTGCCTTTGAAAGAGAAACCTACAAACTATTGGGTAGGATGGATACATGACGTCAATGTACATGTGGACAAAATTTGAAATGTGTGAAGGATTGAGAAGAACTAATAATAATATTGGGAATAACATTTGAGGTGGCATTATCGAAATTCCCTTGAGTGGAATATAAATATAATGAAGGGGCACCCATACCCAACATGTCAGATCCCATAAGGAAGTCCCATAGATTTGGCTACATCAAATAGTTGGGTTGATGATATTGTTGTGGTTGTTGGACATGAGTGGCGGGAATATGCCTTAACTGTTCACAGGATATCCCACATTCAAACCAAACTAACTAATAATATAAGGGGGTTGTGTTGCCAAAATGAGCACCCTATTTTATTTTTAGGCAATAAGTTACAAATTCAAAACTTGAAGGCTTATGATCGTGAAAACTATGTATTTTAAGCACCTTGACATCTTAAAATGTATTAAAATAATGTGCACATATTATCTCCATGATTATACATGTAAATTAGACAAAACTTGATCAAAATCATGTGTTTTCCCCCCGAAATAGGTCGGTGACATCCAAATAGTTCATTCTCTTAAGAATCCAGACCATCAAATTTAATCAGGTCACAAAAAGGGACACATGATAGTTGCTCATCACTTGTTCACCTAATGTTTTAGTCCCATATGCACCATGAGGAGGATCATATCCAGGTTTATATACAAAGTGGTTGTGAATGGCAGGTGGAGCTAAGGCTCCACATCATATTTTACATGACCTAAATCCAAGTTGAGTTGTGTCATCGAGGTCACAAGCCGGTCGCCAAGTTTGGAAAAAAATTGAGAAGTCTTAAAAAATAGGCTAAGGCATCGAAGGTGTGAGGTAGACATGTGGCAAAATATTAGTGATTCACAATCCTGGAAATCAACTTAAATTGACTAAGATATAAATGGGTGCAGAGATTGTTGAAAACTTGAGAGTTTCACTGATCATATCAAAGGCGTGTGCAAAGATGAAAATGAAAACACAAATCAGTAAATAGTCCATATGGACCAATCACAGGTCACAATGGGCTCGAGATCAACAAACATGCTCAAATAAGTTCGAGCAATCTCGAGAAGAACCAAGAGAAGTTGAGGATCAGCGATTGGTCCACGTGGTCCAATCACGAGTCACTAGAACACTCGAGAATGCGAAGATATAAGTAAGGGAAGTTTAAAGGAAAAAAGAAACCCCATGAACATAAGAGGTCGTAACCAATGAGAGGTGGATATGTGGCACCCCCTTTGATAGGCAATAGAGATAAGATCACTAATAAGGAAGCAACACATGGTAAAAGGGACTACGTGCTTAAATTGGACGACCTCATCGTTGTCAATTGTGTTAAACGACTTGGGAATTTTTTATTAGTCACAACTTATATTTTGGAAAGGTCTTGACGAGAACTACGTGTTGGAGGTGGTTTTGGGTCACAACATGTGTGGTTTGAGCCATAAAACATGATCAAAGGGGCCCACAACCGTTTTTCATATTTGATTTTTATGGCCATGATCTGGATCAATTTCTTTTCCTCGTATCTTTTGATCTAGAGACCCTGTTTGCCTTCATAATGTACATGATTAGAAAGATCTTGATCAGAGATTCAATGTGGGACCATTTTTAGAGGGAATGGTTTAGGGATCAAAGAGAACTCAGTGACAAAGTTTTGGGCCCCTTTTTGGGTTGTTTTCTCAATCAAATGGCGCCCAAATTAGTTACAAATGGTTTTGAGTAACCCCAACAACCAGAATTAGAGTTTTGTCTTGTGCAACCCCCAACTCTAAATGATCTAATTTACATGTTCTGAAAAATATTTGGAACCCAAATTTGGTTTGAGCACTAAATGTTGATTGGTCATTTGATGGTTGAAGTAGTGGGTGATTCACTTAGTTTATGGACGTGTTTTGATTTCTTATCTTCTCTCATTTCTCTATATATTGCAACTTAACTCCATATGTAAAAAAATGCTCTCCCGAACATAAAGTTACTATGCTAAAATGGTGTCGAACATTATGATTTAGATACCTCTAATTTTGAGTTGTCTGATGTGTTCAATGCCTTCCTGATGATTGAAACAATTTTTGTATATTCACAATTGATAATATATGGTTAATTGTGGCTTATATCTATCCATTAGCTTGTGTTATTTCCTTCTTACCTTTTTGTTAGGTTATTTCACGATGTGTGTGGATTATATTTGCATGCTTCTCTCTTTTGTGTCAATCATGCATGGAATCAAAGTTTGACTTTGTGGAGGTGAAATGTGGCTTGTTTCTACCCTCTTGGCCTTGCATGTGTCTTCTTATTTCCATCTTAAGGAGAGAGATCCACTTCTAAATTTGGTGCAATCACCACCCCTCTTAGCTTAGTTCATGTTTTTCCCTCATCCATTTTCTCGTGCAATCAATAAATTAGTGTTTAGTGGTAGTTAGTGGTTGGCATTAGAATAGTTAGTGTAGGAATTCGACCTTCTCCAAAGGTATGCCCCATGGAGCTAAGGTCCCACGACTTGGGTACATTCCCATGTTTAAATGAGGTACTAATCTTGGCCTCTTCTAGGGTGTTATCTCAAGTGATGACAATTTTTGGCACTCCCAATGGGAACAATTGAGTCATTTTCATCTCATTTATGATTAATTACACTAAGATTGGTGTGTGTCTTAGTGATAACTAGCCTTTGGAGAAATCATATCAACACCCCTGACAACTCTATTGGTTCATATTTGACCCATTTTCTCATTTTTAGACCATTTTTTCCCATTTTCTCATCAATTTTTCTATGGATGGTGTGAGTACACATTAAGGATTTTTTTGGCTTTTAACAAATCTTACAAAGATGAATGGGAAATGGGATCATGCTTATTTCATAACAAGGGTGTACTCGAGACAGAATGTCGCTACATCATGGAGTGCATAATTTGTTTTGACACTTGTATAAGTCTAAAGACAACTTGAGTGTAAACAAACTAATTGACTTTTTTGAAAAGGTAAGGCTAAATAAAACAACAAATTTATTCATTAATATCCATGGTAGAAGATACAATGTTGAAAAATTATTGAAAATGTCACAAAACTAATAAGTCAATGCTTATTGAGGTCAATTGTGTTTGTGTAAAACACCTTTGTTTCAGCTCTTGGTCACATATATTGGTTGGTCTCATGGCATTAAAATATTTCATTGATACATTTATCTTCTCCTAAAAGCTTTCTTTTCTCTTTCTTCTATTAGAAGCTTCCTTTTGTGTAGAAACTTCTATCATTGTACTCTATTATATCTAATACAATATTGTGTTTAACATCTATGGTCATGACTAAATCTTTATGTCTTTTCCATTGCCGTAATTTTTCTCATATCACTCTCTACTTAGCTTTTGCTAGTTACAATTCTACCATTGAAGTAGATTGGATATCGTGATGTCAATTTTGCAAGCTAGCGATTAAATGATCCTCTTATGTTTTTGTTTATTTCCTTTCAACTTCATTCAATGTCAAACATCATGTTAATTTTTTTTTACACTTTAATATCTCATTAATTTCTCGTCAACCTCACTGAAAGGATGTCGATAATTGATTGCCTGTTATTTCCAATTATCATAATTTTTTTCATATCACTCTCTACTTCACTTTTGCCAGTCACGATTCTACCATTAAAACATATTGGATATTGCGATGTCAATTTCACAAGCTAGCAGATAAATTAGCCTCATACGTTTTTATTTATTTCTTTTCAACTTTATTCAATGCCAAACATGTGTTTTTGTGCTTTAATATCTCATCAATTTCTTGTTGAGCTCACCAAAAGGACATCAATCATTGATTACCTGTTATTTCCACTTATCATATTTGTGTTCATATCTCTCTCTACTTAAATTTTTCTAGTTAGAATTCTATCACTTAAGAAGATTATATATCACAATGTCCATTTTGCAAGCTACCAAATAATTTAGGTTCTTATTTCTTTATTCCCTTTAACTTATTTTGATGCCAAACATCATGTTAATTTATTTTTGCACTTTAATATCTCTTTAATTTCTTGTTGTGTTGACCAAAAGGATGTCAATAATTGATTTCTTGTTATTTCCAAGTATAATTGGGCACTAATGTTTTTTATAGAGATAAACGATGAATAGGCCACCACTAGTAGAAACTAGATATATTGGGGACCCCACGGATCAAACCTCAGACTGAGAGTAGAATACACAATGTGGGCCAATTCTAATAACTCAGTCATAGCCCTCAGGTGAATCCAGGGCACACACATGGCCCTAGTTCTGGGTGTGCTATTGCATGTGTTAACCAAGGGGATTTAAACTCAAAACCTTAGACTTGTTAGTTTATTTATTTGCCAATACATCATAACCCCAATTGGGTACCGATGTTTATATAAGAATTTATCCCTGGTTATGCTGATAAGCATATATTTTACCCAGTGGAGGGTACCCAACTCTGACATGAGGTAATCAACGATTATGGTTAAATTTTGCATTAAAATACAGATGACACGTGTATGGATCAAATTTTTCCATGTGACAGTGTAACTTATATTAAAAACACATTTCAAAATTATATTGTCGCCTTTGTTAGTGTTGTTGCTTGTCTTTTTCCCGGCCACCACTTTTCTTTGTGTTAGCTCTCTTTAGGACTGCATTTAGATCCAACATGCTTGAAGTTCAAAACTTTTCCATTTATATATGCCTACTGGTTATTTTCTTTACAAATTCCATGGCTAGAATTGACAAGAAATCAACAACTTCAACATAGAGTAAGTACATTAGATCATAAATTAAGAAAAAAGGAATCTCTTTCAAACCTGTACATTACACGATTCACTTTGATGTTTTTATTAGTAAAAATGCCTCCTTATAATTAAGAGAGTAATTTACTCTTAACAAAGTAAGAAATGATATAGAGTCTCAGTCTAAAACTTTTGATTTGGTAGATAAGATTTGCCTATTGCTCATACAACCAATTGCTTGAGGGGCTTAATTATTGATGATTGTTCGAACATCACATGTTTTCTTGCAATTAATCAAGCTTAAAACTAAAAGGGGGCTACAAAGTGCTACAACAAGCAAACATTGCAGTTGGATTTTGAACTTGGAACATATTGAATTTTCCCCATTTTTAAATTTTGGTCCCTTTAAGTGTAAATTGCACTCGCGTGAGTAATGAATAAGACTAAGATGATAAAGTGGAGCATATATACCAACCTATTAAAAATTATAAAATTAAACCAACCCATCAAAGTTAGAATATTTAAAAGTGTTATGGTTTTACTTCTACCTATGTTGAAAATTGGAAATAACCATCCCTTTTTAAACCCTCGAGAGGCCATCTTATCCATCAATGTATAAATAATCTCCTCTTTTAGAGAAGAAGTATGAATCCCTTTGGCTACCATGAAAAAGACAATGTCTGACATTAATACATTTCCCACATTTAGCTTTTTTATCTTTTCCATCTCATATTCCTAACTCGTGCAAATTGTTTCCTATTTGGTGCTACATGGATATCTCATGAACCACTCCATTTTTACCTTTCTAAACTAATGCCAATATTATGTTGTACAAATTCAAACATCATCTCTCATCCCCAAAATATTGCACTGAATGGACCTACTATAATGTTTATTGTTGATGTTGACCCACACACCTCAAAGCCTTTGAAGAAAATAAAAACATTTTTTCTTACATTGGGTATTCTTTTTAAGTTAAGAAAATTATGATTTATGATGCCCCGAGCTTACTCAACAAAGGATTTCATGCCAAACAAACATGTTTAACTCCAATATTCCATGATGGAAAAGGTAAGTCTAATTAGTCATTATAACTAATAATTGTGCACGAGAGGTGCAACGGAGCCTACGAATGGGCTCGCCAACATTACCACTGAAAAAGCATAACCATTTGCACAATGCACAAGCCTATTAGAGGAGGCAACACGATTTTGAAATGTCTTACCTGATTCCAAATTTGAGCTCTTTGGAGGCTACCAAGGGACCACAATGTCTTGTACCTATGGGGCAAGCCTTAAGGGATTGACCTTGACATCCACATTCTCCTTGCTCTCAGAAGCTTTGTAGATTCTCATTCACCATTGCCTACAAATAAGAAGCTAACATATATATGAGTCTATCAACTTCTGCCCTTGCCCACCATGCCCTCTAGCTCATCCTCCTTGTCTAGCTTATCCTCTCTACTAAGAGACAACATACTGTCAACAAATCAATCAACGTTGTTGGATTTGTGGATGTATATGCCCTTCAATTGGTGCTTAGGTACACGAAGGAGAGCTTCTGGCCAAGTTGCTCCTTTAGCTCACTCATAAACATTCCCACTGAAAAGCATAATCAAGACCTCGACTATCGAAAAGTAGGAGAAACAACTAATCATATTTTGAAACCATCCTTAATTTCAACTTTCACATGTTATAACAAAAAACTATCTCTACCCTTTGCCACATTAGACCACTTACCACCTAGGTTTTGTCAAATGAAAATATGACAAGGATATCTAAATGTGTGTCAGACAACTCTTAAGTTTAACCCTGTGGATAAGCTTTTTCAATTCCAACACTTTGTTTACAACCTTTCGTCAATAAGGAAGTCCAAATCAGGAGGAAGAACTGGTAATAAACATTTTGGTTCACCTTCCATGCTTATGTTATTAAAACACATAACAATGTGATTGCAGTAATCCCTAAATCCCTAAAAGTTGTAGATTCAATAAAAAGTAGGGCTTTTCAAATTAACGAAATTAAGATAGATTTAATATTCAACAAAATATTACATTAAATAGACGATACAACAATAATAAGAAAAAATGACATGTGATCCATATATAACTTATAAAAATAAAAAAGAAGATCATGTATATTCCCTCCAATAATTTTACCAACCCTTAAATTCTGCTACCTCAATCCCGCTCGTCATAATAACCCTTCCCCCATTCATTGTTTCACTTTCAATCCATCTAACTTCAATATCTTCTAACACCTCCATATGGGGGTATCCATTACAATAGTAGGACTTGATACGTGCCGTCTATTCATAGGCAGCCTCAGCCACCTATAGTTGAGCATTGAATTTTGAAACCCTCGTGTTTTCTTCGGCGGTCGGTAATGAAGGTTTCTGCGTGCTCCCTATTGACCCTCTTTTACTTCTTGTGTGTTTGGTCGTTTACTTCGTCACTTGGTGAAAACAACTGTTTCATTCTTTGTAGCCAGAGTTACGATTTAGCCCTTTGATCTTATGCATTTTAGGTTTGTCAACTCTGGACGATGAAGTGAACTTGTAAATGGTGGGCGGGAACTGAGTTGACATTATAGTCGGTTGCTCATCATTACCACTCTTATACTTTCTTTCTACCATATATTTCGATAATGCTTATTCTTTAGGAAAAAACTGTTTGCAGGCATTATTTCTCTGCTTTTTAGTTTTTTACTCTATCAGATTGTATAAATTATACTAATTCTTTTGTCCGTGTGGTTAGCTGTGCAGTGTTCTGCTGTACGAATTCCTTTGGTGTAATCGTTTGGAGAGAGAGTCCTTAACACCATGTATGGAGGTGGTGTGTACTTTTACCATTTCTTTGTATTTAATGACCGGTTGGACTTCCAAATATATTTTGTATTGTTTTGTGTAGTAGTAATTTGTGGATTTGTTTACTCTTCCTTAATGTGACAATGAGAAATTGTTTAAGAAGTTTTGGCAAATTTTCAGAAAGATTTGGCAATTAATCGTTTATGTTCAATATATTTTTAGAGAGTCATACATGGCTGTCTATGTTTGTTATGACTTCGCTAGGTCATATTTGCATCATTGCTTCTATTATGCTAAATGTACCTAGGGTTAATGGACGGAAAAATTAATGGCAAGATGTCAACCAGCAGTTGGTGTTAACTGACCAAATTGGGATTATAAAAATATGACATGAATTTCAAAAATCAAATTTAAGCATCTACTTTTCTGCCCATAGTCAAATTTCAATGTTTCTGCTCCAAGCATATTCTTACGGGTAGAAATTTGAAATAAATCATTTTTCCCACACTCTTTCTTCTTTTATCATTCTCCTTTGTTTGATTCAATCATGAAAAGTCATTCCTACGTGCACATAATTGTAATTATTTATGCATAAAAGTCCTTCCTGTTTTTGATTACTAGTTTTATGTTAGAATATGCGCAGAGGGAAAGAATAAAGAATGATTAGAATGTACAAAGAACGGACGAAGAGAAATTGAAATGCACACATTATCATTGTGTGTCCGTCATTTTATTATGTGAAAGATGGTTACAAAATGGTTGAAGTAGTTTCAACTGTTTATTAGCTAATATCTATGTTGCCAGGAAACGGAAACGGAAACGGAAACGAAACGCGGAAACGGCAATTTTCAAAAAACCTTGGATACGAAACGTCGATGGAAACGTCCATACAATATATTATTAAAAAATAATTTTATAATTGTAGACCATAAGAGATAATTGATAAAGCACTCAAAATATTTTGAATTCATTGAAATTTGAACTTCTAAGTTCTAAAGAGTCATCATCCAACATGGTTACAATTTCAATGATTCACATATACATAATAATAATCTAGATTCTAGAATATATCATCTAGATTTCCTCATAGTCATAATCATCTCCATGAACACCACTAGCACCGACATTTCCACTCCCACTAGCTCCACTCTCCCTCCCTTCTGCAAAAGATCTTGATTCTTCTTCATCAATACCAAGCAGTGAAACTTGGCTAAGAGTTGCAGCAGAAGCATCAAAGTCGCTAGTCTCAGGATCAATATCCCAAAGTTTGTTGGGACCTCTAACATAGGCTTCACTCTTGTGTGATAGAATGTGCAAATTGGAATGCACATACACTAAATCCTCGGCCTTCTTGGATGCTAACTTGTTCCGTTTGGCTGAGTGGATGAAGGAATATGTACTCCAATTCCGTTCTGCTAAGGAATTGCTAGCCACCTGTTACAAAAAAGAAGTTAGAAATTTTCAATTAGTAATACTATAGTATTAATTTACTAAGTACGAACATACATTTTTAATTAATAAACAAACTTTTGATTCCATTTTAATATTTGGTACCTGTGAAAGGATTTTAATGGCAACAGGTCGCAGCCACTTGGCATCATGGCCATGTGCACACCACCACATGCATGGGGTCATCTTGTACCTGTCAAGTGTTGCATCTATTTCACCCATGCTAGTATTAGATGAAGAGACAAAGAGCGTCATTTCACAGTGGACTGTACTAGTTACATCTGGATCAGGAAAAAGCCTTCGGAATGCTGCCTTAGCTCCACTTGCAACTTCATGGTCATCATATGGTTTTTGCCTACCAGGTAGTGCAAGTATTTCACTACTATAAAATTTGGGATTCAGGGCATAGGCTAGGAGATGCAATGGGGTGGTCATTTTATTCCACCTTCTCATGATCACGTTCTTAACTTCACTGTAGAATTTTTCTTCAGGATCCTGCTCTTTTTGTTGTATGATGTCTCTAATTTTTTCAAGCATAGAGTCAATGCCATCATAGATCTCCCCTATGCAAGCATTATCCGTGTCTGCATATCTAATCATAGATAAAATAGGCTCAGTAAAACTAAGCATGTATGCAACCTTTGCCCACCAAATATCAAGTATCACTGATTTTATTTTGATGGCTCTTTCTGTGTTTGATTGCCTCCACACGGACCAAACATCATCAATCACCATAAGCCTTAAGGCTTGCTTTACCTTCACAAGTCGTCTCAAGACGAGCGTGTGAGAGGCAAATCTTGTTTTAGCAACCTATTAAAATAAATTAAAGCAAGTTAATTAAAAAAAAAAATTAAAAGGAATTCAATTGATAATTTGATATTTCATAAAAAGTTAGCAAATAAAAATTAGAAACTAGGAAATTGTTTGGTTACCTTCAGCAACTCCAATGTCGAGAACCTCCTAAAGATAGCTTGGGACATATGATGATTTGTGATAAACATTTGGATCTCATTTGCCTCTGTATAAACTTCCTCAATCCATGGTATTTTTCCAATCTTCTGCAACATCAAATTCAAGGAGTGTACTGCACAAGGTGTCCAAAAAATGTGCTCATATCTCCCCTCAACAATCAGCCCTGCTGCTCTACAATTTTTGGCATTGTCCGTGATGACTTGGACAACGTTTGCAGGGCCCACTGACTCAATAGCCTTAATCAAAATATTAGCAATAAATTGAGTATCTTTCACTTCACCCTCACAATCAACAGCCCTTAAGAACATTGCCCCTTTAGGGCACACTGTAACAATGTTGATTAGGGGTCTATTTCGGGCATCTTTCCATCCATCTGAAATGATAGATACCCCTGAGTCCTTCCATGAGTCCCTAATTGGTTGCAAAGAAGTATGTACATGGGCCACTTCTTTCACCAACAATGTGGTTCTGACCTTCTCATAACTAGGACTTTTATACCCTTTTGGTGCATCATTAATACCTCTCACCATTTGTTGCCAATAAGGTGAGCGCAACACATTGAAGGGCAGCCCACATGCATAAATGCATCGAGCAACCAACTCATCAGCAACATCCCTTTTCTCATTTGCAAATGCCTGCTCTAATGGGCCTTTGGAAATTCTCTTTCGTGACAAAGTCTCTCCCTCTGTTGGAGTTTCAACTGCAACTTGGATAAAAGGATGGTTTGATGGGTTGGGTGGTTTTTGTGAACCCCTATTTTGCAAAGGAGCTGTTTTAAATCTAGCTCTTGAAGCTTCCATATCAGCATCCTCTTACTCTTTCATATATGCCAATATATGTTTATGTTCAACCTTGTTACATTTTCTGATCCCCGTTCTTGATTTCCCCATTAAATGAGTTTTGAGTCGGGTATAAGAGGATTTGTATTGTATATTGCAATGATGGCATACCCAAACTTGAGAGCCACCACCAACAAGGTTCTCCACAATTTGCACATGTCTCCAAAGAGGAGCTCTAGGATCTACACCCCCACTTTGGCTTTCTTCCCCTTCCCCATGCCCTCCCACTGAAGCTGAACTAGATGCCATTGAATCAAACCTTCATTGAAAAATAAAAACATAAACTTAGATAACAATAAATTATTAAATAGAACCACACCCTACATATCCTATTCTGCTTTTGATCACCAAGTTCACTGTTTAGGCGCGAGGTGAGAGCATACACAGAGTTCGGATTTTTTAATTTAAAAAAACAAAATAAACTTTTTTTAAAAAACAAAAAAGAATTAAATTAAAAATCCCTACACATCCTATTCTGCTTTTGATCACCAAGGTCACCGTTCAGCATGCACAGAGTTCGGATTTTTTAATTTAAAAAAACAAAATAAACTTTTTTTAAAAAACAAAAAAGAATTAAATTAAAAATCCCTACACATCCTATTCTGCTTTTGATCACCAAGGTCACCGTTCAGGCGCGAGGTGAGAGCATACACAGAATTCGAATTTTTTAATTTAAAAAAACAAAATAAACTTTAAAAAAAAAACAAAAAAGAATTAAATTTAAAAACCCTACACATCCTATTCTGCTTTTGATCACCAAGGTCACCGTATAGGTGCGAGGTGAGAGCATAGACAGAGTTTGGATGATATTTATAATTTAAAAAAAGAATATATGTTTTTTATTTTAACACGCAAAGAAAATGTTACATTTTTTTTTTTTAAAAGCATATAGTTTTAAAATTACTAAATTAAATATACATATTGACATCATGATCAATGATCACGAATGATGTGTGCATAATGCACACATCATTCGTGATCATTGATCACATTAACATTTTCTTTAGCCAAATTAAAAAAAAAACTTGAAAAGTACCTAGTTTTTCCTCCTTGAAGTCAATCCCACCTTCCAAATCTGATTCGAAATTCCTCCTTGAAGCTGCTCCTTGATGTCTCTTTGCTCTTAACAATGCTAAACTCTTCCTTCAAGCTGCTCCTTGATGTCTCTTTGCTCTTCACAATGCTAAATGTTAGTTTAATAAAAATTGTATTCAGCAAGAGAAAAATGAGAGTGTGATTTAGAATGGACCCAAGAGGTCATTATATAACTTTTTTGGAAGTGTGGTTAGCAAGCTGCAGCCGCATTAGGGTTTCGCCGCATTTAATGCGAAGTATTTTTACCTTTTAAAACGTATTTTCGTGTTTTTAAACCGTATTTTCGTTTTTTTTTAAAGACAGGCGTCGGAAACGGCACAGGCGTTTACGGAAACGTTTTCCGCGTTTCCGGACCGTTTCCCCCGCGCGAAACGTTTCTGAAACGTTTCTAGGCCGAAACGCTGACCCTACCCGCGTTTCCTAGTAACAGAGGTTAATATTAAACTAACATTAATAAATAAGCCTTATCTCTAATACCCCCTCTTAAGGCTTATACTATAGGACATATTGATAGAAGATTAAAATAACAAAACCAAACAAGACCATGCATTCTTCATAAGCTTTCCCCTTTGAAAACAATGCACTGACCGGGTAGAACTCCATCAAATTGCCTCTTGACCTTCATAAAGGTATAGTTGCTGAGCTGAATTCCCGAGTTCCTAGTTTCGACCTCCCCGAACTCTCGAATCACAAAATCTCCTGAATTGTTGGACAACTATCCATACTGAGCTACTCTCACAGTCCTCCATCAAGTTGTCTCATGATCCTTGTAAGGGTAAATTCCCGAGATCCACAAACTCCCGAACTATCTGGATAGCCATCCATGCCGAGTTTTACCTACACTAGATTCCTTCACGTCTTCAAAGTTTTGGGATTCTTTTAAAATACGCATTCGCTATTAGTGAGTTCATCAATTTCAGCATCCGGTGGATTTTCAACTATGGCTTCATTTGGTTTGTCTTGGAATTTTCCCTTCATTTTTTTCCTCATGATCTTATCTATCTCTTGTAAAGTATTTCTTTTAATAACTTGATAATGTAAACTTTCTTCACAATTTTTTATCATTGGCTCCAAGAGTAACATCTTTGGCTTGTCACAAAATTCAAGATTCACAGTTCAGTCATTCCCGTGCGCTTGATATTTGAAAAATGCAACTAAAAAATGTGCCCTCAGGGTTTCAGCGACTGTATTTTGCCCCAGATATTTGTATGTTTTGCCCTTTTTCGACTGATCACAATCTGAAACTCTCTATTTCTGCCCTCAATCTTGTATTATTTAAATCAGTTGTTTTATTCTTCTGATTCACGACTGGTAATGACTGAGATTCGTGTCCTACGCAGGTATTATCTTCAGATTACTGGTATATCTGGTATATTTGTGACTCTTATGTGCTTTCAATCTATCTCATGCCCTTTTTCTAGTGACTGACTGCTCTTCAAAATTTGCCTCTGAAGTCTTGCTTTGAAATGACGGCAGATTTTGTGTCCTAAACACTCTGAAATTCGCAACTTTATTTATGCCCTAATCTGTGACTTTAAAAATGGTGGACTGGCTTTAATGGCAGAAATGTTGATTGTGCCTTCAACTTTGCCCTAACACTGTATATTCATCTGTATGTATTATAATAGCAGCAATAATGGCGACCAGTGCACCAGAAATCGTGACTGAAATAGAGACGTGGATGCTCTTGAAATGTTCGCTGTAAATCAGTTTGCAGGCCCTTGCGATGATTCTATACTCGAACTGTGCCCTAAGGGGACTGACTTGAACTTCTTCCCTTCTCTTTCTCCTTGCTTGCCCTGCTCTGATACCAATGTTAGAATATGTGGAGAGGGAAATAATAAAGAATGATTGGAATGTACAAAGAAGGGATGAAGAGAAACCGGAATGCACACATTATGATTGTGTCTGTCATTTTATTATGTGAAAGATGGTTACAAAGTGGTTGAAGTAGTTTCAACCGTTTATTAGTTAATATTAAACTAACACTAATAAAAAAGCCTAGATTAAGCCTTATCTCTAATATTTTACAAATTTTTAATGAAGAGCAAGCTCTTGCGCTGTGGCACATTCTTTTGAGATAAGCTTTATTTTCATTGAGGGAAAAGCATGAGTATGAACCACAAACCATCCCACCCAACTTCCCCTCATCCATTCCCCTGATCGGCCGCTAGATTTGCATGCATCATTGCTTTTAAATGCTTATGATTGTCATTTTCGGTATTTATTACTGAATATTTCTTCGTTTATCTATTAGACTGTCCATTAAAATGATACTTCCTCATCAAATAAGTTGTGCCAAGTTAATATTTCTCAAGGACATGGGCATGCAGTGAACCCATTTACTAGTTTCATGGTAAGCTCAAGATATGCTTATAGTCACTCAACACATCAAAATACATACAACAGTTTGTTTATTGTTCCGTAGAGAATGCACAATCTTTAGGTATTAAGAAAATGCTTCATTTGTCAGGTCCAACTTTACTTGTTCCTATTGTGCATGCAGAAATGGAAGAAGCAACTTTTTTCGCACACATTTGATGCAGTGAAAGAGTGGTATCTAATCACAGTCATTGTACTGATTGTCTTATGTAGACATAAACATAATTTGATATGAACACCGATATTATTGAAACAAAGATGTATTTGGCTACCCACCAATTCTTGATAGTCATCTGTCGACCAATGTAACAAAATCATTTGAGGCTTCCAGTTTAAACTGGCCTCCACAAGGGTCATCGTTGTATTACTATCTGCCATCTTCAATGTATCAAGTAGTCCTTTTTGCATACTTATGCTGAAAAATAATCACACCACTATCTGTTTGCAAGAATTTAACCTAAATGATATTATAGCAGACTTAACTCTGTCATGGCAAAAGTAGAACACATATCTAATATTACTTTATAATGCACTACATTCCCCAAAAGCTGTGCCAATGGGGAAGGAGGCTAGAGGGTGAGAAACCCAAATCGGTGGATTACAGTCGTTGTTCCTCCCCCCTACTAACAAATGCTTACGGTGCTTACATGTGCTGAGTGGGTCTCCGTACATTGTGATTATTGCCAAAAATACAAGGAAAAATGTCATGTTAGTGACTACTCATGGTGGTCATCTCGAGACGACTTAAGCATACACGAGTAAAAATCCCACAAAACCTCTTAAACCTACCATCTGAAGCCATGTCATTTGGACTCAATATATGGAGAATCTGTTTTTGCTGCTGGTTGTGACTGAAATGAGAATTGCAAGGACTATCACCTTCATCAAATCAACATCCCTACTAATAGTTACTTTCCTAGTAGACATGTCCATGAATTTGTATGCTTTTGATTGCTCATTATAGCCAACAAAGAATATTTTTTAGACTTTTATTGCGAATCTACGCAAACAACCAATTTTTAAAGAAACGTACCTTTGGTTTCTTGCCTGAGCATTTGTCTTGTAATACGATCCCCTGCACCATCTTGGATTGGCTCGTATTAAGAATATGGACAGTTGTGTTTACCACTTCTACTAAAAACTCCATAAGCATCCTATACCCCTTAGGATACATCGAGGCATTTCCATCACCACTCAAATCTTTCTCCCTGCAACTCCAATTTGTTGTGGTGTAGTGCAGATAGTTTGCTTTGCACTCCTTTTGCACAGAAATTAGTGAATGCTTCGTGACAAAATTCACCACCATCATCAGTACGTAGAAACTCAATTTTCAAATCGAATTCAACCTACAACAATGTTAAACTGCTTGAATTTTTCAAACACCTCACTCTCTTGTGTTTGTGAAAATACACTCACATCCTTCTACTGCAATCATCAACAAAAAAGTAGGAAGTATAGAGCACTAGATATGGGTGCTACATCCATTGATTTCCTCGACGTCTTTACCTTAATTCTACTCCAAACATCTGCATGCACAAATTTGAGATAACAGGTGGCCTCCATGCGATTTCCTTTAGAAATGCTTTCCTGCTCTGTTGCCCATCCAAACAGGGTGAACACATCTTTTTCTTGATATGAAATGAATGCAAGCTAATAGCAACCATATTGTTTTTCATAAGCAAAGAAAGATATATTCCATTGACAAGGGCTTTACCTTTACTCTCCTTCTCAACCAAATGCTTATTATCCAAAATACAACCTCCAAGTGCCCTGATTAATAGACAACGAATCAGACCAGTAACATAAAAGATATTTGAAATTTGAATTTCTTACCCTCCTTCAAGCTATCTTGACATTTCCACGACCATTGACAATATGCTACCTACCATTACCAAGTGTGTCCAAATTGCTCGTCTGAGTCTTAAACAAAATTCACAAATTAATTATGCTTACATTACAACTAGCACCTGAATCAAAGATTTAAATCTCTTCTTGAATGATTTCATTGGGATACCATTAAGGCACACTCCTCTTCATCAACCAAATTGATGTATGCTGCTTTCCTCTTTTTCCTAACCATGCCAAACTTGTCCCACAATCTTTTTTTGGTGTAACTATTCTTTCCACAATAAAAACACCAAATATTAGACTTAGAAGTATTATTATTTGATGTCGTTGAAGATTTTGAAGAAAATTGTGGATTGTGCTTCTTTTCCTTGCAATTTACTAGCAAAGGACTCTTTGAGGTTGACTTTTTCACCGTATCAAACTCTGTATTCCAACTGTCCTTACGCAATAGTTTGCTGTACAAGTTGTCAAAACTTATATCATCTTTTCTAGGAGTTTCATTGAATGTTTCAACAAATGTACTAAATGAAAGAGGAAAATTTTGAAGAACAACTACTACCTATTCTTTGTCATCTACTGTTTGATCAATGGACGCTACTTGAAGCTTTGTCTTAAAACTTCAACAAATGTTGTTGAAGAGATTCCTCTTCTTGCATCTTGAATGAAAACATCAAATTCCTCAGTTAACATGCTTGTGAAATATAAAAAAATTCATACTTGTCAAGTTCTTACTCACCTCTGCAGCATATTTAAAACCTGATACTATGGCCAACATTTCATTAGTAATAGATAACACGAACAACATTGAAGCTTCCCTATTCTTTTGAAGAAAGTCCTTATCTTGATTTAATGCATTTTTAAAAATTCTCAGGCAATTCCTTATTGGTAACCTCATCCAACTCATACACACAAATATGCTCAGCATCTCGTGTTTCAGAATGGTGAAATTTTGACCACTTAACCATTGAGAATCCGACACCATGATGTTATTCAAATTTTTTGTTTCCATAATCAGCAATAACCACTAAACCCTGAGGCAATCAAGACATACTGAATATTAGATTTCTGCCTTTATGATTCAGAAATTTACCAAATCTGATTTTTTTATATGAAATGAAACTCACCAATTTAGGCTGAGGTTGAGTGCTGTTATCTAGAGCTGGAATTTCTCAAAACCACCTTGCAAATCGTGCCAAATACTCAAAAACATAAAACTGTAAAAATCTTCCACAAGTGAATTGTTAAATTTTGTTAAAGTTAAAAAATATATTTTCATTCAGTCCGTATGTTTCTGTACTATCTCATGCATGTATGTTTTCAGGAACTGCGCTAGCATGTACAACAAACAATCAAAATTCTGCCTCCAAACCACATCAAAATGTGTTGGAATTTGTGGCGGTTTTTCCTCTATCAGACTTCTAGGGTTTTGGTATCGATTACAGGTCTGTTCCATGAGCATTTGATTATACAATCCCTTTTCTATGCCTCTCCTTCTGATCCCTTCTTGTATGCCTCTCCTTCTGTTCCCGAAGTTCTCACACATCTACAACTCTGATACCTTGAGAGAAATACAAACAAAGGAGAAAATTTGAGAAATGGAGAGAGAGGTTTGCTGTACCATAGAGACCAACCAAATGCCAGCTACTATTTAGTTACAAAGTTAACTAATGCACTTAACCTTATTACAACTTTTATAAAGCACAATGTGATATTTTCTATTCTGTATTTATTTCCTATGTCGATGTACTTTTATAATACAAGTACTTGACTTACATATATGACTATTATCTTAAATATTCTAACATAATCATACAAGGAGGCATTATATTAGAGGCTCATTCTCAGGTGAAAAGCTTTACAAGCGGTTGTAAATCTTGACAAGTAAGCTATAATTGTTCATTTTGGACTTGGCTATGAAAGTTTGATGCCACCTTCAATGTTTTCCTGACATGGACATTGTTTCTGTTGTGCAGATGAAGTCTCAGCTATAGTTCTTGATCTAGGATCTTATACATGCAAAGTTGGTTATGCAGGTGAAGATGCTCCAAAGGCAGTTTTTCCTTCTGTAAGTTAACCGATTCATTATCTTTAAGCATACTTGAGCATATGCTATCATGTGTTTTGCATTGCTTTGTAAATTCTGTGCCTCAAATGTTCATTCTTCCTTTCCTTACTAGTGAGAGAGACTGGATTGGTTTCTGGTGTGATTGGATATCCCCCATTCTTTGAATCATATAAAAGCTATTTAAATATCACTTCTGCTCAAACAAATGAAAGCAAATTTAATTGGTGTATTACCTTCTTTCCTTGCATGCTTGCCTGGGTTTTAGCTAGCATGTAGCAAATTAATTTGACCTTGGAGACCCGGATTCGTTTTTTCCATGACAGAAGGAGATCAGAATGTTCTTTTCCAAGCTTGCATAATGATGAGGGGTTTGCCTTTATCACATAAGGTGGTGGGATGATCATCATGAAATAAATGAAAAATCCAATCAAGGCACCATGTGGGATGCCCCGTGGGCACTCCATGTTACCGCATCCATTATTCATGTTTATCTATAGGAGAAAGGGGACCTAGAGCCATTTAATCTTTCTAGTGATCCTTTATCAATCGGCTAAAAGGATCTCATGATCATAAGGTATCTGAAAAATCTTTTAATGGACCTCATCCAAAGCCAGTAAGGCCCCACCCTTGTTAGTTTCCAAGTCTGCCACCAATTTCCTTTCAGTGCAACCCCCCTTATATGGGTTAAGCTTGTGTTGTCTAGAATATCTGAAGCTTCCAAACATACCCTGCATGTTAATATAGCGTTTAACTTTTTAGCTGAGCATTTTTGGTTAAGTATTGTAGCATTGTCATCACCACGCCTATGGCAGCAATCTTTCTTGGGACTTGGGATCATTATCAAAGCTACCATTTATCTGCATTGTTGTCAAAGCTATTGAATGTACCCATTATCCTGTAAAATTTAATGGAGTCTGCACTAGAGATGCATGCACATGTGATGGTACACTGCACTGCATACGAAATCTAGACCACCACCAAGACACACCCAAGGCACTCTCTTTAAGGTCATAGGAATCCCATGCAGGTTGGAGGGATAACTAATAGATTTTTACAGGTCACGAAGCGGATGTTGGCCCCATGGAAAATTGAAAATCATGGAAACATGAAACTATCAGAATCGAGGGTCCTATAATTAAGGATCCAGCAAGGTTTTAGGTGAAATGCTTGAGTGGATGGTGAAATGCCAAATATCAATATATGAATGGTCAAATTATGTTTAACCAGAAACTGCTGTATTTGTGTAAATATAAATATTGGATAGTTTCAAATATTATACTATTTGAAAAAATTGGCATGCCCACCCTTAATGTTTTTAATACCATGGGACCACTTTCAACCAGGGCAGCGTACTTGCGTATGGACGTACCGGGTACTAGTAGGATCTCCTGGCACTCTGCTGCAACATTTCTGTAACATGCCAAAACTCCAGGGACATACGGCTCTGGGATACCTGGGTCGTTTCCGTACCATTTCAGAGCAGTACTTCATGTTTTTTAAATTAAGCCAAAAATAAAAATAAAACATTAGACACTTTTGTTTCAGCGGTAATTGAGGAAAATTCAGATGATATATTCTAGAAGTTAGATTATAATTATGTACATATGGAAATTAAAGCATGTTGAATGTTTTGAACTTTCATAAATACAAAGTATTTTAGGTGTTTTTAATATATCTTTATATGGATTGTAGCAACAATACTGTATTTATGAACATTGTTTTGCAGATATAATGTATTTGTGGATGGCTCATGACCACATTGTACGGATGGTTTCAGTGCATAATATGAGATTGCACAACATAGAATCCTTTCTGAAAATGTGGGATTTATGTGATTCGAAATCAACGTTTACCTGTAGATATTTCCTATATCAACTCTAGGTTCAGATGTGATACCATCAAATGTATGTTTTATGGTTTGCTAAAATTATGTAGACTTGCCAAGGTACGAATAATGGAATGGTAATGAACAATGCATCTGGTAAAACCAAACTACAAAGGTGCATGGCCATCTATGGATGACATTAGAATTTTTCCTTTTTTCAAATCTTGACAAGACCTTTTCATATGCAATGGATAGACCATGCACATTGAAAAATAAACTGTCTTCCAAGAAGATGATCTATACGACAGCAATTATACAGTGAGAGGGTTCATCTATCACTACACAAAAGCTCACATATATATTATTGCATCAATAGGATCAATACAGTAATATTGCATGCCAAGACAAAAGTTTCTTACGGCATTCCCCAATCCGTAGGGGTTGTTGTGGACTGAGCATGCTTTGAACTTTTCCATTAAATTTTCTCTTGCTAAGCGCTTTTGTCAAGATGTCTACTGGATGTTCTGACAAAGAAGCAATCCGGAACAATTTTACAGTGCTCCATCTTTCACATATATCGAATCAAATGGAATTTTGTGTTGAGCTTGGTTTGATCATGAAAGATTACAGAATTCTTCATCATTTGACACTTCTTGATGTGATTGTCAAACCATCTCAGTGGTGTATGATGAAGCGATGCGGATCCTGATGCAAAACTGATAAGAATCCCTTTGAACCACAAAATTGTCTCTAACTGCCTTTGAAGCGAGCCAGTATTATGATTTTGCTGTATTAAAGTTTGGACAAATTGTTGTAGCTTCTTGACTTCGTCAGCTGATCACCGTTTGTTCCCAAATTTCATCAGACTACCCTGCAAACCCCACTTCAAAATCACCAAGATTGTACTAGTTCACAAGTCTTCTAGCGGTAGAGAATTTGAACCTAAAATTTTGTTTTTAGAATTTGCATACTCCGCAATGACTTTGGCATCGATAAGGTTACTTTATACATGAATCTAGAATCTTAGGGCACATTACAAGTGCAAAAAGAAGATAAATCTTCTCGCAGAATTGCATCTGGACACATAGATCTCACTTCTGAGCATATTCCCATTTATCTGGCATATTTGAAATGTGTCATATTTTCATTGTAGATGCTAATGCTTAGATTTTGTTCCATGGGTGCACTAGGCTCGTCATGCTAGGTATTCCATAGTCAGTGACTTAGAAAATTCACCAATATTTTGACTTGAGTTGAAGATGTATTTTGACTTTTTCAATTAGGCGATTAATGTCATGCAATGTGATTTGAAGATAACGGGCAAATCTGAACACATTTTCGCGTCCATGACATCCTTTGATGTCCTCGTTAGGCAATGTATTTCTCATCAGTTGCTTGTGATGAGACAGAATCATCCACATACGCCACGAAAAGGCAAGTGTCCTTGACAAAAGGAATCACATTTTAAACTAGTGAACGTGCTTAAAATTCATGTTCATGTAGACGTGCCAGCTGACTCTTTGATTGTTATCCATGAAAGTCCCGTGGTACTTTTTCAAACCACTTGTAACTTGTGTCTGCAACTTTACGTGCTTTTCTGTCCATTGCAAAACCTTTCATGGCCCTCCGATGTACATGATATATTGTTCTCACTTGAGTCAACAGGACAACTGTGTTGCCATGTTCACTTGTATGATTACTTTTATCTAACCGTGCCTTTGTGCATCTGCCTTGAAAGATCCAACAAAATCATCGGACATGGTACTTGCAGCTCGCTATTGTTGAAAATTTCATTCTAGGTCTGAGAGACTTATTGTTGCAGCACTATCTCGGATTCTCGTGAAAGAGCCTGTTGCTGTTTGTCAAGCCTGTGAAACATGATGCATGCCTGTGTGTATTGTTATACAAAATCATTCTCTATGGATTAGCAACCATGCATCTAGTTGGATCAACCAATCCTCTAAATGAGTGAATTTTCACCATTATGCATCATACCGTAGACTGTCTCGGTACGGGTACGGGTATGGTTTTGGTATGCTGAAACGGCAAATTTTTAAAAATCTCGGGTACGGTACACTTTTGGGTATGTTATATATATATATAATATATATATAATATATGTATATAAATTATAAATTTAAAGAAGCATTTGCATACTTATTGAAATTTAATTCTCATTGCATACTTATTGGAATTTAATACTCATAGAGTCATACAACTTAAAATCATTCATAGAACATGAAAACAAATTTGAAATTTCCAATATTTTGAGAATTGAGACTTGAGTTTGTATTGATTCATAATGTTCACAACATGATAGTAAATAACATGATACATTCAAGTTCTCAACTTCTAGAGCATATCATCTAGATGATCGTCAAAATCATCTTCATGGATGCCACTTGCAGCTCCACTCCCACTAGCTCCACTTTCGATCCCTTGTGAAGGGCTCCCTGGAAGTTCCTCATTGACGCCAAGAAGTGAAACATTGGACAAACAAGCAGCAAAAGCTTCAAAGTCCGTGTTTTTAGGTTGGAGGTCCCAAAGCTTGTTAGGACCACTAGTATACTCTTGTGTCCTGTGGGTTAAGAGGCATAAGTTGGAATGAACGTATACTAGATCTTCAACCTTCTTCGATGCCAACATTGTGCGTTTGGCCGAGTGGATGAAGCCATAAGTACTCCAGTTGCGCTTTGCAAAAGAATTACTAGCCACCTGTCACAAAAACAAAGTATTAATATTATTAATTAAAAAAAAGAATGATATCATTTTGAATTTAAAATATCAAATAACAAGTTACAAACTTTATACCTGTGAGAGCAATTTGATCGCAACTGGTCGTAAGTACTTGGCATCATGGCCATGACTAGTCCACCACGTGATTGGATCTATGGTGGGTTTGTCACAAATAACCTCAATCTCTCCCATGCTACCTTGTCCATTTACAAACATCGACATCTTCTGGCGGACTGCAAGTGATGTAGCTGGATCAGGAAACAACCTCTTGAATGCTGCCCTCGTCCCATTTGCAACCTCATGGTCATCATATGGTCATTGCCTACCAACTCTCCCAATTATTTCACTGCTGTAATATTTGGGATTTAAGGCATAAGCAAGGAGATGCAATGGGGTGGTCATTTTGTTCCACCTTTTCATGATCACATTTTTAACTTCACTGTAAAAGTTTTCTTCAGGGTCCTGCTCATTGGCCTGTATGATATCATGGATTTTTTTAAGCATGGAGTCAATGCCCCCATATATTTCTCCAATGCAAAAATTATCTGTCTACAAATCGTATCATACTCAAAATAGGCTTCCGTGAAATTTAACAAATATTCAACTTTTCGCCACCAATTCTTATCAAGGATCCGTGATTTTATGTTTTGGGCTCTTTCTGTGTTAGCTTGCCTCTAAACGGTCCAAACATTATCAATCACTATCATGCTCAAAGCATGTCTCACCTTCACAAGCCGTCTCAAGACGAGTGTGTGAGAGGCAAACCTAGTCTCAGCAACCTATTAAAAAAGAATGGAAACAATTCAATAACAACACAAATTGAAATTGATTTAAAAATTTAAAATCAAATATTAAATTTAAAATGAATTGTTCCTTTACCTTCAACAACTCTAACTTTGAAAATCTTCTGAATATGGTTTGAGACATGTGATGGTGACAAATATCTAAATCTCGTTTGCCTCCGTGTATATTTGCTCAATCCATGCAAATTTTCCAATCTTCTGCATCATTAGATTCAGGGAGTGTATTGCACATGGTGTCCAAAATATGTGCTCATACCTACCCTCTACTATCAATCCTACTACCTTATAATTTTTGGCTTTGTCCGTGATGACTTGGACAACGCTCTATGGGCCCACTGACTCAATAACCTCAATGAGAATATTTGTAATGAATTGGGCATCTTTTACTTCGCCTTCACAATCAACAACCTTCAGAAACATTGGCCTTTTAGGGCATATTGCAATAATGTTGATGAGAGGTCTGTTTTTGGAGTCTTTCCATCCATTTGTTATAATAAAGACTCTTGATTCAGTCTAAGAATCTCTAATTGGTTGTAGAGATGTCTGAATGTGTTGCACTACTTTTGCCAAAAGAGAAGTGCGAATTTTATTATAGCTAGGGCTTGTATACCCTAGTGGTGCCTCATTAATGCCTCTCACCATCTGCTGCCAATAAGGTGATCTCAAGACATTGAATGGTAGTCCACATGCAAATATACACCGAGACACCAATTCATGTGCAATTTCCCTTTTCTCAATGTCAAATGCTTTTTCTTATGGGCCTTTTGTTCTCTTGCTTGATGGCCCTAAGGTATCTGCATCAAAAGGGGAATCATCTGGAACAATTTCAGCACGAGTCTTAATGAAAGGATGGTGTTGATGTTTGTGGTTTTCCCATGGTCTCTACTGTAAAGAAATAGTTCTAGAGCGAGCTCTTGCTGCTTCAAAGTTTGCATGCTCTTGCTCTTTTAGGTATATGGCTATAGTTTTCTTTTCCACTTTCTTACACAGTCTAATACCCGTCCCCGATACCCCAGTCAGATGAACTCTTAAATGGGTATATGAGGATTTAAATGTGCTGACACAATGGGGGCACTGTCATCACCAATCCGACACTATGATAATTCTTCACCGGGAACTCCTCGTGCTATGATTATTTACTAATGCACAGCCTTTAGTTTGGTGGATGTAATCTGGAAACAAAACAACATAACACAATAATACCATCGACTATGACAAGACGGAATGATGACAAATCTGAAATATCAAAGTAAATTATAATATTAACATGAAATTGTTACAATCTCACCCATGAGGTACTTCAAGTGTTATTGACTTCACTTGCCTTTCACCAAGACTATGGGAGAAACTTTACAATTACACCTCTTAATGGCTTCTTCAACACACCTTTAAACTGATGGCTTCCTTCGCACACTTCCTACAATATTTCTCACTACTTCCTTCTATGCTAAATGAGGGCGGTGGGCTCTCTATTTATAGAACTTCCAGGCTTATCCATCTTATCTCTAAGATAGGATAAGAAATCCACTCTGACGAATCATATTCCATACCTTAACTCTTATCTGTACATGTAAGCTTATCTTTTAAGATAAGATAAACCTTATCATTTTACATGGGTTTCACATTTTAAGACTTTTTACAAATAAAATACACAATATTTATGACCTCACTCATTGTCCTTATTACCAATATAATATTTCTAATTCCTAATCATGTAGACCCTACTTCTCTAATTACCCAAACTTTGACATTTTAACATTACCGGACCACTTACGACAAATATTTACTTTTTACAACATTCCTATTGTACTTTGACTGTTACCATACTCCACATTATTGGCGGCACCGTATTGACGGCGCCGTTATCTTCTATCAGACGCTACTGCTAATTATGCTTAACATCCTATTCCTAATACATTAATGAAATAGAAATTATGGAGGAAAATTTTAGTGTCGACATCTTCCCCCTTCCTAGCTTCTACTTCATCCTCGGAGTAGACTATTCTGGTGCTCGGAAAATTTTCAACTTGTCGTGGTTGACCCATTTCGTAATGGGAGTGCCATCCAATTCCTCCAGTCGGTACGTACCATTTTCATGCACAACTGCTATTTTGTAGGGCCCCATCCATTTTGGAAGAAATTTTCTCTGTCTTCTTTTTTTGTATCTGGAATCATATACTAGAACCAAGTCATTCACATGAAATGGAGACTTCCGGATCTTTTGATCAAAGTATTCCTTCTGCTTCATTTTCTTCTTATAGCTTGTATCCTTAGCTATTTCCCTCATTTCCTCTAGCAAATGAAGATGTACCAACCTTTCTTTTACTGAATCACTTTTATCCATTCTTTCATTTTTCATTACTCTGACCGTGGGAATATCAAACTCAATAGGAAGAACTGGATCAATGCCATAAGCCAACTGAAATGGAGAGTATCCTGTTGCTGATTTTGATGTTGCCCTATATGCCCACAATGCTGTATGAATCATTTTATCCCATTTATGTACCTGCAAGGCTGCATCTTTTGCTAGAATTTGACATAACACAAAATTTGTTCGTTCCACCTGTCCATTTGTGCTTGGCTTGTATGTTGTTGCCTTCCTGTGCTTAATAGAAAACTTATTGACTAGGGCTTCTACCACCTCATTAATGAAGTAACTTCCTTGATCTGTTACAATTTCTAATGGACAACCAAATCTGGTGACAATGCGTTCATATATGAACCTTGCCACCTCATCCATGGAAGCTGTTTTCAATGGCCTAGCTTCAACCCACTTGGTTAAATAATCTGTGGCAACTACAATATACTTATTTTGGTGTGAGGTAGTTGGAAGTGGACCTACAATATCTATTCCCCACTTTTCAAAGGGACTAAGTGGAAGAATAGGGCATAATGGAGCTGATGAAGTCTTACGGTTACCATGTGTTTGACAAATATTACATGTCTTACAATAATTATAACAATCTTTAAAAAGAGTGGGCCAGTGATAACCTGCATCCAAGATCCTTTTTGCTGTAAGTTGTCCAGAGAAGTGCCCTCCATATGTACCATTGTGGAATTCTTCTAGCAGCTCCTTCCCTTGATCACGTCCAACTGCGCTTTTGTACTGTCTATCAGGTCCTATTCGAAATAATACTCCATGCAGAATAGAATATGGACGACTGGCTTGAGTAATCTTTCTCTTAGTCTTTGCATTGGCACCATCAGGAAACTTGAATTCATTCAGATAATTCCAAATATCTATGTATTCACTAGGGATTGTGTCAAGGGATAACAATGCTGCATCGAGGAAATCATCATTATCACAAGATGATCCTAAACCATCATAGGCTCGAGAGAGTGCATCTGCATTGACATGCTTCTTTCCTGGCCTATCTATAATATCAAATTCAAATTCTTGTAGCAAAATTATCCATCTTTCTATCCTCCCTGATGGGTTAGGCTTATTTACAATATATTTTAGAGCCTGATGATCTGTTACAACTAGAAATTTTTGCCCTAGCAAGTAATTTCTAAACTTCTTTACAGCAAAAATGATAGCCAGAGCCTTTTTTTCAGTTACAGTATAATTTACCTCAGCACTGCTCATTTGTCTGCTCCCAAAGTAAATTGGATGTTCATTCCCATTTTCATCCTTTTGGCTCAAAGTACTTGCTAGTGCTGCATCTGAGGCATCAGTGTACACAATGAATGGCTTGCTCCAATCTGGATTCTTCAAAACAAGTGAAGACACTAGGGATTCCTTCAGTTGTCGAAAAGCTTCATGCGCCTTATTTCCTGGTTCATAAGTAACATCCTTCTTCAAGAACTGGGTTAGTGGTTGTGCAATCTTTGAGAAATTCTTGATGAACCTTCTATAGTAACCCACATGGCCTAAAAATGATCTCAACTTACTTCTATTCATGGGAAATGGTAAATCTTTGATTTTTGAAACTTTATCAGGATCAGTACCAATACCATCTCTGGATACAACATGCCCTAACAAAACGCCTTTAGAACATCGAAAGACACTTTGTAGGGTTTAGTGAGGCTTGTGCTTCATCTAACCTTTGAAATGCTGTCTCCATCTGGTGCAGGTGGTCCAACTTGCTCCCATAGATGCAAAAATCATCCAGAAATACTCTGATGAAGGTCCTAATGTAGGGTTCGAACACCTTATTCATCAAACGTTGGAATGTTGCTGGAGCATTACACAACCCAAAAGGCATAACTCTATAAGCAAACGTTCCCCAAGGAGTGGTGAACGTGGTCTTCAGCTGATCGTTCTCTGCTATACGAACTTGGTTGTAGCCGCTATATCCATCAGCGAAACTATAGCACTCCTGGCCAACTACTTCGTCTAAGATCTGATCTGAAAATGGAAGAGGGTAATGATCCTTCTTTGTTGCCTTATTGAGCTTCCTGTAATCAACACAAATGCGTAGCGCTTGCTATTCTTTTTTATTGAGATCACAATGGGAGAAACCCATTCTGAATTTTTCACAGCAAATATGAATCCTGCATCAAGCAACTTATCTATTTCTTCTTTTACAGTCTTGGAAAAATTAGGATTCATTCTATATGGTATTTGCTTTATGGGCTTAGCACCATCTACCAGCTCAATAGAATGTTCTACCCAACTTACTTGACGGAGTTCCTTGTAATCAAAAGTGAATAGGTGTATGTACCTTCAAAAGAGCTGGAGGTAGGATTCCTTCTCACTCTCCATCACAACATCACCAATCTTTATTTGTTGGAGACGATCATCAACTTCTTCTTCAGATAATTTTATGGGGTCATGAGTTGGTGTGACTGGAAGGATATCCATGACTGAAACATCAACCTCACTTTCTTCATCTTCAGTGTCCACTTCACTGGTACCAGAGTAATCAGAGGATGTCCAATCATCAGTTTCATCACTTGAATCCACAGGTTCTGCCTTATTATGTCGAGGGAACACGTTTATCTTCACCCTCTCTCTACCACGTCCAAGTGTCATGAAACCTTCATTCCAGTAGTTTCTTGCATGAACTCTTCTTAGCCATGGTCTTTCCAGCAGCATTGGGTACGCAACAGTACCATTTTTCGTCACGTGAAAGTTTACCACACATACAACACCCATAACAGATATTGCTACATTTGAAACTCCACCTTCTGGTTTAGTTTTTCCTTTATTTAATGACCTTAACATAAGTGTTGAAGGGCGATCAATTTTTAAACCCAACATATTCATTACAGACTCGGTCATTACATTAACTGCAGCACCTCCATCAACTAAGACATCATGAATTGAAATACCATTACATAATACCTCAGCTTGTGGAGCATAGGGATCAGCTTCTGCCTCCAAAACAGGGACCTCAACCTCCTTTCTTCGTCGAGCATTGAGTCCACTTCGCAGCTCCCGCCTCTTCTCAGAAGACATAGCCAAGAGTTGACCATATGTAATATTTGCAGGGCTTTTGGACATATCTTCCAGGATGGAGTATGGTCCTTGCCCCTGTGAAATCAGAAAATCTTGCACACCCAGCGTTCTTCTCTTATGTTTCTTATTAGTTTCTCCTTTCATCTTCTTAGGATCATTTCCATCTTGATTATCTTTTTCTTTCTTTCTTTTTGTTACAAACACATCTACTTCATTATTTCTGCTCTTATCTACTACATCAAAAGAATTCACAGGTGCTTTTCCTTTATCATTATCTCCTTTACCAGATGTAGAAGCTTTATCTGGACAATTATACTTATAATGACTCTTTTTATAACAAGCATAACATATAATTTCAGAAATTTTTTTTTTTGGACCTCTATCTCCTCCCTGAGAACTAAATTCTTTTCCTTGAAGAAGATTAATAGTTAACTGACCCATCTTTTTGAGCAGATCTTCATACTCAGTAGATGTACTAGGAGAAATATTTGTGCTCACCGGGAGTGGTTGTGGATTCTAGACCAAAGGTGCTGGTGTAGGCTCTACTTTAGCAACAATTTCTTTGGGTTCCTCTTCCATGCTTTCTTCTTGCCTTCTTGCAATCTCCTTTGCTTGTTCAATGGTAGCTGGGCGGTCATACTTCACTCGTTGTCTGATCTCTGGCTTCATCCCAAGAATGAAGTGCTTACAGAGGAGATTATCCACGCCATTCATCAACCCATTCGCTAATCCTTCCTTTCGGATCTGGACATCGAACTTTCTCTTTAGCTCTAGAACACGAGCATGATAATCCCTTATCTTCTTCTTCTCTCCTTAGGATAGCTTTGTGATCTTGATCATGAGATTTGCATATTTCTTTTGTTCACCAAATTCTTCAAGAAAACTTTCAGTTAATAAATCCCATGAATTTTTTACATTATCACTTAGTGTTTCAAACCACCTAAGTGCTGAACCATCCAAAAAGGTAGGAAAAAATTCAGTCCATTGTTCCCTTCTTATAAGGCCATTACAAATACAAGATCGTTTAAACTCTTGAATGAAAGAAGAAGCATTTTCATTAGATTGAGTTGAAAAAACAGGTATCTTTCCCATTTTCAAAAGTAACCACCGTGAAATACCAACCCACAAGTACAATCAACAAGACTTATGTGCACAAATAATTGGAATCACTATGCTAGAAAGTGACTTTACACCTTTTTACAGTAAAATAGAAATGACCACGGTAAACTATGGTAAAACTTGACTTACTGCGGTAAAAACTGACTTTATTGTGGTAAACACTATTCACGGTAAAAAGTGAAGTTACTGCAGTAAATACTATTCACGGTAAAAAGTGACTTTACTGCGGTAAATACTATTCCCAGCAAAAATGACTTTACCATGGTAACTACTATTCATGACAAAAATGACTTTACCATAGTAACTACTATGCACAGTAAAAACAAGGTTACCCTCCAATGGATTTTTGACTAAGTGGGAATATCTCTCCAGAAAATCCACCAACGAGGAATGGTCCTGGCAACGAAACCAAAATGTCATCACCAATCCGGCACTATGATAATTCTTCACCGAGAACTCCTCGTGTTATGATTATTTACTAATGCACAACCTTTAGTTTGGTGGATGTAATCTGGAAACAAAACAACATAACACAAGAATACCATCGACTATGACAAGACGGAATGATGACAAGTCTGAAATATCAAAGTAAAATTATAATATTAACATGAAATTGTTACAATCTCACCCATGAGGTACTTCAAGTGTTATTGACTTCACTTGCTTTTCACCAAGACTATGGGAGAAACTTTACAATTACACCTCTTAGTGGCTTCTTCAACACACCTTTAAACTGATGGCTTCCTTCGCACACTTTCTACAATATTTCTCACTACTTCCTTCTATGCTAAATGAGGGGGGTGGCCTCTCTATTTATAGAACTTCCAGGCTTATCCATCTTATCTCTAAGATAGGATAAGAAATCCACTCTGACGAATCATATTCCATACCTTAACTCTTATCTGTACATGTATGCTTATCTTTTAAGATAAGATAAACCTTATCATTTTACATGGGTTTCACATTTTTAGACTTTTTACAAATAAAATACACAATATTTATGACCTCACTCATTGTCCTTATTACCAATATAATATTTCTAATTCCTAATCATGTAGACCCTACTTCTCTAATTACCCAAACTTTGACATTTTAACATTACTGGACCACCTACGACAAATATTTACTTTTTACAACATTCCTATTGTACTTTGACTGTTACCGTACTCCACATTATTGGCGGCCCCGTATATACGGCGCCGTTATCTTTTATCAGACGCTACTACTAATTATACTTAACAACATCCTATTCCTAATACATACATTAATGAAATATAAATTATGGAGGAAAATTTTAGTGTCGACAGCACGTCCAAACACGGACACCACCACCGGCAACAAGCTCTACCACTTCCACATGCCTCCATAAAGGAGAATTTGGATCCATTTTCACTGCCATACCACCTGAAATATTTCTCCCCTCTTGCCCCATTGAAGTTAAACTAGATGCTATGATTGTAGGATTAATTTGTTTTAACTTTTAACCTACAATAAGAGATATTTTTTAAAACATTGCTAAATATTAAAATAATTTAATTAAAAACAACACATACACAAATTAGAAAATTAATTTGTTAACCTATACACGTCAATCTCTGATTCTGATCGCCAAGTTCGACATAAATGGTGCGAGGTGAGAGCATACACAGTGGGTAGACGTTTAAATTTTTAACAAATTCAATTTAAAACTTTAAAATTAAAAAAACGAATACATAACTAATTAAAAAAATTAAACAATTAGCCCTACACGCCAATCTCTGATTCTGAACACCAAGTTCGCCATAAATGGTGTGAGGTGAGAGCATACACAGAGGGTAGACGTTTAATTAAATAAAACTTCAATGTCAAACTTAAAATACCAAAAAAATGAATTAATATATTATATTTTAATAACTGTAAAATAAATAAATATTAAAAATAAATTTAGATCATAATCAATAATCATGAATGATGTGTTTGAAACACATCATTCATGCTATTGATCATTGATCATATTCATATACAAAACATTGCTCAAAAGATTTAAAAAAAAAGCCCTGAATGCATGAAAAATACCTGGAAAAATCCTCCTTGGTGTTTGTAGACTTGCTTTTCATTCTCTCTTTCTCCTTCGACCTCTCTCTCTCCTTCAAGCTCGAGAGTCAATATTAGCAAAATAGCAAAGATTGAGTGTGAGAAAAAAGTAGAGGGATTGGGTGTTTGAATAAGTGTTTGGGGGGGTCGTTTAGGGTTATGTTAGAAATAGGATACTTTAAAATTAAAAAAATTGCATTATTTTTAAGTTTTAATGACTTGTCTTTTAAAAAAGACATGTTGCAGCCATGGGTATGGTATGGGTACCAAGTACCCAGATCATACCCGTACCCGTAGTGTACCCTACCACTGTGGGTACATACCTAGACTGTACCCACAGTGTAGCAGGACCCGTGCCAGTACTTGATATGTTTCTAGGTTGGTACGAAGGCACTTAGGGTGTTTCCATGCAGTCTAGTTATTGACGAATATAGTGAATAACAATGGTTGTATTTTCATTTCATACATGGTTGTCGATGAAATAATTCTTGATCGTTTGTCTCTTTGACATGCAAATCACTCCAGCAAAATCATACCTTTATGCCTGGAGTAATAACCCATTTGTCGCCCTGGGGTGTAAGTCACAGTTGTAGTTCCTACGGAGCAGGGGAATGGTGTCAGTTACATATTCAGTAGTTCTAGACTAGTCTGTACGTTTTCAAGGCCGAGGACAGGTCCCGTAGGTGCATGGTTGCAAAGCAATGAAGTTGGTCGAGTTGGGCCGATGGAAATACTGTATTTTCACATAAGATTGGATGGCGGGTGGTGAAGCATCTACAACTTGAAATTGGACTGACCCATTCAATCAGAGTGGATATGATGCTTTCATTCCCTGTACTTCTGCTACGGGCAACTGAATAGCCGTCCCAACACACAAACCGAAGACCAAATTTAGGCACATTGAAATCTTCGATTTGCGGTTCAAGTCCTTCATACCTCTAACTGCCTCCATTAGCCCCCAAATTCAACCCTTTCATCTCACTCTTGGGTTCCACAAATTCAGGGGTGACGATGCTGAGGATGCCAAAACAGTGTTCCTTTCTTAGACAACGTGGAATCCCCAATTCTGAAACTTAAATTATAGAGGATTAATGGCTCCTTCGCGACATTTTCTTTAGGCGAGTTTTTGATAGCCTTCAATCCGAACATTGGAGCACCACCACGGTTAACATGTGTTTGTTTATGCACAACTTGCTGATTTGGGATTTGCCTGAGCAGTTTTGAGCAGAGAGGTTCCTTGCCTTTGAGGGTGGGGAAGGCAGATTCAAACCCTTGACCTGTCGAAAACATGGAATTTAAGCTAATGTGTTCTGTGAAAAAAATTCCAATTTTTTTGTACTGCATAGTAAAATAAAAGATGGAATATTTTCTAAGGATTTTGATGTGGTGGTTTTGGAAATGCTGGTCGGCCTTGGTGATGGCCATAGCATATGAATAGTATATATAGGGGATTATAGGTAGTATTTCATTATCATTTGAGCATTTGAGTCTTGTTATATGGTTTGGAGGTTGCCCCCTCGAAGTGGCGAAGCTATTCTAATTGCATATTGAGATCATTATTCTGAAATATTGTGTTATTTGGTGCTCTACTATTGCTCTTAATCTGAATTATACAAGTAATTTCATTACAAGTGGTATCAGAGCTGCGATCTGGGCCGAAATTAGGGCAAAAACCCTAATTTTTTGTTTCCACCACATATTGCGAACCAGAGCGAATTGGTGGGAGATATTTTTACCAGAGTTGAAAAGCATTTCAAGTAAGGTTCCCTGAAAATTTCAGACTTTTTTGATTTATTTTGCAAAAGTTATTACAAATTTAGGGTTTTTCATAAAATCGCTCCCTAGGGTGCAAATTGTGGAAAATTTTCAAGTTCTTTACATTTTCGGAAATCTCTCAAAAAAATAGTATTAGTATCTTCTCTATGTTTTTTCCTGTTCGGCCGAAATTGTATCGAAACCCTAAACCCTAAGATTTGACATCATGGCGGGGCCTTCCACAAGAGCAAAAAAGAATCCGGTTACTCCGGGTAAAACCCCAGATAAAGATGGGGTAGTGATTGAAGAGATGGAGTCAGAAGGGGTAAATACAGATTCCTCAGCACTAGGGTTTACCTCAGTTGATCATAAGGTGAGCCAACTTGAGTATGAGTTGCGAAATGTACAATCTGAGATGGCCTCTAAAGGAGACATAGCCCAAATCAATCATCGGTTGGATGATATCATGCAACATGTAAAGGGTAACCAGTATGGCCCAAATCTGGCCCATATCAACCAAGGAGGACCTTCAGTTCAAAATCATGGACAAACTAACCATATTGGATCACTTTTCCAGTCCCATCAGAATCAAACTTATCCGCAACCACGGAACATGATGCCGAAAGTGGATATGCGCAAATTTGATGGTAAGGATCCCCTGAATTGGATAAATCAAATGGAGAACTTCTTTGAGTTACATCAAACACCATCAGGACAAAAGGTGACATTGGCATCCCTATATCTTGAACCCGACCAATTTGTTTGGTATCGTTGGTTATGTGCTCAGAGGCAGAAGAATGGTCTAGGTGTCACTTGGACAGTTTTTACCGAGGAGTTGCAATTGCACTATAGTTCCAGTGTTTCAGAGAACTACTTTAGTCAATTAGCAAAGTTACGGCAAACAGGATCAGTCAAAGATTATGTGCATCAATTCCAAAACCTATCCTTAAGGGTGGAGAATATTCCAGAAGAGAATCTGAATGACTTGTTTCTTGGGGGTCTTAAGGACCACATCGAGCATGAGGTACGAATGTTTAATCCAATCAAGCTGTCTGATTCTATTATCATGGCACGTCGTGCAGAGGAAAAATTTCTTTGTAGTAGGAGGCCACCTTTCATTAACACCAGAGACCGTAGTATCTCTTCCCCTTCATTTGCTAGGCCAATTAGACTGACTCCTCAACAAATGGAAGAAAAGAGAGAAAAAGGATTATGTTTTAACTGTGATAGAAAATATGGACCGGGACATAAATGTGCTGAGAAGAAGTTGTTCTATATTGATGGAGGTAATGAGGATGATGAGGAAGCTGAAATTATAGGAGAGGCTGAGGAACCAGTAGAAGATGAAGTAGAGGATCACCAACCTACAATTTCTTGCCATGCATTGTCAGGTATTAGTACTCCTCAAACACTCAAGGTTATTGGCTATCTCAAAAAATAGAAGGTGACGGTGTTGATTGACTCGGGGAGTACTCATAACTTCATAAATAGTAAGTTAGCTGCCCGCCTCAATTGTTTTATTTACCCAGCTCCAGAAATGCAAGTTATGATTGCGGATGGTGGGACAGTCAAGTGCACAGGAAAGTGCCATAGTATCAAGCTTTCCATGGGAGACTACATGTTAGACTCACCTATGTTTGCTATTTCTATGGGAGGGGCAGATATTGTTTTGGGGGTCCAATGGCTCACAACCTTAGGTACTATTGAGATGAATTTCCAAGAATTGTTCATGCGATTTCATTCAGATGGAAGGACAATACAATTGAATGGGATGGTAGCTAAGTCTCCACAGATTATTAGCTCTCATCAGATGCAGAAGGTTCTCAGAAAAGGAGTGGATGGCTTTATAGCAAAGCTATTTTCCATAGAAGTACAAAATACAGAGTCTTCAATGCCACCCGATCTTCAGAAGATTGTGGATGCTCACTCATCTATTTTTGATGCAATTCCAAAGGGACTACCACCAGTTAGGGATCATGATCATGCCATTCAGTTGATTCCAGGGAGCCAAACACCTAACATCAGACCATACAGATACCCATATTCCCAGAAAAGTGAGATCGAGAAAATGGTGGAGGAAATGTTGAAGGCAGGTATCATCAGGCATAGCCAGAGTGCATATTCTTCACCAGTGGTCATGGTACGTAAGAAGGATGAAACATGGAGGATGTGTCCAGATTACCGAGAACTCAACAAGTACACCATCAAAGATAAGTTTCCTATTCCAGTAATTGATGATTTACTTGATGAATTGCATGGTGCTGTTTATTTCACAAAATTAGATCTTCGTTCGGGGTACCATCAAATTAGGATAAAAGAGGAAGATGTTCATAAAACGGCTTTTAGGACTCATGAGGGCCATTATGAGTTTTTGGTAATGCCTTTTGGTCTTACAAATGCACCCTCAACCTTTCAAAGCTTGATGAACACTATTTTTAGGCCTTTTTAAAGGAAATTTGTATTAGTTTTCTTTGATGACATATTGATTTACAGTAAGACATGGGAAGAACACTTACAACATGTAAATAACGTGTTGGAAGTTTTGGAGAAACATACTCTGTATGCAAAGCCATCCAAATGTTCTTTTGGTGTACAAGAGGTAGAGTACTTGGGTCATATTGTATCCCATGAAGGCGTCAAAGTTGATCCTCAGAAGATCAAAGCTATGGTGGAATGGCCAAGGCCCAAAAATCTCAAAAATCTTCGTGGGTTCCTAGGACTAACAGGGTACTACAGAAGATTTGTGCGGGGATATGGTAGAATAGCAACCCCACTCACTGCATTGCTAAAGAAGGATGCCTTCCATTGGACAGACGTAGCCACTAAATCCTTTGAGCAGCTGAAGGAAGCCATGTGCAGCACCCCAGTTTTGGCTACTCCCAACTTCTCAAAAACCTTCATTGTTGAATGTGACGCTTCAGGATCAGGATTGGGAGCAGTTCTAATGTAGGAAGGAAGACCAATTGCATTTGAGAGTCACCAATTCAAAGGAAAAGATCTGCTCAAACCTGTCTATGAGAAAGAAATGATGGCTATTCTTCATGCAGTCAAGCAATGGAGGCCCTATCTCATGGGTAGACACTTCAAGGTAAAAACTGATCATGATAGTCTCAAATACTTTTTGGAGCAAAGGTTATCATCTGAGGAACAACAAAAGTGGGTAACAAAAATGTTGGGTTATGATTTTGAAATCATATACAAAAAGGGTAAAGAAAATGTAGTAGCTGATGCGTTGTCTAGAAGGGATACATCCGCAGATGCCTTACTATGTGGAATGTCCATGTTGACGGCCGATTGGGTGGATGAAGCAAGATTGGAATGGAATCAAGATAAGGATACACAATCTCTAATACAGAATATCAAGCAAGGATCTATGACATCTAACAAATTTGAGTGGAAAGGTAATGCCCTATGGTACAAGGATAGGTTATACTTGAGTAAAGATTCTAAGTTGAAGCATAAGATTCTTGCAGAGCTACATGCCTCACCTGTTGGAGGACACTCTGGGTTTTTGAAGACATATCATAGAATAAAAAGAGAATTCTTTTGGGAAGGACTCAAGGGGGATGTACAAAAGTTTGTATCAGAGTGTTTAGTGTGCCAACAGAACAAAGGGGAAACAATTAAGACACCAGGTCTGTTGCAACCCTTACCAATTCCTAGCCAGAGATGGGAGGAGGTCTCCATGGATTTCATCACCGGATTGCCTTGTTCAGAGGGTAAGAATGTTATTTTTGTGATTGTGGATAGGCTCACAAAATATGCCCATTTTTGTGCCCTATCACATCCATTTGCAGCCAGTACAGTCGCAACTATTTTTTTGGAGATAGTTCAAAGGCTACATGGAACCCCAAAGATAATTGTAAGTGATCGTGATCCTATTTTCACAAGTAATTTTTGGACGGAATTATTTTCATGTTTGGGTACTCAGCTAGCTCACAGTTCATCTTATCATCCTCAAACTGATGGGCAAACAGAAGTGGTCAACAAATGCTTAGAGGGGTATTTACGTTGTTTTGTATCAGATAAGCAAGAAAGGTGGATTAAATGGCTACCACTGGCAGAATGGTGGTATAACACATCTTTTCATACCTCTTCTCAAATGACCCCATTTTTAGCATTATATGGTTACCATCCACCTTCTATCACTTCCTCCTTGAGGGTGCAAACTAAGGTCAGAGATGTTGAGGAACACATTCAACATCAACAACAGGTTTTGGCTAGTTTGAAGGAGAATTTAGCATTAGCACAAAACAGGATGAAACAACAAGCAGATCAACACCGTAGTGAAAGACATTTTGAAATTGGTGACTGGGTTTTTGTACGTCTCCAGCCTTACAAACAGATGTCCCTAAAGCAACAGAAAAAGGAAAACAAACTTGCTCCTAAATATTATGGCCCTTATCAGGTTCTACAAAAAATTGGTAGTGTTGCTTATAAACTAGAGTTGCCTCCATCTTCACACATACACCCAGTATTCCATGTTTCATGCCTGAAGAAGGTTATTGGACAGAAATTTGAAGCCCAGACAGAGTTACCAGAACTTGACGAGGAAGGAAGAATCATTTTGGAGCCAGAGAAGATTCTACAAACACGTACTAAGAGGCTGAGAACTAGAGACATTAAGGAATATCTGATCAAGTGGAAGAATCTGAGCATAGAAGACGCCACCTGGGAGGATGAAGGTTTTCTGCAGCAACATCCAGGATTATTCAACGTTGAGGACAACATTGGTTTGAAGGGGAAGGGCATGCTACGCCCTTAACCTATTGCTTGTATTAGGATATGAGTAGCCGACTTGTGGCTTACCATATCATTTTATTATATCATTTATACTTTCTCATGCTTAATAGGTCGGCCTTGGTGATGGCCATAGCATATGAATAGTATATATAGGGGATTATAGGTAGTATTTCATTATCATTTGAGCATTTGAGTCTTGTTATATGGTTTGGAGGTTGCCCCCTCGAAGTGGCGAAGCTATTCTAATTGCATATTGAGATCATTATTCTGAAATATTGTGTTATTTGGTGCTCTACTGTTGCTCTTAATCTGAATTATACAAGTAATTTCATTACAAATATTAATCCAAAAAGTTATAAAGACAAATGTCCCATGCGTTCTAATGTAGGCAACCTATTGTTTTAAATTTAAAATAATATTTTAAGTTATCGAATTTACAATGACCCTTGCAATGTGTCTAAAATTATTCTTAATATGCCTTGTTTTCCTGTTTTGAACTATTTTCTATTTCCATATTGTTTACAATTTTTTCACTAAACCAATGTTTGTTATTAAATCATATAATAATTTAATTGTAGAAATCCCATAAAGTTACAAAGCCATTAAAACAAGGCTTTTTAGGTTGGCAGTTATTAAGACAAATTTAATGCTCAACAATCATTTGTATCAATTATTAATATCTAAGTTTGTATTGCCACTGTGACAATTTAATTTTAATCTAAATATTAGTGTGCACATGAGACCAATAATGGCCGATTGGATCGGAATTCAACTAGAATGGAAATGTTAAAAGGGAAATAAATAAACAAGGTTTTTAGAGTTCATCTTAGTATAGGCGGATTTGAGTTGGTGAGAGCTTTTGATTAGGTTATTCAGTCTCCCCTGGCTTCGCCTACAGGAGCCTCACCTTGAATTCACTTGTGTTTTACTCACCTTTTACCATGTGCACGAGGTTGTGTTGGGAATATAATCGAAGGCACAAAGATGCCTCCTTGGGCCTACGGTGTTCTAGGGTACCCTATTAGAATCCGAACCACTCCAATAATATCGAAATTCTAGTGTACATTAATAGTGAATCCATTCGGATGACATTTATGGTTGGAAGAAATCCCATCGTACAGTATATGAAGGCCCATACTGGACCATGTCGATCTCAATAACATATTTTATTATGTCTTTTCGTGAAAGTCAGCGCCAAACACTTTCAAGTCCCATGTTTGAATGACAAATGGTATCATGGACAACCATAATAATAATGATTCCATTTTTGTCATTTATGACTGGAAGGAAGAATGACGACATATATGATATGGAGTGTTGATCTCAACGTCAACAACTTTTTCCATATGTCCTTCACATAGTCTGCAACCCTTTCTCCTCGAAGTAGTTCACACAAATGACACGTAGTCCATATGTGACTTACTAGAAGAAAGAAGAGGATTGTAGATGGCAGAGGAAGGATTTGAATTGTTGAGGGCTTTCAACTAGGTTGACCATCTCCCTTTGTTTTGCCAGTTGTTTTCCCTTTGATTCCACTTGCGTTAGTGTGTGTCTCCTGCCACACGTGACGGGTTTTCTTTAAAATATAGTCCAAGCAGCAAATTCTCTAGCCTTTTGCTAGCAAATTTGTTGCCTTTATTGTCGAATGCCCCGAAAAGTTGTTCGCTTCTTCCTTTAACGGATTGACATAATCGTGAGAAACAAAAGTAGCATGAAATCAAAGAATTGTGTAAATATTTCTTCTAAATCCTCTTATTCTTCCATTTCACATGACAAACAATTTATTGATGGCGTTGTAAATTCATAAGAAAATTACTTGGCTAGGAGAAAGGTTGACAAAGCCGCGAGTTCCACCGAGAAACGAGAAAATAATAACAATGCTAGGTTGCATGTTCAAACCCTGACAATAACAGTTCTATTAGCAGAAAAATTGACATAAGCACTGGGAGTATTGAACGACGAGTGCTTACTTTTAGAGCTATCTCCAAAGTACGTTGCCTCGAGGATTTGGGCATCACACCCCATTTTGCCTTTCGACAGTCTGCACATATGATATGTGATCCATATGTAACTTACATAAATAAAGAAGAGGATTGCCTACTTTCTCTCCAATATTTTCCCTTCCCCTATAATTCTTCTCACTCTATCCCCTTCTTTGTTACCCCACTTCCTCCAGCACTGTTTCTCCATTGCTCCTTGCTATCCATTGCACTGCGCGAGTGTGATTGCTAGTTTCAATATATATTGTACGGATATTTCCATGCCATTTTGTGTCCTTGGCAAATTGGCGTTTATGCATTTCGAACCTGTACCTGTATCCTTTTCCTAGCAACCTAGACTAACAATAAAGGTGTAATACCATCAAAAATATAGCTTAATTTTTGTTTAGAGAAACTATATTAATATTCATGAACGTCCAAATGTATTTCACCTTAGAATATGCTATACAACATCTTGACCTTCATAAGCAATAAATTATTTTAAATGTCTTTCTCCAAAGCACAAGTACCCAATTTCTCTTTCAAAAAATGATCCTAAAGATTTAGAGAGATTCCCCTCAATCTAATGTTCACCAAAATTTATCAACATAGTTGCCTAATAGTATTTCAGCTGGTGTTATGCGTGGATGTGCCTATAAAAATTGGGGATGTCCCCTGAAACTAGGACATTTTTGGGGAATCAATGTCTTTTTTAAGATTTGGGTTTATTTGTATTTTAAAGATCTAAATATTAAATTTATACGAATTTAAATGTTTTAATAGCCGTCCCCTTGCGGTCCCCAAAATCTAGGATTTTTTTTGCTGTCCTGAAAACCACGTGGACCCGTGTGCCTGTCTGATTTTAACATAATGAGAAATTTACTTCACCTTTTATTTCTCAAATTTTTGTATCCTATCCGTTCTATTAAAGTAGGGATACATTTTCTCTAGCCACATATGCTAAGAATATGTAGACATGTTCTCCAGTTCTGGTATGTACCCATATTTATTGGCACAGTTCAGGTTGGGCCAGCAGACTTATATTTGGCAGCAAGTCATGGGGTGCTTTAACAGGGCATCGTTTCATAGTTTAACCAAACATAAGTCTAGTGTATATTGCCAGACAGCTCTCAGATCACAGTTTCTCAGATTCACAGCTTTTGTTGCAAGTGCCCCCGCTGTATGTGTGTTAATGTGCAAATATGCCAAGTTTGAATAAGCTACGTCTTCCCTTTTTACTTGCCAGCTGTTGTGGATGTGAGTCACAACTTAGTAATACCTGAGACAGAACTTTGTGGCTGGAAGCAATTTGTGATGGTAAGCTTAGCTTCACTTATTTGGGAGCATGGCTTGGCACAGTTCTGTTTTTGGTGTAAAAGCATAATTGCAAATTAAGTTATATTATTTATATGACATGGAAAGGAAATAAGACATTCTAATTTATTTGTGTACAAGGTTGTGGGATCCATTGAACAAACAGGGATCATCGATGAAGTTAAAGTTGAAGGGGATTTGGAGACAGCTTTGGATGGAAAACCAGAGGTCAAGATGGATACAGAGAGGCCCAATTCAAAGCCCAAATTTTATGTTGGTTCCCAAGCTCTTGGGTACCGGCGCGATTTTATGGAGGTTTGTGCTGATGTGCCTTTTGGCATGGTTATCTCACTTTTGTTGTTCTAAGTTTTACAGCTTTTAGGCGTAAAGCCAAATATATAACTGTTTTGCATATGCACATATATACACAACCATTTTCCATGCATCTTAATCTTTTCTCGACAGGTTATTCCAGCGTTGAAGGATAGTATTGTGGCTGACTGGGACGTTGTGGATAGTATATGGGATCATGCTTTTCGGTAACAATTGCTAATTTTAACTCTGCAATATGGAATGTGTGTATTGAGATCTTCATTCCTTTTGAGAAACATACGAAGCGTTGAGGGTTGTTTTGAAGATTTGTTGTACCTTATCCTACCCAATTAATTTTGCATTTACATTTTATTTTATTCACAGCCATTACTGATCCCATGGTACAAGATTATTTAGTTGGAAAACTTAGTAATTTTTTTTTTTTGTTTTTTACATCATAAGCTCTTTTGAATATTGCTTACATGCTAGAAATGCCTTGGGATATTTCCACACGATCAGATGGAAAAGGTTTCTGGAGTTCTCTAAGAACAACTCACGATCATGAAATCTTAATTATATTTCTCAAACACTCTTGGAAAAGGCCATTTCAGATATTTAAAATTTTGAATTATTTCCCATTTACTATTATATTAATGAATAATCAAACTTAGTTAATGTTATGGCATTATTTGGGTTAGGGTTTACTTGGTTTGCATGTGTGAGTTTTAGAAATGAAGAAAAAAAGAAAGAAATTAGTATTAATGTCCATAAATTACCAAAAACATGTCGATGGAGCAAAAAATGTCAATGGGTCTTGAGCGTACATTTAGCCATAATAGAGAAGTAATAGGGTAAACCCTAGATCAAGAAAATTAACCAAGTACAAAGCACTAAAGAAGCATAAACAAAACAACGGGTAAACCTATAATGGTTAAATCTTGAATCATAAGAGCTATGTACATTTGGTCTGACCACTCAAAAAAGTAAGTAGCTAACGAAGACTAAAGTAGGAAATCATGGCATGAGGCGATGTCATATGCTTGTAGCAAGCATAGTTACTAGGTTTGGCCACATGTGGATTGAATCTGGTTCGACTCGTAGTTTTCGAGTCTGCCGGATGAATCTGGTTGGGTGCTATTTTGACTACTAAACAAAGCAAAAAAAACCCTAAAACAAAAAACCCTTAATAAAAAAGCATATAAAGCTAAACAAATGAATGGAAAATGCCTATATAAGCGATACAAAGAGAAAAGAAGCAACGAAGAGACCCGAAGGGAAAAAACAGACTGCTAAACAATGATTCGAAGGGCTGTGTAGAAGTTTGTCAGGGATAGCAGAGTGCAGAAGAAGATTTACAGTGGAAGGTTGGTAAATACTAAAAACGAGTTTATATAAGCAATTCACATAGCAGATCGTTGTCATTGTAGAGGATAGCAATATCTTCAAAGGTATGTGGTGTTCATGTTCGATGGTAGAGGTAGAGATGATAGTTGCAAGTTTACTTTTTATTGTTACATTGTATATGTTATATCATATATGGTTTATAGTAATGTTAAGTGTAGTATTTAAATATTGGGTTATAAATTTTATGTTAAGTAGGTGGCTTTTGTGAGCAAGTTAATTAAAATATGTATTTAATTAGAATTAGGTTATAAATCTATAGTTTAGTTTATCATTGTATTTTTTAATTTCTTTAATTGGAGAGCGGCAAGGTAAGCGAGGTTAGTGAGAATGGTGGAGAGCAAGGAATTTCAAATTTTGATGGGCGGGAAATCGATAGCAGGCAGATTCCTCCACAAAAGGACAAGTAGCAACATGATCCTCAGAGACACGTGATTGCTACAGTACCAACGGGGCCCATTTTCGTGGTCAGGCATCTTTAAAAATGTATTTGGGGGAAATGGTATTACTCTTTAACCAAGAAAGGACTCCTCGGGGGCCTTTCAGGAAATCCCGGATGGTATTGTGGATAGATCTATCCAGTAAAAGGACAATGCCCTGGTGGGTAAACTCGTTGGAGAGAGACCCAATATTGACACCATTAGAGCCTAGTCTTATAAAAAATGGAAACCCAAGGGACATCTAGAGGTAAGTGCTTTACCTAATGGTTTCTTCCTTTTCATTTTTAATAACTCTGAAGATTTCAAAAGTTGTTAGTGGAAGGTCCTTGGTTTTTGGGAAAAATGGGATTATTTTTGAGAAAATGGACTCAAAATTTGATCCGGAAAAGGAGAATATTAATCAGTTCCTTGTCTCAATAAGGCTTCCTCGTCTTCCCTTAGAGTTTTTGGATGTGGATGTCATTAAAGGAATTGCAACATCTTTAAGGACTTTTGTGGCTATTGATAATGCCACTCTTACTAAAACCAGATTGGTTTGCGCAAGATTCTGAATATACTCTCTAATAGGATCTGCTATTCCTCAAACTATTTTGCTTAGATCTAAGCTTGGAAACTTGATCCAAAAGATAGAATTTGAAAGTAGCCCTCTAAAATGTACGAAATGCCAAGGATGGGGTCATCTTCATCAGAACTGTAAGGTTAAAATTTCCCAAGTCTATAAGGAAACCAAAATGCCTTGGAAGATTGAAGAGAAAGGCAAAGGAAAAATGGATCAGGGTTATGAGAAGGCTCAGGAAAGAATGGTAAAAAACCTAAATGCTAACAAAGGTGCTTTAATTATAGGATTTGTAGAAAAAAGTCCCCAAAATGAAGCTTCTATCAGCTCAGAGAAGGTAGACAAGGATGGATTTATTACTGTAAGAAATAAAAAAAAGAAAGATAATAAATCTTTCTCAGACTCAATAATCCAATCAGCAAAAACTCATAGTCAATTTGATAATTCATCCACTGTTAGAAATTTGGATATGAATTTGGCGAAGGTTGATCCTAAGAAAAGGGAAAAAAGGATTAGAATATGAAGCTAGTCAGTTATGCTGATAAAACTGAACCAAAGAAAAGCACTGCAGTTAGAACAGATGATGAAGGAATTGAAGCTGTTAAAACAGCAGGAGATGTTAATGCGGAAAGTAAGGACTCCGTCTTAATAGTAGAGGGATCAGCAGAAATGTTAGATAAGAATATTATCCAATCTTTAATCCAGCTGGACCTGTCAGGTTTAGATAATAACATAGATCAAAGAAAAGTGACCCAAACTTCCATCAGTGTGCAAAAAGGAGCTTTGAAAGAACCAAATGAAAATGTAATCACATCTCCAGAAAAGGAGGAATCGTCTAAGAATGAACCAAAGAATCCGATCAACATTGAGACTCCAGATAGAAACAAAGTTAGATCTACAAGACAGGAATCAAGGAAAAAGAATACTTAGAAGGTGATAGATTTCGTGACTCAAACAAGATTGGACCCAAAAAGTTTTAGGAGTAAAAACCAAAACCATAAATGAATATTATATCAGGGAATATTAGGGGATTGAATAATCCCTTAAAATGTAGACTGCTGAAGGATCTTAGAGGCAAACTTAGAATGGAAATTTTGGCTTTTCAAGAGACTAAAATGAGTGAGAGTAACTTTTTGAAAATTAAGAACAATTTTTGGAAGTCTTTGGAAGCAATTGTTGTCAGTTCTTCTGGGGCTTCTGGGGGACTGGTTGTTGTCTGGGACCCTAAGTGTTTTAAAGGCACTCCTGTTGTTTGTAAAGATAACCATCTGGCTATGATAATGAAGGATTTAAAAAATAATTCTATTTGGATCCTCTCTAATGTTTATGCCCCAAATATCAGATTAGGAAGGAAGAATCTCTGGGACCAGCTGACTTCTTTTCAAAATATCATAAAAGGGATTGAGTGGATGGGGGTTGGTGATTTCAACACTCCTCTCTCACCTATGGAGAAAATGGGAGGTCAAATAGAGTATACAGAGAGCATGGAAGATTTTTAAAACTTTATTACTAACAATAGTTTGATGGATGTAGAGCTCAAGGGGAGCAGATTTACCTGGACAAACAAAAGAATAGGCAGCCGGCTCATTCAGGTCAAATTGGATAGGGTTTTGATCACTATGGAATGGCTCAAGAAAGATGTTTTTCTATCTACTTTACCTAGAATAGGCTCTGATCATAATCCCATACTTTTCTCTGTCAAAGAAGCTTCCCTAAAGCAGGATTCCTTTTTGTTTTGAAAAAATGTGGTTACATCTTGAAGGAATCTTAGATCTTGTAAAAGAGTGGTGGAGTATTAAGATACAGGGTTCAGATTTGTACATAGTCTCTAAGAAACTGGCTAATGTTAAAAAAAAAACTTGAAATTCTGGAATAAAAACAGTTTTGGATACATTTTTGTCACCGAGCAAAAGATGGAGAAAGAGCTGTTAATTTGTGAAGACATGATGGAGAAAGATGATCATGTTTTGGACATAGAGGATTCTGAGAAGGAAAAATCTTTGCTTTCAAGATTTTCTTTCAGAGTATCTTTCTATTTTGGCTAAATAGGAAACTTTTTTGAGGCAAAAATCTAGGATTACATGGTTGAAAGAAGGTGATAAAAACACCAAGTTCTTTCATTTGACTGCTCTCAAAAGATGAAGTTTCAATAAATTAGGTAAGATAAGGAAAGAAGATGGATCGGTGGCAGAAAAAGCTACAACCATTCAAAATGAAGCGGTTTCTTTTTTTAGTGACTTATTGTCCTCTAAAAATCCTCTAAATCATAGTAAGGAAGAAAGGTTCTTACAGTGCATTTCGCAGCTTGTCTCTCAAGAGGATAACTTGATGCTTACTAAAACTCCAACCTTTGAGGAGACAAATGTTGCAGTTAAAGCTCTTAGCCTAGATAAATCTCCTGGTCCAGAATACGATTCCAGCTTTTTTTTTCAAATATTTTTTTAGCAAATAATTAAGCCTGATGTTTATATGGGATAGTTTAGGATTTTTTTGTGAATAAAACTATGCTTAGAGAGCTAAATTGTACTTTTATTGCATTTGATTCTTAAATTTGCTGATGCTATGGAGTTTAAGAACTTCAGGCCTATTAGTCTCTACAATACTCTATATAAAATTTGCACAAAAATAATGGCGTTGAGACTGCAGCTGATTCTCCGTACTCTTATTTCTGATCGGCAAGGGGGCTTTGTTATTGGAAGACAAATTCATGATGGCATAGTCACAATACAGGAAGCTATTCACTCTATAGAGAAATGTAAGAAAGAAGCTATGGCGATTAAGCTTGATATGGCCAAAGCATATAATAAAGCTCATGGATTTTTTTAGACAAGGTGCGTAACCGATTTGGCTTTGAAGAATCTTTCAAACAACTTGTGTGGACGTGTATTTCGACTGCCTGGCTTCTGTTTTATTAAATGACACTCCTTTTGGCTTCTTTTAGAGTAGCAGGGGGCTAAGACAAGGAGATCCTATCTCCTCTCCTTTCATTTCCTTCTTTTTTATTAAATGACCCTTTCATCTTGATGGAATGGAGTTCTTGAGTAGGGATTTTAATATGGTTACTTGTGGAATGAAAAATCATTGGGATATCCCCTAAAGTGAATTGTGAAAATTTTATTCGTTAACATTTTCTTGATGATGCCATTTTATTGGGTGGATTCATGGTCCCAGAATCAAGGCACTTTTAAATAGCTGCTACAAAAATATGAAGAGGTGATAGATCGAAAAATTAATTTCAGGAAAAGATTAGAAAAAAATACTTTAACACTCTAGAAAAATATATGTAATAATATTGCTAAAATTTTGGAGTGTCATATCAATAATTTTACCTTTATTTATTTAGGAATTCTTATTGGTATTAAAAAACCCAAAGTTGCAAATTGACGATTTCCTAATTCAAAGATTAGTGGAAAAACTAGCGGGATGGAAAGGATCTTTACTTTCATTAGGATGGTAAGACCACTCTCTTAAAAATATATATTTAAATTATTCCGATGTATATTATGTCCCCCCTTTTAGATTGTTGTGAAGTTGGTTGATAAATTATAAAAAATTTACTAAATAATTTCTATCGTAGATGGGATGGAAAGTAAAAATAAGAATACATTTTGTCATGTATGGGAAAAATTGTGTAAACTATAATGGCTTCGGGGCTTGGGCCTTAAAGTCTGGGAGCGGATGAAAAGTATTAGTTTAGAAAGAATGGGGTTGATATTGACTTTATGGTGGAGAGGTTTCAGCCAAAATCCTTAAACACAAATATTGGGATAATCCTATATCTAATAGCTGGTTTTTTTCTCCTACTTTCGAGGGATCTGTTTTTTGGAAAGCCTTGAACTGGGCTAAAGATATCTTGTTAAAAGGGTGTAAGTGGATTGTGAGGGATATGGGATGGATTTTTGAAAGGGTGAATAATATTTCAAGATGGGTGAATTCTTTTCAAAAAATGGATTTGTTAGAATATATCTCCATTGAAAATAATAATTTTAGTTTCCCAAGTATGAGAACTTTTTCCTGTGAATAATAGTTACAACATCTCTAGTTACAACATGTTGGTTGAATTTGGTAGCATTTTGGTTCTGTATCAATTTGGTTACCTTCTTGTCAAAAATTGGGTGTTGTTTCTCTCGTTATACTTCAGTTGGCTTTTCTCATTGGAAGAGAATTTGCTTCTCTTTCTTTCACTATTAGTCACTACATCATCATTTTGGCTGGAAGATTCCTAATGGTGGTCTCCATCACTGAAAATCAAAATTTAAAAAAGTACAAGGATCTTTCAACATCTCCCTAAATGATTTTAGTCAAGAAATCATCTCCCTAAATGAGCTTCTAGATGGCTATGTTCTGATAAAACATGATGAGGAGGAAAAAATTATTTGGTCTAATGAAGAGAATGGAGAATTTAGTGTCAAATCTGCATATGATATGTTTTTTGATAGAATCAATTTGGGTTTTAAATGGGAGAAAATTTGGAATAATAATCTTATTCCAAAAATTAATGTGTTTGGTGGCTTGTTCTATAGAGCAAAATTCTCACTGTTGACAATTTAAACAAGAGAGGATTCCAAATGGTTTACAAATGTGTTCTTTGTGAAAAGGAATTTGAATCTACCAGCCACATCGTTTTGGATTGCTCTTATGCACATGCTGTTAGAAGCTCTTTTCTTTCCCTGTTTGGTATAGACTGGGTCTTTCCTAACAGTACCAAACAATTATGGATTCAATGGAGATGCCCCTTTAAAAGTCCAGGATAAAAACATCTATGGGATTTTTCTATTAGTCATTTTTTGTTTGGAGGTATGGAAAGAAAGGAACAATATAATCTTTAGAGGTAAAAAAGAAAAAAGCATCTAGAGTTTCAAAGAAAATTATACAAGTCAAAACAAAATTTTCTTTTTTGAAGGGAAAGAACTTTGATTTTCTTTAGGTAGAGGAACAAGTCACTCTTAATTGGGGTTTCAATGCCTAGTCTAGCCACACCTCCTAGATAATCCTAGAAACTAGGTTGTTTGGACATCCCCTAAAGAGGGATAGATGAAACTTAACTTTGATGGAACTTTCAAATGTAACCAAAAAAAGGCTGGTGGATGGGGGGCTATAATCAGAGATGAGAAAGGAAATCTAGTGATGGCTTACTTTTACTACATTGGATGTCAAATGAACCATGTGTATGAAATGGATAAATGTTTATTGGGGAATTGACATATATTGTTGAAATAATTGTTAGAATGCTTATTGTGAAATGATACTCTATGAATATTATTAATAGTATTCAAAGTAAAAAAAATATTTCTGTTTCTATCACGATAAATAGGTTTTATTGAAGGCATAAATATCCCAAAATATTCCTTTAATAAAATTATCTTTCAACATATTTATAGGGAAGGGAATAGGGTAGCATATTGGTTCTCTAAAAAGGGTGTTAATTCCTCTAATATGAGTTCCATGGTGGATGAATAAATCCTTCTTTAAGGGTGTTATCAAAGTACTCATTATAAATAGAATGCTGAGGTTAATGATGAATCTGATTATTAATTATTTTAATGGTCCTGTTTTCGATATATGTGCCATCATCATCTATGTTACATGGGAAATCAATTTGTCACATAAAATGACGAGTTGGAGATATAATAATGGCTCGGTTAGGAAAACTTTCCTCTCATTAAGTCTCAATTGGGGGGACTTAATCTCTTATGATCGGATTACTGTTTCACACGATTTCTGTAGTGAGCTCCTTGTTAACAAACATCATTTCTGGAAAAAGAATACTTTTTCTAACCTCGAGAGGATAGGTTGTGAGATTTGTAGGCATCCTGGTTCTTCTAATGACACGGCTTTGGAAAAATGGGAGGAGACTTGGTGAGGATCGAACTTGACTCAACCAAGGAAATCAAATTGAATGTTTGGAATTTTTTGAAAGGAGTAGGTATGGAAATTTTTTTAAAGAATTTCAATGGGCACGATGAAAAATTAGGCATGGACTTTACCCATACTGGGAAAGGTGGGAAAGTTAACTTAAGGGGGATTTCTCTCAACATTATTGTTGATTTCATTGCTGTGATAACGGGTTTAAAGAAGCAGGGTAGGGAAATTTTTAAAACCAAGAAGAAAAGCTTGAAGGAAATTGAGCAATTTCTTGAGGGCCATGAGAAATTAAAACCCCATTTTATGGGTTACGCGAGGGCTTCTCTCCCTGAACCATTTGATGAAATTGGCCTTCATCTTATTCATTTCCTGACTCTGGAGGGAAGCTATAAAGTTGTTTACGCCTACTACTTTCCCATGCTCAATCACATTAGGCATGGCAACCTGTTTTGTTTCCCCTACGTTTTTCGGTCTTTGAGTAAATTGGTTGAGTAGGTTTAGAAGGTCCAGGCTAAAGTTCCAATTCATCAGGGGCTTATTCTAACTATATTCAAGGTTGGGACTGCAAACATTACTAGGTTTGAAAAATACGAAAGTCTACTTAATGAAAAAGCCACTTTGTCCAAAGGAAAAATTTCGTCAGACGAGAATAGTGATGAGAATGTTTGTGTTTCTTTGTTGGAATCTGAACAAAAGGAGACTAGCTCACATCCCTCTTCTGCAACTCCTACTCAGAACATGGCGGAAACTGTCCAAATCCTCAACATGCTCAAGGGTAAATAGGGCATTCATGAAGAAAATAGGAAACCTATGGATTGGGGCAAGTCTGAGGGTGAAGTAAAAATTCTATTTGGGAATGTCCCTTTTGAGTTAGGAAAGGTCAAAAATGATATTGCTTTGAACAAAAGCATGTTGAATGTGATTCTGAAAGATTGGAACTCAGTGAAGGAGAAAATTGATACCATAGCTTTGGCCATGAATAATGACAAAATGAAAAACCTTCAGGCCATGTGCACTGCGTTGGAGAAGGAGGTGGAAAGTATGAAGGAAATTCTTTTCTAGATCAGCAGTTGGAGCATTTTGAATATCAAAGGTACGATTGAGCATCTTAAAGTTCTTTCTTAGCTTGTGAATGCCAGAATGGAAGAGATTTCTGCTGATAAATCCAAGAAGAGGAAGAGGGAGGATGATGGTTTGAACTATGAAAAACTTGGTGTTTCAATCAATGATTTGGCAAAAGAATGGACCCAAATGCTTCAAAGTATGGAGAAAAAGTGAGGGGTTTGTGGTCTTGATTGTTTCTTCTTGTTTTGTTTCAACCACTATGTGATGTTGTTAGTCAATGCTATTAATTTCTTGCCGTTAGTTTTAGTTTTTTGTGGTTATGTTGATTGGTTTTTTGGGTATTTGTGTTTTGTGAGGGGTAGGGTCCCCGCAACGCTCTTTTACCATCAATAAAAAAAATAAAATTGTTTGTTTGTAATAAACATAGCTACGCGGGGACGCGTCCCCCCCAAAATTCAAGAGTCCGGGATGTCCCGAACATCTTGGGGACGACGGGACGTGGGGGAAATGTTTCCCCCACATTTCCGACTATGCAAAAATCAAAGGAAACGTCCTCGAGACGTTTGGAGAGAAGAAGAAACCTCCCGGGGATTTGTGGGATATTTCGGGGACGGTGGGGACCGTTGGAAGTCCCCGAAACGTTTTAGAGACTTGTTTTTTTTTTGTTAAATAATTTAAATATATATATTTTTTTAAAAATTAATTTGTTTATTGTTTTCTCTTTATAAATGTTTACCCGTTAGCCATAACCCGACTATATTGTATTACAAAGACATTAAGAAAATAGAGTAATATATGAATACAAAATTTTTCGAGCACAAATGCACATGGACTGTAATAACATGCTATGAAAACCAATATCATACATATTTGATATTAATGTTAAAAGTTATATGGACATATAACATTAGTATAGCTATAAGTATGTTGTGAGTTTTTAATATGGACGTTTGAATGTGGACTGTATGCACATGGTGGGCTGATATATAAATATGAATTGTTATTCATAATTTTTTTAAAATTTATCTGTATATTGTTAATATTTATAATTTTATATATTATTTTAATAGCCGTCCCCCTGCATCCCACCCCCCCCCCCCCCCCCGGTCCAGAAATTTTGGAATTTTTTTGCCGTCCCGGAATCACCATCCTCGAGTCCCGCCGTCCCGGAGTCTTTGGTAACTATGGTAATATATAATAAAATTAATAAAATCAAATTGAATTTTTTACTTTATATAGTTTAATTTCAAACTTCATTTACATAAATTAATAATTTAGTTTATATGATCTACAATAATACAATATAGTTTATATTTCAAATATATGTATATATAAACTAATAATTTAGTTGATATAATTTATAATATTGCATTATAGGTTATTTATGTACATATTTCCTAACTTTTTTTGAGAATTCCGGATGTTTGGATTTATTTGGCCTCTGGAACATATACAAACTTGGTAACCATGGTAACAAGACTCGGGCCTAAGGAGCCAAAAATATTATTATCTATCACAACATAAGGGCCTATGCAGAATCTAACAATGCTCATAGGGATATGTCCAGGGCTGGTGGGGCAAGTTGGAAAATCTTGGGAGGAGTTCAGGGGTGTTTAGAATCTATTATAATATTCATGTCCAATGAATATTCGGATAAGAGGAAACACTAGTAATGTGCGCATCCCTTTGATGTTTGGCTCGCAACTGGGGAGAAGACCGTCGATGATGATGTGAAACAAGTCCATTTTGCGTAGGGTGAGATTGGGATGCTCCAGTAGCAATATGTAAAGAGATCCCTTTCTCTCTGATATGTTCCCATCAGATTGTGAATCAGACATACCCAACAAGTGCTTATTGTCTCCAATTCCATGAAGAGGACTATAAGAAGGAAATAATCCGTGCAACTCTTGGTGTCTCTTGTAAGGAATTGCATTTGATAATGACCTCCCCAAGAAAAAGGGCCAAGCACCTTGGATCTGGTACTAGAATAAAGTGGATAGACATCCACTTGATTCTGTATAGACAATGATTTCTCCCATGGATCTCATAGAAGATAGGGAACTTAACTATAAAATGCTCAGTCTCTACCTCTTACAAGCGACAAATATTGCATATTCTAATGCCTTGTAGGAGGTAGATATGACATATTATATTGACTCGTAGGGGGAATTGTGTTAGTCTCAACTAGTAACTATTGAGAGTCTACGTGTAGTTGGCCAAAGGGAATCCTCAAGCCATGTCATCAATGATGTTAGAGATGCTTAGGCTGAATGATGATGCCATCTACATTCTTTAGAAAATGTACATCATAGAAAGCCAACTTGGTGTTGAATGAGTATGGAAGAGATGTCCAAGTGACTTGAATTTGTTGTCGGTATACATTCTTTGTGACAACCTTGTTGATGAACTTCTTTGAGGGAAGAAGGAAAAGGATGGGGCATCCAAGCAGTCGTTGTATGGAGGAAGATTTTCAATATAAACGCCAAATATTGGAAGAGCATACTGATCTCAAGATACCACCAACATCAATGCCTAGTGGGACTCAAAGAAGCAATTGGCCTATAAGAACAAAGGGCTAATTATGGGTAGCTCTCTTGAGCTGAGGTTGAGTCACTCAAAAGGATCCGATTTTTGTGAACATAAAAAGTAGGCCTGGAGATACTCCCAAGGAGAAGGGTGTTAGCGACAAACTCAGCTTGGAAATTGCATTAAGGAGTCATCCATTCACAATGAATCATACATTGTATCATGAGTTCTTGGACCCACTCATTACGAGTTTGCTCAATGTTTCCCATACTAGGGCCCTAAACCTTTGAAGCATATTAAACAGTATGCATGATGATTGCATTGGAGAGGCTCATTTTTGAAGAAATGGATCCTATAATGTATTTGAAGATAGAAAACAAGGCATATCCCTTTCCAAGACACGACTCTGAGGCAAACTTTGGACTAAAGATGGTCTTGAAAAGTTGACTCCCTTGTAGTCGCAAACTGTTGTAATCTCAATAAGTAATTTTTTATAGTAAAGTTGAAATTTGAAAAGAGCTTACCTAAAAGAGTTGAATATCAAAAACTTAATTTTATTGAGTTTTTTACAAGTTGGCCGAGCTCACAAAAACAAGCTAGGGGCATCAAGTTATCTTTGTAAACCATTAGTAGAGTGGGTGAGGGTGACAACATGATCAACAAAAGTAGAATACCAATCAAATATTGGTGTGATTTATGATTGTAACAAGCATGAGCGTGTTGTTGAAGAAAGTCCTCTAGGTTATCTATGTAAATATCCGAGAAGTCAGGAAGAGAAGGCATCCCAACATAACTTGGATGGTACTCTCAACACAATTAGAGAACACATGGGAAGTTTAGAATTGGCCAACAACCATCTCGGAGAGCCTCATGATGGTGGAAAAAAAAGATCAAAGATGGCATATTACTCAAATTTTGAAAAAGGTGTCTTACGATGGAGTCAAAGGCCTACTTGAAGTCTACAAAGCAACAAAAGACTTTGGAAGTTTTATCCAAAGTTGCACCCCTTGCAACTTTGAATATCTCATCAGATGTATGTTACCATTCTTATGATCTAACCAAGCCTCGTAGGTCTAACTCGGCTTACAACGGATCTTTGGAAACTAATTCAACGTTCCGCAGATTCCCCCAACCCACAAAATGAAGAGAGTAGAATATGACTTGGGTAGATATTGATTTACCAACAGAGATTCTAGAGGCCACAAGGTTTTTATAAGGAGTGGAAAACTAATTTAGTGTTCTGTGGATTTTTAAGGCTAGTATTATGCGGATTTCATAGATCCGTGGAATAAGGGAACAAACCGTGGGACTCCCGAACTTGCCAACATGTAAGAATGCCGTGGGATACTAGAACATTCAGATATTCAAAACCTGCGAAGAAAGGGAATTTGGACACTATTGCGGCTAAATCGGGTCTTAATGGAATGGATAGAGCAGTTCCTTTGTTCCATTGGTTCTTTGAATCGGCCACACGGCCAATTGATGGAACAAAGGAATCGGGCGAGGCGAGTGTTGCGGGTATTACGGGGAACATGAGAACAAATTGAACTGTTCCATCGTAACTCCATTTCCCCAATTGGCCGGTTTGTCTGTACCAAGAACAAAACAGATTAATGCAGACTGTGGAGTCTTGCAGGGAACCACGTTGACCATCTTGACACCCTAAACTTAAAATGGTCATAACTTTCACCCACTAGCTCCAAATTTCACAAACTTGGTATCGTTGGAAAGCTCTTAGCATGTACTACACCACATAAACTGGATTTCCTAGTTTAGGTGAGGGTAGGTGGGTGAAAAAGAGGGAATACAATCCAAGATTAAAAGGTACAGTTCCGGGTAGCTCAACCATCACATTTAATGAAGTCTGGTGCCCATTCCTTCCCCTACAAGCAAAGTATCATGGGGGAATGGTATTATAAGGGCGTCCATGCCTATTTTTAGACATTTAATGCATGTTATCGGTGCTTGAAGGTGGAAATCCGAGTTTCCCTCTTTTTCCCTCTCTCTCTCTCCCCCATATTCTATATCATGTAAAATCTCTTATTTGTTAAGGGAGGATGTTCTAAAATGTAAAGGGAACTATGTCAAAATTGTCCCTGAGCAGCTGTGAGTTGCAACCCTTCATTTTGGGCATCTGCAATGCATTTTATCATTTATGCCTTCTTCTACAACTGTAATGGTCTGTGCATGTCTCTATTGCAATAAAACTTGTTTTGTGGTGTTTTCTCAACACTAACTTGTGTTATCTACAACTTTGCCTCTCTTTTATTTGTTGTAGTGTGTTGTGCATGATTTTCTCATTTGCAGGTTCATTTTGCTGTGTTTCATGGAGAATAGATGGTAAATGAAGTCTCGGGTCTGTGTCACCTCTGTCTGACCTCTCCCTTCTCCATTTTCCTTCTCCCTTTTCCCTCATTAGAGTGTCTTCACCCTTCTCTTAGTGCTATCACCTCCCCTTAGTGTATGATTTCATTTTATACATCTTCTTCTTACCTTGGTCTGAGTAGAGCTATATAAATGGATTTCCTTCCTTAGGAGTAGTGTAGCATTAAGATTAGTTAGAGGAACAACCCTTCTCTGAAAGTTAATCTCACTTTGTAAGTCCCACACTTGTGAGATCATCCCATGTTAGCAAAAAGTAGGGATTTGTAATAAGCAAATCCTAGGGTGCTACTTTTTTGTGATAACAAGAAGATCATTGGGAGCCTCCTCACTAATCACTTGACGTGTGAAAATGTGGTCAAGAGTCTAGAAACCCTCCTTAAGCATGCTTTCTCCCTAGCCCTATGATCACTACTGTCTAGGTTCTCAACAAGTTTCATATCCAACACAATGGCATAAACTTTGACAAATGTGTACTCTATAATTGTCATGTAGTTATTTTGGGTTTGCGTTATTTTGCAATCTGTGAATGGGGTGAATGATATGTTGTGACCAAGAGGGGGAATTCACGAGAAAATAACCTCATTAAATTGTTGTGCCATAGGAAAGGGCAAGTCAAACCATGCCATATTTGAGGAATTCAATATGTGACCTTTGGAATCTTGTTGCTTTATTGGTACAGAGCTTCCAAATTGCTCTTTTGATCACTTGTAAAAAATAAATAGCAAGGGTCAAGGAGAGGCAATTCTTGTCATGGGATGATTTGGAATATGATAAAGAGAGGTTGCATAAGATGCCCAAGCTAGGGGGTCAATGTTCGGAATAGGGGTTTTCCTCAAGAGAAGGGTATGTCAAAAGCCTTTCTGGGAAAGGTGGAGGGCATAAAAGAGATCAAGTTGCCATGACACAAGAAATGCACGTTAAGGAGATGTTGATAATCTCTACGTTTTGTGGTTTGAAAGGAGGTTGCAGGACAAAGTGGAGTCTCCAATGCATGGATTTGTACTCGCCATCATACCAACGACTCATATAATAGGTACTTGGAGGGGTGATGTAAAGTAAAACTAATGCCCTGTATGGGGATAAGGGTTGAGGGCAACATCCTAGAGGATGTGAGATCAAAACTGTTATTTAACTGCGGTGGTGGTGGGAGATAAGTCGTTGGTCATAAGTTGGGAAAGCAGGGAAGTGTAGTCAATGGCTTATTGTAACGAACCGTTACACAAAAACCTCAAGGCATTAGTGAATCCATACACCAAGATCATAACATCCCACCACGCTTCTGCAAAGCCCGACCTTGGGCTGGGTTTGCGCCCGCACTCCCATACGTGCGAGTCCCGCTTCACCGACGTTTAGGTGCCCCACGTGTCCTGAATACACAGCGTATCCAACTAAGTGGGATTCAAACACGGGTGGTCGCTTTGATACCAAATGTAATGAACTGTTACACCAAAACCTTGAGGCATTAGTGAATCTGCACATGAGTATCATAACACTTACCCAACATTAAAGTGGATTGTGGTATGGTTACTATTGGATGACTGTAGTGAAGGGGTTGAGGGGGCGGATTGAGAAGGTGCATAGTGTGAAAAACAAAACATCTTCGGCAGGAGGGTGTTGATGAGAGATGTGAAAACATGAATGTGAGAAATCAAATACCCGTTGACAATAACATAATCAACCACAATTTCACCCCTTATATTGGAAACAATTAAATTTGTTGGAATTGGGGAAACGAGGTAACTCATTAAGAAGGTGAAGACCATGTGACTCACCTAGCTGGAGAATGTCAATTATGTAGTTGTGAAAGGATTATCCCCATTAGTTGAGGTCCCGTGTAAAGCAAACTATTAAAGGTCAGTCTTCGGAAGGCAACACTTGTCCTCAGTGAGGTTGTCACATAGTGAAGAATAACGTGCCATCTCTGGGTAGAAATCAAGATAAGGATGACCATTTGTCTGCATGATAAAAGGCGATGAATGCGGGGAAGGATTAAAAATTGCAAGGAAGATGTTGAAAAGGGGTGTGGGGCTTGACCTTGAAGTGACATGTATTTAGAACGCATGTCTGTTGCAAAAAGTGACAACTTGAACTGAAGATAGTCTCATGGGTGAGGTAGGCCGCACCCTTGGAATCACAAAAGCCTCCTTACAAGTGTTACATCTAAAGCTTGAGACCCAAAAGTATCTTGTGCCTAGAGGGAGTGCTGGGTTAGGGCTCTCATGGGTTTTAGTAAGAAAGATAAGGTGTTGCAAAGCAATGACATTCTGAAAGGTACATGGAAAAGGCCACACTACACCACTTCCTTTCTAGCATGTAATAGAGATACCCACTTAAACTAACTGAGACTTGAGAACACTATTATTTGGATGGCCAAGGATACAACCCCCTGAGAAGGAGAATCACAAGTCACTGTAGGACAGTCTTGAATTGGAGCCCTTACGTTTTCTTTTTTGGCAGCCATAATTGGGGCATGAGCTTTTTGAATCTCTATTTGAATTTATATGAGATTTGCATCTAACTAAACCTCGTTGGGCAAGGAGGAAGGAGAATCGTAAATCATTGTATGGTAGTCTTGGATTAGAACCTGTTTGTTTTCTTTTTTGGCAGCCAAAACTTGGGCACAAGCCTTTTGATGCTCTACTTGGATTCGTGTGACATTTGCATCCGACTAAACCTTGTTGGGTAAGGAGATAAGTTTTTGGGGCTTTTAATGCTCGTAGATGCTCTCTCTAGGGAAATGTCTTCTTCTCATTGCCTCATGCAAAAAAGGCATGGGCAACTTGTAAAGGTTTAGGGGGCTTTTAAAGGCCATAGATTCGAAGGTTGAGAGACTTGAGACCTTTGGTTTGTTGTGCCATCTCTTCTTCCATGTTCTCTTGGACAACCATTTCAAGAACTATAGGTTCATTTTCACCCTACCCATTACTTTTTTCTTTGTCTTGTTTTTTATTGGATTGTCAAAAGTTCGCGATTTCTTTATTTAGATGTACATGCTGATTTATTGTTCTAGTTGGATATCAAATACTACTTCCTACAATTGCTGAAAGCATTCTGCCTCAACTAGGGTGATGTGGGATTTCTCAAGTGAATGTTTCGTGCCATTATATTGGCAATAATATTGTCTTTCTCTTGCAATGTGTTGTTTTGCAAAAATTTCACACCGCCTTCCTATGTGCCAAAGATGTTGGCCTTTGCAAGAAAAGGGTCGTTGTGCGAGCGCAGGAAACAATAGGCGATGTCCCACACAAACGGGCAAGGCTCTGCCTCTCTTGAAAGGAGGGTGTGCACGTAGAAGATGGCTTGCGCAATGGATTGTGATCATGCGAGATCTCCCCAAGGTTAACTCTCAGTAGGTCTTGGTGGCCATAAGATTTGCTAGGAATAGCTCAAGATGGTTGGTGGGTGTTTGTTTTTTGAAGGGGGTTTGCTGGTTCATTTTGGTTTGTTCTAGTGCAATTTGTGCACAGATTGCGCAATGGGAAATTAAAGAGATTTAGCCTCAGAGGGTTTTGTGTAGGTGCACACAACGTTGACGGGACATTCATTTATTACGCGCAAAAGTCTCTTTCATGAGGGATATCGTGCAATGAGTATCACCCGCAATCATAAAGAGTCAGTGATATAAACCTATTGCAAGCTTTAGTCCTAGATTAATCCTAATTTAACAGGGGTTACATAAAAAGTGCAAAAGAGAGGAGGGCAGGGAGAAAGAGAAGTGAATCCGATGCAGCGGTAGAGACTCCTTTCGGGTTGGTGAAGACGGATCCAGAAAACCATACTCAAGCTCAGACCAACATTCGCTTGATCAAGACATGAGCAGGTGCAAGAGTTTGAGGAATTTGTTGCATGGCAAAGAGGGACGCAACACCGTTGGATGCACAGGAAACAAGCATTAACTCAAGACAACAACCAAAAGATATGTCGATTGATAAACAAGTGTGATCTATTCCAGTCAGCGGTAAGAGTTCACATAAACATCAAAATAAGGACAAAACAAAAAGTAGAAACAAGAAAGCTGAGGCAAATGCATTAAAATGTTTAGAAACTTCTTTCTACAAGGATCCGACCATAACAAGGTCTTTCAGCTGGGTATTTATAGGAAAACCACAACTTGGGCATAATTACAAGTGTTACAATAAATGGCCTCAGCCAACTGTGTAGTGCAAATCTGAATGGTAGCTACATAATCCAATCAAATTGAATGCCACTTAGGCGATCTAGCAGAATATTGGATTTGATCACTGATTTGGTTCAGCTAGCATTCAATGTTCTGTGAAGTGCAGGGGTAACTTGAGGTAAAGTCAATCTTCATTAAATTTATACAACGCCTGTTTTCTGACATTGAGTGTTGAAAGATCTTTCCCCAACCTCTTTTGTTGACAGTGGAGAAAATCTGATTCTCTGACATAAATGTTAGCTCAGAGCTTTGTTGTGTCGAAAATGATAGATTTCTTGACTTTTGCGACAGGTTTTGTCATTTAGTGACCAAGCACCATTTGTCTTCTGCGTGCTGCGCACATTGGGTGATTGGCAACATGTGGGCTTCACTTGATGATTCTGTGTCTTTGTTTTGTGCGGTAGAACGTGGTTATAATTCTGCGAATCGTCCTCATTTTACCTTTGTGTGACGGGATTTTAGACTTTTGCGTGCCCTTTGGAACTTGTTTGAATGACCTTCAATTCCTACAAAGCACATGAGAAGTGCAAAGTTAGTATTGTGAATGCATAGCACACAATTAAAACATTATTACATTGCCCGTGCAATGTGTGTGCTTGGCTAGCGTACGTTTCTTTTTTGTTTTGTGCGCAGGTTTGCGCACCCTTGGTCTTCCATCATTTGTGCAATGCAAATGATTGCATGCCCCACTATGCACACCGTCTTCCTTGGGAGAACTTCGAACACTTTCTTTGTGCATCCTTTGATGTATCGCAAATGTGTGTATGTTATTTGTACAACATAAAGCTTGGGAAAACCAAGTGATAGATGTTAGATTTGCCCAACTGGGCTATATTTTATTCAATTTTACATCTGTGGCAAACAATTGCAAAGAATTTTGCATAGTGTATGGCGGGTTGCTTGGCAAGTTTAGGTGCCACGAAGCATTGGGAGGCTGTAGGACTTATGTTACAGTTATGCATTGTAGCACACGGTGAGCTTGAATGTGGGAGATTGTGCAATGCTGTGGGGCTCAAGAAGGCAATGGCCAAGCATATGGCAATGTCGCGGGAGATTGCTGCGGTCTGAAGGTGATGGCGCACAGGTTTATAGATATTGCACAATGAAATCGCGAAAGGTGAAATGCAAGCTGTGCACAAGGGATAATGCATACGGCTGTGTCAAAAGGCATGGAGTGAGAAGGCCATGAAATATTGCACAGTCGACGAAATGCCATGCAAGACTACTGTGCAAAGCTCTTTGATGCCGCATGCGTAGGGAATCACTTGCGCTTTCAAATGAGAGTCAAGGGAGGCTGCACATGCTTGAAGCATGAAGAGCTAGCAGTAAAGGAGGCTGAAAAAACTGTGAAGGGGCCCCAATGAAAGAGAAGTTGAACTGCACAGAGAACGAGAAAGGAAAATGAACAAACAGTCGGGTCATTTAGGGAAAGGCCTGTGGTTCCATGATTTTTAGAAGGGAAATTAGGGCGTGTTGTGTAGACACAACAACACAGTGGTTGTTGGAGTTGAGACAAAGGTCTTCTAGATTTGTATTCCAACAGTTAACAACTGCTGAAGTTTGATTGCGCATCCTGATGTGCTGTTTCTTGGGCCGAGACCAAGGAGATTTAGTCCCATGTGTCCAAGGAAGAGGAGTCTCCAGGTTTAGAGTGAATCGTGTTTGCTTTGGGGTGCTTCCCGGCTACAGAAATTTACCCAGCAGCAGAAGTTGAATTTTTTTTACTACCAGCAGATATTTAAAATCTTAAATAAAATGTTCCCCAGCAGCAGCAATTTAATTCAGCGGCAGAAATTTGAAATTTGAAGAGAATAACCCAGGAACTATTTCAATCGTACTCACCAGGAGATGTGGGGTACATGTACTGGCATGTGGATGCCAGTCAAATGAGGGTACACGAGTAAATGAATAAGGAATCAGCTATATTGCATATAAATGTAGTCACCAGAAAATGAGGGTATGGGGATGGGGATGTGGTCCTTGCCACTGTACTGAAGTTTTTTGATAACTATGATTTCAATCTTTTGCTGGTATTTTTCTGCTTTTGTTTCCCATGTCTATATCCGAAATGACAATAATGGAAAGTGCTGGAAAGTTCTGATTTTTAAAAAAAATTGTGAATCTAAAGTGCTTGTGAATCTGAAAGCTTCGAGCCTAAATGCTCAATTCACAGAAAATCATCTCAGAAACCATTGATTCTGAATGAGAAACCCTTGATTTACAGTCAAAGACTCTTGATTTGAAGGAAATAGCGAGAAAAAGAGGATTCGAGGGAAAATGGAAATGATTCAGGAGGGACAACGGACGAAATCGTGCAGAGAAATGTATGATTTTTTTGCATAAAAATTCATGAGAAAGGAAATGCAAGGGCGGCCCAGGTAGGGAAATTGAAGGTCTGCCATGGCTTTTTACAATCTCGGCCAGTAGGTCAGAAGAGGATGATAAACCTTTATTGAAGGTCAGACATGGCTTTTTTTACAATCTTGGCTAGAAAGTCAGAAGATGATGAAAAACCTCTGCCGAAGGTCAGCCGATGCTTTTCAGAATCTACAGAGGCAAAAGGACAGATGCAGAAGGCTGGCCATGATTGTGCTAATCTGATTTATTTCGGTATTAGTTAATCATTAATTTCCATTCACAATGTAAGGTAACGAAGAAAAAAGAATCAATCTATACCTTTGTTCTATAGTCTATGGTCTAGAGAAGGAAACTCAGGTGCAAAATATGGTCTGAGCTTCCATCTATCTACCTACTGTAAATCTCATTGTTTATTGTTCAATTTAATAATTTTGAAGGAACTAAAATCTTGTTGATGTAAACTTAGTTGTAATGTTTTTTTGTATTCGCTTTCAAATTTCAATTGTTTTTTGAAGGAATGGTTTTTTGATTCTCTAGACGATCTAGAACTTTATTTGATTCTCTGAAGGATCTAGAATGTTTTTTGATGCTTTGAGGATCTAGAATTGCACTGCTCATCAGGTAACTAAATGTTAAGAATGTTTTTTGATGCTCTAGAGGATCTAGAATTGCACTGTTCAACAGGTAACTAGATGTTGGGCCATATTTTCTCTATGGTTGGGATGGTATCTGTGAGAGGATTGCTTTAATTCTTCCAGTAACTAGAACTTCTTATATTGCAGGGAGCGCTTGCGAATTGATCCCAAGGAGCATCCTATGTTGTTATCGGAACCATCGTCCAATTCAGCAAACCAAAGAGAAAGGCAAGCTTATCTCATTAACAGGATGACATAAGGACCTTTGTTTACGCAATTTAATGAATTGCAATTCTTTTCTTGCAGCAACAATGAATTGGTGTTTAGGACTTAAATGTTTCATTAGTACTGCAATCAACCTTTTGGTTTTGTACAGTTTTTAAAATTCAGGACTCTCAAGTCACAATGCAAGGTGTCCTTTTCGTTTCAATGTATAGCCTTTAACAATCACAGACAGACATGACGCTTCTTTGCCTTGTTCGTTATGTTTCCATCACTTTTCTTGAAAAAGTGAAGATTTTAATCACGAATTGCCAATTTCTCAACAGAACAGCAGAGGTTATGTTTGAGAATCACAATGTCCCTGCATTATTCTTAGCAAAAAATGCAGTAAGTCTTCTTACTTCTCTTGCATTTGTCTCCTGTGTTACTTGTTTTTGCCATTTATACATAGCCACATTTTTACAAATTGCATGGTGATTATTCTTGTTTTTTCTAACTTGGCAGGTGCTAACTTCCTTTGCTTCAGGACGTGCTACTTCTTTAGTCGTTGATTGGTGAGACTAAATAACATTTTTGGTACTTTATTGGTCCTTATGTAAATATTCAGAAATATGTAATGCATGATACTTTCATTGTAAAGAATATGAAGCTTATCTTCAGTACATAAGTAACTGGATTATCCTAAGGAAGAAACCCTATTATGTTAGTATCAGAAACATCAAACATGTAATGCATGATACTTTCATTGTGAAGAATATGAAGCTCATTTTCATTTCATAGATAACTGGATTAGCCTAAGGAAGAAACCGTATTATTTTAGTAATCTCTGTGTGTACATCTTTCTCTCCGGTCTTTTCCAATGCAGAATGACTGAATATATTATTGTCTTAGTTGAAAACTCTCTTTCCAAAATTTTTCTCTTGATGAAGTGTGACACCGATAATCATTGCTCTAGAATTTGGATTACTAATAAAATGTTCTTGAAAAAAATGACCATTTCCATAAAACTACCCTCTGCTTGCTAATCAAGCAAGCTTGCTATTCAAATGTAAAATCTAAAACTGAGAATCACTGTGTTCTGGTTGTTATCAACTTTTGAATTATAGATTTTTGTCTGGGTACTTTTTGAAAGCGAACAGAATTTACACTGATTTTTCCCAATAACTAACGTTCTTTAACTTCTTTTACAAATATATTGTTTTATACTTGGTTGTACCCATAAAGCTAAAAATCTGGATACATATTCTTGAAAGACTTCTTCCTCTAGCCAATCAAAGAAATTATTGACGTGTCTACAAGGCTCATGTTGTCACATTGCTCGGATGGCATCTTCTCTCCACATAGGTGGATGAACATGACTTTGCTGCAGTCAGTGTTAGCGCTTCTCAGGGCATAGTTGCTTGTTTCTCATGTTTATTTACTTGTTTATAGTTAGAAGATACTTTCTATCATCGTCAATATATCTATTTATGACTTTAGGCATGACTTTGGGCACTTGCTTGAACTGTACCTTCGATTCAATGTATGGGTGCTCCTTATTTTATATGTAAGCCTATAATGGCTTATTTTTCTATGCATAAAGCCTACACACTCATTATTGCATGTGTGGGCCTCAGAGCACCCATTATGTATGTGTAAGCCTATAAACACATTGATTTTTGTGTAAGGCCTTCATGTCTTAAGGCCATTGATTATTTTCTTAAAAATAGTTGGCAGGTGATAGAGTTGGTAGGGTCCCAAATTAATGAGCTGTGGTAATGGTTGTCCACCATACTATGCCTCCCTTTGTTTTATTCCTATAAATTTGATTCATCCCTGTTTATTCTAGGTTGCTTGGAAACAGGTATGGGTTTGAAACACGGAAATGCCAAATTTCAAAAAATATTTGGGTACGAAACAGCTTGGAAACATTCGTACAATATATTATTAAAAAATATATAAATGCATAATACTCATTTTTTGTTCATAAAAGATAAAACATTTAAAATATTTTGTATTCATGAAAGTTCAAAACATTCAGCATGCTTAAATTTTCATATGTACATGATTATAATCTAGATTCTAGAATATATCATCTAGATTTTCCTCAAGTACCACTGAAACAAAAGTATCTAGTGTTTTTTATTTTTATTTTTTCACATTTAAAAACAAAAGCACCACTGAAACGGCACAGAAACATCCCACGTACGGTCATACCTAGGACTGTTTTGGAGTTTCGGAAACGTTTCAGAAGAGTACCAGGACCAGTACCCGGTTTGTCAGTACATGGGTATGCTACCCTATTTGGAGTTTCTTGGTATCTTAGTGTATATTTGAATGCATGGAAAGTGATACACAGCAGTGGTGAGTGGAGTCAATTCTCTCCGTACAAAAACTCAATGCAAGTACAATCTACCCTCCCTTCCCCACACCTCTTGCCATTTGCCATGATGATGATAGTAAAAATCTTGCATTACTTGTATTTCGGAGATCTACACACTAAGATTTCATATTGTTATCTCACAACTCCTGTTTAGTAGTATTGCAAGGGCATTGGTGCTAAAAGTCTAAATAGATCGAATCCAAACGAGAAGATGCCCAATACATGATCTTGATCAACTCATTTTCATCAGAATGCTTTTTGGTTATCCTAAACAAAAAAGTCATTTCTCTTCTCCCCCTTACCTGGCTATGGGCAACATCCAAATGGTGCATAATGATTTTTTTTCCCTACACAGGATCGTGCAAAGTAGGATAATGTACCATTATTTATTTCACTTTTGTGATGATACAGTAGTGTTCAAGATTGGAGAAAGAGGCTAAATACTCATCTATGTAGCTGGTCCAAATCTCTGGCTATTTACAAGATCCAGACCTCAAGCAGACATCCAGCTCCTTTGCAATCAAGCTAGAACTGCTGCAGACAATCTGCATACCTGCATAAACTGCGTAGGACATTACTCTACTCTAGACCACTCTTTCACATACTTGGTATCTCTTATGCCAGAACATATCAAGGTAGAGAACATTAACAACACAATATTAATACCTGCATAGGACACACTCTAGTCCTAGATACATGCATTCAATGAACAAACCCATCCTTACACAAGATAGAGAACAACCCAACCTTTACCTATCCCAAAGTGCATTACCAGCTCTGATAACACATTGATCAGCAGTACAAATGGATACGTGGAGAGTGTCAATGAAAAACAACCTAATCCTTACAGCCTTACATCAACACCTAGATCACAAAAGATGAAACTGGAACCAAAACACACTCTCTTACTCCATTTTCTTGAGAAGGCATAGAGATTACACACATACACTCTGTGATGCAAGTACCAACTTGGGAAAAATGCTACGCAACTTCCTCAAGCAAGCTCTGCTCAAATTGGAAGACCGCCTCTTAACTTCAATTGTACTTCTCTGACTCATCCTTTGTCTCTTCTCATAGTTAAGTGGTGTGACGCCTTCCCCATTTCCCAGATGATCCCGGTACTCTCCCCACCCCATCCCACCCCAACTTCTCAAAAGAACTGAAAAACAGCTTCTGGGCCATTACTGAGATGACTGATTGCAGGGACTGCTGTGGGCAAAACCAGGAGGGTCGTATGTCAAACCACAGTTGCCCCTATGGCTTGCTGGTTAGCACAGACCTGCCTGCATAAGACCTTTGAAAGTTTTGGCATGGGACAAAAAGGCCCACTCCTCCGTCTTAGTGGCAAAGAACAATGATGTGGTAAAGCAGCATGATGAGAAGGAAGGTTAGAATAAATATATGTATAATAGTACTGAGGTATTGTCTTGGAGGAGGCTGGATGTTATGAAAGTCCAACATGGTATATTATTACTGAGATAATATCCTTTTGATGTGTATGCAAGATTCCTTGATTACATTGGATTCTCCTACAGGCACATGATGGATATCCTTTTAATAGCAAATTTATCATACTTCGTCTTCCATCATGTAACTCTTTCAATCTCCTAACATATTCCACGCTACTCCCCCCTATAAACATCATGTAAAATAGCGAAGAGATTCTGGTAGTGGAAGCACCGCCAAATGTTCACATGAAAATTTGCCATACTATGTATCCTAGTTTGACTCAGTTCGTAGGTCTCAATCCTCAGTGAGACTGGTTTCTACACAAGTGTTTTGAGAATAAATTACTTATTATCTAGTATGTTATAAACAGATGAATTTAAGTGGGTCACCTTCTACATTTATATGCATCTTCTACAGTCTAGAACTACAAATCATACTAGACAATACTCTCTGAATAGACGGGTCTCTTGTCCTATATCCCTATCCTATATAGTCCTCTCCAGATAATTATCCTTTACCTTACAATACTCTTCCAACAATCTTCAGTCCTCTATGAGTATTCTACTCTTCTTCCATGTGGCTACCCATCTTCACCTATGGTCGGTTGTGATTCTCGAGTTTATCCTAGATCTTTAAAAGGCAAAGGTCGAATGCATGAATGCCTTCGACCTGCTATGGTACCCTTCTCCGGTGGGGGAGATTGACTATTAAATACACTACCAAATCATATTTCTAAGTTCATAACTGACCAAATGGTCAAGCACCAAAACATGTATCAATGCCTCCTTAGCCCATCACACGAGTGCTTAAGTCCCGACGTTGGCTGGGTGCTTAGCCCTCAAGGACTATAAAACCAAGAATTGATTAAAAAATGGACAAATCCAAATCCTTTTGATCAACATCCCTATCCTTTGTAGGACTTGTTTTTATACTTTGTGTTTTGACTTATTTTCTTGTTTTAATATGTTATGAGTATCTTCTTATCTCAGTTTTACTCTACTTTGTTTTTCTTTTTATATGTGGGAGGGGGAGACACTCGGTGGGGTGCAACCCCTCAAAAACAAAAACAAATATAAAAGATAATTTGGAGTCAAAAAATGTTCCTATCAATCCAAAAACAATTGGGAAATGCCAATCTTTGTTGAATGGTTTCAAAAAGAAAATGGTTAGATTAGTAGATTTTTCCAATTTATTTATTTTTAAAATTTTAAAACTATTTTTATATCTTTTTCCAGTGTGTAGGTCTTGCTATAAGCATCATACTGATTGGTTTTGTCCAACAACATGCCACAACAATCCATATTGGTCACATCACAAGTGACCTTCTCCACAAACTAAATACCAAAAGCAAACAACACAGTGCACATGTGTGTGATCTATGTGGATGAAACCATTATCCTTCCACCCAAGTGCATAGGGACAAGGATGTGGTTCCCCCGGTAAGTGCAGATAGTTGACAGATGATGTTGCAATGAGGTTTTTCTGCGAGCCATTGTCAATAATATAATCCACAGAGAAATCATGTGTGAGGTGGGCACGAGTGATGAACAAATTATCACAACCCCCTTCCGTAGTGTGATGGTCGACTTAAAGTGATGTAGACAAGGGCAGGGGGTGATGCTGAAAGATTGGCATTCGTCATCTCTGAAAACATATGGCATATATCATCGCATTAGGGCAGGGGGTGATGCTGAAAGATTGACATTCATCATCTCTGAAAACATATGGCATAGATCATCACACTTACAAGTTAGACACCTGCACAAAAAGAGATGTCCAGAATTCAGCTGGAGGAAGCCCATTGTGTTGACCACAACATTACAGTAGCACACATAAGACCAGAGCAACCTTAGTAGACTTTAGCACTAATAGGTTGTCATTGACTTTTAAAAAGATTGTCCCTTGAATGACTATAACTCATCATGGCAGTTTCAAATCATCCTGTACCACAAATAGCTGCAAAATGAATGTCCTTAACCAAAACAATTATACCCTCAAGCAGACAACACAGAGCCATTACAAGGGGTCCGGGATTTAGCAGGAATGAAAAGATGTATGGCCCCATTCGTTATTCACAAAAAATGCAACACATTCATCAGTATATCTATGCCTATCGAATTTGGGCAATGTATTAACACCATCCAATGAAGGAATATTGTCACTGTGAGTTTTATTGTTAACAATACTCTTGAGTCTTGACCTCTCGATATAAATGATAAACTGTCACTAGGTTCAGAAACCTTATCAATGAAATTAAAGATGCGGTGATTTTACAGGGGAGAGAAATTACAAGGATCTGGAATTTTGGCAGAAAGGAAAAGATGTATGACCTCACTTATTCACATCTAATATCCGACATCAAATAGTACATCCACCTCCAACAATTCATCCACATTGACACCAGCTGTGGGCAGAATATTAGCATCGACCAATGATAAAATGTTGTCATTATTAATTTGATTGCTCACAACACTCTTAACCTCTCAACATAACTGAAAACCTAAAGTCACCAGATTTGGCAATTTTTATTGTTGATACTTGAAATTCAAACTACTAAATAAAAATAAAAAATTGCCGAGGCAAACTTAATCCCCTTGATTTAAATCGTTGAATTTTTTTAATGAAAATAGCTTATTAGATCATTGCTGAAAAATTATATCTATTTGATTTATGAAGCTTATCAGACATTTCTTTGCTCGAGATCTTTTTCTGAATTTTATTGTCAAATGTGCAAACATGCACGTAAAACAGATGACTTGGATGATACCTATATCTTTAATGGAGTTCTAGTCCGTTGCTTAACAACATTAAAGAAAACAGAGTCTGTCAGGTTGTGGTCGAGTGGTAAGAGGAAAACTTGTTTGCAACAATGACCCAGATCTCTGCAGGCATACCCTACATGTTAATGTGTGGTATGACAAATAAACTGACTTCTCGTCTAAAGTGAAATACTGTATTATGATTAATAAGGTTAAAGAAATCTCTCTGAATGATTTCTCATCTCAAGTGAAATGTTTTACTACAATTAACATGGTGAAAGAAATCCGTCTGACTGAAGTAAACCTTCTTGCGCCTCCATTAGACATGTGGTGAGGTTGTGGTGTAACAATTATAGGGTGTGTTCAAGTGTGACCCAAGTTAATGGGTACACCAGAGGATACCCCGCGTTTACGGGTCATAAGAATGTGGCCCAATTTTAACCAACGCAGCATCAAAAACCTCACCCATGATTTACCAAAGAAAACAAAAATGGTAACAGTAAAGCATTCGCTACTGTTAAATTTGAATTGCCGGATTCAAACAACAAAAGAAGATGATCAAGAAGGAGAAAAGATCCATCCAACCAACCTGGCTTGAAGAAGACGGACAGTCCAAAATCAGTAGCCTTGAGAGCTGCCTCCTCGTCTGTACTAGCAAGCAAGAAATTCTCAGGCTTCAAATCTCTATGCATAACACCCAAAGAATGACATGCCTCTACTACACCCACAATGGTCCTGCTCAGCTCAGCAGCCTTCCTCTCGCTGTAATGTCCCTTGGCAATGATCCTATCGAACAGCTCCCCACCAGCACACAACTCCATGACCAAATGCACAGATGCCACGTCTTCATAGGCACCCTTGATGGTGACCACATTGGGATGACCAGATAGATGGTGCATTATCTGAATCTCCCTCCTCACGTCCTCCACATCCTCAATAGACAAAAGTTTCCTTTTTGCAATGGATTTGCAAGCATATTCCTTATTAGTCCCCTTCTCGATGCATAAATAAGTTGTACCGAATTGACCTTGCCCTAATTTTCGGCCCAATGTGTAGAGATCTCTAAGGTTCTCAGTCTTGATCTGTAAAACAGAGGAGGTGAGTGAGGGGGTACCATCCCCAAACCTTTTCATTTTGGGGGACTCTTCTGCAACTGGGTGTGTCCGATCTGGAATGCTGACTGCACGGGGTGCCTCGTTTGGATTGCTAACTAGACTTTCTTCTAGGTCACCTGTTTTCCAGTGCTGAGTGGGAACTGCCTCTGCAAAGCTATTGATGAAACGGGTTCTGCTACTCAGAGCAGCTCCAACACATGAATTTCCCATTTGTTGAGATGCTTTCTTATCATTTTCGGGCAGGAATTCGGATTGTGGGTGCCACCCTTAAACAGAAATAAAAACAGGTTTGTACATTGACAAATGGCACCTAGGCTAGCGAATATTAGTACATGAAACATTTGGGTATTACTGACTGTGAAGGTCCTTAAAATTGAACTGCGATATGTAGTCCCGGGCGGACGCGGTAATCGTAACCGAGTTGAACTATTTGTGATAAGGAGAATGTGGGTTTACGCGTAGAGCTGAGATTTGTGCACAGAAATAGCGCACGACTGATTAGTTTAAATCGCTGCTTTTTTTTTAAATGTGTGTTTTGTTATTCTTATGAGATCTTGTTGGCGGAAGCGGGTTCTTTCTCGCTGGAAGCATCGGCAATAGCTCGGATGATAAGCTATCTAAAAAAAGTTGAAAACATGGACAACCTTCGCTGGACCAAAATAGTTGTAAACGACACTTTGGAACGCAGAAAGAAAACATGGATGAATCAGAATACTAAATGGATGTACAAATGGGGCATCAACATGCAGGAGTGTCCTAACAGCAACAGGGAAATAAAAAATTATGTGATAGAAAAGTTCAGGACTTGCCATGTGGACGGGTTAGATTGGTCGAAAGAAAGCGCATTATATTAGAGAATTCAATCTCACTGGGGAACATGATGAAAAAGCTTATCTAGGGACGGTTATCAAGGGTAAAGCAAAAATTCTAGTGGTGCAGTTAAGAACTGGATCACATCATCTTCGATGTGAAACTGGTAGATGGACTATTCCAAAGGAAGATTGGGAAAGGAGAATTTGTCTCTTCTGTAGCAAAGGGGTCGTCGAGACAGAATGACATTTTGTCATGGAATGTTCTGCATATGATGATATCCGTATTCAGTATAAAAACAATCTAAAGGTGGACAGACTGGAGGAACTCTTCGAAGGAACAAAGCTTCCAGCGACAGCAGGTTTTATCTTCAAGATTCACAGCCGAAGAGCGGATATTGAAAAGAGTCTGAAATCTGATTAAATTACTGTTTCTGTGGTCCCATAGACTCTTTAGTCTTGTGGACGTCATTAAAATCTTTCATTTCATTTCAGTAGTTCAGTCCCTGTTCCATATATGCAGTCCCTTAATTTGTTGGGTAGTGAAATAATCAACTACATAATTGAGGCCCCGGGCTTGTAGAAGCTCCGGTAAGGTGCAGGTCAAATGTGAAAAGAGGAGCCTTTACATTATAGATGTCTTTCCAAAATCCGATGTTCTTCCCATTCCCTACTTTCCAAATGTCGTTTGAGGAGCACAATAAGCCACTCTGTTTTTATGCCTCCTTTAATGGGGACATGTGACCCTACTGAAATGCCTTAGAAGACATAATAGAATTTAGTATATGGGCCATAGCGCGGTAGCATCTTAGACTTTTGGCAGTAGTGGGGGTTACAATGTGGGTCTCGGACCTTGAACATGTTTATTATTACAAGAAAATGCCTTTAAATTACAAATGTGTCATCATTTTCTGGGAGAGCCACTTGAAGCCCATTTTGCAGTTCCGCGAGATCAGCATAGTTATTAGTTTAAATTCCAACATAATGCAAATTTTTTTGCAAGACCTGTTCTGTGGCAGTCCTAGTGATTCTATCTATGCTAGTGATTCCGGACTACAAGACCATGAAGGAAGAGGCTAGCTACCTGATTTTTGAAATTTGATGTGCAATATTTGTAAGCCCATCCATCATGTTTGCTGATTGGAACATTGAATTTGATTTGGCGGTGTAAATCATAGCCGGTGTATGAATATTGGCTTTAATTATCCTTACAAGAAACTGGGTGGAGCATTCTTGATCCAAAAAATTTCAGTGATTCCTCTTGATCCAAATTTGCAAACAAAGCAAACCTGGAGATGGGAAATGAAGACACTAAATTATTTCTATGTTTGAACTTTGTCTCGCCCATTATTAAAAAATATCCAAGATGATGGTTTGGATGATATTTAGTACCCATCGATTGTGCCCTTTATTTCCAGATCTCATGAACACTGATGTTGTCTAGGATGGGACGAGTGATGATTTCATTAGGGTGATTGCAATTTGGGCATTGGGTGGGTCCAATCTAATCCCCTTTTTACAAATTATCTCCCACCAATTTTTTTATGGATTAAAAGCCAACATGAGGCTTTTATTTTCTGCCAGAGAAGCATTCTCCACTCACTTTTCCAATGTGGGGCATGAGTATGATTGGGCTAAACGATAGCAGCGTAAGCTGAAATAATACATATCTCCAAAGGAAGTCTCCAGCCATCCTTTGCTGTCCCTATTGTTGGTCTCAAACAAGTGTTTGCTGCTTAATCAAAGAGGAGAATAAAGACATGCTACGGTGGCTTTCTTTAGTTCAGTTCCGGTTCCATATATGCAGTCCCTTTATTTGTTGGGTAGTGAAATAATCAACTACATAATTGAGGCCCCGGGCTTGTAGAAGCTCTGGTAAGGTGCAGGTCAAATGTGAAAAGAGGAGCCTTTACATTATAGATGTCCTTCCAAAATCTGATGTTCTGCCCATTCCCTACTTTCCAAATGTTGTTTGAGGAGCACCAAACAAGTCTTTAGTTGTTTTCCTTTAGCCAATGTTTGATGTTTCGAGCTACTAGAGAAAACATGATTGTGTTGTCCCAAGAGGTATTTTGCTGAATGATTTAACTCCAAGGGGCTCTTGCTTCTGACTGTAATCTCCAAGCCATTTTCATACCCAAGGCTTTGTCGAAGTCTTAGGTGCTTTTAAAGTTGCTAGTGGCTTTCAGGGAGGTGATGTCCTGCACAAGGTCAGTTAATTTATGATTCAGGTTTTGTTCTTTTTCTACCATGTCACATGAAAGATGTGAAGCCTTAATCGGTATTTGGATTTCATCCAACTTTTTCCTTAATTCATTGAATTTCAAAACTGTGTTTCACTCCATTTCTTCATTTGGCTGCAGAGATGAATAAGTTTGCCCATAAATCTGAACATGGCATGACCTGATTGATTTTTTCTGCTTCTATTCTGTTCACTTTTTCAGCCTGCCATGCATTGTACAAAATGTGTGTTTGAGCATAATCTATATGATTTTCAAATCTGAATGGCCAGGGTAGCGTTTTTTGTGTTGGAGAAAGGTCTGATATCAAGTTATTCTAAGCATGGCCAATGCCTTCTGTTAATGTTCCCCAATTCCGAGCAGTTGGCACTAACGATACCCTGGATTTGTGGTCATTAGCCCTGGTCCATTCCCAAGGGACTAGTACGACTTTGGAGGTTATGTGGGGATGGTATGTCTCCATTTCCATAGCTATGTTTTTGTTATATTTTAGGATCATTTTGGGATGAAGTCTAATGGGCCCTTTGAATGAGATTCTGAGAAGGATTTTTGTCATTTGCAAAATGGATCACTTAAGTGGACACTATTTGGCTGTTTAATGTTATGTTTCTTCGTTGGGGCCATCTGCACGAGTACCTTTTTGGCGACTTAAGGGGATGTGTATTGCATTAAATGTTTTATTTCTTTGTTGGGTCACTTTTTGGGCCAAGGCGCTTTAGAGATGTGAAAGACTCTCCAACTTTAACCGTTAATTTTTACATTGAAGGCCCTCTTTATTGAGAAAGTGCGCCTTGGGGGTAATTCAGGGTTTCTTTGACATGGCCACAAAGGTTACTAAAAGCCACCAAGAGGGGTGAAACGATGAGATCCCAATTGCACTTGTCGATACAGTTTTCGATATATTCAATTTCATGGTGCAACTGCTGTGGTGCAACTTTTAGCTCTGAGTGGAGTAAAGACTCCCACGGACAACATTTTCTTTAGCTTCGGTGGTGAGAGATCCATGACCCTAGCTAGCAGGGCATTCTTCGTTGTAGTAGAAAGTCATCAAGCCCAGGTAATTTGCCCTTTCGAAAAGAGAACACAATCACCCTCAACTCCTACTCAGTACAGGCCTCAATAAATTTTCATTTTCAGGCCTTGTAATTCTAAAAGGGATGTTTTCTGAGCTTCCTAATGTGTAGCAGAAGCTTCTATTCAGCTGGTTTTCGAAGATTCCAGACCTAATCGGCAGCCATAGAAGACAGGATTCGGCATTTTCATCCTGACACGCAGGGTTTCACAAGAGGTCTTTGGCTAAATTTTTCGTACTGTATTTGGGGGCTGACTTGTTTTGGACCATCTTATGGCAGCCCTAATTTCTAGGGTTTTCAGCAGTCCCCCTCCTTAATCCGTTCAGTCTCTTGAAGGTTGCTGAAAGTCAGCATTACTCCTTTTTTATATAGGTCAGTTAATTTCCAAAGTTTCAGGTCATTAGTGCTTTTTGTACCATGTCAAATGATATTAGATTTTCGAAGCCTTAATCCGGCTATTTTAGGCATTTCATGTAACTTTTCTGGCAGCGTTATATTGACCCGAAAAATTCCAAAAATATTTCCTTTGTGTTTCACTTCATATTATTCATCTTGGCTTCAGAGATTAATAAGTTTGCCAAGTAATTTTGGACATGGCATTTTGAGAGTTATTCATATTTTTATGCTTCGCTGCCCTAGCTGTACTTTTTCTGCATAAAATCTACAAAAATCAGATTTGAGCTAATCATATATGCTGCAAATTTCTGAATGGTTTTGTACATTTTTTGTGTTGGAGCAGTCTGATATCAAGTTATAGTGGCCAATGATCCTACAAAGTGGAGCCATATATTTCTGCTGATATTTTGGTTCCCACTGTTATCCATTTTTAAGAGAGCAGAATTCCGTCCATGTTTTCTGCTTGGTAGTGTTGTCCCTCTCTGATTACCACAGGTGAAGCTCCCTTGAGCACATTCTGTATGTCAAGAAATCAGACCCAATAATGCATTTTCTGATCTTGCGATGAAACCCTGCCCTCCTCCTTTTCTTCTGGGAGATCGATTGTATTGAAATCCCTTACAAGGTGGGGCTTCAGAGGCTGATTTGTATGAAACCGATTGGAGAGATTTTCAAGATATTTGATTCTATTATTCCCATTGGTGGTAATGCATACATTTACTAGACGTCAATTTTTTCGAAATTCATGAAAATAGAAGTTAGAGTCATTCCCTGTCCAATGCACTGGCTTGGTATCGGATCATACTTGGCAGAGGAGGGGGTCTTTGGGCATCAATTATATCCATTGAACGAGTAGGTTTCCAGTTTTCTTGAATCCCCACCTGCAGGGTTTTTTGACCTGGATAGGCATCCCATAAACTGACATATAAGTGCCTTTTCCTTCATTAAATATGGTCTTTGTCCCATTTCATCAATAGAAAACTGAACATTTGGAGGATTCCTCATTCTCAAATAACATCTGTTGTCCTCTTTGGAAGGAAAGGATGGCTGGGTTACATTTGTGAGCATCCTGTTGCACAGAATGAAGCACATAATGCCTGCAGATTTGTGGATTCTCCTTGTATACAATTGATCTGAAAGCAGGGTAAGGCTGATTCTAAGAGGGGGCCATGGCCTCCCCTCAGAAACAGAGGGATCCGCTGCTTCAGATCTGATTTAAGAGGGGGCAGACCTTGGGTAGAGAAGGGATCAATCTGGTTTTTTGTGGTAAGGTGGGCTGGTTCAAGCATTGAAACTCTTCTCTCCCATCCAATCTTGCAGCAACTAACCAAAGACTTGTCAAATGAATTGTCTTGTATTAGAGGGAAATTCGGAGAGCTCAATCCTTATGTGATAAGCCCGTTGAGACTTGATACTATCATTTGACCCTAAGGATGTTAACATTTGCTCATAGAAATCCCAAAACAGTTAGTTCAGATTGCATGTAATTATTCTTATCCAAGTTGAGTAATGTAATCCCTTTGTGTTTTTACTATTACCTGTTGTTGTCTGATTGTGTATTCTGATCTGACCTGTCAAAATATATGCAATATCAACCAACAAATTGAGTGCATTGGAAAAATTCATTTTAGGAGTTTTACCTTTCTCTAAATAATAGGGGCTTGACCTCAAAGTGATTCAAAACAATGCATTTTGGCTTAAAAGTTTCCATCTTTATAAGCTTTCATGATCATATTTGTTAGAGATTTTCATGCATGATGGCAGGACAACCTCTTTGATTTTTTTTCTTAAACTAGTTTTTAATTAACTTTGTTTTCTCTACAAGATAGGGAAAACTGGTTTTCTGTAATAACCCTTTTGAGGGGTTTTTATTAAAAGTTCGATATGCAGATCTGAAACTGAAAATTGCAGCAGACTGTACACAAAACCAGTGACTTATTCTTGCCCAAAAAGATGCTAAAAACACCACAAAACAACACTACACAACTTGCCAATATTTTATATATGATATTTGGAATTTTTAGAAGCCAATATAATCAACAAACACTGAAAACACACTGCTGGAAATGAAATACACACTGGAAATTGCAGCCATGGATTAATTATGAAATATAGATATAGAAGTCTCCAAAAATCTTGCAGCTTAAGATTCCAGCCTTTAAAAATATGGCAAATAAAATTGCAAAACCAGATTTATCAAATTCCTTGCCAATGTCTTCAAACCTTACCCTAGTTAGGTCGCTCCACCCTAAAAAAATAGTGTAACTGCTAGAAATGCCAAAAAGATCTTCAAATCAGCTTCCTTCTTCAATGCCAAATGGTGATGAAGGATTTTTGTCCTTCACCCAAGCCAAATGAAGGGTTTTCGTCCTTCAACAAGGCCTCTCATGAGGGTTTTCATCCCCAAGTGGATGACTAAGGAGCAACAAACTCTCTTTGCCAAGTATAGAGAAAATATGCCAAGCTAGATGCTAATGAACTCTCTCTTCTCCTTTTATATCTTTCCTTTGGCGCCAAAACTTAATTAGACAAGGCCGACCTGTATAGAACAAAAGAACACTAAAGAAAACATTATAATATTAGATAAAATATATTATAAAGTGCTCAAGGGTCTTCTCCTTCAGTTCTTCTTTGTTGCCATGGAGAAGGGAAGGCAAGAAGACCAATTTCCAGCTCTTAGGTGGGAAAAAGGGACATTATATTTTTTGAGTTAAGCTGACATCTATAAGAAACATTAACAGAAATATGTTTTTGTATGAAAGAATTGTTTGTACATGGATTACTTTGTAAATAAAATGTACTTGGGTAGTCTGCATTGATTTCTTACTCGTGGAATTTGTTTCACATTTCCTGTTAACACTTTCATGAATCTGGTTTTTCATATCGGCTGGAAATACAAGCTGTTAGTTGTTTCCAAATGTATGGTGGCTCTTCATTATCTTTGAAAAAGAGATGTACTTTAAGGAAGTGCTTTAATATCCTTGTAATACCTTGTTTTGTTTTTCTTCATTAAACATCTTTTGCAGCTTGCCATGCAAATTTCTTGGTTGCAATCAAATAATTTTTTTTTAGAAATTTTCATTTATTTAGAGAAAGTAAAAATTGTTCATTTATATTTTGAATATCGTTACTGGCCACAGCGGTGGTGGATCAACAACTGTTGCTGCAGTGCATGATGGTTATGTTCTTCAAAAGGTATGGCAATGCAAAATTCAATCATTATGGGTTTATATTTATGCATTTTTTTGGGTACAACTGTACAATATTGGGGGAAACAATCTTTTCTATTGGAAATATAGATGTTTATTTAGCAACAGGAACATTTTCATGATGAATCGTTTTTAATTTACATAAAATAAGATGATGTAGATATAAGAAATTGGAAAGACAATTATTTAACAGTGTTTAATCTTGTTGCAAGTGAATAATGGAATGTAAAAGTTACTCAAACAATGGGGGCATGTGGAGCTAGGTTGGTTTGGAGTACATATCTAACACCTCATGCAAAGAAAATAACTAGTGTTCAGAGTGAAGGAAGTATGTTCTATGAAGGTGGCATGGGACAATCTGCTTTTGGGATGAGTGATGTGGGATCTCTGCATTACGCGGTCATTTTCAGGCGCTCTTATATGGAGAAATATATCAAATGAAAAGGGAAAGCACTTATGGTCTTCAAAGTGGATTTAACCTGGAAAAACCCTTTGTATGTGCGGACAGATTGCAGTAGAGACCCCGATCTTATAATACATCAGACATTTGAATATGAACTTGAAGTGATGCTGTCTTCCATTCCTTATGGAAAAGCCAACAAATATGCTGCTCGATTTTGAGCTAACATTAACGAGTTCGTAGCTGTCCCAAAGGGAACTCCAAACCATGTGAGAGGTGCCAACATAGATAATTTAACGAAGAATCTTGTACAAGATAGGATTACCGGTGATCCAACCAGATAATTGCGTACACACGATGTAGATTTTGATTTTCTATTAGACACTACAACTAAAATTGAAATTTAAGAGGTTTGGGGTGTTGATGGAATATGTAGTAGGTGGGAGACAATCTATGAGATGTAAGTTTTAAGTGAGGGTAATCGATTTGGCATAACAAAAGCTGCCAAATCCTTGCAGATAAGCTCTGTTGAGGATCACAGTAACCAAAACAAATATCTTAGATATCCATCTTTGGAGTTTGTGACGCATGACCTCCTCATGGAAATTGGCTTGGACAAGTGACATATCCTAGATTATGCTAAGGTGATGTTCCCTAGATTTGATATTCCCTTAGAAACTACGACTAAAATCCAAACTCAAGGGGTTTGGGATGTTGGTGGAATTTGTAGTAGGTGGGAGATGATCTATGAGATGTAACTTGTGAATGAGAGTAACCGATTTAGTATACAAAAAGCAGCCAAAGGCCTTATAGATAAGCTCCATCAAGGACCACAATGCAAGAAAGAGATGTCTCACATATGCATCTTGTGTGTATGCCTTAATTTGGAGTTTGTGAAGCATGGATACCACAGTGAACATGGTTTGGACAAAGCAAGTGAAGCGCTATAGATTATGATAAAATTATTATATGTAGGACCTTTAGTTTGGTTTGAATGCTTCTCTAGAGCAAAACCATCTAGGATACTCTTAATTTATGCTCCTCATGTGATAGGGCTTTAGTACATTACGTTGTCTAGGTAGTCATTATTTCTTAAGTATGTTGGTCTAATTGTTAAAACTATAGTATCACAGCCTGTTAGATTCGTAGATATGCTACGGTTTTATTTGCTTAGATACTTCAGTTTTAAGAGTATCATGGCCCTTTATGCGGTAAAGGTGGAATTTTAGGTGATTAATGCCTCCTTGAAATATATGTATCACAATATTTGCAAAACACCCACCCTCTCTTCACACTTGGAGTACCATGCCAATGACAATTTCCTTTTCTTTGTAGTTCTGATCCTCACATTTGAAACTTTTAAAACATTTATAGTAGAGGTGAATAAAACAATGCAAGGGGTAGGAAACAATATCTAAAAACAGAAAATAAATTAAAATCAAGCAAAAAATTTAAGAAAGAAGAGGAAAAACCTAGGGTTTGTTTAATATTGGAATATAGATTTTAGAAACAGAAAACAACAGGAAAATTGAAGTAGAAGAGGAAGAAAGAAGAGAGTGAATCAAAGACAAAGATAGAAAGGAAGGAGGAAGAGAAAAATAAAAATATTTACCCATTGCTACTCTTCATTGCTTGAAAATATGAAAAATTGAATGCCAACCCTTTTAATTGTGCCCTCCTATTGTTGAATTCTGAGAAGCAAACAATATGTTGCTATTTCACACCAAAAAATAAAAAGCCCTCTTGAGCCAGCAATGAGCAAGAGCGAGTGAATAACAATGACAGGTGAGTGAAACGAGGGACAAAATGGCCATGTAGGTATTTTAAGACCTATAATTTTTAAATGTTTGAGTGATTTTTTTAAAAGCATTTTTTGGGTTTTTAGTTTTATCAAACTCGCGAGTTTGGCAGTCATGCCTCACAAGTTTCAGTAGACTCATTAGTCAAGGCTGTAGAATCGCTGTAACTCACTTGGCTTATGACTCAGTGAGTCTTGTTACTATGATTTGGATATGATTCTTCTGAATTAAGAGTGTATGGCAGAAGTAGAGTGAGAGTGAGTAAGCAGCACTGCTTGGTACTGATAATGCAGTGGAAATCCTTTGAGCGTCTTGAAGAAGCTTAGACCACCCAGTGACTTATTTGTATAGTTATTGCCACGCTGATAATTGTGGCAACTCTATCTATGTGCTGGGAAGTTCATAGTTAGCCCTAGACCTTCCGTTAATCATGCCATTGAGCTTATATAGTAAAGAAGGGGCCAAATAAAACAGTGGAACTCCTTTGAGTGTCTTGAAGAAGGTTGAAACGCCCCTTGATTCATTTTTATAGTCATTGCCATGCTGATAATTGTGGCAACTCTATCTATGTGCTGGGAAGCTCATAGTTCGCCCTAGACCTTCAGTTAATCATGCCATTGAGCTTATATAGTAAAGAAGGGGCCAAATAAAACTAAGTACCAAACCAAGGAGGCAGCTGTAAAAGGACAAAGTATAAAGATGGAAAATACAAATTAAGAATGTTCTAAAAAAGAGGAAATATAAAGGTTGATGACTTAGAAAAATAGCAGGTTCCTTTGTACGGAAAGTTCCAAGGGTCATATGGATCATCCACGAGGCTTGTGAAAGGAAAAGATTCAGTCTTTCTCTTTAGCTTAAAGATCATGGGGGTTCATAGGGACATTAGGAGCACTATAAAAACCCTTATAAGGCTTATTTGAAGTAATACATGTGATACATCATAACCCTAAACTGAATTTCACTCAAGCTTGTTAAGAAATCGAATAGTATTTGTTGCAAAACAGATTGTGGAAGGTAAGTTGCTGTGTCTTTGAATCTTTGTTCCACTTCATTAATTAAGGAGGAAGGAAAATCCTCAAAAATTTCCCCCGGGTCTCCCCTTTGAAGACATCATTTGTGCGATCCAACATTATGTGTGGAGGGCACACTTGGAAATTTAAGGATCACAAAAATTCCTACCAGGAAAAGGTTACAAACTTACATGCGTGCACAGGTACACATGATATGGGTATGTAGCCTTTGGTGCGGAACCCTAAAACTTGGAGATGTGGGTGTAAGGTTATGTAAGGTATGGACCTGTAAAACTTGGGCGCACTATAACATTAAAAATGAAAACATCAAACTCGAAAGTTGAAAATCAAAAAATAAGATCATCATAACCTAGCACTAAACTATAGCATATGAATATCATTATTGATATTATATTATTTCAATGCACCAATGAATGTCATGAGCTACTTACAAATAAACGTTAATATCCAAATTTTTGAAGAATTAATTGTTACATGCAAATCAAATAGAAAAGTCATGAATCAAAACAAGTCAAAGAAAGCTATGTTGGATCCTCATTAACTAAAGTCAAGATATCTTCATCCAAATCGTCAATCGCAATTATCAAATGCGAATGGAACAACTCAATCTCAATATTTGTATCAGGTAGTGTAGGATAATAAAAAAAATTCAACAATGAAAGCTTATATGAAATACTCATCTCATCTAAATGAGTGTCTTCAGGTTCCAGATCTCTAGGAGAGTTGGCCACATTTAAAGGGATGACACATGCATAAAAAAGTTGGTAAGGGATGTATCTTGTACGCACCAAAAAAAATGCTGGAGCTTTTCCAAGTATACTTGACTTCCTGAGGTTGGGCCAAGACAACCGATGCGAGGATGATGTGGAATGAATGGGTAATGTTGTGGATGTGGATACTCTAGCCTAAACTAAATACACTTTGCTGCTCTGAATTGTTCGTCCAAAGCAGAAAACCGGTTACACATGCAAGTTCTACAATGGTTGGTCCTAGTGAGAGCCAAATATCATAGCTCTTGATCGATATTCGTATCTGAAAAATGGAGTGAAATCAAGCTAGGCTACAAGTGGAAGTTGTTGGTTTTGTTCAAGTTGATCTTGTCTGGGAATAGTCATGTAGGTGGAAGAATGAAGAGAAAATAGGGCAAGGCTAAACCCGACGATGAAGAGAAAATTCAAATCCTAACGTTAGCCTATAATTGTCTAAGATGATGGATTTGTTGATGGGCTTGTTCATGTGTTGCCAAGGTATGTGTGTCTAAGATATGGAATTGCTCAATGATGAGGTGTGGTGCGGTAGTGGAACGGAAGACCTCACATCTTAGTTGGGAACTCAAGGAAACTGCCCTACCCTACATAGAAGTACTTGGTTGTCAAGTGTCATCCAAGGGTGTGAAGGGGCTGCCCTATGCTAGCTAAGATCGGGAGTTAGGCATATGAGTTTAGCTTGTGCAGAAGTTGTATGGATGTTTGAGCTTGAACTGGGGCTATTTGAAAGTTGTTTTGAAAATATTTTGAAAAGTGTGTACTTGCTGTTTTTGATGTGGAAGAGTTGAAATCACAGTAGTGTTGTGTTTGTTTGTTTGTGTAACTTGTAAGAACTGAAGAAGATGGTTCTATTTGCATGGGTGAAGATGTTGGTTTGTGTGTTGGATTGTGGGCCGAAATGTAAAGATGGGACATCAATTTGTTTTGTTTTTATGAGGTTCATAAATAAAATCTAAAAGTTACAGGTTGCCGGAAATTACTTCTTTTAACCACAGATTTTAGATCTATGTGTGCATACAATGGAGAAATGCAAAGCATTTTCATCTATGTATGAATGCAGATTTGTTTGTTTGTGTTTTTAGAATGTTTGAATGATGTATGTAAGAGACAAACAACTACTCTACCTGCTGGAAATAATGTCAGTTTTTAATTTTTGATGGATGCGAGAAATCTAACTACATGCATGCCAGTTATGGATACAGATCTGTACTTTCCCAGAGGCGTATGCAATAAAACCTACTTTGTTTTCTCTTATATAGACGGAAGAAAACAAAATTCCTTCCTTCTACTTGAATGCAAATTCAAATGAACTCTTCTTTTTGTATGGCTCTTTTTCTTCGAATGCTATGAACATGAGATGATTGCTAAACTAATTTAAGTGCAATGAAAATAACTAACAAAGAAAGTTTTGAAATCTAACATCAGGTGTGAAGTTAGATCAGAGCAAAAAAATGGATGTAATTTAAGAAAATTGGAGTTTAAAATCTGAGATCCATCTTTTCCATTTTTTGTTGATAATTTTCAGAATATTTCAGACAATCTAAATTATCAAAACAAAATAAAGCAAAATAAAGAAACCCCAATCTTTTTCCATGAAGAAAGTAGTGGAGGAGGAAAATAATTTTGTAGGTGTGGAAGAAGAATGGTAGCAGTGCAATGGCTGGGTCAAAGTGATCAAAATGACTGGTTTGATCTCCTTTATGTTCTCCTCTTATGAAAGAAGGCAAAAAGCTGAACTCGACTGAATTTTGTGTGGTAATTAACACCAAATTTGATGGTGCCATACTAATCTTTGGCAAGAGTAACTCCCGTAGCTGATGGTGGTAAGACAACAATTCTGGAAATGGCTTAGAACTGGAAGCAATATCTAAAATCCAATCTCTGCAATGAACTCTCTTAACTCCCTTTTTTTCAACCTTCTAAAATGAATGCACAATCCGTTAAAAGAGAGGCACTTCTTGCCGATGGGGTGGGAGTGGTGCGGTCAAGTCACACGGTTGTGTGCTGGCCCACCTAGTTTCAAATCCCCCTGAGGCACGATCCTCCTTGGAGGTGGTTTTGCCGCAGGTTGCAGCATCTCTAAACTTCGGTGTAGTGGTAGATCTCTGTTCCTCGCTGCAGTGGCAACACTTGGCTCTTCGTTGCATTTGCACAACTCTTGGAATTGGCTTCACTCTGCTGCAGACGCAGCTCGCTGAACTCTTGGTTGAAATATGCTGCAGTTGCAACACTCCAGATATTGACTTCACTCGGTTAGCTGGACTCATTGTTGAAATACGCTGCAGATGTAACACACCAGAATTTGCTTCACTCGGGTTCCTTGTGATGGTTCCCATATTGTAACAAGAAGGATGTGGGTCCTTCCCAAAAAACCCTCAAAATTTTCACCCTTAATAAAAAAAGAGAGGTAATTTTTGAAGTGAAATTGATTAAATCCAAGTGGGAAATAAAAAAAATTGATCAATGGCTACAACTGAAATCAAAGGAGTGATGTGGAGTTAGCTGTGAGTGAGTTGGAGGTGATTTGGGTTGCTTGCGGTGTAAGGCAGATAACTAAACATGCTAAATGAGTGCAAAAATGTGTTCACGTGACGAAAAATCGGAAAAACAATGCATTGTGGCTGAACCGTCTGTAAAAGCAAGAGGTGGTTGCACAATGGCAAACAGTGGCTTGTGAGACCATTGGTAATGCTACGAGATTGCCGTGATGGTTATTGTAGGTGCTACTGCGGTTTGCGAGACCACTGTGGTGGTTTAGGTGCCGAAAATTTAAAAGGCTAAGATAAAACAAAACAAGGCAAAGTCTTTGAAATGTCCCTCTTTCTAAAATAACAATGTTGAAGACCCTTGGCCTATTTTGTCTACCTGACGGCTAAGGGGTGAACATAAGGGTGACTTAAGTCATAGTAAATTATTATTAAGTGCCAAAAAGAAAATTATAAAGCACTTATATTAATTATTACGACTTAATGATAAAGTGAAAATAGAAAGAGGAGAAAAACACTTAATGAATTTTATTTATCCTAGGGGAAAATGCGACCTCCCTTGGGAATAAATACATGTGGAAGAGGCATTAAAAAATTAGGAAAATTGTGATTGGTTGTGAGAGTGGCCATTTGGGCCTTATTCCTTTATTAAAGCATGTCGACTTGCTTGGAGGGGTATCTCAATTCCATTTTACAAATCTGATTTTGTATGCTGAGCCTAGTGCTTGCTTCAGAATTTCTCTAAGGACGAAAACCCTTAGAGCTGCTCTCTTGAGGACAAAAACCCTCTTGAGATTGAGGAGAAGAACGAAACCTCTTCTTCTTGTTTCATTTTCCAGCAGTGTTTAGTGTATTTGAAGCTGATTTTCAGAAGGGTTTGAAGAGGGAAAAGTGTTCCTGAGTTTTCTTCTTATTCCCAGCTGAATCAACCCACTTGGAGGATTATTTGGAGGTGATGGGTATGAATAAAATTCAGATATGTGTTGCTGAAGTTTATACTGATTTTTAGTCATTTGAATCATAATTTTTGGAGTGGTATTTGGTTCCTAAAATTTTCATTTCCAGCTATTTCTGAAGTCAAGGGTTTGCAGAGATAAAATAAATAAATCAGCCTTATTTGGAGCTTCAATCTGGTACTTCTTATTCTGCAATTGTCTTCTAAATTCATCCTATTAATTCTGATATAAAAAGTGTGTGAATTGGTTCGTCTTTGGAGGGTTTCTAACTCCCTAGCTAGTTGCATTTTATTAAATAAATTCCAGATCTGCATTGTATTGAATTTTTGTGCTCTATTTCAAGTTGGGTATTTGGGGAAATCCATTGTATGTTATTATACGTCCTTTAGGGGACATTACAATCTTCAAACCTGGTAGGTGGGGCAGGCTGCGAAGGGTTGTGTAAGCAAAAATAAGCAAGAAAAAACAAACGTAGGCAAGTACAAGATGCTCGGTAGGGTCTGAGCTTTTTTTGTAATTTTTTGGAGGTCTTGGCATCATTATTTGGATTTTTTTCGAAATATTGCACTATGCAAATTTGGGTGCATACAAATCCATCTTTTCCCTTGTATCATTACCAAAGAAATATGTAATAGGGGGAGCGTTGCACTTTCATAAGAATTTGAGGAGAGTTTAAAAGTGCTTCATTACTCCAATTTCACCAACACCCATAACAAAAGATTGGGAGGCAAGGGTGGCCAACCTGTCATGCATAGGCGTAGGAGATTCCTCATTAGTAACAGTTGGTTCATTGAATCTAGTTTCTTTCATCGAGAGAGGTTCCTAACTTGTTTTCTTAGATACATCAACACCTTAACTGCCACCAACCCAATAAACAAGCTTTCACATGAGAATGACTCCACCATAGCTCATTAAACGTTTCATTTGAGGTGATATGTGCTCTCTGCTTTTTCCTTCCAGAAAAGTCATATACTCTCAGATTGGATATCTCACATTCTTTGTGGCCATGATGATCTTAGTTTATTTTAGGAATGAAGATGAACAATAGATAAATTATAAATGTAAAATTTTTATGACTAAGATAACAAAAATATTAATAGCTTTATGTTGAGTTTTAAAAATCTGATCTAAAAAATGTTCATGATTTTCAAAACATAGATCTGTAATAAGCTAAAAATCTAAATTTTTCCTAGGTTCTAGCTAATTTTTTGATCAAATTATATAAAATTTAGATTGAGGACTTCAAAGTACAGGTTCCATTTAGAATGATCAATGATGTAAATGGTAAGGATATTGCAAATTTGCATTTCTGAAGAGTAGAGTTGAAAGAAGATTTGAAAAGTTAAAAAAAGATTTGAAATGTTAGTACTTTTTAGTTTTTCCTGTTTCTATCTTTCACCCAAACCTTGAAAAAACTGTTTCTTGTGTCTATCTTTCATCCAAACCTTGGAAAAACTGTTTTACATGTCTATCTTTCACCCAAACCTTGAAAAAACTGTTTCCTATGTCTATCTTTCACCCAAATCTGGAAAAAACTCACCAAAAAAGCCTTCTCTACAGATGATTTGGTTCAATTAATTCAAAACCCTCTAGATTGTGCAAGGAGTAAAAGCATAAAATTGTTGATTTAGTCTAATAAGCTGAAAGCACAAAGCTCTGTATTTGAGGACCACTAAAACCAATAAAGACATTGCAAATGAAGAAAAAAAACACATGATATATGCAATGGTGATCGAGTTTAAGCAGCTTTGGATGAATCCAAAGCATACATGGGAGATGGGGGTGCGGGCATTTTTTCACAGCCTGTGAAATGTCTCGGATGTTTAGGACATTGCTAGAATAGGGGGGAGAATGTCCCTACATAACAATTTTTTTATCTTGTACATTTTAGGCATTAGCTTTAATCGTTTTGGGTGCCAAGAGGCACATGTTATACCCCACATCAACAAGATTTTTCTTTATGTTTATGCTGATGTGAGGGGAACATGGGTAACATGTTGCTAAGATATGGTCCCAGAAAGTCAGCATTTTGTAGCCAACTTTATTCACTCATGTTTTGCCATGTGGCATTGTAGTTTTATATTTTGGGACATATTTAATGTATTTCCCATGTTAGCCCTAGGTTTAATGTAATTTGATAAAGTAAAGGCCCATGTCTTTCCTTGTGTAGTGTACCCTGGGTGTTTACAAGGTCTTGACCTAAGTTGTTGCATTCAAATTTGTGGAGAATGAAATTCGTAAATAAATTGTAGCTAAAAAATATCTATAAAAATGGAAATAAATTCAACTCAACGAAATCTTATACTTGTTTTTTAGATTAAATATTGGAAAAAAAGAATGAATTTCAACAATTTTTTAAGGAATTTTTGTATTCAGCAAATTTTGCTTTTTTTAACTTAAAATTTGCCGATTGTGTCAACTAAGTTCTTGACTAAGTTAAGAATACATGTATCTTTAAATTTAATAATTTCAATGGTCGGGTTTTTTCCACACTTGGGATTTGGGTTGTATTTTACATTATCCTTCCCAAGGGTTGGAGGCTTTTGAAGCCCCTCCTTAAGAGTTAGGCTTTTGAAGCCCCTCCTTAGGAGTTAATTTTAAATAGGCTTGATGTATCTTTGTATGAAGTTACTCTTACTCCATTGATGAAAAAGTAAAGTTTGAGATCATTTGGAGTTTTGTACATGTGGTGTTTTGGTGTCACTAAGATTTCACCCTGAAATCTGTGACTACCCAATCTGAAAAAATTTCGTACTTTTAAAATAATGGGTCATTTGTTGTTTTTATTGCCTGAAAGTTCTTGTATTGCGTCAAGATAATCCCAAAGAGCCATATTAGCCCTTTTCGCCAAATACCCAGATGCCCAAAATTGTTTTATTCTGTCGTCGGGATTTGTCTGCGGGAAATTTGTATTTAATTATTTTGAGCCCCGTATGAGGCTATTTGCGCTCCGTTTTAACTCTGTTATGAGCGGATATATTATTATTCCTATGTACCAGAAGGATTTAAACTTATTTTAAGTTTTGGGCTTTATTTGTAACTTTTGGCAATTTTTCGTGTTTTTGTGGTGTCCCGTTCTGTTTTCTATAAAATTTCTCTGGAACAACTCCTTCGCCGGGTAAGCCCGATTTTTGGCCTGGAGCAACTGGAAAACATACACGCACATTTTGCCCGGAGGAAGTCGTCATTGGAGGTTTGGATCACTGGGAAAAAGTGAAGTCGTGCACAGAAAAGCTCCTGCGGGGATGGGCGCATTTTTGGAAAACAAAGGATTTAAGCTGCGATGGGAAAAATATAAGCCGCAGGTAGGGTGGGAATTGTATACCTGCCTGGCAGGGTACTTTTTCCCGTGCTATAAAAGTCACTTAAGCTGTAGTGGGAAAAATAAAGGCTGCAGGCAGGTAGGAATTTATTGCCTGCCTTGCAGGGTAAAAATTCCCATGATATAATAAAAGGAAAGTGACTTAAGTGAAATCATGGGATTTTAGTGCCTGCCTTGCAGGGTAAAGAATCCCACTGTCAAAGTCAAATCACTTAAGTGGATCATGAGATTTTGGTGCCTGCCTGGCAGGGTAAAGAATCCCATTATGGAAAAATTCTTAAAAATAGAATTACATGTGCAAAAAAGTGCACCCCCTTTGGTGATTGATTAAAAAGATTAAATTGATTATTTTTAATAATCTTTCTTCTTAAAAAAGTGCGCCCAAGCTTGAGGAGGTCAAAAAGTCAAAGAAGGAATAAAAGAAAGGAATTAAATTAATTAAATTTAATTTATTTAGTGGCTGCCCCCTTCCTCTCAAAAAGTGTGCCCCATTTGGGCATTATTTAATGTTTTTTGAAGCATTAAAACATTAAATTAATTTCTATTTTCAGTGGCTATGGTCAAAGCACACTGTGGGGCTTGAGTGAAGTGCTGTGTGAATGATTAAATTGGATTAATTTAATTTATTGGATGGCTGTTCTTAAACATACTATTTTTAAAAGAGAAAAGCATGATTTTTAATTAATTAATTGCCTTTAATTGTTAGGGCAATTATTAATTATAGAATCGTGAAGGTTATATAAGCATGGGCAGCCATATGGATGAATTATTTAATTCACAGGTTAAGAATTGCAGCAAGGAGGAAAAGTGCGCCCGCTTTAGAGGAAGGATTTTGCTCAGACAAAGTGCTAACAAAGGCTAAAAGCTTCCAGATTTGGCGCATGCTTTGGAGAAGGTTTATCTTCGTCTGCATAGTTGTTTTCACAGGTGTTACAGGAGCTCAGGTGTTGATTGAAAGGATTCATGCTCTCTTTATGTGCAAATTAAACACCAATTTTTGGGGCAGCAGGCTTGAAAAGTGTAGATTTTTATAATTTAAATTCACTATTCATGCTCCGGTGGCCATTTTTGTCTGAATAAATTGCAGGAACTCATTACAGGTGCTTTATAAAAGAAAATGAGTTTTAATCAATGTCCAATACATTGCAAATATCCTCCGAATTTGAAGAATTGTCCAGATCTGCACCAGTATTGAAGAAATCCGGCCAAGTTAGAAGAAAAAGAATTATTCAGACAAAGATTGATAAAGCCATGGCGAAAGGAGATGAAAAAGAGAGCACGATGGATTCATGCATTGCTTCCAAACTTTCAGACATAGGAGACACAGATCTAGGCCCAGAACCTCTTTCTGATTTGATTGATAGATCCAGAGCTGGAAAGACTTCACTCATGCGTGCGGTCAAAAGTAGTGGAATTATTCGAGCTGCAGCTTTCCCGTGTACAGCCCAATTGTCAGAGTTTGTGATGGAGTGTGCTAGATCTTATCATCCTTCATCCAGATCAGTGCGTGATGTTGCGGGAAAGACAATAATTCGTTTGGATGCAAAATTCTTCAATTATTGTCTGAAAATTCCAGTGCGAAAGGTGGTGACTTCTATTAGCATTCAGGATGCTGACGGTAGGTGGGAAAAGCATAGAGCTGACTGTGTGAGCATCATGAATAGCCGGTTCATGAAGAAGCCTAGATCCCCTTCCAAGTTCCCGAGAACTCTTCCACGATCCAATTTGGTGCAGGAGGCGGATGATATCGTCAAATTGCTATGCAGGTTGAATGGTGAAGCGAATGCCTACACTTTCCAGACATGGATGTATGCTTTCATCAGGACCATTGAAATCAACAAGGTTGATTCTATAGTCAATTGGTCAGAAATTATTAGCAACAACATCGGTGAGCAACTGCAGAACGTGAAGCGTACCTTCAGCTTCAAGATGACTTCATACTTGGTGTATGCTGCAACTTCACAGGGTGTCTTTTCCAAGCTGGATAGATGTGGTATTCTTTCCAAGGATCCCATTTTCGAGTGCTATCCACAGCTTACTGTACCTGCGTGCGAGGACTTCAAAGTGATCAACGATGACTTCTTCTACGATTTCATCTGCAAGTTAGACAAAGACTTGAAGACTCACAGGGTAAGCAAGGAAGCATGGGAAGCAGTGTCCAAGATTGGCAGTGTATTCATCCAGTTTGCAGATTTCACATACCTCAGGGTTACGAGCTTTTCAGGTGAACCAATAAAGATGCCCAGGTACCCGAGAGTGACAGATTGATTGCAATGAAGCTGAGCAGGCAACTTGTGGAGTTACACGACCTTCAGTCGAAGCGGCACAAGTCTACGGGCTTCTTCCCACTCACTGTGGGATATTACAGTTGCATCAGCATTCACAGAGCTCGAGGGATGGAAGCACAAATGTTGTTCGAGTATGAGCAAGAGTTCTTCCCTGCGCGGCTTAATTTCGATCCATTTGGAATAGTCAGGAAGACAATCTCCCAAGAGTACGCACATGTGCCTTCGTTAGAAGATTTCTGGATGAAGTGCAGAAGTGAGTACGAGGTTAGAAAGAAAGATTTCAGCAAGCTATCGGCAAAGCAAGTATTTGACTTTGGACTAGCGCGGATACCTGCAGATCTTAAAGATGATGGGAACGTGGCACTTGACACTTACCATCAAATGGGAGGAGATAAAGCTATACTACAGGATAGCAATGGCGGCTGCAGCACAATAGAAGAAAGATCTGGAGCTATGTTGGTGAATACTTCGAACTAGTTACTGACGAAGGGATATTGCCTTGATGAAACATTGATGAATCAAATCACCGGCAACTTCGGCACAGGAGATTCCCTCAAGCAAAAGCATGAAGGAGAAAGTAGCAGAAGGTCCGAAAAGTTGAAAGTACACAGAAGATCTCAAGAGAAAGAGAAGACCACTTCTACGACCATAGCTTTGACTCCGACTTCTCCAGTACCTAGAGGATCACCAACTATTGCACCACAGCAGCAGGATGTTTCTATGCCGTCATTGAAACCAGCGACGTTCGTCTTCTCTCCGCAGCCACTTCGTTCAGCACCCGTTCCAGAGGAGATGTTAAAGCTGCAGATGACGGAGTTTGAAAGAGCTTTGTCCTTGGATGTTTCAGAAGATGGCAGCCATGATACTGTGGCACTTTCTGATGGAGAGGATGCAGAGCGGGAGATGGTAGTGCACTCAGCGACTTCTCACTCTCCGAGAAGTAATTTCTCGGAATGGTTAGCTATGCAGTTGGTTCCGGAAGCAAGGGTAGAGATGAACTTAGAGGAACATGACTTGCAGCTACTTCAAGATCTGAGCAGAAGAGACAGAAGGCCTAAAGTTGCTAAAGCAACTTCTAGGTTGATCATCACGGATTCGGGAGAGAAATTTGCTGAGATATCAATTCCGGCGGAAGAAAAAGGTAGAAGAGGAGCTCACGGCAGAAGATGTGACAGTGACCAAAATACCACTCGGTCAAGCTACCACTGAAGGATTGAAGCAGGACACGCAGACGTTGCTGAATGCTTTGTTCCTTAGTCTTGACAGTGAAAAGGCGGAGAAAGAAGAGCTGTAGAAGCAAATATCTCAATTATGTGAGATCATAGCCAAGGTTGTTAAATCTTTCGTTCAGCCCATTTCAGCGCAGGTGAGTGATCATCTTATGCAGGAAATGGAAGATGCAAGCAATCAAGTAAAGGCTATTGACGAATGGAAGGATCTGATTATTCGTCAAGCTTCTGTGCAACTTGGGGAAGTGCCAGCCCGCCTAACGGTTATGAACGATGTAGCAAATCAACTAAAGCAACTAATAGAAAGCATAGAAGGAATAAATACAGTTGCAGAGAGTAACCTGAGTATTTTGGCCGGGATCAACAAGCTGCCGGGAGATGTATTGGTTGCAGAACAAATTGTGCCGGATGGATCAGTCGAGAAGGGGAAGCAGCTAGAGTTTGCAGTATCTTTCCGTTTGGAGATCTGCAGAGTTTTGCTGAAAAGGATGCAGGCGCTTGAGAGTAGAACATCAGATTTGCCGGACAGTATCATTTCTTTCACTGAGGAAAGAGTGGATGGAGGTGTTACTTCATATGTGCGGATTATTTCTAATGAGGTGCATGATTCCCTGGAAAGTTCTCTTCTTATGGTACAAAAGAGAATTGATAAAGCTACCAAGCCTTTCACGATGAACTATATCAGTAGGCTGGTGACATTGCAGGCAGACATTGCGAGATTTGGGCCAAGTTTAGAAGAAGTGGAAGCATGCAGCAAAGTGTTGAATGAAGGGTTGCTGCAATTCAGGACAGAAAAGGAAGCAGTGGCTAAAACAGATGGAAAGGACGCTGAATTATATGTTCGACAAGTATATCAGATATCAGAACAAGAAGAAGATGTAGATGTTACAGCTGGCATAACTTCTTCTATTCTTTCTTCTTCTACTTTCTATGTTCCCGGATGAAATTGTAAACTTCTAAGTTATTGGTTTTACAACCATTACTTGAAGTCATGTGGAACCTTTCTATTAGTTAAGTGATACATGTGTCACTAAAGAAGAAGTTAGTTGAGGATGATTGTCAAATGTCATCTTTACTTGTTGTTCATGCTTTAGTTCAGTTTGAGTCTTCTATTTGTACTTTCCCTCCTACATTCTATAAGTAGGAGAAGAACCTCCGGGGTTAATCATCGATCAGAATTTGTAAGAAGCAATCTTGTGTTCTAGACTTTGTGTTGAACCCCTGAGAGCCACTTGTTGCAGAGGAATACAAAGAAGCAGGTTTCCGGAGAACTTTGTGTCACGGCGTACTGTGTTTCTTGCTTTTAAATCTTAGATCTTTAAAGTAAACTTTGTGTTATTTTAGATCTAGATCTAGAACTGCCTTTGCTTTATAATTCTGTGTGTTCAAATCTATTAAGTTTCTTCTATGTGCATGCAATTAGCTCTGCTATCTACTAATTGGGATGCACATCTTCCTTACTTCTTCTCTGTAATACCTTGACTTTCTTCTTCCATCATTTTTCCTTTCTTAAACAGCTGCTTACTTGCTGCAGAACTTCTTAGTTATGGTTCATGAACTAAGTGGTTAAAGTAAAACCCCTGATAGATAAAAACACATTCATATTGACAAATCTGACACGAGAGCCTCACCGGTTAAATGAGGGAGATTTATCTCATGACTACCTAGGTTTGATCTTATGCAGAAAATCTAGCCAACAAGTGTGATGTTTATGAATCGCATGAATTTGTGATATTAGCATTGCAAATCTTACGTTAAAATGTGAAATATGTCATGGTTGACTTTCATGTGAGTTCTCAAACCCCAAATAACTTGTATGATGGAATGGATGATTTTGTAACTATTTGAACCTGGCTAGTCCATACAGTCGACTTGAATGTTTGATACTGTGGAGCTGTAAACCCCAAAACTTTAGCATTTCGAAACCTTGAACATAGAGTCCTAAACACTAGAATTGACCCTTGACCCATGATACCTTGACCTGGAGACCCATGAACCCTAAAATCGGGACCTTAAATGTGGAATCTGAAACCAGAAACCCTAAATCTATGAATGCTAAAGATGAAACCGTGAAACCTACGTATATAGTAATTGTTGTAATATTGCCTATTGAACTAATATAACAAGCACATATCCATTTTAATATCAATTACATATGTGCCAGGAGGTTTAACAAAACTTGAGGTGCCAATCCCACAACATAAGTGTAAGAGCATTTGAATGACAGCACGAGTCCTTTGGATGCCTTTCAACACATATCATATCCATGTCAAGATGGACACGTGCTAGTTTAGATTTAGTTTTTATTTTTAGTTAATTTTTTATGTTTTAGCTTTTTTAATATCGACTTTTAGTTTCCTTGGTTTTTTTAATGCTAAAGACACTTGGGGTTGAAGGATCCTAGACTTGAAAACTGTTGGAAAGGTGCCAATTCTGTTCAGTGTTAACTGACCGAACTGAACAAAAGCAAATTACAATAAATGAAAACTAGACTCATCGTGGGTAGGTCCATTTCACTTATGATGCTCTCTCTCTCCATAGCTCAGCCTATCAATCTACAGTTGCCTTCATCTTTCCTTCCTTTGTCCACTGGCCTGCAGGGGCCTATTGAACATCACAAATTGGACCCTGCTGAGGGAATTGACACTAGCTAATATGAATTTCTGTCTTTTTTCTCTTTTCCTACTCTGCTGTTGAGCTTGTTGGAGCAATATACGTCAATCTAGTTGGATACTTTTTTCATCTATCTGCTATTCAGGAATATTTCCTGGAACTACCTTAACCTTTGGTTTTTAGCGATAACCCATCGCATGCTTATTTTTTATCAAGATGTTCTACTGAAATTATATGTTTTGGATTGAAAACCCTAACTTGTCATTTCTGAAAGCGCCTTTCCATTCTGCGAAGCATCTGATTTTAAGGCAGAAGGGCTTTAAGAAAATTCTGAAAATTCTAATTTAAGTCTGAACAGCTTTAAGAAAATTCTGAAAATTCTAAATTTAAGGCAGAAGGGCTTTGAGAAAATTCTTATATGCATCCTTTCAAGGTGATTCCTTGGTGCAGTGAGTGCAGTGTCCATCCCTTTGACCATGCCCATTCTTAATCTTTCTTACCACTGCCCTGCTCAGGGTGCATATAATTGATAGGCTTAGAAATTCTATTTTTCTATCTGTGTCTTATTATGGCTTTATGATGTGAGAGTCTGAATAACTCATAAAACCTTTTCCATTCTGAGAGTGTCATTCCACAATTCTTGTTATAAATCAACAAGAATGCAAGAAATAGAATGTAGTTTGTTGAACTTATCTTCAGATATATTGCTTCCACTTCTTGGAAAAGAAGTGCATGCCTGGTAGACCCAAGATAATGCAGTGTCATTCACAGCTCCAAAGTTACTGAAAACATATCATAATCAAGCTTCCTACTTTGAATACCTCCTGCTGAGGGTTTCATATATCCAGATCTATAATATCGATAGGCGTGCCCTGTGGTACCGGTACAGGTACCCTGGCCGTATCTGTGACATTTCCAGGCCTAAAAACATCTCTTTTTACCTCTATTTTTTATATTTTCTACATTATAAACATAAAGTGCAAAAAACATAAAAAACCCATTATAAACCCTAAAAGTCAAAGAGAACATAAAACAAAAACAAAGCATAAAAGCAAAACAACTTACCTCCCATTCCTTCATTGCATAATTAACTCTCTAAGCTCTTATTTAGCTCATTAGGTTTGATACTTCATCAAGAAGAATTGCTATCATTTTCATAAGATAGTACGAGTGCCCATTCCCTGCCAAGGTGATTGAGGAGCTTGAAAGGGGAACATACTTGGATTATTCATTGAAGGTAAGGTTTACACTTTCAAGTTTTATATTATTATTTTTTTGTTTTCGTTTTGTTTTCAATCATCACACATTGTGCATGCTTGTGATGATGTTTTATCGATTTCATTCTAAAATTCTAAACCATTTTTATTTATTTGTTTATTTAACAATATACATATGTTATGCCTTAGGGCCTAAGGTTTAACCGTCATTTTATTTCCTTATGGTGTTGGTTTTTAAACTTGTAGGCATAGTAAAAAGAGAATATTGCTACAATGGCAACAAGTTCCACCTGTTACGTGACCACATCCCCGTATATTTACCTAAAATATTGAAGGGGTGAAATATTAAATACTATGTTACCCTTGTGAAAATAAATGGGTAAAAGGATAAAGCTTTGTACAAAGAATGATAGTAAAAAGAATATGTAAAGAAATCCCATAGTATGGGTGAAATAAATAAATGTGAAAACCCGATAACATGGGCATGAAATTAATGTGATTATGTAATGAAATGATGTGTCCAAAAGGGTGGGACCCTTTCACATTTAATAAATAAGTAACGGGATCCTCATTGGATGACATGAAAGACATATGAAAACATATGATGAATGAAATACGTGGTTATGAAATATATGTGAACTGGATATAGAATTTGATAAAGGATTCATCAAAGGATAACCTTAAGTGGGAAGTTGGAGGCAAGTACCTTGCGATTGAGATGGGGTCCAAAAAGTGCATCCAGATTAGGGGTAGAGAGTACACTCCAAATGTCCCTGGCTCGGGGTTAGTGAATCATATGCACGTGTGTTCATGATATGTATTCCTCGTTGCATAAGTTGTGACTATTCATGTTGCTTCCATTGTGAGAGTTTGGGTTGCCGTCTTGAAGGTCCCTCAAAGATATGTATTTTGAACTTGAATTTGAAACCTTTAATTATAAGCTACATTGTATTGATCTATATTATAATATTTAATATTTTTATCAAATTTAATGTTTATTGATGTGTTTATATTGTGTATGTCAATTGAAATGTGATATGTTCAATGTATTTATTATTGTATAAAAATGATTCAAAGATTTGGAAAATATGCACACCACATTTGGTATCACAGCATGAGATCTTAAAAGGATTTTTGGGAAAAGAAAAGGGCATGCGTTTATTAAAGATATCTATGAACCTGGTTGTGTATGATATCCTTGTGAAAACTCTTATTAGCTTCATGTAAAAGGATGATGGCAATAGTAAGATAACTTACATCTTTATTCTTCATATAACCTCTGCAATTGACTATACTCTATAAAATAATGGGATACAATTTCTATCCCTGGAATCATCAGTTAATTGCTCTTTTATTATAGTCTGCATGGAGCTCTATGGACATGATCCACAATATCATTGTCACCTATATATTATGTTCCTCACAATCCCAAGACTAGAAAAATAAAATATATGTGATCTAGGTTGTGAAGTTAGTATAATATAACCTTTGTCAAATTGAGAATTTATTGGAGTTATTAACTCTATATTCTGAATGAGTGTTGTATTATTATTATACTCTGTAAATGGTCTCTAGGATCAGATTAAAGATCATTTATTTGGTTGAAAGATTTCTTGTATAATTCATGTATAAATGGAGTAGAATCCACTACTTATTGTAGTTCTAATCAATTTAAACATCGCAAATAACGGAAAGACTTGGCCCTCTGCCATATATATATATGGTGAGGCTATGATGAGGCTCGTAATATCTTTTTCATATTAAGTAAAATTGGAATTTTTCCTGATCTTTAATGGAGGAATACTCTCCTTCCTAATATTCCTTATGATTTTGTGTCTATCGACCCTGTAATTTTAATGATTTCTTTTCCCTATCTATGTTGTGCTCGCCCTGAAACATACAGATGTTTAGCTATCGGTCCACATGTCTGATAATGTATTTCATAATATTCATTGCTCTTCTCAATCTCAAAATTTATCTATCCACGAAGGCAGGTAAAATTGGTCACTTGTCTCCATTTCATGTCACTTATCGGATCCCAAACATTATACAATGTTTAGTTGAATGTTTCATTTATCTACCCGAAAATCAGGAATCTTGACAAATGTCGTATTTTCGTGTAATTTCCTCTGTTAAGATTGCACCGTATTCATGTGAAAAGCCCAAAACTCATGATTGGTTGGGCAAAATGAGAGCTTGATTGGCCAAAGATCCAACTCCGACATTGGAACACGTATGCATGTTCCATATCAAATTGGTCCATGTATCCTTTACATTGTTTTCAACTCCAACCTCAAATAAACTATGTGATTCTGAAACCCTAAGTGATCTTGACAATTGGCGAAATCTCATGAGCATTTAATGTGTTGGGCCACTTTCCATAAAATTAACATCTTTATCGATTGAATGATATCGGGGAAGCTTGCCCTTATTTTAATAAGTTCTAAGTGTTCTTGTCTTGTGCTCTGTGAAGGCACACAAAGCTTACTTCTCGTGAGTTGGAACCACATGATTGGGAGGATGGTTTAAGACACGTCATTGGCTGAAGTTCTAGTGCAATTGGCTACATGTTTCATATTACGGTGAATTAAATACCCATATGGTCTCCACTAATACGTGTCTTTCCCTGTGACTTATCCTTATGATCAATAAGGTATATAACTTATTTTATGAAAGCATGAAATAGTTATTTCTATAGTCTTGTGAGATTCTAAAACATATCAAGTATTTGGTATGTGAATTACTCATAGTGAATCTTTCTTGCTCGGATCTTAAATGAACTATGTGATTCCGTGAAACCCATTCAACTCAATGAGTTTTAATGAACCTAAGCCCATTAGTATTTATGGAATAAGTCAATTATGGTGTTCACTTATAAGGGTCGACCAAATTTACAAAAAATTGAGTCTACGAATTCCCAAGAACTCGGAATATTGCCAATTGTCCCTAGGCTTTTTGGAATCAGGACATTTGTCATGGTGTTGAATGTATTGGATTTCAACCACCTAATAAATTAAATCAAGACAAAATCATAATATCTAGCCCGAAAAACCATGTGAATGGTTGATCATTCGAGGCCCGTCATTGGCCAAATTTTGTGAAGATGTCATTCGGTGCACTTGTAATCTTGTGATTTTACTATTTTTGGTATACCCTCAGTATGCATTGAAACATGTATTACATTCACATCGCTTGATGACATTGTGAAGTTCCAAAATTCTTGTGATGGGAAACTATCACTATTATATGTGAAGTTACGATTCAAAAAACAAATTGTTATTGGGCCACATATCCATCCTATGCTCTACGGTTATATAAGCCGCAGTTAAAATGTTTATGATGTCTCCGTGACACCTGCATGTGATCTCCACGTTAGATTTGATGTATGTTGTGTTATAAAACATTAATGTTCATGTTCTCCTATCCATGTGGGATTAAAGACAAATATGTGAAATTATCAATATTCTCCTAAGTTCATCTAGATCGTAGAGAAGATATGAATGCTCGCAATTAAAATTCAAAAAACATTGGTTGTTTATTGAATCAGATGTTGTATTTATCAATAAGCAAATCTTTTAGCGTATAAAGGAGATCAAAGTTTTTTTAGATTAACGATGGAAGCGAATGTGCCAGAGTGGTTATTGGGCATAACTAGGAATAATGATAAATATGGAATGTAATTATGGGATATGTTGTTCAAATTATGTCAAATAAATCAGTGAAGGCAGAATTGACTTAGTATCCTCGTAGTTAGATTTTGCCCTGCCAGTACAATTTCTATCGGTGCATACTATATATGTCCCATACATCATATGAAGGTCGGAATGGTGTAATATTTGAAGCAATTTAGAATAGAGGTGTTATTTCCATTGTTATAATGATTGAATTATGAAAGTTTTGATAACCTTGCTTTATCTGATGCATACATTTATTAATAAAGTACTTCTGGTCTAGGTGGAAGTGTCAATCCTTTCATGTTTAGAGGTTTGTTCACACATAAATGAGAGGAAAATTAAGTATGTTGACCACAAAATTTTACAATACACCCTTATACATATAGTTTCAAGTGTTTGACAAATGATAGAATCGGATATCTATTCATGGAGTCTAATAGTTGTTGCTTACGGAAGACATGGTCATCCTAAAGAGGCATTGATACTATTTCACCAACCGCAATAGACTAACCTAATCATCTCTCATCTTGTACCATATTTCTTGTCCGTGACAAAATAAGAACTTTGGAATAGGGTGTAGAATCCATCAAAACATTATAGAAAATGGTTTCAGTCTCAGTTAAAATGACTGAAAAATGTGAAAATGTATACAAGGCATAGGAACTGTTTGACCAAAAATTCCTGAAAGAGGGTTCATCTCATGGAATACAATGATATCAAGATACACACAAAAGGGGTTTATTAAAAAGGCATTGTAAACTTATAAGAAAACTCATTTGAAGTTGTAAAACCAAACTTAACAACCTTTTTGAACAAGTTCTTAGATGGGAACTTTAAAACTGGGAATGAACATCCGTCATTGGATTATGAAAAAAAGGGATTTTTGACTTAGTGTATGGTGTGGAAGTCCACTTATCACATATATTGGTTTGACATGGCACTTATCCACTTACTTATAGCTGTCCATGTCTTGTCTTAACAATTTTAGAATAAAAACCATTGTGCTTGATGACTGTCCATTCAGTTACTAACTGTATATTGCCATACTGATCCTATAGGAATAGGCTGTAAAATTATAGTGTGTTGTTGTGTTGATGTATCAATGTACATTATGGTTAATTCCCTTGTTGATAAATTGGTACTTTATGTAATTATGAAAGAGTGGGTGGAAATCCAATATGTGTGTATAATACCCCAACTTCAATGAAGGAATCAACAAACATGATAAAATAATTCTGAATAAAACTTTAGGAATCAGAGACTTACAATAAAAGGTGAAAAATGAAATGTCAACCACTATAATCTATACAAATACTAGTTTGTACAACCATCACATTTTTGAAGTATGGTGAAATAACAATCTCCCACAAGTTAATTATCCTTGGGAAGTGTGAATAAATACAAAAGGGTAAAGAGATACCTATTTTTCATGGACCTTTAAAGCAGAGATTGGTGGTACGAAAGAGCAATTAAAGTACTTCAAAACTTAGTTTTCCTACATACTCCATTACCTAAACTCTACTCAGGTAAATCCTCTGCGAACTCCAGATTGTATTGTGAGGCTAGGTCATATATGTGATTACCCTTATGGATGCCATCTATATCCCGATTATATGAGATAAGGGTTGTGTGCATGGGTATGATGTTAGATTGTGTTGGTCAATGTGATCTTGATTAGTGTCCTCAGCTGTCATAATTGTCTCAATCCTTTTGCATTCATAGAATTTTGACTTGTGTAGTAAAAGTGATTAAAACATGGAAAGTTTAGCATTGTGTGTTATTGAATTCTTGACTATGGAGAAGGGAAAGTGTTGATAACCTTTGTTTCTTGTTGATTTGTGCGTTTGTTGATAAAGTACCTGATTGGAAGGTGTCTATGCTTTTACATTATAATCTTATATGTTTAGATCGACTGTCATGCATAAAGTGAAATGTGATTATTGTGGTAGTATGAATCATTTGAGCTCTCTCCGATAAAACCCTTAAGAGTTGAGAGAGAGGAACTTATGTTTTGAGGAATCTTATTTCATAATAAGTATGATGATATTCTTCTTGTTATAAAACCCTATGTTTTAGATCCTTGGCAAGTACCATTTCATGATACTTTGAAAAGTTGACCGTTCTACCCTGCTAGAAACATTGATAGTTAGTGATCATGGTTAAGGCATGGGAAGTAAATCTCATTTTTTTATAAACTCTAGGATCCTGCTGCATAGTATGAAATATTCTTAGCAGTGATAAATCATAGGATGATTTGGAGTGAACTAAGGTTATATACAATAATTATTTGTGGGTAAGATCATACTAGCATATGTGCACCATATCCCATCAGAACTCTATAAATAGGTATATTTAAGTCAATGTAGTGATCAAGTATTTCAATATAAAGTATTCCTATAAGTAACTGACTAGTTTCGTGATAAAGAAATATTATCTGCTCATTGCAGGACATTTGGGGACGCCCATCTTGTCCATATCGGAGACGTCCAATATTGAATTGCGTACAATATTTTCCTTACGGGATATAGTCCAATAGAGGATATTTAAATCCTACAGAGATGACCCTTAGATCTAGTAATTCTTTTTGTTGATCGAATTCAATCCATGTTAAAGTACATTGCTTAAAAGTTCCAAATTGAAATACCTTATCTTGATTTGATGATTTGTTATATCCAAAATAAAATGGTGAATCTTGTTTAGGTGTTTAATGTGATATATTTAATACTATCTAGAAGTTGATAGTAGTACCTTTTTGTGTTAGCTGATGTACTGGCGAATTTATGACTGTGTGATGTTTTATTGATCCTCTAGATATGTTTAATGGAAAAAAGAAAAATTGGATAAATGAACTGAGATGTTTCATAATCAAATTGAAATGGAATTCTTTTGATGCTGATAATGCTACATGTATGAAACTGATAATGTCCTTGACTAAGCAAGTGTTGTGACATGTGTTTCAGATAAAACCTGAGATACTTAGAACAACTAAATTAACAGGAGAAGAATGTTATGTGACCAAATCCCTGTATATTTGCCCGAAATATTGAATGGGTGAAATATTAAATACTATTTTACCCTTGTGAAAGTAAATGGGTAAAAGGATAAAGCATTGTACAAAGAATGATAGTAAAAACAATGTGTAAAGAAATCCCATAGTATGGGTGAAATAAATAAATGTGGAAACCTGATAACATGAGTATGAAATTGATGTAATTATGTAACAAAAGGATGTGTCCAAAAGGGTGGGACCCTTTCACATGTAATAAATAAGTAAAGGGACCCTCGGTGGATGGCATCAAAAAGATATGAAAACATACAATGAATGAAATATGTGGTTATGAAATATATGTGAATCGGATATAGAATTTGATAAAGGATTTATCAAAGGACAACCTTAAGCGGGAAGTTGGAGGCAAGTACCTTGTGATTGAGACAGGGTGCATAGAGTACATCCGATTGGTGGTACAAAGGACACTCTAGATGTCCTTGGCCGGGTTTAGTGAATTGTATGTACATATGTTCATGATACAGATTCCTCATTTCTCAAGATCTGACTGTGCCTGTTGCTTCCACTGTGAGAGTTTGGGTATGTGTTTTGAACTCAAAACCATTAATGATAAGCTACAATTTTGATATATGTTATCAACTTCAGTATTTATTGATGTGTTTATACTGTGTAATTCAATTGAAATGTGTTATGTTCAATCTATTTATTATTGTATAAAAAAGAATTGAAGATTTGGAAAATAGGCACATCCCCCTCCTTTGACCAATTTCGGTTCAAATTTGATCCGAATTCCCTGTTATGGAGGCATGTCATAATGCTAGAGCAACTTCCATGTGGTGGATGTTTTGTTTGGTGATGCCATAATTGTGATGGTGTCTTGAAAGGTTTATATAGTTGAGTGAAAATGCACTTGTGTGCAATACCAGGTCATGACATTAAAACTTACAAGGGGAGGAACAATATTGGGGTCCCAACAACAATTTTTTTTGGGGTACATCTAGGAACAAGAAGATGCAGAAGCAACCTATGCAATGAAAGCAAGTCATCTATTGTCAAGAAAAAGAACTTCATCTTGTCTGATTTAACCACTTGTTGCCTTATCTCGTATTGGCTCCCCAATTGCAGCCCCAATACATCCATTTATGACGACACCCTTCATGCAAGTTGAAGATTCATCTCTTGCATGAAAGAGGATGAAAGGACCATTGGAAAGTTCCTTTCAAAATGAGAGAGGGGATATCATGAATGAGCACATCCCGTGATGCGTGTTTGCAAATGGTTTGTCATTCAATGTTGTTAGGTCATCATATTGGCAAAATATGATGGAAGTGACCACCGAGGCCCCAAAAGGGCACAAAGGGCCAAGTTATGAGAAGCTTCGCACCACTTTGTTGGCTAAGGAAAAAGACACGTGAAAATTGTATTCTAGTCAATTAGAGAATCATGGGCCATAACAGGAGTGTCCATCATTTTTGATGGATGGAAAGTTGCAATAAACCAGCCTTTGAAATGTAATTGTATTGTGCTCTAAAGAGAAGAATTTATTGTGAGGGGCATGTGAAAAATGCCCAATTCATTGCCAACATTCTCATTGAAGCCATTGAGATGGTGGGGCGTCAAATTGTCGTCCAAGTCATAACGGACAACACTAAGAATTGTAAAGTCGTTGAGGTGTTAGTGGGAGGTGAGTTATGGGGACATTTTTTGGACACCTTGTGTTGTCCATTCATTCATTTTAATGCTGAAAATGTTAGCCAATAAAATTGAGTGGATTAAGCAAGTGTATATTGAGCGCGAAGAGATCTAGATGTTTGTGACTAACCATCACCGGTCGCAAGACATCTTAAGATCTTTCTTGCATTTGAAGTTGCTGAAGGTAAGGGAAGCTTTTTTTCTTTTATTTATGACATATGTTTTTAAAAATATAGTACTCAATTTTTTTTTAATTTTTGTTTTTCATTTCGTGCTAGGTTGTTGAGACTTCATTCACATCACACACGATCGTCTCGAGACAACTTGTGAAGGTGCGAAAGACACTCGATACGATGGTTACTTCCAATCTATGGGTTGTATGGAGGTAGTCAAACACCGAACGAGCCCAAAAAGTGAAGGCATTGATCTTAGATGATGAGTGGTGGGGTCGTGTAGAATACTTGCTGAGTTTTATTGAGCCCATTATGAGTATAATACACTTTATTGACATGGAGCAACCATGTTTGGGAGAGATATATGATGGCATTGATTCAATGATTGAGAATATTAAGACCATAAATGCAAATGAGCAAGATCCCGAGGAAACATTTTTCAAAGAAGTAAAATCATCTCATTGAGCAGTAGAACAAAATGACCACTCCACTGCATCTCCTTGCCTTTGCATTGATTCCTAGATTCTACAACATAGAGATCCTTTCTTTTCCAAGGAGGGTGGCACCGTATATGGATATTGATGTTGGCGAGGGGTATATGTTAGTGTTCTCTAGGCTATTCCTTGATCTTGAGGTTGAGGACACGAGAATGATCGAGGTTGAAAATTTCATAGCCTCTAGAGGTCATATATTTCATGCTCTTTGGGAGAAATACCATAAGGATCCTCATGTGGTGGTATCTTTATGGGCAATCATCTAAGCACCTACTACCTCTCAGGTCTTGTCACAGGTAAGATTTTTTTTATTTTTTAGTTCTTTCTTTTTTGGTTATACTGTTTAAAATTTAAGTTTGAGTGTTTACTTTTAGATTTTTCAATTTTGCATTGAATTTGCCTCAATAGGTTGCGAGTTTATGTTTCTCTAAGTGTAAATGGAGTACATATAACTTTATCCACTCGTAGAAGTACAATAAGTTGGGGGCGAAAAAGGTTGAAGAGCTGGTGTATATACATTCCAACTTGCACCTTCTATCCCACAAGCAACCAAAGTACAAGGGATGACAAAGTGTTGGGATGTTGACCCAAAGAGTGTTGACTTGGATGCTTCCATTTCGCACTTGTCATGACATGACGTGGAATTGGAGACTTCTTTGGCACTGCTAGACCTACATGCACAAGGGGGTGCTAGTGGTAGTGGGATTGCTTTGAGTCCATGCGGTTCTAATGAACCACATCATGATGTTGATGCTCTCGATGAAGAGCAATATGATGAATGTGAAAAATACTGAATACTGGTTTAATCATTGGTGTAATAATTAAATTTAATATATCATGACATTGTGAATTGTAGTTTTTGTTTGGCTTTAATTTAAGCCTTTAACAAATTATGAGTAGTTTTTTATGGTTATTGAGCTTGTTCTGTTTTTCATATGCATAATATGTGGTGAATTCCTATTTATTAGACTAGAACTTATATATTTTTTGTGTGGCTACATCCAAAGCCGTATTTGGGGCCAAATTTTCTTTTGCTATATCCGCATATTAGATACTTTGTATCCGTATCCGTATCTGTATCCAATACGTATTGGTAACTTAGATCTAGACCGAAATGAGGTGCGTAAAAGAGCACCATGAGGCTACTGAATCCAGACCAATGGAGCCAAACCATTAATCCCAAACCCAATCCTCACTTGTCTGCCTTTATGAGGACTCACCCCCCTGTGATCATACGGAGCCCAAAAAATGTGTTTGTGTGTGCTTCAGAATAATTCCGAGCTACAAATTGATTACTGAGCCTCAAATATCTTCCTCTACTAGTTCACTCATTTGCACAAATTCCAATTAATGAATGCGCAAATTCAATTTATCGGGAATGGAGGCATGATGAAACCCTATTGAGATTTTATTATTAACCATAAGCTTCATTCATAGAGGAAAAAATTCATGGAAATACTGACAAAAATCCATTCCTCACCTTCCTCTCACAGTTTGACAGCTCTCAGCCTGCCCTTAAGGTTCAGAAAAAAAGTTTTTATGCCATACAATTTTCAGCATCATATAATCATTCTTACTGCTAATATATCATAAACTGAGTTGGCTGAATTTCCTACTGATGCTGCTGAACATGAAAATTGAAAGCAATAATAATGATTGTCCCAATATCCTCAGTTCACTCCCCTTTTCATTATTCAATTATTGTGCTCACTTTGAATTTATTTATGGTTTTCTTTATGGGGCTAGGAGCCTCCCTCCTCCAATCTTTGATAGTCAATGGCCAACATGGATTCAATGTTGTCTAGAAATGGTGCTGTGAAGATTTTGATTCGGCCAAGTCCAGCGCCAGTCCCCAATGAGAGGCCTAATCTGCCTCTTTATTGCTTTCCCTTCTTATGTGAGCCCACATAAAGCTCATGCCCTTAGCCCCTTGAAGGATTTCTTGGATCAAATTAATTAATTGGTAATTTCTGCAGTGTATTGATTTGCTGCTTCAATTAGCTATTTTGCATTACCTTCTATAAGTAAACTGGTCCATGATTTATCTTGTGCAATTTGAATCCCTTCAGGAAAGGTATTAACCTCTGCCTTGTTGTTTGTATCCTTTCTTATCTTAACTGAGAGTATTTGGTTTGTCTGTCCTTCTGAGTATCAAAAATGTTTCCCTCCTCTTGCTTTGTTTGAATATCCTTTGGCTGCACCATCCAAATATAGTTTTCTCGCATTGATGGGAGGCCTTTTCTGTCTATATTTGGGCTTCAAAATTCACCTGTTCCCATGAGTCCTTTATCAGGAAGTCTTAGAGTTCTCCATTTGTCCAATATCTACTTTTCTCCCTTCGACAGTTTTTGCTTAGGATTCCTGGCATTAATCTATTCAGAAGTGCCTGCCTCTATCTTCCCCCAAATCTTTATTCCCAAAAATTCTTTTTGTTCGAAAGTTATGGCATTTTATTCTAGCCATAAGTTCCATATAATCATTACTGGGGCTTGATTGCTTAATCGTTGAAGTGTTGGGTTGAGGAACTTATGGTGCCAGGATACTAAGCTTTGTTTTACATCTTGAGGATGTACCCATTCCATTCCCTTATTTTGAAAGAATCTACCGCATGCTTTCAAGGAATAAGAACAATGAAGGAATAGGTGGTTTCTAAATTCTGATTCATTTTCGCAATGGGGGCGGTGAGATGATCCCTTGAATTCTCTTTGCCTCGGAACTTCATATGTCAATGGCTTTTCCAAGGCTGCATGGCATAGGAAAGATTTTTCTTTTGGTAAACGGTTAAACCTGTTTTGGTCCAAACTTTTCTCACTTGGAAGGCTTTAAACAAATACCCCCCCTATTTTAAACTTGTCCGAAATCAACATATCTTTACTTGGGATGTTGGGTGGAGGTTGGATATTTTCTCTTCAAGCTTTAGAGTTATTTGTTACTTTGTTCTTACCGACCACTGTAGTTCCTTCTTCACTTCTCACAATGTAGTCTCTCACCTTGGGGCCCTATTTCTAGATATCTATCGACATTAAATCTTATAAATCTGGATTCTTGGTCAATGGTTTTTTTACCTATCCAATTATCACCCCAGAAACTTCCTGATTTTCCTTCCTGATTTTCCATCTCTTATGTTCACTTTATGTCTTCAATGGTCCATGAAATGTGATTTATAACAAAGTTCCACGATTGAGACCCATTCAGCGTGAAGTGTTAGGTGAAGAGTCTCTCTGCTTCCTGACCATTGGTGCATTTACCTCACACTATCCTGCTCCACATTTTGTGTTTTTCTTTGTAAATTCTCAAGGCCACGTTGGTTGCTTTCAGTGATCAAATTCCAAGACCACCATGTTATTTTGGTCTACATGCTTTATACTAACCCACTAGGGGTTTTTTCATTTTTTAAAAAATTTTACTCGCTTCCATAAAAAGGTTCTCTGGATTCTTGATGCTACTTACAAAATCTTGTTTGGGGCTTTGAATGGTGACATCATGTAAATTGGCTATGGCTTGAAGACACTATTTTAACGACTGGATTCTTCTTGACATTGTGAGCCACTCTCCTTTCCATGTAGAGAGGTTGACCTACATTTGCTCAATTACTGGTGAAGAGACCCATTCAGCACCCTACATAAGCCATTTCAAAGGTTGCCTTTTCAAAATCCAAAATCCTACATATTTGCGCTTGACCTTCTTCTGGCATATTCTGGAAGTACACCCATAATTTATCCTTATTAAACATCAGACCAGAAGTTTCTTCATATTTCTCAAAGATCCATTTAAAGTGAGTAGCTGCTTCTTTTCTTGGAATGCCAACGATTAAGGCGTCATCTACAAATTTTAGGTGTGAAATGGGGGCAATTGGTGAAGTTATCTCCACTCTTATCATTCCTTCCAACTGAACCTATTTTATCTTTCTTGTAAAGGCCTGCACAAGAACGATGAAAGATACGTGGAGAGATTTTTCACTTGCATCAGTCCTCGTAAAGCTTGAAAGAAATCTGCAGTAATGTTGTTTTCCAGAGCTGAAGCTGAAATTTATTAAAATTTCGAGAAGAAAGCTTTGATTCATCCTATCATAAGCTTTGTTCATGTCAAGCGTGATCATCATCATCATCCCTAGCTTCTACCATTTTTTCATTGAGTGGGCTGTCCCATAAGCCATGATGATTGCTTCCAAGATCTGCCTCTCTGCCACGGAGCCTTATTATTCTTCCTTGATCAAATTTGAGCAAGAAAAAAATCTATCTACTGGCCATCACCTTTGTCATGATCTAGTGGATGCATGTGCCTTTTATGTTTTATTATTTAGTTTCTCTAGTTGTTTTAGTTAAAAAATATGCTTTTGTTTTTTAACTGTAAAGTATGCATAAGCAAATGCTAATACATAAATTAGATCCCATTTAACGGCAATAAAAAATCAGGATGCTTCTGGTTTTTCTATACCCTAATATCAGGGTCAGTAAAGAAGCATAATTATATTTCATCAAGGACGAAAAGAATGTAGATTTTATCTTTTGCTAGAGCTAGGATTTCTGTGATGTATGGTAGATCATCTGTCCAGTAAAAGCACCTTTTATGTGAAGCATACATGGAAATGAAAATCCTTTGGATGAAGACGACATTATCCACAAGAGAACCAAGGAGCTGAGCCATTTGTTTAAGTCCATGAACATAGAGGAGAGGGAGATGTTTCCCTTTTATGTGAAGCATACAGGGAAATGAAATTCCTTCGGATGAAGAGGACATTACCCACAAGAGAACCAAAGAGACGAGTCATTTGTTGAAGTCCATGAATATAGAGGGAACGAGTTGACCGTGAGTAAGTGTTGAGTAATTGCCGGAAAACTTGCAGCCGAGTAATTGCCATTTGACCCTTAAGTCGAGTAATTAGCTCTGGATTGCGAGTAGTTGCAAGTCTGAGATAATTTTCGGCTGTTGTAAAAAAATAACACCCGTGAACAGAAATGCTATTTTAACTTTTGTATTTGCTGTTTTTGCTCTGCTAAAACTAATAGAAAATATTCTTGTGTGTTCTCGACATTCATTTGTTGTGCCTTTTAACAGTGTTTTACTGTTATTTAAGTTTATTTTCTGAATTTATGTATCTTTTTCACTCACATTGTTTTCCCCTAGTTTTGCCTTTTTTTGCTTTCGTGAAGCTGAGTCAAAATTTGGGCTGCTGAGTAATTGCTGAGTACAAGTTTTTCATAGTTACCTAAGACTCCGGGACGGCGGGACGGCGGGACGTAGGGACGGGGTTTCCGGGACGGCAAATTTTTTTGAAAATTTCGGGATGGTGGGGGGTCGGCAAGGGGACGGCTAATAAAAAAAAAAAATATTTTATTTATTTTACAAATATAACATGAATAAAGAATAATTCAATAACCTAATGATTAATACAAGAAAGTTTGAAGATTGTAACCAGTAACCACTAATGATTAATCCAATTATTCATCACATAAGCCAAGGCCCAAAATGCTACAGCTATATATATTATATTCAATGTTCAAAACTTCAACATGACAATGAAAGACTAAATAGTAAATAGTAAAGCTGAAAATTTAAAACAAGTCTTAGTCTTACTCTTCAATAATCAACATGAGAAGAGTACAACTACACCCACATTACATATGCTACGAAATATTATGTCATGTCTCATAACCAAAATGACATTACATAACCAAAATGACAACTACAAGTGACAAGTACAACTCAAAAATCACTATCAGAGCCCTCCGAAGGAACTGTTGCAAACCGCTCCTCCTCACTAGGAGTATCTGTATCAATGTCATCTGCATCTGCAAAGGAGATATCAACCAGTCCTCGCTGCTCCTGATCTTCATCAACTTGCCTTGCATCCTCAGGATCCACATCCCACTGCAATGCTGGGCTCTCCTTGTACGTAGGTGTCTTGCGATCCATGAGACATAAGGCACTATGTACAGCAACAAGTTTCTCTGCTCTCTTAGAGGTAAGTCTGTTCCTCTTAAGAGAGTGGATCCACCCATATGTTGACCAATTCCTCTCAGAAGCAGAGGAACTAGAAACCTGAGAAAGAAGACGAATAGCAAGTGTTCGTAGCAATCTTGCATGTCCATACAATCGCCGCCAACTAACTGGACTCTCATGTGCCAATGTGGTCCTGTCTATGTTTGATGATTTTTTGTAGCCATCCAAATAAGTGAACTTGAGCCAATCAGTTCTGACTCGTGAAGCATCCTCTGCATTATACATTTTTTTTAGGGCTTTCAAGAAACCCTTCCTCACCTCCTCATCATCTGCTGGGAGAACTCTGCCTGGCCTCTCAACATACCACTTCGGATTTAGTGCATATGCAGCCATGTGTAAAGGAGTGTTCAACTTCTTCCATCTCCGCTCAATGATAGGCTGAATATGCTGATGGTAGAACTCCAAGGTGGGGTCCCTTGCTCGAACAACAGCCTTCATCTGGCCAAGCATACTATCAATACATTCGTATATCTCACCAAGGTTAGGGCTCTCAGAATCCCCATATTTTATCACACTGAAAACTGGAGATATTATGGATGTGATATATCTCACATCTATCCAAAATGTTTCATTAACCACAATTGCTTTCACCTTCATCCCCTGCTCGGTCTTCGACCCATCCCACCTAGACAACTCTGATGTCATGACCATGCACTGTAATGATTCCTGCAACTCAGCCATCCTATCCAGCAAAATAAAATATGATGCAAAACGTGTGTCCACTGGCTTGAGGAATTCCTTCCTCGAAAAGCTACGGAAGAGTGCCAATGACGTATGGTGGTTGCAGATGAACATCTGCACATCTCTAGCATCAGCCACTGCATTTTTGACCCAATCAATTTTTCCAATATCTTTTAGTGAATTGTTCATGGCGTGCACACAACACGGGGTCCAATATATATGTCGGTAATGAGCCTCGACAAGCTTACCTGCTGCCCTGCACACATATGCTACATCTGTAATACCCTGCACAACGTTGGCAGGGCCAACCTCCTCAATAGCATCTCGCAAAATGGTGAATTGGAACTCTGCATCCTTCTTCCCTGAACAATCAACTGCCCTCAAAAAGTAAGGACCCTCTCTGCATGAAACAATGATATTTATGAGTGGGCGGTGTCTGATAATTGTCCACCCATCCATGATGATGCTGCAACTGTGAGAGACTCATGTGCTCCTCATTTCCTCCATCAGTAAATTAACCTTGGAATAGTTCTTATCCAAGATTGTGGTTCTCAACTTCGTGTCTCCTGGGGGCACATAACTCACACCTGCTTTGGCTATCTTAGCCACAGCCTCCTTGAAATAAGGAGAGCGAGCAGCATGAAATGGAATGCTAGTAGCAAAAAAGAATTTTCCAATGGCATCATCGGCCTCCTCTTTAGTCTTTGTATCATACATATCAACAAGTGGATTGGAGGCCACAACCTTCCTCTTCCCCCTACTACTACCAAAAGCATCCAATTCAGACACCTCATAAGATGCCCCTATACCACTACCTGTATTAATTCTCAGAGCACTAGAAGGGGTGCCACTGCCACTAACATGACGACCACGAACTTCTAGAACCTTTTCCACCATATCTCCATTATACAACCTCACCATTTCTGCTCTCTCTTCAAGTGATAGCTGTCCACACATGCCTACACCTTTCCCCACAATGTGCAATAAATGTGCATTCAACCTAGTAATGCTACCTGACCAAGATAATGAGCAAATGTTGCATTTCCATGTTTTAGTGCCCCCTGAAATGTTTGATCTAGGACCCTGCATAATTTGACCAAATTGTTTCAAAGGTTTTTTCTTATCAAAAGGCCCTCTAGCATACTTTTTCAACATTTCAGAGGGGCAACTGAACTTGTTCACACTCCCCTGTGAACTAGTAGCAGTATTAGGTGTTTGTGATTGTATTCCTTCTCCTTGCATACCCATTTCAACCTCATATTCAGCTTGATAATCACTATCGGAACTCATTTTGAAGCTGCAATAATTAAAATACAAAACAATATAACTATACAATACAATAAAACAATGAATGCAATTTTTGAATACATTTAAAAATTAAAAAAAACAGCGATGGATACATTAAAAAAAAAAACAGCGATGAATACATTTAAAAAAAAAAAAACAGCGATGAATACATTTAAAAATTAAAAAAAATAAACAATAAAAAACCCTCCCTTTATGCTTTATCTCATTCCATCACATGCTAATCCAAATAGGAAAAAAAATACAAACAAATGTAATGCCTTCACTTTCAACTTTGCATTTGGAAATTAAAAAAAAAAACAAAGAATGGTGGTAAATTAGTAATGTATGTACATACTGTTATCGAAATTTCACCCCCCAGAGTTAATTTGATAACATGCATCAGAGTTTTAGTTCCAAGCAAGTAGATTGATTCAGGGGAAAATCGTAAAATTGGCAAAGTCCTGCTCAAGGCCACCTTTGGGACAGTGGGAACAATTATACGCGGAAGGCGCGGATCGGCCGAAAAGCCTCCAGGCGGCCCAAACAGAAAAGGGACATCTGAGACAAATGGACGCGAAATGCCCGGATCGGCCGAAAGAAAGAAATTTTGTTCAAGTCCTTTATTGGGAGCAAGCGGGACAAGAGTGCGTGGAGGACGCTAACCGGCCGGTTCGGCCGAAACAGGAAACTTCAGCACAAGGACAAGTGGGACAAAGGGACGCGCGGGACGCGGATAGCCGAAGTAGCCGAAAGCCAATCAGATCATGCCACGTGTCACCGACAGAAAATGGACGAGGAAGCCCATTTCGGGCGGATCGGAGGATTCTGTCCCGTGAAGCACTGGGACATCCGGGACAAAAGGATGTGGTGGACGCGAAAATCCAGCAGGCCCGTGGACAAATCACAACATGACACGTGTCGCCAAGAAAAAAGGTCCAAAAAGTCAAAGGGGCGAGTTTTCGAGCACTGATCTGAACCAATGAAATAGTGCCACGTGTCCAAGTTTAAGGGGCCCACAAGAAAAGCCCGCGAAAAGGTGGAGAGAGAAAATTTCTCAGCAAACCAGAGCCTGCCACGTGTCGTCCAAATGGCAAAGCGTGGGAAAAGAAATTTAAAATCCGTTTTCACCTGTTTTGTGCCCTAAATCTTCATATCTTTCATATCTTTCGATCCAGAGATCAGATTTGCACGTTCCTTATACCAACAGAAAGCTGTTGAAGTTCTCTACATGATTCTGGGATCAATCTTGCATTTTGGTATAGTCTGGAGGGAGAAAATTGTGAAAACATCCCTGATGCGTGGTGATAGACAGAAGTAATGCTTCAACAACCAGCTTTAATGCAGTAGACAGTTCGCCGCTTCTGTTAGACAGTCCACCATTTTTCCAGGATTCGCTGCTTCTGCCATAATGAGATGATTCTAAATGCAACCTACAGGTGGTTGGGGCAGATTCTAGATTTCCTCTCTCTTCCCTCTCTCATTTCTTTCTATATATTGTAAAGAGGGGCTTCTTTAATAGGTGGGACATTTTTGTTTTGCACCCCCCCTTTCTTCCCTTGCTTGCAAGAGAATTTTATGGAGTTTTCAAACCTCCCATACGGATTGTAATTGCTAGTCTTTCTTCTGCCTCTTTGTCACTGCAATGTAGTGTATTGACTCTTGAGCAATAATATATATGTTTGTGATTGATTCTCAACCCTCTCATGTATTCATTGTTGTCATTTTGATCTCTTATTGCAGTTTGGTTACCTGTGCATGGTGTTTGTATTGCATCTCTATGGTCTATGTTAAATTTGCAAAACGAGTGTCTAACATTCCTCGGTGCATCACCTTTGTAGTTTAGGTTTTATTTTTATGCATTTTCTTACCCTGTCTCCTTGGCAAGTTAGATTAGGTCTGTAGTAAACCCTCTACATTTTATGTGTGTGCATCTGAACAGAGGAATAGGAACTAGCCTTCTCTGGAGAATATTTTCTCTTCTTTACAAGTCCCACGCTTGGAGAAAGGATTCCATGTTGTGCAATCACACTGGATGCCTGAACATCAACCTAGAAGCTTGATTTGCATCCAGGGGTGCTGTGAGTTTGCAACAATAGTTTTGGCATGCCCGGTGGGACACTAGAGGTCTCATTTTTATTGCAGCAAAGTTGATATGCATCTGCTACAGTTTTCTTTCTTATAAGAGCTATTATTTGCATATCTAGTGACTCCACGGGGAAGAATTAACTGGTTTCAGTAGTGCAGGCCTGAAAACTCATGAGAAGAATCATCACAAGGTCAAGAGTTGGAGAAGAAGAAGTGCTGTTTGAATACCTGCAGTTATCTCTAAGAAGAAGGCAAAGAGGAAGAAGGATTCAAAAGTCTCCATCTCCACCAAATAGAACTCTCTCAACTCCTCCATCTGACATGCCTTTCTTTCAATATACAAGGGTTTTAAGACCAATCAGAATGGCTCAGAACAACCCCTACGTCAACTTCACAGGCAGCAGCCCACTTGCTCTCAATGCACAGCATCTAGTTCCTATTGCAGCCTTGAAGAACATTCCCTACTTCACCGGAGAAAATCAGACTACTCCAGGTGATCATGTTAAAGATATTGCTAACCTTTGCGCAATCCATGAAATCGATGAAATGCAAGTGGCCGTCAAGTTACTGGCATCTTCCTTCAAAAGTAAAACATTACAATGGTTAAGGAGCCTCCGAGCTGGTTCTATCACAAACTGGAATCAGCTGTGTATTGCACTTCATGAGCAATTTGGAGAGAAGGGAGACAACTTGTCTCTTTTGGAGCAGTTGACAACTATCAAGAGAGCCCCCAACGAGCAGCTGACTGACTTCAACTTCAGATTTCAAAGGTCTTGGGATAGGATTCCAGTGGCAGTCAGGCCAACAGCAGAAGGTGCTTTTCTATATTACCTTAAAGCTTTGAATTCTGATATTTCTATGTTAATTCAGTCCATGGGAGGCACAACAATTCCTATGGCTTATAGCATTGCCATTATAGCCGAAAACTGTCTTATTCAAGCTGGTAAACTGGCTCTTAGGCCTCCCATGCCTTTGTATCCAAACTTAGAAAATCCAAGCACTAGTCAAGCACCCACTTTGGCTCCTGTTCCCACTCCCAGAAATCAGAGTTCAAGTGAAGCTTCCACTTCATCTCCAAGTGCTTCGAATGAACTCCAAGAGGTCATGAAATAGTTACAAAATTTGGGAAATGAGTTGGTTACTATTAAGAGGCAACAAGCCCAAGGTTTTAGACCTTCCTATCAACCTCAAGCTCAGCCTAATAGGCAGCCATACCAACCACAAAGACCACCTAACCCAGTTGCAAATGTGAATCAAACAAGGCCTCCCTCTAATAGACCATTCCAGCCCTATAATCCAAATGCTATATCTGCCTCTATGGCATTAGTGCCAACACAGAACAACGTTGCTTAGGAATATGACTGGTGCTTTCTATGCAACGAGCCTCATAACCAATCCATGTGTTTTAATGGTGCTCTCAATCAAGCGCTGATGGTGACAACTACTGGTGTGGAGGGCGAGGGCAGTCAAGGAAACAGTCAACAACAAGAAACATTCCAACAGCAATCAGCCCCAAATGACACCACGTTGGTGAACTGGCAACCGGAAGATTTCTGTGGCATGAATCAGGCAGTCTCTCAAGGTGTCGCAGCCAACACAAGGTCAAAGACGAGAAATTTGGGTGAAGAACAGCCATTAGCCCCAACCAATCCACCACCTTCCACGGCTCCACAAATGATTGGCAAGCAGAGTCCAGTTTCAAATACACAAGGGCAGCCAAGAAAAGCCCCTAGGCCAACTCAAATGCCAGTTGTTGCTGCCCACGTACAAGGAGTAAGTGTACAAACCAAGGGACAACAAAAGGATACTTCATCCCCGTTTAGTATCATTGAACAGATGAAGAAGACTAACGTCAATATATCAATGTGGGAATCCCTATCCATCCCAGGACAAAGAGATCTGCTGCAAGCTGCCATGAAGGATTGGACAACGTCGAATCAGCAGGTTCAGATGCAAGACAAAGTGCTTACAAATGCTGCCTAGCCTGAAGGAAGCCACGGAGGGCAACAAGGTAAAATGTTGAAGCCCCCTCCTTTCTATGTTTCATTAATCATTGGGGATAAACTAGTACACAATTGCATGATAGATTCTGGGGCAAGTAGCTCCATGATGCCCAAGCAAATAGCTGATCAACTGGGTCTCCAATATGAAGTAATATCTAAAGGGGTAGTGCAATTGGATGGGACAGCAATAACAACAGTTGGAGTGATTAAAAACTTGAGTCTTACCTTGCATGCATGTCCAAATGTTGTTGTCTTACAAGATATATCAATCATAGACCTTCCACCACTCTTTGCCCGTTGCTTGTCAAGGGACTTCACAGCCAAGATTGAGGGGTATTTGTCTGCTGATTGGTCTCACATGCTGTTTAGAACAAGGTATGGAACTAAGGCTACAATTAGGTCTGAACCTATTGCAAACTTCCATATTGAACCTTACACTCCAAGTCGGATTAATGCCAATTGCTCAGCATTTGATCAAGAAGATCACCCTAGTATTGATGAGGCTGACACCAAGGTTGGAAGTATTCCGGACCTAACTCTTGACGAATGGGCAAACAAGATACATGCTTTTGATCCCTATCAAGAAGTAGAAGAATCTGAGCTGGGAGTCTATTGTATACACGAAGAAAATCAACCTGTTCCTAGCATCACCAAGCCAAGCCATAATGATGAGAATGAGGTATGGCAGCTGTTTTTTGACGGATCAAGGAGTAGGCAAGGTGCAGGAGGTGGAGCCATGCTTGTTTCACCTCAAGGCATCAAATATTATTCAGCTTTTCGTTTCCAGTTTTCTTGTTCAAACAACACAGCTGAATATGAGGCCTTGATTCATGGACTTCATTGGGCTAGGAAAAAATGGATAAATAACTTGCAGGTGTTCGGGGATAGCGAGCTAATCGTCAACCAAGTTAGAGGACAACATGCTACAAAGAACGACTTGCTGAGGAGCTACAAGAATAGGGTATGGGACCTCATTGAGGATTTCAAAGCTTTCAACATTGTGTCCATACCCAGGAAGAAAAATGAAGCCGCGGATAGGCTCGTAGCAGTTGGAGCAACGTTTGATGTGGTTGACAACATCAAAAGGGAAAAAACACAGCCACATATCCATGTGATTGTGAGGCCAGCAGTTCCAGATAATAACACCAGTTGGCAGGTGTTTGAAAACGATCAACAGATCGTCAATTTTTTACAAGAAGAGGCTGAATTCTCAGCTAGGAATCAGGATAGACTAGAGCAACAGTATGGGGATCAAGTAGTGCAGCTGCGGACAAACAAGCTTCCCAAGGGTTTAGTAACGTTGGAGTCTATCTTCAATCCTAACGACCAGTTCCGTAAAGAAAAGGCTAACATACAGGTCAAGAGGGAAGATTCAGAGCCAATTTTGGTTGGGGAAGGCAAAACACTTCAAATTGGTAAAGTGGCCACCGAGCAGGAGAAATCAGATTTCATACAGCTTTGTCAAGAATTTCTAGATGTCTTCGCTTGGAGCTATGAAGACTTGAGAGGATTCAATCCGAATTTGGCACAACATACCATAGAATTGGATCCAGATGCTAAGCCCATCAGGCAGAAGCAGAGACCTGTTAACCCTCACATTGAGCCTCTAATGAAGAAAGAGCTAAATAAGCTAATAGAGGCAAGCATTATATTCCCGATCAAGCACTCAAGCTGGGTTGCTAACTTGGTTCCGGTCAGGAAGAAAAGCGGAGAAATCAGGTTGTGTGTGGACTTCCGAGACCTCAATAGAGCATCTCTCAAAGATCATTACCCGCTTCCTTCAATGGAACAAATATTGCAAGTAGTATCCGGTTCAGAGAGATTCTCTCTCCTAGATGGCTACTCAGGGTATAATCAGGTGATGGTGAAAGAAGAAGACCAATTCAAGACAGCCTTCACCACCAAATGGGGGACCTATGCCTACAAGAAGATGCCATTTGGACTATCAAATGCTGGAGCCACCTTCCAAAGGGCAATGGATATGGCATTTAAGGGGTTGATCAACAAAATAGTTCTGATATATCTTGACGATATCACTGTATTCTCAAAAAATGCAGCGGATCACCTCTGTCATTTGAGGCAAGTATTTCAGAGATGTAGAAGATTTGGGGTATCATTGAATCCCAAAAAGTGCATATTCTTGGCTCACGAAGGAAAACTTCTAGGCCATATTGTTTCAAAGGAAGGGTTGACGATTGACCCAAAACGGGTTGAAGCAATTCAAGCATTGCCATTGCCAAGTCACAAGAAGGCTCTTCAAAGCTTCTTGGGAAGGATCAATTTTGTCCGCAGGTTTGTTCCAAACTTTGCAGCTCTCGTAAAGCCAATAACGTTGATGTTAAAGAAGAGCATGGCATTTATGTGGACATTTGAAGGCAAGGCAAGTTTTGAGGCAATAAAAGATGCTATATCTCAAGCCCCAACTCTCGTCAATCCAGACTTCTCCAAGGACTTCGTGCTATATGCCTTCGGTGGTGGAGACACAATTTCTGCAATCCTGGCACAACAAAACAAAGAAGGATTAGAACAACTAGTTGCTTTCTTCAATCAAGGCTTGGAGGAATACGAAACTAGATACTCTTTCATTGAAAAGTATGTACTTGCAGTGATCAGGAGTTTAAAGAAATTCAAGCACCTAGTCTCAAACAACAAGATCCAATTATTGGTCTCTCATGCGGGAGTCAAGGACTTCCTTCTAAACAAGGATCTGAATGAGAAGCGTGCAGGGTGGATAACTCGTGTCATGGAATATGACATCGAGATCAAGGTCACCAAACTAGTACGTGGAAAGGGACTATGTGAACAACTAGCCTTGAGTCAACAGGTTGAAGCAGGTGATGAAAAAGAGACTGTCTTGGTACTACAGGATGGCCAAGAACATGAAAATGATGATGTGCCCATTCCTTACTGACCCAAGGTATTATGCACTTCCTAGGTACAGGCCAGTGCCCCCCAGAGATGAACAAGACACAAAGGAGATACTTCAGATAACAGGCTGTCCCGTATGCCATTGTTGATGGAGTTTTGTTCAAGAAAGATGTAAATGGAGTGCTGTTGAGATGCATTAGCACAGGTCAGATTCAAAGGGTATTGGAAGAGTTTCATGGTGGACCAGCTGGTGGCCATTTTGCGCCAAGAGTGACAGCTCTAAAAATTATGAAGGCTGGTTATTATTGGCCTAAAATCTTCAGCGATTGCTACGCATGGATCAAGAGGTGTAAGAATTGTGCATTCTTCACAGGAAAAGAGAAGTTTGTTGCCCTTCCATTGCATCCAATCTCAGTTGACTAGCCATTCATGCAATGGGGTTTGGACTTCATTGGAGTCATTAATCCCAATTCAAGCCAAGGGCATAAATGGATTTTGACAGCCACCGACTACTTCACCAAATGGACAGAAGCAGTAGCACTCAAAGAGGCAAATGAGTCTAGCATCTTAGACTTTTATGAGGGAATAACAACCAGATTTGGTGTACCTTCCACAATAATCTCTGATAATGCATTGGCATTCATTGGATCCAAGGTGACTGAGTGGGCTGTCAAGGACGGTATTTACCTAAGCACTTCATCGAACTATTACCCTCAGGGTAATGGCCAGGCCGAGTCTACAAACAAGAACTTGTTGAGGATCATTAGGAGAACTCTTGATGAGAATCAGAGGTCTTGGCATACCAAGTTGAAATCAGCCTTATGGGCTGATAGGATCACTCCCAAAAGATCCATAGGTAACTCTCTATTCAGGGTTGTCTATGGAAGAGAGGCAATCTTGCCTATGTCACTTGAGTTACCAACATTGGAACTCATGAAGCCGCTGGAGTTACTTGAATTTGAGCCCATGGAGGTGAGGTATGCAGAGTTGATGGAGCTGCAGGAGATCAGAAATCAGGCATCCCAAGCAATGGAAAAGGATCAAGCTTTGATCAAGAAGACCTTTGATAGGAAGGCCAAAGGTAGATCTTTTCAAGTTGGAGATCTAGTGTTGAAATGGGATGTGGACAGGGCAAAACTGGGAAGGCATTCAAAATTTGATGCCATTTGGAGTGGCCCATACATGGTCACGAAGTGCAAGAGCAGCAATGCTTTCCAATTGGCCTCATTGGACGGTGAAGAGCTGCAGATTCCAGTAAATGGAATCTATCTCAAACATTGCTACTGAAAATAAAAGGTTCACCCTTGTAAATATTAGCCTAGATTTCAATTCCTCTAAGTGCGTATGCACATGTATTCATTGCTGTCATTTTGGTCTCTTATTGCAGTTTGGTTACCTGTGCATGGTGTTTGTATTGCATCTATGTGGTCTGTGTTAAATTTGCAAAACGAGTGTCTAACATTCCTCGGTGCATCACCTTTGTAGTTTAGGTTTTATTCTATGCATTTTCTTACCCTGTCTCCTTGGCAAGTTAGATTAGGTTTTAGCAAACCCTCTGCATTTTTGTGTGTGCATCTGAACAGAGGAATAGGAACCAGCCTTCTCTGGAGAATCTTTTCTCATCTTTACAAGTCCCACGCTTGGAGAAAGGATTCCATGTTGTGCAATCACACTGGATGCTTGAACATCAACCTAGAAGCCTGATTTGCATCTAGGGGTGCTGTGAGTCTGCAACAACACATACCTCTTGCTCTTGCTCTTGGTTTTGCTCCTTGCTCCTTGCTCTTTGCTCTTGCCTTCTCTTTTTTTACTCTTGCTCCTTCCTTCTCTTTTTTTTGCTCTTGCTTGGTGTGATTAGAATGAGTATGAAATGCTCTTTTTATAAGTTTTTTTGTTGCTTTTAGGGTTAGGTCATGTTAGTTTTAGGGTTAGGTCATGTTGATAAAAAAAGGCATAATTGCCTTGGTTGCCGCGTGAAAGCCGTTGGGGACGTCGTGACGTCCCTAGCAGCGCACCCAAAGCAAGTTTGCACCTGGGACGTCCCGGGTGCGTTTCAGTTTTTATGGGACGTCCCCCTTTTTTTTTGGAAATGGGGACGGCAGGGAAACGTCCCGTCCCCGTCCCCAAGTCCCCGAGACGTCCCGGACGTCTGGGACGTGCTGCTGATACCCGGGACGCGTCCCCGCGTAACAGTGAAGTTTTTGAACTATGGGCTAGGTGTATCAATACCAATGTACGTTCCATTGGTTTGGTGAGATAATTGTATTCTTTTGATTGGTTAAAGGAGGATTATATTTGGGTCCCTCACCCTTAAAAGAAAAAATAGGCTTACAATAGCATTTAAAAACAGCACCTTGTGCTGAGATATTCAAAGTGAGGAACCAGTCTTATACATTGTGCTGTATATCAAAATACTAATAATCATAGAGAGCATCCGGTATGCTTTATATTGCCCAGGCTATCCAAACTAAACATAGCTAAAGACTATTTCTATGCATACGAGGCTTCTACACAAGCAAACAAGTCAGCATCAAAACAGCGAATCTAGGCTTAAAACAACAAAAAGAATCTGCAAGTTGTGTTTATCTTCAGCATCTGGGCCCAAAGAAAACCCCTTGTATTGGAAGGAGATGGTGAGCGATATTAACGAAGCCCCAAAAGTATACAAATGCACTAGTTATAAAAAGGAGAGATATCCATTAGTGGTTACGGTGGAAGAAAATATAGAGAGGGCCTTACTACCAATTAGGGATTCTTAACAACATTTGATGGATTCCATGATTTGGGGATGGAAAGACTGCAAAAATAGGTTCTTGATTATTGTCACAAGATGGATAAAATTGATTGGTTTAAGAACATTCATGTGGAGTCGAATGGGATTTAGACCTTTGCAATGAATCATCACGTTCTAGGAGATATTGAGGAAATTTTTCAAGTTGGAGCTCTAATATGTATGTTCTAAAAATGTGCTTGTAAAATCAGAAACATTCATTTCACACTTGAATAATTGAATTGTAATTTATTTCTTATTTTATACTAAAAATTCCTAAAGGTTGTTGAGACATGATTTTCCTTAGATACCATAATCTTGAGGCAATTGGTGCACGTAAAAACTGCCTTAAGCAACATGGTAATTGGTTGATGTTCGAGTTTTATGAGCAGAGTCAAATGTAGATAATGCCAAAATTGCTTACAAATTAATTCGTTATGGTGTTTGTTGGCAAGGGTTGAATATCTTCCAAGTTTTTAGATCCGATTATATCCATGGTGAGGTAGAGAAATAAGAAAAAGCCTCTCGTGGGTGAAATGTTGTGGAATCGACACTATGTTGGAAATGAGTAATGAGAGAGAAACATTCTGAATATATTTTATTATCAGATCAAGAACATTGTCACAGAAAGGTGGAATACAATGACCAGCCCATTGCCTCCACTCTCATGCATTAAATCCCAAATATCATCATACGAAAATATTTGAATTACGGAGTAGAAAGCTATCCTATAGAGGGATGTGGAAGTTGTGGGATATAAGATGCATTGTTCCCATATATGGCTAGATCTAGACGGAATCTTCTTTGATTAGGATTTTTCAAACCTTTCATATTAGCCTGATTTAGTTCGGTAGTTTTTTTAATATTAAAACATAAACAAAAAGTAAACCTAAAAACACAAATCTTGAAGAAGAAACACCTAAAACTAAAGATGTAAACTTAAAAATTCTATGTAATGGTTGACAACCATATTCATTCATCACGATGACCATTTATCACTTATGTGGCTATAGAACGATTGATTGCAAACTGAGTGGCTATAGCAGAGCAACATAGTGCAAACTAAGTAGTGATAACAAACCGAAGATTGGTTTTGAAACTAGCACTAGTGGTGATAGCCGAGCAAAGAAGAGGTCCACAAATATGAAGAGGTCTGTATAAAGAAGAACTCACTCGCATGAGCGGAACAAGGCACTAATGGTGTCCAACACGTGATTAAAGTTTCCAAATAAGGCGTTCATGGCCACACCTGATAGGCTTGAACTCTATGGTAGATTGTCTATATGGTATACTATTTAGTCTATGTTAAATCTGTCTAGTCTATATGGTATTTTATTTAGTTTATGATTTTTATCTCAGTTCAACTTTATAAATCCAATTAATATTTTTTGTGGATTTTACTCTTACAAATCCACAAAAAAAGTAATAATCTAATTAAACTACATGTGGAAGCCAATATTTATGTAAGACTATAAATTATATAATATAATTGTAAACATATTATAGTTTATATAAATTATTAAAATTTTTACTTTGTTACATCGTACAAACAAAATTGTATATATATAAAAGAGATTTTGTTGGTAATTATGATAAAATTTATGATTAGAAATATCCTTTATGTTTATTTATATTTAAAAAATGTTTATTAACAAAATGTTCATAATTTTTTTGCAATGCTAAATACAACAACCTATTAGTGTGGCAAGCTATTGACTTGAGATGAGACATGTTATCCAATGAAAGTTTAATTTGAAGCAAATATAAAATAAAGACAATACATCAATGCCTAAAACTTCAAAAAAGGCTACAATACAGTACAATATGATGCAGATTGGCTCCTTTACTAGCCCCACTTTGTTAACTTTTGCCAAGCAAGTGAAAGTGGACGTGAGATGTCCCAACCTTCCTTAAAATCTGCGTGGAAGCCACAAGAAAAAAATGAGATATACAAATTGGTGGGTTGGTTTTTCATGCAAAACCTATCCCTTTCATTGTTAGAAATCTGCATATGAAAGTATGGTAGATGGGATCACCAATTTCGGGAAAGCTCACACAATGCCATCTTTTGAAAGTGTAAGTACTAGTCTTTTGTGAGAGGAGGTGAGATCCATATCTAGTGGTGTAGATAAAATAAGGGAGAATTGGTGAAAACATGGTTGCAATGTAATAAGTGATAGGTGGTCAGATACAACGCACATGCCACTCCTAAATGTTTTGACACAATGCCCTAAAGGTGCTATGTTTATCAATTCCATTGATACAAGCAATCGGGTGAAGATTCTACACTTCATTTTTGAAATTGGGAGAAGCAAAACCTCTTGATTGAAAAAATTAATTTTATCTCACCTTTTGTTCTTCATAGCCATTGGGGATCATAGGGCCTCTCTTGACATAAGAGGGGGAGCTCTTGTTGAAATAAGATTCGCATGTAATTTTATCACTTTGCAGAGGGAGGTGGAGGGGGGATAACTTCAAAAAAACTTGTGGATATTGAAGAATGGGCATGATCTGATCTTTCTAAGGAAAGCATTACAAAAGATAAGAATTCTCTTAGTTCATTTTAGGAGGGTGAGGAGTGAACACTTAAGGTGTTTGAGCTACTTGTCCAACTGTTGAGATTGGTTGATGACATTAAAACTCGTGTTATCTTTGTGTATTAAGGCATGGAGCAAGCGATGAAACAAATAAAAAAGACTAGTAGATGATGTTGAAGAAGTTCAATGTATTTGGGACAGTGTGGAAATTTTAAGGGACATGCTACATCATCCGATACATGCAACAATTTGGTATTTAAATTCTAAGTTAATAAAATTGGATCATGATTTAGATGAGGAGGTAAAGAATGGTATATTGGAAACAATAGATAGGCTGGTTCGTGATGAAAATGATAAGGCTAGGATGTCAATGAAGCGTACTATGTTCTGAAACCAAGAGAGGATGTTTTCCTTCTAGGAGGCACAAGAAGGCATTGGCATAGGTCCCCATTTATGGTTGCAAACCTATGGGTCTTCTACTCCAGAGTTGCAAAAGCTTGCCATTCGTGTCCAAAACCAATGTGCCGTGCTTTTATAGATGAAAGAAATTGGAGTATGCATGATTTGACCCATACAAAAGGAACAAAATAGAAGCTGAAACACTCTTAGATTTTGTGTTTGTTCGTAGCAATTTATGATTGCTTGAGCACAATTTTACAAAATAAGATGACAATCCTCACCTTGAAGAACCATCCTTTGAAATAGAGCATGGAAATATTTTCAATGTTGATGAGCTTGATAGAGGATTATATGATGGTGCCAATGCTAGTTCTGATTTTGAAGCAGGTTTTGATGTTGCAGATGTTTAAAACATAAAAGTTTCAAATAGATAAATCATGCGTTTCTCATTTTTTCAAGTTTCAAATTTATGCTCATTATTTGTTGGTTGGATATATCTCTATATGTTTTAGATAATTTATGTTGCTTGTGCGTTTTGAACCGGTTTTTTTCTTTTCTAGAATTCCATAATTTTTTGCTCTCACAAGCTGATCCAGATCTCTGAACTTGGTAACTATGATATGAAGGCATTGTAAAAAGTGTTTCGATATTGTGTACTATCAAGTGTGGCATATATTTAGCTGGGGATGTTTATACAATTGTAGGGCCCCACGGGCGATCTTGAAGAGCTTCATGATGTGGAGGACCTAGACCTTGTCTTGTGGTGGTAGTTCCATGGCCAACCAATGAAACATCAACAACCTCTTGTGGACTGACTGCTTTCGCAGGGTTGTGATGCATTTCTTAATTATAACTTCTAAAATTATGCGCGGATGTGCGTGTGTGTGCACATGCGTGCACTAGTGTATATGTATATAAACTATTATATTTTAGTACTTAAGTAATATGAATTTCTAACAAAAATCCTTCAATAGGTAGCCAGTTCCTCATTGATTGAGAGGAAACTTATGAGCAGAAAAGGAGATAGGTTTGACACTTTCAAATTCTTGCTTCTTGTTACACAAGAGTGTTTGTTATTTGATAGGGTCATACGGGATTTGGAATGTTGAGATAGAGCAACCTGAATTGTATATCTTTGGCTGTTTTTTCTCGTATTACACTACTAGAAGAGCAAGTGGCTGATTCTGTACACTCTAGTGTAGAATCCTGGGCTGAGAGTTGCACTAGTGAGGGAGTTTGACCTATCACTAGCTATAATGTTCTTTGATTGATTGAGGACTTCAGTGAAGAAGAGATTCCAAATAGAGATGATTCTGATCTAGGAAATGCTGTTAACAATCATTGGATTGTAAACTGTAATGTGTTCATTATTCAATATTTACCAATGTTACATAAATTTCCCATGAATGGCAAAAATATTCTAAGATTCATGGGGTGGCAGGGCAATGGCTTACTAAATATACATAAAAATAATATATGAAAATTAAATAACATAAAATATATTATAAATAAATTGAATGAAGCTGACATTAAATGAAGATAACATGATACCTTTATGATCCAACAATGAATGATATTGGCACATTACTCATGATCCAGCAATGGTTAAAATTGATGACAAAGCGCCAATTCACTGTAGTTACAATGATAGCCTGTCATTAATAGTTTAGGTTTCAATAGTTCAACTAGAACTCAAAAGTATCAACTTATGAATTTACAAAGTAAACAATGATCACTAAAAAATGATGGTTGGTTTCTTATAAGTTTATGTTATTACTGTTTAATTTTAAGTGTGTTTTTGAGGGACATCCCAAGGATGACAGTACATTTTCTATTCATTCTATGGGATGGGTGGCATTTCCTAGCACATTTGAGTTTAGGTTGATACTGTTTTTTAATTTTAAGTGTCCTTTTTAAATGTGTTTTTTTTTTGGTATCAAGGGACATCCCAAGGGTGAAAGGACACCTTCTATTCATTCCACGGGATGGGTGACCATTCCCTTGGGCATTTGTGACTTAGGGGATCTCCCCTTTTCTTGTTTTGTCAAAGGGGATTAGAGGGGGGCTTTCCTCCCTGTCGCCGTGCCCCCGAAACATCCAGGACAAAATGGGGGGATGGAAAATGTATCCTTGGGTTATGCTGACATTTACTATTTAAAGCTTGTGATACCTTCGTCTACTTATAACGTTGTAATAATATCATGTTTTATTTTTGGATTAGGTTACCTAGGGAGAAGGCCCTAGCCCATTGTGGCATCACCAACCCACACCAGCGGTGGAACTATCTAAGGATGGAAGTTTTAAGCTCTCAGCTAGCCCATGGATTAAACCACATTATCGTGGTGCCCTATCACCAGGGTATCCAAATTGTTGGTAGTTGACCGCCTTAACACGGAGCCGATATTTGAACTTTGGACCTCCCAATTACTAGGAGACCCAAGAAGCGTTACACCACTAACCATTGGATATATCATGTTTTATTTTAATTTATAAACATTGTTTTAGTTTATTTCTATGCATTATTTTTTAATACATTTTTTGTACGGATGTATCCATGTTGTATTGTAACCAGGGTGCCTTAGAAACCATCTTCCATGTCCAGGGTACTTAGAATAAATCAGTCAAACAAAATGTTTTAACTTTTTATAGTATAAACAAGCTGTAAATGCAAGCAACTATACAGTGCAGTGGTAGAGAGTCCATTTGGCATCCATTTACACGAATATAACACCTAAATGATATATGAGAAAATTTTGTAACCAACACTTGGCAGGTTGGAAACCCACATGTTATAACTTTTGTTAACATCACAAACATATAATTTTATGTCTACAGTCTACTGGCGAGCCTTGGATTGCAGGGACTGGATTGTCGTTTTCTTGATCATTGAATATTTTGCTTGTGACAAGGCAACCTTCTCAGTATACATACTCAGTATTTGGATAGTTCAACTTCGTATTTTTCCCAGATGTTGAATGTTGTCCTCTCTTGCATGATTACCATTGAAATGTAAATAAAATGTTTCCCTGCCAATAACTGGTTCTATGCCATGAAAGGTGTTTATATATATATGTTTTGTTGGTATCAGTTTGCTTGTTTTTCATAGTTTTTATCGTAAAATTCGTTAATAGTATATTTTCTATAAATGTGCATGTTCCTTATGGCAGGCTGTTGTGTCATCTCCCATTGGTGGAGAGTTTTTAACCAATTGCCTTATGAAGTCATTGGAGAGCAAAGGGATTATGGTAACCAGCATTTCAATTTTTAGAGTTTGGTCTAATCTATTGTCTATGAGTTAATACTTTCTATTCCCATGTTATTTTTACTTACGGTGTTTCCTTCACATTGCAGCTCAGACCTCGATATTCATTCAAGAGGAAAGAGGTTCGATCAGGAGAATTTCAAGTTAGTATTTAATGCTTCTCGTGTTGGGAAATATCTTTGGCTCAAAAGAGAATAGTATCACTTTAATCTTGTATTAGTTGTTCATTTATTGCTTCTGCTCTCAACATACATGTTTTGTATTATATCCTTTTCTCCACATGTTCCATATATTGTTAAATAAGCCTTTTGTCTTTACGTGTATATAGGAAAAGATGCTGCTTTGTTATACTTTGTTTTCTTTGTTATTTGTAATCCATATGTAGCATTGCATTTAGGTGTTGGGAACTATATTTTTGTGTGTATTGTTGTGCTCACTGTTAACATGGTTGTAAAGACAAATGCACCTAAAGAAGGAACAGCCTATGATATTGATGCAAACTTACAGAAAGTTTCTGAATTATGTTGGTAACTCATAATAGAATTTTCAGATTGTACGATTGGTGCCTATGAAGAGTGCTTTGCAGAAATGGATATAGTCAACCAAAAAATGCTGCTTGTTGGACAAAAATACACTTTTTCTAGATACTTATAAATATTTGATCTTTTATAGATTTGATAGACAATTTTTCAATATAACCAAGCCTTTTCACAGATGGTTTATAGAGGTGCACTATGGATAAACAAGGACAATATCCAAAGGGAGAAAGGACAGACTGTCCATATATGTATTTAGATATTTGTAACAAGCTAATAGAATGCTTTTATTTAAGTTTATTTGGTTTGTATTGGTGGTAATGAATTCTTCTAATGGATAAATTGGGACATCAATTATTGATATAGTTCTCACTTGACGCCTAAGTACCCGGGTTTGAGTTCGAGTTGAAGTTCGACAAGGATAAAATTTGGTTCAAGTTTGCCCAATGGATAAAGTTTGAAAACAAATTCGCCATTAAGTTCGAATAATAGAAAAACATAAAAACATATGAAATTCTGCTCAAACCACAATCTTAAACATGTAATATTGAGTTTTTAGACTTCATACTAGTCATACTATAGCCTTAAAGGGTACTTGTCACATCAAAAAGTTCCATATCATCAAAGAGCGAACATACTCAATAGCCTTATAGGCTACTTGCTACATCAAAAAGTTTCATATCATAAAAGAGTGAACATACTCAATAACCTTATAGGCTACTTGCCACATCAAAAAGTTCCATATCATCAAGAGGACTTGGCTCATCAACATTATCATCATCACTAGATTCATCACAAAGGAAATCAGGATCATCTACATCCTTCAAGTCTGTTGCAACAAGTTGGGATTGTGAAGAAGAACATTCTTTTTCCATATTTTTCATGCACATCCGCAAATTTTTGCAAACATAAACAAGATATCCTAACTTTCCCGACGATAAATTTTTTCTTTTCTTAGATTGGATGTGATCAAAACAACTCCAATTCCTTTCGCACCTGATGCACTTGCTCCTTGATTCAAAATTCGAAAAGTAAAGCGTTGTATTTCCTTTGCACTTGATCCATAATATTTCCACCATTTGTATCCCCAAGATGTGGTCTATCATCCTTGGCTCCTCGTGATGAAAATACCCCTTCTTCTACCCGAAATGCCCGTGTTTGGTGCCTAATTGTCCTTGCAAGTTTAGGATCTGGAACAAGCTTCTCAATGGCTTCATAAAGCCCACCCATGACTTCAAAATCACTCTCTCTATCTATATGAAAGAGCCGAGCCTCTAGATAACAAGCTGTTGAATGTAAGGGTGTGTGCATCATTTTCCATCTTACATCAATGACATCCCATATTTCTTTATAATCCACCTCCACATCATTGAATGCCTTTTGAATGAATTCCTTATAGTGGTCCATAGCCTCATAACCCACGCCAAGACAAGGGGTGTCACCATCAACCATGCGAAACACATCCACAATAGGTTCACAAACTTTTAAAACTATTTATAGCAAGTGCACCAAGTTCATCATCATCCACCTTTTTCTATATGGCAGCGAGTTGGACTAAAAAATCTTTCACCCAAGAAAATGTTCTGAAAAGGATTCACTCTCATGCATCTTTGTTGAAAACAACAAATTCTTTAGGTACAAGACCCAACATTCCTCCAAAGTTAGATACTTGTTTTGGACACTACTCCAATGATAACCCGTCACAATGGCATTTTAGACCTCAAGGATCAATCTTCCGACATAAATAATTTCAACAACAAAAGGGTCTCCTTATGACACTTGTCATAGTGTTAGAAATTTATAGCCAGTCTCAAATCATTTTTGAGAATGATTCAATTGCAATTTCGATACTCTGTGATTTTTAAAATTTTATGACTCCATAGATTGTAACTTTGACTAGCTACATTCTGCGCTTATGAAAAAACTAGATTTTGAATGTTGACCTTTATTTTAACCTCTGACCCGGCGCATATTAACGAAAAAGAAAATGCAAATTCAAAATTTTTTATGCAGCATTTCTAGAATTGCCATAGTAAATCTTTCAATTTGGATACAAATTCTTAGTTACAATTTTTCAGGTCATCACGTCATAATCTCTTTATGACAGTTCGACACCTTCTTTCAATCTCCACAATCTTGCAAAGAAACCAAAACAACTGCAAAAATCTTCTTTTATTCTGTAATTTCATACCCTAGCACAATCTTCTCCGCTCTTGTTCTAGTTTCCATAAAAAATGTCATAAAACATTTGTGGTTTTTCTTCTACATAAATGTTTGTTGCTTATAAATTTTTAATAAATTGGAATTGTACTCGGAACCAGCCGAGGGTTGGACTAGAAACGAACTGAAATTGGACCAATTTAAAATTCATGAACTAGTTTACTAAAAAATACAAAAATATTAAAATTTAATGAAAACAATATATTTTAAAGATTCCAAACTGTGATTAAAAACAATTAGAGGCAAAATATGCAAAGTTTGCTCATGTAAATACCAAGGGTAAATATAGCAAAATGGTACCAAATGCACTACATATCCAAAACAAAATACATAAACAACGAGGCTCTAAATGACCCAGAGAGTACAAAAAATATATATTTTACAAGCTACTACATGTTTGATATCAATCATCAAACTCAACACCATTGCCAATACTCATCAATGTCATCGTGTTCCTCTGGCTCGGACTGTCAAACTCCTTAGGGACATCTGTAGTAGCTGTAGTAACACGATTAGTTCTTGCCATGTCTGGTGCTACTAGTGGTTCATCATGCAAAGCCATCCACCCTAAGTCATTAGGATCAAACTCTTCTGGGCAACTCTCCTCTACCCATTTTCAGGTTGGATCAATATCATCCAAGACAATGGGATCTATATCAAGTCTTCTATTCAATAATTGGTTCTGCCTTAGCCAGAGGTTGTATTGCATGAAGACGAGATCATTTAACCATTGTTGTTCCAAATGGTTTATCTTTTTTGTGTGAATCTGCTGAAAAACAGATCAGTCGTGCTCACATCCAAAAGCGTTGCAAGTTTAACTTTGGATCCAAATTGCAAACTTTTGTGGTTGAGGACACTGACTACCAAATGATTCCCACCAATGTGTCGCAATGAATGATTAGACTAGGACGAAAAAATAAATTTAGTTAATGCAACAAATTAGATTGTGACTTATGCTAAAAATTCAAGTTTTTAAAGTTTAAACAATTGACCTTAAAAAACTTTGGAATTTTTTAGCTAGCTGGTCCACTTCTCTTGTAAGCTTTGCTAGGTTTTTGCCAAAGGTACTCGTGGCTCTATAGAAAGCCCTGATCTGGCGGTGTATTTCTAGTTTCTGACTCTCATCGTGGACCATGCACTCTAGGAACTTGTACAATCCATCTTTGACCTCCCTAGTTTGATCTTCTCCAAGTTGAGCTTTGTAATGATACTATGGGTTTAAGAAATACCTAGCCCCATGTATATGGTGATGGAGTTGACTACTCTATCTGTTATCAATGGTCTGCTATATAGGCCCATACTTTGCTACGCTATCCTTGTATGCTGTCCTTATCTGCTCTTTTCCCTGATCCATAACCTCATAAATGTAAGCCATGGCCATTTTTTCCCCATCCACCACTTGGAACACCTTAATAAGGGGCTCAACAATTTTCACAAACTCTGCTGCTTTTTTCCAAAATGAGTTGTCAAAAACTTTCTTTTTGATGTCTTTCCCATCTTGTTTGCAGCTCCACTGAGATGCATTCCCCTCATCACTTGAAAACATCTTTTTAATGTTTTGTCCTTGAGAAACGAGAGATTGCAATGTGAGGAAGTTTTTTTGCAAATCTCGTGATGGCTGGCCTAATAAGTTTCTTGCCCTTTGTGTTTTTCCTTATCAAGTTCAATACTCATATGAGTGGTTATAGATGTATTTTGTAATGCTCTTGGCATGATCTACAATGTTCTTGATCTAATCCTCATTGCCTATATCCTCAAGCATGAGGTCTATGCAATGTGCAATACATGGCATCCAAAATATGGTTTTGTATTTATTCTCTAACATCTTACCAACAAGAACATAGTTAGGGGCATTATCTGTGATGATTTGTACAACATTTTCCACTCCACCTCTACAACAACCTCATTTAAAAGTTGAAACAAGTTTGCATCTTCCACCCTATCAGATGCATCAACTGATTTCAAAAACATGGGTCCTTGTTGGCAAGAGGCAAGAACATTTATTATGGCACAATTATTTTCATCACTCCATCCATCTATTGGCCCAACTTCTTTCTGCAAAAGAGACCCCCTCAAGTCATGCATACTAGGGCCCTTGAAGTCATGCATACTTTTAGCAGGTAACAAACTAGCAGTTGGAGATGATATTGATGAGTATAGTCTATGACTGAGCATTGCGATTTGTAGTTTGGAAATTTGTTCTTTGTACTCTTTTTTGGTCTAAAATTGAACATTGTACTATTTTTTGGATCGAAAATTAATGGAAAATATACTCATATGTTCTCTACATTTATTTCACATCACATTTGAGGGTGTTTTATATGCTATTTAAGTTATATTTATGAATTTATATATCTTTTAAGTAGCAATAAAGTTGCCGAGTAATTGATGAGTCCCAAGTCCGAGACAAAATTTTGTGTCATTGAGTAACTACCGAGTACAAGTTTTTGAATTGTGGTTGAGGATATGCTCACACTAGTTACGAGTTAAGATTGATCATCACATTCCATGCAGGGATTGGATTTGTCATCTTTGCTCCCTGTAGGAGGTGGCAACCGAAGAGCACTTCATTTATAGATGCCTTATTATGAGATTCGGGTGAGATATCGTCGTGTTTAGAGCGACTCAGACAACTCTCTATCCACCTTTTAGTACGCGGACAAATGATGCCTGATCCTTTTTCTTTGGGAGGTTTGTACCCTTCAACTCAAGTCCCTCCAAGGATCCCCTAGGACTATCATCTCTTTCTTTTGATCCTTCATGGAGATCGGCGACATTAAATGCCCTTTGGATACTGTTTCTTCACACATCGAGGGGAGAATGTTAGTGAGGCGGTGCCAATATTGGCAAATCATTACTAATAAGATACTCCAATACACTAGCTCATGACGATGAGAATCCACCTCTACGCAACAATATGGATCTATGCCTTAGCACGCAAGCTCTCGGTGATGGCAATCCGACCTTGCACATTGCTCTAGATATGATCCTCAACATCCTGAATATCTGCTCTTCCACAATTGCCTCCTGGGCCATGCGGGCAAGCCCACATTACAAGTTTATTTACTATCATATGAGTTTCTTTGGCCTTGGATGTTAGGAGGGATTCTAGGGGAAGTGCTTTGCTTTCTCCCTGGATTATCCGTTGTGGTCTCCTTATCCCTAAACACTTCCCGATGAGCAGTCTAAGGGCATGACAAAAGTATCATCTTTGTCATCATCCATGTCTATGAAAGGGCCAATGTAATATCAAAGAAGTTTGGTGGAGCTAACATCCAATATTTTCAATTGTTATCAGCCCATGCTCCTTCACGGTTCTTTTTCTTGCTCCCCTATATAGCTATTTATTGGCACCCTAACCACATGGGATGGGTGCTTTGACATGTCGGGTTTATCCCTTGTCCCTTCATAGAATTTTTGTTCTTCTTGTTCCTAGTGTCCTGTTACCTTTGTGCTTCCTATCCTAATTAGTTGTATTCATAGTCACATTGACTTATTTTTATTAGTCATGGACATTGATACAATTTCTTTCTTTCTTTTCTCTTTCACTTGCAAAGTTAGGTTGCCCAAAATTATGCAAAACATTCAAAGGATATTTGGAAACAAAGAATTTTTTAAAGAAGTTATTATACTATTTGGAGTGAACATTGGAACAAAGAATTTTCTAAAGAAGTTATTACACTATTTGGAGTGAACATTGGAACAAAGATTGGCATTAACTATGTCTTAAGATTCTCTGTTTCCTTTATATATGCTCATTAACACTGATTCATGCAACCTTTTATGGTTTATATGCCGTTTGGTTTACATATTCTTTTTATATCATATTTTTGCGATCTTTGCACGTGTATTTATTTGATTATGTTGTAATATTTTTGGACCATGGGCATTTTCTGTGGTCTCACGAGTCCTAAGTTTTCAATAAAATATGGATCACCAAGATAAGTTGGCTGCATTTGTATGTAAGTCCCAGAATTCGCTCAATTTCAAGTAAAAAATTCGAAATTTGGTGATTTTGAAAAAATAACATAAAAAACATTTAAATTCGACCTAAAATTTGTACTGTCAATTTTCTTTACTATTTTTCAAACCCTACAAAAATTGTAAAGTGGGGGATATTAAAACGCTGAAAAAATCATTGAACAGTCATATTTAATTTTTATTATAATCCTCAATTTTGGCCAGGGTTTGGGCCTAATCTCTGCTATTTTCACAACTGCAAATCGTCATCTGGAAATCAAAATAAAACACTAGTTTCAGAGATTGAGAGTTGAAGAGATCAAATATGCATAGTGTTGACCTACGTGTAGTCTGATTGGGACCTCTGTGTAGCATTGTGACTTTGTGAGTAGCAAGTGGGACCTGTGTTTATGCAGTGTGGTCTGTTCCTTGAGCCCTCTGTAGCATTTCCAACGCAGTCCCGTGGATCCATCGCATCCTGGAATTATTCCTAGTCCTACGACTCGATAAATCATCATTAAATCCTCATAACGGGCTGCAGTGCCATCCATTGCATTTGATTCCTCAATTTAAAGCATTAACATTTATAAGTTTAGCTTGGGCTTACGTTAGACTTTTATTTTTAGGTTATATTTTTATTGTTAATATTTTAGTTTTATGTATTCGTTATAAACTCATAGTTTATGCCTATGTTTAAACTTTCTTTAGTTTCAGATTATGTTTTTTTATTTTTATTTTGAAGTCATAAATTTATAATTAATATGCTTAGGGGCTAGCCTTTTAGTTATATATTTAAAGTTATAAGCATATAGAGTTTAGCTTGTAGCTAAAAAATTAGATAGTCGTTTATTTTAGATTTTTTTAAAAATTAAGTTAAAAATATAACAGCACATTTGTTTTGATGTATATTTATAATGTTTTTGAAGTTGTTTAATAATATTTATGTATTTTAACATTTTTGAACATTTATTACTTATTTTTGAAAATAAAAGTAAAAAAAACATAGATTTATATAATTCAAACTTATTGATGATTTTTTTTTCCTGAATTTTATTGGGTGACGAACTTTTTTCGAATTTTATCCTTTCTGAACACAAACATGAACTTGGTGACTTTGGTTTGTACCCAACTGGCATCTTAATATACATTTTAATATTCTCTAGCATATAAAGGATAGTGTCCAAAATGTTTATTCATTTTCAGAGTTTACATATCATATGAGACCTTGGTATTTATTTGGATGCATTTGAATGTATGGGTACTACTATTATTTTTGTTTGTCTTCCTATTTCTCTCTTGGTAATCTCCTTTGATTTCTTGATGAGGCTTTGTGGATGCATCCTCTTGTTGGTTCGAGTGTCATGCTAAAATTGGAGGATTTCAGGATCAAGATAAATTTTAAGTTCATTTGGTTATCTAAATGTGTCTCCTTAAATTTGCTTAGTTTCTGTAGATGAGGATACACCTCTGGGAGTTCCTCATCCTTTTTCACTAATAGAAGAAGATCTTAAATACAAAGAATACAAATATCTTGAGGAGAAGCCACAACACTTTGCTTGTGATTAGAAACTAGTTCACTTGTAATTGAATAATTTACTTCACAATTGCGCATAATAACATCCCAGGAGTCTGGGTTAGACCAGAGACAAAGGTGCTCTTTGACGGACAAGGTGAAGAGAGGAACTTATGGGATATTAAATATCCTTCACTAAGACCATTCATTTGGACCTAGTTTTCTTTTATGTTTGAAATTGTCTTCTATAAGTTCATTTTCTCCTTGTAGCTGTGTGCATAAATAGTGCTTGTTTTATTTATTAATTTTGTTTTTTGTTAGTGGCAAGATATGTGACTGGCAGTTGTTGGAAATATCATGGCTGTTAAGTTTTATGTTTCTGGAGTCAAGCTAATAATTATCTCAAATTCGGCTTGCTTCTATTTCACAGACAATAGATGTTGACTTTCCTGATACTTCTGAGAGCTATATAAGATACTGTCAGGTTGTAGTTCACATTGCCTTCTTAACTTGTTCAGTTTTTGCTGCTTTGAACTTTCTTTTTTTTCAATATTCGTTTACTAAGTGTTAATCTTTTTTTTCTTAACTGAAATATTATTTCAGATGAGCATTGCAAGTGATATTAAAGAAGCTGTATGCCGAGCACCGGACACAACCTTTGATGGTGCTGCTCTTCCCTTGCAGTGTGTTTACATTTTTAAAGAAAACTAAAAATACTTCTCTTTGAGCTTAAATATTTTGCAGGGTCACATATATTCACTTTTACACTTATGCTTTTGTAAGTCTTGTTACTTCTTTATTGTCAGTTTCATAAAAGTTAATTTGGATATTCTCCTTCACGAGATGTAAAATATGAGGCACTCTTTATATATCTGTCAAACTATTCTGGAATGGTTGAATGTCAATCTTCATAAGATGCAGTCATGGCTTATGCAAACAAATAAATTTGGCAGTGTTTTTTGGATACGTCGGTGACAAAAATATATACTCAGCTGATTCCGGAAAACTTTATTAAAGATGCAGGACTGCGAATACAAACTCAAAATTTTTCTCGCTTCACACCTTTCCTTTTTCACCCACTGGCCAAAACATTGGTAATTTGGTTGTTACTTGCTTCACACAGTTATGGATTGAGTGAAATGCAACCTTATAGATTCTTCTCAGCCATTATGAAGGAGTTGTAGAGCAGATCAGAGCGCCATGGTGACAACATACGAACCGCAATCTTGCTGCATTTGTAATGTCAGCGGAATCATTAGGCGAGCTACTAACACGCTCACCAACCCTCAACTAAAAATGCCTAAACTACCTTGCCACATTCATGTTGATTGGGTGCCTTTGAGGGGTGAAGGAGATGATATATTTATGATTTACTTTAAGCATGAGAAAGCCCACGTTTCAGGGGTCAATTCAACAATTCAACAAGGTTATTGTCCGATATTTTGGAGTGGTGGCAGCTCAGAGCCAGAGGTCAGGCTGTTTTTCGCCCTGGCTACCACACTATCGACCACATCTTCACCCTTTGAGCTATTATTGAGGACGCCCGTCACTGTTCTGCGAAAGTTTATTGTTGTTTTGAAGACTTTCGAAAAGCTTTTGACTCCGTACCATGCATGGTCCTCTTTCAGAGACTCAGAGACATCGTTATTTTTGAGATTCTTATTATTGCCATCATGCGTCTCTACAAGTCCGTCCTTGGTCCTCTTTGTATTGCACACAGAATGTCTGATTTTATCAGAAGCACCATTGGGGTCAAACAGGGCTGCCCCCTATCTCCTACTCTCTTTGGCATTTGCATTGATGAGTTGGAATCTTTTCTTCGGGATCATATTTAGGAAGGGGATGGGTGCCTTCTTCACCACGTCTTGATTTCTATTCTCCTATTTTCTGAAGATATTGTTTTACTCGGCTCTTCTCTTGAGGGGCTTCAGAGAAAACTTGATGCACTTGCTTTATTTTGTGATCTTCGGCATTTGACTATCAATTTGCGCAAGACCAAGATTATGGTCTTCAACGGGTTGAAGACATCACACCTCCATTTCTTTTTTAGGGGGTAGGAGGTTGAAATCACTAATACATACACCTATCTAGGAGTCCAATTCTCAGGGCCTAGATTCAGTATGAGGCATGCTCTTCAGCCAAGGGTGAATAAAGGGTATGGGTCTCTAGCCATTTTTGAGAGACAATACTTTTGGCACCACTTTCACGACACCTCCAAGATGTCTCTTATGGATTCCCCCATCCGGCCCACTGTTCTCTATGGGTCTATTGTTTGGGGTCCCTCCCTCTTAGATACAGATTGGGCTTCTGTTGAGAGGATTCAGACTCTCCTCCTTTGCCGCTTCATCAGATGCAAACAGACAGTTCCCTGACATATTATTTTGGCAGAGTTTGGGGCCCGACCTTTTTGTCTGAATACCATATTTGACATTTCGGCGTTTCTTCACTGTATCAGGAGGCTTGATTATTTCTCCGATGTGCATGATAGGTACCTGTATCTCGCTTATTCTTCCTCCGTGAGTATTGCCTAGGCTATGGGCCGTTGTTGGTCTTCCGAGACTTCGGCTTTATTGGACTCAGTTGGTATCCAAATTGATCGTCTCCCCCCTTTTCAGTATTCTTTGAATGCTCCCAGTCATCTCTTGCCCACCAAGCAAGTATTGAATAGGTCCATCAGGGAGGATATCTATAGATGCTTTATTTAGACTACTTGGGTGAATCGTCATGGGAGTTTGTGCCCTAAGATGTCCTTTTATGTAGAGCAATTTCTTGAGATCAAAGATGGACTCATCATCCGTCCTTAGTACACCTTTTGTCACTGGATACATGCCCTCCGCATACTTTTGGGTCAGTTTCGGGTTGGCTCCCACAAGCTTCGGTGCGAGACTGATCACCACATTGACCGGGATGACAGACCTTGTAAGCTCTGTAGCCTTCAGGAGGTGGAGACCGAGACTCATTTCATCTTCTGTTGCCCCATATACTATGAGATCAGAGGAAGATTTCATTGCCTCTTTATAGGGGTTCGGACCCTCTCGGTTTTCTTCAAATATATTGACCAACAATGTTTTGCACTCTACATCTGTGAGTCTCTACTGTTTCGGGACCAGATTCTTCATCCCCTTCCGAGAGTCATTCCCACGAGCTAGATTACAACCTTCTTTTCGGTTCTATCCATAGTTGGAGGAACTAAACGACAGAGCCATTCTGACCCAATTACAGTGCATAGATCAGTTCATCCCCGGTTGGACCTTCACATCTCCCCCGGTCACCACCAACAGACTCGGCCACACACTCGTATTAGAGGGCAGCCCAATTCCACCCGTCTCCCTAGCCATCGTTTTAGTCTCATATTTCAGCAGGGGAGGGGGCTCTTGCCCCCCTCTTTGGATTGCCATTCCATCATGGGATTCTTTTCGTCGGCCTTGAATGTTAGGAGGCATATGGCTACCATTTTTGAGTAGACTACTTGTCCTCGTTTTCCCCCTCCTTCATTCCTTTCTCTGCATCTCCCTTCTTTCTCGCCCATTTGTTTCATTGCCTCCGCCTGTGGGGGTTTGGTTTCGGGGTTTTTGTATGCTTTGGTTCTTTCCCCTTCTTCTGTTTTTGGGAACTCGTTTTGAGTTTTCCCCGCTCACATTTTGTATATTCTTTGGGCTGCAGTCCCATTGACATACTTTTGTGGTCATTCGTTGGACATTAATATATTTAGCTTGTCTTATCTTATCTTATCTTATCTGCGTGCAATGAAAAACGCTCTCTCATGACATCAAACGATAGTATTGGCAATGATTCCAGCACTCAAGTGACAACAAGGGTTGTAAAATCTAAGAGGATCAATATAAATTTTAATCTGTACAAGGTACGCACAGTCTCATCAAAATTTCAGTAATAGAATGCATCTGCACATTTTCCAGAGAGTGATGCTCAGGAGGAGTCACAGGCCAATGACTAAATCCATAAATAGGAGAAGAAAGTATTGCAAATGCAATTGCCTTTTTGAGGATATCAAGCAGTTAAAAGTTTATTAGAGGAAACAGTCTTTCTTGCAAATAATGGTTTTTAGTTTACAACAGTCCTCTTCCAGAGTCAACCAGGAGATGGGGAACAATCAGCATCCTATACGCCTGGATGAAGAGGAAACTGATGGAGACATATAACCAGGTTTACAGGAAGGTAATATCAATGCATAAGTCAGTCCCACTTCCACAATTTGCCCTCAGGTGCAATTTTCTTCTCAAATGCTTCATCATGTAAGTCCCAACTCACTACACTTAGCAAGGCTTGGACTTCCTCCCATGTACCCCAAACAACCTACAAGGGTTTACGTAGTTTCTGACCTGCAATTCCCACCATTCATATTAATAACACCTCTCCTATTACTAATAGGCCTGAGACCCTAATGTTTTATCACATTACTGCCGCTACTTCTGCTTTTAGACCTTATGAAATGGGTCAGAAAGATTCTTTCAGTAATCATAGTCATAGATTCTTTTAGTAGTCTTAAGCAGATTGAAGATAAGAAAGTGAATTATGATGCTCGACTTCCTCTCTTGAGCGAATGGTTTGTTAAGAGATATTCCTACATTGCAAAGCAAGATGAATGCATTCAGCAGTTGATGAAGAATAATGATCACCAGTTCAAACAATTGAAAAACTTTTGATGTATGATCCTATAAATAGATTCGTAGCTGAGGCCATGAATAATTTGCTGAAAAATATAATCTAATAATGAGATAAGCCACCCAAGTGGGTAGTTTAGCTCCATGCAAGCCTTGCAAATGAATGGAGAGTTTTGGTGACCTTGTTGGATGTGCAGGGCAACAGTAAGGTGTGAATACCCTCTGCCGTTTCTGGACTCGGAATGGGTTTACCTATTCCAATGCCTAGAACTAAGTAAATGAAATGTGTTTAAAGAAGAAAAAATAAAAGAAACTGAAATTTAATATTTAAAAAAAGATTTGAAAAAATATTTTAAAATATTATTGGAGCATAAAAGATTTGCAATTTATGTAAACATACAGAGTCTGTAGCAAAAATGACATTAGTGCAGTTCAACTGCAACCTTGTATAGCTTTAAAATAGATTGCTGATTTTAGCTTCGAGTAAAAATGTTTCAAGAATGATTAGTTTCATTAACTCTAATTTAATTGTTCAGTAATCCTTTCAACTTGCAAAACACATTAGCAAAGAAATAAAGAATATAAGTAGACAGTGCTTTAAAATATTCAAAAGCTTCTCAAATGAAATATAGAAAATGCAAAAGCACAGATCTATATCTTCTGAAAAGAGATTGAAATCATGCAAATAAACTCTTCACCAAAAAATTAAATTTGCTTCTTGAAGAAAAAAACCGATTGGTTTTAACAACATCTCTTCATATTTTACCAACTGAAAGTTGAGCCTAACTAACTAGAGGCGAACTATTTCAAAGCTTCTTGATCACATTGTGAAATTCATTAATTTAATTAAAATATAAAATGACACAACTGGCGGCCCTGGGTACCAATTTATCTATCTTATGACTGAGAGCATCGTTTCCTCTTCATCTTCTCCATGAAAAGCTTAGTCCTCGCGTTCTTTAATTGTGAATCGCCCCTGATTGCAAGACCATAACTATCTGTCTTTGAGGTGCCATCATGCTAAATACCAGTCATTAAGCTATAGATCAGCGATTCACTTAATATCTGAGACATGGAGCCGTGCAATATTGTGCATCTGTAGGAGTTGTGCAGCTTCGATGGAGTACGATTAGACCTTAACAGAGATCTCAACAACCTTGATATAGGCGTCTGCATGCTGTGCTTTGTACTATTTTCTGTACCTTACAAACAGAGTTCTCTCCCTCTCGGTGAAGGTACCAACCCGAGATCTGCGCAACTTATTTCAAACACTGATTTCTTCTATGTTTTTCATCTTATACTCTATCTCAATCAGTATTTTCATCTGCTTCTCCCTCTGAGATATGAATGTGGCCACATTATCTTTAGTTCCTTGAGAGACCTTACCATAGGATATAATGCCTTTAGAATCGTCTGAATTCCATGAAAGACCCTGTGATTATTTTAATCATCTACAGTTCTGTAGCTTGATGTCTGATCTGTTTTATAGTAGGTTACATCTCCTTGATACTAGCATCCCTCTGAGTGACACTAACTTTCAATACTCTGGTGTTTTAATCAATTGTAATGGGCTGCATGGTGGGGCATTAGTTTCTCAGGTCATTGAACAAAACATTTGAACTTACTTAGCTTTAAGAAGTATATTTTGTCAAATTTAGCCGCTGAAGGCTTGAAAAATGTTTCAGTATGATGGGTTGCATCCACATTATGTTGACTCAACTTAAAAGGCATACAGTTGAAGGATAAGTTTGAGAAAACAGTGTACTATTTATCTTTTATAATAAGGATCTCGTTATCAAGCCATTGTTATGTTTACATTCTGGAACAAGACTTAGGTCATAGTCAAAGGTGTTATGGTTCAGCAAAACGTAAGTTGTATAATTCATTCAACAATGTGATATTAAGAAAATAATTTAGAGCATAATCAGACTAATAAGTAGGACAGTTGTTCATGTGAATGAGGAATGTAGGACAGATATATAATGCAATGTGCATGAATTCATTAACTAGTACAATTGAATGAGTTACATCCAATGTCTCTCTGTTTCTCTTCTTGTCTGCATGTCACTTACCTTTTCTAATCGTAGTGAATGAAAAGAAGCCTGAGGAGACTGATGAGAAGAATCTGAGGTCTAGTTTGTCTTTGTGATTCATCTCAGGTATTTGAGGTAGAACATTTAGCTGATATTTCTTTGGTAGGAGAGAAGATATTTAATAATGGAATCTCTATTAAAATTATCATTGAAGTCAAAGAAAGTGATTATACCTTAGAGAATTTGAAGGGAAAAAGAATAGAAAATGGGGTAAAGTAATTTGATAATAGTTAAAAATGTCAAATCTCAAAATTAAACACTGAAAATTTTCGATGGAAACTAGAAAATATTCAGGAAATTGTGTCCATGTTGTCCCCTTTTCCCAAGACAGACACTATAGGTTTGAGATGCTGCATAGGGTTTGGATTGAAGACCAGTTGAGAACACTGGAACTGCACTAATTCTGAAACATGGATAGAATCTGAAATTGATAAATTTCAACACATTTCTAAGATGATTTAACATGCTAAATAAGAAAAATATATACTATTTGAAAACATCAAGGCATCAAAGGCTTTCTTATATCTTTTATAAGTTTTATTTTATTGTTTTCTAATTCAAAGACTTCAAAAACCTGCTGCACAAAAATAATTCTGATAGAAAAATTTTCTGGCTATGCAATTTTCATTTTTTACCGACTTTGGAGGCTGTTTCAGAGTTTGGAGGTGCGTCAATTTCTATTATCCCTTTTTTGAATTGAGAAAGCATCCTAGAAAGCTGGAAACATGTTTCCCCATAGGACTAGAAATGGTTTTTTGGTATTCGCATTTTCTATAATTTTGAGTGATAAATCCAGCTTTATAATAGAGGAAAAAGAGTGTAGAATAATTGATTTGGTAGATTTAGGTCTGCTCTACTCTTGTATCATTATTGGAATTCAGAAGCAAGTGAGAAAAATCTTTGTTCCAGCCGGCAAGATTTGCGTTGGAGTTCCTTGACAAATAAAAAACATACCATTCCAATTCCTAGAAAACTCCAACGGGGGTAGGGCTTAAGCTATCTAATTGAAGTTTTTTGAGCATAAATAATCTTAATGGTAGTGTTTTGGTGGATTAGATACAAGTCATTCATCTTATGTGTAAACATCAATATGAAATATTGATAAACTAGAAGATTTTTGAGTTGGCATATCTGTTAGCTTCCCTTTTTTGAGACAATAAATATCAATGAATTTTCATTACTTGATGCTCCTATGTTGCTAGCGCTGATTTTTGAAATTGATGTATTTTTGATTTGGCGAGCATTCTCCTTTGGCAATCACATGAAATTCTAACATCTGAAGCAGTTTATCATATTGGGTGTACTGCAATATTTTTTCTTCCTTTAATTTTGTTTAGAATGGAGAGGTGTAATGTAATTACTTGTATAAATCTGATTATTAGCAGAAATATAACACCAATGAACACAATATTTCAGATAAATGCTTTCAATGTGCACGAATAATAGCTTAGCCACTTCGAGTGGGCAACCTCCAAACCAGACAATAAGACTCAAATGCTGAATGAATGATCAACTACTACCTACTAACGCCTATATATACTATTCCTATGCTATGGCCAACACCAAGGGCGACCCACTAATGACAATATAACATATATGAAAGAGATAGATAATGATAAGAAGTTATGATAGCCACAAGTCGGCTATATACATCCAATATAAGATATATGATTAAGGGCGTAGCAGGAGGCCCAAGTTGATTTATTTATCAATATGATGTTTCTTGGGTTTCCACAACCAATGAAAAATATCGTTACATTAGCAATCCTTCAAATAGTTTCATGTGCAATGTAAGTTTAGATTAACTCAAATAGTTTTTATACTCCATATGCAAGACAGAGTGTTGTTGTTTTGATTGTCTTCGCAGATAATGAGTATGTACAATGTTCCCTAGGATCACTACAGGATTTTTATACTGCATGTACAACACACCTAATCATTGCTGTCTTCATTTTTTCCGCAGAAAGTGCATATGCTAACATTCCAACAACATCGTATGAGCTCCCTGATGGACAGTAAGTTTCTTCCTCAGGCCAGATTTTTTTATAACTGCAATTGATCTACGGTAATAATATGTTTAATGTTAACACCTCTCTAGATCATATTGTAAGAGAGGACTCATAAATGGTGGTTGCAGATAGCTTAATGTGGTGTTATTTTCTTGTACTCCTTAACAGAATAATAGAAATTGGAGCTGACAGATTCAAGATCCCTGATCTTTTGTTCAATCCATCCCTAATTCAGGTGGTTATGTACAAATTAAAAACTATTTCTGAAGTGTTATTGCGTGGTTATCAAATGTTATTGAGCCCATCTCTTTTTTGTACACTGCATGCAGTGGTGAATTCATCAATGAACAGAAATTTCTCTTTAGTCACATGTAACAAGCAATGTAGAACTTAAAATCTCCCAAGGAACCCTAGTCTTATGGGGATAAACTGATTTGTGAATTTTGATTGATGTTCCATGAAGATCCTCTAGTCCTCTTTTACATGCTTGAATCTATGTTCCACTATTTGTGCTTCCTCTTCTTGTAATTAGAAATTCGATCAAGTAGAATATTTAATGATAGATGGGTGTTCATTTGTCATTTTCCGTATAACTCAATCAAATAAAAGCACGTGTCAATTCTCAAGAATAATGTGTTTTGGCTTGCTGCTGTTGTTTCAGATGTAAAGCTCTCTGGGTATGGAATGATCTAGTGTATAATGGTAGAAATATTTTTCTTTTAGCTGCGATATGCTTCCATTGTGACCATAACTATCTCCCATCAACGTGTGTTGATTTGTTTCATCATTTATGTAGCTTTGGCTATAAATCATGTAGTTCATCTTCATTTTTGTATCAAATGACATAAGCAGTAGTACCGCTGTGAAAATTGACTTTGAAAACACAAATGACCAGGTAGAAAGACGTTTATACTTGACATGTTAACCTGGCTGGATTTTGGGCCCATTTTTACTGGATCTCTTAGTCTTCTTTACTTCAATGCTGGTGACAAATGTAGGTGAATGGCAAGCTTTCCAAAGGTATCCTATTTCCAAAATCTCTTAGCAAGCATTTCCTCTACTCCCCTTTCTAGACACCATTACCACGTATGCTCAGTCAGCTTAAATTCAGTGATAAATTAGGAGTATTACCAGGGTTTCAGTCAACTTCTTGATTTTCACTTCGTTAATGACTCTGCTATCACCACTAAATTCTTCCAAAGTTGGTGGACGAGATTCCACAATACTTAGATATATTTGGAAGTGCTTATCAAGTGGTTGTCAGCAAAAAAATTAAAGTGAAGTTGTCCTAATCGGGAAATACGACTACCTATGTTGTTTAACATGTAGATGGAAGATCGTCTGATGCGGACAGATCATTAAATATGTAGAAAATCGGTTTGGTATTGTGGTTTTGGCATGCGATGAGTTAAGGTGACTAATCAGAGCTCGAAAAGATTATAGAATTGGTACTATTGAGATCTTCCCCTCGCCAGAAGAATTCACCATTCTGGATTGGACCATTGCAGTGGGTCATTTCTTTACTCTTGCCTCTATTGTGTAAGAAATAATATCCTAATACCAAGTCTAAGATTTGCCACTTTAATATTAGTGGCTGCAATTTATTAAAAATAATTCACACACAAGGAAAGTTGAATGGCCATCCAGAAGATGAACTGAAGAGTCTCCCTGTATGGCTATTTATACTTGTATGCATATGTGCATCAAACAGAGCTTTATTGATTACATGAGAGATTCATTGAATACTTTCTTCTTGTCTAATTTCCCATCCAATTCATTCTGTCAATCTTTCTTCTGCAATTTAATTCCTAGCCTGACATTGGTATCAAAGCGCAGGGTTTTCCATCCTCCATTGATTCTTTCTTTGCTGCAAACATTATTGCAATTTTTAAATATCAATACAGTGTTTTACTCTCCATTGGAGTGCAGTTTTATTCTATTATTTTGCTTTGATATTCGTATGGCACTGCTGCTCTATTCTGTGGTTGGCTGCTGTTTGGAGGTGGCATTCTTAACCTAGTCTGAAAAAAGATCTGGAATACTCAAAATCTGGAAGAGGTGGAAATGTGAAGCAGATTTTAATATATAATTTGCAGGCCTGAATATTGAAGCTGTCTTTTGGTCTTCCTCATAGCTTGCTGTCCTGTCTGAATCTGCTTTCGGTCACCTTCTCAATAACCAACTCCAGGTGCTTCGAATACCTTGCCGTGGAGTTACTTGAGCTGGACTGACAAGAAGACTGGTAGTGCACAGATTTACTGGCCTCCTGTGCTCTTACATAGCGGCGTACATCATTGGCGCCATTGTATGATATAAATTTTGGCATTTCATTGCTAGATCCTGGTACTCTGGGGTTTGGCAGACCCATAGACTTCCGTGCCTTCACAGCTGGTCAAAGGGTGCTTCAATTTATGTCGGCATTTCAGCATTCAATAGCTGGACAGATTTGAAATGAGCTGGTCTTGAGGGGGTGCTAAACTAACTTGGAGGCTGCGAACTCTCCACCTACCCTACCTTCCACTGTCGGGGTTTTGGGCAACCAGTTTGCAATAAACTAAAAACAGAGAAATATACTATTAGAGAAATCTAATTGACAAGATCACCTGCATAGAATATTGACACAATATTTATCCTGGGAAAACCTTTCGGGTAAAAAGCCCAGCCAGAACCTTGCCCCTTGTATTAACTTAAACCAACTTAATAATACAATATAAGGCCATCAAGGCTCTGCAACAAGACTCGTATACAACACTCTACCATGATCTAGCATGTAGCCTTCTAGTGCAGATCCGCACTGACCTTTTACATGTGAAAGTGCTCTTCACCAAACAACATACATGACAATAGCAACCTTCTCCCTTTTCCAGATGATGACTGATCCTAGAATACTTCAACTTGTCTCTTGCAGGTTTAGACAACCCGTCTTCTGACCCCTTATCTCTTCCAAGCTCTTCATCAAACTTGACTTGCAGCAAGTCCTACGTCGAACCCGTCCTGCAACTTTCTGGCTATTCAATAACCTTTGGCTATTTCATGTTCTACACCAAACTTGTATTATCCAGCCGTTGGCTATTCATCTTCAGCCTTCGGCTGTATCAACTAGAAACCTCTCCTACACGGGAGAGCACACCTCACCAACTACAAGCAACCTCTCCAAATGGGAGAGCACACACTCATATAGCTGTGCATCTCCTTAAAATAATAAAATAACACTTGCTTGCACTGCAAGTCATCCAAGGACAACCTAAAATTAGGTTGTAAATTTGAGCCATTGCTTTTTCCAAACAACTCAAGTTGACTAACTATAGATGGTCCCAACCTTAAGATTGGTTCCACTTCCCAAAAAATAGAATTGCATCCCCAATGCGAAAATAGGTGCTATATAGAATTGGGCGACTCAATTGCAACAATCTCCCACTTGTTGACCATTTCCATCATGAGACCACAAAGTCACTCCTTAGCAGTTTTGGCCTAGCAATCCCATTTCTTCCCTACACCAATTAAAGCTCTCAACACACACTGCATTTATCAATGAATCCGCTACCTTCACCTTCTTATCCACCCTATCCACCATCTCCCCTGCAAAATGATATTGCATATCACTATGGCAATGCCCGAGCGTGTAACTCTAGGTTTTTTGCTAGACAAATTGCACTCTGTAAGTTACAATTTATATAAATTGCCTTTTGGATGAACCTGCTTCCTTGCATGCCTGTGTAGCCGCCATGTATTCAGTCTCTATTGTGGATATAACAACACTTGCTTGATGTTTTCTCATCTAACTTACCACTCCATCAAACAAGATGAAAACGTACCCACTAGTGGACCTTTGTAGATCAAGATATCCAACCTAGTTCAAATCCACAAATCGCTGTAGACCCACTACCTTGCTTACATGATCTTGCTGTAGTGAGTACTCCCTTGATAACAAATTTCATGGTAAATAGCTCCTCGCATATACCCCAAGATTGACTTCACCATGCTCCAATCTTCCATGCCTTGATTGGACATGCCTTTGCTAACAACTCCCATTGTATGTACATTGTCAGGTCTCATGCAAAACCATTGCATACATTAGGTTTCCCAAAACAACTGCATATGGAACCTGTGCCATCTCCTCGAACTCCTCTTGTGTCTGTGGATACTTTCTTACTGAGAGTCTCTAACCAACTTCTAAATCTCGCTGTGGCGAGAACTGAAGATCTCCAACCTCTTCAAGATGTTGCTTCGGCAAAATTTCAGGAAAATCCTCCTCATGTTGTTCCCCATCAAGAGTCTGGATTGAGATCCTCCTTCCATTTGTAATCCTAAGTATCTTTGGGGTGATATTTGTCCTGGCTTTATGTGACCCAAATGGTCCAAGATACCACTGGGGCAATATCTCCCTCAGTTGCTCCCATACCTACAACTAGCTTTTCTGAGATATCGTTGGGGCGATATCATTCTCTTCTTTCCATTCTATTAGCCCCCATTTTTGAGATGTCGTTGGGGTGACATTTCCACAATTCCTTTCTGTTGCCTTTATACCTGAACTGTTGTTGGCGTGACATTTGCCTAGTTCTTTTCCATTGACTCCCAACCTTGGGGGGATGTCATTGCAACGACACCTGCTTTCGACCTTGTTGGCTCCCTAGTTTTTCCAAGATGTCATTAGGGTGACACCTCCACAACATTGCTTTGTTGAACCTGTGTCGATTTGAGTTGTAGTTGGGGCAACACCTCCTCAGGGTTTTTGTACTTCCTCTAGCTCCAAAATGTCATTGGCGCAACACCTTCCTCGACAATTCTTTGCCAACCCTTTAACTTGATTCGGGATATCACGGTTGTAACATTTCCTTTCCCTAGCTCCAAGATGTCATCCTTGTTGATTTGAGGTGTAGTTGGGGCAACACCCCCCCTGGGTTTTTGTACTTCTCATACCTCCAAGATGTCACTGGGGCAACACCTTCCTCGACATTTCTTTGCGGATTCCCAACTTGATTCGCGATGTCACGGTTGTAACATTTCCTTTCTGCTCTGACGCTTGTCCACATCTCCAAGATGCCACGGAAGTGACATCTCCTTTCCACACCCACGCCTGTCCGTGCTGTCAAGATGCTGTGGTAATGACATCTCTTTGCTACCTTGTTTCAGCTTCCTAGCTTCCTCCGTCGCTTCCAACATATGTTATAGTAGTAATAATCATAATCCCCTAGCCGACTTCGAGTTGTCGCCTCCCAGTTTTCACGGGCATGATATTTACTGTTCACCTTCTTTGCCGTCCTCAAGTTACCATGAGCGCAATGTCTCCCGCTTATAGTTTGCTTCCATCCTTGAGTTCCAACAAGTGTGTTGTCTCCCACTCGCATTGCGGTTCTTGAGTTCTTGCAGGTGTGATATCTCCCGCTCTTGTAATTCTTAGATCTTGTAGGGGCAAGAACTTTCTCATGGCCGTCCTTGCTTCTCCATCCTCCAGTTCTTGCCAAAGCAAGAACTTTCGCGCACTCTTTCCTCTAGCCTCTAGATCTCGTTGTGGTGAGTACTTCCACACTTGCTACGTTAGTCTTGAAATCTCACTTCTGTAAGTACTCTTCCGCACCTGCCTTTGAATCCACTATTTGTTATGTCCCCATTCCTATGCAAGAGGCTTAACTTAGTCTTAGCCTTGGTAATACTGAAGAGGCTAGAGACGTTGGAGGCTATTGGGTATGGATTTTCGTCACAATCTTCACCTTATGTTATATTTCGTCATTGACTTAGTTGATGGGTGAATATGTGGTACTTTATGTTATATTTCATCGTTGGGAAAACTTAAGTTATTTTTTTAACATGTGCACAATAAAGTCACTTCAGTTATAATTTTTGCACATGGGAAATTCCCAAAAGGGGCGCTAGGGCTTCGTTGGGCTATTTGGAGTTAATAAAGGCTTCTTTTATGGTGAGCATTGGATTTGCCCTAATTTGGATCAGATCTACAGTGGAGATTATAACATCTTTTTGGAAGATTATATTACTATTTTCAGATTTTGATTGTGCAAACCCTAAAGTTGCATGTTCTGGGAGTTCCCTTGCTTGTGGAGGTTAGATTATGCAAGATCCCTAGCTTCGGTGGTGAGAGATCCATTCCTAGCGGGTAGAGCATTCTTCGGTGAGGGTTTCAGATCCATATCCTTAGCTTGTTGTTCGTATTTGGGGTTATTTCATATTTCTAGCCTTATACATTCAAATTTTCAGTTCAGATTTAGAACTATTTTCTAGGGTTTTGTCAACTCAATTCCAGATTTGAGGAGCATTTTCTGGTGCCTTCCACCCATTGAAAAATTGTGCTTGAATATGCATTAGATAGATATTGGATTTATCTATGTTTTTAGCTATCATTTATAATAAGATTTCAAGTATTTTTAGAGTTATTAATTTTGTAAGTCTCAACTATATTTTCATCATTAAAAATTCAATTATCATAATTTTGGAAATCTGTTTGGATATTGTTTTTATGTATATTTTTAGCCATCTTGGGTATTAATTTCATGAAATTTGAGTAGCTGGAAGCATAGTTCAAAAAATCGTAAATCGGGATTAATCGGAAGGCCAAATTTTGAATCGAAAATCGGGAATCGGCAAAAAATCGGCAACTTTATTGCTACTTTTAAAAACATTTAAATTCATAAAATATACTTAAATTAAATGTAAAAACAATGTTAAATGATGCGAGAAGTGACTCTATAGAATGCCATAGGCCCATATGCATATTTTCGATTAAGTTTTGACCAAAAAAGAGAGTACAAAGTTTGCAAACAAAAATGCTCATAGAGTCATGTCACATGTGACTTTTGAAGTATCACTATCAAATATCAATAATATTCTATTTCATTATGCACGCCTAAAATAAGTCTGTTGCACTGGAGGCTGCCTCGTGGAAGTGGAAGGTAAATATTCCTCCTCTGCAACACCAACATTGTCATCTGCAAATATATCATCTGGATCATCACCAACTTCTAATGTCCCTAATGGTATTGCTTCTTCAGTTTCCCTCTCCAAAGCTGCTATCTCCTCTGTAGTAAACATAGGCTCCACATCATCAGGCTCAGCAATCCAGTCATCATATGAATCAATGTCAGCCAACTCGATTGCATCATAACTCTGTGCCCCCTCCACTTGTCTCACACGAAGACGAAGATTGTATTGCACGAAGACAAGGTCATTGAGGTGTTGAGTTTTCAACCTGTTGCACTTCTTTGTGTGAATAGCTTCGAACATGCTCCAATTACGTTCGCATCTAGAAGCACTGCATGGCTGACACAAAATGCGGATGGCTAGCTTTTGAAGATTTGGTGTTTTTGCACCATAATCTTCCCACCACAAATCTGTAAATAAAACATTTATAATTTTGTAACTTATCTAAGCTTGAATAAATAAAAGAATTCTAGACTTCTGGTTTCTAGTTCTACGTGTAATGAGACTAAATACAAATGACTCAATTTGTTTTTACCTGGCTGAGAAGTGTTTCTTCTTTTCACACATAGAGCCGAAGAAAAGAGCCTCCCCTCTGCAGTCTTATAAATCTGCAGCTCATCAACAATGGCATCTCTAATATCTTCGTCAGATATCATCCTCTCTATGCAAGTATTAAGGCCATCCATAACCTCCTCATCAGCTTTAAATGATGGGGAATAGAAAAACTTCGGGTTCAGGTAGTACGCCGCTGCATGTATATGCTGATGAAGTGTCTTGTTCCAGCTGCAATCAATTATACGCCAAATGGGTTTATATTTTCGTTGATTGTGCCCATAATATTTAGCTATGGCCTCCTTGGCCACATCCATAGCTTCATACAAATAACCCATTGGGTTTTTCTCCCCATCCACCATCCATAGAACTCGAACCAACGGCTCTGACACCTAAAACAAAATAACATATATATTTAAAATTGAAATTAATAAAAAATTATATAACAAATGATAAATAAACAAATATTCAAGTTTAGATTACCTTCATGATTTCTTCCATTTGCTTTGTAAACATATCATCAAAAACAATCTTCACAACCCTTTCTGCTTCGGTCTTCTTAGCATAGGGAGAGTGCAACCATCGCGTGCTCACAAACATTTGCTGAAGGGATGTTAATAAGGTTGCAATGCTCTGCAATGTAATGAAGTTTGTGGCAAATCGTGTGACCCCTAATCGCACAAGCTCCTTTCCATTGGTGTGGTCTCTCATCAAGTTAAGCACCCAAGTGTGATTGTAGATGAATTTTGTAATATTTCTTGCGTCTTTAACCACATTTTTCACCCATGAGAGTTTTCTTATGTCCTCCAATAAGAGATCCAAACAATGGGCTGCACAAGGGGTCCAAAAAAGGGTAGGGTGCCTCTCCTCAAGAAGTCTCACTGTTGCTACATATGCCGCCGCATTGTCAGTCACAACTTGGACGACATTCTCCACACCCACCTCTTTCACCACCTCATCTAACATATCACACAAAGTGATTGTTGTTTTCACTTGGTGGGAGGCATCAATTGATTTCAGGAAGACCAACTACCCACCTGATGCCACTAGGAAGTTAATCAATGTGCGGTTTTTCCCATCTGTCCGCCCATCCAACAAAATGGTGCATCCTTTTTTTATCCACACATTTTTTTGCTCTTCTACAAAAGTTTTGGTATGTGTGACGGAATCCTCCAACAATGGGCCACTCAAATCATGGGGAGTAGGAGCCTTGAACCCCTTTCCAGCAACAGTCAATGTAGTGACCAAATTCTCCCAATATGGACTTTTTGCCACATTGAAAGGAATGTTGTTGTAGTACCAAAAATTTGCCGCAGCTATTCTTGTTTCATTGTGCATTTCTTTATTCCAAGCAGTACCTTCGAGTGAAGGTTGTGAACCAGGTGTACTTCGGGGAACAAAAAACATTGTTGAACGACTATTAGTGGATGTGGATGAACCCCGTCCCAGTGTTTGACCTCGTGGAGTTGCGGCATTAGAAGATGCCTCAACGTCAAAACCTTCCCTCGCTTCCCTTCTATTTGCTAGGGCTGCAAGTGCATCAGCTTTCTTCGTCTTTTCTTCTTTTTTCTCTGCATAAGTTGCAAGGTAAGCAGACAACTCTCGTTGAGCCTCAGGAGGTTCTTGATTGCACAATGTCACTTTATTCCCTAGTATCCGTGCAATGTGGAACTTAAGGCGATAAACACCTCCACTCATCTTCATGCCACAATAATTGCATATAACACAAGTGCCCTCTGCTGGTTCACAATGCTTCTAAGAGGGGTCATTTGATTTAGGCTTACTACGAGCAGTTGAATGGGAACCGGATCCCGATGCCATTCTACAAAACAAAACAAAAAACAATTGTCTTAGATTTATAGGCCTTGGAGAAATTAAATTGTATGATCATGACGAAATTAAGAATAAAATTGCTATTGCATGACGAAAAAATTACGAAAAAATGATATTGAAAATGAAGACATCAGTAAATTATGAATCATGATAATTTCATAGATAATATTTTTAAAATCGTTATACAATATTGATTCTTGAATATACTATTATTAATAATTTAATATACAGAATATATAGTATTTATACTTGATAGTTAGAACTTAGCAGTATAATACATAATATTAATATTAATACTTAATAGTATTTATTAATATTAATATACAGTTGTATACACTATACACTGTAATATGTATACAGTCATCAGTGTACACTGTACAGTTTTACACTTACAATATTTACTATTTATAATATATATTATACAGTGTAACCGTATTAATATTAACATACATTAATAATAAATATACAGTATTCATAACTGCTGGCTGCCACGAACTGGAAATGAGCAAGAAAATGCAATCCCCACGAACAGGTAAAAAACGTGCATGAACAGGTAAAAAACGCACACGAATAGGTAAAAAATGCGCATGAACTGGTAAAAAACGCACGCGAACTGGGAAAAAATGCGAGCTGTATTTGCGTGCCCTCACGCGTCGATTGTACACGAAGAAAGTTGCAGCATAAAAAACGAGCCCGTGGAAAGAGAAAACAACATAAAAAACAAATTGATTTACTTTATTTTCGTCTTATACCCTAGCCACGTTTTTTTCCCCGATTTTCGCCGATTTTAGCTGTGCGATTTTCAACGATTTTCGAGGGTTTTTATTAATTTCATGAAATTTGAGTAGCTGGAAGTGATAGATCTCAATTTTGCCCTAGGCATTGGGGTTTGGGTGTTTTCAGATTTTGTTCACTGCTGTCATAAAAATCAGAATTTCAGTCTGCAGCTTTTTTTAGGATTTATCCCGAAAAGGGGATAGTTTAGTGGTATTAGAGCCATCTTTACTATAACCTATTTGGGTAGTGAATGAAGGTATATTCGAGGAGAAATACAACTCGAAAAGAAGGTCAAAATATGACAGATTAGAAAGAGAATGTGGAAGAGCTCAATGTGGTTTTTATGAAGAAAATGTTCTTCAACTTGGTGAAACAACAAGAGACAACCAACCTCTACTTGAGCCAACTCACACAGAACATGAATAAGATCAGATCTGGGAATAATAGGGAAAAATGTGAGAATAGTAATTCGGGGCAGCAATCCCCCCATTCTTCTAACAAGCCTTTGAGTCTTCATGAGCCCTCTTTCTTGAAAGATTCTAAAACATCTCATGTGGGCAAGCCAACAAATGCGCTTGATGAGGATTCTTGTTGGAGGAAATACCAATTTTTGAGCAAGAGTTTCAGAGATAATATGCCATTTCCAGATTATTGCAGGATGAAGATAGGTAGCAAGCCCAAGAGATCATCATATGCTAGTACTTGAATTACAAAGGCGTTTGGGGCAGATTTCTATTCCACACTTTGATGGATCTAAGAAGTGTACCACACAGTCATGGGTACAAAAGTTGAAGACCTATTCTGATTTGAACGCCATTTGTGAGGAGGATGCAATTAACTTTGCAATCCTACCTCTTGAGGGAGATGCACTTGATTGGTGGCATCATGGACTAGTGACACAAGGGCACATACACATTACTGCATATACAAAGTTCACACAGAAGTTAGAGGACAAATTTGATAAGAGAGATGCTGATAGATTCTTCAAGGAGTTGACTCAATTGACAGATAGGTTCCTTGGATGCCTACATTGCAGATTTTTAGAGACTTTCAGTGATGGTTCTCGATATTTCCGAGATGAGGTTGTCTTCGTTATTCATATTAGGGTTGACAGATGCTTTGGTTGGATTTGTTAAGGCATTTGAACCTCCTTCATTACATGAAGCCATCAAGAGAGCTCGATATTTGGAGTTGTCTACTCCAAAATCTAGATTTACTCCCAGAGTTTAGCAGAAAGTGCCTCCACCTAGATAGGATGATAGGAGACAAGACTCGGCTAGGAAGCTAGTCATTTCAGCAGAGCTTGGGGAGGAATTGAGGTGTAAGAAACTATGTTTCGAGTGTCGTTAACCATGGACACGTGGAAATAATTGCTCTTGGAAGGGCAACGCCCAATATATTGAGGTCTATGAGGATAGTGTTGATGAGGGAGATGAGGTATTAGAACCTCATGAGCTTGATGATGTTGATGCATTGGATAGTGCTGATGTTGAGACTGCAGAGGAGACTCTTCCTGTTGAGACCATAGCTACATTGTACAAGGTACAAGGCATTCAAGGTTCGAGGAGTCATATAGGGACAAAGCGTGGTAATGCTTATTGATAGTGGGGATATCGACAATTGATGCCACTTTAGTGGAGAGACGAGGTCTATAGACGATTTCAAGGGCTTGAATGTTGTTGTGGCCAATGGTGAGTCCATGAGATGTACACGGAGGGTCCTATAGTTGAACATCATATGGGTAGCTCTACAGCTACCGAGGATTTCTATATTGTTGGTATTGGTGAGACCAACAAAGTGCTTGGAGTACATTGGCTTCACTGACTTGGTGATTTTTGGACTTGACTTTCAGACGATGGAGCTGAAGTTTAAGTCCAATGGTAGGAATGTGGTCTTGAGAGGATTATATTCAGATGCACTCAGAGTTGTCATGATCAAACAAATTAAGAGGATATCTAGGCACAATTATGTGGATTGGGCAGTTCAGTGCTTGGTTTCGACCACGAATTCAAACGAGGATAGACCAGAGTATCATGGTGATGTCTAGGCCCTACTGGACTAGCACAATGCAATTTTCAGCGATATATCTCTTGGTGTACCTCCAAATAGAGGGTTTGAGCATGTGATCGAGCTCGAGGACAACAAACCCGTGGTCACAAATCCTTACCGTCATCCCAAACGTTCGAAGGATGAGATTGAGAGGACCATACGTGAGTTCCTAATATGGGACATATAAGGCCCAGTTCCAATCCCTTTGCTTCTTTAGTTGTTTTGGTAAAGAAGAAGGATGGAACCATGCGTATGTGCATTGATTAACGTGCCTTAAATATGAAAATCATTAAGAATAAGTATCCCGTGCCCCGTATTGATGAGCTGTTGGATGGGCTACATCGTGCAATCTATATTTTAAAAATATATTTGCAATCAGGATACCATCAAATCAAGGTTAGAGAGGGGATGTGCAAAAGATAACTTTCAGATGCCACTACGGTCACTTTGAGTTTCTTGTGATGTTGTTTGGTTTGTCTAATGCACCGGCTATTTTTCAGTCCTGTATGAACCATGTGTTCAACCGCCACCTGTGGAAGTTCGTGTTGATATTCTTTGATGACATTTTGGTCTATAACAGGACATGGGAGGATTATGAGACATCTTGATGAGGTATTGCGTATCTTTAAGGCTAGTTTGCTATACGTAAAGGCCTTTAAGTGCGAGTTTGGCATGACAAAGCTATTATACTTGGGCTATGTGATTGGAGGAGGTAGAGTCAAGATTGTAAGGGAAAAGATTCAGGCAATATTGGATTGGCCACCGCTGAGGACTTTGACACATTTGAGAGGGTTCTTAGGTTTATGTACTTACTATAGGAGGTTTGTGAAGGGCTTCTCTCGCTGGACTGCACTATTGGCAGACTTGACCGAGAAGGGGGCTTTTGCTTTGTCAAATTAAACACAATAGGTTTTTGATCACCTTAAGAAGGTGATGAGCTCATGTCCAGTCCTTGCACTACCAAATTTCACTCGGCCATTTGTACTCAAGTTTGATGTATCATGTGAGGGCATCAGAGCGGTACTCATGCAGGATACGCATTCCATTGTCCATGAGAATCAGAAGTTGAGTATTGTGGAGAGGGGGTACTCAATTTATGACGAAGAGATATTGGCCATTATGCATGCATTGGTCAAATTCAGGCAATACCTTTGAACAACAGATTTGTGGTTCATACACATCACAACAGTTTGTGGTTTTTCTTAGGGCAGAAGGATCAAAATGATTGCCAACAGAGATGGGTGAACAAGGTATATGCTTATGACTTTGACATAGAGTACACAAAAGGTAAGAATAATGTGGTAGCCGATGCTTTATCTAGGAGACCTAACCTTGATTCTATGATTAGTTCTATGTTAGAGATTTCAGTTGATTAGAAGGCTCACATACTTGTTGAGTATTCTCTAAGAGTTAGTTTGCATGTGAGATCATGGATGTCATTATCCAAGATGATAGATACGAAGTCTTGAATGATCTTATATACCATAAGGATAGGATTTTCATTGTACTAGAGTCCAAGATGAAGGAGAAGATCCTTTGAGAAGTGCATGATATACCTTTAATAGGACATCCTGGGTATTTTAAGACCTACAGATACATCAAAGAGAGGTTCGCATGGAGAGCGTTAAAGAACAATGTCTTTAACCATATTAGGGAGTGTTTAGTTTGTCAGCAAACCAAAGTTGAGCATACTTCTCCAATAGGACTTCTACAACCTCTTCCTATCCCTAAGCAAAAATGTGAGAACATATCTATGGATTTTACTACAAGCCTTTTATCAGTACATGGGCATGATTGCATCTAAGTGGTGGTCGATTGATTGACCAAGTATGCCCATTTCTTTTGTATGCCTTCCAGGCATAAGGAACCACAGGTTGCATTGACATTCTTCACAGGTGTTTTTAGGCTTCGTGGCTTGCCTATGAAATTTTGTGACAGGGATGGCCGTCACATGAGCACATTTTGGCAGGAGATTTTCTGACTTGCAGGTACGAAGTTGACTGCTGGTACTAGCTATCATCCACAGATAGCTGGGTAGATATAGATAGCCAATAAGTGGATAGAGGGCTATTTGCGTAACTATTTAGCAGGACATAAACGTGCATGGGTTAGATGGCTACACTTGGGTGAATATTGTTACAATACCACCTATCAGATGAGTTTTATCATGATTCCCTTTCGCATATTGTATGGATATGATGCTTCATCATTTGTGGACCTGGTACTGTCAGATAGCCGAGCTCCCAAAGCTTGGGATTAGCTATAGGAGAACCAGGATATTTTGAAGGCCCTTAAAGAGAATTTGTAGAAAGTATAAAATCAACAAAAGATTTATGCAGAAAAACACAAGGTTGAGAGGTCTTTTGATGTAGGAATTGTTAGAATTTGAGGATTCTAATAAATACGGATTTAATCAACTTACATATTATATAATGTTACAATAAATATTTAAATAAAGATTACATCATAACATAAGTAAATAAAGAAATACTTACAGGAAATAAATAACATAGGTGACACAATATTTATAGTGGAAAACCCCAATAGGGTAAAAACCACTTTGAAAATAACCTTTTACTTCAGAGAAACTTATTTTACATCCAGTAAGATCACCTCCTCCTTTGAAACCCTATTTACCAAGGGTAAAACCAAATCACTTGATTTACACACCTTTGATATATTTCCCGAATATATCAAATGAGGACCTAAAGTCCTTTTTATATAAGGTGATCGGGTATGTCTCCCGACCCACCTTTTCAACCTAAAATGGTTGACACATACACCTAGGTTTATAATATTTAATATTAGAAATATAATCATTTCATGATATTAAATATTTAACCTAAATTATATACCTATGTTAGCATATTTAATAATAGAAATATAAATATTTCATATTATTAAATATTAACATATATATTAGTGATGGACCCATATACATTAAGGGTTGGCCAGACCACTTAATCATTATGTTCCAACACTCCCCCTTAATGTTAAGTGGGATAACATAACATATGCCAATAGATTACCTGCCCGTGGTACACTACAGGATTTACAATCCTTAAACCATAAAGGTTTTAGGCTAGCATATCGGTTGAAGGAATTATAACACCTTCATCATACTCAATTTACCTTTTGGTACAAAAGGATTTGGAATCCCAAAGATCATCCCATGATCAGTGGCTAAGTATGATTTGTGAGTTTTACATGTTCTCATAAAAGGTTATTGAACCCAAGCATATAGGAGCCTTTTACAACCAAGGACCTCCTTAACAATATGCTTGTACTGGATGTTTACCAGTAAACTCAATAGCACTAAAGAGTTTACTGAAGACCACCTTTAAGATCTTTCTACACTTATTTCTAAAAAAGAAGCCGATGAGGTATACATGCCCGAAGGTCTTTTTACACTTGCCCGAAGGTCTTTTTTACACTTTCCCAAAGGTGTTTTTACAAAAAACCAAGTTCCATTAGGAGGTGACATTGTCATGCACACTCCCCCTCAATGGAAACTCTGACAATCCAAGTTTTTCATGAAAGTGACAAAACTTTGTAGCACTCAGGGGATTTATGAAGATGTCAGCAATCTACTCTTCAGTCAACACGAACTTGAGATTTATCTCATCACTTAGCACCTTCTCACGGGTGAAGCGTATATGTATCTCAATGTGCTTCATCCTTTGATGTTGAACTGGATTCTTAATTAAGAGTAATACAACTCTTACCACCACATAGAAGAGGAATACTTCCTTTAGCTTCCATGTGTATCTCTACCAACAACGGCTGCAGCCACATGGCTTCTTTACTTCTTCCATTGTACTTCTCTGCCTCAGTAGAAGAAATGGAGACTGTTGATTACATTTGTTGTTCCAAGTAATGGTTCCTGCACCAAAAAACTTGAACACATATCCAGTATATTTTATAACACATCACCAGTATGGTTAGAATCACAAAATCCATATAAGATAGCATTTTCATTCTTAGTATAATGCAACCCATATGTCTCATTTTGATTGTTCCTTTAATATATCTAAAAATTCTATTATTATTATTATTATTTTTACAAGATTCCAATGATCTCTAAAAAAGGTTCCCGCATAAACCTTGATGTGATTCCTATTGTATAGGAAATATATGATCTAGTTATAGTTAGATAAATCAAACTATCAACTAACAACGTATATAAAATAGGATCAACCTTTTTCATATGCAGATTTAGGATCAATATTTATTCCAACTTTCATTGAAGTAGAAAATGGTTTACAATCAATCATAAGAAATTTTTGCAATACAATGGTTGCATATTGTGTTTTGAAAAATAACAATAGAATGAAATACAGTCATACAAAGAACATGATGTGAGAGACCTAACTCATTCATTTCAAAGTACTGCTTCAATTTCTCTTTAATCCTATGAATTAAATCAAAATTGTCACCAGTAATAAGAAAATCATCAACATATATACATATAATGATAATATGTGAGCCTTATTACTTAATGAATATATCATTATTAGAAGAACAATTAACAAAACCTAACAATTTAAAGAAGGAAACAATTTTCGCATACCAAGTTCTAAGAGCTTGTTTTAAACCATACAAGGATTTCTCAACTTACAAACATATTTTTCTTTACCAGTTTCTTCAAATCCTTTAGGTTAAAACATGTAAAGTTCTTCTTTTAAATCGTAATTCAAAAAAATATTTTTCTTATCCATTTGGTGGATTTCTCACATAAATTGAGCGGCAATTGCAAATAAGGCCCTAACAGTACTCATTTTAGCTACAAGGGAAAATGTCTCAACATAATCAATACCAGGTTTCTGATTGAAACCTCTAGCAACAAGTCTAGCTTTATGTTTGTTAATACTACCATCAACATTATACTTTACTTTGTATATCCACCTAGACCCTATAATACTTCGCGGCTCAGGTTCATACAAGGTAATTAATGCATGGTACATATGATGGCTTCTGGTCATTTTCCTAAGGTTAATAGGATTTGAACTTTCTAACATAGATTGAGCCCAATTTAATTTCTTATCTAGGAAGATAAGAGTTTCAGAAACATCTATAGCATCAAAACATCATCATGACCATTTACTAAATCAGAATCAAAACCATCATTTAGAAGCATTTAATGAAGTAACTTCAAGAGAAGAAGACAACACATGTAAACCTTTCACTAGATTATATCTATACATTTCATATAAGCTTTGATAATTAACATGTCCTAACCTTTCATGTCATAGTTTTGAATTATTCAAACTCTGAGATATAAAACAAGATGCAGAAGAGAAATCATCAAAAATATACAAACCATTTCTTTGAATTCCTTCAGATATTATACTCTCATTACTATCCTTGATATACCAAGTATCCTTCATGCATGGATTCTAGTTGTGTCCATACCTCTTTCGGATGTTCGATATTACCAATGTGTAGAAGGTACTCGTCATTCACATTGCACAAAATCATAGAAAGAGCCTCTTGCATTCGTTGTAAGAATGCATTCATGTTATCTATAGTTGCTTGATGATTAGTGGGAGCAACCTCAGATCTAAAAACAATCGTCCAGAGTTTCCTCACCATAAATTATGTTTTGACCCAAATGTTGTAGTTGGTTTCAATCAGGATTTGAGTTTGTCAAAGACAAAAATAGTTGGATGTTATTGTTTTCCTAAACCTGTAAAACACACCCCATTATAATATACAATGTACCACAGAGTTAGATACATATTTATCGATAATAAAAACAACATTTTTAATAGAATCAGATCTAAATTTTATAGATCTAAAGAAACTATTTGATCATAACTAATTTTGTCATTACAATGCATTATACATTAACCTCCTCATGATCAAAATAATAACCCGCAATATAAAGGGCTCTGCCTTATACCCCAAATTTATATAAAAAATATTTCCGACTATATAAGAAGTGAAGAAGAGACACCTAAGAATGCATAATAACTTCAAATTTATGAAAAAAATTAATGTAGACAAAGATCCGGCTAACTTAAATTTGACGTCTAAATAACCGTCATAATGCCTTATTTTTAGTTTGTCGTGATGGTCATTTAACCGTCAATTTTAACACAATGAAAGTTTGGAACCTACGAGCTTAAATTTGACGTCTAAATGAACATATTGTCTTATGTTTGGTCTACTGACGGTCATTTGACCATCAAATTTAATGAAGCCAAAACTTGCTGTGTATTTCTAGAATGTGAAATTCCATAATTTCTTCTTCTGTATAATATTAGGGAGGTTATATTTTAATACATTATAATAGCCTATTATAATTTATAATATAAAAATATATACACTTTTTAAAAAAAGGTATATAGTTTATAGAATGTAAATAAAAAACAACATATAGTTCATAAAAATTATAAACTATAGTATATTTTTTTATAAAAAACACAATGACCAAATAAAAAACATCGACCACTTGGTATGTAATTATTATTTTAGGTTTTTATAAACATAAACTATGCCAAGGTATGTAATTAATATGACATGATAATTTGGAAACATAAGTTAGGATATATGTATTTTTTTAATTAAACATGCCATACTTGTCAATGCCACGTGAAAAACCTAAGAAAATACCATATGATTTAAAAAACTACTTAGGTTTTAAGTTTAATTTTTTTTTATATCTCACTTAGAAAAAAGAATGGGGCCGCTTTAGAGTTGAAGTAGTTTTTACGGTTTAGGTGTCCATTTATTGTTTTTGTTTTTTTAATGAACAAGTATAGGATTAAACTTAGTAATATTGATTACTAAGGCCACCAACCTTCAACTACCCACCATTCACCACGTCGGGCATTAAGATTAAAAAAATGTTTTATAGTTTAGGTATGTTCAAAACATTTTTTTACGGAGCCCATACAAATGGGGTAGTTATAAACTATAGTATAAGAACTATATAAAATATATAGTTTTCAAATTATATAAATTTTAATACGATGTTTATATAAGTTATTATATAAACCTTATTCTATATATTTTTTAATTTAAAAAATATAGTTATAGATTAACTATAAACTATAGTTTTTCAAATCAAATTCTTTTAGAGGGGTCCAAAGAACACGGGTATGAATTTACCTTCCGAAATATTTAACCTGCAAACATTTGAAATTATAGAAAACATGAAAATTATTTCATATAGTAATAAATCCTTTATTTTTCTATATGTGATTTTCACGCAGGTAAATATTTGAAGCCCCTTTCACCTGTGCACACATCAATCTCCAAACAAACATTAATTCCATATAATTTACAAAATATAAATGAAAGTAAGAATCATATCATATTACATCTCCCCCCCAAAAATTAGGGATTTAAAATTGAAAAACCCTAAAATTTTTACCGAGAGTTTAATTGCACAAATGTAGTGCCAAAATAAATTGGGAAAAAAATAAGGGGACCAGATACTTTTAAATACCCTTTTGGGTTGGTTGAAAAAACCGTACAAATTAAATAAATAAAATACAAAACATTTGATCTTAATTTATTTAATTTACCTCGCTCTGATACCATGTTAGAATTTGAGGATTCTAATAAATACGGATTTAATCAACTTACATATTATATAATGTTACAATAAATATTTAAATAAAGATTACATCATAACATAAGTAAATAAAGAAATACTTACATGAAATAAATAACACAGGTGACACATTATTTATAGTAGAAAACCTCCAATAGGGTAAAAACCACTTTGAAAATAACCTTTTACTTCAGAGAAATTATTTTACATCCAGTAAGATCACCTCCTCCTTTGAAACCCTATTTACCAAGGGTAAAACCAAATCACTTGATTTACACACCTTTGATATATTTCCTGAATATATCAAATGAGGACCTAAAGTCCTTTTTATATAAGGTGATCGGGTATGTCTCCTGACCCACCTTTTCAACCTAAAATGGTTGACACATACACCTAGGTTTATAATATTTAATATTAGAAATATAATCATTTCATGATATTAAATATTTAACCTAAAGTATATACCTAGGTTAGCATATTTAATAATAGAAATATAAATATTTCATATTATTAAATATTAACCTATATATTAGTGATGAACCCATATACATTAAGGGTTGGCCAGACCACTTAATCAGTAATGTCCCCATTCCTACGCAGGAGGCTTAACTCAGTCTTAGCCTTGGTCATACCGATACCCATTAGGCTAGAGACATTGGAGGCTATTGGGTATGAGTTTTCGTCACAATCTTCACCTTATGTTATATTTCGTCATTGACTTAGGTGATGGGTGAATATGTGGTACTTTATTTTATATATTGTTGGGATAACTTAAGTCATTTTTTCAACATGTCCGCAATAAAGTCACTTAAGTTATATTTTTTGCACATGAGAAATTACCAAAAGGGGGTGGTAGGGCTTCTTTGGCCTTTTTGGAGTTAATAAAGGCTTCTTTTATGGTGAGCGTTGGATTTTCCCTAATTTGGATCGCATTTACGATGGAGATTATAATATCTTTTTGGAAATCATGTACTACTATTTTTAGATTTTGCTTGTGCAAATCATAGAGCTGCATGTTTTGGGAGTTCTCTTGCTTGTGGAGGTTAGATTTTACAGGATCCCTAACTTCGGTGGTGAGAGATCCATTCCTAGGTGGTAGAGCATTCTTCGGTGAAGGTTTCAGATCCATATCCCTAGCTTGTTGTATGTATTTGGGGATATTTCATAGTTCTAGCCTTCTACATTCAAATTTTTAGTTCAGATTTGGAACAACTATTTTCTAGGGTTTTGTCTACTCAGCTCCAACTTTGAGGAGCATTTTCGGGTGCCTTCCACCCATTGGAAAATTGTGCTTGAATATGCATTGGATAGATATTGGATTTATCTATCTTTTGAGCTATCATTTGTAATTAGATTCCAAGTATTTCCAGAGTTATTAATATTGTAAGTTTCAACTATATTTTCATCATTAAAATCTCAAATTAGAATTTTGGAAATCTGATTGGATATTCTTTTTATATATATTTTTAGTCATCTTGGGTCTTAATTTTGTTGAATTTGAGTACGTGGAAGTGATAGTTCTCAATTTTGCCCTAGGCATTGAGGTTTGGGTGTTTTCAGATTTTGTTCACTGCTGTCATAAAAATCAAAATTTCAGTCTGTAACTATTTTTAGGATTAATCCCGAAAAGGGGATATTTCACTATCAAATCTTGCTGCGGCGAGAATTCCTTGGATGTTGTCATTTGCAAATCTCTCTTCTATGAGATCTGCGCTAGCATTTTTTTGCCAATACTTGTTACTGTGAGTTTTTTGAACCCAATTTGCAATGTCCAACTATTCTAAGATCTTGTTGTAGAGAGATCCCTCCTAGAGCCTTTTATAGAGGTATTGTTTACCTCATGAGTAGACTTTTCCAATTCTCGTTGTAGTGAGAATCGCTCCTACTTTTTCGTTGAGTCCTCCAACGTTTTCCTCAAGATTGTCCATGCATCATAGCTTGCGTGAACACTTAGAGCTGTTAGATACACATCTCCTTCATCTATGCACACTCTGGAGAGAAGATCATCATGGGGCTCCTTGGCTCCTTGACCTTTGTCATTGTACTCTCCTTCTTGAAGTGCCCTATTTTACCACATAATTAAGACTTCACATTTCTCTCTACAGTCCTAAATCTACTTTTAGACTAAGAGTGCTCCTCCCTAACTTTGCTTGGTAGACCACTGCCAACTTGTCCCACAAATCCTTTTTAGTATTCTCACTAGAGACATTCAACAACACAGAGTCAAACAAACATAACTTGACAGAGCTCTTGACCTTCCCATCAACGCTGTCCCACTCTTCTGTGTCAAGCTTGCAAGTGTTGTTTGTATCACGACGATCTAGTGAACTCTCTATGTCAAGAGATTCTACATATTTAGTTTCCATAACTGAAATTGCTTTATTTTATTTCATTGAACCTGTCAATCTCAATTTTGATACTACTTGCCATATCCAAGATTCTACAACTCAGATCTGCAATCTAAAAGATGTTAAAGCAAACAACCAAAACCCCACCGAGTGCAATCTTAGCTTTGATATTAGATGTTGGGTTTTTGGTCAACAAATTTGCAATATATTTAAAACTAAACAGAAAAGCAGAATCAAGTAGAATTATAAATGGCACAAACATGCATAGAACATTGCACACAGTATTAATCTCCTAGGAAAATTCTTGCAAAGTAAAAAAAACCCAACTAGAACCTTGCCTTTATCGTATTAACTTAAACCGACCATTATAGATACAATATGTAAGGCCTTCTACAAAGCTCTGACAACAAGACTTACATACAACACTCCACTGTGAATCCAGTATGTAGCCTTCCTAGTGGTAGATCAGCACTAATCTTTCACCCCATCAACCTACTCTACACCGAATAGTGTCCATGGCAGCAACAACCTATCTTCCCTGAACCTTGGTCTTTGACCGTCTCCAAAGATTCTTCAACTTGAAATTGACCTGGGGGAAGTTCTACACTGAACTTGTTTTGCAACCAGATGCCAACTTTCTTAACCGAACTGTCTTCATTGAGCAATTGACCTTCAACAACTCTTAACATCGAACTTGTCTGCAACAATTTGGCTATTCAACAACCTTTGGCTATTTCAAGTTATACACTGAACATGTACTATCCATCCCTTGTGCTATCCAGCTTCAGCAACTTTGGTGGCCATTCAGCTACCGCAACAATCTATCTTACATGGGACCCCTGTGGCTTTTCAGCTACAAACCACTCCAAATGGGAGAGCATGCACGCATATAGATGTGCATCTCCTTAAAATAACACTTGCTTGTGCCACAAGTCATCTAAGGACAAATCCTAAATTTAGGCTTTAAATTTGAGCCGTTGCTTTTTCGAAACTGAAGTTAATCGACTATGAATAGTCCCAACCCTAATATTGGTTCTACAACACAAAAATAGGACTGCATGGAAACCATCCAAATATGGGACTGCATGCCCAACTGCAAAATAGACACTGCATGGAAGTGGTCAACACAATTCCAACATTCAGTCCAAAAGATAAATTTGAAATTCTAAATAAGTTGCTTAAATATTGTTTTTTGAGATAATCTTTCAATAATTAAGTTTTTTTTTTTTTGAGGAGATTAGTGATAAGGGCAATTGGATGGTCTCATTTTGTAAACCCTTTCATTTGCAATAGGTATGAAGTTGTAAATTTTCCCCATTTCGTTTTGTTCAAATTTGCAATATTTGCAATTTTGAATTAATTTGCAAAACTAGGAAAATTAGCACTTTTGCCTGTGTTTGTCATCATATCCAGGTCATTAGGTCAAATTTGTCTAACTCTTACCTTTTTGGAAACTAGACTTGTACACAATTCCAGTGAGTACAAATACTTAGGGGCCCAACTTGTCTACGTATTATATGTTTATTCATGTAAATCAAGACAATTTGTTGAAATTGCAATGAAGAGGGGTTTGTCTTGCTTAAAAGCAGTCAAAATAAAAAAAATTTAAGTTTTGCATACTGTGGCCAAAATTAGCTTATGACCACATGACCACTTTTTTCATGTAAAAGGGATTTTGAAATCAGGTATGTGGATGAATTTTGATTTGGTAGTTTGAAATTGTGTTTTGGGGAAATAAAGTTGTAAAAACTTGTTTGAATGAAGTTAATGTGCAAAGACTCGTTCAATCAAGATTTTTTTGGTATTTATATATCAATTTCAGTGTTACGTGACTCAAAACTTGTTATTCTGCATACTTCAGCACATTGCATACACAATAAGCACATCATACCTAAATGACATTGTCTTTGCAACTTCATGTACACAGAAATTAGGAAGAAGATTTGATTTTGAAATGTTGGAGACAATTCAAACCAATGCTTATGCAATTTTGTAATTAGCACACTCTACTACGACAGGAAATAGTTCACTTGCAGAATCATATTGATTCTCACAAGTCTCATTCTTTTGTCAACAATCCTATGGTCAAACCTTTTGTAGAAAATGTAATCATACTTTCTACTAGTGTTAAAGGCCAAAGTTATATCTATTGCAAAACACTCAAAACCTACCATGGATACAATACCTGTTAGTCCTCATGTTGAATCTGCACTCGCTGTTTGTGTCTGGGAGACAATGAAACATAACAAACATTGTATTTGTCTAGGTTTACAAGGGTTGCGAATTTTCATATACCATAATATTCCAAGCCTATCAATTTGTGACCACAGGTATTCTAAATAAAATTTGAATCTTCACTTGTTGGTCAGTCCCTTGAAATTACAAGGTTGTCGAGTCAATCAAAACCAAGCAACTCTCCATTCTCATCTTACGAGGGCAACATCAAGAGTTAGATTTTGAGTTTTTTGAGTTGATACTTCATATATTGCAGATTATAGCATATTGCACCACAATTTGAGTTCTTTGAGTTGATATTTCATATATTGTAGCATATTGCAGATTATAGCATATTGCTACTTTTTGTGCACTATAGCTTGTTATAATGTCCCTTTTCAAAATAATTCAATAACCCATGCAGTTTTCTAATTTCCTACTCATTGACAATTTCCCAAACAGTTGGCAGAAATAAAACCAAAACATTGTTTCTGATTTCGGTACTTAGGAACAATCATAACTATCATAAGCATTCACTAACATATTCACAAACATTTGGCAAACATTGAACCATGCATTGGCATTTTCACAAACAATTGGCAAGTATAAAACCAATGCTAATATTTCTGCATTAAATGTTGATTGACATTTCATACATTCTTCATGACTGAATTACAAAGCCGGCATTTATCAAAGCTGATATTAGTATTGAAAATCACCAAAATCACAAATGAAAGGGTATTGTAACGGTACGACCACATTGTAGTGGTACAATAACATTGTAGCAGTGGTATTGTAGCAACGGTACTGTAACAACTGAAAATGAAAATCTCAATCTCCGGCACAAATATGATCCCTGGATGGAATCACCTCAATGGGTTAGAGGGTTTTCGTCCTCCACACCTATATATTAGAGAGTTTTTGTCCTTAGATGAAGAGATTGAACACAATGGCTCAAGCCTTGGATTAGGGTTTCATTGTCTAAGATGAATAATGATTAATGCCTCTTTTTAGACCCACTTCTCCTTTTATAACTTCTATTTTCCAATTCCACTCTAAAAGTATTTAGAAATATTTTTAATAAAATATGAATTTTCATCCACTTAATGATAATTACTTTTGGCCCCCTTAATAACTAATAATAATACTTAAGTGTCCTTTTCATGTTATAAAATAATACTGACTTAGGACAATTTAAAGTATTATCACTAATTTATTTCCCTAATTTTATCCCTTAGCCTAAGGGAAATAGGGAATAAGCTACGGGTTTTCTGACTAGCTTAATTCCGAAAAGGGGACATGACATCTGCCCTTCCCGGAATTGCTTGCCCTCAAGCAATTGTTGATTAGGATGCTCAAGGATATTTTGCATCTTCTCATTTAGCATCTTTTGTTGGGAGATCTTTCCAACACACCAAATATTCTATTATGCTTTTGTTCCTCAATTTCTTCTCTTTGACATCAATAATAACTTATGGAACCAAGATCAATTTACCTTCATCATCTAAAGGAGGTAACTTAGTTGATGGAATGATGTGCTGTCCAAGTTCCCTTTTGAGGCATGAAACATAAAATACATTATGAATTATAATGTAATATGACAATTCAAGCTCATAAGCAACTTCTCCAATCCTTGCTAAAACTACTCCAATGCTTCGCTTAATTTTGTAAGGGCCATAAAAGTGAGGCTTGAGCTTTTCAACTCCACTTTTCTTGAGAAAAGACCATCTATAGGGATGCAACCTCAAAAAACCCATGTTGCCAACCTCTAAAGTTCTCTCAATACGATTCCAGTCCGCATAAAACTTATGCCGATTCTGTGTTTGTTTGAGATTTTCTTTGAGTGTCTCCAATATTTCTTGACTTTGTGCAACCAAGCCTCTTGCTCTTGGCACTCTACTGTCTATAATAACCAAATCCACTAAAGAAAGAGCATCATAACCATACAAGGCTTTGGAAGGAGTCATACCAATAGACATGATGTGAGGTGTTGTAGCAATGCTCTCCCATATAGAGCCATTTGATCCAAGCTATTTTCTGCCCTGCTACATAGCTCCTCAAATATCCCTCAATCCGCTTATTTACAATCTTTGTTTGCCCACATGTTTGAGGGTGGTAACTGGTATCAGGAGTCAACTCAGTCCCTGTTAAATGAAAGAGCTCCTGCCAAAATAAACTAAGGAATCTGCTATCCCTGTCACTTACTATGTTCTTAAGCAATCCATGAAATTGAATACTTCTCTGAAAAACAAATCAGCAACTTTTAATGCCTTAAACTCAGTTGGAATGGCAAAGGAGTGAGCATATTTAGTAAGTCTATCCACTACCACATATATACAACTCTTACCCTGAACTTTTGGAAGGCCTGTGATAAAATCCATAGAAATGCTCTCCCATTATTGATTTGGAATTGGTAAGGGCTGCAACAAACCTGCTGGAAAGACCTGTTCTGCTGGTAGGTAATACATTCTCCAATGTATTGGAGTACCTCTCCCTCGAGTCCTCTCCAAAAAAATCTATTGCGTAGTCGCTTGTAAGTCATGAAATACTCTGGGTGACTGGCCAAAGGTGTATCATGTACAACTGTCAAGACTTTATTTTTCACCTTTGATTCAAGAACAAGATAAACTCAATCCTTGTAAAGGATGAGATTGTCAATCACCCTTATACTTGTCATCCTATACTTTTGCTTCAAGGATTTCATTAGTGAAAACATTCTTTGCATACTTTGCTATTGTAATAACCTTCCAATCAACAAAGATTTCAGACATAGAGTATAGAAATGGTTTTCTAGACAAGGCAGTAGCTACAACATTGTTTTTTCCCTTTACATACTCTATGTCAAAATTATAGACTTGAAGTTTACCCAACCCATTTTTGCTTCTAATCATTCAAAGTTCGTTTAGTTGAGGAAAAACTTCAAACTGTTGTGATCTGTCTTGACCACAAATCTGCTACAAACCAAATACCGCCCGAACTTCGCTAATGCATGTATGATGGCCAACATCTCTCTTTGTCATGTATGGAGAATCCATGTTCTTTATCTTTGAGTTTCTGACTCTCAAATGCTATGGGATGTCCCTTTTACATCAAAACTGTCCCAATCCCTTCTCGTGATGCATCACACTCTAACACAAATGGAATAGAAAAATCTGGTACAACTAATACTGGGGATGAACTCATTATCTTTTTGAGTTTGTCAAAGGACTGTTTGGGTTGATTTGGACCAGTTGAATAGCTTCCTTCTTCGTTAAATAAGTCAATGGAACAACCAATATTTGAAAATACTTTAACTAACCTTCTGTAGTAACCGGAAAGACCCAAGAATCCCCTCAACTATGACATTGTCGTAGGAGGAGGCCAATCCAATATTTCTTGGATCTTCTAGTTGGTCCACCTTGTGTCCTTGGACATTGATAATATGGCCAAGGTATAGAACTTTAATCATGCAAACTCACACTTAGATTCCTTAGCAAAGAGAGTCTGCGAGTCTGCTGCTCCAAAATTTTCAGCACTATATCCAAGTGTCTCAAATGCTCTTCATGTGTCTTACTACTACCAAAATATCATAAAAAAATACTAAAACAAACTTCCTCCAGTGCTTGCTGAAGATGTGGTTTATGCATGATTGGAAAGTAGCTGGAGCATTTGTCAAACCAAAATGCATAACCGAAAATTTAAAATGTCCGAAGTGACATCGGAAGGCAATTTTTTGTGCATCTTCATCTCTTACCTGGATTTGATGATAGCCGGATCTCAAATTTATTTTACAATAATAAGCAGCTCCCTACAATTCATCAGTCAACTCATCGATCCTGGGTATGGGCTACTTATTTTTGATGGTCTTCTTGTTCAAAAACCGGTAATCAATACATATTTTCAAGGTACCATCCTTATTCACCAGGATAACCAAAAGAAGCAAAGAGACTAGAACTAGGCCAAATATGTCCCAGCTCCAATAATTCCTTGATTGCCTTCTCAATTTTCTCTTTGAATGCTTTTGGATGGCTAAAAGGAGTAATTATTACATGTTTAAAACTTGGTTCCAACTCAATTATGTGCTGAAATCCTTTATCAGGTGGCAGTCTTGGAGGCATACCAATGAACACTATGCCATACTTGTCTAAAATAGACTGAATATCCACGGATTAGGATGTCTTATCTGTGGATGAAATTGTAGTGTTAACCAAACAATGGGATGTCCAAGCTACTTGCCCTCTACAAAAAGCTCTCTGCATCCTCTTAACTGTGACCACTATAGGAGCTCCATTGGTCATCCCTTGAAGCCCAACCTCTTTGCCATCTGATTTAAACTTCAGCTCCATAGTCTGATAATTTTGTATAAATTCCCCAAGGGAATGTAACTGTTGCACCCCTAATACCATGTTCTGTCTCTCTTATGCCCACAACATAGACCTATGCCCACAACGTAGAAGTCATCACGCACCTTGTGCCTGCCAAGTGTGACATCCAACTGCGGAATTCTGTTGGTGCAAGGGATAATATAGCCATTGGCCATAATAAGATTGAACCCATCAAATTCTTCCGTCTTCAAACCTCTTTTAGCTACCAACCCTTCATCTATAAAGTTGTGGGCTACCCCACTATCAATCAACTCTATGGTTCTATGCCCATACAAAACTCCAAGAATTCTGAAAGGGTGATATATAGGAGCACTAGAAAGTGTAGCAATGGTGCCTCATGGACTATCCTTGTCTTCCTTTCTTTCAGGTTGTGGCTCATTCTCTTCAATTTCTGATTTAGACTCCTTTGCTGCTGATTTTGCATTTGATATCACCTCTATGTGATGTCTTGACCTCGCCCAAGACATCTGTTTCTAGGCTCCCATGGGTCCTTGCAAGTAAAGCACAATTTCTTCCTTCTGAGCTCGTTTCTGGTCCCAACATGTTTACTTGGTCTCTATGGCAACTCTTTTTGCTGATAAACTCTTTGCTAACATGGCTTTTTTTTGCTGCCCAACAAGTGGTGTGTATGTAAAATATTTGTTCTTAGGTGCTGATGTTTCCAAGTTCAAATCTCTCTTAATAGCTTCTTGCAAAGATAAAGGATCAAAGGCTTTTACCAAACCCTTATGTGGTTCTATAAGCCATTCTATAAATAGAACAATAAGTATCCTTTCAGTCACATTAGGAACTATTACTGATAATCTTTGGAATTCAAAAATATAGATATCCACTGTCCCATATTGCTCGAGTTGAGCTAACTCTCTAAAGTGGATCTCTAGAACTTTTATGTCAAATCTCTCTATCAATCTTTGGCAGAATACATCCAGTGTGGTAATGGAACTGTGCCCTTGGATGACCATACCATTGTACCACCACTCATGTGCCACTCCTTCCAAATGGAGGGTAGCAAATTTGATTGCCTCTTTTTCATATATTGGACTCAATGAGAAGTAGGTGTCTAGCTTTTGCAACCAAGACCTGATAGAACATTATTGCATCCATCATATGTGGGTATTGTAATCTTATACCCAATTGTCATTGGATATCTTTACAAGGTTGATCCTGTTGAGTTCTCCTTTCCCTCCTTGTACTATTATTCATTTTTAGATCACAAAATTCTTAGAAAGTCAATGCTTCATGTACTACAAGGCTGAGTACTTCATATTCTTCATGATATGTTGCAAAGTCATCACCTATATGATGTTGTTGGGGATATACCTCTTCTGGGTGTTATTCTTCCCTTTGTAGAGATTTTGCTCAGAAGGTCTTGGAAGGGGGGATTGATTGAGGTCCTTTCATTAGCTGAAGAGCTTCCTTCTCCTTGACTTGCCTTATTCGGAGCGATATTTTGCGAAGCTTGTACTACCCGTGCCATGGATTCTCGCAATATTCTTTGGATTGCTATTTCTAAATCCCTCTGACCCCGACTGATATTTTCTTGCAAAGAATTCATTTCATCTGTAGGTACTCTCGTTTCCCTGTCCTCCATGACTTCTATTTTTGGCGATGGAGCTGTTCTTCTTTCTCTTCCGTTGGCTTGCACATGATATTAAAATATTAACTTTTCCTAGCAGGGTGACAATATCACTCCTTTGATACCACTATAATGTTCCCTTTCAAAATAATTCAATAACCCATGCAATTTTATGATTTCCTACTCATTGACAATTTCCCAAACAATTGTCAGACATAAAACAAACACTTTGTTTCTGATTTTGGTACTTAGGAACAACTGTAACTATCAGAAGCATTCATTGACATATTCATAAACATTTGACAAACATTGAACCACAGATTGACATTTTCACAAACAATTGGCAAGTATAAAACCAATGCTGATATCTCTGCATTAAATGTTGATTAGAATTCATACATTCTCATGACTGAATTACAAAACCAAAATTTATCAAAGCTGATATTAATATTGAAAATCACCAAACTCACAAATGGCAGGGTATTGTAGCAGCACAATACTGTAGTGGCGGTACTGTAGCGACTAAAAGTCGAATGAAATGTCACTCTTTGGCACAAATATGATCCTTAGATGGAATCACCTTAATGGGCTAGAGGGTTTTTAACTTTTTGTCCTCCACAACCGTATAACAGAGGGTTTTCATCCTCAGATGAAGAGATTGAACATAATGGCCCAAGCTTTGGATTAGGGTTTGATTGTCCAAGATGAATAATGAATGATGCCTCATGTCAGCCCAACTTCTCCTATAATTTCTCTTTTCCAGTTCTGCCCTAAAAGTATTTAAAAATACTTTTAATAAAATATCACTTTTCATCCACTTAATGATAATTTGTTTTTGGCCCTCTTAATAAATAACAATTAGGAAAACTTAAAAGTATTATCATTACTTTATTTCACTAACTTTATCCCTTAGCTTACGGGAAATAGGGAACATGCTACATGTCTTCTGACTGGATTAATTCCGAAGAGGGTACATGACACTTGTGCACTATTGTTAGCGATAATCAAACCAACATCTAATGCATCAAAGCTTATATTTCATTCAGATGAGTATACATGGAGCTTGTTCATTTCAACGCAATTTTTCGTCCACGGGAGCTGTTTTTTTGTGTCAGTATGTGCCTTCAATTTGAGAGATTTGTGGACTATTTATTTCGCATTTACATTTTAGCAAGAAGTCAAGTCACTTAGCGCATGCTTTAGCACACTTTTGGGTTACACGTGGGCGCTATCAACACATGCTATCCAATATTCAGGAAATACATTGTAGTTGCAACACACTTGTACTGCTCATGGGCGCAATTACCGTGGGTTCTCCAATTTTCACTCTTTTTGGCACATGGTTTATTTTGAGCTTCCTTTGCATCATGAAAATTGGAAAGTACAAACAACACATTAAACTTAGTCTTGTATGGGGTGTTAGAAATAATATCCTAATACTAAGTCTAATAGTTGCCACTTTAATATTAGTTGTTGTAATTTATCGTAAATAATACATAGACAAGGGAAGTTAAATGGTCATTCAAAAGATGAATCAAATAGTCTCCCTTTGTGGCTATTTATACTTGTATGCATATGTGCATCAAGTAGAGCTTTATTGAATACATGAGAGTTTCATTGAATATTTTCTTCTTGTCAAATTTCCCATCTATTTCATTCGGTCAATCTTTCTCTTGCAATTTAATTCCTGGGTTGACATATTATTGGATGCGAAAAACTGAAATTGCATATTAGAAGATTTGTTTGGGATTAATCGACAACAAAAGGGTTTACCCCTTTTGGCATGGGATGTTCGCAATAAGAACGTTGAAATAATAGCTTTAAACTTTTGAAGTTGTAACATCTCTTCCCTCTTTAGAAAACTCGTCCTTAATGAGGCCTTATTCCCAAGCAAGACACCCATATGTCCAAGTGGCCTCTTTAGTATTTTATTTAGTATGTACATAGTTACCTAAGACTCCAAGACGGCGGCAAGTAGGGAAGGGTTTCCGAGATGGATAAGAGTTTCTCAGATTCTGGAGATAAAAATCTAGAGAAGCTGCAAATTTTAACACTAGAGAACTGCATTCTTTTCTTTCAGTTAAAGATAAAAATCGTATTAGGAATATAATGTATATACCTTGCTCATTTGTTCCAGACCTTTTTTTCAGCTCTAACCAAATCTAAATGGGTTTCTTTTTTGGGGGTATGTAGTCTTTTTTTTTTTAAAGTGTATTTTCTGGGGGCTGCATACTTTGGACACCGTAGGAGATGTTGGGACGTTCCTCAAACTTCCCAAGGATGTCATGGTGTTAACTACATCCTTGAAGATCCTAAGAACCAGGGACATCCCCACCTTTTTTTAGATGGGTGCACGGGGGCATGTTTTGTCCCTATTCCCAAGTCCCCAAAATGTCCTAAAACAACTGGGAAATGAGGGAGACGTGTCCTCGCATAACATTGGTGATTTATTGATTCTTACTTCCCTCTCATGGCTATTTGTACTATTACCCTAATTACATGGGAGGGATTTACTACATTGGGTTTACCCCTTGTTTACTTTCAGTGCTTTTGTTCTTTTATTTCGTTATTTGCTGTTCCTAAGGTCCTTTTACCGTAGCACTTCCTACTTTAATCGGGTGTGTTCTCGAGTCCCATTGACCTACTCTTGGTCATTCATGGACATTAATTTAAGTTATTTCTTTCACGGAGTTTCCTATTCCAAAATATTAAGCTGTTCATGAGATTTATGTTCCAATTCTTACAAACCAGCCATGCTAGGAAGATTATGATGCGAAATGTGAGCAAAATATTATCTGGATTTTATCATGAGGACGTACCGTGAACTCTAGCTGAATCTTCTCATGAGGAGGTAGCTCCAACTTTGTTATATTTTGAAATATGGAGATACCTGACTTCGTAATTTTTCTTTTTTATAAGAGCTATTGTACTCTACCTTTAAAAATGTTTTTTTTCCAAGTCTTAAATAACGACGAGTTCAATGATAATCCTAGTGCAGTTCAGCTCTAGCTTCATCTTTTCCATAGTTTATCTAAATTTTTGTTTGCTGGATTTTATCACGAGGGGGGACTTTAAACACTAGCTGCATCTTATTATGACAAGGTAACTCCAACTGAACTAGATTTTGAGAGATGGTGTTACCCCACAATACCTCCTTGAAAAAATGGTAAATTTTCTTCTAAAAAAGAGCTCTTTGACTTTTCCTTTAAAAATTCCTTTTCCCACGTCTCAAATAATGGTAGAGTCCCATGACAATTCTATAATGTAATTCAGCTCTAGCTTCAGCTTTTCCATAAGCTTTTTAGATTCCTTTATTTTTGACTTGCATGTTAAATTTTTATATGATGTCTCTAAACCGAGTTATGTTTTTCCCTTAAATTTTCTATATTGAAATCAATAGAAAGAGGGAGTTAAATCCATAGATTGCTATAAATGGAGATGTATCCATAATTGTAATAGAAAATGTATTTTAGTTTTCTTATGAACTCTAGGAAAAAAGATACTTGCTCTGAATTGGAACATAATCACGTTGTAGAAAAATGTGTTTTGTAATTTTGAGTAATTGGTGAGTGGTTCGCAATTGATATGTGTAGTGTAGATACAGTCCATTGAGATGCTAGACTATCAACAGTAATGAACAAAAAATAGTAATCGTAGCACATACCATAACAAAAGGAGGAACGATAGTAGATTTTGTATTCCTCAAAGATGAGTTCTATTACAATCTTCTTAGCTCAGGGAGAGGACCTGATACAAGCGCCTTTACCTCCACATTCCTTATGTGATTTAAAGGGCAAGGTCCGGCAGTTTACGGTTCACACAGCTGTTAAAATCGTCATACAAAAAGTCTTTCGAATCTTGTAACAACATGCCATCAAAAGACAAGAAAACATGTCAGCTACATTTATTTATAATTATCCTTTTAACGGTCTACATTATTCCCCCATTTAGATAAGTCAGTCCCTTCGAACTATACAATAGAAAACAACTCAAGAAGAAGTAGCAAGAGGAGGGGAAAAGGAAGATGTCCTTGGACAAGGATGTGTAGGCTATCCCATTGGAGAGCTCGAGGGAGCAGTATTTGATTGATGTAGTTCAACATGCGAGATAGAGACTTCAGTTGTCCATTGCTTGACTGCTACAAGTTCACGTTCCCATGAACATCTCACCATGTGTACCGCTTCTTGCATCTTACTTGTACCACTGAGGACCTCATGTTGTGATATTTGTGATTTGGCATGAATTTCCGATAGCTCTTGCTGATGCCTGGCTTTAACCTGTTCGAGCTCTTGCTAAGATTATGACACCCTCTGAATTTGACACAATTTTTAAAACCTGAAGAGAAAATAAGTAGGCATAAACCTATGCATGAGAAGCAATGTTAACAAAATCTTAAAATATGCACACTCACAAGATACATGAGATTTAACCAAGGATACCCTTCTGGGAAGAAAACCAACAAAACAAAACTCATTGTATTAACTCAACCAACCACAATAAAACAATTTTGTTGTTTAAGCCTAATCCATGTATGAGTATCTATAAGCACATCACCAATAAGCGATGTTGCAATACAATAGGTATAATTGCACGGGCCGAGAAACATTCCATACAAATATCGTGGGTATTAAACTATGGGCTGAAACCACCTATACAAACTTGAAACCATCCATAAGAACCCAAAAAAATTTCTCAAGGTGTACATCTTATAAGGGGTGTAAATCATGCTAGGTATACAACACATTTTCAACAAAATACCGAAGTTGCATACGATTTAGTCTGTTCATGCTCTTTAATTTTCTGGATTTGAGTGTTGAATTCAGGCCAAAACCCCCAAAACAAGGATATATAGTAAAAAAGAGCTTTCAGTAACTTCCTAGTTTTTCTGCGAGTTCAATAAATCATGAGTTTTTAACCATTGATGCTAAGTTTGGCGAAACTTGGCCCAAAAAGTTTTGCAAATGGCAATTTATCATGAATACTCATAATTTTAAAGTCATTTTTATTGTTTTGGTTGATACTGGCTCTTAGATTAATTCAATATTGGATGAAGTTGTTAAGAGGCTTAGTTTAAAAATTTATGATCAAATACACATCCATATGATCATCTACATACATACATGTTGGGTTAGGTGAAGAAGGATGTAGAATATAAGTAACCAAACGGTGTAGGGTCATATTTGGCATTAATTTAGATTACATTGATGAGATGGAAGTGGATGTCATTCTATTTGATGAACTTGATGTTTTGTTTGTAAGTCCTTACTTGTATCTTAGGGATGCTATCTTCACGAGGAGGGAAAACAGATAAAAATAGGTTAATGATGGGGTTAGCTATATCATCAAGGCACATCCAATCAAATCCTAAGCTAGCCATGCTAAGTGCCAACCAAGACAAAAGACGCATTCAAACAAGAAATTTTATTTGTTTCTTTTGAAAGATAATTAAGATGATGGTCTAGAAGAGTCTACGATTGATTGTGCTAAAAAGGAGCAGAGAGATTTGGATGAATTATCGCCTTCTTTTAAAAATTGGTCAAAACTCTCAAAGGTTTCTCACCTTAAAGGGAGGTAGAACATGTGATTCATTTGCTGCCTGAATCTCCTCTTCCAAATATTGGTTTTTGCAAGTAATCTACTTCTACTTCTGGAGAGTAATGAGGTAAAGAGACAATTTCAAGAGTTGTTGGAGCAAGGTATGGTTCGCCTAGAACTTACCATGTGGATCAACCATAGTCATGGTATAGAAGGACGATGTGCATAGATTACAGAGCACTAAATGAGATCACCATCAATAATAGGTATCTATTCCCCGGGATAGATAACTTGTTGGACCAACTACAACATGCTAAGTATTTCACAAAGTTTGGTCTCATATCTGGCTACCACCAAGTTTGTATGAAGGAAGACATCATTCAAAAGACAAGGTTTTTATGAGTGGTTAGTTCTTCCTTTTGGCTTGTTTAATGGACGATCTACTTTTATAATATTGATGAATGATGTATTGAGGCAATTCTTAGATACGTGTGTGATGTTGTATGTTGATGATATATTGGTTTTTAACTTTTTAACGCTACTTGGGAAGAACATCTAATTTATTTGAAAACAAATTTTATGCAACATGAGTTTTAAAAACAAACACTAGTCTATTCCGACATGCAGTTAGAAGAGAAGAATTGAGAATGGATCCAACAAAAATTGAGGCTATCACAAATGGGCCCACACCAAATAGTGCAACAAAATCAAGGAGCTGTGCTAGGACAATCTAGTAAATAAGAAAATTCATTTCTTCTTTCTCCACAATAACATCACCTTTGCATGCCATTGTAGCAAGTGGTACGAGTTTCCATTGTGGTAAGAAACATACAAGTGCTTCTGATTCTTTTAAATATAATATTTTTCATGTAGGAGTTCTTTCTCTTCCTAACTTGCAGCAGGTTTTTGAATTTGAAATGGATGTGAGTATATTATGGGGGCAGTTTTATTGCAAAGAGGTAAGCCATTTTGTTATCATTCAAAAGTGTTTTCTAAAGTTGTAAGAGATTATATTGTATACAATAAGTAAATATATGCACTTGTTAAGAAATTAGGAAATAAAAGCATTATTAGTTGAGAAATGAAACATACTGACCACAAATCTCTTCAATATTTGCAAGCACATTTTAAGTTGCAACATGCAAGGCACTACAAATATATGGGGTTTCTTCAACAACTTCATTTGGTGATTTAACATAAGAAAAGTTGTGGCAGATATGCTTTGAAGGCCACCCATTACCAAGAAAATTTTAGTTTTAGCCATAATCTCACAAATTGAGCCTTTTTGAAAAAAAGACTTTGAAAAAAAGGCTTATGAGGAAGATGGATTTTTTGGGGAGATATATCAAAAATTGAAGATGAGAATTAGATATTGAAGACAAGGCTGATTTCTACCTTAAGAATGGGCTAGTCTATAAGTTGGGTGAACTTTGTGTGTCAAAGGAGGAAAGATTTCTATTCATAAGGAAAGCACATACTTGTAAAGTTTCAGGTGACTTTGGAGTTGGCGGCACACACTTCTAAAGTTTAAGGCGACTTTGGAGTTGGCGGCACGTACTTCTAAAGTTTCAGGTCACTTAGGCTTAGTTTTCCTAATTATATTTTTCATGCACATAATAGTGTAAGGGGTTCATTAAATACCCATAACCCATGCTAGACTAGAGTTAGTCTTAATTGTCACCCAAGTCTCTTTTGCATCCATGCCTTTTTAAAAAAACTTGCATGTCTTTTGTTGATTTCTTCCAAGTTTATCTCAGAGAATCTTTTCTTTTCTTGTTCTTATAAATTTAGGATGGCATTGTTCTATATTCATGTTAGTTGATTGTTGAAGTTTTAGATTATAGTCAATTTGTTATTTTCTTCAGTGTTGAATCTTTGTTTGGGTGAGAGTCTATGAATGAGTGGAAGGTAGTTTGTGGTTAGGCTGATCCTAGGGAATCTGACGATTCGTTGTCAGATTTCAACAACTTAGAAATAAAGAAGAAACGAAACTATATAAATGTCCTGGACTGACCACAATATGTGGAAGGACATAAGTACATCTATTTATGATATAAAAGTAATATAGTAGAAAAAACAGAGTTTAAAAAGCAGCTAAGAACTAAAACGTGAAACCATGAAAGCATAATAACTAGTGGAGTTGAACCCAAAACAATTATATCCTGACCATAATATTACATGTGGAAATATAAATAAGCCATGTGAGGGGAGCACCCCTCAAGGGATACTTGGACATTTGAATACCAATGGTAGAGATCAAGTCTGGAAATTGACACTATTACATGTTTGTATGAACACTCGAAGTAGTAGAAGAAGAAGAAGAAATAAGAGCATCTTCATTCACCAATACAATTGGACCAATATAAGAAATAATTTCCATGGGTCATGTCGTGGTCAAGGATTCAAGTTCGATAAACCTAGGTGGAGCTAGGAAATTTACTCTAAAATTTTGCCTAGCACCCAAGGTCAAAAAGTTTGTAACTGGTGATAAATGCCTCTTCTCGTGTCTCGGACAGCAGGTACAAAGAACCACGTGTCCCTTTGCATTGAGTTGATCTATGACACATGGTGTCCAAATGAGAGGACTAGAATATCCTAGTAGCATTGAGCAAAGGTAGGCATTGCCTTATTGATCTATGGCCATCAAGTTGAATATACATTGCCTCATTGATCTACGACCATCAAGTTAAATCTAAGGGATATTAAATATCCCCAACCTCTCAGTAAAGATGAAAGGGTAAGGAGATCAACCTAGTAGCCTTGGAGATCCCTTGTAATATAAAAGTACTAAAGAAGAAAAAGCCAAGGAGTTAGAAAAGGTGTGAAGAAGTAAAACATGAGACCATGGAAGCATAATATCTAGAGGAGGTGAACCCAAAAGAATTATATCCTAACCATGATATACAGGGAAAATATAAATAACCACGTGAGGGGATGATCCCTCAAGGATACATGGACATATGAATATTAAAGCTAAAGATCGAGACTGGAAATCAGTAGTATCACACATTTGTATGAGCACTTAAAGTGGTAGAAGAAGTGAGATCTTCATCATTCATTGACCTAACCGGACCGACACAAGATCTGATAGTATCTAGAGGAGAATGTCATGGGCTAAGTTGTCCAAGTTGGATAATCCTAGGTGGAACTTGGAAACTTTCCCTAGAGTTTCTCCTAACACCCAAGGTCGACAAGTCTCTAAAACATGATACACACATATTCCCATGTCTCGAGTAATGGGTAAAAGGAACTAGATAGCCCTCGACATTGAATGGATCCTTGGCAACTGGTATGCAAATGAGAGGATGGAATATCCTAGTAGTGGTGAGTGAAGGTAGACATTGCCTCACTATTTACGACCATCAAGTTGAATTCAAGGGAAAATTAATATCCCCAACCTCCGAAATAAGATGAAAGAAAAAGATAAATCAACCTAGCGGCCTTGGAGTTCCCTTGGAATGCCCATTGTCTGAAAGTGACATCATTTCAATGGAAAAGGGCCAAGACCCTTCTTGAAATAAGGTGGGTAGAAACCTCTAAAGTCTATTCAAATAGTGGTACCTATAATAATATCACAGTAGATGGGGCACCACCTAACATGATTGAACCATGACATAAAACACTATTGTTAGCTAATAGTGACATAGATACTAAAAAACTCCACCTAAAATGATTGAACAAACAACATAATATTTAAAAGTTGATAACACATTACTTAAAGGGACGTACAAGGTCCTAGTTAATTAATAATACCCTTAATTGTGTTTGCCATTTGCTTGTTTAATAGTTTACCTTAAGGGCCTCCTTTGAATTTCTAAAATCATGAAGGCTTGTATATATACTATTTAAGCCTTGGAATATATATATAAAATGCCATTTCATTAGTAAAGGTCCTTTGAGACAGTTATGTAGGAGGGATCTCCCTATTACAAATGTTTCTTTTAGACTTATATGCACATAAGAAACACTTTTCTAACACTTATTTTTTAGGGTTTGTTGGCACATTCATCTTCATTAGTGTATGCATTCACATACATTGGAATTAAAGTGAGCTGCTTTGTAGCACTTTGTGAGTGGTGTCATGGATTGCTCCTCTCATGACCACCTTCATATAACCTTCACACCAGCAGTTCAATTTGCTCACAACCGATGTCATCATCGTAGCGAATGACGTCCCTTAACACCCTTGTTTTATCCTTTGTCATCAACCTAGTCAACGATGTTCTAAACTATCGTTATAGGTTTCCTTTAGTCATTTCTCAAAGATAAACAACTGTTTGCTTTGCTTGCGCTCTCAATTTCCCTTATGAAGAAGAGTGAGATTTAGGGTTAACGAAGCTAACACTAAAGGATGACAACTTAGCTATAAAGGTCTCAAAGATTCAAGAATAGGATTTTTCCCCTTGAGGTATGTCAAGTTGTTGGAATCCCCAATTGTGGTCGACATAGATTTATTCTAGCCATCTTGACTTTACCTACAACCATCTCTCACAAAGTGTTACTAGCCAAGTGGGAGATTAATGTGCCAAGAAGTCGACTTGAGATATTCTTAATCCCTAATCTCTTGCTTTTGTACTTTGGATGATTTATGAATGTTCTACGTTTGATGTATTTGATAACATATTACATGCTTGTTGTCATTTACTTTAGCATTGTCTGTACATTTCTATTATCTATAGCTCTTGCTTTGTTGTCTAGTGACACCTCAAATCTAGTAAGGTCCTCCATCCCCTTTTTTAATAGAGATAGTATGTGTAGGTTTCCCCTATAGACCCATTATGAACGACACTTACCTATAACCCTAGACTACATTGTGATCCAACATTCTTGTCTATTGGATTTAGAATGTTCTTCGACCTCTTACCCATTTAGAGGCTTGTTATCTATAGAGACCCATTTTAGGTCCAATATGTTAGGTAAGGGATGCCCCTTGATGTCTCTAGATTGTATGGGAATCCTTTGATGCTTCAACATACATCTCTTACTTAAAATAAAACACAAGAAAAGTATGAAAGCAAAATGCAAATTGAAAACCCTAAGCCTATAAAGGTTAATATACCTCAAAAAAGTTGAGGTGGTTGTGGTGTATTGGTAATAAGTTGACCCTTGTAGGAGCTTGGTAATATTTGAAGGAACCATGTATGGTGAAGAAAAAAATGTTTTTGTATTTTACATGGATTGATTATATTTAATGTATTTTTTGTTCCATATAGGCCACATTTCCGAATGGCGAAATGTAAACATATTTTGAGCAGACATTTTTCACATACCACCTTTTCTAAGCTAGAAGTCATCAAATTTGACAAGCATTCTTTTAAAGCTAGGAAGCCGAGCATTTCCCCCAAGGGGCTTTGAAACGTATATAACATACACCTAATATGGTTGTGCCAAAATATGGTGAGGATATGGCCCGGGTAGGTGGATCAATGCCAACATAACCATGTACTATTCCACATATCTTATGCATTTTGGAACAAACCCATAGGGAAAAAGGTAGAAAAATATTTTTGGGTCAAAAAGTCAAAGTAACTTTTAAAATAAAAACACAAACCATAACTCTAAAATACACCCCATACGCTTTTTAAACAACACCACTTTAACCTCACATTGCATACTTATGTCTCGTAAAACATTTGCTCTCTCACCATATTTTCAATTGCTTATGGCTGATCTTACATCATTATGAGTGCCAAATAGTTTAAGTAGCTTGCAATGAAAATGCTAGGTGATTTAAGGTATTTTATTTGTGGTTTTTAAAGTTTTTTCATTTATATTTTGTAACTTTTCAATTTTTTTGTTATTGTTTTAAACATTCTTTCGACCTCTAGCTTTCAACACTTAAATTTTGTTCCATATATGTTTTTAAAAAATTAGTAACCATGAAGCTATAGAGATTTGCTATAATGGCTGCAACTTCTAGTTCTATGGGCTAAGGGACAACCATCAGATACGATCCATGCCCGCCTCTTTGGATCTATGTCACACCAATACAACAACTGTTAGGTGGAGACGACTATGTTTGGGTTTGCTCAAAGTGTAAATAGAATTTAAGAGCTTGTATAGTTGGGTGAAATTTTATTTCTGTGGGTTTTCTAGCCAATGAATCAAAGTTTGTGGAGGTGTGAAAGTAAAGAAGTTTCCATTTGCAAAGACCCTCACATACCTCAAAGAGAAAGAAGATACAGTTTTGATGTCTGCCCTAAAATCAAACTATCCTTTGACAAAGAAAGGATTTAGAGGTAAGAAGCCTTCTTCTTCTTTATCTTCCAATGTTGTGACCCCACCACACTCGTTCTTGTCATCTTTTGCGTCCCCAAAGGTAGATGATTCACTTCTTAGTCATAAGAGAACAAAAGCTGTAGGCCCATTGGAAAGGGCATTCAAGAATGAAAACATGGACCTAACAGACCAACACATTGCACATTTTATTTATGCATCATGTGTTGCTTTTAATGTTGTTAGATCACCAGACTAAAAGGATACAATGAAAGCAATCAATGATGCCCCTAAAGGGTACACCAACCTAGGGTATGAAAAGGTGTATACCACCTTATTGGCCAAAGAAAATACATGTTGAAGATTCATTGCGACCCATCAAGAATTCATGGGTCCGCATAGGGGTGTCCATTTTTCTGACGGATGGAAAGCTACAGAAAAAGTTAGTAGATGAGAGAGAGAATGAAGATAAATTGGAGGGCACATTGAGGTATGTGTGTGTCCAGCATTTAATTACGAAAGGAGTTACAATCTTAGGGCACATTGAAATATGTGTGTCCGTCATTTAATTATGAAAGGAGTTACAATATAGTTAGATAGCTAACAATTAACAAAAGTATAACTGCCGTATGAAATATATTTAATAACAAATATTCCATTATTAATGAGGTTGTAGTGTATCCTAAAGGGACAATGTTTTTCAGGGCTATTGATTATGAGAGGCAGGTGAAGGATGCTCAATTCTTTGCAACCATCCTCATAGAGTTGATTAAGGTGGTGGGACTCCAAAATGTTGTTCAATTTATAATGGACACCAAAAAAAAATGTTGAGCTATAGGAATGTTAGCTGAGTAAAGGTATGAGTACAAATTTTGGATGCCTTGTGCCATTCATTCCATCAACTTAATGTTACAAAAATTGGGTACCAAAATTGTTTGGATCAAGTAAGTCTATGAGGAGGCAAGTTAGATCCAAATGTTCATTAGAAACCACAACATGCCTCAAGCCATCTTCACATGCTTCTCAAAGTTGTAACTATTAAAGCTATTTATCTTGATTCTTTTTAATTTTAATATTAAGTTAATTTTATAAGTATGTAATTTGTAGAATTTTGTTTCTTTTTAATTTTATTTGTTTTGATTTTCTTATTAGGTTGCTAAGATTGGATTTACCTCACACACCCTTGTATTAAGCTGACTTATGAAGAATTCATTGAGCCAAATGGTTATCAATGTCAAATGGGGGGCATGGAGGCATACAAACATTGAGAGGGTTGCAAAGATGAAAGGGTTGATTCTCGATGAAGGGTGGTGGGATTGCGTGGAGTACTTGCTCAAATGTATGAATCCCATCACGAGTATGCTTAGATTTGTTGTTATGGATCATCCATGTTTTGGTGAGATTTATGATGGAATCGATTAAATGATTGAGCCAATTAAGCCTATCATAAATGACTAAGAGAAATATCGTACAAAGAGTTTTTTCAAGGAACTGCAATTGCATCTCATTGATAGGTGGAACAAAATAACCACCTCATTGCATCATTTTTTTCCTCGACTCCAAAATACTACAATGCGAAAATCCTTTCTTTGTTGAGGAGGTTCATACCATATATGGATATGGAGGTTAGTCGGGTACAAGGCGACCTTTATTAGACTCTTCCCCGATCCAGAAGTACATGACGCACTTAAGGAGTTTGTCGATTTCATATCTTGAGGGGATTAGTCCATTAGCGCTCTTCGTGATATGCACAAGATGGATGGTTATTATGGTGGTACGTTCATGGGCAAGCACACCCCCATCTTCAAACACTTCCAATAAAAATTATGAGCCAACAGATTTTTTTAATTTTTTTTTTAACTCTTTCTTATCTAGGTTTCATTTTAAATTTTTACTTTTTAAGTTTTTACTTAAATTTTAATTTTAATTTTTGCATTGAATTTGTGGCACGTCTCAATAGGTCGTGAGTTCTTTAGTTGAGCGGAACTTGGTTACCTATTTATTTATTCACTTAGTTAACCACAACAAGTTGGGAATGAAAAAGGTGAAGGATTTGGTCTTTGTTGTTTCCAACCTGTACATTCTAACACAAGTAGGTTTGCTAGAAGCAAAGGGGAAACAATGTGTTGGGATGTAGACCCGAACTATTTTGCATGATCGAGCTAGCAGGAGTGACATTGCCACTCCTGGTGGTTTTAATGAACCGCATGATGATTGTAACGATCCTCTCGTTGAATACACTAGAGTGCATTATGATTATGAACATAGTAAGAAAACTCAGTGGGTACTCACCAAAATTTTGAAAAACGGAATACTCGCAAGGAAAACTTGCCAACTTGGATTCCCCGAGTATTGATGAATATTTGCCAATACTCGGCGAGTTTGAGCCTTAAATGTGTCTGATGCAAAATACAGGGAAAAAACACAGAAAAAACATAGAATACATGGGACAAATGCTGAAAAAACATTGAAATTTGTCCTTTGTAAGGAAAATGGAATAAAAGTCTCTATAGATCCATTGTGGAAATCCTGAGTCTGAGTGCAATAGAGAGCTTGAGCAATGTAGATACAAGTACCACTGGATGGTTGGCATTACAAGTGCTGAGAGAATGACGACAATAAAAAGAGTTGACACAAGCTAAGAAATATCTTAATACAAAATGCTTATTTACTTTGAACTGATGTAACAAAACGATATACAACTATTGAACTAATGAACAAATTTCTAATTTTAAATCACACGGGTATGAATAATCAATTGTTTGAAAAATATGCTGGCCTTTACGATTGATGTGACAAGTGAAAGTATACTTTAGTGGCTCGTTACAGAGGAGCGATATCTGATCGATATAACGACTAACGATACGTTAACAACCACAATAAAACCTTAAACCTTGCTAATACTATACTATAGTCTATGGAAAAGTGTTTAGAAATATATGTTAAATGATCAAAGTCTATTCCATTGGGTGAAATGAAAACTGAGTTCGCTTCTAACAATTAACAACCCACTTTTCAATTTATATTTTTAACCTCACTCTAATACCAAATGTGAAATTCGGTCAGAGCTTTAAGAGAAAACTATGATAACAAAAAGATAAACAACCAACACTTATCAGCCGACTATTCTATTCGCATGACTATGTGATTTTGTATTGTATTTGTATGCAAATCTAATAGAAAACACTTCTCCAACATTTTACATACTCATTTGATACATTTTGTAGCTATATCTTGCATAAAATTTATGTTTTAAAGGAAATTTGTGTATTTAAGTTGGCGAATATTCTTGAATATTCACCGAGTCTTACCGACTCATTTTTTTTTTGGTTTTCCGAATATTTGCCGAAAATGAGTATGCAAAATATGATTATGAATACATTCTATATTACTAGGGTTTGTCCCCCTGTCCCCCGTATCTTGCCGGATACGTATCTGGTACGGATACGTACAATACGAGTACATATATTCCTGGGATACATCCTAGATACGTTTCGACATACCTGAGATGTACCGGGATGTATCCCAGGTGGATCCATAGGTTTGGACGCCAAAAAAGCTTTAATTTTTTTTAAAATTTTGACCTGGCCATTGACAAAAAACAAATAGTAATTAATTATTAGATTAATAATATTAGTACTATATTACTAATACTAGTTATTATATTATATATAATTACTAATAGTTATAATATATTATTAGTATATTATATATAATTATAAATTCATATTAATACTACTATAATTATGTATATATTAGCCAATGGGGTTTTAGATTAGTTAAGACTATTGTTCCGGATCCACCCAGGTTCAAATAACGCTAGGTATATCCTATCGGGGTGGTTTACCAGTGATGGCTATAGTTGCATTACTGGTAGGTTGCAGCGTTTATCGGTTGTATCATCTACTGCATCGTTGATAATAATGGCTTAATGGCTATCAGTAATTGGTTATTGACAGTTATTTGCATCATATGGCTATATAGAGGTAGCTCTAATAAACGACAGTGGCGGAATAAAATTATTATTCGGTACGGGCTTAATGGTCGCAGTAATGTATTGGTTTAAATTATAATATCTTGTCTGAATTAACTAATGTTGTAGGGCGGGGCCCCACCAACCCTTTCAGTATATGATCAAAAGCATATTATCAATCTAAAAAAATATTATATATATATATTAGAAGTATGCTAATCACACTTTTTATTTCTAGGTTATTAATGTTAGATATGATATATACCAGACTATATTATATGTAAGAATAGCCATAGTTTATTAATGTAACATGTACTAATCTTAAGTATATATGAATTAGTTTTGATATTAATTGATACTAACTATAATATAAGTTTCATAGTTTTAACTATATCTTATAGGACTAATTAAAATTATTATATAGTTATGAATAGTAAGTATAATTAATTAATATAGTAAGGTAATTTATTATATATAGTAATTATTATACTAAATCAGTATTAGTATTAATATTACAAGTAGGCTAATCATCTTTTTTTTTTATATTCATGTTGACATGATATTCGATGACTTATAATATGTATGGCAGCCACATGATCAATGAAAAAATACAAGTCTTAAGCGCATTGACATGTTTTGAACTTTGATCATACTATAATTTTCAAGTTTTGTACTTATGGACAAATGCACGTAACATGAGTGTGTGTATACACATACATATACGCACACACGCATCCGCCCGCGGACATATCGTACCCAAGGGTTTTTTAAAATTGACGTATCCGTGTATTGAACCCATACCCATACCCACATCCTGTGCACACATACGCATATGTATCAACATCACTTACATTATTTTATACACTGTGAATTAATTAGTCTACACAGTTCATATGACACATTTAAGAACACCATGAAGTTTCCCAATATTCAAGGGACACTTTTGAGAAACATATGAGACACTACATCAAATGTCATCACGAAGTCTCCTGAAATTTGGATACGTTGCCATATGCCTCTCCAAGACAAGAACCTGTTTTCGATTCAGGATACAAGTCACGAGATTTTGCGATATGCATTTCGCAGGAAACTCGCAAAATGCACTTTTAAGGTTGAATAGAACATTTGAAACATGGCATCAACAACAATTTTGCACGCTCACACACTGTACACACACGATCGCACATTTGCACGCACACACACATCACACGCACTCACAATGACACACAAACCGATACTTCAACGCACAGTTCACGCACTGCCGCATCCGCACGGCACATTATTCACGCATGATGTGGCATCGCTCGTCATTTTCATATACATCATCTTTGGTTTACATCTGGTATTTTCTTGCAGTTTGGACTATGCACTGCACAGAAACGCAACGCATGCACGCACTCTATTCTCAATGAATCACAGCATTGCATGCACCATGCTTCTAAAGGTCATTACAAGAAAATAACCTGAGACATGCACGCAATACAGAGCATTTGCGTATTTATCGCATGCACCACGAACTTTGTATCTAATAACTGCATGAATTGATACAACCACGTGCCACACGCATGGGAAGAGTGCATTTAGCACGTACACGCAAGAGCATATCGGTGAGATTTAAACACAGTAGACAAAGTTCACATATCAAATTATAATGAAGTAACATCATAGTTTAAGGCTACATGCACGTTGCACAGCAAGCAAAAAATCAAGCAACGCACATGTTTGCGCACATAGAAGAATCTGAAGCTCTATTTTAACGTGCACGCACTGGTCATAGTCGCATCATATAGAAGACACATGAATCACACATTTTCATGCTACATCGCATACTGTAAGAACTGTTGAACATGCATAAATGACTGCATGCAAACACACTTTTAAGCACATAGCAAGTCACTTGCAAGTTGCATGTCCTTCAGCAGCAGGTATACTGATCTCTCACACACAAATGCATGTAAAACGCACACATGCATGATGCACATAATATTTCACACAAGAACGCATGGGGAAAATCATGATCAACTGCATTGCATTGCAGCATCCTAATACAGCTTGCAATGGCACAAAGACTTATCCAAGATTTGAATGCTCCAAAAAACAAGCATCATGTGTATTGACAGGGGCCTGAATAAAAGAGTACAGATCTTTCTGTAAAATATCCAGCATCAAAGGAAAATGTCTCTACTTTTGGATCTCTCATAATTGCTAACCCATGTTTATTTGCTTGAAATTGTTATTAATATCCTATGAAATCCATACAGAATCTAATTTAGCATTAAATAAATTAGTTTCATATTTGCATAGTTGCCGCTAATTATCACTAAGTAGCTCATTTTGCAAAACCATTAGCAAAGGTAAATAAGATGAATGTGATGAATTTGAGACCATGACAACTTTTAAGAAATTAAAAAAGGAAAAAGCTACAAAACATTTGAAGGCACCTTGGGCTGCATCAGATATGTATATGTGATGAAAATCTCCTCCCCCTTTGACACTCTTCTTATTGTTCGTAATAACACTCCTGGACCATGAACCTTGCGTTGTTTTTCAATAAGAGCAAGAGCATACTTGAGTAAGATCATTCCCTTCATAATAATGTTGCAACATTAGACACAGTTTTCAAGTAAAATACTTATGGTAAACAAAAATAATGGCAAAATATCAAGCAAGTTATGGGAACTTAAGGACCCATTAGACATCACACTTACTTGTGGGCCTGTGGCACTTTGTCTATTAGGTGGGTGCAGGTGATGCTTCTCAAATCTCAAGGATTGGATCCACAGCCAATACTTGAGTCAACTGAACACTGGACTGTATAGCTTGACGAGACCCATTTTATGCATAATTTAAATTAATTTAATTATTTATATTTGTAGTTTACTGGAACGGCTTTCAACAGTTAGCTAAGGTGGTAAAAAGCAATCACAGATGGCAAAATGTATAATGAAATAGTGGCACAGTAAAACAGCTTGAAGTATCATCACACAAAGTCAGTGTTTTGCTGTCAGGTGCATCTTCAAGGGGTGCAGGCCACATGAAGGCACCATATGGAAACTGAATTTATGCCATAGTGGATGAAACCAACAGGTTGGATCTTGTAAAGAGAAAACCCTTTTGACAATGCAGTAAATTGACTTTATATAATGTGGACCATAAAAGAACAAAAATGTAGGTTTCACCATATGTGAAAAATAGATATTAATCACACAGAAAATGAAAAGACTGGTTGTCTTCTGTTTTTCCATGGTGTATGCATTTTGGTAATATTCATAAAAGGCAACTTATCACGGGTTCATACCATCAAAAGGAATTATATCTTTTCTACAAGGATGACAAAAGTTCAAATGTATTCTACCAGGATAAACTTATTTAGGGGAAGCTAACACAGCAATTAGTTGATACCTAAATAGCTTTGGACCACAGACTTGCAAGGACTATATAAGGTTTTATTTTGGACAAATTTAGAGTACGGTCAAATTTACACTGGTAGATGTGTTAACTAAGATTCAATTAACATTATGACTACTTCATTTGCAGCTTCTCAGTGGTTCTGTTGAAACCAGTATAACTACTTTGAGTCTTTGACTATTACAAGTACATGCTGACCAACTCTAAGAAATTTGACAAAACTTAGTGTAATTTAATATAGAAGATCTTTGATCCCCTTAGTTGCAGAAACAGTGATTTTGAGGCAGACCTGAAGTCATGTCCTTACAAAATCACAATCCCTTCATAATTCTTAAGATAATTTTGTAATTGCAAAATAAGATAAGAGAGACTAGATGAGGGCCACAAGAGTCTTGGAAGGTTGGGATCAAAGGCAAGACTCCAAGACAACTGAAGTGATATGAGGAGAATGTTGGAGAAATATTCTCTCATCTCAAGGGTAATTAAGTTTTTGTGGGACCAAAAGCCTCTTAAGAAAGTGAGGTATGATCCATAAGGATCAGGAAAACATCATTTCTCGCTAAACAACCATAATTCTTTCAAATTCAAAAAAGAAACAGGTTCTGTTAGTACAGTGGCAACCTGCAAATTGGCTGTTCCATTTACAACAGGATGGTTGTGTATGTAACAGGGTGGTTGCATTTGTGATAAAGGAGCTGTGCTTATGACAGTATAGGAAGTGGTGGTTACGTTTGTCACGGTAGTGGTTTTGTCTTGCTAAGTGGCTGTTTTACCCGAGTTTGACAAGTCCAATAATGAAAAAGAAATTGTCTCCTCTGATTCGCAATAATTCGGGATCTTTGAGTGCATGAAAGGACACTTCCGGAATGGTTAAAAGAAGGATACATTACCTATTGTAAGCATGTAATATCCCTTTTTGGGGGACTTCTGGAAAATAGGTAGGGCTGAATGAGAGATGACTGAAATTAATTTTTAGATGGCTGTAATCAGACTTCTGTGGGATGGATATGACTGAAAATGCATACTAAAACCTGCAATTTTTCCCTTCCTAGGGCAGCGACCTGTTTCGATAACTCTCGCTCACTTTTAGATGCCCTAAACTCGCTGAAAATGTGCCCAATCAAGCTTAAAAATTCTGATTAATTACCAACAATCAAAATATGAAGGAAAACTGATTTTTAGTTCCCCAAAAATGAAGATATGAATTTTCTATAAACCCTCTGTCTGCAAAATTACTTTAGAAATTCTTAACTTTACCTAGGAAGATCCAAAATTCACAAAACTTGGGATCTTGGGGTTTAAAAATATGAGGAATGCAAATATCAAATCAGCTTTCCCAAACATCCACCCAAACATGCCAAACCTGACTTACAAGCAATTCGGCCCTCTTGAAAATAATGAATTAGTGGTTCAAACATTCAAGGAAATGATTGCTTTCACCTTTAATAACTAGTAAAGTCCATCCATGCAAGAATCATACCATACATCCATCAAAAGACATCCAAAATGCTCATGATGCAAGTTGCGTAGGGCTAGATAGAAAGATATCAGCTCCAAATTCCTTGAGATATTCAATAGTTCCAAATATCCTTGCTTGAGGGTTTTCGTCCCCAAGACAAGTTCCACTATCAAGGGTTTTCGTCCTTGAAGTGGTCTCAAACAAGGGTTTTTCGTCCTTGATGAGAAAGGAATGATACAACCTTTACCGAGAAGAAATAATAAGATTCAACATATCACATAATGGTCAAGCATCCTCCTTTTATAACATAAGTAGTGCTACATCATATCCTATGGCTGACCTTATAATAAGTACCTTTTAATTATCTAATTTGTTTATAGAGCCTACATGCTCAAAATACTTTTCTATTCTAAGTAAATAAATTCTTCTATTGGAGCGCTTGGCTTCCCAATAGGAATACATGATAATAATGAAAATATTTATTTAGAAAATGTCATCCAAGTCTTCCCCTTGCTTTCTTAAACCCCCATGGGGAGGAAAAATGGGTTAAGGTCTTCAAATCTGCCAGTCTCCAAAAAGGGACACGACAAAGCATGAGAGTAACTAGAAGTGAATTTAGTTGTTTGTATGTTGAGGAAAGGCATGCAACAGAGATTTGAGAGAAGTGTAGCAGTAGTTTATTTCTGTAAGCACACTTCATACCATGCTTTTGCAATTTCCCAAGTTGAAGGAAAGAGGGGAAGTGATCGATTGATACTGCAAAGCTGGTTTTCCCTACTCTGGGTTTTCTAGTTTAAAATTCCTTCTATGTGTTGGTTTCCATTTCCTTTCTGCTGTTTTGTTCACTCTTTCATTCCAACAAGTGCACACATTAATTCTAGCACAACACTGCATCCAATCTGCTGCATTTGAAGTACAATTCAAGTAGGAACAGTAGTACAGTCTGCATTTAATTTCTAATAGGTAAGAACCTGAAAAATTACAGATAAAAATTCCTCTTTGGACTTCTGATTGGATGTTGCAACATGTATTTTTTAGTCCCATTGATCTAATTTGGTCATTCATGGACATAAATATAATTTCTTTCTTAATCATGGTATGGAAAAATTTACAAGTGCATGTCATGAATATTTTCTTTCTAACTATACGTTTCCAAAGTTTTGTTCTTTTTATTTTTAATCATCTGGGTAAGGGAAAAACCGTTCTCAAATATGAAATTGTATGAATAAATGAGAAGAAAGATGATGTCTGTGTGTTTTGTTTGCGGTTTCGACTTAGTGTTGATGAATAAACTTGAGATTTAAGCATTGCCACCTCAACCTGTATATAATGATTTGATTGTCAACCCTTCATATGCTTGTGGCAGAGTTCTTTGTTTCTCATGGTTGGGAAAAATTTACAAGTGCATGGCATGAATATTTTCTTTCCAACTATATGTTTCCAAAGTTTTCTTGTTTTAAATTATTAATCTTCTTGATACATGAAAAATGGTTCTAAAATGTGAAATTGTACATAATAATGAAAAAAAGATGATGTCTGTGGGTTTTGTTTGTGGTTTAGAGTTGATGTATAAAGTTCAGATTCAAGCATTGACACCCCAACCTTGTACATAATGATTTGATTGTCAACCTTTCATATGCTTGTGTCAGAGCCCTTATAATCTAGTACATTTTTAACGCGTTTTTTTCCTTTGAGGCATTCCATCAAAATAAATGAGTTGCCAGAATATTAGTTTTTGGAGCATCAAGTATTTGTTTTACTGGACAGCTTGTGAATTTGTTCTATATCATTTAGATGCAAGAGATTGCATCTTGAGAGATTTTTTTCATCCATTTTTAAGCAATGATTTTAATTATCTGTTCATTGAATGTATGATAGATGCTTTTCGATGGCTTAGTGCTTTCCTAGTCTTTAACTTGGCATAGCTATTGTACTTGATATTTCATTTTACAGACAATACCTAACGTGGAAAAGTTAGACACTTCTGGACATTCACTCCGGGGACTGCCACAGATGGTAAGGAAAAACTATCTATATGTTTGTTTTGATAGATTTTAATGTTTTGTAATGTTTGACAGTAATACTGGGTTGTATTTGTTGGGCTAGAAACCAGCCCCCGACTGCCTCATGCATTCTTGTATTTTTTTGCTGTACAGGTTATTGAAAGTATAAACAAGTGTGATGTGGATATACGCAGGGAACTGTTCAGTAGTATTCTGGTAATTGTTTTTGTATATACTGTGCTGATTAGCTATCCTCTTTTAAAAGTTGTGACTTTTATTGCATACCATATTTCCAAATAGAAGAGTAATATGACAAGCTTCTCAGAATAATAAGATGCTTGTATTCCCTCTCCCGAGACAAATAGATTTAAGCATTGCTTCATGCATAGTGTTGCATGATTTGCTTTCTTAATTAACTAAATTTTGATCCCTTTAGCAATCACCGTGTATAATTTTTTTTCAACCTCCCACCAAAGTTTTGTGCACAAATATGCTATATGTTAAATTTTATTTCTTAAGTTTTGGTAATATGATTTTATACAGAATGTTATAAATACAAATACAAAGAACTAACTTACCTATCATTATTTATTAGCAAATTAACCTCGGGGGTTTCTTCGTGCTATTGAAATATCTATTTTATTCTGTAATAATAGGTCTGAACTAAATTTACTGGTTCAAGTTCATGTTCGAATTCAGTTCAAATAAAAATTGGAAATAAATCATTATTGAAAAAACAGACTATAAAGTTCGTCAGTAAGCTCAAATAAAAGAACAATATTGTATCCATTTCTGATTTTTAAATAAATAAAAATTATTTCTCGATCAAAAAATCTAACCATAGTCAGATGGGCTCCACCTGAGGCTGGGAAACGGAAGTTAAACTTTGACAGGGCCTCTAGGGGCGATTCAGGCCTGGAAAGAGTTGGGTGTCTAAATTGGGAACAAATAATGAAGCTTAGAAATGGCAAAACACTTGGGGATCATGAAACTATTAATAGAAGAGGATTCTCAGATAATGATTCAAGCCATGAAAAAAAGATCTACACCCAGCTGGAAATTGAATGCATACTAAATATAGCTAGGAAAAATTGTTCACCACTTTAAAGTTGTTCTGTTTGTCCACTGGTGTAGGGAGGCAAACAAGCGCACAAATCTTCTTGACAATGCTGGAGTAGAATAATCCCCGATGACTCTTATCATTCATCACACAGGATCAAGAATATGTTGCGTTGAAGATTCTTGTGGAAAATGACATCTCCCAACCCACCCAATGCCCATCATAAGACCAACACCCTTGATGTTTTTACAATTGATGGTGAGAAAGCATTATTAGTGGTGTCACCATGAAGTATCTTTTGAAAATATTTTCTCAATTAAATTTCATTATCAAAGCTCCTCTATCAATTAATTTCTCATCATCACCCATATCTCCTTTAATTTTCTTTGCATTCGTCTACAATCTTCAATTTCGGCTTTGGCAGTAAGGTGGTGCTCTGTGCTACTTTAGCTATGACGAAGATAATGGGAAATTTCTTCCCGGACATCATTACAAATGCCCATCTGAAAAGGATCTTCTTTGTATGTGACCTGGACTCTCTGCCCTTGATCTACTCTTTTCTTGATCACTCTTATATTGATAATAATAGTATCATGATGAAACATTCTTTGGTGGTAGGTGATATGTCGCACATTTTGGCTTTTCTGTTCGTGTATGAAGATGTTTTTCAATGGATAACAGCCTGATTTAGCTGCTCAGTGTATATTTCTACCAGTGTGAGTGTGGAGGCTCTGCTGAATAAGAAAGGATGTTGGAAACAGCTGATGAAGAGTAAAGGAGAGACAATGGGGTAATAAAATCAATAGCAGCTAATCTGAATTGTCTCACTGAGCATTTTGAACATCTGTTACAAGTCTTTAGATACAGGATCTGCCTATCTTAAGGAAAACCCTTGCGCTAGAATTTAAGATAAAGAAACATCCATGGTTGGGTGTGAAGAAAATAGGCAGGCCCAAGAAGAGCCAGCATAATAGTGGCACTACATGGAGTTTGTATGATAGATGCAACAAGCCAATACATTCAAAGGAAAAATTGATTGAAAAGTATCACTTTGAGGGAGGATCTAGAGCTGGTCCTACGTGTTTTTGAGGTCCAAGAGAAGAACATGAAGCAAGAAGCGGGAATGGAGGTGGTCGGACCAGTTAGATGTAACACACCCTTGCCTTTGAAGGCAGCAGCAGGTACTGGCATCCCCAGTTCTTAACTGCCGAAGAATGCGAGTTGGGTTGGGGGTTCGACCCAGCCCCATGGTATTTAATCATCTAATTTACTGGTTCATCTTTTTTGAAGATTTGGATTATTGTTATAGATTTAGAAACCAGTTTATTATATGGGCTCCAAATTTTTATGAGCAAGTTTCAATATATATATCTTTAGCCTCCATGAGTACGATGTGTAAGTCTGATGAAGAATTAGGAAATGAAATGCTTGTGGGCCTATGTCAATTTGAACTGGATTATTGTATCTAGGTATTTTGCAGTGTTTCATGGGATACATTCCCCCAAAAGTCTGACATTTTTTTGAATGTTGATGTCTCAAAGACTTGGGGACGCTTGGGAACTGTCCCTCCGCCATAGCACCACTGCCCCCACGAGTTAGCAGATGTTCTAGGGACGTTTGCCTGAAGAGTGGATGATTCTGTCATAGAGGGAACCTTTGGAGGACTTCGGGATGCCCCCAAAATTTTGAGAAAACTTGCCCTGGTCCCTCGACAGTCCTAGAAATCTGTGACTATCTCTTGTGCCAAAATCACTAAAAGGAGATTTAAAAAAAAAACTTTTTTGGATGTTTGTGCCCCCAACCATAACTCGAATAGTTTATGGGGCCCCACCCTCATTTTAAACACTCAAAATAACTATAAATGAACCTCACACTCTCACTCCAAATCAGTATCAATGCTTGAAAACATTGAGCAAGGCTGCAAGTGCAAGATTGAGAGCAATGAGAGCAAGTGCAAGAGCGAGAGAAATCAAGGTTGCAAGAGTGAGAGGTTGAGAGCATTAACAAGAGGGAGAGCTTTACCTCTAGGAGTCCAGCAATTCAAGTGATGAGGAGTTTGGCGAGCACTTTGGGGATGCTTTCTGATTGGAGGCATTGACCCATTGGCCAATTGTATTTGAAATTTGGATGTAATCATCATTTTGAGTACAAATTATGATATAAATATTAATATATTGATATTCAGCATTTTATTGTTCAATGCAAGGTGTTTAGTATTTCAAAGTTTCATTTGTTATTCCTTCTACGTTTTTTTTTATAACTTTTTTTTCAAGTACTATGTATATTTGCACCACCGTCTGCAAACCTAGGCCCTTGGTCCCTTGGTCCTCGAGACCCATCCCCACATTCCCCCATCCCCCATTCCAAGACTCCATGAGCTATATATTTTTGTCATGAAAAAATTATTTTTGCATTAATTAATCTCTACGAATAGGCCTTTGTAATTTTTCCAGTTTGTCTTTTTTCATTGTTGAAGTATCACTAATAAAACCTCTTATCAACTGTAATAAAATTGCAGTTTATAATTATTTTTTAAAAACATGTAAAACATCATATTACTACGATAATCATATTTCTAGTATTATCTATTTTCACTTGTTTAAATTTATTATTGATATGTTACGCCAAGTTTCCGGAATGGGGATGGCAAAGGACACATTTCTTGGACGGTTTGTTTGGGAGGCCATTTATTGGGGATGACTATTAAAAAATAAGGGAAGATTTAAACATATAGGAAATTTCAAATATTCATATGATAAAGATGAACATTGATGAGGCATTCATCATATACATTATAGAACCTTAATACATAACATTAGAGCTGAATTGAAATTTCACATAAGAGTCAATGTGCATATATATATAATATTATACAAAAATTACCACGAAATGCGTAAAGGCTACAAGTATATAATTATATTATACAAAGATAACAACGAAATGCCCAAAGGCTACAAGTTTCAACTACAAAATGTCAAAAACCTAGAAAATCTGCTGCTGCCTTTAATCAACATTTGCTAGCATTGCATCAAGATCGGAGTCTGAATTTGAGTCAGAATCATTGAAACTATGAGGGACTGCCTCATCTAGTGGAACCCTAACCAATCCCTCATATGCTTGGTCATCAACTTGTATGGTATCTCCGGGATCAACATCCCAACGTGCTGGAGTGTGACAATACTTAGTAGTCCGTTGATTTTGAAGTCGCAAGGTAGTATGGACGGCCATCAACTTCTCCGCTCATCGAAAGGTAAGCCCATTCTTCTTGTCAAAGTTTGGCAAAAATGAATTTGTTTTTTGTTTTAGTTGTTCATGTGGTTGTTTTAGGTTTAGGGTTGTTGTAAAGGGGTGTGGAGGTCCTAATCCTTTTTTTTTTTGAGTTTTAAAGAAAAGTCTAAACATATCAGGGATGGCTTGCTGTCCTTAGATGTTCTTTGTGATTTTTTTCTTGTCTCAGGAATGTTTCCTTAAAAATGTGAATTCGGGGACATCTGGGGGATGTTTCCTACCCATCCTTGAAATGTTGCCTACAAGGTACGACCCCAAAAAAGTAGGGAATGTTTTCCCTAGGTACACTAGTTAAAATAAAATATGAATAAATATTCTTTGTTTTTATCTTAATTAAGAAAAATATATATTTATGAAAAGCTCATATTTGTATCTTAAGTAGTCGAGAGATATAAATCTAGAGAAGGTTGTAATTTGTTCATGATAAGCTTGGTGCCTATACCTATAAACATATACTAAAAACAAGCACCCGACAAAAACTTGACAACCCAAAATTTTGACATGGACTTGGGACTCGGCAAATTAGAAAAATACATAAATTCATAAAATAAAATTATAAACTTATATAACATGCATAATGCTCTTACAAAGCATAAGAAATAAATTTAGAGAATGAACAAAAAAGAACGTTGTTGAACAATCCTCCAAACCTATAGAAGGGAAAACAATTGAAAAAAAGTTAATTTTTTATTTTTATCTTTTGATTTTTTTTTGCTAATTGGCGAGTTCAAGGCATGGAATTGAGAATTTTTAAATGTTAGACTCATCAAGTTCTCTCGCCGGTTGTTGGTGAGTTAATAGACAAGCCTTTTGACTTGGAGTTCTGTGAGCTTCAGTTTTATGCCTATAAATATAAATAAATAGGCTTAAAACTATATGGTATAGTAATATATAAGAAATTTATAGGTTGATAAACTATAAATAGATAATAAACAACATGTGAAAATGAGTAGGAGGATCTAGGTAGGAACTTGTGAAGCTTTAAGCCTTCATCTAACAATAAAACTTTCAGCAACAAAACCCAACAAATGATTATTTTATTCTCCAACATCTAACTCTATCATCATTATAAGAATGCCTATTAAATAGGCTTAACAAGTTATACTTAACAACTTCATTAATGTTTAAACTAATGTAGTTTGGACAATACTCATACGAGCACCAACTTTTTTAATAAAGTGAAAGACTTGGTTGCACAAATTTAACAAATTAACTTCATAGAACAAGCTTACCACTATAAACACAAACCAGATTAGGATAGAAAATAACTCGAACTACTTCTTAGTGTACCGCTAGTTTGAACACAACTCTAAGACCCTCCCTTAAGCGAAGGTGTAGGGAGAAAAAACATGAAAGTGGGTCCCAACTACTAGGCGTGATAATGTACGCATCTACAAACATGGAAAAAGAAAGGACTCAACCAAAATCTCCCACAAGTACAACTTCCTTCACCCATAGCAACGCTCGTAATTGAAGGTAACGAGGAGAAGCCCAGGGCTTCGTGAAGATGTCCGCAGCCCGATCAGCTGTAGGAACAAACTCTAATCAAACAACTCCATCCTGGACCAGTTGCCGAATGAAGTGCATGTGCATTTGTATATGCTTGGTGCGTTGATGCTCAAGCAGGTTGTGTGCAATCTCAATATCACTTTGGTTATCACACTAGATCAATGCGGGAGCTTATTGTAGAAATCTAATCTCACCAAGTAACTTTCAAAGCCAGAGAGCCTCTTGTTCAACCTTAACAATACCTTTGTGATCTGCCTCAGTCGATGACAATGCAATTGTAGTCTATTTCTTGCATGCCCATGCAATAGGACCAAAGCCATGGTGAAAGAAAGATCCAAAAGTAGATCGGCGGGTATCAACACATCCACCCCAATTTGAGTGTATCAATCCCTCAATGTTAGAAGATCCCCGTGGTATGTATTGAATGCCAAAATTCAATGTGCTTCAAATATAGTGTAAAATGGGCTTGGCTGCTAGCCAATGACTCTCATGGGGCTTGTGAGACAACTCCAGACCAGGTTTACAGTAAAGTAATATCAGGGTATGTGTCAGATATAAAAGATTGCCTACCAATTGCCTATACAAAGTGACATCTACCAACTTAGTTTTGCAATCAATAGTCAACTCAATACTTGACTAAAAAGGTGTGGGAGAAATTTTGCAACCAAGGATGCTAAAACAATGAAGAAGATATGCGAAATACTTTTGATGTCCAATAGAAATACCTTTAGGAGATTGATGAATCCGGAGGCCTAGAAAATAGTGTAGAAGTCCCATGTTTACCATGTCAAATCTTTCCATCAACTTGTGCTTCATGTCCTAAATCAAGGAGTTTGAGCTACCTGTGAGGATGAGGCTATCAACATACAACACCAATATCAAAATATCCTCACCTTGCTTTAATATGTAAACATTGTGATCAGATTTACAACGATAGTTACTAAAACTCAGCAGAAAGCTATCCATCAGTAATGTCCTTTTCGGGCTCAGATTGGAGGAATTCGAATTTTCCCCAAATTCCTAATGGAACATAGCTGAAAATGATGCCAACCACATTTAGAAAACCTGAAAATTATGACAACAAACTGATTTTATGCAAAAATTAGGGTAACAACCTGTTTTAGGTCCACAAAACCCTAAGCGACCTAGGTAGAATTCAGATTTTAGCCTTTTCCACACACATCTTCAAAAATACATCAACAACACGAAACACTTGATGAATTAATGCAAAATAAATGCTTTAACAATAAATTATAGACTGTTAGAATTAATTATTGCTCAAAAACATAAATATTAGCTATCCAATAAAATTAGAATCAAAATTTTCCGACCATGAAAACCCATTGAAAAGTGATCCCAAAATCTTCAAATGAGTAGATCAAGCTGGAAATGTATGTGGCAGCCCCCCAAAAGCGTGCTTTAGCTGAAATGTGTGCCCTAGTATTGATAGAAACCCTTGTCATTATGAAATTCTAAATTTTGAAGCTCCAGTGTGACTCCCAGATGAAGTCACCAATGCAACAAATGAGGGTTTCGAACCCCAATAGGATCCAATGAGGGTTTTCATCCTCAAAGGGTGAAAATGAGAAGTATATAATTCACAAGATGACGATTATAATTTCTAAAAGAGAAGTATATAATTCACAAGATGACGATTATAATTTCTAAAAGAGAAGTATATAATTCACAAGATGATGATTATAATGAGCCACAACATTTGCTTTTATAGCCTTTCCTTTCCTTTCTTTGCTAGGTAGCCGGTACGGGGGTACGGTGTGAGTACGGGGGTACGGTATGTTGGTATGACAATTTTTTTGGGGGCCCGGGTACGGCACTTGGGTACGGCAGTACAATATACATATAAAATATTAAAAATATAGCCAAATAAGCAAAAATTCAGCCTTATACATGAATAGAGCAAACAAATTACTAATTAAGTGAAATAGCTAAATAATGTATTAATAATTCAATGCATTTTGTCATGATATTCATTGATTGAACTTCGAACAAGTACATTGTTCAAACACCAAATGTTACAATGTCCAATTATTAACATAAATAATAACAAATCACATAATTGGACTGGAATTCTGGCTATTACTAGCTCCCTTCAAATTTGGCAGTTCAGATTCCTTTGGGGTTTCTCTTATTATTCCTGCATTAGTCTTACTCGCTAGTGGAGATGCTGCCACTGTGTTTTTTGATCCTACATTACCCAAATGCATCTCAATTGTTGCAGTTTCAGCCATTGTTTTAGGTACTTCTGTGAAGTTTTACCACAATGGAATCATTTACGTAATCGCATCTATTGACCTTTATTGACCCCCAAAAAATAGTTTTTTTTTACAAAAAAGTTAAAAATAAAAAACAAAAAAATAATTTTTTTGTTTTGTTTTTATTGGTGGGTACGCCCTGGGTACGGCTGGGTATGCCCTGGGTACGGCCAGCAGTACTCGAGTACGTCTGGGTACTTCCTGAGAAGTACCTAGATGTACCCGGGTATTGCTGGCTGTACCCATGACGTACCGTACCCGTACCACGTACTGGGTATGTACCGTACATGTACCCATGCCTTGCAAGGCACATACCGGCTAGCTAGTTTCTTTGTGGAGTGCTCCATGTAGGCCTCTTTAATTTCTTTTTTAACAATTTCTTCTCTCTTAGGGAGGGTCAACCTCTCCCTTTTAGCTGACTAAAGATAATGAAAATAGGCTAAGGGTCTTTTTCTACTTTAGTATTTAAAAACATCTTTTATTTTAATAATAATATTATTAAGTTGTCTCAAAATGAAGAATTGGCCGGGCCCAACTTAAAATATTATTAATTATTTTTTAATTTAGAAAAGGGAACGTAACAGTCCTCCCTCCCCAAATTTTCTTTCCCTCAAGCAAATGCAAGCTCTCATACCCAAGTGTCAATGTGCCACAGTGAAAAAACATAATGTAGTAATCCCCTAATCTAGCTCCCGTGCCTATCAAGTGAGAGAACTTCTACAAAACCAAACTTACGTAATTGCTGCCCCTATCGTCATCGAAGTCCCTTGGCAGCGCATGAAGTTTTATGGCTGCCTTGAAGAAAAAATCAGTTGTCCCAATTTGGTCCTAAAAAACAGTAGTAACAATTTCTTCCCTTGTACACTCAGCTGTACTAAATACTTTCCAGGGAATTGCAAGTTCAAACAAAGGGAAAAAATTGAAAACTGCTCAACAACTTGACCAACAAAAGCCATTCCCAATGGGGAATTTTCACCTTCTATTTCACCCTTGTCAACTATGGTGGAAGAACACCCTCTAATCATATGCATGATTGCAGCTGAAAATTTCAGCTGCCAAAAATGATGTCAGCAATGCTATTGAGTACCAATGGGCTCATAGCAGTCATAAGGATGCTTCTTCTAACACTTGAGAGTAACCAAATATCATACCTTATTTTTTTTTGTGTTTTGTTAGAGCCGTTTTGTAAAAATAACCAAATTATGAGTCATCAGAACTTGCTTTTGCTGTGCTGCTCAGATTTTCAAGTGGGTTGCCCTTTAAAACTCACCATTCACCAATCTCCAATGGTGCTCTACTCTCCAAGATGAACTAGGAAGCATTGTGCAAAGCTTTCGTAATGTGTACCACACAAGAAAGTCACCTTGCTGTAGTGAACTCTTTTTTGCTGTTCAAAAATGATGATTTATGGCTGCCAATAAGGAATTTTAGGCTGCATTCTCGCTGCTACCCTCTGCCTCTTCAATGTCTCCAATCTTTACCGCTTCAACCCAAGTATGGAAGAGGCTTCATCTCCTTGTAGAGGGCGATCACATGCTACCATAAATTTGACATTCTTCATGATGTCGAAATAGTTCTACTACAACTGCAATGTTATTTGCTCCTAGTCATTTGTATGGGCAAAGACTTGAAACTCAGCTGCTCTTCCTTCATCACACGTGTACCTACACATGGAACAATCTTTTTATAGAAAACAAGAGTTCTCTTAACAAAAGCACAGGCTTCTTCATTTCGTGCATTGTAGATATGATGTCAACCTCCTTCTTGCCTGCAAACTTCTCACAAATTTCATACTAGTGATGGCTGTCTAAAAACTCAGTCATGCTGCCCCAAACACAGCTGTAATCATGCATTTTTCACTCAAAAATTAGAATGAAAGTAGATGGAAAACCTCCTATGATAATTGTAAGCATGTTGCTGTTATTAGCACCCTTCACTCAAATGGCTGGAAATTCTTCTACAACTGTTAACAACGGAAAGGGGCCAGAAATTGCATGGACATTAAGTAAAAAACAAGTACAGCTGCTGTCATACCGAATATCCCTCATGAAATCTTGCAAAAACAACATAGTGGGGGTTGGAAACTCTTTGTTCATGACTAAAAATACCTCAAAAGTCTGGAAACTATCCCCTCTCATGGCTGTACTTTTTTGTATGACAACAAATAAGATTATAGACAAGTTGGAAATGTCTATGACATCAGTACAAAATCTTATGACAACATCCTCAGAAATCTGAAAATCAACATGTTTACAACTCACAACCATACCTTCCATGTCTGGCTGGGTGACGATGCTTTGGGTAGCAAGATAACATCCATCTTGCTCATCTTCATACACAACAATCACTAACTCAACATTTACTTGAGCATGCCTGTCACTTGGGAACTAAAAACCCTTATGTCTTGATTGTTGTTTTGAAAATAAAACTGTAGATTTTACATCATCATGTGTTGCCCATACATACCTTACCTTCTTTCATAAGTTCTCCCCTTCTTCTTGGCTGTAGCAACTCTGATTATCTTGATATCCTTGACTTGGAGTATAGAACTTGGCTTCAAGAAACACACTAAGAGTAAATCCTTAACAATTTTGTTAGAATACATAACAAGTTCAAAACAATCCTTCATAAAATTTCTTTCTAACCATATGCATGGAGTAGCAATACTGAATTCAACAAGGACTTCCTCTTTCGTATAAAAGGATTAACCGGAACCCAAAATTTTATGTTCACATAATCTTGAACTTGTAAGAAAAGATCTATGTGCCCTATGTTACTCAATGAGTTCTTCACATTATCACCAATTATATTATGACACATCAAACATAACATATGACCATTCTTTTCAACAAGCTGCCCATACTAGCACAAGTATGGAAACGACATAGGAGGGGATAAAATATGATTATTTCTATCATACCTTGGGCTGCCAACAAGGAGCTCACCCTTATTTTGTTGGCACTTGTCTGGAACATCTTCAAAACTCTCTCCAAGGTTATAAACTCCCTCAGTTTGCCCCTCATTGACCCCTGTTTTGGAAATTTCAGCAAATTGAAAGTAATTATGAAGAATCAGAAGTGCCCTTCCTTCATGGACATACCCTTCCATAATGTCATCCTCATATACTTCATGCAAATCTGGTTTTTCTTCGCCATTTTTCTGCAACATGCCATTAGTAGAAATCAATGAATCGTCATTAAATATCAAAGGATTTTTATCATCAAACTCGTGCTTTGAGACTTCATCAAACCCTCGGCCCTCCATATTGCTGTTCTGAAAAATCAGTCAAGGGCTCATCCTTAGGGAAAATGATAAGTACTTCTACCTTTTTCTTTGGAAATACTGCTACATCGAAAAACCCTTTTTGGTTCTTCATCTAGCAACCCCTCTACATGTCCTTCAACATGGTCTTCTTGGGACTCCACCTCAAAGCCCTCTTGCAGATCTGGTTTTTCTTTCTCTTGTCGTGTAGCTCGTGACCTAGGCTTGGGCCTTGATCTTCCCTTGCTTACTCTCATAAACTTAGAAAATGACATGGCATATGAATCTTTTCCAGAAGAGCTCTGTACTATGTAGCAATGTTGTCCATTTTGGATGGCTGAGTATTATTGACCTTCTTTGAAGAGCTCATTCCACGATTTGGATCTTGAATGTTATGGACCAGTTGGGTCATTTTGTTGTCCAACCCTTTTTGCCCTAGGGCAGGCCTTTCAAATCTAGCATCACCAAAAATTCTATCTTCCATTTTATCTTTTTGCATGAAAACCCTCGGGATGAGAAGATCGAAGCTCTGATACCATGGTAATGTCCCTTTCGGTTTCAAATTGGAGGAATTTGGATTTTTCCCAAAACCCTAATGGAACATTGCTGAAAATAATGCAAACCACATGTAGTAAACCTGATTTTTATGACAACAAACTGATTTTATGCAAAAAAAGGGCAACGCCCTGTTTTAGGTCCACAAAACCCTATGCGACCTAGGTAGAATTTAGATTTTATCCTTTTCCACACATAAATCTTCAAAAATACATCAACAACATGAACCACTTGGTGAATTCATGCAAAATAAATGCTTCAACAATAAATTACAAACTGCTGGAATTAATTACTGCTCAAAATTAGCTGAAACTTCAAAATTCCATATCGTCATTAATATTTGGAGATAAAATACAAATGATAGCTCAAAATGAACACAAAATATCAGCTATCTAATAAAATTAGAATAAGATTTTCCAACCATGACCCACCCACTAAAAAGTAATCCCAAAATCTCAAAATGAGTAGATCAAGCTAGAAATGAATGTGGTAGCCCCCCCAAAGTGTGCCCTAGCTGAACTGTGTGCCTTAGCATTGATAGAAACCCTTGTCGTTTTGAAATTCTGAATTTTGAAGCTCCAATGTGACTCTTGGATGAAGTCACCAATGCAAGAAATGAGGGTTTCCATCCTCAAGTGTTGTGACTATTGAGGATTTTTGCTCCCAATAGGATCCAATGAGGGTTTTCGTCCTTGAAGGGTGAAAATGAGAGGTTAATGCTTCAATTTCCAAAAGAGAAGTATATAATTCACAAGATGATGATTACACTGAGCCCCAACATTTGCTTTTATAACCTTTTCTTTCCTTTCTTTGTTGAGCACTGCATGTAGGCCTCTTTATTTCTTTTTTAACAATTGTTTTTTCCTCTTAAAGAGGGATGACCTCTCCCTTTTAGCCTACTAAAAATAAGGAAAATAGGCTAAGGGTTTTTTCTACTTCAGTTTTTAAAAATACCTTTTATTTTAATAATACTATTTTTAAGTTGTCTCAAAAAGAAGAATTAGCCGGGCCCAATTTAATAATTATTATTATTTTTTTAATTTAGAAAAGGGGATGACACCATCTTGTCATACCAAGCTCGAGGAGCTTGTTTGAGCCCATATAGAGAGTGATGGAGTCTGCATACCACAAAAGAGTCCTGCACAAAGCCTTGAGGCTGTTCTTTATAGATATCCTATTGGAGATCACCATGCAGGAAGGCACTCTTCATGTCCATCTAATAGATTGGCCATCAATGTGATGCAACGAGGGAGAGAACAAGGTGAATAGGATCCATCTTTGCAACTAAAGAAAAAGTCTGAGAGTAATCCACCCCTTTAACTTTTGAGAACCCCTTAGTTACAAGACAAGCCTTGTGGTTATCCATAGAACCTTTGGCTGCATATTTGGTCTTATAGACCCCTTCACAATGTACAAGTTTCTTCTGTTAGGAAGAGGTACTAAATCCTACATGTTATTCTTCACGAGTAGAATACTCATCTTGCATAGCAGCTTCCCACTCAGGTTTACCTATCGCCTCAAAAAGCAATACTGGATCAATAAAAATTGCTTGGCTTATAAGAGAAGTAAGAAAAGTCTTATACCGAATGTAACAAGGATCAAAAGGATCACCGACCAAAGAACTAGTTGCTTGCAAAGTAAATTTTTCCCATTTGGGCAAGTTCGATGCAGGGGGAGTGGAGCAAGATCATCAGGTGTGTCGTTAGGAAAATTAGGAAGTGTACCCTCCCTATTAGGAGGAGGTGAAGACAATGTTAGAGAAGGATTAGAAGTTGGCTCAAAAGAAATGAGATTCTCATCAACCTAAACATCTCGTCGAAACATGACATTGTGTGTGATGGGATCAAGAAAAAGGTATGCCTTCATATCTTTGTAATGACCTACAAATATGAGTTCTCGACTCTTCTTCTCCATAGATTTGTGCTTATCATTAGGAATAAACAAAACACCTTACTTCCAAAGACGTGAAATCTAGAAATATCTAGTTTCTTACCTAACTTGGCATCTTTAGAAGTCTTGTCTCGCATTGCCTTGTAGGGAATGCGGTTTTGAATGTAATTTACACAATTTATTGCATCAACCCATAACTTACGTGTCAAGTCCTTGATTGTATCATGCAATTCACCATCTCCTTGAGAGTTGTTTTTGTTCAACTTCATTCTGTTGAGGGGTGTATGGTATTATGTTTTGATACAAAATACCATGGTTAGTACAAAAATCCGGAAAACATTACTTATTTACTCGCCCTCGTTGTTTGTGCGAAGCTTTTTTTGGTGAAAGTCCTTATTGCTTCTTAACAAAATCCTTGAAGACCTTGAATTTCTCAAACACTTCACTTTTATATTGCAAAAATACACCCAAGTCCTTTGAGTGAAATCATCATTGCAAGTTAGTACATATTTTGCACCAGAAAATGATCTAGTGGGAAAAGTCATCAAATCACTATGTACTAACTCAATTGGAGCGTCAACTCTCGAAGCTTGTCTCTTGGGAAAGGGATCATGTTGTTTTCCAAGCACGCATCCTTAGAAAACTCCGTCACTATTGGAGACCTTAGGAAGTCCTTTTCACCATTTTCTGTGAGCTTAGCTGCTGTAGATACCTGTAATTCAAGTGACCAAAGTGTTCATGCCCTAGTTTTCTCATTGTGTCAGCGTGAGCAACAAGTGAAGACCCTGCAGAGGTATCAAACTTATCAAATATGTTAAGGCATGAACAATGGTCGAGAACACCTGTAGCTACAACATCTTGTGGATCAGATAATTCTTTAATACTCTGTGGAGTGAACTGTACAGCTTTCCCAAAACCAGAACTACAAATCTGATAAATCGAAAACAAATTAGATGAATATTTAGGTACCAAGAGTACATTGATTCACACATTCTGCATTTCCACCAAATCAGAACCAAAAACATCATCTTTTGAACAGTTGCCCATGATTATCTGACAAGTGCTGTGGCCAGAACTCAACAAACTACGTGAGTTAAATGATGAGAAGCACCAAAATAAAAAATCCATCTATCTGACATAGAAGAACAAGCCCTACTAGAAAGAGCTTTTAGTTTCCTTGTAATTGTGGAGGAGGGAACATCAATTTTATGCTGCTTCAGATTTACTTCCAATTCTATTCGCTCATAACATCTATAGTCAAGATGATTAGTTTTGCTACAATATGGACAAGGATCATAAACCTTTTTTTATTTGAAAAGCTTTTGAGATTTTCCAGAATTTGAAGGTTTAGAGTTCTTTGTGATGGCTGTAAAAGGTTTGTTTGACTTTGTTGGAGGAGGTCTTGATTTTGGTCGTGGCTTCCATTTTCCTTTAGAAGAATATGCCACTAGTGCATGACTTGAGCTAGGTAAAACATCCAAAGCTTGCAATTTAGTTTATTCATGAGTAAACCTTTCACATAATAGCTCAAAAGGAGGCTTTTTGAAATTCTCTTCTAAAGCATCCATTGTGGAGTAAAATGTGGATGTAAACACACTATAAGGGCCTTTCAATTTAGATAGAATCAAAATTGTACATTCATCATCCTTATTTTCTCTACCACTAGCTTTTAGTTGTGATCTAGTGACTTGAATTTTAGTGAAAATTCGTCAATAGACGGAAAATTAGAGGGCAAAGAGGCATTCAAATTTGTATCTAACCGAAGTTTCCAGAATTCATTTACTTAACCAAAGATATTTTCAAAGATTTTCCATACCTCTTTTGGAGTTTTGGTTTCCTCTATGTGAAACTACAAACTCTCAAACATATTCAGACCAATCAATCTGAGCACTTCGTTTTGTTTGCACACGTAGGCATACTTATCCTTCTCTGAGGCGAACGCAAGAACATTTTCTTGAAACACTCTCCATAGGCATCTGGATTGGAGCAACTGTCGCATCTTCGGTTTCTAGGCGTGATAGTAAGACAAGTTTAGGGTTCAAACAATGTGATATCCATTGCGGATGAGGAAGCCGTAGAAGTTGTGGAGAAGGTCCTGGACATCACAGTCAACAAAAAAAACCTTAATAATAGGTATCTTCTTCAAAAAAATTACCCCTTTTGATAAGATAACTATTTTTGAAAAAAATACCCTCTAAATTTTTTCTTAAGGGATAGTTTTCCTCCAATAATTTTTTCTTTCCTCTAAAAAAATTGCTTCTTGAGAAAAAATGGCCTTACAAAATTTGTTTCTTCAAAAAAAGCTTTCTAAAAACACTTTACAATTGGTCCTTGGTGGTTTTGAATCTTTGACCTATTTGAATGCAAGTTCTAGAAAAAATAATGTTAGCCAATTGTTCTGCTGAGTGCCTTAGCCATTAATAGGCATTAATGTCTTTTTAAATTTTAAACGTAAGGTATTATCAAAAGAATAACCAAAGGAAGTGTTCCCAAAGGCCAAAATTCAAATTCGGTGTTGTGGACAGGCATTTCTCTGCTGCTTTGGAATGTTTGGAAAGAAAGAAATCACAGAATTTTTCAACAGGCCAGCAGGGAAGTATCCATCACGTGGCAGACAATCAAGATTAATATAGCAGAAAGCATTAAACATAAAATTTCTTTCCCTTCTACTCTTTCACTGGTATAGGAAAACATATGCACAAAGCTTTCTATACAGCCCGAAAATGCAATTCTGCCAACCTTTAAAATCAAAAAGAAAGTTGATAGAAGAAGTCAGTGGAAGCCTCCTCCCATGGGATATGTAAAAGTGAATACAAACGGAGCCTCAAGAGGTAACTCAGGACGAGCAGCTATAGGTGGTGTGGGCAGATTAAACAATGGAGGGATAGCCTTCTTTTATGCAGAAAACTTGGGCCACACTACTAATAATCAAGCAGAGCTCAGGGCGGTGCTAAAAGGAATGAAGGAAGCTCTGAAGTGTGGATGGACCAGAGTGTATATTAAGCTAGATTCTGAAGTCACAATTAAGTTGTTATTAGGCTGTGATTAGCGTCGAAGTTCTAACTGGAGACTAACAAGAGACGTTTGGCAAATTAAATGGCTGCATGATCATTTCCAAGAAGTACTCTTTTGTTACACCTATAGACAGGACAATAAAGCTGCAGATGCTTTGGTGAATTGGGCCCTGGATAATCATGATATTGTCTGCTATGGTCCTCCACCCCTATGGTGGCCCACTAAGATACAGGAGGATATGAGAATTGTTTTACAATTAGACTCTTTTCTATGAATAGTTATAGACTGTATTTAATGCATAGCGCTCAGGCATGGACTAATAGTTTTAATTCCTGGCATAATAGAATATGTAATCTCTTCTTTGTCTAATAAAAAGTCCCTATGTTTTAAAAAAATAAAATAAAACAAGGCTTATTTAGCCTTGAACCCATGATCTACCTTAAACTTGCGCCTCTCCAAAGTTGTCAGCCAACTACTCAACAATGTTAGACTATAATACACATCTCAAAAACTATATTCATCTTCTTACCACAGGTAATCCGCAGGCACAAAAAGACAGCTCAGCTGCTTGTCTGGCTTGACGAGTAGATCCCAAGATTCCATGTGGCAACATTTCAAAAAACATGCAAGATATAGGGTTGTTTTGTTTTATATATCTTTATCTCTGCCGCCGCCTTATCATTTGCAGGGACAGATCAGAGGATCAGATTTGGTTGCTGCTTGAGAAGTAGAAGCTCGCCGAGGTATGTTGAAGAGCACGCTGGGCTGAATGGGCCAAGCCAACTTGCCAAGGTTTGGTTGAGGATGCCTATGCTACAACAAAGCCATTCAAACTTTAATGCTTTGGCTGTGGGCTGTGAGTATACACAATCTCAGCTGATCCAAGTCTCAAACGCTGTCAAAGAACTATAAAAACGATGCTAATTCCAATATCATCCATGCCAATATGGATACCTGAACGATACAGCCTGGTCAGAGATGCACAAAATTGGAGGTGTTTTCTACAACCCGGGTAGATTTTTAAGTCTAATTGGGCTTCTTCTCGTTGTCCGTGTCTCTGAAACTAAAGTGAAAATGAGTAGGAAGATCTAGGCATGAACCTGTGAAGGTGTAAGCCTTCAATCTGACAAGAAAACTTCTAGCAAACTCACAAACACAACACCCAGGAAATGATTATTTTATCCTCCAACATCCGACTCTATCATTAGTACAAGAATGCCTATTAAATAGGCTTAACAAGTTGTTATAATTAACAACTTCATTAATGTCTAAACTAATGTAGTTCGAATAATACTCATATGGGAACCAAGTTCGTTTAATAAAGTGACAAACTTGGTTGTACAAATTTAACAAATTAACTCTCTAGAACAAGCTTACCAGTGTGAACACAAATTAGATGAGGATAGAAAATAACTTGAACTACTTCCAAATTTACCACTAGTGTGGACATGACTCTAACACAACATCTATAAATAAAAATACTCTAAAAGTAAAAAGTATGATTATTATTTATATAAACAGAGACCATATAGTATGATTATTATTTAATAAAAATTTGCTACAACTACAAGTGGTTGAGGAATCCATAATCAATCAAAAACATGCTGAGGAATATCAATATCAATAATTTGTCCCATTCATTGCCAAAGTTCAGAGGGTTGATCAGCTGGAGGCTTTTCACCCCATTTCTCTCTAAGATGTGATTTATAGGAATATTTCTGAAATGATTGGAGAAAGATTACAACTGTTACTAGGTAAAATGATTTCAAGCACTCAATCAGCTTTTGTGAAGGAAAGATAAACCACAGAATATTATAACAGTCCAAGAGATTGTACACTCTCTTCATTTGTAAAAGCACCAATGGTGCTCATCGAGCTAGATATGGCAAATGATTTCGATCAATGCAACTAGAAGTTCCTTATAAAAGCTATGCAGGTCTTTTGGATAACAAAACCTATCACTGAATGGTTTCCAATCGTACCTCTCCAACAAACTTCTCTATCTCTATCAATGGCCTTGATGGAAAAAAAAATTAATACAAGGGGATTGGCACAGGGAGACCTGTTATTTTTGCATTTGTCTATAATCGTGAGTGAGGGGCTGAACTGACTGTTGGCTCAAGCAGAGGCTTGGTGACAGGTACATGGGTTATTCATGATTCCTACAAGGCACAGATATGTCTTTTTTATTTTGTAGATGTTTATAGATGACAATGAAATTACATTATTAGAAACTAGGCAGAGAATTGACAGTCATTAACATACTATGACGGAGATATTGCTGTGATGCCAGGAAATGCTTGGGGGGAGCCCGTTTCCCCGGAGAAACGTTTCGGGAAAAAAGAAATGGGGGAGAGAAACGACAAAAACGTTTCCAGAAACGCCTGTACCGTTTCCGGAAACGGGCACAGGCACAGGCGTTTCCGGAAACGGGTACACAGGCGTTTTTGAAACGTTTTTGCCGTTTCCTGCGATTTTTACTTTTTAAAAACGACTTTGCTTTTTAAAAAATGAAAAAAACTTTGCATTAAATGAACCCTAACCCTAATACAACTACCTAGACTTCCTAAACACACTTCCTAAAAGCTATATAATGACCTCTTGGGTCCATTCTAAATCACACTCTCATTTTTCTCTTGCTAAATACAGTTTTCACTAAACTAGCACTTTGCATTGTGATGAGCAAAGAGACATTAAGGAGCACTTGAAGGAAGAGTTTAGGACGTGTTGCTAAGAGCTAAAAGCTTCAAGGAGGAATTTCAAATTAGATTTGGAAGGTGGGATTGACCTTTAAGGAGGAAAAAACCAGGTATTTTTCAAGTTTTTTTTTGTTAAAGAAAATGTTAATGTGATCAATGATCATGAATGATGTGTGCATTATGCACACATCATTCGTGATCATTGATCATAATGTCAATATGTAGGTTTAACTTAGTAATTTTAAAACTCTATGCTTAAAAAAAAATGTAACATTTTCTTTGCATTTTTAAAATAAAAAGCATATATTCTTTTTTTAAATTATAAATATCATCCGAACTCTGTGTATGCTCTCACCTCGCACCTATACGGTGACCTTGGTGATCAAAAGCAGAATAGGATGTGTAGGGTTTTTAAATTTAATTCTTTTTTGTTTTTTTTTAAAAGTTTATTTTTTTTTTTAAATTAAAAAAATCCGAACCTCTTTGTATGCTCTCACCTTGCGCCTATACGGTGATCTTGGTGATCAAAAGCAGAATAGGATGTGTAGGGGTTTTTAAATTTAATTCTTTTTGTTTTTTAAAATAAATTTATTTTGTTTTTTTAAATTAAAAAATCTGAACTCTGTGTATGCTCTCACCTTGCACGCCTATACGGTGACCTTGGTGATCAAAAGCAGAATAGGATATGTAGGGTGTGGTTCTATTTAATAATTTATTGTTATCTAAGTTTATGTTTTTATTTTTCAGTGCACGTTTGATTCAATGGCATCCAATTCAGCTTCAGTGGGAGGGCATGGGGAAGGGGAAGAAAGCCAAAGTGGGGGTGTGGATCCTAGAGCTCCTCTTTGGAGACATGTGCAAGTTGTGGAGAACCTTGCTGGCGGTGGCTCTCGAGTTTGGGTATGCAATCATTGCCAAATACAATTTAAATCCTCTTATACCCGACTCAAAGCTCATTTAATGGGGAAATCAGGAACGGGGATTAGAAAATGTGGCAAGGTTGAACCGAAACATATATTGGCATATCTGAAAGAGCAAGAGGAGGATGATATGGAAGCTTCAAGAGCTAGATTTAAAACTGCTCCTTTGCAAAATAGGGGTTCACAAAAAACCACCCAACCCATCAAACCATCCTTTTATCCAAGTTGCAATTGAAACTCCAACAGAGGGAGAGTGTTTGTCACGAAAGAGAATTTCCAAAGGCCCATTAGAGCAAGCATTTGCAAATGAGAAAAGGGATGTTGCTGATGAGTTGGTTGCTCGATGCATTTATGCATGTGGGCTGCCCTTCAATGTGTTGCGCTCACCTTATTGGCAACAAATGGTGAGAGGTATTAATGATGCACCGAAAGGGTATAAAAACCCTAATTATGAGAAGGCGAGAACCACATTGTTGGTGAAAAGAACTGGCCCATGTACATACTTATTTGTAGCCAATTAGGGATTCATGGAAGGACTCAGGGGTATCTATCATTTCAGATGGATGGAAAGATGGCCAGAAATAGACTCCTAATCAACATTGTTGTAGTGTGCCCTAAAGGGGCAATGTTCTTAAGGGCTGTTGATTGTGAGGGTGAAGTGAAAGATGCTCAATTTATTGCTAATATTTTGATTGAGGCTATTGAGTCAGTGGGCCCTGCAAGCATTGTTCCAAGTCATCACAGACAATGCCAAAAATTGTAGAGTAGCAGGGATGATTGGTGAGGGGAGATATGAGCACATTTTTTGGACACCTTGTGCAGTACACTCCTTGAATTTGATGTTGCAGAAAATTGGCAAATATACCATGGATTAAGGAAGTTTATACAGAGGCAAATGAGATCCAAATATTTGTCACAAATCATCATCCAGGCTATCTTTAGGAGGTTCTCGACATTGGAGTTGCTGAAGGTAACCAAACAATTTTTCTAGTTTCTAATTTTTATTTGTTAACTTTTTATGAGAATATCAAATTATTAATTGAATTCCTTTTTAAATTTAATTTTATATTTTATTAACTTGCTTTAATTTATTTTAATAGGTTGCCTGAGAACAAGATTTTCCTCTCACACGCTCGTTTTGAGACAACTTGTGAAGGTAAAGCAAGCCTTAAGGGCATATGGGTGATTGATGATGTTTGGACCGTGTGGAGGCAATCAAACACAGAAAAGAGACATCAAAGTAAAATAAGTGATACTTGATGATATTTGGATGGCAAAGGTTGCATACTTGCTTAGTTTTACTGAGGCCTATTTTATCTATGATTAGATATACATATACAAATAATGCTTGCATAGGGGAGATCTATGATGGCATTGATTCTATGCTTGAAAAAATTAGAGACATCATACAACAAAAAGAGCAGGATCCTGAAGGAAAAATTCTACAATGAAGTTAAAAACGTGATCATGAGAAGGTGGAATAAAATGACCACCCCATTGCATCTCCTAGCCTTATGCCGTGAATCCCAAATTTTATAGCAGTGAAATACTTACACTACTTGGTAGGCAAAAACCATATGATGACCATGAAATTGCAAGTGGAGCTAAGGCAACATTCTAGAGGCTTTTTCCTAATCCAGATGTAACTAGTGCGGTCCGCTGTGAAATGACGCTCTTTGTCTCTTCATCTAATAGTAGCATGGGTGAAATAGATGCAACACTTGACAGGTACAAGATGCCCCCCATGCATGTGGTGGTGTGCACATGGCCATGATGCCAAGTGGCTGCGACCTGTTGCCATTAAAATCCTTTCACAGGTATCAAATATTAAAATGAAATCAGAAGTTTGTTTATTAATTAAAAATGTATGTTCTTACTTAGTAAATTAATATTATTAGTATTACTAATTGAAAATTTCTAACTTCTTTTTTGTAACAGGCGGCTAGCAATTCTTCAGCAGAGCGGAATTAGAGTACATATTCCTTCATCCACTCAGCGAAACAGAACAAGTTAGCATCCAAGAAGGTTGAGGATTTAGTGTATGTGCATTCCAATTTGTGCATTTTATCACACAAGAGTGAAGCCTATGTTAGAGGTCCCAACAAACTTTGGGATATTGATCCTGAGACTAGCAACTTTGATGCTTCTGTTGCAACTCTTAGCCAACTTTCACTGCTTGGCATTGATGAAGAAGAATCAGGAATTTTTGTAGAAGGGAGAGAGAGTGGAGCTAGTGGGAGTGAAGATGTCGGTGCTAGTGCTGTTCATGGAGATGATTATGAGGAAATCTAGATGATATATTCTAGAATCTAGATTATTATTATGTATATGTGAATCATTGAAATTGTAACCATGTTGAATGATGACTCTTTAGAACTTAGAAGTTCAAATTTCAATGAATTCAAAATATTTTGAGTGCTTTATCAATTATCTCTTATGGTCTACAATTATAAAATGAGTACTATGCATATATATATATATATATATATATATAGTGTACGGACGTTTCCGTCGACGTTTCGTATCCAAGGTTTTTTGAAAATTGCTGTTTCCGCGTTTCCGTTTCCTGGCAACATAGAAATATTAAATTTTCGGCCCATACCGTGTTGAAGGATTTCCATGGTCTGAAAAAATTGCTGCACCATTTGTTGTGAAAATTATACGCCACCAACTGCTTGAAAGCATTAGCACAGGCTCCATTTTTATAAATATTTATTAGGATGCATCTTCCATGCCTTGAAAATATTTTCTTAAAAAATTGTTTATATAAATAATTTTTATTTGATAACCTCACGTCTAGGCCAGGAATTTATCTCTTTGTAAATAAAAATAGAACAGTTGATTTTTTCTGTCGCTGACGTGATTTGTTCTAAATTCTCAGCTTGGGGATATTTTCCAGAAATTTCATTTCATGTGATGTTCTGTCCTCAAATGGGAGACTGAAGACAAGTTTGAAGTACCTATTGGCTTTAGACACTATATCATCGAGTTTATGCAGATTCCTACCAGTTGAGTTCTTATGAGGGTCTTATGGGGGTGTCTCTCAGCAGAGAGGCTGATGGTCGAAATGGGGTCCGGAGGAAGGGTGGGGGCTTCGGAGTGCGAGTTGCGATTACTGTGCGGGTTGCGTGTTGTGGTGCTGCATGTCAGTGGCGCAGCTTGCCGTATTTCTGAGGGTGGGGTGGGAGTGGGTGTATTGGGTGTTCTGTAGAAAATGGGTTAGGGGTAGGGGGGTGAGGATAAGATTGGGTGCTGGGTTGGACAAGATGAAGTCCCGGGGTTTGGTTGTTCGGGAATATTGAAAGCTTGTAGAGTTGTGTTGGGGGGGTGGGGATAGGGAGAAGTTTATGGCGGTATAGGGCAGAGACGCCATTCAACTTCTGCTTACTGGCTTGGCGGCGTTCGGGGCGTGGGTTAGGGTGGGGGGATGTGAATATGATGTTTCGTTCTCATCGGATGTCTTGTCTGTGTAGGAGGTGTGCTGAGGGCATGGGTTATTTGTTTACTATCGGTAGTGGGTTCCATTTTGTGGAAGAATTTTTTATTTGAATCACCTTCCCAACGTCCAAGCTGGCCTAGTTTTTTTTTGTCAGTATGACTCCTTTCCTTGTAAAGAGATAAATTCCTGTTCCTGTGCTTCAAGCCTTCTGTCAAAAACCTCCTCTCTACTATGTGCTTCACGATGAAATATATTGCCGAAAACTTCTTTATTCCAAGTTCCGATCATTGATTCAAGAAAATTAAGTTTACCCATGAATTTATACATTGCAAAACCTGTACACAGAGGGCATTGTGGTCACCATTTCTATAAATTGGCTGCAAACTGTGGATGCTGTGCCCACATATTCTCATATTTGAACTAAGATTCTCAATGTGAAGCTGAATCTGAAATTTGAAGAAGGATGGGCCTGCAATCAGACAACATTGAGTCAGAAATCGTAGCTGCTATGGTACTGAGGGGAGAGACTCAATCAGTAGAGAGTAGAAATCTCTCAAGATTTTCATCCACACAACTTAGATAATTAGCTTCAATCAGATCAACCATATAAAGCTGTCATTAACAGCCTCTGAACCAATTAGATAATGGGCATCAGTCATATCCTGAAAATGCTTTTCTTGGGAGATATTTATGCCCCATTCCACCTGATTTTTCATTGTTAAATTTTAGCATATTGAAATCCCTTCCTAGAATTTTAGGAATACAAAAAATGCGCTTGAATTTCAGATTGTGTAACATAATCATCACTCCCCAAAGGGGACATTGGAGAGGTCAGAAAAGCGTACTCTGGATCACACAAGATTGCAGCCTACTTGCTCTTCCATTTGAATTCTTAATGATCTGAAACCAAATGCCCCAGGGTGATATCCTATCTTTTTGGAAGGATCCTGATCTGGTTTTGTTTCTTGTAGAATGATTAAATCTGCTATGTTGATTGTAATTAGTTTTCCGATGTAGGCATTCTTGTTCACCGCCCCCAAGCCTCTCTCGTATTCCATGAAAATACTTTCATGAAAAGACAGACCTGTATTTGAATGTTAGTTCGGCAGTGTCTTCTTTGCTTGGTGCTCGTATTTCCTTGTAAATTTGCACAAGCTTGCCAACTAATATGGAAGGGGGAAGCCCTCATCCTCTATGTTCTTAATTTTCCTACTTTTCTATTCAGCTTGGAATGGGTATGTTGGCTAGATTTTATGCATAGCTAAAAACCTAGGCAGTCGTGAGATAAATCTCCCTCATTTAACGGTGAGGCTCCTATGTAAGATGTTTCTCAATTTAGTAAGGGTGAATCCTAATAACTATTTTCAGGGAGTTTTACTTTAATTATCACAGCTGGGCAATTTTGCAGCAAGTAAGCAATTATTACGGAATATTTTCAGAAGGGGGAAATAATAGAATTTAGGAAAGAAGAAAGGGAGATATGTTGATTTAACCAATGACTTTCAGAGTTGGTCTCATCCACACAAATTAAATAAACAGATAAAACTCACAACATTCAGCAGTAAGGAAAAAGAATAGCTTCTAACCCAGATCTAAGATAACACAAAATTTATCCAAAACCTTAAATAGAAGTGATGAGCAAAGCACCATAGACACAAAGTTCTCCGGAAATCCACCTTTTATTCAATTCTCCAACTTTCACAGAAATCACACCAAGGGTTTCAACACAAAGTTTGAACAACTCGAGAATGCTCTGCTAAACAAATTCTGAAAAACAAGTTGTGATTATTTTACCCATAGGCTCTTCCTCTATTTATAATGCATAGAGGGTAATTACAAATAGGAGGCTTTCAATGAATTGTCACATGTGGAAGCTATGAAAAGGGGAAGTAGTCGGCAGTATTTTCCTTTACACTTTCTCTTTGCATGACATGCATCTGAAGACTAAATCAAAGTTTTGCATGTCTGCCACCTATTCTTAATTAAAGGACCTTTTCAAATAACTTAAAGTAATGGCTTTGAACCAATTACTTTAGTTTTACAATTTTGTCCGAGAAAATAAGAAAAAAAAGAAAGAGAAGAAGAAAGGTGCAATTCCGGTTGCAACACTTCATAATTGCCCTTTGTTCTGATACTGAATGTATTTGTCAAGCATGTAATTCATTGTCTTTCCATCTGTTTTCCCTGCTACATCCCTAATTGTTCTGGATAAAGGATGGTAGAACTTTGCACACTCTAGAACAAATTGCGGCAACTGGGCTGCAGTCGGAAATGTTGCTGCTTGGATAATTCCACTATTTCTCATAGCCCGCATGAGGGGTGTGCTGCCGAATGCCCTGGATTTGTCAATCAAATCACTGATAGATTTGTGGCCCATGTTTGTATCAATAATCTCTGCAAGCCTGAGTGCTATGCATGGCTTTGTTGGATCAACTTTATCATCACCCTTCAACATATTTGAACCTGCTTTTGCCTTCTTTGCTCCTCCCGTATCTGAATCTTTAGCAATTGTGAGAGTTGGACCTATTTGTGTAGAGGTTGACATGATTCCCCTTGTATTTGACATAAATACTAGTTTAATTCACATAAATATGAGCACTGGTGAATTATTCTTGCAAATAATTCAAACAAACATGAAGTTCATGGCATGAATGTCCAATTTCTTCACCAAAATTTGATTATAAAGCCTGCTGCCCTCTATTTTTAGACTTTGCTTCAATGTCAAGCAAGCTACAAATATTATTTTATTCACCTGTGTACTCACATCAACATGCAGATAACCAAAATAATTAAAAAAAACTCTCCCAACCTGATGCACCAAAACTGGATGCTTCCTGACAATTAAAAATACTTTTTCAATGCTTACAACTTCTTCCTTTGGCGCCAACACTTGCTAAAAATAATAAAAAGAAATTACTTTTTTTGCATGAAATTATGCCAATGTGGGTCGCACTTTTCGGCTAGTATTTGTGTGGAAAACATGAAGGGCAGCGTTAAACTTCAATTTGTAGGGCAACTCTAAGTTTCACACTTTTCACTTAAGTGTTGACGTTAAATTCCAACCTGCCGGGCAGCGCGAAATTTCACACTTTTCACTTAAGTGTTGACGTTAAATTCCAACCTGCCGGGCAGCTCTAAATTTCACACTTTTCACGTAAGTGTTGACGTTAAATTCCAACTTACCGGATAACTCTAAATTTCACACTTTTCACTTAAGTATTGACGTTAAATTCCAAACTGCCGGGCAGCTCCAATTTCCACGACTTGCACTTGAAATTAACTTCCCAAAATTGGCGTGGAAAACCAAGTGGAAGGGCAGCTTTGAAAAATTGCAATTTGCATGACTTGTGCTTTTAAAGTTTCATGAAAATACATAAGTGAAGGCAGCTTGCAAAATTCACGATTGATGCTTATGTTTTGCGTGGAAAGTGCAAAGGGCAGCGTGGAGAATAGAAAGTGCCGGCAGCTTGCACTTTTGTGTTTTGGTCTAAGAAACATTTCTTTCCATATTTGGATTTTCGGTGAAGAAAACACAAGAATAGAATAAAATTTTCCATTTTTGGAAAGGGTTAGGGAAGATGAAGTAGCAAAACTTGCAAGTGCCACAACTTTCACTCCGTGGCTTTGTTTTAGGTGTCGTTTTTTTCCAAAATTGCATATGTTCTCTAGCTCTACGCATTGGTGGTAGTATTTTTCTTATCTTCATAAAATCCATTATTGCATGTTTTTGTGCCAAGCAATCTCTTGCAATCTCCTGAAGGAATCCTGAGATCTGACCAGCTATAGACAAATTAGTTAGCAATTAAAAACACTTGATAGCTTTTCAAAACCCTAGGCTTGGGAAAAGGTTTGGCAGGAAGAATGAATAGGCTACGGGGATTGCCGGACGAAAAACAGAGAAATACAAAAACACAGACAAAGAAATAAAAACAAAACTTGAAAGAAGTTGCGGGCAATTGCTCAAAAAATTTCTCCAATTAGCTGATCTGCAAAAATTCTTTCCCCCGAGTGAATGTTCTATGGTAATAATGATGGGGTGAAGTGCTTTATATAACCTAAATCCTCCAATTTTAGCTCAATCTATTTTTAAAATAACTTTATTTATTTAATATAAAAATTAATAAAACGCTTTTAGTCAAAGCCAGGCGAAGTAATCGAGTGAGCTTCAACATGTGGGTATTTGGCAAATGTGGCTCTTATGACTCTCTGGGGATACCTTAGAGCAATGCAAACAACTGTAGCAAAGAAAAAAACACAAAACACGACACGCTACTTAAAAAGAACGAAAAAATTAAAAGGGGTAGTCCCAAATTTCAGGGTGAAATCTCAGGGACACCAGGTACAAGGTGCCTTTTTGTTGCTGAATTAATCTATCTTTTTTTGTGGCTGCCTTTGCTTTGATGTTAGTTTATTTTGGGTTGAAGATTGTTGTTTGGTTATCAATTGCTTGTAATACCTTGTCATTTTGTGCGAGGGTCACTCTTGCGAACACGATTGCTTGGATTGGATGATTCTGTACTCTTCTGTTCTCCTTCCAGTCCGATGTCTAGAGGGTTGGAATTATCCAAAATTTGGAAGGAGTTTGAATTTGATGGTCATGTTCTTCTCCTTCAATGCTTTCGATTTCTTAGCGTACGTCTTGGCTTGTGCATTTCCATGTTGAGCTTAGAATTGGAACCTATAAATCAACCTCCCTATTATTTGCTTCTACATGATTGGGAAGGTCCATTGATGAGGGTACAAATAGCATGGTAGCAGGGTCAATGAGTTTAACCTGGAGAATGATGAGTGTACAAATAACGTAGTAGCAGGGTCAATGAGTTTAACCTGGAGAAGAAGGGGTTTTTATTTCTGATTAAGTGGACATACCTTTACTAGGTTTCCATGGACGTAACACATATAGCATTTGAAGGGGATGTTCCCATAATCTACTGGGTGTTCCCATTCTATTTCTCCCAAAACTAAGATTTGGGAGAGGTTTCTCCAAATTAAAATTGACATAGATCCAGGCATAATTGAGAATTCTAGACTGAAGAGTGAGCTCAAAGGCTCCAATGTATTCACCAAGTTCCCAATTATTTTGAATGTGGCCTCCTCCTAGTGGTTACTGGGAAGAAAAGGCAAACGAACCTACACTAGTACCATACTGGGAAGATTATCCATGGGATGAAAAGCATGTGACCAAGGCTTCATTAATAATTCTGCTTAATTCTTAAAACCATAAAGTAGTCCTTGGAAGATTACCCTCATTTCAACACTTGTTGAGAAAGTAGCCATAAAGTGTCCCCGGAGCATCATCAGAATGACAACCAAGTAGATTGGTTTCCATTGTTCATATACCTAAGATCGAAGAGTCTTAAGTCTTGGATATGCTCCCAAGAAGTGACAGATCAGTGGCTTTTCCTTGAGGTACCACACTCTTTGCTATTTCCTCTCAAGGGAATTGAATATGAGGAGGGGGTCCAATTTGAGACGGAACTCTTGCTGATAAAGAAGGTGTCACAATTGTATGCTGAGCATGAACACGTAAGACATCTATCCTTGAGGATGACAGGTATTTATTGAAGAAAAATTTCTTAAAACTTGAGAACTGATTGTAAAATATGGCCACGGACCACTAATGGGATCCCTAAGACGCTTTTAGTTAGTCTAGGATAGAATCATATCAATGAGTATTTAGAGGGGAGGGAAATGGTGAGGCAATTGCGACATCTTTCCTTGAGGATGACACATATTTATTGAAGACATCTTTATTGCATGCTGAGCATGGATATGGAAGACATCTTTCCTTGAGGATGAGCTGGTATTTAATGAAGACATATTTATTGACAGGTATTTATTGTATGCTGAACATGAACATGGAAGACATCTTTCCTTGAGGATGACAGGTATTTATTGAAGAAAAATTTCTTAAAATTTGAGAACTGATTATAAAAAATGGAAACGGAGTACTAATGGGATCCCTGAGATGCTTTTAGTTAGTCTAGGAGAGAATTGTATCAATGAGTATTAAGAGGGGAGGGAAATGGTGAGGCAGTTGTGATCGGTATCCTTTACCATTCCAAATTTGATGATTCAATCACTTTGAGAACTATTGTTTACTAGAAAATCACTGTATAACTTTGGTAATCAAGCACAAAGAAGGGGTGAATCACGAAGTGGCACACTTATCATGCTTATGGAAGACTTTAGAACCAGTGACATCATTGTAATTGAAGTATCATGCTTGTGGAAGACTTTAGATCCAGTGACGTCATTGTAATTAAAGTCATTATTCGTGCAAGGAGTTAAAGAACCCAGTTGAAGATAGAGACTATGTCAGAAATCTAAATTCTAAAGATCCCATGATGCTTTTAGTTAGTCTAGGAGAGAATTGTATCAATGAGTATTAAGAGGGGAGGGAAATGGTGAGGCAGTTGTGATCGGTATCCTTTACCATTCCAAATTTGATGATTCAATCACTTTGAGAACTATTGTTTACTAGAAAATCACTGTATAACTTGGTAATTAAGTACAAGGGGCAAATAATAAAGTGGCAAGACTTGTCGTGCTTGTGGAAGACTTTAGAATCAGTGATGATAATGTAGTTAAAGTTATTTTTGTGCAAGCAGTTAAAGAACCATGTTGAAGATAGAGACTTTGATGACCAATATCAATAGGGTAGCTTTATGTCAATGAGTGAAAAGACATGTTGACTTTCACGTTGCTGAGTACAATTATCAAGACAAATCAACTTCATATATTGGCTCACAAAATGCCTGTGCAAGTTATGCATGAAACTCGTTTGTTGAAGCTAGTGGGTCACTTCTCAATGGGGTAGATGTTGACACATTTCTAGTAATATTTATATTGGGTGAAGATACAATATGAGATGCAAAGGTTTGTTCAAGGTTGCTCATTGTGCAACACGAAAAGTCGATGAAAAATAAACTAGGCGTGCATACTCTGTTGCCTACACTGACTTGTGCTTGAGAGTATATATCGATGGATTTTGTAAAAGGCTTTCAAAAAGACCCAATGGTCGGAGTCATTGTTCATAATCACCAACAGGTTCAATAAAATTGTAGCTATAATTTCCTAGAATTTAGGAACCATAGGCCCTACTTGCCACACCTCCTCCCTATTTTAGGCTACGTACGTTTCCAGAATGAAACATAGAAGCGAAAAGCTGCTGAAATGTGCCTGATACATAGGTAAATCACAGGCATGTGTCAGAAACAACAGTGCTGTGTTTAGCATGTGCCCAAGCATTTTCAGACTGTTTCCAACGGTGATTCTTCTTTAAAAAGCAAAAAAACTTGAAAATTTTTACTGCTTAAAAAACCCGAACTTGTATAATTCACTTGAATGTTGAGGAATGCCTTAGCAATATAGGTTTGAAGGACAATATGGCTTGGAGATGCCCTTGGGGCCTTGAAGGGGGCATGAAGCTCACATATGCTTTCAAACACACATGCCTATACGGACATTTCAATAATAAGACCAACAAAACAAACAATGCATACTTTGAAAATAGATCTAAAACAAATGGAACCCCCCTACACATGGGGTGAAGCCTTATGGGCTTTTACTCCTCAAATGAAACTAACTCTACACAAAAACTGTGAAGCTTCCACCTCCAAAGCAACCTTTAGCTTTAGCTTGAGGGTCCATGGAGACTTTGTTGGAGTTTGAGGGAGGAGGGACAAGGCATAGACATGCCTTTCCACTATCTCCTTCATCTCCCAACCTTGTTCATGTTGCAATTGAGCCCCTGAATCTTGAGTTGAGTTTTATGAGGCATCCTTATGGATTAAGACAAATTTTAGGGTTTCCTTGATCCAATAGTTGTGATATAACCTAATCTAAGGGTGGAGATTGTTTGGTTTCCTTTTGGAGGGAAAAGTCTCTTTCAACTTAATTTATTTTTTAATGTGTTTTTAAGTTGATTTAAACTTTATTAAGTTGTGCACCTTGTGTTGTCATTTGAGTTACTTTTCTAAATAGGGGTGTCACTTAAGTGATGCCCTTGGTGTAACTTTATGACAAAGTTTTTCGTGTACCTTTGATTTTTAATAAAGTGAAATTGAAATTAGAACCTAATGATTGTATTATGATATATTTATTTAAAATATTTTTGAGCTGTGCATGCTTTTTATATTTATATATTATATTTTTAATTTTCCGAAATGAACCTAACCAAAGTTTTCTAAAAAATTGGAACCTCCAAACATTTAATCCTTTCAAACAAAGTGAACTTCTTGGACACGGCAACTGTGTATATAACACACTGTCATCTCATTGCAAAACATGAATATGCGAGATTTGAAGCATGTTGAAAGTTCTGAAATTTCATTAATTTTTGAGTGTTTTATCTTTTATGGACTAAAAATGAGTAATGCATTTTTCATATTTACATTTTTTTATAAGTGTCATTAGGAATTTTCTATGCTGTTTTGTTTCTAAGTTTTTTTTGAAAATCTATGTTTACACATTTCGGACCCATTTCCATTCTGTTTCCATTTCTTGGCAACTAAGATAATTCTTATCAGAAGACAATGGGTGTTCAGAAGGCCGCTAGTCATTTCATTGAGTATATGTGGGCACACTTTGGGAGGCTATAGTTGATTATTTCATATTGTGACAACAGATTTTAAGCCACCTTTCGATGGTGTTATGGGAGATGATGGGCGCCAAACTGAAGCCCATGGCATTTTTCCCTCTGCAGATGGATAGGCGAAAATGGGGAACATAACATTAGATCATTTGTTGATGAGTAATGATGCTAAGCAAAGATTTGGGTCAAACACTACATTATTTGTAGCATTATTATAACTGAGTAGTACACGACTTCAGGGATTGTTTGTCATTTGAAACTTACTCAGGTCAAGGTGTATGCCACAAGCACCTTTAGACTTGGTGTTTGAGTAGAAGAACGACCAGCTATCAGTGATAGACAATGAGACAGGAAAGGTGGTGATATTTGTAGAACTAATTTAGGAAACTGATGCCCAAGTGAAGGACCGTTTAGAACAAGTTCAGATGTAGTAAAAAGCTCTCCCTGACATAGACCAAGTGGCCCATCGGTTTCAGGTTGGCGATATGCTGGGACTGTACATCAGAAAGGAGTAGTTCAAAGGTGAAGATCGCCATAAAAGGTGCACCTTTTCCTTGCTCAGTTTATTTTTCGAGTTTGGGTATGGCGATTCCGTCCTGTTTTGAATTTTGGATTTCTATATTTCATAAGTTATATCTCAGAAAAATTGTACAGGGGACACACATCTAATATCTCAGCACAGTTTTTTGGCGGTTACCTTAAAAATGGGATTTCTGTTCATTGTGTATGATCATTGTGTATAACTATAAACTTTTTGGATATTAGCTGCTTATCAATCATGGGTATTAGAGTGCTGAATAGTTGTCCCAGATTTAGGTAGATCTAGTCTCATCAAAGTCTTGAAATGAATGTAAAGCTGAAGAACTTTATTAATGTATAAAATTTTTGTATTCCTTTTAAATAAATGTATTATATTAATGTGTTTTCTCGATCAGAAAAAAGAAACACATGGGCCCATAAACTAAAATGTTACAACAGCACCGTGTCCCTTGCTGTAAGAAATGACAGCATGGGTTCCATCTTGCTTTCCTTGCAACCAAGGGCCAAACAGAGAAAATGTTTCTTTAAAGTTGGAGCTGGTAATTTATTTTTGGTATATTAGTTGGGAGTACAGAGAGAGGACAACTCGTTAGGACAGGCTACCATCTTAGCAATAGCCAAGTTTGACTCTTGAAAGTGTGCCCTTTACGTAGTGAAGTTGTAAATAGCAGAAGATATAAAAAATAATAAGCACAAATGTGATCTATTGAATTCTGGGTGTGTCCCAATACTATTTTTTTAATGGTTATAGCAACATTAACCTCTGAGCATGCATATTTGATGTTCCTGGATTCTATTTGTCATAATTGTTCGTCTATTTTTTAATGGTTTTTATTTTGACTAAGTTCTTTTACTTGTTTTCTTGGAGGAATGTGATAATGGGGATGGTATTTAAATTTATGTTCTTGGAGGAATTTTCAAGTTCACTTAACTATAGTTTTAGTGAAATCAACATGGATTAACTAATAGTCTAATACACATCCTGTTTTTTGTATAGCATCCCCAAGTTCGTTTAGTAGAACTGATAGGTAGGTCTGATTCAATGATCGTTATGTTCTAAACAGCTTGCAGGTGGTACAGCATCAATGCAACAAGTGAAGGAACGCTTGGAGAAGGACTTGATGGAGGTTTACTATTATTTCTTTTAAATTTGTAGCATATTCTCCATTCTGTTATAGAAAATTCATTCATTCTATCAGTTTCAGTTATGGAAACAAATTTTACCATTGAATTATTTATTTTCTATATGCAAGCCTCGTCTTCTCATCTTATTTCTGTCTTCTGTAATTGTTTCTTTCCTGTCTGTGCATTGATTAAATCCCTTTTTGACAGACATAATTTGGCATGTTTCTTTTTTTCATTTTTTTGTATGTCTGTTTTTTTCTTTTTTAACCGAGTTTGGACAAGAGAAATGTTGAATATATAATGAACCCATTCGGTTCTAATTTGTTAGGAGGATGAGAATCAGTTGTAACCGAAGAAACTAATAACTACTTCTCCTAATGATAAATATACCCTGCCTGTTGCATACTGTACAGTGCAGTTTTCCATCTCTATCTTCTTGCTCTATTTTTCTTCATGCTTCTAGAGCTAACATTGGTATCAGAGCTTAGGCATCGGTGAGAGGAGAGGTCAACGAGAGGTATGGTCGGCGCAGGGCAGAAGAGAGGAGTTGGCATCGCTGGAGGAAGTCGCTGAAGGAGTCGTGGTCGCAAGAAAAACGTGAACAAATGTGGGCAGAATCGTGAAGGGCAGTACCAGTCGAGGGCATCACCAGCTAGCACGGCAGAATCATGGTCGAAACCATAAAAACGTGGGCATACGTGGGCAGAATCACAAACCTGCAAAAATCATGGGTTACAGCAAAGCGCTTGTTACAGCAAAGCACCTGCAAAATCGTAGCGATCTTCGAAATCGTGGAGAGGTAGCAAAAGATTTTATAAAACCATTCTTATAAAACTATTTGGTTTTGGTGTTTTAATTTTTTCTCTGCTGCCACGTATTTGCATAAGATATTTTCCCCACAGCCACGTATATTGCTGGAGTAATTCATTTAATATTATTTGCTGGAAAAGGATACTTTATTAAGTGTAGGGCGAAAATCTTATTTTATTATTTCCGCTATTTTGGAATAGTAAAATGGCGAATATTTCAAGTCTTATTCTGCCTAACTCGCAAAAATTAACGGGTAGTAATTTTAATGTATGGAGTCATAAGATTTTAACGGTTGCGGAATTTCGTGATTGTGATAAAATAATCAAGGGTGATGAAAATCGACCAGTGACTAACTTCGAGGATTATGACAAACGTCATAAAGAAGCATTATTGCTTCTCAAGTTGTCGGTATCGGATGATATGATACCGGAAGTGCGGAATGCCACTGTGGCAAGCACATTATGGGCTAGTCTGAAGGGTAAATATTAGACGACAGAAAAGAGTCGGGTTTTATACTTGAAAAATATGCTCTTTTCTGTAAAATTACAAGAAGGCGGATCGTTATCTGAGCACCTACTTCGGATGAAAGATCTCCGAGACCAGTTGTCTTCCATAAATAAAAAGGTGGATGATGATGATGTGGTGGCTTTGGTTCTAAATAACTTGCCTTCTTCGTATGAGTCATTTGTGGAAGCACTTCATTTAATGGCAGAGAGTCAAACCCTTACGTTTGACAAGGTGAGTTCCTACCTGTTGCAAAAGGAACGAAGACAGACGCAGGTTCAAGAGTCCACTTTTGGACAATCTGAGAGCGCTTTTGTTGCTCAATCTAAAGGAAAGTATAAACGACAGGCTGAGTCATCCTCTTCCTCTCCTAAATATCAAGTGAAATGTTACTATTGTCACAAACTTGGTCATGTAAAGAAAGACTGTCGGAAAAGACTCAATGCCCTGAAGAAGCAGAAGGGGCAGACACATGTGGCTACAGTTGAACACGAGTCAGAAGAAGAATATGCTCTCATGGCATCTTGCACGGATAATGGCAGTCCTACTCGATGTTGGTTCTTTGATTCTGGAGCATCACGACATTTCACATGTCAAAAACACTGGTATGTCAATTTTAATTCATGTTCTTCTGATTCAGTTACTTTAGGAGATGGAAGATCACATGCTGTAGAGGGTATTGGGGATGTTCGTATTATGCTAAATAATAATACCAGATTGCTTGTAAAAAATGTTAGATATGTGTCTAACATGAATAAGAACTTGTTATCTATTAGTCAACTAACTAATAATCCCAATATCTCTGTAAACTTTTTTGGTAAACAATGTATTGTGTCTAACATCAAGCAAAACAAGGTTGTTGCTTTGGGAATTGGGCATTGTGGTCTATATAGACTTGTTGATCCTGCCACGGTCAACCAGTATGCCTTAGTTGTGGAAGGTAATACCAGTGTTTTATGGCACAAAAGTATGGCCATCTCAACCTTCAGTATTTAGCCCACCTTCATAGAACCAACATGGTTGGTTTGCCTCCTATTCAGGAGAAACAAGACATGTGTGTTGGTTGTTTTGCAGGAAAACAAAAGTGGAAGCCTTTTCCCTCTGAAGGTGCTTGGCGTGCAAAGGGGCTCTTGGATCTTGTACATGCAGATCTATGTGAGCCATCGTGGAAGACTCCCACAGTTCTTGGTGCACGTTGTTTTCTCTTGCTGGTGGATGATCATTCTCGGAAGATGTGGGTCTATCTTTTGAAAAAGAAGTCTGATTGCTTTGCTTCTTTTGTCAAGTTCAAGGCCTTGGTGGAGAATCAAACCAGCCGGCGGATCAAGACTTTGAGATCCAATAATGGGGGTGAGTTTACCTCTAAACAATTTGCAGATTTCTGTAGTAAAGAAGGGATTCAACGCCAGTTGACAGCCCCTTACACCCCGCAGCAAAACGGTGTGGTAGAACGGAAGAACAAAACCATCATGGAGATGACTCGATGCATGATGCACAATCGAGGAATACCGTATAAATATTGGGGAGAAGCTATTAACACAACTGTTTATATACTCAATCAGAGTCCTTGTAAAGCCTTGCAAGACATCACACCGGAGGAAGCTTGGTCCACCATCAAACCCAAGGTATCAGCATTTCGTGTTTTCGGTTTAGTTGCTTATACTTTGGTTCCTGAAAATAAGAGGAGTAAATTAGATTCCAAATGTTCTAGATATTTTTTTTGCTGGTTATAGTGATCAATCTAAAGCCTATATGTTGGTTGATACATCCACTAATAAGATCATTATTAGTTGAGATGTTGATGTAAAAGAAACAAAGTCTTTCTTTGGTTGTAATCAACAAGGGGCAGCGATTAGCAAGGTGTCATAAAAGAGTTTGGTACTCTTTTCTTTCCCGATCATGCATTTGGTTCTTCTCATACTCCATAGTCTCCAGGACAGTCTGGACAGTCTTCCACTGAGATTGTTGAGTCACCACGAATATCAACTTGTGTTGGTTTCTCCTCCAGAACTTCCATTGGCTTCTCTTCCAGAAATACAAGCCACCACATCTTAAGTTCAGCGGAGGCCTAAGTGGTTTTATTCCACTATTCAGGATTTGAGGAAAGACGAATTGTCTCCTCTCTTAGATGGAAGGTCTCGATGAACTGGTAAGCAAATTGATTATTCTGAGCAAGCTCAATTTGCTCTTTCTTGTGATCTTCTTCATATTCATGAGCCACATAAATACTTTGAAGCACGAGGCATACTGGAATGGGAAACTGCCATTTAACTAGAGTATGATGCCTTGATTAAGAATAATACCTGAAAGTTGGTGCCATTACCTCCAGGGGAACACACCATTGGTTGTAAGTGGGTGTATAAAATCAAGTGCAAAGCAGATGGTACTTTGGATAAGTACAAGGCTCGACTTGTTGCGAAAGGTTTTTCACAACAGGAGGGGATAGATTATGAAGAAACATTTGCTCCTACTGTAAAGATGGTCACTTTTCGACTTCTTCTTTCTTTTGTAGCTCAGTTTGGTTGGAAAGTATATCAGATGGATGTCAAAAGTGCTTTCCTGAATGGGGATTTGGAGGAAGAGGTGTATATGACACAGCCTGAGGGTTTTCGGGCTCGTGGTAGTGAGCATCTGGTATGCAGATTGATCAAGTCCTTGTATGGACTTAAGCAGACTCCTCAAGCCTGGTACATAAAAATAGATAAACATCTCAGAGATTCAAGTTTCACACGGAGTCATTCTGATCCGAATCTCTATGTCAAAAGCAATGATGATGACATTGTGATTCTTATTGTATATGTTGATGACCTTGCCATCACTGGCAATAGAGATGATGCAATTCATAAGGTAAAATCAGATTTATGTGTTGCTTTTGACATGACTGATTTAGGCCTCCTTCACTATTTTCTTGGTGTAGAATTCTGGCAACTTGATCACTTGATTTTCATATCTCAAGCTAAGTATGCCACTAACCTGCTACAAAAATTTCATATGTATGATTGTAATTCTGTCTTCTACACCTATGGAGGTAGGGTTGAAACTCTTAGCCCATGATGATTCACTACCGGTTGATGAATCATTATACAGACAGTTGGTGGGTAGTTTGATCTATCTAACAACTACACGACTGGATCTATGTTTTGCTGTCAGTTATCTCTCTCGGTTTTTATCTAAACCAAAACTCATTCATTGGGGAGCAGCAAAACGAGTTCTACGATATGTCAAAGGAACTCTTGACTTTGACATTTTATATCAGAGAGTTGCAGATTTCAGGTTGATTAACTATACTGACTTTGATTGGGGAGGATCTGTAGATACTCGATGATCTACCACAGGATATATCTTCTTTTTTGGTTTAGGAGTTTTTTCTTGGCAAAGTAAACTTCAACCTACTGTTGCCGTCTCTTTTATGGAAGCAGAATACAAGGCTACTATTAGTGCCAGTTGTGAAGCAATATGGCTTCGTCAAATTCTGACTGACTTTTAGTTTCCTCAGGCTGCTACAACACCTCTTTCACTCTTTTGTGATAATCAAGGTGTTCTAAAGATGGTGAAGAATCCTGTCTATCATGCCCACACTAAACATATTGAGATTCATCATCATTATATTTGCTAGTTGGTTGATTCTGGTGAAATCTCTTTTCATTTTTGTCCTTTTGTGGATCAGCCTGCTCAGCCTGCTGATGTAATGACTAAACCTCTTGGTCCTTTGTTGTTTGTCAAGTTTAGAGATAAACTTGGTGTTGTTTCAAGGTTTGTCATTAAGGGGGGTGTTGAATATATAAGGAACCCATGTGGTTCTAATTTGTTAGGAGGATGAGATTCAGTTGTAACCAAAGAAAGTAATAGCTACTTCTCCTAATGATAAATATACCCTGCCTGTTGCATACTGTACAGTGCAGTTTTCCATCTCTATCTTCTTGCTCTATTTTTCTTTATGCTTCTAGAGCTAACAAGAAATAACTCTAAAATACTACTCTAGCATTGTGTCTTATATAATGCATCTTCTTAATAATTATGTTCTGATATTTAGATTGATAATATCGCGTATTTTAAGGGCTAGAGATATATATTGCAAACACAGTTTGCTATTTTTGTCCGAGTACCAGGTGATTGATGGTTGCTAATTATCTTATGCAGCTAGGTTCAATGGTAAATTTGGACTTCTGATTAAATTGAAGTTAACTCGGTTTTAGCCCCATCTCTCTCTCTCTCTCTCTTTATATATATATATATATATATATATATATATATATTTGGAAACTTCCATATATCAACTTTGTTGCAAAATATGTAATGTAAACATGAAATATGCAAAATTCATGTCGATGTATGTACACACATATACAAACACACGCACGCACGTATGTATGTATGTATGCATGTAGGTAGGTAGGTACGCACATATGTATGTAGTATGGCAAATTTGTTGTAATGTACATAGACACACATATATAGCATGTAATTTGGAAACTTTTTTATGTTATCTTTGCTGTAAGATATGTAATGTAAACATGAAGTATGAAAAATTCATTTCAATGTACACATTTTTAGAGTCCATCAAGTAAAGACAAGGTATTGGACAACTTTTCTCTGTTATAACTATGCTTGCTGTGAAGTTCTGTTATAACTATGCTTGCTGTGAAGTCATAGCAGCATTAAACTCTTTAAAGATAAAATGTTTCAATATTTTTTATTGCTCAGGAAGCACCACAAGCTGCACGAGTCAAGGTACTTGCAAGTGGCAATACAACAGAACGGAGATACAGGTTCAGTTTTCCATTTTCCTCCCTTAGTTAATTTGAATATGTTGTTACTTGTTTGTGACATTTCTTTATTGAATCCAATGTATTGTTATAGAGAATAATTTGTTTTGGTCGTGACATGTTTTGAACTTCTATAAGAAAAGATAAATTGGTATACTTAAGTCATCTGATTTTTATTTGGCTTTCCTAAACTGACATTGTGACTGGAGCATTGAATATTTGTTGTGGCTGCATAACCATTTTAATGACATACCTTCTTGGAATATGAATTGCTTTCTAATTGAGCAAGGAAAAGCCCAGGAATAGGTGGTGTTTTTGATATTTGCTACAACTGCGTCATGGATATATCATTTGGTTTGGGGTGTAGCTTGTAGAGCTTATGCATGGATTTTTTGTCCATAGATAAGAATCTACCAAATTTATCAATATATATTTCTTTACGTTGACAGCATGATCTTGAAATTCATGAAAGATGAACTGAATTATTTCAGCAACTACCTCATGGATATTTATTTGGTTTGGGGTGGAGCTTGTATGGATTACACGTGGATAAGTGAACTTATCAAATTGTCTTCTTTAGATCAATTCCATGATCTTAAACTTCTTGAAAGAGGAACTGTATTGTGTCTACCATCGGATTATTGAGGATATAATGGATGTGATGAACATCAGTAGTAACCAAATTGGTTGGCACATGGATGTTTCCATAAATGGTGTAAGATCAAATTAAGAAATATGATACACCCCTTTGAAAACAAGAAATGTAAATAAATGTCTTTAACATCAACGAGTCCTGTAGGAACTAACAACCACAAACCAATTCTCTCAGTCATGGAGGCATTCCATTAATTTACAAATAAATAGAATTAAAGATTTCATGAATCTCAGAGCTTCAAACTATATCTAAATTGTGACATGACAATATTAGGGTAATTTGAAGGTTGAAATCCTTTGTATTCCACAATTTTCTTCAAATTCAATCTAAGTTGAAATCTTTTGTATTGCATAATTTTGAATTAAACTGTGGTTATGAAAAGAGAAGCAAACTCTGGAACTGGTTGCATGATACAAGAAGAGCATTACTTTCATGCCGTTTTGGAGCTTCATTTTTAATACAAATTGAAATTATGGCTATGAAAATGCATGGCATTTGACTTTTGCATTATCTAAAACACATTCCATATAATCCCAGTGGTTTTTCAGTAGTATTAATTGCTCATGAATAATGCCCTGGTTCAAGAAGAGTATTGTCATTATAATTATGTCAATCAAATTTGTATTTCATGCAGTGTGTGGATTGGGGGAAGCATTCTGGCATCATTAGGATCATTTCAACAGATGTGGTTCTCTAAGGCCGAGTAAGTACATTTTCTGAGAATGTGAACCTCAGCAGTGAGAAATTGGCACTGCAAATATTTGAGCTTAATTATAGCTAGATTGTGGTGTTCAATGTTACTCTGATCATTCCATAACTTTATTACACATGATTTATTTTTGACTGAAAATGTCTCGTTGTTTTCTGGAGCAGGTACGAGGAGCATGGTGCATCGTACATTCAGAGAAAATGTCCTTAGGTTGAGGAAAATCAACTCTTTGATCCTTCTTCAACTAACATGTTTATCATCTTCTCTATATTTGATATATAAAACCATTAATACTATATTTGGGATGGTACAGTCTAAATATTGTTTTGAGGTAAATTATCGTTTGTTTCATGCAGAATCCCAGAAAAGTTTTACCCTGTTTTTGTCCTTAGATGATGACGATGCTTCCTGCTATCATAATAACCTGCGACTCTTGTAGATATATCTTTACCTTGAATGAGACATTGGAGACCCCTCAATTTGCAACACAATATTGAAGGATTTGGATGTTCATTGTGCTTTTATCATCAAGAATATATTCAGAGAAAATATATTTAAACCTTGTAAAAACGACTTTTTAACAAACATGCTAGTTTTCTTCATAGTTCCACCGTATGAAGGATTAGTAATTGCTGATAAAATAATTTATAATGTTTGAACAATAGATGCTGTTGAAAACCTTATTTTACCGAAAAACTTAAGTCTAGCTTAACCCCTAAACCAAGCAATTTTTTTTTTTTGGCATAAATGGGTACCTATAAGCAAAAATAGATTAGTAAGCGTTAGCATGGCCACTAGGTTCATATTTGTAATTGTATTTACCAAGCATAAAATTCAGAAAATGTTCAATACAATCCATAAATAAAGATATTTTAATGTGGTTCATACATTTTTCCCCCAGAAGTTATTGTTATTGTGTAGGGCTATGGGCATCCAAACATGTCATACTATCTTTCAACAATTGCATGGGCCCATGCCTTTGTCATGTTGTGCATGGTTGACTTCACAATTTAAGGACATTCAAGAACAAAAAGTGTTACATGCAAACCTGAAGTTTTAGGTTGAGCTTCACTTAATGTTTATTTAGTTTTTCGGAGTTAGATCAATGGTGTTTTGAAGTGGCAATTAAGTTCATTATATATGGGTATCTAAATTGCAAGGGGAAGAACAAAAAGTGTTACATGCAAACCTGAAGTTTTAGGTTGAGCTTCACTTAATGTTTATTTAGTTTTTCGGAGTTTGATCAATGGTGTTTTGAAGTGGCAATTAAGTTCATTATATACGGGTATCTAAATTGCAAGGGGTGTAGTGTTACTTCAAATTTTTCGAAAGAAGCCTAACAATCACAATGACAATATGATATATTTACTTTTTGACAACAAAACAAACAATGACATATCCAAGCAAATTTGAAATGATTAGCAAATTTGGTGGCGAGTAGCAAATTTGGTGGCGGTAATGTATAATTCTTTCAACTGTGCAATAGCTTAAATTATTGCATTTAATTTAAATTTTTTTTAAAAATATTTTATTTCATTATCCCTCATTTGAAGTCATCTTCTAAATTGAATATAGAAACAACCTAATAAAAATTGTACATTAATAACTACAACTAATTTTTGTTGGCAAATATATAAGAAACCCTTAAAGATGGCTTTTGTATTTCACCAGTTCTCAATTTTTGTGTATTTCAATCAAAAATTGAAACAAACAGCCTTCGAGTTAAAAGGAAAGGTTTGCATTCACTCAAAGAGGCTTTTAATTACTACATTGACTTTATTCTCGAGAGTTCCAATAGATGGGGACAAATTATTGTATACACAAAAAAAAAATTAATATAATGTTTTGAATTATAGAGAGCTGTTTGAAGAATCATCTCTTAAATTCAATGAAGAATTAAGAATATAATGAAAGATCAAAAGGTTCAAATGAAGATTGTTTGTTACATATGGGGATATTATAATATTATACTTTATTTGTGAACAAACATTGATTGCACATGTTATTTTCTTTGTTCCAAAACCATCTGTTATAGAATACATGATATTAATTACTATTTTAGAAAAACCATAAAAGAAAAGGATATATATATAAATTATTATTATTATTATTATATATGTTGACAATTTAAGATATTATTTATATTAGTTACTAGCAAGAGTCGTGAGTAATAAATATAAACTTGCTTCAACAATGATGATTATAAATAATAAAATATTATATATGCAACTATTTAGTGTGTGTGTGTGTGTGTAGAGAGAGAGAGAGAGAGAGAGAGAGAGAGAGAGAGAGAAAGTATTTTATTAGTTTTGTTAATAATTTTAAGATACAATTGAGTTTTCACAATAATAAACATCTAACATTTTAGTAATTTTTTAAAAAATTGTGGTCTTGATTTTTCTCATTAGTACAATGCAATGACATTTTGCTTTATTGCCCCATTTATTTTACACACATCTATATTGCTTGTATTAGGTATTGTTACACACGAATTTAGAACCTTATATGATCTGGTATTGTTTAAAGAAACTGTAATGTTCCTATCGGTTTGAGATCTAAATTTTCTCAAAATTTGCACAAAAATCTTGACAACAAAGTATAGAAATTTGAATTTGAATGACAACAAAGTATGGAAATCTGAATTTGAATGACAACAAAGTATACAAATCTGAATTTGAATGACAACAATAAAAAATTACTCCAAATCAAGGCATTGACTTGATTTTGGTCTATGAAACCTCAATACAACATGCATAAATATGATTTATTCAATTACTTTTCAAATACTCAATTACAAAGCGGTTTGAGATCTAAATTTTCTCGGAATTTGCGCAAAAATCTAATGGCAACAAATTGAAATTTATGACAACAAAGTATAGAAATTTGAATTTGAATGACAACAAAGTATAGAAATCTAAATTTGAATGACAACAGTAAAAAATTACTCCAAATTAGGGCATCGAATTGAGTTTGGTCTATGAAACCTCAATACAACATGCATAAATATGATTTATTCAATTGCTTTTCAAATACTCAATTACAAAGGTACCCAGAAGGCTCAAAACACTTGGGAATATTTTTAGAACATTTAGTAATACAATTTTTCTTTTGTCAAATAACTAAATTTATTGTCAATTTCGTGAGAAAAATTGAGTAAATTCTAGTTGACCGTTAGGAGCATTTAAAGCTAAAATAAATGCAACAATGACTGCCCATTATCAAAGTATAGACTGATCCATCGAAGGACAACTATTAGGTCTTAGTATCAAAAATAGATTGATCCCTTGAAGGACATCTGCCTATCAAATATAAACTGATCCCTCGAAGGACAACTATTTCAAAAGCAAAAATCATAATGTCAAAATTGTAGACCATTCATTCGAAGGATGATTACGCATGTCATTATAAAAAGGCTTCTCACATTGATCAACTTTCAAAAAATATAAAAGTCTAAAGCATCATAGGAAAGCTTCCCACATCAATCAGTCTTCCCATCAAAAACAAACTTTCTGCATTGATTAGTTTGTGTCAATAATTCTATATATATAGTTGGGGCATAAGCCTACGAAGCCATCAAAAAGAGAACCTACTCTCGCATACAAACTGCTTATGCCAACCCTTCCCATGTTCTAGGAAGGTATACAAACTCACTTCCATCCATATCCAAAGTCCTACGTGTGACTACTTATTGTTAGTCATGTGTTAGCTTTTGTTACAAGGCTGCAAAGTGCATTGGAATCATTATACATTTCACCATCATATCACATATGCATCAAATCCAGTATAAAGTAAACAATTCACATTTTATTCCCAACCATTATTAAAGTACATTTTGGAATACATATATCAAAACCATCATATTGAAAACCACATCATATCAACATAAAAATTAACATATCATATATCAAACTAACATCCCTACTCATCACATCTGACAACACAATCAAATATATATCTAAACTTATCTCAAGATCAATATATCATATATCAAAATAAACATCACATCTAAACATTACATCTAAACATCATACCAACATCACATCGAAACTATGTCAGCGTCAGATTTCTCAAAAACTTCGTATACGAAAAATATACATCAAATATATAGGCTTTAAGAGAGTTGCATACATTAAAAACATCATATCTACTAATTAAACTAAACATCCGTCAACCAAATGCTCACTTGGGCGCTACTCCCCTACTTACCACCATGACCTGTATCAGGTCCTTTCTGGATATCTTCGCGCCTGACCAACCCTCATAGTGTTGCCTGTCAATACCGCCTGCCTCTGCACCTGATATACTGCGTAGCGAGGCTCATCAAGTAGCCTATGTTGTACTATCTCCTCATAGTAGCTAAGCTCCTCGCATAATGATTGGTAGTTAGCCAAAATCACACTACCAGGTGGCCCCATCTGGCCACTAGCCTGAGATCTCACCACATGTAGCTCAGCCCCTAAAACAGAAGGACCTGTGATGCCGAGGGCCTTTCGTAAGACCTCTTGCTGCTATCGATATCGATCACGATCAACCACATCCTAAGTAAGCTTTACCTGTACAATGGCAAGTTGCTGACCCAAGCCACTCTCTCGACCACTAATGCAGCCTTCTTGGTTGTCAAAGAAGCTACGATAGCCTCTAACTCTGCTACCCTATTCCCTCAATCTCCACCCTTACCACCACCACACTCTTGAGGTGCAACCTCCACACGAGCCCACACTCATTTATCAAAACCACCTAGCTTCCCCTGCCACCATGTAGTGTAGGCCACTGTCACCCCTCCATCATCGTGACCGATCTCCACACCCTGGGCATCAACAACTACACCAACTCCTTCCTTAGATCCTATATCCACTGCCTCATGAACAATTGGCAGTGCCACATCTATCTCCACATCATCTCTCTAGTAAGCCAATGTTTCCTCCGACACATCCTGCACCAAACCAAATTACCGTCTAACACGACCAAATCGCACCAACTCTCACACACCATCCCTCCGCCCCCATACTCACCTCTCATGTTGCATGGCCACTAGCTCCCTCACTGTATCACACCATATTGGGAAGCCTAAATATGACCTTCACATCACATCACCTGCCTGTAAGCTAGTCATGAGCTGCATATAGTAATCCTCATCTCTCGTAGGCCCTATCGCCACATGATCCAATCTCTATCTCATAAAACCTACTGAGTACTCTAAGTCCACCCATCTCATCCACAACAATCCTCTTGGCTGAGCCACTGTAACATGCTCGTAAGCCCAACACTCCAACAAAAATGAAACATCTACACCAAATTTGCGTTTGGTCCTCCAGGACCATAACTCTTGTAAACCTGTGCCAACAGAGTGGGAGCCCAAGCAAACACTGTCCTGAACTACAACATATCCCCTACTACATCTATCAACATCCATGAGAATCGCCCTCCGACTGAATTTGGTAAGGCATAACAACTAATATCGAACATCGTCATCATTACCAAAGCTCGACCCTCCTCATCATCATGATATAGGGCTCCGTATGAAAATCCTCCAACATAATATATAACCTCCAAACCATCATCTCTGTACAAACGTTGCATCGCAACATCCCGACCTACCTCATAAATAGTGTAAATATGCTCACCCAGAACTGGCAAATGTAGAATCCGATGCACATCCTCCAAAGAAAAAGTCATCTCCCCTATCAGCAGTCAGAAAGTGCATGTAACAGGATCCCATCTCTCGAACAAAGCCAATAATAATCTTGTATCTCTATGGATACATCAGTAATGATGCATCCCACCTAACCCCACCGCCTCTAAATGATCCCACTCCGCATTTGATAACTGCTCACGTAACTCATCAAAAATCTTCGAGACCATGTCCCGTGTAGTCGATCGGTCCCTAGACTACATCCACGAAAACAAGGAACCAACATTAGATACAACCAATCAAAATCACTTAATCCACTATAACATTTATCCATTACACATAAGTCAAACATCAAACTAAATTGTTGGTGATCATTACAATCACTAGCGATCATTCCCAATCGTCGACGATCCTATGGATCATTGACGATCGGATAGTCCAGATCCAATATGTGTGTGTGTGTGTGTGTGTGTGTGTGTGAACAAAATTCAAGTACACCACCTACCTCAGCATGCGTGGGTCTCCGACGTCTCTGTCCAGCTCCATCCTCCTCCATCTCGCACAAATCAAAACTCAAAATCACACCAAATATTTTAGTAATGTCACTATCACAACAAACACAATGGTTCAAATGAACCTCCCGCGCATCTTATACATGGAATTTTTTCTAGCATGTTCGATTGCCAGTGATCCATGTGATCACTGACGATTTGTCCTGATCGCCCGCAATCGACATAATCGTCAACAATTTAGTCCTTTTTATCAAGCCCATCATTAATTGACCTCATAACCTTATCGAGTCATCATTTTGTCACAATTCATCTAGTAATCTATAATTAAACCTGCCCCTATAAAAAATCCATCTTAGATCTCGCAACCCCATCACTACTAATTCATGTCTATAGGACACAAACCCTTTGGCTCCCCTATCAGTTGACTTCCTGGCCTTAGAAGCCCTCCTTTGTGGCATCAACATTTATCAAACTTGCATGAATAACATATTCAGCCGGGATCATTACCCACAACCGCTTCCTATGATTCATATGTCTATAGGTTGCGAACCATTTGGTTGCCCTATCCTTTAACTCCATGGTAGTGTATGTCTGCCTTTGTGGCAAATTTTTTTCTATGCCTAGTCTTGGTGTAACTTGAATCTAACACACCTATCTTATCCAAAAAACATTTCAAACCGGTGATTATTACACTTCATGGCAATCATCCCTACTTTGGGGGGGAACCACCCATCCAAGCACAAATCGAGATATCTCACTCGTTTTTGTCCAATAGTTTGTCCATTACAAACCTCTTGAAAAAAAGAAGCACATGTAGACATTGAGTTTTCATCACCTTAGATAACTCGCCTACACCCCATGCAAACACAATTAAATCATTAAACTATTATCCTAACATAACCTAAGTCACTACCCTCGTCCTGTAAAATCATAGTTTTAACCTCCGTAAACCTGTTATAAGCTCACTTCAACCTCCCTAACCATCCACCACCCAAACCCATTTACCCCTTTTTTCCAACCCACTAACATCCTAATCTCTTAACCTTGCATCCCCACCTGTGAAAGCTGAAGTTGGAAGTGGTTAAAACCACTTCCAAGATGCTTTCCCCGCAAATTCCAGATCGTTGGCGTCCTAACCGATCGCCAACGATTATAAATAGAAGCTTAGACCTTTTGTTTCAAGTATCCATGATCATTGCAGCGAAGCTCTGTCATGTTAGGAAGTCAGATGACCCTGTCATTATTATCCAGACACCATCAACACATATGTCAAGTCATCCAAGACTGCACACAACATCTTCAAGCAATCAAAGTGTTAAAAAATTATTTTTCCCTAGCAAGGTAACTAAGTTTCCTTCCTGTCTATTTCAATTGATTTGCATGTAAGGTAGAAGCTTATTCAATCATTTATAGGCTCAGTTTTTGTCATTTATTTTTGTTATCAAAGTATCATCTTTTCACTGGGATCGCTAACGATCTCTCAGATCACCTACGATCTATTTGATTGCCCATGATCCCCTTGGATCGTTGACAATCTCTATCAAGATTCAATAATTTATCATCTATTGCCTTAATTAGCATTGTTTTGTAAAATCCATCTTGTCTAATCAAACTATCTACAAACATGTCTTCTTTGTAGATGACTATTCCAGGTATCTCTCATTCAATCACCAATATTTATGATCTTTCGATCGTCCAACAACCATTCGTGTGGGAGAATTTCAACATCCTCCATGAGCTCACCTTATGCGCCATCGCATTTGCACCAAGTTTCGAGGACATTGAAGAGCAATTCAATATCCTTACCGAAATTCGAGAAGCAATCGAGGAGTATTGGTATGATTACTTTGAATATTTCCAGCTTACCACAACCCTATCTTAGGCCACTTACGAAGTTGAACATGATCTTCTTATCCATCTTGAATTCTATCTTTCTTGTCTTTTATTATCTATCTTATTTTATCAACACAACTTAATTGTAACAAAACGAGTTGACACCCTTCAAGGAAGTCCCTTTGGATTCCTAGGATCAACCTTTGTCGAGCAACTCATTATCATATCTATCTAATATCTTTTGTTTAGTTGTGTTTGCTTGCATGTCCCTTCATTCGGCGAAAGGAGGAACATTCTCACTTTGTCCACATTCCATCATCTCGACATTGTGACTGTCAGCATAGGTATCAGTAAACCCCGCTCATTTGAGTTTTAGGTATTTTCTACATTTGATAGAATTTACTGAAAAATACCTCAAACACATACCTCCACGCGAGGGGGATTCTTTCTATCTATATATCTCTGCTACTGACCATACCTTGGGGGCTATGTTGGCACATCGGGACAAACTAGGTAGGGAGCAAGCTATTTACTATATAATTCATACCCTTGACGATTATGAAATTTGCTATTCGGAAGTAGAAAATTTGTGTTGTGCCTTATACTTCGCAATTTTCAAACTTCTTCATTACCTCCTTAATCATAAAACCTACTTAGTCACAAGCCTTAATCCACTAAAATTCATGCATTCCAATCCACATCATAACAACCACATAACTAGGTGGCTTATGCTAATGAAAGACAATTTATTTCCGATCATTTCGTAGAATCTCCGCTGGCCAATAACCAACTTCCTTGTGAAAAATTCCCTGACGAATCTATTAACATCCTCGAATAGGATAATATTCCTCTCAAAATGACCTTATTATTTGATGGCTCTAAATGCCGACAGGGGGTGTCAGAATAGTTATAATACCTCGTTGGGGGACGCATATTTTTTTATTTTTCAAATTGAATTTTGACTACACGAATAACATGGATGAATACACGACCCTCATTATGGGTCTCCAAATCGCCACATTTATTGGTGTAAGTATCCTTGACATCTACGGTGACTCCCAACTCTTCATCAATCAAATCAAGTGAATGTATCAATGTAAAAATGAGACCCTACAAAAATATATATCCATTGTTGAAAATCTACTGAAATCCTTTGATCATTATGAAATCCAAACAACGCCGCTCTCATGTAATAAAATTGCAGATATTATTGCATATCTTGCTTCCCTCATATCATTATCCACAGATAATTTCAAACTCTTTGTCATTGTACACAAAATTAATCAACCTTCTTATATCAACACTGATCTTCCTACCATTTATCATATAGAAGATAGCCAATACGAAATTTGGTACACTCAAATACACGATTATCTTGCCCAAAGCAAGATACCCTCATACCTATCCAAAAACTATAAGAGGTCCTTCCAACAACACATATCCTGCTATGTTATATTAGGTGACATCCTTTATAAAAGAGGGGTTGACGGCCTTCTCCTTCGATGTCTTAAAGCTCTAGAGGCTCACCAAAATATTAGAGAAGTCCACGATGGAATATACGGTGGAAACTTTATTGGCTTGGCCATCGCTAAACAAATCTTGCGCATGGGTTACTATTGGCCTATGCTTAACCAGGATTTTTTTCAATATGTCAAAAAATGCATCAAATGTCAATAACTCTCCAATATTACACACATCCCCAGTCATGGTCTTTAACCATCTCACGATTTATGACCCTTTTTACAACGAGGACTTGACCTCATTGGCTTTATTAACCCTTGATCATCCCAACGACATAATTTCATCATCATGGCTACTAAATGTTTCAAAAAATGGGTGGAAGCTATCCCTTTTATCTCCACTAAAGAAGATAAGATCATCGATTTCATTCATCATCACATTATCTGTCGCTTTGGCATCCCTCATAAAATCATCAAAGATAATAGTAAATCATTTAAGAATTAAAAATTTCAAAAGCTTTATGACACCTACAATATCAAACTAAGTTTCTCCACACCATACTATCCACAAGCTAACAACCAAGCCAAAATATCTAACAAAACCATTAACAATTTATCCTTATCAAAACTATTGACTAGGATGGTAAAGACTGGCACTCCCAAATACCATTTGCATTATGGGATTACCAGACTAGCATTTGAACCCCTACGGGTGCTACTATTTTTTCTATAGTCTAGGACACCAAAGATGTTCTTCTACTTGAAGTCTAGATTATATCCCTCGGTGTTTCTCTTAAATATTTCATCCCCGAGGAAGAATATCGTCAAGAAAACCTCTCACAAATTGAATTGTTAGATGATCTCCAATTAACTACCCTCGAACATATTAATATCTATCAAGAACGAATCAAATGTGAATATAATAAAACCTTAAATGAGAATTTAACATTAGTGACCTCGTCCTTAAATAAAATCAACATGTCACAAATATGGAAAACACTAAACATGGCAAGTTTGCTCCAAAATGGCTTGGACCATACAACATCACTCACAAATATGGGTCTGAGGCAATATCACTTGGCCTCTCTTTATGGGAAACTTGAAAAATATCTCCTTAATGCCTTACACTTACGACCCTTTTACTACTAACATAGCTACTTACATGACCTTAGTACAACTAAGATCCTCCATTTTCAAAGATCCACAAATCCCCTTACCCTAGTAATGATTTGGAATTATGTGGCCTCCTGTTAGCATGTCCAATATGACCTTAAATATGGGCACCACGGTCATGCCCATAGCATATTATGCATGGACAAGCTCCATTGGTTATAGTAAGGGAACCCATGATCATTACTCCCCTAATTCATCTTATCTACCGATAAACGACATGTTTTAGATACACTTTTTATCTTGTATATCGAACACATCCTCATAGAGTGGTATTTTAGGCCTAGCCCCAACTCAAAGAATAAAAAACACTATGGGATGCAAAATCATTATATCACAATATAGATTGCTCCCTCAAAGGAAAACTATCAATAAAAAATATAGCTGCTATCGCCATCAAAAGCTACATATATTATTGTAGACCATTTCCTTGAAGGATGGCTACTCGATCTAAACAACACCTACATACATGGAGATACAATTAAAATCTTCCCACATTGATCAAATTTCCTAAATATGTCTACATCTTTTATCATCCCAAGAAAGCTTCCCACATCGATTAAATTTCCCTCGAAGACACATACTTCTCACATTGATCAGCCCGGAGAATCCTAAACAAAATAAAGTTGGGGTAGACCCTAGAACCTCTAAGGAGAGCACAGTTCCCCGTACAAGATACGTGCAACTCTCAAAAAAATTAGACAGAAGGGGATAATGTATCTCATCTTATCCTAAATTAATCACACAACCTTAAACAAAATAACCATTGTTAGTTATATGTTACCAAAAGTTAGGGTTGCAAGCGCATTAACATAGAAATTACCATCACATATATAAAAATGCTAACTCAAATAAAGAATAACACATTTCTCACCAAAAAACCCCTTTGACCACCATTACATATATATCAATAAAACCAACACCCACACAATATGATCACATCTAATCTCCATCAAAATAAATTAAATAATCACATTCATAAAACTATATCATAATCATCATCATATTTAAATCTATCTATAAAATCACATAAAACATCACATCAAAACATGAAAACACATTTTCATATCTATATAACCAAAATATCACACACACACACACACACACACACACACACACACACACACACACACACACACACACACACACACACATCAATGTGTATCTAAAAAATGATCAGGCTCTATAGCCCATACAATAACTAAATAGTAAAATGTACATCTAAGAGCCCCAAACCACTAGCTCCACCCTCGGTCTCCCTCCTCGACCCACCGATACTCCCCGTGGCGGCAACAAGACCTCGCTGATATGCATGTCGTTGAATCATCATATGCTTTGCATACACGACTCACTTGAGAGCATCTCCCCCACCACCCCTTCATAATACCTCAACTCCACAGGTAACGCCTGACAATGAGCCAGGATCACCATCCTAGGTGACCCCATCTCACCTCTTAGGGTAGCTCTGCTAGCCCCTTATAATTATCCCACTCCTCCCAGTACCCCTACTCTTGACCCAACTAGCCTTGATGTTTCTAGTGTACTCCCTATTACTCCAAATCACTCCCTCAATAGCTATCACTAACGACAATATCTATCTTGAACCTGCGCACCTTCCCTAGCTTTTTCTCCACTGTTGTCACATGCTCATCTCTCTCACCCAACTGCTCCATCAATCTCAGTGCCTCATCCTCTAAATATTTCATTCGAGCATCTCTCTCTACTAAACTATGTCTCAACCTCTCCATCCCTACCTCCAACCCACCTCCTACATGTTCCCCCACGTTCTCCCCCATCTCCACATCCTCCTCTCCCCACTCCCATTGTGCCCTCTCAACCATATCTCCTCGGGCTAGTATCTACCCATCCCACCATGTTGCATACTCAAGTGTCACCCCAACATCATCAATCTTTGTCAGTGCTACCTCCTCCTCTTCTATCTCATGAATGTCTCTCATCTTTTCTACTAGCATATTTATATCTCCATCAACCCATTTATAGAAAATGGGATTACTTGATGCATCCTACACTAGGCCAAACTGTCACCTCACCTGCCCAAACTGTACAACCTCAATCATCTCTGCTAGCCACCCCTGTAACCACCTCTCATGCTACATCATCTATATCTCATCTCTCTCTCTCCTAGCCATGTAGGGAAGCATACATATGGCCTCTAGATAATGTCATCTGCCCCCAAGCCATCAAGTAACCCTACACAGTACTCAAGACTCCAAGATACTACATCTTAGAAAAAATCACTACACCATCTCATGAATCCTACACAATATGCTGTCATAATATCTAGACCATGAAAGACCTCATGGCTAGATCACGTGGAAGTTCAAATAGGCCCAACATTACAACATAAATGTCACATCCAATCCATACCTCATCCTTGCAGACCACTTTCACAGCTCCTTATAAGCATGTGCCAGTAAAGCTGGCCCCCGAGAAAAAATAATCTGATACTCCACTATATCTGCCAGAAACCCCACCAACGTCCATGGAATATGGAATCCTCATGAAATCTAGTAGAGCATAAAAATTGATCCCCATCATAATCATAGTAATCAATGTACTCACAACTACTCCATCATCCCAAAAATTCTCAAAAGAAAACCCCCCAACAACATATGCCACATCTAGAGAAACATCACCATACAACCTCATCATAACTACCCCTCGACCTATCCCATCCATAAGAACAATCGAATCACTCTTTATAAAAAGCTTCAAAATCCTATACACATCCTCCATGGTGATAGTGATCTCCCCTGTAGGAAACCAAAATGTCCTTTTGGTTGCATCCCACCAGTCTAATAACGCCACCATCATATCTAAATCTTGATGTACATGCCTATAATGACGTAGTCCACCCAACCCCAATTCCTCCAAAGTCTCCCAATCATCATCCCCCACATGATCATGCAACCGATTTAACAAAGGCAACACTTTATCCCTCATTGTCATGTGTCTCTTCACCTACATGCACAAAACAACAAAGAAAACATTAAAAAATCATCCAAATTTTCCAAAACATTTCAAATCATCACCGACTACAAGGATTGATATTATTGTCATGAAAAATAACTAGGTCAAAAATATAAAATTCAAACCATGAAAAATAATCCACAATATGAAATCTTGCTTCCAAATATGTCAGAATCCCTCTCCTAGCCAACCTGCATCCTGTGACACCTTGATCTTATCCCTGAAGATGGTCCTAATGAAATTTTCAAACATGTCTCATTGTGCGAAGAATTTCATAAAATATCATAAGATGATTCAATGAATTTTGGAGGAAGACAAGTCTTACTAGAATCCTATAGAGACCAATTTTGATCATTTCATAGCCTGTTTCTCAGCCCCTTACTCTCATCAATCATTGCTCCGTTGCTTCCACTTTCCTCACTTCCTCACCATGGGAACACTTTTGTATCCCCATTTTCCCCTCTACCTAAGGGGATAAGATGGACAAGAAAATGCACCCATGAGCAAGCTTTAGCCTTATACCTCTTTACGACCTCTCTCAACTATGCAAGTGATGTTCCTCAGCCCTCTCATCTCACTCACACTCGATCCTATGTTGTCAGTTTTCTCCATCCTAATCCTAGGTGCACATTAGAGTCCCCATTGTCCCTTTTGAACCAACTCTTAACCTCACATAAACTTAGCTATAATCCATAATGAAACTAGAGTTAGTAGGACAATACAAAAGTGCAATAAAACATTGTGTTGGATTATTTCTTCTGCACAATTATTCATTTTTTTGAAATTTATGTTTTCACACCTTCCAACCTATATTAATGGCTTCCATGCAACAAAAATGAAAGGACGAAAATATCTTTCTTCATTTTCTGAAGATCCGACAGGAAAAATCACTTAAAAAATGGAGCAAACGATCCTAAAAAATTCTTCTTTTACGCAAGCCAATTTTTGCACAATGAAGTAGATGATTATTTTATGGATATTGAGGACTGTGTTTCCTCTCAAGATTCTTCCCTCCTTGAATAAAATTTCAATTTCCCGAAGATCCTACGGGTAAAAAGATCTGAAATTTCGAGCAAAGGATCCTAAAAAAATCTAGTTTTATCAGAAGCATTTTTATCCATTTTACCCCCCGCGTAAAATGGAAAACAAGGAAGATCTGATCCCTGGCACTGGATCGGGCCACCAAAAGAGAATATGAGGACCACAGGTGAAATTCAGAGTTTTGGGAGCATTATGGGTGATTTTGGGAGGATTTGGAACCATTTGGGAAAATTTTCCTCTTCTTGGTCTTGAGGAAGTCAGAAGACTCAATCAGTCCATCAAGACCCAAATTCAAGCAAAAGTGGGAAAAAACAAGGTACGGCCCCTCCATGGCCTCTAGAATCTAAAAAATCTGAAAAGAAATCAAGAAAAAAGGATTAAAATTTTCCCTACATGGCTCAAAATGGTGGGAGAGCTTAAAATGAGCTCGCCTAGCACCTCTACGAGCTAGGTGATTGTTTTAGGCTACTTGATGCATCGAGCTATTTCTAAAGCTAGAATGAGCTAAAACATTGTGGGGGGGGGGGGGAATTTGTATAAGAGCTCGACGACCTCATTGTCTCATGTGGGTGAGTGTTATGCGACTCAGGTGAGTCGCATGCAATGCATCAGTGTCGAGAAAGCTTGCGGCAATTGGTTAATGACATTTGTCAGATGCGGGTCCAAAAATGGATTTGTAAGATGCAAGGGGGTTCACTGGGGTATGTTGTAAGGTGATCGAGTTCCGTGCCCATGGAACACGACATCAACTTGGTGTGTGTCGGGGTTTTTTCGGCTCATTGCATGCAGAAAGTGTATTGGGAGTTAAGGCCAGGGAGACAAGGTTTGTGGCGAGTCAGAACTCACCAAGCGAAAGTCATGGTCAGGTAAACATGGTTCTCATGCACCATGGTAACCCAATGCAAATGCATCTAGACATCCCACCCGACATATATGAAGTTTGGTCGCCAAGATAGAAAGGTTAAATCGGAAGTGAACACAGGTTCGCATTAACAACAAGCAAGCAACTCGGTCATGCAAATGCAAGGTCGAACCCTGAACCCAATTTGGAGAGTCTCGGTTCCCAAGGTAAGTGGCGAGTTGATAGGTGAGATGATGAAGCGATAGGCAGGATGGTTGAGGAGATAAGCGAAAAGAGTGCCCTTCATTCAAACTTCAATAACTTTTGACCAGATTATTGGTTTTAAGCAAAATTATAGTTCATGGAAATCTCTTTTCAAGCCCCACATGATGAAATCATTAGTTTTGTGAAATTTAGAGATCAGGTGGTTGAAAATCAGAGATGAAGCTACACGGTCATGAAGGCCATACCTATGAGCAGAGATGGATTAAATGCAAGTATGAGAGCCATTCCTTGTTGCACAAGGAAAAGTACAAGCAACATGGGATGTGCAAGCAAGCCCATCATTTTGTAGGTGTAATGATGAATTTTGGGAGTGGTGGAAGTATATTTTTCAGGTTTGTGTCCCTCTCTCTCACATTTTCTTCTATAAATTGTAAAGGGGTTGCAAAAAACAAAAGGTTGGTCATTTTTTCTCCTCTGCATCCCTTTTCTCCATTCCTTCAACTAGGTTGTTGTGAATTTAATGGGGCTTAAGGCCTTTTTCCTCAAATTTATAATGGAATTCATTTCCTCCTTCTACTAAAACAATGTACTGTGCATACTCAGAGTAATAAAAATGTTGTTTTGTGGTTCATTTGTTAACCCTTGCATCATTTTGTTATTTTTCGTGCCTCTCATTGTGCTTGCAAGGTATGTGCATACATTAATGTTTCCATTGCAAGGTTTTTGTGTTGTTGTGTCTATTTAGGAATGGTGTAATGTGTGCAAGTTGGCCTATGGTGCTTGACCACCCTCTTCAAGTGAATTCTTCTTTGTTTTACAAGGTTAGGAGTTTTTCCAGCATCTCGTTTTCTTGGTGTATCACCACTCTTAATGTAGGTTTCATTTCACGTAATCTCTCTCCCTATCTCCTTGGTATGATATAATAGGTGTAGTTAGTTTCTTTACTTTCATTAGGAATAGTTAGTGGCAGGGAGGATTAGGAGTAGGAAGTGGCCTTCTTCGAAGGTTTATCTTAAGCCTACAAGTCCCACAACTTGAGGGATAACCCCATGTTATGCAGATTACACCGAATGCCCCATCCACAACATGGCCACTCGGGGGGTACTGTAATTTTGCACTAATAGTTTTGGCATGCCCGGTGGGACTACATTGAAGTCAAGTTCTATTTTTAAGTGTTCCATCATAAGATCAAAACTTTGGAGGCATTTATAAGCATTTCAGGAGTTCAACATTGAAAAACATCAAAAGGATCAAATCCTTAATTTCTGGTATTCATGCATGCACAACATGTTCCATGTTCTGAATCTTAGTGTTTCAGGTTTTGGAGGTTGTTGTACAAGTCCCAAACCCAGAAATCCTTCATTTCGGGTTTTGAAGGTGTCATTGTATGAGCCTATTCTTGACAATAGTGCATTTTGGGTTTTCAAAGGTGCATAACAGGTCCTAAGTTCTGACACAAGGCAATTTAGTTTTTGCAGGATGTTTTGCATGACCTAAGTTCTGCCTTTGTATTTTTGGGATTGGTTGTACAACAGGGTCCAAAAATTGAAATCAAGTCTAGTTCCCTTCAAAGTTCTCAATTATTATTTTGCCAAAGGGTGATGTGTTCTTGGTAAGATCCCAACCTTTTGAGGCAAACTCTAAACACATTTGGTGACTCCATCTGGTCAAACAACCTGTTCTATGAGTTACAAACTTTCCTTCTTACATTCCATCTATTTCCATCCATTTTTCCCTTTCACACCTCTTCATTTTCTTCCATTTCTTTTATGAAGTTGTGCAACCACGACTTCATTCCTGTGATGGAATACACACTTACAACAACAACATTGTCAATCAAACCTACATCCGCACTTGCAACATATATTTTAAGAGTGCTATCAAGTACCTCTTGAATCATACTATGATGAAATTTAGCAATGGGCATACCCCTATGAGAAGAATGCAGATCAGTTTGGTTACCCACCAAACTATGGATATTTTCAAGAACATTGGTACATAGATTTCAAAAGGTATCTAACACTTGAAGATCTTGAGTTATATGGGAAGGTTTAGGAGTTGGAGTATAGCATGGACCAAATGAGGATTAAGGAGATAAAAAACATAGCCCAGATCAGCTTCAGAATTCCATACCCTTGGAATGGCCTCATACCAAATGAGTTGGACCTAAAGGAAGAGCTCTATTAGATGAATGACTTAGTGCTTGGGGTCTAAGAATGGATCAGAATGAGGGAGGCCTATGAACGTAATGTTATCCATTTCTCTCAATAAGAAACCTTTGCATCATTTAATATCCTCCTTTTTATGTCTCAAGCAATGCCCTTCCATCCTGATCCTCAATTTACAAGCTTCTCATGTTATGCCTCTAGTATGATTTCCCCTTCTCCTTCTTCTACTCTTCCACCTCATCTCAGTTTTTTTGTCCTTTTCCCTTCCAAACCTAATTCCCCTCCACAAGAACAAGAAAATAAACCTTGTCTTCCACCATCTCAAGTAATGAATGTAGTAGTTAAGACCCAACCCACCCCTCCTCTTGCATTCCCAAGTCCTTGTTGGGAAGAGGAATAACAAGAGAAGGATCCTGACATAGATGAAATGACAAATTTTTTAAGAAGTTGGGATGACAAATTTGGAATAAATAAAATTCTTGTATTGGTCAAGCCTTCGGAGGAGGACAAGGTTGGTGAAGAACAGGTAGTGACAACTAACTCTGTAACAAAAATGAAGAAATAACAAGTAGAAGATGATCAACAATCTGTGTGCGCCGAGTGTAGTGTCCACATTGGCACTATTATTGCATAGGTTGTTTATTCACTACCAACTATGGAATCAGCAAGGGAAGAAGTAACAAATCCAAATCCGCTAGAAGAGGAGCATGCTCATGTTGTGTGGAAGAACCAAAAAATATCATAGGTTCCAAGCACAAAGAAAGCCACACAAGAAACATAGTCCTTCCTCTTACTTCATCCCCTTAAGATTTTGATGGTGAAGATAAGTTGGAGCCCTCAAACTTAATATTCGAAAACGAGGGGAACCATGGTGAACAAGTTGCAAATCTGGAGAACACCATAGAGGAGGTTGAGCTGACACAATAGGACAACGAGGAGGGGTAAGTGCAGGAAGTTGATGGACAAATATAGGGTCATCCGTGGACATCATATTGCAAATAACAACATAATATCAACTTGTAGGGATTATTAGCAATACATACACTCAAAATTAGACAAAATTGTATTAATATGAATCGTAGCATCCGAAATCTAGTTTCTAAAATACTAATTTTTGTAAAAAATGGACAAGATTAGCTATATTAAACACTTAAAATTCAATGACTTGGTATTTTTTTTAAAAATGCAGATAAGATTATAGTCCGTTTGCCCACAATTTGGATGACCAAAAATTGATATATATTTTTTTTCCTTTGGTGAGAAGTTATATGCCACTATCTCTCTTGGGATGGATTTTATTTTGTATTTTTTTGAGTAATATTTTATTTTTTATGATTTTTTCCATGAAAGTGGTATGAAAACATAAAGAAAACAGAGCACTTTCCGTTTGCCCACCATAACTTCATCAAAAATTATTGAAATCAAATAATATTTTTTTTGAACATGTATATAATTTCACCATGGTTGGGATGGTATAAGTTTTATCACATTCTGATAGGTGAAACAAAATTTTGCAGTCTTAAACGTAGACATAAAAATTCACAGGAAAAAGTGTCTTAAAGACCTACTATTAGTAAAAAAAATATAAAATGATATTTATCCTCTTTTATTCACTTTAAAATCAGTATTTCTACAAAGCTAATAGTCTCCCCTATGCAATGGTACCATTTTTTATGACATAGTTTTTACTTTTCGGCATGGTTCAAGTCCGCGGAAGACTAAATTTGATGTTTTGCTGTTTTTAATGTAAAATTTAGGATTTGATGTCCACTTAATTGTCCCCCAAATTGGTGCACTTACCCGGAGGTAGATTATCTATCAGACTTGGAGGATTGTCTTGATGGGGAAGAGCCCATGGAAATCACATCATTTTCTCCTCCCTCATTCACCTTCTAACATTAAGAGTCTACTACCATGGAGGAAGGCATGTAAGATTAGTCTACATTTCATAAGAGTCCTATTAAGACGAGATTGGAGGAATTGAATCTTCCAAACTTCACATTGGACAAGGGGGAGGAGCTCCCAGGTGGGCAGCAACGTAAAACTACTTGCAATGCGCCACCAATGGTTCCCTTAAGTGTTGTAGGAAATCATAGTGAACCACATGTTGCGGAGGAGTTGCACTCTACCAAGGAGGGAAATGAGCATGAAAATTTGATCACCATTTCCATACCATTCACTAAGGTGACACATCATTTTTATGTAAATGTGTAAAAAGAAGAAAATCAACTTACAGACAGTTACCTTTTATAGGTAAGTCTTCATGAAGACTTTCTCATTAAGGTTAAGGCTCAGAGCAGTGGGAAAATCCAAAGGACCAGACCTTGCCCCATTAAATACTTGGCTTCATTAGAACCAAGGTAGGATCCAAAACCAGTAATGTCCACTCCAGGGCATTATAATGAGCATCAAAGTACCAAGGGTCGGTTACAAAACCTCTAGGAGCTCCATACAGATCACTCAGAGGAGGAATTTATTTCCTTGTTGTTGATACCTTGGCGATTTGGGTTAAAGATGGGCCTCTTGTTGGTTTTTCAGTCATACACACAACTATGATCAATGCCAAATCATATGCATGGATGGAAATTTTTAGGAAAGGTAGCTACTTTTCCCTACAAGGGTCGGGGTTTGTTTGAAGTTGATTGTTTCTCTGGTTAGGGTAGAGTAGGTAGGTTTTGTTTTGCATAACAAGTCCTCTCGTACACTCTGCATGTCTCATTTGAGCATGTATGATTTGATATTTTGTACATAGTTTTTGGTTTGTATTGCTCCTATTCCTTTCAATGTTTCAAGATAGTACAATAGTACAATACACCTCCTGCAAGCCATGAAAGAAGCTCAAAGTTGCAAGGAATAGTTGCAGATCTCAAAAGATTACAAATATAGAGCAACTAAAATCTGACAAGGGATATATTTAAATGTGTTCCATCTTCTTGTTCCTACAAGTCAACATGTCATTTTTGGGTGCCCCTTGCAAAAAATCTGAAATCAATTCGGGGCAGCTTGTAATGCCACAAGTGCCTCGATCCCCACATCAGTGCTCCAGGGAATCATTTAGAAGAAGGGAAGAAACTCAGAATTTAATAGAGTTGCAAAATGTTCGGAACCAAAAAATGGCTTACTCGAAATTATGCAATGTGCTAAGCATGCCAAGAAATCATTTATTTCAGAGGTGCTTCAGACTTGGAAAAATTAAGATTCAGAACAAGTTCAGAACTCCAAGTTCATCCCACATATCAGTTTGTAGAGGAGTGTGAACCTAGGTTCAAGACAAATTTCCACTCTCACAAAATATTAATTTGGAAAACTTGTAAGTGAGGTGGTCAATGCAGGTTAGCTCATGGTTTAATAGTATGCAAGTGAACTCAGGAACAAAGATTACAGGGTTCAAATCAGTTTTTTTGGCCATAACAATGACTCCATGCCCAATGGATGCTACAAGGAAACCAGTCACTTCACCTAGCAAGAAGGTGACCCCATTGAGTCACTAAAGTTGTTATCCATTTTACCCCTGAGTAAAATGGACAACAGGGAAGAGTTGAGCCCGGGCACTCGATCAGGACATCATAGGAGAATATGAGGACCACAAGTGAAATTCGGAATTTTGGGAGCATTACAGGGGATTTTGGGAGGATTTAGAACCATCAAATCAGCCCCCCAGGACCCACATTCAAGCAAAAATGGGAAAAAATGGCAAAAATAAGGAAATCACTTTTAGGGTCTTATATGGCCCCTCCATGGCCTCTCACATCCAAAAAATATGAAAAGAAATCAACAAAAAATAAAAAAAAGATTAAAAAATTCCGTAGAGGGCTCAAAATGGTGGGAGAGCTCAAAATGAGCTTGCTGAGCTACTCGGCGGGCTAGGTGTTTGCTTCGGGCTACATGATGCATTGATTTCTTTCTATAGCTCGACCAAGCTAAAGCATTGCACAGGGGGGAGTCATATAAGAGCTTGGCGAGCTCATTGTGTTAGGTGGGTGAGCCAAGGTTATGTGACTTAGGTAAGTTGTGTGTAATTCATCGCTGTCAGGCGAGATCATGGTGGTTTATTGGTGGGGTTTGTCGGACGGGGGTCCGAAAATGCATCCACACGATGAAAGTGGGGTTGTCGGGGGATGTCACATGGTGAACGGGTTCCACGCCCGTGGAACACAAGGTCAAATTGGTGTGTGTCGGGGGTTGGTCGATTCGTTACATGCAAAAAGTGTGTCGGGAGTTGAGGTTGGGGAGACATAAGGTATGTGGTGAGTCAGAACTTGCCAAGTGGAATTCAGGGTTAGGTAAACATGGTGCTCGTGCACCATGGTAACCTGATGCAAATGCATCAAGACATCTTGCCCCAAAAATATAGGAAGCTCAGTCGTTGAGCTAGAAAGGTCAAATTGAAAGCTGAAACAGGTTCACATTAACAAAAAACAAGAAACTTGACCATAAAAATGTGAGGTCAAACCCCGAACCTAACTTGGAGCAGCTTGGTGCCTGAGGTAAGTGGTGAGTTGATAGGTGAGATGATGAAGCCGTAGGTAGGGTAGTTGAGGAGACAAGCCAAAAGTGTGTCCTTGACTCAAACTTCAATAACTTTAGACCGGATTATCAGTTTTAAGAAAAATTATAGTCGATGGAAATCTCTTTTGAAGCCCCACTTGATGAAATGATAAGTTTTACAAAATTTAGAGATTAGGTGGGTGAAAATTAGAGATGAAGCTACATGGTCATGGAGGCCATACCTGGGAGTAGAGATGGAACAAATGCAAGTATGAGAGCCATTCCTTCTTACACAAGGCAAATTACAAACAACATGGGTTGTGCAAGCAAACCCATAATTTTGGCAGGTGCAATGATGAATTTTAGGAGTGGTGGAAGTATGGTTTTCAGCTTTCTCTCCCTCTCTCTCTCACATTTTCTTCTATAAATTGTAAAGGGGTTGCAAAAAACAAAAGGTTGGTCATTTTTACTCCTCTACACCCTTATTCTCCATTCCTTCAGCTGAGCTGTTGTGAATTTCATGGGGCTTCAAGCCTTCCTCTAAAAAAAATTGTAATGGCTTCATGCCTCCTCTTACTAAATAAATTCATATGGAGAAATAAAACTATTCCTGTGTTGATCTCTCTAACCTTTCATGGTTTATTATTTTCATCTTACCTCTCATTGTGCTTGTAAGATCTGTGCATTTTCTCGTTGCATTGTAGGGTTTTGGTGGGTTGTGTTTAATTTGGGAATGATGTATTGAATGTGATATAATTTGTGGTTCAATACAACCCTCTCTAGGTTCATTTATTTCATTGTTCTACAGGTCGAAGAAGTGGCTATCACTCATTTTCTTTGTGTATCACTGCTCTTAGTGTAGGTTATATTTCATGCATCTCTCTCACTGTCTCCTTGGTATGATAGAAGAGGTGTAGTTAGTTGCTTGGATTTCATTAGGAGTAGTTAGTGGTAGGTAGGATTGGGATCAAGAACCAATCTTCTCCAGAGGGTTATCTCAAGCCCACAAGTCCCACAACTTGAGGGATAACCCCATGTTATGCAAATTACACTGAACGCCCCATCCACAACATGGCCATTCAGGGGGTGGTGTAATTTTTCACTAACAAGAATTTATTGCATGATGGAGTTGCTGATTTTTTGAGATATGGAGGACTGAGTTTTTATCAGTATTATGACTTCTCTGATGAAAAACTCATTTTCCCACTTATCTAGATGAAGGAACATTTCTAAAATTAGAGCAAGGAATCTTGGAATAAAACCTAGAATTTCAAGATTGTTTTCGTTACAATTTGACATTTGCATTTCACTTACTAAAAATATCATGTGTTCATGGTGGGCCATGTCTAAGAATAGTAATTTGTCAAAGTATGTGAATTATTAGCATCTATGGTTCCCCAAATAGGAAAGAAACATCAGTAAGTGAAAATAATGCAAAATTGCTAAAAAAGTAGTCCTCGATAGGACCTGCTAAAAATAGTAAGTCTTGGAATTGAGCCTAGAAAGCTACGAAAACTCCCATTTTTCATATCCCGTTTATTTTTTCCATCATCGTAAGGTTGGGAAGTTGTCTCATGGTCCAAAAAAGGTCAGGAAACCCTCCACAAAATCCTAACATATTGTGCTAGGGGATCTTTGCACAACACAATTCGATGAAAGGAGATATCTCATTCCAATTGTGATAGAAGAGATTCATCCTGAGCATGTTTCCATCATGAAGAAGACATCATTGTCACTAATCATCTCCCCAAAGGTGAATATCAGAATATGAATCTGATTATTATGAGAAGCAAATCATAGTGAGTCACTGTAGGTATGAAAGACAATCACTTGGGCAGTGGGAGAAACCAAGAACGATGTGGGGTTTGAAAATGATCAGAAACATCAAGAGCTTCATTAGAGTTCACGTCACCAAGAGGATGCTCATTGTGAGAATGAAGTGAGAATCTCACTATGAGTGAGGATGAAGGTCATCTCAAGCAATGCATACCTCGAGAAGTGTTTCTAAACACTTGATCCATGCTTGATAATGAGCTTGCATTTTGTAAGACAAGGGAGGTGGAATTTACAGTATTTTAGTGTAGTGTGGAGAACTAAAACATGGAAATCACTCTCATTCACTCCTTCAAGTACCATTCAGGGATTAGCCTCTCTATTTGGAAGAGAAAACCTATCTCTATGAGGAGAAATCAAACAAAAGAATGTCTTAAAAACCATATGTATGTTTCCACTCATGGTCAAGAAAGTGAGTGGTGAAGAGGTCATCATGTTCATAGGTGATGTGTGAGACTCAAGGAGTGAGGCATTGATCACCACATCCTGAATCCACCATTATGTTCAAATATTCTTCAAGGAACAAGCCAGGAAGAGTTAGTCCAAGGCATACATGACCAGTGTGTGTGAAGAATAGAGAAATCATCCGTTCTCATGAGAAACATGTGAGAAAGATATGTATGAGTTGATATCATTCAAGGAGAATTACAGAGCTAGGAAATGTACAAGGATAATCCTCATATGGATGACATTGTATGAAAAATGGGAAACCATCTCAATTCCACTTGATGTCATTCAATTGGTAGTGTTCTTAAACACTCATTCAAATCTTGTGGTGTGATCATGCCTCAAGGAATAAGTACATCAAAATCACCTCATTTCAGTTCAATGAATGACTACATGACAAGAGTTCCATTTAAGGGTAATCCTTTCACCCTCCTGATGAAGGATTATTTCAGTAAGTGAAGGACAAGCATGAAAAAGGTTTGAGTATCGTGGAGTTTATTTTTTATCACTAGAGTGAATTGTGAAAGCCCAAGAAGCAAGAAAGTGATCCTCAATCTCACTGTGAGATCAAGAAAGAACCATCATGAGTGATTCCCGTAGTCATCTAGCAGGAGGAGATTGTGATTACCATGCCTCAAATCAATAAACTATCCATCAAAAAAAGCCTCATCTTTATCAAATTGGTCAACCTTTCTCTCTATATCGCTCTTTCTTATTCTCTCACTATATTCTAATCCCTCATTGAGAATGTAATTTTTTCTATTTCTTCCTATTCACTTAAGTGACTACCAACATTAACATTAACATTGTAGTGATGAAGATAGGTGAAAATTGTTGTGGGGTGAGATGAAAGAACAATTTGTTATATTATAAATTAGAATGGATTTTCCATCCCAAGGGGTTGGAAATTGTTGGCTGAGTGTATGTTGTTGAGATTTACCATTACTACATCAAGCAATAAAAGTTACAATTCTTATATTTCTTTGCTTATGTTCCTATACTCTCTCTACTTTGCAACTTTTTATACATGACAATTTTGTAAAACCAAGAAAGGTTCATGTGCCTTTGATAAATGAATCAATGAAATTATGCGTCTATGATTTTTTAGTCTTATCATTGTTAGCATCGTCATGTTCTTCTAATTGAATGTGGACCTATTATGATTATTTAATGTGATCTCTGTAATCCTACTCACAACAGTAATCATTTCTCTCCTCATTACAAATTCCTCCCTTGTACTTTGTACAAGAAATTTTCCATAGGTTTAGTGGAGTATTCTTATGTGATCCCTGGCCTTATGTCTACCCCACATATTTAGGTAGTTTACATTCAAAAATGGGAGCCTCCCCATACACAAGGAGGGGTTTAGCCCCAGAGTATTGGTGAAAACTCAATAATTTTCCCACACAACAAATTATTTCACCAACATGTAACGATCCTAACCAAATTAATGTCGATCCTAGTAATCGACACCGATCCTATATCCTCATATAGAAAAAAAAATTGATCAGAGAAAACAATTAGTTGAACTTGCACACTGAGTGCGCACGAAAGAACAACATAGGAGCAAACACGCGAAGGTATAGGAAGGAGTCACACACATAGGTGTTGAGTTATACTCTCAAGGACTTAGCCGATTTTGGAGATCAGGTCTATTCTTAGAGATTGGCATGCGGAGCACACAAAATGATGCCGAGATTTACACGCCACTCTTCGTGGAGATTCTTTGAGGAGCATGACAACTCACTCTTGCATGGGCATAAGCTAAGAATAGATCCACCATTGTAGTTAACTATCAGCGATCTACAAATAGTATACTTACATGTATGGCTATAGTTGTAAAAAGGTGCGTGGTTTTATTAACATGCGACCTATTTCTAGTAGATTTAGGTGGTGGAGGGCTAGTTCCCCACCCTATATATACATATGTAATGAATTACTTAGGAAAAAAAGAGATAGATAGATAGATAGTTAGAAACACATTCTTTGAAGAATGAGAAAAACATGAGTACATGTAACTGGATAGTTGTAACAGATCCATGCACGCATGCCTAGTATTGTATGAAGCTTCTGTACTATTGGTACAATGAATAGATAAATAAAATTGACCGAACAAATAGTGTTTGATGTGTTTTATCAATGCATATTATTACTTTCATGATGATTTACCTTTAAGCGCTTATAGATCTGGTTAAGTGTAATGATGAATAGATGGATTAGTTACTAAAAATATATGTTTACTACTTTGTCATGCCACCATTATGTTTGCAACATTTAAAGAGGGACCCGGTACCTTTGTGCACTTTGGGTGAGTGCTCAACCTAGGTTGAGTGATGTGCCAGCGCGACTAGGTGTTACTAACAATTCTAGGCTACATCATTGGTTCCATTCTCGGGACCTCTTTTTCAGTTTTTTCAGAATGGTTTGCGATGAAGACATATTGGCTAACTTTGGCGAGCGTTGAAGAATGGATTTATGATTTGGAGGAAGAATACACATGGAGGTTTGACACTAGATCCTGATTTAGCGTACGTACTTGGGTAGAGCAGAATCTGTATGACAGTTTATATGAAAGATTCTTTGCTATCTTTCCAGTAGAATTGTACAAATGGTTGACTGCATATGCATCTAAGTGAAATTGAAGGTATCACAAAATTATTTGAACACAAGAGGAATTTCAAACACTATATGATGTTGACCTGAGCTGGACTCGCATGGTAGATAACTTGTTTTGCGGTGTCCTAAACAACTATATTTTGGAGTATTCAATTTCGACTTATTCGTGCCTGGAGGTAGTGGAGTTCCAGTTCCTACGATATCCTAGAGGGATGTATTTGCAAGGTATTCCGCTGGCAATTAAAATACTAATGGCAACGTTGAACTTGGAAGCTAAACCCATGGAAAGCTAAAAAAATCTCCATGCGTGGGGGCAGGAACAGGATTGGTGAAAGATGGCAGACCTAGCGGCAACACGATAGAGGGAAGAGAGGCTGCTGAAGTATGATGAGGTGCGCAAGAGGGAATTATACAAGAAACAAGAAATTGCAGAACGGATGGTGTTGTGGAGAGAGATGGCTCATGAAGGATTTGAGGCTCATGGGGAGGAAGAAGAGCAAGAGCATCAGGAACTCCCCCATCTAGGAAAGCATGATAGAGAACCCTCTTCGGCCTCACATGGAAGCATGCCAGTAGATATGACCTGGGCCAGAGGTGCGCATCTAAGCCAACCTGCTGACCTAGCCCTTGTGCTTGGTTTTCCAGTATCTAGTACAGCAGGTAAAAATAATTTTAATTTAGGAAGTGAAAGCACAGAAATAGGTCAGACAACAAGTACATCAATGGCAGCACAGACAACTTCATTATTCTTTGGGGGTACATTTTCAGGCTCATCATCTGCACAAAATATGAGCGTGCCAAGTGTGGGATTCACCTCTGGAACAAGGACTAATTCCTAGATTGTAGGGGTCTAGTATAGTACCCTGTTGAGGCACATGGGAGTGCATCCACTGGCCCTATTCTAAATCCTGGAGGAGGATCGGGTGGTATGGGTAGTTCTAGTTCCGGTGGTTTGTGTGGTATTGGAGGAAGATGAAACCAAGGAGGTTCTAGGTCGGGTGGTCAAGGCTCGTAGCAATCCCAGAATATTTATATGGAGATGTCCCTTCATCTTCCAGAATACAGAGGTATCAAGGATTGTGCTGAGCATGTTCATATGTGTGAAATATTGTGGCGCGTAAAAGGTATTATAGCTTCTGAGCACAAGGTAAGTCAATTTACAACTACATTGTGGGCGCGCGTGCATAACTGGTATAGGATGTTTGATCCCAATCAAACTTGTATTGACTATGTAGCATTGAAAGATGATTTCTTAAAAGAGTTCCACATCCCAGAGTTTGAGCATAAGAGTATAAGCGCACTCAAGGATATAAAGCAAGGCACTACTGAAAGTGTACGTGAGTATGATGCATGCTTTAAAACACTTCTATCCAAACTCTCTTATGACATTCATGCAAGTTAGCATGCACAATGATTTGTTAGAGGATTGATTACCCCATTTCGAAGAGCACTGTTTCATAAGACTTATACCGATCCACGTGAAGCATTGGAAGCCACTTTACGCACTGAAGCAGTTGGGAGTATTGACACTGGAGTTAGTCCATTTTTGGAAGCTCAGATAGTAGCTATGGAAAAACAGTTAGAGAAATTATCGGCAAACTCAGCTCATGAAATGTGCTCAGGGATCTGGTATATAAATTGTGAAGTGGAAGGGCACATTAAGGATAGTTTCCCTCACAGAACAGTACGTTCGTTGTTATTAGACTGTGAGATTTTCCATTTGAATCATGATGCTAGTCAATGCCCCCTACTACAACGCGCGATCAGGAAGAATGTATCCTCCTTTTGTAAAATTTGTAGGTCCACGACCCATGATACTGAGGACTATAGATTGATTGGCCAGATCCATGATGCCATTGATATTGGGGTAAGACAGGTGAGTGTCGCTAATAATTCTAAAGGGAAGAATGAGCATCAAGATAGGGATTTTAATAAAATGCACTATGACAGGAATGACGAAAGTTTTGAAGGGGTTCATGAAAGGGGACAAGGATATCAAGGCAGATATGGAGGACAAGGCCGAGATGGAGGAAGGAGTGAATTCCCTTGAGGAACTTCCTATACATGTGGTTCACCTGACCATTATAGGTGCGAATGCCCGTAGAATATTTCTTGTTCATTTTGTGGAAAGGGGCATGGTTATGAAGAGTGTCCGGACTTGTATGAGCATCTCAGTAAGTAGCACAAGCAAGAAAACAAGGGTGCGGGGATGGTTAGAATCCAGCACACGATAGAGAATCAGTGGATACCCAAGTTAACACCAAAAATCTGAGGTAGTAATAGTCAAGATAACCACACGAGCTGAGGTGGCACGTGCAAGAGAGGTGTTGCAACAAAAGCCGAAAATCACTAGGGAGGAGGTTTTGCATGCTAGATATCCAGATATAGCTCATCAGAAAGAAGTCTATCAGGAAATAATGGAGGTCCTTAGGAGCCTTCAAGGTGAGATATAAGGTTTAAAAGAGTAGTCTCGAAAATTGGAGCACAAGGATACATAATAGGCCCCGTTGGATATTGACGACATCAGAGAGGTATGTAAAATGTTAAGCTAGGAGAATATTATTCCTTTATTAGGAAATTGGTTGAAAGGGAATACTCCGCACACGGGAACTGAAACTAAGAGACAAATACTTCATGCGAATCTTCCCCCCAATAGCATTTACTACGAAGAGGAGATCACTTTGAATGATGTTGTGGATGGGTGGATGTTGAGCAATATCTTGATTGACACAGGTGCGGAAGTAAATGTACTTACATTAGATGCGTGGGAACAAATGGGGAGACCCCCATTGCAGCCATCATCTAATGTATTGTTCATTGGAAAATAGAATGAAAGCTACTCCCATAGGAGTTTTGATGGATGCATCTATCACTATACAAGGGGCCAAGTTCACAAGAGACTTCGAAGTACTAGCGCTTGCAGAAGCCGATAGCTTCCCAGCTCTAGTTGGGCACCCTTGGTGTTATGCGAACAATGTTGATTTGAGGTTTAACAAGGGGTATATCAGCTTCGAGAACAAGGAGGAAAGGGTCATAATACCATTGAAAGATGGGAAATATGTGCCATATGTGGAACCTTTAAGTGAAGAGGACTTGAACAGAATCTATATACGCACTATTTGGGACCCAGAGGTCAATGATCCGTTCAAGGAAGGAATCCTTCATTGGGAATATTCTCAGTCAATCAATGATACTACTAGTATTGCTTGTGATAATTGGGCTCATGGCACTTATGAACTAGTGGGGTGTGAAGTTAAGCGCGTGGTTACTTGCAAAATGGGTTTTCACTCTGTTTGATGTATAGGTCGCGCAGTACCCCACTATACTGGGTTTGAAGATTTGGCTGGATTTTTACAGGTCATGGAAACAAATTGGGTTGACCAGCTTAAACGACGAGATATGTTATCATATACTTTGGGGGGAATGGCCACGCACTGGTGGGTAGTCCACAGGGATAATCTCTTAGAATGGGGAATGATTGGGACCGCCTTATCAACTAGGTTTTCAAGAAGTAATGCACCTACAAAAATAAGCCCTTATCATGGTGATCAACCTGCTCAACATCATATCCAGCAGTGTGAGAGACTCTGGATAGTAGGACAGGAAGTATTACCACCCTCACTTTGGGTGCATCGGTTTTATTCTACTCTACAAGGTTGTGCGCATGCTTGGTATGTCTATTCTGAATTACATCGTGACACTGACAATTGGCAAACTTTGACTGCAGGGATGATCCAAACTTTTGACTTCTTTTCATCTACACCACTAGTGAACACAACTTTAAGCTTTATCAAGCACTTAACCATGGGAGACAGTGGGAAAGCGGAAGAACTTATTCAAGAATTATTTGGTGAGACAGAGATAGGGGTGCATTTTGTGGATGAAGAAGATGATATCATATTACTTGAGCAGGATTCTCTGGAAAAAGATAAGGGGAAGATGGTTTACATAATTGATGAGAAGGAAGTTGAGAACTTGGACGTGGATCATTCATTTGGAACATGTGAAGTATTATCCAGTGCGGATGTCGATGCATGTGCATATCACAAACCTATGAAGACAACAAAGGTCAATATAGGCACAAAAGCTGAACCTAAGGAGGTGATAATTGGGGATTACTGGTCAGAATCAGAGGTAGCAAAGATCATAGAGTTACTTCGAGACTATGAGGACTTATTCCCGAGAGGATACCATGAACTTAAAGGCATGCATATATCACTCGGGGAAATGAAGATAAAGCTCAAGGAAGGTACGCGCCATGTTAGGAAGTGACCATATCAGATGAATCCCAATTTGCATGAGAAAGTAAAGGAGGAGATTGAAAGATGTTGAAATCTGGGATCATTCGACCATTGGATGAATCAGAATGGGTCAGTCCTATGGTGATAAGCATAAAAAAGGATGGTAGGATTCAAATTTGTGTTGATTATAGGGAGTTGAATGCAACATGTGTTACAGATCCCTTTCCTACGCCATTCACGGAGGAAATATTAGGAGTGGCTGGGCGCAAAATATATTCATTTACAGATGGGTTTTCAGGGTATCATCAGGTTAGGATTATCCCAGAAGATCAAGAGAAGACCACCTTCACTACTGAATGGGGAAGCTTTGCCTATACTATGATGCCCTTTGGATTGAAGAATGCACCTGCTGTATTTTCAAGGATAGTGGTACAAGCCTTCAAGGATTTTATTCATAACTTCTTACAGGTCTATCTTGATGATTGGACCGTTTATGGGCTGATTAAGGATCATTGTGACAATCTGCACTTAATGTTTGAAAGATGTCGACAGTTGAGTATCTCATTGAACATCAAGAAGTGCATCTTTGCTACTCCCTTTGGCACACTTTTAGGACATATTATCTACAAGGAAGGGTTGTTGGTTGATCCAGCTAAAGTTGCAGTTATCATAGGCTTGAAAGTGCCAGCTAGTTAGTGCGAGGTGCGCAAATTTTTGGGTCATACAGGGTATTACAGGAAGTTTATAAAAGGGTATGCAAAAGTTACCGTGCCCTTGGAAGAATTTCTCCAGGGAAAAGGTACATTCTACTAGGGGGAGTCACAGCAACGCACGTTTGAGATATTGAAGAAGAAACTTACTACCGTGCCTATCTTGCATTTTCCTTCATGGGATAAACCTTTTCATGTTCATGTGGATGCCTCTGGCATAGCCATTGGTGTTGTCTTAGCTCAACCAGGAGAAGGTATTGTGGCTCATCCCATTTTTTTTGCTAGTAGGAATTTGAACCCTACGGAACAGAATTATACCACCACAGAGCGCGAGGCCTTGTCCATGATCTATGCCTTGCAAAAATTTTGTCAGTATTTGTTGGCTACACCATTTTTGTTTTATACAAATCACATGGCATTAAAGTACTTGGTGAACAAGCCGATTTTACAGGGGCACATATGCCGATGGATACTCTTATTTCAAGAGTTTGACTTTACAGTTGTGGTAAAACCAGGCAAAAGCAATTCTGGACCAGATCACTTGTCTAGAATTCAATCAGGAGAAGAGGCACAAACAATAGAAGAGACCATGCCTGATGCACAACTGTATAGGTTACAGCGTGTGCCATCAGAATTGGAGGACATTGTTGTCTTTCTAAAGACTGGTATGGTGCCAGATGACATGAAAGCTTTAGAGAAGAAGCAACTTGCTATTCGCGCGACACCATTCATGTTAATTAGTGGTGATTTGTACAAGTTAGGCAGAGATGAGGTGTTACGCCGTTGTGTCTTGGAGCATGAACGAAAGGACATAATGGAAGAAGCACATGGTGGTATTACAGGTGGCCATTATGTAGGTGATGCAACAGCGCGCAAGATCCTACTTGCTGGTTTGTGGTGGGAAACATTGTACAAGGATTGTAAAGAGTATTATAAGACATGTGACCATTGTCAATGTCTCGATTGACCAGGACAAAGGGATGAGATGCCCCTATGACCAATAACAAGTGTAGAACCCTTTGAGAAATGGGCAATTGACTTTGTCAGGCCTATTTCACCAGCTGCGTGCAGGACTGGATCACGCTATATCATCACTTGTACAGATTATCTTACCTGATGGGCAGAAGCAGCACCTACAAAGGACTATACAGTGGCTACAGTAGCACGGTTCTTATGGGAGAATGTTCTTACAAGGTATGGTTGTCCTTTAAGTTTAACAAGTGATAGGGGCACACATTTTTTAAATGAGACAATACAAATTCTTTTAGATGAGTTTATGGTTGCCCACCATAAAACTACACCCTATCACCCTCAGGAAAATGGGACTGCTGAGGCTTTTAACAAGATTTTGAGCCACACATTGACCAAGATTTGTGATGTTGGAAGGAAAGATTGGGATGATAAAGTATCTATTGTTCTTTGGGCTTATAGAACAACATACAAAAGATTGAACAAAGCCACACCTTTTCAATTGGTGTTTGGCATGGAAGTTGTTCTTCCTATAGAATTTATGTTACCTTCTTTGCGCATTGTGCACACTAGAGGTCTAGCTGATGAGCAAGCCTTGGAAGAACAGATTACGAAGATGGTTCAACTAGATGAGCGCCGAGCCATCACACGCTGGAGTTAGAAACAGGAGAAAGCGTGCCAAAAGGCATGGCATGATCAACACATCAGGGATAAGAAACTTGCGGTGGGACAAATGGTACTTCTATATGACTCCAAGTTTCTGTGCCATCCAGGAAAGCTCAAGGTGCATTGGTTGGGGCCATATGTTATCACTCATATACTTGAGTCAGGTGCTTGCCAGTTGGAAACAATTGATGGCACAAGGTTTCCTGGTTACTTTAATGGGAGTAGGTTGAAGCCCTACTATAAATAAGTCTTCTTGGTGTTTGTAATAAGGCAGTATTGCCAGATAAATTAGGTTTCCCTTTATGCATTTCCTTAAATGTATTTCTTTCCTTCGTCGCTATGCTTTGTCAATTTTCACTCTTGTTTGTGTAATAAGCGCACTTGCGCACATGAAACTAACTACAATATGAAGCATGTTGATGCGTAGAGGACTGCACATCCTTTTCATGTGGGGTGGATTGTTGGTGACTCTCAGGTATATGCTGTAAATATTTAACACTACAGGTGTTGAGAAAGAAGGTTGCTAAGGGTAATTGACAAAAGATTGCTTCTCAAGATAAGAAAGGATGAAGATGGATGAAGGAATGTATAATGCAAGGTAAGCGGAGGCCATGGTAATTACTTGGAGATGATGTAGTGACGAGGTATTCAGGCACTAGGGTGTGTGCTGAGGATAAGTCTGTGACAAAGGGTAAAGGGTGTGCTAGAGGCTATAACGTTTGGCGCGAAGGTATACCACGTGGAAATGATAAAAATGGGTCATAAATGAGGAGAATTTGGTAGGTGGAGGAGTAATTAATGCAGCAAAAAGTAGAAATCTATATAAGGACGGGATGTGATTTCATTTTTACCCTTGCGACTATGAGAATTTGACAAAGAGCCTACACATGAAGAGCATAAAGCTAACCGATTCAAGGTACGAAGCAAGTGAACCAGGCATGGAGAAGAGATTTGTTTATTAGAAGGGCTTGAATCCCCTAGGAAAAGGGTTTGATGAAGCAGAGTAACAAAATAGAGCTAGGGTGCGCAAGTTCATGATTGTAAATTAGGGCACAGTTGGATCAAGTAGGGTTTGAAGAAAACCACGAAAAACTTACAACATACAAATCTAGACAACAAAACCCTGAAAGAAGAATGACACCAAAGAAGAAAGCAGCACCGGTAAAGGAAAAGAAGAAGGTGGTGGTGGAAGAAGAGGAGGAGATGGCCCCAGAGAGCAATTTTTCCAAAATGTAGTACCTAGAAGAAGTTATTATGGGGAAAGAATGGAATACCCACATAAGACAAAGTAAGATAAGTGAATACAATCACCAGACCAATGAAAAATAGAAGAAATTAGATGACCTGCTCACTTCTCAAATGAACAGGTGCACTGAGGATGGCATGCCAATATATGATGATGCACTGAGGAAAAGCTACTAAAAGGAAATGGTGTCTACCAGCTTTATGAGCTTCCATACTTTGGAAAGTATGCACCCTTGTATAGATGGCTGATGAGCCAAGTCCATGAGGACTTCTTCTACTTTGCAGGATGGAGGGTAAGATTGACACCCATCCTTATTGCCACAGTTACTAGATTACGGGCATCGGGTGAAGATATTAAGACTGACTTAGCTGACAAAAGTGCCATCTTGGAGACACAGAAGGTGCTGGGCTATCAGAAAGGACCGTGTGGAATGGACATTGACAGATTGAAAAATTGTCCAGTAGTACAGGCAGCAGCACATCTAACCACAAAATTGAATGACCAAGAACAATGGTCATAATTTAACTCTATATGGCTGCATGTGGAAAAGTGCATGTCAGAAGGAGCCACTTATAACATTTCCAGCTTCATTGCAGAGTGGATAGTAGAGGAAGCGTGAAGGGAATAAGATAAGTTTTGGTTGCATCCTACTAAGTTTGGTCTTCATGGAGATTGGGGTACCAGATGGCCCAAAAGAGAATATATGGGAATACCCCATAAATAACAAGTCTCCAGCTGAGTGATTCAGCAAGTATCTCTGTAAGGGATCGATGACGGAAGAGGTGAAGGAGCGAGTAGAGATGTGGTATGATAGGCTCCGCGTGGCATTTGGAGAGGAATGGTGTATACCCAAGGACTTGCCTTTGGTCCTAGGGAAACATGTACAATTTGAAGTCTACCAGCACTTCTGTATTATGCACTTTCTAATGATAGATGGGTCATGGAGCCCCTGGTGCAAGCTGCCATACGCATTTCCCGCGTAATACTTCCAAGTTGTAGTTCATCAGCTCATCAACACATGGAGGTTGGTGTTTAATGGAGAAAAGGTGGACTGTGAATATCACACCCTGTGGAAGACATATGGATATCCAGGGAGGAATGCATACAATGAGAATAACATCTTAGAGATCTTGAGCATTAAGCCAGAAACACTGGCCATTGTGGATATCAGGGCCGCGCTAATATACCTCCAACTGAAGCCTAAAATGGAGAATAACAAGTACGTGGAGAATGAATTTGCGCTTCCAGGGCCACCGAAGGGAAAGCATACTATGGAGAAAATTCTGGCACCTAGGCCCTCTACGCCCAAGCAAGATGATGAGGAAGAGGATGAAGAACACGAAGATAGTGGCGGCCTGGTGCGAAGGAGGAAGCAGCCATCTGGCCAGGAGGGGGAGCGTGCAACAACTCCCCAGGGAGAAGGAGTTACGGGGGAGGAGCAGGGCACACAAAGATTTAAGAAGGTGTTTAAGCACACAAGGGCACAAGGAGAAACCCCGCAGGTGAAGGAGCCAGAGGAGAAGAAATGAAGAAAACTCAGGCTAAGCGAGGAGACAGAAGAATCTGAGGAGAAGGCACCTTCCTCTCCAACTGAAGAAGAGCCTCAACACAAGGAGGAGAAGATGGAAGGAGAAGAAGGGGATCAATCAGAGGCTACACAGGACAAGGGTGGGGATACATCTGGTATTCCTAACCTTGATGTAGCCATTCCAAGAGGGCCCAGATCCCATCAAACAGGGGAGGATGCCAAGGCACATACCATGGGGTACGTAGAAGACCCAAAGCTGATTATTCACGCTTGGTTCCAGAGCACCATCGAGCAAGAAGGATTTATTTGGATGGGCGCTCATGGATGAGGACAAGGTGACTTTGTGCACAAGGAAGCAACTTTCATGGTCTATGCACATGCATATGGATGAGCCTGACTGTGATGTCGGTGAAGAATTGTGCACGTCAAGGCAGTTGAAGAAGGCACCTGAAATGTGCCACATGACAATCAAACCAACGGTGATGTCAGACGAGTAGGTGAGCAATGCTCTGGTCAAGGTATCCTCCGAAGTAGCAAGAAGAAACATAGATAAATCTGCTACCATCAAGGTGCTGATGGAGAAATTGAAAGCCAGGGATGTGGAGATAGCATGCCTTGTACAGGAAAAGGATTTGATTAAGAGGAAATACGACACTTTTGTTAGTATGGTAGAGGAAATTGGGGATGATGTCCTCAAAGTATGCCCGCATTTGGAATCCCAAGTGCCAAAAGAATTTCCTTCTGCAATGCATTATGTAAAGACAATAATAACATTAGTGTTGGAAGATGAAAAGGCGCGCGTATCCTCACAACCCAAGGACTCCAGGGAAAAGACAGAAAAGGCACAGGCTGCAGTAGCCAGGAAGATTGCTACTTATGAAGGCCTACTGCAAGCCACCCGCGATGAGCTCAAGAAATCCAATCATGTGCTAACAATATGCACAGCCCCAGATGCGCTGATCACGATAAAAACCTTGGAGGAAGAAAATGAAGTACACAAGGTGATGAAGGATGCTTCCCTAGGCCGTGCTGAACGCTTAGTCCTGGTAAAGTAAAAGTGTGAGGAAATAGCTATGGTGTAGGCACTGCATAAGGAGAGGTTGGAGGAGCTGGGAAAGCTCATTGCTTAGAAGATGGATGTACTAGAAGGGGTGCAAACCTCTATGTCAAGCGTAAAGCTTGTGATACAAAATGAGCAAGGGAAACTCACCATGGAAGAGCTACAGTCCATCATTGCAGATGTGCCTGAGATAGTAGGAGTGGCGCTAATGGCGTGGGAGAACCTGGAAGTAGATATCAAAGAAGAATATCCAGAGTTGTTGCTTCAGGATGAGATGGAGGGGCCTGAGGCTTAAACAGTTTTGTTAGCTGTGTATACCTTATTCAAAATTCCTTATTCAAAATTCTTTATTCAACCATTCTTTATTTATCCATTCTTTGTATAAGTTTTGGACATCGCCATTGTCAGGGTGACAATGAGATTAGTGTGGGGTAATGTTGATAAGAGAAAACACTTAGTTGAACTTGCACACAGAATCCATGCGGAAGAACAACACAGGAGCAAAAGCATGAAGGTATAGGAAGGCGTCACGCGCGGAGGTGTTGAGTCAGACTCTCAAGGACTTAGCTGATTTTGGAGATCAGGTCTATTCTTAGAGATTGGCGTGCGGAGCACACAAAGTGATGCCGAGATTTACGTGCCACTCTTCATGGAGATTCTTTGAGGAGCATGACAACTCACTCTTGCATGGGCATAAGCTAAGAATAGATCCACCACTGTAGTTAACTATCAACGATCTACAGATAGCATACTTGCATGTATGGCTATAGTTGTAAAAAGGTGCATGGCTGTTATTAGCATGCGACCTATTTCTGGTAGAGTTAAGTGGTGAAGGGCTAGTTCCCCACCCTATATATACATATGTAATGAATTACTTAGGACACAGAGAGATAGATAGATAGATAAATACAGACACATGCTTTGAAGAATGAGAAAAACATGAGTACATGCAATTGGATAGTTGTAACAGATCCATGCGCGCATGCTTGGTATTGTATGAAGCTTTTGTACTGTTGGTATGATGAATAGATAAAGAAAATTGATTGAACAAACAGTGTTTGATGTGTTTTATCAATGCATATTATTACTTTCATGATTATTTACCTTTAAGCGCTTATAGATCTAGTTAAGTGTAATGATGAATAGATGGATTAGTTACTAAAAATATATGTTTACTGCTTTATCATGCCACCATTCTGTTTGTAACCTTTAAAGAGGGACCTGGTACCTTTGCGCGCTTCAGGTGAGTGCTCAGCCTAGGCTGAGTGATGTGCCAGCGCGACTAGGTGTTACTAACAATTCTAGGCTGCATCATTGGTTCCATTGCTGGGACCTCTTTTTCAATTGTTTCAGGATGGTTTGAAATGAAGACATACCGGTTAACTTTGGCAATTTTTGAAGAATGGATTCATGATTTGGAGGAATAATATGCATGGAGGTTTGACACTGGATCCGGATTTAGCGCACGCACTTGGGTAGAGCAAAATCTGTATGACATTTTATACGAAAGCTTCTTTGCTATCTTTCTAGTAGAATTGTACGAATTTTTGACTGCATATGCATCTAAGCGTAATTGGAGGTATCACACACTTGTTTGGACACAGGAGAAATTTCAAACACTATATGATGCTCACCTAAGCTGGACTCGCTCGGTAGATACTTGGTTTTGTGGTGTCCTAAACAGGTATATTTTGGAGTATTCAATTTCAACTTATTCATGCTCAGAGGTAGCGGAGTTCCAGTTCCTACGATATCCTAGAGTGACGTATTTGCAAGGTATTCCGTTGGCAATCAAAATACTAATGGTAACGTTGAACTTGGAAGCTAAACCCATGGAAAGCTAAAAAAATCTCCACGCATGGGGGCAGGAATAGGATTGGTGAAAGATGGCAGACATAGCGGAAGCACAATAGAGGGAAGAGAGGCGGCTGAAGTATGATGAGGCGCACGAGAGGGAATTATGCAAGAAACATGAAATTGCAGAACGAATGGTGTTGTGGAGAGAGATGGCTCATGAAGGATTTGAGGCTCATGGGGAGGAAGAAGAGCAAGAGCATCAGGAACTCCCCCATCTAGGGAAGCATGACAAAGAACCCTCTTCGGCCTCACATGGAAGCGTGCCATTAGATATGACCTGGGCCACGGGTGCACATCTAAGCCAACCTGCTGACCTAGCCCTTGCACTTGGTTTTCTAGTATCTAGTACAACAGGTAAAAACAATTTTAATTTAGGAAGTGAAAGCACAAAAATAGGTCAGACAACCCTATTTCTACATGTGCGTGTGTACCCTAGAACACCCCTTCATAAATCCCATATGATCATTTTACTTATTTATCGACTTAAATTAACCATTTTTCTACCTATAACCACTAACAACCACTTGTAACCACAAAATAAACATAAATAAATAAATAAGTAAATGACAAAATTAAATAATCCTAACCTCCTAAAAAATTCCCTACAATCTCAAAACAACCCTAGACCATCATAAAACCCAAAAATTCTATAAAATCAAATGGTCAAAACCAAATTCCATTTTCCTCAAAATAGACAAAAATCGGTGTAGTTTCCTCTAATCAGAACCGATTGGTGTGGATTTAGTTAAAATGAAATTGATCCTATAAAAGGTGGCGGCTCAAGTCACTGCCCAAGGATCTGAAAAAGTTTCAGGTGAGAGGCCCAAGCTTTTGAAATTGGTGCATTAAGCAAATGTGAAGTGGCCAGAATCTCTTGATGTCTTGCATTCCCTTTGGAGCAGTCTTCCTCAACATCCTCCAGCTATCCCAATTTCATCAGTTTGAAATGAATGTCGTTTCATTTGGATATGTAAACTGTTGTTCTCAAATTTAATCATATTATAATCCAAGTATTTATATTTAAGAACATTCATTCCTCCATTCAAAAGCATAGGCATTATAACACACTCCCCTGATAAGAAATATTTTTAACAACAATCCGCATCGATCACCTAGATCGCCATCGATATTCCAGATCATTGTCAATCCATGTGAAAATTCCCCTACTCTACATTCTTAATACATATTTCTATATTTTCTAATATCTTGTAATCATGGTTAATGTCATGTTGCTTGTAATCTCATATCTCTGTTAGATGACCATTCCAGGAGCATCTTATGAGCCCAATACTATTTACGACTTACCCTTCATTCGTCAACCACTCATGTGGGAGAAATCCAACATTGACTATGAGATAAACATACGTGTCATCATCCTCACGCGAAACCCAGACGACATCCTGAAGCAGCTGGACATCCTTTTCGGGCAAAATGATGAGGCTAACCTGTACTGGGACAAAAGTTTCAACCCTCCCTAGCCTATCATTGAGGATGTTGATTGATTCATGACATTTAGACATTACACATCGAAAGTTTGTTATCTGTATCATCTGATATTGCTTATTATCTTATCATTATCATAAGCTTAATTGTCTACAAGCGAGTTGACATTTGTCAAAAGAATCCCTTTGGTTCCTGGGATTGAATTTTGCCAAGCAACTCGCCCCATTATTATTTAATATCTACCTTGTCAAACTATCTATGTATGTGTAGGTTCTCGATTCTTTAGAAAAGGAGTTTCTTGCACCATTTTGGATCTATTACATTTCGTCATCATCCACGCAGGTATCATTAAACCCTGTTATTTCTGAGTTTTACTAATTTTTTTCACACATTAAGACTAAATATTAAAATCTACCTAAAAAAAAGAGAATAATTGAGCTATCTATTATGATAGAAATAATAAAAACTAGAAAAATGCATAAACAAAAAACATATAGCCCTCAATGCATGTTCCATATTCAAAATTTAACATAATTAAACATACAAACATGTACAAACATAAATCACCTAGAATCCATATTGTCTCATATAATCAAAAGTGTACATCAAGGTTACAACTTACATATAACTCTCTACCATTAACAATGTGGCAAGACAGGCCTAAATAGTCTTTGTGCATTACAATGCATCCCAAAACCATACAATAGACTTTAATCTCCAATTCTACTTGAGTGTGAATCCCTTATGACATCTCGAAAACGATAAATCGAGAACATATTTATAGGTAGAAAGACTCCCTACAACTTGATCCAGTTGATGATCTTTTAGAAAGCTCTAGAAGATGCCCTTTGATCATCGAATGTGCTCTTCATTAGACACTCTTCCTAATCATCTGTCTCTCCGCGTGCAACTCCCTTGTCTATCATATTTACGTGGAACTCTTTTTCTTTAATAGATGCCACTTCTCCTTATTTATTTTGTACAACCGTCCACGTAGAATTCTTTGTTTTGCACACGCTATCCCTAAAGTCTTTTCCTTAGTGCGTGTAGCATAGGGGTCAACATCCCCCATACTAGTTAGTTTGTTTGTCCCAAAACAAGTTTTTATCATCCGCGATGGTTTATTTTCACCATCTCGTGCAATCAAATTGAATCTGACGATCAACCACTATGATTATCACACATGAACCTAGAATTAACCCTTCCAGTTTGGATAAATCCAATAGATATTCTTCATATTTCTTGGATTTGTATTTTTGCCTGTCCTCAACATTCCTCGGGCATGACCATTTCTTTTTCCATTGTATGCATTTCAAATTGATCAAACGTCATCTACATCCCTTTATCAGCGCATGCAGAGTAAGAAGCATGAAATGGCCTATGATGATGAGTTGGATCATCTTTCCCATTGTATAGCTCTAACTTTGAAGCCACATAAAATATTGGGAAGGGGTAACCAAGTTCTTTATAGGGTTAACTAATATCAATGGAAGCGAAGTGACCCTATTACATGGCTTTTGATAATTTTTGGGATAAAACCTTTATTTGATTTTGTATTTCAAGCACAATGTTCATTTAGTCATTTTAGAAGAAGAGCAGTACAATATGTTGTAATAGAAATATGAGGTAGAGAATCCAATTAAAAAGTATTATGGGAAATGGAAGAAATTTGAGATATAAGTTTGGGGACTTGGAAGACATTGAGAATGAGAATGAGAATGAACTTGAGGAATGTGAGAATCAATCATAATAGGTTGATAAGCATCAACAATATGACAAACATGAGAAACAATGTTAGAAGAAATCTAAGACATAAATAGGTAAAGAATGTGATCCCTTAAGTATTTTGTCATGATGACTATCATTTAGATATCCTTACTTCACATCATAGGTATTCTCTTCTATAATAATCCCGAATTCATAGTCTCTTAACCTTGGGTTTGAGATTGGATTTTTGGTAGAACATTCAATGTGTCAAGTATATCATTAGGATTTTTCAAAATATATTGTCTCATTCCAACAAGGTGTTAAAGCTTTTCGTGGGAAGATAAGGTAACTTGTTTCCACTTATTATTTTTGCCTACAATTGACACTTAAAGACCAATGAGATCATTATCATTCATTTTGTTTCTATAGGATGGGATGGTATGATTTTAGAACCAACATGAAACTCATTAAGAGTAACCATTTTCTTCTTCACACAAAATCAACTATTAATCAAAGGAAATTCAATGGTTTTTCAAACTCATGTAGACGTAGAAAATGGTTTTTCCCTAACAATGCACTAAATTAACTACATCTAGTTCTAATTGGATATAAATAAGAAAATCATACCTAATTGCATTAATTGAATAGTGTGGGCACTTAGGAATATTGTAATAGTTGAAATGCTTGAGAAAATTAAAATTTTAGAGTGATACAAGTTTTCCCACAATTTTGGAGACATTCATTAAAAATAAGAAGTAGAAAATATGTCCAACATCGAGGAAAAATAAACCCAAAAAAATCACGGGAGACTGAGCACCCCAACCAATACCACACACCGTAATACTTTGAGTGACACATCCATAAATATAATAGTAAATCAATTCTAACAACTATTGGATAACGTGAAACTTATTTGATGATGATAAGAGTTTAACATATCACATGCATAGATATATGTGTGGGCTGACCTAAGGAACACTTGTCATTAATATTTACATTCACTAGTTAGTGATTAATGTAGTTTGACTTAGCTTTAATAAATAGGTGTGGATGAAGGGTTGCGACCCATGTATATAGCTTTAATATATACATGGATGAGCATGGATATTCCAAATAATCAATTTGTGAATAATATGCTTGCGTTATAATGTTGGGAGGTTTCCCCCTTTAAGTGGTTCATTTATACAATCAATATTATTCTTTTCTTTCTCTTATATTGAAGTAATTTCACAGCATCAATTTTAGCAACTACTGATTTTTCCACTATATCTCACTCATGTGTGTGAATTTATTAAAGATTTGTTTTACTAAATTTGGGGATAAAGACTATAAAACTTCAATAAAAATTTCAAATTTGTTTTCATTGTTTTGTGAGAGTTATTGCAATTGTAATATTTTTCATAAAATTGCTCTCTCTGACGCATTTATCAGATTTATTTATATTTTTGGGAAGGCCCATTCTTTAAATTTTCAAATTTGAAGTCATCTATATTTAGAAATTTACTGATCAAATTCGATCAACAGGGAAAATTTAATTGTGTACGGTCAAAGTCTTGTTATGGCAGGTCCACACACTAGGGGTAAGAACAATAATTATGATACTCCAGGTAAAAATCATTACAAAGAAGATATGGACTTAGAAACAGGGATAGAGGGGTATTTTTCTCTAGGTTTTTTATTGATGGATTAAAAATTGAGCTAGATCGAATACAATATGCATAACTTATAATCATATATGAACACTAGAGTGGACTAGATCAATCAACGCTTGGATGATCTTATGCAAAAAACCAATCCAAACCTGAATGTTCCTCAACCTCTACCAACTCCAACACAAATTTATACATAACTGAACCAAGATGGATTTTCTAGCCAGGCCAATGTATATAACAATACACAGTAGGGGAGGAACATGTTTCTGAAAATAGAAATGTGTAAGTTTCATGGGAAGGATCCAATAATTTGGATCAACCAGATGGATTTTTTTTATGTACATCAAATTCCCTATGGGTAGAAGGTGGTAATGGCATTCTTGTATCTCAAGCCAAAGCAATTAATTTGGTATAGATGTATTTGTACCTAGAAGAAAAAGAAGGGTCTTAGTGTCATTTGGTCGTTATTCACAGATGAGATGAAAATGCACTACTCTAATAGTGTGACAGAATACTAATTTAGCCAATTAGAAAAGTTACGACAAATGGGGACAGTTGAAGATCACGTTCAATAATTCCATAACCTATCCTTAAGGTTGGATGATATATCTGAGAACAACCTAAATGATTTGTTCTTAGGAGGTCTCAAGGTTAATATCCAATTGGATGTTTACATGTTTAATCCAAGTTCTATATCTGAATCCATGATATTTACACGACGGGATAAGGAAAGAGATACAATAAAGATGAGGTCTTTAAATAATAATAAAGAATGCATGGGGCCATCACAATCATTCCCTAGACCTACTCGATTGACTCCTAAAAAAATTGAAGAAAAACAAGAAAAAGGTTTGTGTCTCAATTGTGATAGAAAACAAAGTAGGGACTGTTGTTTAAAATTACACCCCCATGTAATTTTGAACAACCCATAAAAAATGGACTTAACCATGTTTTTCTCAAGGAATCTGCACAAGACTAAGTTATCCTTTCATGGATTGCAGTCACGTAGTGTTCTATGATTTCTCCTAACCCATGGAACAAGGGAGCATCGAGAAGGGACTTAGGTGGATTTTTGACAAAGAGTGTTTTGCGGAGGCTTGATAATATTTCATGACACCAAGGAATTCAATCTTCCATAGGCACAAAATCAGTCTCTAGTGGGTTGAAGGTAGTTCAGAGCACCGCGGGGTTTTATGCTTGTGAAAAAGTTAGAAAATTGGCTAAGGACACGATCCACAGAGAAATAAAAGTAATGAGAAGCGTAATGCTTCGTGGTATGGAGAAACACATTGTCACGTGGACTCGAAACACAAAACATTTTTTGGATTTTTTCAATTCCATGGAACCAAGGATGAAGTCCACTAAGTTAAAAGTTGTGATGCATAAAAAGAAGGCACCACAAGGTACCATGCGACAAAGGAAAAGTGAGTTCAAACATGATTGATGTAAGAGAATCATTAGGAATCATACGAATGCTTGGTTTCCATCTTTGAGGTCATGGAGTGTGTTGTGGAGATGTGAATTGATAGGAAAGATAAAGATGAGAGTAAGGAAATTTGAATTTCAAATGAGGGATTTTCCCTTTAAAAGATGTAATTTCTTTGTAAAGATATGTAAACGAGCATGAGGTGGTGGTTAGAGTGTTTTAGGTGTCTTGTGAGGGTATAGGTTGAGTGTTGATTCTTCGTGTGTTTTTTCATCATTAGAATTTTTAGAATAATATCAAAATGCCAGTTATACATTTATAAGGAAAAGGGAAGCTCAAAAGTCACAAGTGGTTGTTATGACAAGTCTGAGACTTTAGTTACATTTCTATGTTAGGTACATATAGGTGGTTGAGTTCAAGTATATGAGAGAGTTAAGGAGTTTTGAGAGTCATTATTCATAGGAGAGGATGGAGGAAGGAATGTAAGAAAGGGGGAGAAACATCCTGGTTTGTATGTAATGCAAGGATGAAGTAATGAAGAACTTTGGTATTGATCTCAGTATGTTGTTTTCTTACAAAAGCATGAAGTTGATTATGTTTTCTTATTGATTCCTCCTATATTTTCATTCATCTCAGTGGAATATAAAAATTCTAGTGATTTGACTAAGTATTTAGGTGTGAAAATATTTATTACTTTTTTTGATGCATGACTGAATGCTTGACTGGTTTGTTGGACTATGAATGGATAAATAGAACTGTATTGTATAAGCTAGAGATAGTCTTCTTAAGATTTGATATATAGGTCATTCTAGGTTTTAATCACATGTTGAATGATATTCTCTTTATGGTATTAAGGTTTAAGGCACATATTTCCCTTTCATTGATAAAAGGAATCCGTAGTTTACCTAAAATGAGATGGTGTAACAGTTGGAATGATTTTGTTTTGTATTTTTGCATAGTGTGTCATAGAATGGTATTGAAGGGGAGGTGAGACACATGATCAAGGGTTTAACAATGAGTGAAGGATCTTATTGACATTTCCCCTACATACAAGTTCAAACACAACTTCCTTTTAGTTTGAAGACCCTATCTTCAAGAGCATGCATAGTCAGGTTTGATTGGAAAGAATATAAGTTTGGAAGTTTGGGGAGATTTGCAAGTTACTAGTAAGATACTCACTTTTATAACCTTAGAAAAAACCCTTGTGCAAAAATTTGAGTCTTGAATCATTAAATACAATAAGTTATTGCAAAAATTGTGCTCTTAGGCTACACAAAGTTGTATAATTAGGTTTGAGCAAGGGCATGATATTTGAGGTAGCAAACGAAGGAAATTTGGCATGAAATTTAGAATGTATCATAATGACATGGTCCTCCAACATAATCAATAAGAATTTTAAGATTCCATAGGTGAAAGCTCCTAATTTTTATGACAGTCCCTATGAGAGGACAATGTACAGTCCAAAGACTAATATAGAGACAAAATCATGCACTTTGAGTCATTATCTAGTCTTGATTGCATACTACTATTCATATGGTTCCTAAGTAAGAAAATTACTAATTAACCCATGTCTTTGACCACATTTCTTTGATTTATGATTCTAATTTCAGTATTGCACTTGTACTTTCTCTGTCTGTCTTTTCACCTTTTGGCATTTTTCATTCTGGACACCATCACCCATCCAAGACGCCAACACCAGAAGCCCCCATCCCCTCTGGACACCCTTGTCCTCTTTGTACTTTGGTCTCACTTTCTGGGTCCTTTCTCACCATTTGATCATCTTATATTTTTGGTAGTCACCCTTTTCAGGGTTGATTACAAAATTCAAGCAAAGGAATCATAAAAATATAAAGTTATGTGATCATAATAAGGGACCAAGCACTAAACATCTACTATCTCCACCTAAGGTTGCATACATCAAAGTCATATATATATATCCATTTGAATCCATCTAGCTCCATCACAAGGGACAAAGGCTGGTTCATCTGCATCACACTTCATAGGAGGGGAGTTTATTGTTTCCATTGACACATTATTTACATTCTACATCTAGCTACTTGCTCGCTATTTCACATTTGACTGACACAAGAGAAACCTAGGGCACAATTTCACACAACACACACACACACACACACACACACACTACACACACACACACACACACACACACACACACACACACACACACACACATAGAGAACTACATTGGGCTTGAGATGTAGTTCAACACTCAATGATAACTCCATCATTTTGGAAACTTAAGAAAGTTTGACCCCTTCATTAACATTTTTCATTTTTAGGTTTTGATATTTTTTGGGGGTTTTTAAGTGATTCATTCATTCCAGATTTATAGAGACATTTGGTAGAATTCAACAACATACACACAAAAAAAGGAGAATAAGTTTGAACCTCTTTCAACACCTCATAGGCATTTTTATGAGAATCTACGTAGACCAAGGTGCTCACTTGCGCTCATATCCTTCTCTAAGTGGCCCAGTCTAGTCAAATCTACCAGATCTGTATTTTTCCAAGCTCCTGAGGGATGGTCCTCCATCTCTATTTATCTGGTATCCACTGCGACACGATCCAACAACCTCTACAAATCATCTAAGGCTCTTCTAACCCTCTTTTCACATTAGGGTTTCATACTTTCTAGCTCAGTTTGATGTGGTATTAGTTTAGTATTTCAATATTCATTTATTTACTACAAAATTTCATTAGATTAGGCTATTATATTACATTTTAGCATAATCAACTAATGTGAAGGGTGAGATTTCAAAGGTAAGTGAGAGAAATACTTGGAATAGAAGAATGAAACTTCCTAGGATTGAATAAATCAATAACGGGTCCTCAGAAATGTATGTTTTATGCTTTAAACCTTAGTGGGGCAGATATATACATGAAAATGTGTAGAGGTAGACCTAGTGAGGGTTTGAGAACTAAAATGCAAAAAGGAAGATAAAGAAAGTTGTGCAAGGATTCAAGCTCTAAACCTTTACATGCATATCAGGGGTATTAAAATGCAACTAGTGAAGGTGATAGTCCATTGTGGGTATCTCTAGAAACTCCTAACCCTAGAGCTAGCATACTACATGTTCTCAAGATATTACAAAGGAAGTAAAGACAAGTTAGCAAGAGAGTGAGTTTAGAGCCTCCTTTGATGTATTTTATTGATGCTTCTAACAATGGTTTGAGTGAAAAACATGGTACTTGGTAGTTGAGAAGTCTTAGGGAGCTAAAAGGCAAAGAGTTTTCAGTGGAGCTAAGATCCAGTAAAGGAAAGAAGAGATAAACTCAAGAAAGGTAAATGTGAAGTTAGCTTACATGACTTGACAAGAGTTTATGGATAAATTTGAGAGTTAATGAAGATAGAAGACAGTAGAGTGATGATAGAACCCTTGCAAGTGTCAAATTTTCAATTTACTATTTTTTGAGCCATTGTAGGCTCATGGTGGATCCTTTTATGTAAAGATCGAGTTAAGTTATTGTTTGCAGTCTCTTGAAAATTTGAATATAGACATGAGTGTAAATTTTTCTCTGCATCATTTGGTATTAGAGCATGGCATTGAGAATTTAATGAATGGTTGTTTTGGCTAATAGTGTTGTGTTTAGTAAGTGATAGGTGAAGATGAGAGAAGAGAAGAGGTTGGAACTAGTTATTAACCATGGGTACAGGATGCCACAATGGATGAAGAAACTAGTGATAGATAATGATGAGGTCAAGAAAAAGTAATTGCATGATAGGATAAGGGAACAAGAGAAACAAATAAGATTGGAAAGTATGATTTCAGAAAGAAGACACTTGATGGAAGATAGGAAAGAAATCAGAGATAAAAAGTTGAAGGCTATTAGGCCTTGGAAATTAGACTGGACAAATGACGAAGATGAGGGAGAATCAACAGTAGGCATGTTTAAGGAATTGATAGAGATGATGATCCACCAAAGGAGAGAAAAATAGAGGATAGAAATAAATGAAAGAGAGAAAAAGATAAGAGGACGACAGAGGAAATTGGACTTGTGGATGCAACAAGAGATAAGTGAGCTAAAGAGAGAGGTAGAAAAGTTGATTGTGTTGATGATCAAAGAAACAAATGAAGATATTGGTATAGTATTGAGAAATCAGATCAAATAGCCCATAAATAAACTTATAGAGAGGAGAGAGAGAATATAGGTGAAGGTACACAACTAAGAGAAGAAGAGAGGAAACTCCAGAAATGTGAAAGAGAACAAAATAAGAAGATGCTAAGGAAGAAGGAAAATGAGGTAAGGAAGGAATCCATTCTAAAAGAAAGCATGCAAATAGAAAATGAAGAAGATATAACATGGAGGTTTCTAGCTTCCATGGGAGAAAAAGAATCTGGAAATGAAGAAGAGGTGATTAAAGAAGTTGAGAATGAGAGAGAGAAATAATAAATAGAAGAGGAAGGATAACTTGGGAGTCATTTTGAAGGCTTGAAAATGGATGGAGAAGAAGAAAACTCAAAGTACATGTTTTTTTATGAGGATGAAGATCATTTAGAAAGGGAAATAAAATATCTTGAGGAAGCTTTGTATGGGTTAAGAAGAAAGTATGGTGAGGAAGAGGTTGAGATAGTAAGTGAAGATGCAAACATTAAAGAAGAAAAACAAATGAACCATGAAAAGGAAGAAGACAAAGATAAAGAGGAGCAAGAAGTGATGGAGGAAACCATGCATGAGACTAAATGGCCTCCAATTTTTTCATCTAATACTATGTTTGATTGTGTTTTTGTAGGCTTGTTAGCAAAATAAATGAGGAATATTGAAGAAAGAGCTCTTCAGAGATCTTACAAGAAGAAAATACAAATAGAAGCTCTCATTTTATAGAACAAAGCCATGCAGATGAAGATGGAGATCAAGAAATAAGGAATTCAAGTGAAATAAAATGCAAGGTCAAATACTACTGTGTGGGACCCTAGTGGAGGTTAGGCAGCCAAGGACAATGGGAGCAAGGAAAAAATATCAGAGACAAGCAAAAATGAGGAAAAACTCAGTTGAAGAAATGAGCAATCAAACAAAGAGTATGCAAGATTTTTCTCCACCATGGGAGTATGATGCATGATAATCATTAGGAAGCATACAAATTATTGGTTTCCATATTTGAGTTCATGGAGTGTCATGTGGAGGTGTGAAGTCATAGGAGAGAGAAAGCTAGGAGTAAGGAAATTTGAATTTCAAATGAGGGATTTTCCCTCCAAAAGATGTAATTCCTTTATAAACATATGTCAAAGAGCATGAGGTGATGGTTAGAGTGTTTTAGGTGTCTTGTAAGGTATAGGTTGAGTGTTGAGTATTTATGTATTTTTGAATCATTAGGATGTTTAAAATAATTTCAAAATGATAGTTATACATTTAGAAGGAAAAGGGAAGCTCAAAAGTCACAAGTGGTTGTCATGACAAGTCTGAGAAGTCAGTTTACATTTCTAGGTTAGGTACATGCAGGTGGGTGAGTTTGAGCATAGGAGAGAGTTAAGGAGTTTTTAGAGTCATTCCTCATAGGAGAGGATGAAGGAAGGAATGCAAGAAAAGGGATAAACATCCTAGTTTACATGTAATTCAAGGATGAAGTAACAAAGAACTCAGGTATTGAACCCAATATGATATTTTCTTACAAAAGTATGAAGTTGACTGTGTTCTCTTATTGATCCATCCTATATTCTCATTAATATTAGTGGAATCTCAAAATTCTAGTGATCTGACTAAGTATTTAGGTGTGAAAATCTTTAATACTTTGTTTGATGCATGACTGAATGCTTGACTAGTTTGTTGGACTATGAATGGATAAATAGGACTATATTGTACAAGCTAGAGATAGTCTTATTAAGATTTGATATATAGGGCATGCTTTGTTTGAATCATGTGGTGAATGATATTATATTTGTGGTATTAAGGTTTAAGGCACATATTTCCCCTACGTGGATAAAAGGAATCCTTAGGTAACCTAGACTGAGATGGTGTAACAGTTGGAATGAGTTTGTTTTGTATTTTTACATAGCATGTCATAGAATGGTCTTGAAGGGGGGGTGAGATTCATGATCAAGAATTTAATCGTGAGTGAGGGATTTTATTGACCTTTCCCCTACATACAAGTTCAAACAAAACTACCTTTTGGTTTAAAGGTCGTGCCTCCACAAACATGTATAGTCAGGATTGATTGAAAAGAAGATAAGTTTGGAAGTTTGGGGATATTTTCAATATATTGTTAAGATAATCAATTTTATAACATTATAACAAACCCGTGTGAAAAAAATTTAGGCTTGAATCATTAAACACTATAAGTTATTGTAAAAACCGTGCTCTTGGGCTCCACAGAGTTGTATAGTTAGGTTTGAGTTAGGGAATGATATTTGAGGCAGAAAACGAAGGATATTTGGCATGAAATTTGGAACATATCATAGTGACATTGTCCTCCAACATATTAAAGAATATTTTAAATATTTCATTGGTGCAAGCTCCTGATTTTTATGACAGTCCCCACGAGAGGATAATGTACAATCTAAAGACTAATGTGAAGGGTGAGATTTCAAAGGGAAGTGTGAGAAATACTTGGAATAGAAGAGTGAAAGTTCCTAGGCTTAAATAAATAAATAATGGGTCATCATAAATTTATGGGTTGTGATTTGAAACCTTAGTGGGGTGGATATATACATGACAGTGTGTAGAGGCAAACCTAGTGAGGATTTGAGAACTAAAATGCAAAAAAGAAGATAGAGAGAGTTGTGAAAGGATTCAAGTTCTAAAATTTTACATGTATATAAGGGGTATTAAAAGAAACTAGTGAAGTTGATATTCCATTGTGGGTATCTCTAGAAACTCCTAACCCTAGATCTAGAAAACTACATGTTCTTAAGAGCTTGTAAAGGAAGTAAAGGCAAGTTAGCAAGAGAGTAATTTTGGAGCCTCCTTTGATGTATTTTATTGATGCTTCTAATAGTGGTTTGAGTGTAAAACAAGGTACTTGGTAGTTGAGAATTCTCAGGGAGCTAAAAGGAAAAGAGTTGTCATTGGAACTAAGAGCTAGTGAAGGAAAGAAGAGAGCAATTCAAGAAAGGTAAATGTGAAGTTAGCTTACATGACTTGGAAAAAGTTTATGGACCAACTTGAGAGTGAATGAAGATAGAAGAGAAAGTAAAGTGATGATAGGACCCTTGTAAGTGCCAAATTTCCAATTTACTATTTTTCAAGCCATTGTAGGCTTATGGTGGATCCTCTTATGTAGAGACTGAGTTAAGTTATTGTTTGCAATCTTTTGAAAAGTTGAATATAGGCATGATTGTATATTTCTCTCTGCATCAACGATTAAGTTTGGAAACTATGAGACACTGAATTAGTGTCCCGTTGGTTTCCTAATTATAAGGTTTTGTAGGTTCTCACAGGGCTATAGGAGTGGGGGAAATAGTGGCATATTATGTTCCGTGCAAAATAAATAAGACCTTCGTGACATGGAGCCATGCCAGGTGCCCATACCTATTTGTAGGCATCTGTAACAATTGGTCCTTAGTGGTTAATACCCTCTTCTGTTAGAGCCTCTCATTATTATCTCTTCTTCTTCTTGCCATTTATCTATAAATATGGAACTCACGCATTGTAAAAAAGAGATCCCTCTTTTTTTGTAATGGCACCATGCCAAAATGGTGGTTGACTTCCCATGAGTTTTAGACTTCGTATTTGGTCTCTGTAACATATTTTTTTCCTTATACCATGAATGTAACCAATTGTGCATATTTTAAGAAATAAAATCTTGTGTTGTGGCTCTCTTTCCACCCTATACTTTCATTTTTGTGTTCTTGCCTCTCTGTTCCCTCTTTGGCATGTTGTGCGTGTTTTCTACTTGTAGGATTTTTTCATCTCTATGTGTTGTCAATGCGGGGAAACGATTAGTTTTTGGTGTTTGGGTTTGTGGAACATTTTTATGCCCTCTCTCCATGCATTTTCTCCCTTTATTCCCCTCATGGAGAGTGATCACCCTTCCTTTCTGGTGTTATCACCCCCCTTTAGCTTAGGTTTTCATTTCCTGCATCTCTCTCTCTCTCACTCACACACACACTCTCTCTCTCCCTGGTCCCTTGGATGTGTTAGTGTATGTTATTTTATGGTTTTAGCATTATATTAGAACGTGTTTTGTAGATTATCCTAGCCCACAAAATAGAGGAGTCGGCATTCTCCAAAGGTATGTCTCAAGCCACAAGTTCCACACTTGGAGACAGTCCCATGTTGGCCCAAAATTTTGGATCTTCCATGAATCAAGATAAGGTGCAATTTTGAGCTCCAACAGTTATGGCACACCCAGTTGGACAAGATTGAAGTAATTTACAACTTCATTTCACCAAGTTTGATGTTTTCTAAGTGATATTCAACCTTTGGAGGCAATTATCAACACATCTAGTGACTCAAATGATCCAAGAAACCCCTTTATCTCATCCACACACCCATTTTCCTTTCATCTATTTTCCTCTTTCATAAATTATGTAATCATGTTATCATTCCCTCATTGAAATCCTCATTTTGAAGAAAAATATCAGTCCCCTCCACCCCCATATTTCCAAAACCATCCCTATATTAGTTTTATGAGATTCACTATGATGAATCTACATATTCCCCAAATCCAACTGATCCATACAGTTATTCCATTAACTAAAATGTTTTCCAAGAACTGGGATATGTGAGTAATGGCTGCAATTTCATGGCTGATGTTGATATCTAGATGCAAGTCCAATAAATGGAGGTCAGAGTTCTTAAGGGATAGGAGCTATACGATTTGATCAACCTTGTCCATGGGGTGGATCTTTATCAAGTTAGTACAACCCTCGACAAACATTAGAGGTATTGACCAAATACTTATATGTAATGGCTGAATCTTTGAATATAATGATTCTATTGGATGAAAAAATGGGAGCTTATGAACGTAGTGTTGAGGAACTATGTCAATGGGGAAATCCTTCACTACCATTAGGTGGCTCCACCATTCCTTCCTTTCAACCTACACCTCCTCATATAACATTTCATGTACCTAGCTTTCTTAATGCTCATCGTGCTAATTATCCTCCCTTTCAAAAATATATTGCACCTCCTTCTTCATTTGAACCTCTGTAAAATCAACCTAAAACTCAATACTCCCTTCACTTCATAGATCCAAATTTATGTGTTCTTGAGACTTATGAGGAACCGTGCTTAAACAATTAAGAAATGCGGACTGACTAACAATTTAAGTGGCCAATCAATTGGATATCCCATTTCCAAGTAATTTTTAAAGATGAATCTAAAATTTTGTTGGAAAGTGTGAATGTCCTTCAATCCATGGGACAAAAATGTGAATTAAAATGTGTGGTACATATTGAGCCAAGAAGAGAAGACTCGATCAGATGTCTAAAAAATTGGAGCCAAGAGTTTTATGCCAAGAAATTTCTCCACAAACAAGCTATCAGTCACCCCTTCCCAACAATGTATAAAAAACAGTTAGGGTAAGATCCATCACTAACCATGAAATATCTATTCAAGAATGGAGTGATTATGATAGCAAATGTGAAGATTTTTCTTGAAATATTGAGGACCCATGATTTGATCTAATGGAGAAACTCACAAAGGTGGATGAATTAATTCAGGGTGAGAATAATGAGCTTGAATCTAATGGAATGCGTGGGAAACTAGGGGAAGTGATTCCAAGTAAGTATGATGTTTTGATTGAATGAAATGATCCTCATTTCTCTACATGTTTAGAGATTACCTCACTTTTAGAAGGTTGCAATGATATACCAAGAAAATCTAGGGAGGCTGTAACCAATCAGATCAACCTCCATGGTGAGGAGGGTAAGTTTGAGTTATCAAAATTATTTCTTGGTGAGGAGGGTAAAGAGGATCATGTGGAGGAAGAGTTTTTTGTGTAAGAATAAAAAAAAATCTCATATCAACCTGAAAATAGTTTCCACTAAGAGGAAATTATACACGATGACCCCATTTATGGGGATGAGCTTAAAGGAAATGGGAAAATCATAATGATTAGTCCATCAATCGAGAATATTGTATGCCCATTCAGATATGTGGATAGTTTAGATCCAAAAATTAATTTTCCCCCAATCATGCTCACTTTAGAGCATGAAGAAGATAATCAAAGTGTCGATGATTATTTCATCACCTCTCAAACCCAAATGTAAATCAAGATAAAGAGGTATTCATTATGTTTTTAGATGATATCGTACACACTAAAAAGTGTGGGTTATTCCTTCACTTCCACCATGTGATCTTGTCACAAAACTAATCACATGGCCATATTTCATAAGAAATGGAAGTTATTTCTCCCATCCATATCAGGTTTTATTTAGCTCCCTTTGTTTTTGTTAGAGTATGGGTAGATTAGGTTTGTTTATTTCAAAACAAGTGCATTGTGTACAATCTCCATGATTCCACTTGGAACATGCCTGATTTTCATGTTTGTACATAGTCTTTTGTGATCCCTTGTTGTTATTACATAATTCATATTTCAAAGCAGGTTTCATGGTGTAATCAGATAGCTGGAGTAGTTTCCAAGTTTTATTTAGAACTCCACAAGATAAACTTCAATAAGTTCTAAGTTCATGTGGATTCATGAGACATGATTTAAAACATGATATTAATTCTCTTCAAGGTTATGCTTAACGCCATGCCCAATTGATGTTTCAAGGCTATTTTTCTTCATCATCTAACATGTAGATTTCCCCTAGAGGTCACCAAATTGTTGTCCAAAATTACACCCCATGTAATTTTGATCAACTCATCAAAAATAGACTTAGCCATTTTTTCCTCAGAGAAGCCACAAAAGAATAAATTAGGTTTCCACAGAGTGTAGTCACGTAGTGTTATGCAGTTTATCCTAACCAGTGGAACAAGGGATCGTTGAGTAGGGAATTAGGTAGATTTTGACAGAGATAGTGTTTCACGGAGGTATGTTAGTTTTTCATGGCACTAAGGAAGTCAATATTTTAGGGGAACCAAATCAATATATCATGGGTCGAAGGCAGTTCAGAGCACTGTTAGGTTTCATGCTCGAGAAAAAGTTAGAAAATTGGATAAGGAGAGGATCCAAGGAGTGAGAAAAGGAATGAGAAGCGCAGTGATTTGTGGTATGGAGAAACAAAATGTCATGCAGACTTAGAACCCATAACATTCTATGGAGTTTGTTAATTATACGGAACCAAGGATGAAGTCGTGCAAGTTAAAGGCCATGATGCAGAAAAAGGTGTTACAAGGCACCGCATGAAAAAGGAAAGGTAAATTTAAACATGACTAAGGTTAAAAACCATGAGACATTAATTTAGTGTCTCGTGGGTTTCCCAATTGTAAGTTTTTGCAGATTCTCACAGGGCCGTGGGAGAGGGGGAGCATAGTTTCACATAAAGTGCCGTACAGAATAAAGAGTAACTCTGTGACATGGTGATAAATCATGAAGGAAAAGTGATGAATTTTTCAAATCCATGTTGGAAGCCAAGAAAAATCCAAATCTACACAACAAGAATAGCTGTAGGATGAGGTTGAAGGCCAGAAAAGTTAAAAAATAATGTCAACACTTGGAGACTCTATGGAGGAACGAAGGAGCAAATTGCATATGGTTTAATATATTGCAGGGGTAAAAAATTATTCCACATATCATATTTAGGGTGTGAAGGCTACAATAAACCATGGAAATCATCTTAAGCTCATGGATTGCACACAAGAAACATGTCTAATTTGATAATAAAATGTTTAACCACTCCACCAACCAAAATTCAATGAAGTATGTGCACCACTTTTTTCTCCTACAAAATATGATGGGATGCAATAGGAGCCATGTTATGTGCCCATACCTATATGTATGAATCTATGGTGATTGGTCCTTGGTGGTTGAATCTCTCTTCTGTTGGTGCCTCTGTTTATTCTCTCTTCTTCTTCTCATTTTTCTATAAGTATGGAACTCACACATTGTAAAAAAATATCCCTCTTTTTTTGTAATGGCACCATGCCAAAATGGTGGTTGACTTCCTGTTTGGACAAGGAATTAATTAACCAATTAAATTAAAGATTTACATCAAACATTAATGAAAACATTTGAATTATGCAATAAATAAATAACAATACATAGTGACACATATTGACGTAGAAAACCCCCGAGAGGTAAAAGCCACGGTGAAAGAGATTATTCAATTTATTGAGAAACATAATTATAGTTAAGATCTCCTTCCTCCCTTCTCTCCAACAATCCACCTTATGAATTAAATGATAATGCCACATGATCATATTTATTTGAGCCCACGGGTCACAAACCATTAAATGACGGGTTACGACTGTATAAAATTCCAATTTAAATATTGATTAATAATAATCAATCAAACATAAACAACCTAGTTTATATTAAATAACTAAGAATATAACTATTCCTAATTATTTAATTATGAAATAAGGTTTATCAACACTTAATATTATGTTCTAACACCCCCCCTTAATATTAAGTGTGGAACATATGCCAACATTACATGTTTATAAAACAAGATTTAGAAATCCATAAACAATTGTGAAGGTTTAGGCTAGCATATCACATTTAAAGGATTTATACACCTTCATCATGATAATCTTACCTTTTTGTACAAAAGGATTTGGATTCCATAAATTATTAGTGAATGATTTAGGATAAGCATGATTTGTGAGACTACATCTCATAGTTTCTCATGGAAAAAATATTAACAAGCACTTTTAGGATCCTTTTATAACACAAGGACTTCCATTACAACAAATGCAACACATTGGACTGTACACTATAAATTTAGAGTGACAAGTTTACAAATATCATAAAAATATATTTTTACAATGTTTTACAATGGAGCAGAAATATAGAGGAGAAGAAGATAACAACCGACCAACCATTAGGAGGTGGAATTTCCATGCACACTCCCCCTCAATGGAAACTTTGAAAGGACGAGCATTGCATGAAACTTGCAGAACTTTACAACACACAATGACTTTGTAAACATGTATGCAACTTGATCTTTAGTTGGGTAATACTGGAGATCAATATAACCACAGAGAACCTTCTCTCAAATAAAATACATATGAACATCTATATGCTTCATTTTTTGATGTTGAATTGGATTCTTAACAAGAGAAATGCAACTTTGCCTATCACATAGAAGAGGAGTAATTCCTTTAGCTTCTATGTGTATCTCTTCCAAAAACCGCTTTACCCACATGGATTCTTTCACTGCTTCTGTTTCACTTCTATACTCTGTCTCAGTAGAAGAAATGGACACTGCTAGTTGATTTTTATTGCTTCAAGTAATGACACTTGAACAAAACTTGAACACATATCCAGTTGTAGACTTCCGATCTATCACATCACCAAAATGGTCAGAATCACAATATCTATATAAACATGCATTGCTAGAAGAAGTATAATGTAAACCAAAACTAATTCTTCCTTTAATATATCACAATATTCTTTTGGGTAATTTCTATTGATCCTAATATGGCTCTTGCATAAATCTTGAAGTAATACCTACTTCATAAAGAATTTCAGGTCTTTTAATAATAAGATAAATCAAACTACCTACAAGTTTCATGTAAAGAGTAGGATTAAATTTTTCACATGTAGGTTTAGGATCTAGTTTACATCCAAATTCTATAGGAATAACATGTTTACAATCTATCATATTGAACTTTTAAAGAAAATTAGTGCCATATTTTGGTTGAGATATAACAATAGAATTTTTATCTTGAAATATAGCCATGCCTAAGAAATGATGCAATAGGCATAAATCATTCATTTCAAAGTATTGATTTAATTTAGCTTTAATTTTGAAAATTAAATTGTTAGAGTTACTAGTAATAAGTAAATAATCAACATATAATACAATGAAAATAATATGTTTTTCTTCAATTTTTACAAACAAATAATTATCATAAGAACAACTAGCAAAACCAACTTCATCAAAAAAATTATTAATTTTTGCATACCAAGCTCTAGAAGCTTGTTTTAGATCATATAATTTTTCAACTTCCACACATACATTTATTTACCAGGTTCTTCAAAACCTTTAGGTTAATTTTGTAGACACCTAAATTTCACTTTTGTAATCTTATTGCCAAACACACACAAATCACTCTCATTCTTACTGATTTTGTTATAATTAGTGATTTCTACTAATTAACTAATGTTTCTTACCACTTTAGTCAATTAACAACACTTCGTTGGTTACCAAATCTCTTTCACATTTAGGATGCCACTTTGCGATGAATCGTAAGTCAAAATCCTCTTCAAAATAGATAATTAGTGATTATTAGCTAATCAAGCCTATTTTGCCCTTGTTTTGGTCAATATACCCTATTATTGACTCAAACCCCTCTTCTAACCACTCAAAATCACCCCACTTCTCTCCATAATGTCTCAATAAGCTTTAAAATCTTATCCTAGCCTTCTAGTTAACCCTAAGCAATTTATTAAGGCTCCACACATCTTAATCACTAATTATGATTAGCAAAGCTTAATCATAATTAACAATTCTAATCTAATTTGGGATTTGACAAGTGTCGTTAATGCTCATACTTTAATCAAGTTATTATATCAATCCAAGGTGGTGTCCACAACTATTTGCAACAAAGGGGACAATCGGAACGTAAGCTCAAAATAGATTCTAATAACAAAGATGATAAATTAATGAACTGATCATGATTACAAAATGAAATACTAGAATTGAAAGATTTACTTGATTGAAAAACTCACTAAGCATTCATAATGGAAATTTCATTGCATTCAAGAATATAATAAATTGTAAAACAACAACTCATAAATAAAACAGAAAATAAACGACTGTGAATCCCCCTTTCATTGGGTAGGAGTGGCCCTTGCTCCTACCCTTCAATCAAGATCTGAAATAAGAACCAAAACACTAAAATTCATCTTGAATGTGTGATCTTTATTGAATTAGAATTATGCTCGGAAAAATGGAAGATTGAACCTGTAAGTCTAGTTACATCATATCTTTTATACAATCAAAGTCCTAGTCTCTCTAGGATATCTAGTTATTCCAAATGACTACGTCTAAATCTAACTGATTGTTTGACTAACAATGCTATCTATTTCAGGAAATACATTCATGGTGGGAGCGGTTCATGAGGTGTTTGAACTTGAAATATGAGGATTCATGATTGACTCCTTGGAAGGAGTCAATCACCTCTAGAAGATTTTTCAAATCATTAACTGATTGAAGAGAATTGAACTGAAGATGTGTCTCCAACTGTTGGTCATATTTCCTCCTTGTGTGGCTTGAATGGTTGTTGAATTAATGATGATGATTCTTATTCAGGGTGTAGTGTTGACAATTGTGACTTCAAAGATCTGAGCTATGTGTGAGTTTTCCCAAGTTCCATGAAGAGGCTGGACTGGTGACCTAGATGATCTGGAGGTGTTGCTTTAAGACCCTTGTTGAGCAAACGAGAGTCTTGCGCTAACACATAAAATAGATTCATGTGCTTCTTCATGAATTAAGCCATGCACTCCCTATGAAAAATCAACATATACCTCTTTCTATAAATGAATTTAAAGCTCATCAACAATCTTATTCAAGCCATTTATGCAACAGAATCAACAAGATAAAACATCACAAGTATACACAATAATTTCTTCATAATCATAGTAAAGTATTAAATATAAAGAGTAATCATTGTTCATTGTGTATCATGATATCAAAATGGTATGAGTTTTAACAGGGTTTAAACATGGCTTAAATATAACAAAATGGGGTTCATCACTCCCTCGACTAAGGATTTAGTAGGTCCTCCTGCTACATATTAAGTTGCTCAACTATCCTAGAACAATTATATTCATTGGAAAATGTTTTCCAAGTTTCATCTGCAGATGTATCAGAAAAACCAAAATGATCAACAACATCCTTCCTCCACGTCTCATAGTTTTCCTCTGATTGGTCATTGTGTGAATTCCAATGTGGTGTTAGTGTAAGAATCAGAGGGGGTCTATATCTCATTCCAATCCACTATTCTTTGAGGCCCAGAATGATCTTACAAATATCCTTTTCTCATTTTAAGGACCACCAGAGGTTTGTTGGTGAAATGACCTCCTTCCTTTTTTATGGATCTGCAAGCAACTGATATCGACTTGGGAGGAAATAAAATTGACATTGAAGGTGGGTATCACCTGTTCTCATGAAAATTTTGACACAATTTTGAAGAATATTTGTGTACTTTTCTACCAGGTGTAAACAGTACACATGTGAATGAAACCTATTTGAAAAACCTGAGGGGAGTATGTAAATCATGCCTCATGAGGAGGCCAATGTTGGACTCAGACCTGCACAAATATTTTTCTTTGATCCCTCCACTCTCCCTGATGCCTAAGGGTTGAAAAAAATGTTCTTAGCTGGACCTCCCCCACATATAAATTGATTGGGATTTCAATCTTCTATGGAAGCAGAAACTTATGGACATAAAAATCACACAGTTTTTTCTCAATATCATTGGTGGCAGTATATGCCACTATAAACTTATGGTCATCCTCAAACTCAATATCCAACATTTCCCCAACTCTAGTTATCTTCCATTTGAAAAATTGTTCCTTTAAAAATATGGCATAAAATTTGGAAGGGGTTCTATAAGAGAGTACCTGATCATAAAGTTGACTGACTATGACCACATTTTGTTTCAAAAATTCATTTTCTTCCTTTAAATTTCTATTTTCTTCCTCCACTTTTCTGAGCCTATAACACTCCTCCATCCATTTAACCATTCCTTTCAACACAATGATCTGAGGAAAGGTCTATTCTTTTTCTTTGTTTCTTTCCTGTAACTGAGTAAGTGATGTTTTCAACTCTAAATTTGTAGCCTCTAGTAAGTGTATCTACTGCTAATATGCTTCCAAATCCTATTGTATTTGGAGAGTGGCTTCCTCCTAGTGGGTTACCATTTCTTCCAGCTCTTGATTCTTTTGTTCCTTGGAAGATAGCCATTGGGAGAAGCCATCATCCTTAGCTTCCAAAAGTGACTATAGTTGATCAATTTTCTCATGAGCTATTTGTAGCTCAAACTGTACCTTAGATAAGGAGATAACTTGGGGTAAAATAATATCAAGGTCTGGTGGAGAACTAGGCTCTCCTTCTTCCATTGGTGCCTTACCCTTATCTTTGAATAATGCTTCTTCAGGAACAGATGGAAAAATTGACTCATGTGGAGACTCGGGAAGGGTTTGAAACATAGTTTGCGTAATTTCAATCACCTCTTTCTCTTCTTATGACAATGGGTTTTCAACTAGGGTTTCATGGATGACATGGGTAGGCCAAGAGGTATGGATGAATTTCCTAGGTCTACAGAAGTTGATGGAGTGAGTTCCTCGGCAGTCTCATGCTTTAGGGAGTATGATTTTTAGAATTTTAGCCACTTCTTTATTCCATGTCTCTTTTTCAAAAACTTGTGTTTGTAAATTAAGTGAATTAGACCCTAAAATTTGAGATACTTAGCACGCCAATGAAATTTCTCCGTAGCAACACAAATGTCCTCATAAAGGAATTAGGGTAAATTGACCTTGTACTAGGGTTTGGCTTTTCCATGGAGAAAATGAATGAGCATTCTGAAAATTGAACCTATCATAATTTCATATTGGCCTTCACATGTGAAATACCAAATTAACCATTTGGCCACTCCAACCCAAGGTTCTAGTATACTCAATCTCTTAATCCATTTTTCCTTTCTCTTATTTTCAACTACTAATTGTGATTTTTATTTCTTCTCTATTGCAAATCTCTTGATTAACTCATGATACATTGTCCTTTTAGTAATAACTAACCCATCATTAGGTACACCAGACAACTGATTGATTATAGTGGGAGAGAAAGGAATTTCCTTACCATTTACAATGGATTAGTCGTCTTCCATGTTCCATGCAAATTATTCCATCATTGGAATGTTGAAATCTTCGTATGCCAATAGAAAATCTAACCATACTGCTTTATCAAATATCTCCACTGACCTTGTTTCCAACAAGAGATCAATAGAACTTATGGGTTCATGTCGTAGTCGGGGCCCATGCTATATTTAAGAAAAATAAAAATAGACAGGCACATAAATAACAATGCATGAGTCTTGAGATGATAGCGCAAGAAACTAATGGTGCAAGTTTGAGAGTGACTAAGTTGGAAAGAAAATGTGGAACCAAATTAACATGCAAGGTATTTATCCGAATTTGGAAAGTTGTGCTAAAATCCTGAGGTGATGAGGTGAGTAATGGGATGCATGGGAACATGATGGTATTTAATGGGTGGTAGATTTGATGCATATTTTGGGAGTGTGCTAAGATAATTAGAAATGGCGGGCAATCAATAAACACAATGGAAAAAATTAAACTTTGAATTTAAAACTCTACTATGGTAGAAGTAATTAATTGCGCATACCTGGAAATTAAAGCCTATCAATCTCTGCCACCATTTCAAATTTTAAGTGTATCACATATCCATCATATTTCATAATGATGTCATGCTCCATGTGTACATGGTATTCCCCTTTTTATTTTTCTAATCAGATTCAGGAGAGAAGATCACCATTGTTGGTTTTTGATCCTCTTCTTTATTAAAATTTTTATGCATATTTTATTTTTATTTTTATTTTTTCATGAAGTATTTGCTGGCATCATTGGGTTTCAACCAATACTCCAGAGGGAGATGATCGCCATCTCTGGTTTTCAACCATCCCCTCTTATTTTTAGCAAATGGTTTCTCAGGTTTGAATTGTGATAGGTAAAGAGACTTTTCCTACACAATTAAGATCCGAATCTTCTTGAGTTGCTCTTTGACACTCTTCTTGAGATGTTGGTTTATGGTACAGTCTCATTCTATGCCCATTAACCAACATTACTTTCCTTTCACCATCAATTGGATTCAATTGAACTGTCCCATTGTTGAAAACTTCTACAATTTGATACGACCCCATCCATCTCATTTGGAGTTTCCCTTTGAAGTATTTATACTTTGAATCAAACATAAAAGCCAAGTACCCTTTTTGAAATTTCATTGGCTTAATCTATTTTTCATGCCAAAGTTTCCTTTGTTGTTGGATGATTTCAGTATGGTGTAATGTTTGAAGCCTGATTTCATCCAGTTTGTTTAATTGAACAATTCTTTCTTGTTGTACTTTTGTCAATTCAATTCCCACCTCTAATGTTGTTTTTAATGTTTGGATTTTAAACTCTACAGGAATTATTGATTTATTTCCATAGATTAGTTCATATGGTGTAAACCTTGTTGTTGTCTTCCTTGTGGTGTTGTAAGCCCATACTGCTTCTGGTAGTTTCAAAGCCCAATTTTTCCTTGAGATGTCTATAGTCTTCGTGAGTATGTTTTCCAACTCTCTGTTGGTTGCCTTCACTTTTCCATTTGATTGTGGATGGTAGGTGGATGAATTCTTGTTCCTCAACTGATATATCTCCATGAAAGAACTGATTACTCCTGACATGAATTGTGGCCCTTGGTATGACACAATTGTTCTAGGTGCTCCAAATATTTGAAATATTCATTCATAGAGAAAATCTGCAACCTTCTCATCTCCTGCATGTGGCAGTGTTTGCACCTCATCCCATTTAGTAACATAATAAGTAAAAACCAATATGTATTCCTTACCTTGGGAGGTTGGGTCAAATGGCCCAATGAAATCAAGCCTCCATTTCTCAAATGGTTCTATGACAATTTGTGGTTGGAGGGGAATTTATGATGTAAATGTTGGTTTCCCCATCCTCTGGAATTGATCAAACCTCCATACATAATTCTTGACATCCTTAAACAAGGAAGGCCAATAATAACAAGTGCCAAGAATTTTGTGGATGGTTCTTTGAATTGAATAATGTGCTCCATAGGCTTCATCTTGGCATGCTCTAAGTATTTCAAAAATTTCATTTTCATCTACACACCTGTGTAAAACATGATCAGAACCACATTTGAAAAGTATTCCATTTAGCCAAGTATACATCACACTCTGTTTAATTAATTATTTCCTTTTTATAAGTGTTATTTTTTCTAGAAACTTCCCTGTGGCTAAGTAGTTAGCCATGTTTACATACCAAGGAGAGTTAGTGGAAAGTGCAAACAAATGCTCATTTGGAAATTCATCGTTAACTTGTTTGTCTTCTTCTAAAGTGGTAATCCTGGAGAGAAAATCAACTACAAAATTGGAATTCCCTAGTTTGTCAATGATTTTGAGATTGAACTCCTACAGTAACAACAACCACCTACAATCCTTCCATGAACTAAAGGTCTATTCATTAAATATTTAATGGCTAAGTGGTCAGTATAGAAAAATACCTCATAACTAGTGATATAATGTTTGAATTATTGATTGCATATACTACTGCCAGAAATTATTTCTCAGTTGTTCTGTAATTCCTCTCAGCATGGGAAAATTTTTTACTGATATAATAAATTGCATGCATGGGTTTTCCCTCTTTTTGTTGTCCCAAGATATCTCCTACTTCTTTATTTGAGGCATCTATTTTGATATGGAAGGGAAACTTCTAATTAGGACCTCTCAACACCGGTGTACTTATCATCTTGTCCTTAATTGTATCAAAATATTGTTGGCATGCTTCAGTCCATTCAAACTCATAATCCTTAGTTAGAAGAGCGAATAATGGAGAAGAAATTTTAGTAAAATATGATATGAACCTATGGTAGTAAGCAACATGACCAAGAAAAATTCTTACCTCAATCTGTTTGGTAGGTGATGGAAGTTTTACAATGATACTCACATTATCTAGATCAACCTTAATTCCTTCAATTCAAACATGATGGCCTAAAACTATACCTTGTTTCATCATGAATAAACACTTCTCAGGATTCAAGGATAGCTTGTGTTTTTCACAGTGAGCAAGAAATTTATCTAGATTATTGACTGCTTGTTGGAATGTTTGCCAATAGACCTTAAAGTCATCCATGTATATTTCTACACAATCATGGGTCAGATCAGAAAAGATTGCCAACATGGCTCTTTGGAAAGTGGTAGGGGCATTACATAACCCAAACGGTAGAACCTTGTAAGTAAATGTCCCCCAAGAACTGGTAAACATTGTTTTATCTTATTATTCAGGAACCACTGTTATCTGATTGTATCCACTAAATCCATCAAGAAATGAAAAGTACCTTTTACCAAACATTATCTAAGAGTTGATCAATAAAAGGAAATGGGAAGTAATCCTTATTAGTGGTTTTTTTTAATTCTCTATAGTACACACACACTCTCCACTTTCCATTCTTATTGGGCACTATAACTAAAGGGGAAACCCACTAACTATATGAGATTAGGTAGATAAATCCTACATTCAAAAGATTTTTAATATCAATTTTAAAAATGTTTCTAAGAACTAGGTTTATCCTTCTTTGAGGTTTCCTAACAGGTCTTTCTTTAGTGGTGTAGATGTGGTGGGTACAGATACTAAGATGTATACCTCTCATATCACTGTACTCCCAAGAAAAATCTTGGGGATGAGAGCATAGAAGTTTGAACAATGTATTTTCCTCTTGATCGGTCAACCAACTATTTATTATCAATGTCTTATCGGAAGAGCAGGAAGTTGTTTTGTGTCTGGATGAATTTAATTTACCATAGGATAATTTCCCAAAATTGTGTTTAATAGACATCTATGTGGTAGCAATCTGTGCACACAAGTTATGTTCTAGAAATGAAAAATAATAGGCATGTTATCTTCATCCCTGAACTCATTCTTTATTTCAGTAAGTTGTAGCTTAGGACTAGAACTAAACCTAGCGCAGGAATCAGGTGTAGGACTCAAGCTATGTACAACTCCCATTTCATGGTAGTCACATTCAATTTGATATGAGTGTTCTTGGATTATAACCATGGAAAGAGAGGAGATGATATCTTCAAAATCATCAGAGTCATCCTTAGACCATTGTTTTTTGTTTGTAGAAAATGGTTTGGCTACAAGGTATAATCACTATTTCTTTGAATATTGACCATTAGTGATGACCATGTTTACTATCTTGTAGTCGATAAGGGCATCAGATGTAGCTAACCAAGGGCATCCCAAGATTATGGGATAACCAATATTTCTAATCTTTGTTTTGATTATCATAAATTCTACCGCATAGTCCTAAGATTTGATTGTAACTGTAACATCCTCTATTATTCCCTTGGGTTTATTTACTGACTGATCTACCATTTGAAAAACTATATGCGTGCATTGTGGTTTAGGGAGTTCTAATTTGGGCAAAGTGTCTGTGGTTATGAAATTTATGGAAGCTCTTAAATCAATAAGGTCATTAGGAATATGAACGTTCCCTATGCAGATTGTTACAACGGGACTTCCAGGATCTCCATATTTAGGAGGAGGATTGTTTCCATTTGAAGTGAAAACAAGTTTTCTATCAATGTGATTGGTCTTGGGTTGATTCTTCCTTCTACCTAGAGTCTTGAAATAGAGATCTTTAATTTTTTTATTTAATTCAGGAATACCTTTGAGATCTTGCATCAAAGGAATGCCAATACTTCTCTTCCACAATCCTTGGATTAATTTTGACTCTGGATTTTTAGGAGCTATAGTATTTTGTTTCTCAGAGAGCTTAGACGGGGAAGGAATGTCAATGTTTGGTTGATGAGTTTCTTCAATAGTAATAGGTTGCATTTTCTCCGGTTCTTCATTTTCTTCATGAATTTCCTTAATAATAAGAGAGGAAGGTTTTGATATAACTTTTCCTGAATGCAACATTGTGTTCTTGCAATCTAGAGAATTCACTTTGGTTTTTTTTTTTGTTTCTATCGTATATGTTAGATTGCCCTACCTTACATTCTTAGGATTGGCCATAGTTTGGGTAGGCATCTATGGTTGAGAATTTTATTTAGTTTGGATAGAGTTACTAGGTCCAGCCAATAGGGCTTATTGACCTTTTGATCTCCTTTGATTATACTATTGTTGTCCAAACCCTTGAGGTTTATTCCATTATTGTTGGTACTGTTGTTGATATGGTGGAGTGTTTGATGGTGTAGCCCAAGGTTGTTGATAATAATTTGGTGGGGCATACTGTGGGATCCACTCTTGTGGAACTTTTTGAACCCAAGGTGAAGGATATGGCCATGGTACATTCCGTTGATTTGGGGCCCATTGTGCTTTCTGGTTGTAGGCTTGGTTTTGGTTAGACAAAAAATTTCCTCCTTGCCTCGAGCCATATAGTTCAGCTCATCCTCCTCTTGGTTACTCTATTTAAATGATTTTTTAGCAAGGGAAGCAGTCCAAATTGATCTGTGGCATGCTTGAGTTCAAAGAGAAGGCATATCTTTGTCTTATCCAAAAGATAGTCCTTAAGTCCATGTTTAGCTCTACATCTTGGATAGTAAAGGAACAAGGGCTCTTTGTTTCTATCCTTTTCTATATCCATAATAGTATTGAGTTGAATTAAGATATATGTTTTTAGGTTTGAAATTTCTTCTCTTAATTTGGATAGATCCTCATTAACCATTTTTCCTTTATGTCTTCTCAAATTGGGACAAGTTCGTGAATAGTTCCTACAGAGGTCAATAATGTCTGTGAACTCTAACTTGGTCATGCCTCCCCTTCCCATTAAATTGAATTCTTCTTGTGTATCCTCATCCAAACCATTAAGAAATAAAGTTTTAAGTAGGTTAATATCCAACCCAGTTCCACGCCTGTGTAGAAAGAGGAACCGATACAGGTAATATTCTACACTTTCATATTCCTTTTGTTGAATTTGAAATAGCTCTTCTTTCCTATCCCTCACTCTATAGTAATCTTGATACTTGTCCAGGAAGGATCGTTCTATTTCTTCCTAGTTATGAATGGAACTTGGGCCTAAACCCACAAACCACTTCATAACTACATCTTTCAGACTCGAGGGAAATATTTTAATCTTTTGGTTTTTAGAAGTGTAGTCATATATTTGACATAAAACTTTAAAATCAAAGAGGAATTGATCAGGGTCCTCTAAAACTATTCCCTAAAAATTTGGTAGAATTGAAGGGGAAATATTTTTCATAGGAAAAACTTCATTAGGATCTAATTCAATAGGGTAGGTAAACATCTTTCCAACTGGAGGATTTCTATTGTTTGCACCATTGGGGTCATGTACTTCATCACCCACTCTTCCTTGGTCAACAAGTTGTTCCGCAGGTTGGATTTTTGGTGGGTTTTGAAGGTTTAATCTAATTAATCTACCTCTATGGTCTCTAGGTAGAAACATGCAATCCTATCATACTGAGAATGATTCCCTAACTATCAATACTGAAATGAATTGTGTGTGTTCCACATACTCAACTTAGAGGATTCATATAATATACTATTTGTCTTGATTTTTTTCCTCAAAGAATTAAATGTATTTTGAATTGGAGGTGGAGAATGCATAGTAATTATTGATTGTAAAGGTTAATATTAAAGTTTTGGGGAAGACATGGAAATGGAGAAAAATAGGAAATCTACAAGGAGAGGTGAAAACCAAATTAGGGCGGGTGAGAGTAAATGTTCCATGGTAGGGGAAAGTTTTTATTTGCATGATGGCATCACCATAGTTCCTGAGAAGAAAAGGGATCATGATAGATTACAGGGAGGACAGGATAGGGAGAAGTAAGAATGATTTTCTAACCATAATCTGTATATGCACAAAATCCTGCCCTAGGATGTGAATCGACTTGGATCTAGGGGAAAAACATTGAGCCACTCGGGAAAGTAGGGGTTGGGGCTTCTAGAAATCGGGGTCCGTCTCTTCCTTCGAAGCCTACCTCATTTAAGGATATTCTAGGAAATCACAGTGGTAATGATTCTAGTTATTAGCCATATCTGGTTGATTTGGCAGAAGAAATCCCAGAGCTAGAAATTAAGAACCTCGAGGTAGAGAAATATTATCAAACTCTTGCCCGAGATGATGTGATTAGGCATTTTAATGGCCTTTAGCCTTCCTCTACTAATTTATACTAGTGGATATTTGAAAAATGGTCCAACAGGTGTGAAATATCTCTTTGTTCCAGGGGTTTTCTCATTGTACATTTTAGAGAAACAAAATATTATGAGTGTTGCCTATTTGAAGGACCTTGGTTTTGGGGTAACACCGGTTTGTATTTGACTCCATGGTTTCCATAATTTGATCTGAATACCCATTTGGTTACCAAAAAAAAGGTTTGGGTAAGGCTTCCTAACCTTCCTTTACATTTATGGTATGCCTCGGATGATATTGGCAATGTCTTGGGAAAGTTTATTAAAGAAAATTTAGAAAGAACTCACTCTAGGTTTTGCACATATGCTCGTATTTGTGTTGAAATTGATCTGAGTAAATGCCTACCAGATCATATCCTATTAAAATTTGGAAAAATGCAGCATTCACAGGTGGTGGATTATGAAAATACCACTTTTAGATGCAGATCTTGCAATAATCCAGGAAATCTGCAAGCTTCTTGTCCTTTATATAAAAATGGTGCTAAAAAGAGTAGCTCAACAACTTCTAGTAGATGGGGATTTGTGAATCCTAATTTGGTGTCTACCTCAGCATTCAAGGAGGGAAGAAAACTAAAGACAACAAAAATAACGAAAAAGGAACATAGATATTCATAAATAGGAAAAAGTAAGAATGAAGAGTTAGTTGGAGGAACGAAAAGAGAACATTCACCTGAAAAATCAGATTCAGATCAAAACTCTTTGCCTGATAATATGGAATTCCTAGGAAATCCTAGTGATCTTATGATAATAGTTCATTCTGGTGCTAGCAAGTGGAAAGGAGTAAAAAAAGAGGAAAAACAAAAAAGGTCATATATGTAGTATCGAAGACTATTTTACATCCGAGGGCGTGAAATAGCTTAAGCCTGGACAGCTCTGGTAAGCTTTACATTTGTTTATTTGCATTGCTTGGTGTTTGTAGGTTTGGTTTGATTTTTTTGGGAGGTTTATTTCCCAGCTCTTTTTGGATATTCTCTGGGTATTTATGCCTAGCTTTATTATTGGGAACAGGTCTCATCCACTTGCCTTATCAATAAAAAAATCTTAGAGGATTTGTGTTGTCACTACAAGGTCTTTTGGTTCTTTAGAAAGAAAGAGTTATGGAAATTGAAATTTTGAATGGAAAATTACCAAACAACCATGTAATACCTCTAACTAACACATTCCTTTGATAAAATGGTGTTCCCCGAAAATGGTGCCAAAAATTTACGAGTGTCGTTAATGATCATACTTTAATCAAGTTATTCTATCAATCCAAGGTGGTGTCCAACACTGTTTAAAACAAAGGGGACAGTCAGAACATAGGTTTGGCACAGGTTCTAATAATAAATATGATAAATTAATGAATTGATCATGATTACAAAATGAAACGGTTGAAATGAAATACTGGAATTGAAATATTGACTAGAAAAAACTCACTAAGTATTCATAATGGAAAGTTCATTACATTCAAGAATATAATAAACTGTAAAACAAATAATAAATAAAAAGGAAAAGAAACAAATGTGAATCCCCCTTTCATTGGGTAGGAGTGGCCCTTGATCTATGATTTGATCGGGATCTGAACTAAAAATCAAACAACTGAACTTCCTCCTGAATCTGTGATCTTTATTGAATTAGAAACGTGCTTGTACAACTAAAATATTGAACCCCTAAGTCTAGTTACATCATATCTTTTATACAAAAGAAGTCCTAGTCTCTCCAACAGATTTAGTTATTCCAAATGACTGCGTCTAATTCTAACTGATTGTTTAACTAACAATGTTATATATTTATGTAAATACATTAATGGCAGGAGTGGTTCATGAGGTGTTTGAACTTGAAATATTCTTGACAACTGAAGAGAGGATCTTTGATTGACTCCTTTGAAGGATTCAATCACCTCTAGAAGATTCTTTACATCGTTAACTGATTGAAGAGAACTAAAATGAAGATGTGTCTCCAATTGTTGGTCATATTTCCTCCTCGTGTGGCTTGAATGGTTGTTGAATTAATGACGATGGTTCTTATTCAGGGTGTAGTGCTAAAAACTGTGACTTCAAAGATCCAAGATGCGTGTGAGTTTCCCCAAGTTCTAAAGAGGGTTTGTTGGTACCTAGATTTACTCTTCTTCACAAACCGAGCAACATCATGGATTTGATAAGACACTCAAAAGCAGATAAATGATTATGTATGTTGTTTTGTAGATGGGGAAGAAATTTATTAGAATTTTTAGCACTCAGGCCTTGAAGAAGTGGGTAGCACCTTAAAAGGATTTGATCTTATCCTAACTATTTTAGGTTGTGCCTTTTAACCAAGGTAAGGGAACCTATTTTTTAACCTCTTTTATTGAAGGAGACGCAAATAGATTTCTTTTGCAAAAATTTTATAAAGAAAACCTTGGGAAAATATGATCAAGACACTAAATATGACTCTCATGAGTTGTCACTTCTAGAAGATGGAGATATTTTCAACACAAGGATATGGTTACTAAAGACATTATGGAATCTTGATTGTTCTACATATTTTTGCTAGTAGATTTTGTTCCTTTGTTGATACACAGGGCAAAAAGGGGTGGTTCAGGGTGGATTCATGGTCTTTGAATGATTTTAGTGGGAGATGAAGTAGGATAAAGTTGATTATACCCGATATTTGAAGGGAATTCACAACAATGAACAACTCAACAACATAATACTTCATAAGATGTTCCTTCAACCAGAAGGTGTGCTTCAGTGGAGGCCCAGATCAACACGTTTTCACATAATCTTTGAGACTCTCACATGAAGGCTCAAATTGAAAGACTCAATTAAACACCAAAGTCTCTGATCAATCACGCCTAAGGTACACCCAAAGAATTACAAACAATCTTTATCAACAAATGATAGTGTATTGATTTTAAATTTGTTTATCTCATTCAAGATGAAGGATTTTCTTGAAATGACATTGCAAATACCATTAAACTATCACAAGGATGAGATCCTATGTGATTTCACAAAGATTTCAATGTAATATTGCAATAGGAACGAAAGAAACTATTTGCAGACATTCTGAAACAAAGCAGACACAAATTACTAGAGATTAGACACAAATTAATTTCCAAATTGCTTAAATTCATTAGCAGGGGAAAATTCTAGAGAAATATCAGTGCTCGTCAATGTCTATACATCTGTAACCAACTTGACATGATAAAAAATATAACACAAATAAAATTAACTAGGTATCTCTGACGGGCTTCTCAGAATAAGGCTTTCTCAAATTTTCTCTTATGAATTCAAACTCTGACCATTTACAAGAGTATTATCATTGCATTTATACTTTTCATTCACCCCAAATTTTGTCCCCAAAAAGAAGAATATTCGAGGGACATTTTCTTGCTACTAATTTGTTACAGAAAGTGACGTTTAACAAATTTGCACCCGCATCTGCCAGGTGGACAAATCATGAATTGATCACATTTCTCAGACCCTCGACTAATGACTAGGATGCCATGCCACAACCATTTTGACACTCCTTTTAATCATTCTGATTCTGTCATGTGAGAAATCCCCCTTTTAATAATTTTCTAGAGGATCGACATAGCTAGATTTGACAGGTAATCTTTTTCGTTCTCGAGGCAACACCTTTTTCACCTTTACGCCTACAACCTCATCATTTCATCCCTTTTCCCTCTCTTTCCTCTAAAATTTTGTCCCACATCCATTTCCTCTAGTAATTTCCATCTTTGCGCGTGCTTGAGTAATTCCCACTTCAAAATATCGACCTTAACAATCCTTGGACTCATAATTTAAGTTTCAAATCCATTCAGTGACACCTTACAGAGAGAGACGACAAGGAATTTCATCAAAGAACGATGAAAAATAGTGTGTATTCACGTCTTCAGAAGTCTTGGAGTAAAAATGGTGGAAAAATAGGTGAAATGCACAACAACCATTGATTCTGACCCTTTTCCACTTTACATCATAACCGTCCACATGTTTCCTAGGTGTAACTGTAAAGGAGAAGCACAGAGGCAAGTCCCAAACAAGCACAAGCCTTCCACATACCCTAGGCCCAAGCAAAATGCCTTTTGGCCTTTGAAAATTCTTAGTGTAAAAAGGAGCCAGTTGAATTCTCCACGTGTGTCAATGGAACATTTTGAGATGGTCCCTAAAAGCAGAGACTCCAAATAAGCACGGGCTCAATACGTGTCTTAGTCTGGTAGAGTTTGTTAAAAAAATTGAAGGTTCAACGGAAGGCACCATGTATCTAGGGTTTGAGATAGTTTCCTTTGGCCGTTGAAAATTCCAAGCAAAGGGCATAGTGAGCAGAAGCCTCCAAGTGTCCTCCTGGTGCTTCTTCAAAATAAAAATTAGGGGCCAGTCCCCAAACATGCACAGTCCCTCCACGTGTCCCAGGATTTGGGTTGAAGCAAGCCTTAGAGTTTTTAAATTTCCCCATTAATCCGCATCTAATAAAAAAGGGCCACGTTTCCACTGATGCTGAGATGTAAATTTGACTGGGAAAAATACACCTGTCAAAATGTAAAAATGTAGGAAAACCACCATTTGAGCCCGAAGATAAATTTTTCTTCAAGGACAAAGAATTTGGAAATGTTATAAGATTCAAACATGATCCTCCGAGCTACATCCAATCACATTTCCATAGGTATTTGAGACAAAAATGACAGGGACGACAATACGCGATTGCGCAAAATGGAAGGAAAGGAACAACCTGAGTTTTACACCTAATTTACGAACTCCTTCAAATGGACAGAGAAATGAGAAACAACTTCTGGACCTTTAAGTGATCTTCAACCAAGGAAGGGACTGATCATGGCAACCAAATGGAGGATAGAGTCTTCAAACACTAACTCGGGGAAATAGAAAACATGACAGAGGCCAAAAACTAATGAATTTCAATGACAAACAGGATGAGACTAATTTGAGCACCAACATTGGCTCCGAATCGGGGATGGGAACTCCCTGTGAGTTCCACAAGAACAAATAGCAAACCAAGTGCCAAAAATATACCATTGGGAAACATAGTAAAAGAACAAGCTTGCAGAGCAGAGAAACCATGACCATCCTCCAAAAAATGAACCAAGAAACTAGTAAAACTAGGTCACCAAGGACCAGAATGAACAACAACACAAAAGCAGAATGAAATAAAGAACTATACACTATACAATTGCGAGCAACCTGATTCAAAGAAAACAATCAAGGAAAATCTTCAACTGCCCACCATTCTAGATATGACCATGCTAAGCAATCCTGATATGTCTTTAACATCTGGTCATATTATTGTCTCTCTTTTCCATCCAAGTCACTATCTGATCACATTTTTTTAGGCTTACCCCTCATGCCTGGGCCAAGTTTGTTAACATCCTTCGAGGCTGCATCAAACATCAAATTCCTAGGAAAATCATCCTACTCATGATACCTGCATTGATCAATTTCATATTCCTTGAAAGCAACATAGCTCACAAAGTTATCAATATCAATATATGCATGCAATACTTCATAAGAAACATTGTTGGGGTCCTCAATAAGATATGACATTTTCTTTTAACCAGGTAACTTCACAAGGCTGCTGTCAATTGGTATGGTGGCATAAGACATGTCCTTATGAACATTTCCACCAACATTTGCAACCCAATTTCTTGATAACAACATGCCCCATTTGGCATGGTAATCAACAACAACAACATCAAGTTTCAAGTTCTTACCCAGATAAGCTGCAAGTTGTACCACCAAAATTTTTACACATCCTACAACTGGCACCTCTATAGAATCCATTGTAGTACACTTGCCATAAGCTATTGTCACTTTAATGTCCAATTCATTCATAACCTCTAGAGGAATAACATTGCATGATGCTAGAGAGTCAAACATATAATTGTGCAGCAGTCTGTCTTTAATAATCAAAGTTGTAAAAAAAGGATCAACATTTAATTGAGAATCAACCAAAGATGTTCCCAAGTAAACTTCAGGTGGTTCATCTAGTTACTCCAGTACTTGGGGTTGTTTTAACTTTGAAATGGTAGGATGAGTCTCAAAATTTCTGCCTTGGGTGACCTTTTCTTTTCTAAACCCCATATATTTGAATACTCTGATCCTATGCTCAGGGATTCTACGTAATTCAACAATAGGAACAAAAAACTTGATCTGACTCAAGATTTGGGCTATGTCAGAAGGAACATATTTGGGTAATGCAGTGTTAGGAGAAAGGTTTACAAATTCATCTGATGGCACAAGATTTTTTACCATCTGAGCATGGGGCAGGACACAAGTTCTACTTAAGACAACAAGGCCTTTTCCAGATGCATCTTTCCTTGGAGTTTCTTTTGGGATACTGGTAAGTAATGGAATTTTTTCTTTGGCCTGAGGCCCTAACCCTTTGGAAACCTTACTCCTAGTATTATATTATTTTTCATGGCCAACCACAACATTCATTAACAACTACCTATCCTCCTCATAAGGGATCCCTCCATCATACTTCTCAATCATTAGAGCTCTTAGGTACTCAAAATCATTATTAGGAAGTTCAAAAGCTTGCATCATATCAATTTTAGAAGTATGAGTGGGAGGAAGAGGTAATATCCAGTGAATGCAATCCCATAAATCTTTAATAGTTCCTCATCAAATCAGTTGAGGTTGCTCCTTGCTGTGAACTCGTAGAGGAAACCATCATGCATGCATCATAATCAGTGTTATCATCATCATCAACTTCTTCAACTTGCTGATCTACTTCACATGGAGAATGTGGCAAGAAATAGTTATCACACCACTCAATTTCATGAGCTTCTCCAACAACAGTAACTCTGGCATTTAGAGGATCATGCACTACTCTATTTTCCCTAGCCTGGGGTTGTCTAGCTCCCATGGGTCCTTTACCTCTGTAATCATATCTCTGATCATTTCTTGGATGATTTACAAATCTATCTTGTCCTTGTTGCCTATGTTGACCTTGAGAACCTTGTCCAATTCCTTTCTTTGCCCTTGCCAGCTTGTAAGAGATTTCTTTGACATCCCCACCCAAAGTCCTTACAACTTCCTCAAGATCTACAACCTTACTTGGTTGAGGCTTCTCAAGGTTGATCAGTTTAACACCCTCCCTCTTAGGAGATTTTCTAACTTCTTTAATGTTGTTCTCGATTTACAGAGCCATGCCTCAAAGTTCTAGGGTTCTTATCCCTCAAATAGTAAGCAAATTTATTATCAAATGCATCTGAATACTTTATCAGACATGATTCATCACATGGCCTCAAATTAACAGGCATTTTTCTCCATGTTTTGTTAAATCTAGTATTGAAATCATGCACTGATTCATTAGGATTATTTTTTATATTTTCAAACTCTGATAAAAGAAACCTAGGATATGTCTTATCACCATACTGCATTCTAAAAGCATTTTTCATCTATGTCTAGGAGTCAATGGAATTATTTGGTAGAGATTTATACCAATGCCTTGCATCTTCTTCTAGAGTATGGATAAATAATTTAATGTATACATCCTCAAACTCTATTTCAAATTCCTCCATCATATTGACAAAGAGATTCAAGTGTTGATCACCAGTGATTGCATTATTTCCTTGAAACTTAGGCAATCTATTTCTTACGTCTTGTGGCACAACATTTGGGTAGCCAACCATACCTATAAAATTGATGGGACCAAAAGTATTAACAACAAATGGAGGTCTGGGTGGAGGCTGAGCCATGTTGTTTTATGGAGGTGATCTTGGAGGAGTTGCAAGATGATGAGGACTAAGGGGTATGTTAGGAATAGGAATGTGATTTTCAAAATGAATATCCCCTAATGGCTCTTTTTCATAGTAGACACTATCATCTTTGGAAAATACAGGGGTAGAATGAGATGCAAATCTTTCAAATACAAAAGAAGGCCCCTCTCCAAATACAAGGAGACTACCTAATTTAGAAGCAGTTGAGGAAGTATTGCAATCTTCAATCATGTGCCGATCAGTTTCACCAATGGAGATCTCTTTTCTTGATGCTTGATCTCCAACAACCTTCCAAATTATTCCTCCTTCTAAATTAGACTTTCCAAACTCTGGAAACAACCTTCTACTAAGGTCCGTGGTGAAGAAAGATCTTCTTCCTTCAAAATTTGCAGAGATTAATGACAAATCTTACTTGATATATGTTAAGACACTAATATTTATTAAGAATTTAAACAACACGGATTCACCACTAAGGATTTTCACCTTAGTTTGTGAAAATGCACTATGAAAGACCTATCAAATGTCTATCAATACCAGACTCATGCAAAGCTTACAAGATCTTCTCTTCTTCTACCCAAATTTATTAATGATGATACAAAATTTAGTGCAATAATTGTATAAGATGGAAATATTGCACTCAGAACTTACAACTTTGAACAATTCTTATAGATTTGAACAGATAAGATTTGAACATGTGTAAGAAATATTACCAGGGTCTGTATGTATTGTATTTGTAAAATAATACAAAGAGTTCTTGGCAGCGGCGCCAAAGGTGTGTTGTTGATGGGCCAAATGGATATGAACAGGAAACAAATCAACAAATCATCCTTGGCAATGCTAATCAGTTCCTGGTAATGCAATCCAACTCCTTAGCAACGAAACCAGAAGTGTGTTGGTCCCCAGATTTACTCTTCTTCACAAATCAAGCAACATCATGGATTTGACAGGACACTCAAAAGCAGATAAATGATTATGTATGTCGTTTTGTAGCTGGGGAAGCAATTTATCTGGATTTTTAGCAATCAGGCCTTGAAGAAGTGGGTAACACCTTAAAATGATTTCATCTTATCCTAACTATTTTAGGTTGTTCCTTTCAACCAAGGTAAGAGAACCTATTTTTTAACCTTTGTTATTGAAGGAGATGCAAATACCTTTATTTTACACAAATTTTATAAAGAAAACCTTGGGAAAATATGATCAACACACAAAATCTGACTCTCACGAGTTGTCAGTTCCAGAAGATGGGGATATTTTCAACACAAGGATAAGGTTACTAAAGACATTATGGAATCCTGATTATTCTGCATATTTTTGCGAGTAGATTTTGTTCCTTTGTTGATACATAGGGCAAACAGGGGTAGTTTAGGGTGGATTCATGGTCTTTGAATGATTTTGGTCGGAGATAAAGTAGGATAAAGTTGATTATACCAGATATTTGAAGGGACTTCACAACAATGAAAAACTCAATAATAGAATACTTCAGAATAGTTAAGACATTCCTTTAACCAGAAGGTGTGCTTCAGTGGAGGCCCAGATCAACACATTTTCACATAACCTTTGAGAATTTAACAGGAAGGCTCGAATTGAAAGACTCAATTAAACACCAAAGTTTCTAATCAATCATGCCTAAGGTACACCCGAAGACTTACAGACAATCTTTATCAAAAAATGACAGTGAATTGATTTTAAATTTTTTTATCTCATCCAAGATGAAGGCTCTTCTTGAAATGACATTGAAAATACCATTTAACTGTCACAGGGATGAGATCCTGTGTGATTTCATAAATATTTCAATGTAAGATTACAATAGAAACAAAAGAAACTATTTGCATACATTCTGAAACAAATCAGACACAAATTGTTAGAGATTGGACACAAATTAATTTCAAAATTGCTTAAATTCATTAGCAAGGGAAAGCTTCCAGAGAATAATCTCAGTGCTCATCAATGGCTATATATCTGTAACCAACTTGACATGATAGAAAATCTAACACAGGAAATTAATTAGGTATTTCCAAAGAGATTCTCAGAATAAGGATTTCTCAAATTTTCTCTTAGGAATTCAAACTTTGACCATTTGCAAGAGTATTCTCATTACATTGATACTTTTCATTCACCCCAAATTTTGTCCCCAAACATGTGCGACCCCTCCATGTGTCCCAGGTTTTGGGTTGAAGCAATCCTAAGAGTTTTTAAAGTGCCCCACTGAGCCACATCGAACCAAAAATTTCCACGTTTCCACTGATGCTTAGATGTAAATTTGAATGGGAAAAATACACCCGTCAAACTGTAAAAATGCAAGAAAACCACCATTTGAGCCCAGAGATGAATTTTTCTTCAAGGACAGAGAATTTGGAAATGTTATAAGGTTCAAACATGATCCTCTGAGCTACATCCTATCATTTTTCCATAGGTATTTGAGATAAAAATGACAGGGACAACAATACGTGACTACGGAAAATGAAAGGAAAGGAACAACCTGAGTTTTACGCCCAATTTACAGAATCCTTCAGATGGACAGAGAAACAAAAAATAAATTCTGGACCTTTAAGTGATCTGCAACCAAGGAAGGGATTGGTCATGGCAACCAAATGGAGGAAAAAGTCTTCAAGCACCAACTTGGGGAGATAGAAAACATGACAGAGGACGTAAACTGAGGAATTTCAATGACAAATGGGGTGAAACTAATTTGAGCACCGACAGGGTGGACTGCTGATCTAGATGATCTAGAGGTGCTACTTTGAGACGCTTATTAAGTGGATAAGAGTCCTATGCTAACACATAAAATAGAGTCTTGCACTCCATCAATTTGTTGGTGCTCATTTTGATCCTCTATTATTTTCCCATCTTTCCCCATTGGTTTGCATGCTAAAATATGTTTTTCTTCAAACTAGGTGGTCTGCAAACTTTGTTCTCCAGATTGAATGATTTCATAGGCTCAAAAACTTATTATTTTCCCCATTCTAAAGGAAAAATACATGTGTGCTTTACTTTGTGCCATAATATTTCCAAATCCACGGGCCTCTATCATTTTTTCCATTTTTCGGCCTGTGGAGCTCGTGTTTGTTCATTTTTTTTTACATTTTTGCCCTAAAAAATCCTTTGCCATGGTTGAAAATTGCTTTAAAATGCTTTCCCTTTGTTTTTTGACCAAAAAATCCTTCACCCACAAAGAAAAAATCAAATTCGGGCATCTCTGGTAAATTCTGTGTTTTTTGATGGTCGTACGGGTGTCATTTGACCATCAAAATTAAGCTCGAATGACGTCTCCTACATGGCCACTTCTGGTTAGACAAGGATCAACAGGTTTCTTTGAAAAACTTAGCCATTTTTGGTTTTGGGAAAAAATTCAAACTTACCCCCGCAACTCCACAGGAGGACACGTGTTGTGTTCCTATGCCTAGGTAGGATGGAAGGCTAGTGGAAGACTTAGGAAAATATTTCCTTTTGGAGAAGGGGAGAAAAATGAAAGAAAAGTGCACGGCTCCGCAATGGAGCAGGTGGCGGACACGTGGCCAAGCGGGGACAGAGCAGGCCGGTGGAGGCAAAAGGGAATTGTTTCCCTTTTGCAAAAAAGGACCTAAGGTAAAATTTTGGAGCACAGCTCCATGGCCAATCACGGGTGGACATGTGTCCATGAAAATTCAGAGGGAAGTGTGGGCTGTGGAAGGAAATGGAGAATTTTTCTGTTTTTGGTAAAAGGATTTAAGGCACACAATTAAGTCGCGGGCCCGCGAATGAGCCACAGGGAGACACGTGGCGAAGGTAGAGTGGGTCGGCGGGGTAGCGGAGGCAAAAGGGAAATTTTTCCCTTTTGATAAAAAATACTTAGTATGAAAATTTGAAGCACTGGCCCATGAGTGAATCATCGAGTGACATGTGGCAAGGGAGAAATTGGAGGTGCGGGCCTGCAGGGGAAAAAATGAAAATTTTCCAAATTTCCAAAAAAGGTCAAAATGCGCAGAATTGAAGCGTGATCCCAATGGGACCCACCATTTGCCACGTGTCATCACCAAAATTCAAGGGCGGAGGGGCGGAAAAAAAAGTCATATTTTTCCATTTTTTCAAAAATGTCAAAAATTCAAAAGGTGAGCCTGAATTGATTCCCAATCATATTTTGACACGTGGAGGGCCCAGATTGAAGGAAAAAGAGCAGATCAAGGGAAACTATATATTTTCATTTTTGGCCACCATTTTTGCTCCAACAAGCTTGGACATGCAAATTTTACATCGTTTTAATTGAATTTTTGATGAATTTGTGTGCATTGTTCCTGCAAAGATCAATGCAAGTGGTTTTAGGGATTAATTTACAGATTTGAGGTGTTTTTGAAACAAAGTTTTCCCTTAATCCATCCAAACATGTGAAATGTCAAAATTGAAAGTTACAGAGGTAGTTTTAAAAGGTGAAAAGGTGAAATGATGAGAGGAAAGGCATCTACATGCCTTGATGATGAAAAATGTGCCTCTAGGAAGGATAATGATCTGAATATTTGTAATGATTCAGTCTTTTTAAAACACCTGGCAACTCTCATTGCAAATTTGTTAAATGTCATTTTCAATGAATCATGAGAAATCATTGTAACAAACTTGATCCCTTGGCATATGCTTTTCTTGGGAAAGAAGGTTCCAATGTGGCAAGAGGTATATAATGCATTTTGGAGAAATGCAAATCGTTGGGAAGTTGAAAATCACGTGTAAATTATGAGAAAAAGCTCATTTTCTGAGAAACCCACCAAAGAACCAGGTTAATTTCTTCTGTGTTGGATCTTCATGTATGTGAGTTGGTTACAAGTGTATATCCATCACACAGCTTTGAGATTGTTCATGAAACTCTCCCCTGTTGATGAATCTAACAAGTTTTTGAGTTAATTTGTGTTTTTCTGGGTAATATGATGTCTGTTATCATTTTAAATACCTACAAATAGTTTTCATTGTTCTTGTTGCAATCTTACATTGAAAGTCTTTAGAAATCACATAGAATCTCATCCTTATTGATAGTTTAGTGGCACTTGTAGTTTTGTTTGTCAGAAGAGCTTTCATCTGACATTGAAAATAAGCAGTTTAAAATGACTCCACCTTCATTTATTGATTGGGATTTCTTGTAAGCCTTTGGGGGTACCTACGTGGTTTGATCAAGGATTTTTGTGTTTAATTGAGTTCTTTACTTCAAGATTTTGTGGTGAGTTCTCAAAGTTTTCATAGCCTAATGTGGGAGATATCCTCATTGACATAAACACTAGCTTATGAATTGAAGTTGCCAAAACACCTGTAAGGTATTCTGAGAAAATTGCACAACTCCTAGTTCTGAACATAGAGGCTGAAAAGGCATACAACTAATGGATACTCAGAATTAGGGATTGACTCTTCATATGACCATAGGAGATCCACAATAAGCATGAACTTACGGTTATGATCCACAGATCCCACAACCCAATGGGCCTACAAATCAATCCGACGTTGATGTTGGTTTGCGAACATTAGTGTTTAGATCTTCACCACTCCCACCAAATATCATAGCACAATTTTCCGTATTAAACATATAAGCCAATAAATCCAATATTTTCTGGGCTAGATCAGAAAATCACCCATAAGCTAATCATAAAATCCACTAAAATGACCTACCACTACTTTCATGACCTTGTTTAGAGATATATACGGAGCTCCCACGGGTCACTTCCCATGTATCCAACAACCAAGAAATAGGATCTCGATAGAGATAAACATCAATTGGAGCCTTCGAGAAGGCATTATATCCGAATGAGCCATTACACCAATCTAGGATAGGTGAGTCTTCTTCGCCTTAGATTTGTAGATTCCATTATTGTGTGTTGAGGATTTAAGATTACCCGATTAGCTTATACATATCCATTCATATTCAAAATTCACCGGTTGTCTCAACACGACCTCCGGAAGTCAGGTACGAGGAAAGGGTACTTGTAGATTCCCATGCTAACTTGTCTCTTTTCCATCATATAGAAACCTTGTCAAGATCTATGGAGAAAAGAAAATGTTGCATCTAATTGAGGACCCAAACAATGCTTCTTATAAAGTATTATTTGTTGATGTTGATGCTGATAATTTTATTGGTTTTTTGGATGGAAAAGAACACAAAATGGATCAATCAAAGTGCCTTGAATAGGTGAGTTCTCCTTGGACCTTGCTATTTGATGGAGCTTGCTCCAAATTTGGAAATGGTGTTGGTGTAATTATAATTTCTCCTATCTTGGAAGAGTTTGTTTTTTCCTTCAAGCTTAATTTTGAATTTACTAACAACATTGCTGAGTATGAAGCCTTGTTGTTGGGTCTAAGAATTTCATGGAAGTATGGTGTCAAGGACATAATTTCAAAGGGAGATTCAGATCTAGTTGTCAAACAAATAAGAAAACTGTATGCTACAAAAAATTAGCGGATGAAGCAGTATAAGCATGCAGTTTGGGATCTAATTGAGATGTTTGATTCTTTGAATATTGTGCACCATGACAGAATTTTTAATGTTGTTGCTGACAAGTTAGAAGTGTTGGGGTCAAGATTTGGATTTTACACCATTTCACCTTATTGTGAGTACAATGTTGAAGTGTTAACTAGGCCTGCTAACCCTAACAACATCAAACATTGGCAAGTGTTTAATGGTGATTCTCAAGTGCATAGGTTATTACAAAATCAAGGTGAGTTTGTAGATCAGCATATTGATTGGGAACCAATGGTGTGTGTGACTGAAAGGAGATAGGATTTTTTTGGAAAATATATTATCCAATTGAAAACTAACACCATTCCTAGAGGCTTTGTTGCTCTTGAGTCTAATTTTAACAATGTTGATTGCATCATCAATAGAAACATGTTTGCCTTAAGGGATGTGGAAGAGCATGACTTGGGAACAAAGGAAAAACAAAGAAAATTTTGGTTGGGTAGTAGTTTAAACAAAGATAAAAAATAGTCCTACCTCTAATTGTTGAAACAATATAAAGACTGCCTTGCCTGGTCATATTCAGAGCTGAAAGCATATAGAGAGGACTTGTTTCATCATGAGATCCCTCTTGAGAAAAATACCAAACCATTCAGATAGAAGCAAAGGCTAATTAATCCACTCCTCTCCATGAAAATGCAAGATGAATTGAAGAAACTGAAGGAGGGAGGGATCATTTAGCCCACAAGGTATTCATCTTGGGTTGCAAACCTTGTGCCAGTCAGAACGAAGAATGGAGATATCAGACTTTGTGTAGACTTCAAAAATTTGAATAGAGATTCATTGAAAGACAATTATCTTTTGCCAAACATGGAGAACATGCTGCAGTTAGTGATTGGATCTGAATTTTTGTCCACCTTGGATGGTTTCTCTGGCTACAATTAGGTTGTTGTCAAGGATTCAGAAAGATTTAAAACTACCTTTATCACTCCTTGGGGAACATATGTTTATGTGAGAATTCATTTTGGTCTCATGAATGTTGGACCTACTTTCCAAAGAGAAATGGATGTTGCTTTTTCTGGTTATATAAATGACTTCATTGCGGTTTATCAGGATGATGTGACTATATTTTCAAGGAGCAGAGAAGATCACTTGCAACATTTGGAAAGAATGTTGATCAGATGTAGAGAATTTGGAATCTCTCTCAATCCAAATAAGTGTCACTTTGGGGTGCAAAAGGCCAAGCTACTTGGTCATATTGTTTTAAAGGCTAGTGTCATGATTGACCTGAGAGAATAGAAGCAATCAGCAAGGTGTCAATTCCAAGAACGAGGAAGGGCATCCAATCTTTCTTTGGGAAAATCAATTTCATTAGAAGGTTTGTGTCTAATTTTGCTAAGTTGACTCTTCCTATCACATGCATGTTAAAGAAATATCAAGTTATCAAATGTGAATAGGCTGCTGTTCATGATTTTGAAGGAATCAAAGAGGCACTTAAACATGCACCTGTCTTGGCAGCTCCAAATTACGAGAAGCCTTTCCAGATCTTCTCCTTTGCTTCTGAAAATACTATTCCATCTATTTTGCTCCAAAAGGATGAAGATGGGGCTGAAAGGCCTATTGGCTTCTTTAGAAAGACGTTACAAGCTGTTGAGTTGAAATATTCAATCATGGAAAAACAAGCATTTTCCTTGGTGAAAACAACAAAGGTTTTCAGGCTTTATATTTTAAGTTCAAGAGTTGTTTCTTATGTTCCCCACACCATGGTAAAAGACATCTTATCAGAGATGGAGATCTCAAGTAAAATATGTAGATGGGTGAACAAACTGTAGAAGTATGATATGGACATCCAAACCACAAAGTTGGTAAGAGGTTTGGGTCTTGCTAATCTCATGGCTGAGAGCAACTTGCAGACTATGGAAGTGAATGAAGTAGAAGAAGAAAGGGCAGATTTTCTTGGGAAATTGGTAAGTTCTGAGTGGTACAATGATATAATCTTTTACCTCAAACACCTTTGTTGTCCTGATCATTTAAATAAATAAATAAAAAGAGCCCTCAAGCCGGCTTCTCAAAAATACATCATCAATGACTTTGGGCTAGCTTGGAAGAACCCTAAAGGTGTCCTCTTGAAATGTGTAACTGAAGATGAAGCTCCCAAAGTAATTGCTGATTTCCATGGGGGAGTTTATGGAGGACACTTTGCTAGAAGGGTTACAACACACAAAGTTTTGAGGGTTGGTTATTGGTGGCCTACTCTCTTCAAAGATGTAACCATGCTGATTAGAAAATGTGAAAGCTGCCAGCGTTTCTCTGGAATAATGAAAGCTTTGGGCTCCCTTCCTTTATAGCCTTTATCAATTGAAGATCCTTTCAAACAGTGGGGGATGGACTTCATTGGTGAGATCTCAAACCTTTACAGTGTTGGACATAAATGGATCCTTTTAGCCATAGATTACTTCACTAAGTGGGTAGAGGCAATCCCTACCAAGAAAGAAACACACCAAATTGTTATGGACTTCTTGCTGAATAATATCATATGCATATTTGGTGTGCCAGTCAAGATTGTGGCTGATAATGTCATGTGTTTCAGAGTTAAACCTTTGATGGCAATGTGCAAGGAGTATGGGACTAATCTGACTTATTCTTTAAACTATAAACCCCAAGGGAATGGAAAAGCTGAGTCCAACAATAAGAACTTATTGAAGATCATTAGGAGGACCTTGGAGTTGAACAAGAGAAAATGGGGTGAACAACTAAAATTTGTAGTTTGGGCTAATAAAATCACTGCCAAGAGAGCTACTGGTAAGAGCCCATTTGAATTGGTGTATGGAACTCAAGCTCTGTTGCACTTACATTTACAGTTTTCTTCATTTCATTTTGTTCAACAACTTGAGGATCAAGACGTCATTCCATATGAAGTAAGGATCAATCAGATTGTGGAGCTAGATGAAGAAAGAAGAGCATCCCACCAGAGGCATATTAGATTTAGAGAGAAGTTGAAAAGATTGTTTGACAAGAAGGTTAATCCTAGGGCCTTCAATATTGAGATCTGGTTTTGTTGTGGGATAGTAGAAATTAAGATAAGGGCAAACATGGAAAAATTGATGCATTATGGATGGGCCCTTACTCCATTGATATTAGAACTGGCGAGAATACCTTTTTTCTCAAAGATTTAGATGGGGAATTGCTTGAACTGCTTGTTAATGGTAGGCATTTGAAGAATTTCTTGGATTAATCCCCAAATTTGAGGTATGCAAAGCTTGTACAGTGTATAGTGTTTGGTTTTTCACTCTGTTTTTGGTGTTTTGTTGGTTTGTGGTTTGCCGTGTTGTGTGGTAGCCATTTTTGTCGGGATCTCTCTAGTTTTTTGGTGATTTTGGCTCATGAATCCTTTTCCCAAAGGATTATTTTGGCACTTGGTCTACTTATTGTTCTTATGGCACTCACTGGGAGTGACCATCCCTAAGTAGGAGCTGATGTTGGTGCCCATTTTGATCCTCTGTTTTTTTCCCATCTTTCCCCATTGGTTTGCATGCTAAAAATGTTTTTCTTCAAACTGGGTGGTCTGCAAACTTTGTTCTCCAGATTGAATTCTTTCAAAGGCTCACAAAATTATTATTTTTCCCCATTCTGAAGGAAAAATACATGTGTGCTTTACTTTGTGCCCTAATATTTCCAAATCCACAGGCCTCTGTCATTTTTTCCATTTTTTCGGCTTGTGGAGCTCGTGTTTGTTCATTTTTTTTTGCATTTTTTCCCTAAAAAATCCTTTTCCATGGTCAAAAATTTCTTTAAAACGCTTTCCCTTTGTTTTTTGACCAAAAAATCCTTCACCCACGAAGAAAAACTCAAATCTGGGCATCTCTGGTAAATTCAGCATTTTTTGACAGTCGTACGGGTGTCATTTAACCGTCAAAATTAAGCTCAAATGATGTCTCCTATGTGGCATCTTCTGGTTAGACAAGGATCGGCGGGTTTCTTTGAAAAAATTAACCATTTTTAGCTTTGGGAAAAAATTCAAACTTACCGCCGCAACTCCGTAGGAGGACACGTGTCGTGTTCCTATGCCTAGGTGGGATGGAAGGCTGGCAAAAGACTCAGGTAAATTTTTCCTTTTGGCGAAGGGGAGAAAAATGGAAGAAAAGCCCGCAGGTCCACAATGGAGTAGGTGGTGGACATGTGGCCAAGTGGGGATAGAGCAAGCCGACAGAGGCAAAAGGGAATTGTTTCCCTTTTGTAAAAAAGGACCTAAGGTAAAATTTTAGAGCGCGGCCATGTGGCCAATCATGGGTGGACACGTGTCCATGGAAAGTTAGAGGGAAGTGCAGGCCATGGAAGGAAATGGGGAATTTTTCCCTTTTTGGAAAAAGGATTTAAGGCAAAAAATTGAGCCATGGGCCCGCGAATGAGTGACAGGGAGACACGTGGCAAAGGTAGAGCGGGTCAGCGGGGCAGTGGAGGCAAAAGGGAAAATTTTCCCTTTTGACAAAAAATACTTAATATGGAAATTTGAAGCGCTGGCCCACGAGTGAATCATCGAGCGACACGTGGCAAGGGAGAAATTGGAGGCACGGGCCCGTGGGTGAAAAAATGAAAAATTTCCAAATTTTCAAAAAAGGTCAAAATGCGCAAAATTGAAGCGTGATCCCAATAGGACCCATCATGTGCCACGTGTCATCACCAAAATTCAAGGGCGAAGGGGCGGAGAAAAAATTCAATTTTTTCCATTTTTTCAAAAATGTCAAAAAGTCAAAAGGTGAGCCCGAATTGATTCCCAATCATATTTTGACACGTGGAGGGCCCAAATTGAAGGAAAAAGAGCAGATCAAGGGTAATTGTACATTTTCATTTTTGGCTGCCATTTTTGCTCCAGGAAGCTTGGACATGGGAATTTTACATCATTTTTAATCAAATTTTTGATGAATTTGTGTCCTTTGTGCCTGCAAAGATCAATGCAAGTGGGTTTAGGGATTAATTTGCAGATTTGAGGTGTTTTTGAAACAAATTTTTTCCCTAATCCATCCAAACATGTGAAATGTCAAAATTGAAAGTTGCAGAGGTAGTTTTAAAAGGTGAAAAGGTGAAATGATGAGAGGAAAGGCATCTACATGCCTTGATGATGAAAAATGTGCCTCTAGGAAGGATAATGATTCAAATATTTGTAATCATTCAGTATTTTTGAAACACTTGACGACTCTCATTGCAAATTTGTTAAATGTCATTTTTAGTGAATCATGAGAAATCATTGTAACAAACTTGATCCCTTGGCATATGCTTTGCTTGGGAAAGAAGGCTCCAATGTGGCAAGAGGTATATAATGCATTTTGGAGAAATACAAATCATCGGGAAGTTGAAAATCATGAGCAAATTATGAGAAAAAGCTCATTTTCTGAGAAACCCACCAAAGAACTAGGTTAATTTCTTCTATGTTGGATCTTCATGTATGTGAGTTGGTTATAAGTGTATAGCTATCACATAGCTCTAAGATTGTTCATGAAACTCTTCCCTGTTGATGAATCTAACAAGCTTTTGAGTTAATCTATGTTTTTCTAGGAAATATGATGTTTGTTATCATTTTAAATACCTGTAAATAGTTTTCATTGTTCTTGTTGCAATCTTACATTGAAAGTCTTTAGAAATCACACATAATCTCATCCTTATTGATAGTTTAGTGGCACTTGAAGTTTTGTTTATCAAAAGAGCTTTCATCTGACATTGAAAATAAGCAGTTTAAAATCACTCCACCTTCATTTGTTGATTGGGATTTCTTGTAAGCCTTTGGGGGTACTTTAGGTGTGGTTTGATCAAGGATTTTTGTGTTTAATTGAGTTCTTTACTTCAAGCTTTTGTGGTGAGTTCTCAAAGATTGTGTGAAGAGTGCAACCTAGGCTTCCATTTATGCATCTTCTGGTTGAAAGAACATCTTGATTATTTGAAGCATTTTATCTGATAGTTGTTCAAGTATTGTAGAGGTTTTCAAAGATTTGATATATGTAAGTTTTTCTTATCAACACCCCACCAAAAAATCATCTGAATAACTAATCCTACCCATACTACCCCATTGCATTGTGTGTCAACAAAATAATCTAACCCATCTACAAAAATGCACAAAGAAAATCAGGATCATACAATGTCTTCAACAACCTCAACCTTGTCTTGAAAGAATTTCCATCATTTAGTAGTGACAGCTCTATTGAGTTTGAATAATGGAAAATTGATCATGTTTCCCCAAGACCATCTCCATACAATATGCATAATATAAGGATATCTCCACCTCCTTCACAAAACAAAGGTTGCAATATAGGTTCTCTTACCTTGGTTGAAAGGCACAACCTAAAATAGTGAGGGTTAGATCAAATCCTTTCAAAGTGCTATCCATCTCTCCACAAATCTGAGTGCCAGTTAGATCACATCCCCGGATACAAAATGACATATATCAAGATCTATCTACCTTCAAGCTTCATGCCATATTTCTGATGCTACTCAGACTGAAAAGGAGAAAAAAATTGGGTACCAACAGAATTAATTGATGCACTCCCTGTGACAAGTCAACATATACCTCTTTCTATAAATGAAGTTAAATCTCATCAACAATCTTATTCAAGCCATTTATGAAACAAAATCAACAAGATAAAACATCACAAGTATACACAATAATTTCTTCATAATCATAGTAAAGTATTAAATATAAAGAGTAATCATTGTTCATTGTGTATCATGATATCAAAATGGTATGAGTTTTAACATAGTTTAAACATGACTTAAACTTAACAAAATGGGGTTCATCGGGATTTTAGTCCCACATGCACCAAAATACAAGTTTTCCCCAAATGGAAAACTATAAAAATGATTCACCTCGTACCTTACTAATTTACACCATGATTTGATTTGCATCTCATATAATAAATATGATTTATCACCAAGTTCAATCCTTGCCTAAAACCTTCAACAAGGTTAGTAGATAGATATCTAAGGTGACTTTGTAATTCATTTGGAGAGGTCATTTCACCTTGTTTGGAGTAGCAACCATACCGATTTGATTTCCCTCTTAGGTCTAATCAAGTCTATGCTAGGTAATTAACTATATTAGTAGGCATTATTAGTTAGATTTTGAATTATGATCATGTTAGTTAAGCATTCCATTAAGCTTTTATATTTAGTGTTATATTCCTAGACTTCTTGAATAGAGGTGGAAATGGTGTTAGCCTTCCTTAGTTAGTCATGTAATTTACTTTGTAAATTTTAGGGTGCTTTCATTTGGCACGCCCAGTGGGAGAATACCCCATTGAATTCAATTTTTAAAGCTTTTTAACTTAGTTTCAAAGTTTTTTATTTCAAGTTTTCTAGCTTAGTTTCAAGTTTCCTAGATTAATTTAAGGTTTTCTAGTTTAAATTCAAGCTTTCTAGAGTACTTTCAATATTTTTAGATTAGTTTATCAATCTTTTTATATTAATTTCAAATATTTAGAGTATTTTAAAAAAATTTGTAGATCAATTTTCAAGCTAGGTAGTTGTTTCAACTAGATTAGTAGTAGAAGTTGTGTTTTCATGTTCTTTACAAGATATAAGGAGGTGAAGCCCTGCCAAATTTTTCTCAAAATTCCAAAGTTTTGATATTTTTCAAGAAATTATTTTAAAAACTCAAATTTTGAGCATCTACGGGAAATATTTTTCTTGCACACTATTGGGTTCACTTCTGCAACAAAAAATGTGCCTGTGCACTACTAGGTGTTCTTATGCAACACTATATTTTGGTCTCTGAGTGTAACTTACGCTTTTGCATCGCTGGGTGCACCTACACCTCACTGGACACACCTATGCATAACTGACTATGTAAAATGTACATAGGATGCGCCTATGCACTACTATGTGTGCCTATGTATGATTGTGTGTGCCTATGCTCTACAGAATGTGACCATGCACTAAAGAGTGTGCCTGTGCACTAAAGAATTTTTTTCTTAAACTTCAAAATTTCAATGTCTACTTTTTAGGATCTCTGTCATTTTTAAAGGTTTTTAGTTGCTTTTTTTTTTCAATTTTAGGATTTTACAACAATATTCCTAACAAAATTTCCTTTGGGTTGGATAAGGGAATTTTGATTAAATTGGCTTAGGGTTTGATGAATGATTATGTTTTCATACTTTGTTTGAGTTTGGAATAGGGTTGTGTATGCTCTTATCTTGTACCTAGTGTGATCTTGAGAATCAAAAGAACCTCTAAACCAATTTTTGCTTCTTGGGAGTAAGTAGGAACAATCATAATTCATTTTGTGTTTAAGGGAATAAATTTTTATTTTTGACATATACTTGATATTTTAGTTTAAGAGATTTTTCACTTGATAAATAATCAAGGCTAAAATTTGTGTATGCTCTTCCCTTGCACCTGGTGTGATCTTGGGAACCAAAAGAATTTTTAGTCTTTCATTAATAAGCACTTGGATTAATTAGGAATAAACCTTGTTTTTGCAAAGTTTGATGGTAAACAGTTGATCTACAAGTATTTTCATTGATATCTTTCTATGACATCATGAATATTTTCAAACTACTAACCATTTGTGTGAAGGACCTAAAATGCTTGTCAAAGAAATAAGGGCTCTCTTTAAACCAAATGCTAACATTCACGTGTGTTGTAGGTATCCAATGAAGGTCTAAACCAAATTGCTTAATCCAAAAGATAAAAAACACACCAACACACAAATTCAAAACACTGTATTGAAGGTTTCGGCTAAGAGCTATGGATTCTCCACTTTAAACTAGGACATAACCCCTTTGGCATAAGCCTTAAGATACAACAATGGGGGTGGTCGTATGAACCCTAAAGTAGTTCACACAAGAGGGAACCTTGTGAATGAAATAAGAAAGTGCTCCACACTACCGAATTGACTAGTACACCTTGAAATATTAGATTCAAATTTATTTCCATTGCGACCCCAATTATAATACAACTGAACACACTAGTTTATCATTTTATTAGAAGGGCGTAAAGTAAAATCAAGATACTCCTTGGGAAACCTTGGCAAACCAAGCTCGTAGAAGTAAACTTGTGACACATAGAGAGAGAACCCGTAGGAAAGCTTGTCGTCTTAGAGCCAAATTTTGTCTTAGTTGTTATACTTGAGAGCTCTCACAAAGTGATAATTTTTTTTGGATTCAAACATTTTTTATTTTGAACAAGGGTAAAAATATTTTAAAGTTGAAACCATGTAGCATTTCATCACAAAATATATTTAGTGTTACTTTGACCTAGTTTTTCACTTGTCCTAAGACAAGGTGAAACTCTTTCAAACTTACGCCAAGTATTTTTCAACACCACTTGGTTTATACCTTTTTTTCTTTTTGTCCATTTTGGGGACAAAATAAAACAACATATACAAATACCTACTAGAAATAATCATTTCCACCACTTTTTTAGTCTTCTTGCATGACCAGGTCGTAATGCCAGAATGCAAGATATGAAAGTGTGAATGGTATGTCATCAAGTTCTAGTAGCCCCTCTTGTCTCACAACCCATATCTATACTTACTATCATTGTAGTTAGGTTGTCTTATCACTGAATTCTTTTGAGCTGTTATGTTGCCTACATTATAGCCATACAATTATGATATTTACGTCTTGTTTCCATTGTGAAACTTGACCTAAATCTCTATATTGTATCATTACATTGCTCGCACGCTTAATAATTCCTTGATATACTTAGATGTAGTTTTTACATCCTAGCTTTGTCTTGAGTTTTTTTATTGTTGAGGTTACTTTGTTAGCATTTCTATAATTCCATTTTGATACTAATATCTTGCTTTCTTACAAATTTTGATTACATGTCCAAATAGTGTTATTACACTACTTACATTTGTATCATCCATTTTACAAAACTTATACTTTGTTAGTGTTTATAAATTGGTTTTTAGTATACCTTGTTAGAAGATCACGTCAACACTCTCTTATCATTTAGGTCTTATTTGTTTCAAACTTGACCTAACTGGTGATATTGTGTTGTCACTATTTTGTCTTAAACCTATCTCAAAGTAGCATAGGGTGTAAAAATTTTGGTGTGACTAAATTTGAGTATTAGATGTCATTGTGGTGTCTTAGATAGCTCGTGTCATATATTACCTTGCTATAGTAGCTTATTCTTTATTCTTTGGTTCTTAGGTTCACATTGACCTATTGGATTTGTGGATATTCTATAGTCACCTTTTTTTGTTACAATTTAGCATTGTTATGCTGCAAAAATTTGACTAGGGTCCCCTTTTAATAAACCTTAGTGGAAATATTTCATGGTGTACCTCTTATTTTAAGTAATTCCTACTACAAGAATGGGATCCCGAAAGTTAGAAACCAATATATTTTGAGGTAACAACCCTCTTTTAGAAGATAATCTCATGGTTGACCATAGTGATGGAGAGGATGATTCTCCTTGTATGGATGTAGAGTGGCATCCCACCAATTTTGATGATTACATTTTTCAAAACAAACTTGAAGTTCTTATGCATGTTGTGGAATTATGGGCCAAATTACCATCCACAATAGACCCTTCTCTCATTTTCGGAATGGTTTGGAGAGAAGAAGAGGTAGACCGACCTCATCGTACTATTAATGAAATATTAAACCCAGGGCATGCCTCTACTTTTTGCACGATAGAATAATGAAGAGATACCTTTTGAAAATGATGAAGATTGTCAAGTACCTTTTGTTAGAATAGGTTGTGAAGACAATGAGGAACATGTTCATCATGCACAACCTCCCCTTAACAAAATTCCTATTCGAGAGTTGACATTAGAAAAATAAGTGCATGCCCTTACTTTCCAAATGACAAGTTTGGCCTCACATATACATAAAGAACAATCAATAGTTTTGAAACAAGTTATACCAAAGGTAAAACTAAAATCTTCATTTCACTAGTTCCCAATAAACACTCCTTGACAGATGACAAAAAAAGACCCTTACAAAGAATTTATCATAGAGAATAGAGGTGGGAATACACCTAGATTTAACCCTTTGTATAGGCCTATGCTACCCATGTGATACCCACTTTTCAATCAAGATTGGTCCACTATGAAGAATTCCATTCTAGCATTGGAAGAAGGAAAAAATGGTAACAAAAAGAAATACTAGTTCGATGAGTTGTGCCCTTATCCATTTAATAGAGCCATGTTATAGGTACCTTTCCCATGACACTTTGACTGTCTAAAATTTGAAAAGTGTAAGGGAAAAGGTGACCCTCGTGACCATATCAAATATTTTTTATATGGCATGTCAAGAAGTTGCATATAGTGACAACTATCTTATATGCCTCTTCCTATGAAGTTTAGGAGGATAGGCATTAGAATGATTTATACGCATCCCCAAGGGATCTATATCCACATGGCCATAAGTAGATAAACATTTTATATGTCAATTTTCTTTTAATATAGAGAGTGATGTTACCATGCTGGATCTCTGTAATGAAAAAAAATGAAACAATGAAAACTTCACTGCTTTCCTACAAAGATGGAGAGGGTTAGCTAGCCACTTCCCTTGTTTCATACCTGAAAAATAGTTGATAAGTATATTTGTTCACAACATCCATCCAGACATTACATTCCACTTCTAAATGCATTTTGGAAACACGTTTGAAGAGGTAATCAAAAAAGGGTGTCAAATTGAAAAAGCATTGTTAGTTAGGGGGACTCTAAAACCTTTCTCCAGTGATCATAATGATTCCAAATCTAACGAAAAACCAAATTTTGTTCATAATAAGAAAAAAAATTTCATTTGTGATGGGATCGTAGACTCTAAGAGAGTACAATCTGTTTAGAACCAAGCACCTTTGAATCTTGCAAAGGAAAATCCACCTACGGAGTATAAACGACATATGTTCACCCCTCTATTTGAATCCATATCATCCATACTAAATCAGTTAGAGGTTGTAAACATGGTAAAGTACCCTAAAACATAACTCTATGGGGATGATGCATCTAAACCATCATGGTTTAGGGATAATTGATTTTTCTTATTTCACCGCGTAAAGGGTCACAAAACTAATAAGTGTTTAAGATTAAAACACTACATTCAAAACCTAGTCGACATTGGTGATATAGAAGTAGACTTTTCTGCCACTTCCAAATCTCCAAATGCAAACTTAGGGATCTTCAAAGAACCTTTTCCCAATCATGAAGAAAATAAAAATTAATATCAAGGATAATCGTCTCAGAATAATAATGCAAACTATGTGTCAAAAAATACCATTTTGATGCCTTGATATGCTGTTTTGATCCACTCATTGATAAAATCAAAATGATTAGAATTAAAACAAGAGAGTGCATCGTGGAAACACAATGATCTCTCCTTGTTATCTTGAAACCTACTCCCCCTCCTCCTCAAGAGAGTCACTATAATGTGTTAGATCAACTAGAGAAGGCTACAGCTAAGATTTCAATCTTAGATCTTCTAAAGATTTCTAATCTCCATAAGGATATACTTTGCAAAACCTTATAGGGATCAGGAATATCTGTTGAGATTGACCCAATGCATTTATAGGCCATGCTAGCATAAATTACTCCTGTAAAAAACATAACCTTCATTCCTATATAATCCTTAAACTAAAAATCCCTCCCATAAATTTCCCTTACATATTGAGGTAATAATCAAGCATAAGAAGGTCAAGAGAGTGCTTGTGGATGGTGGATTGGGTCTTAACATTTGTACTCTTAAACTAGTTCATCAACTAGGCTGCATAGAAGTTGATTTAAAGATAAAGGTCATCACCATAAAGGCGTATGAAAATTAGGAATGAAAATTGACTGGAATGATCACAATCTCATTGGAATTTGCTCCTATAACACATGATAGGAAGTTCCATGTATTAGACCTAAAACTCCCTTACAACATCTTACTCAACCCCACATGGATTCATGCCATGCAAGTTGTGTTGTCAACGTATCATCAATGCTTAAAGTTTCAGCATGAAGGACATACACTTACTATACAAGGGGATCCCCAACCATTTTCTCATTTCAAAGCATTGTCAGGTTATTTTCCTACCATCTACGAGTGTCCCTCTATGGAAATTGTTGTCCCTATTCATTCGGAAGCCCTTGCTTCATGAATGGATCTAGATACCTTGTCTACCAATGAAAATAGTTCTTCCACCTCAGAAAATCCTTTTGCAACATGGGAGATGAATGTTATACCAAGTGGTTGTGGAGAGTATGATTTGAAGAAGGGTCTTATGATTTAAAATATTCCCTTATCTGCCAAAGCACGTGGTAGACCATGTTACAAGTTCCAAAGATCAAGAGAGAATTGCCCCTTTGACAATTTTGTTCCAGGTGGCTTACTAAAAGATGAGAGGATACTCAATGATATTGTATTTTTTCCTCAAGATAATGAAATTGATTTATGCTGCAAGTCACTTAGGTATGTTATTCCTAACTGAATAATGCTTACTATGAGGTATAAAGGACGTGGTTACAGCCTTCAAGAATAAGGTACATCAGAATCTCTTTCAATACCTCACCCTATAAATGATAAGTATGGTCTTGGAACTCATTTTTATGAGTCTTGCCCTTCAAATAATGAGTATGCTTCTTCTGAGAGTGGGGATAGTTTGTCTAAAAATGAAAGTGAATCAGATTCTCAGTGTAGTCTTTACGAAGACCTCACCTTTGCGAACCTATGCTCTAACATGGATATCCTTACCATAACCCCTGTTACACCTACCATATCCCTTATAAATCATATATTAAACCTCATCTACCCATCACTTGTGAATTGGGATCAACAAAAACACATACCTATTTACGTGTTTCAAAATGATGAGGCTATTAGTGAGTTCCTAAACATCAGAGACAAAATTCCAAGAAATGATCACAAGAAAGGATTCTCCATTCAGCTCAACACATGTGCATACTTTGGAGAGGAGGTATAATTATGTGGAAACGTAAGTAAAAAACTAATAAAGGGCAAGATTCCTACAAAAAATCCTTGCGGAATGAAACAGGGGAAGTCCTATAGCGAAAACCTCTTCGAGGCACTTGTGGATAAACAAGATAAACAACCTATGGAAAAGATAGTGTACGCATATAAAGATGAGGATCTCCCTGAACCACCTTTGGTAGAGGAAGATATCAATCTCCCTCCTGATCCTATGTGCATGGAGGATGAGTCAAAGCTACCAATGAAATATATAATAGATGTTAACATTGGCGCAAAGGAGATGCCTAGAATATTTAAGTTGGGAGCTTCACTCTCAACCAAAGAACATAAAACATTTACAGGAATTTTGAGAGAGTATGTAGATATCTTTTCTTGGTCTTATGTTGACATTTCAGGTCTTGATCTTGCATTAGTGGTGCATAATCTTGTTGTGCACCTGGACACCAAGCCCATCAAACAAAAGCTCCAGAAGTTCCATCCTCGTTTCACCTTACTGGTAAAGACAGAGCTAGAAAGGTTATTAGAAGTAGGCTTCATTAGGCATATTGACTACTGGGAGTGGATTTCTAATGTGGTACCAGTTCAAAAAAAATCCAGTTGGTATTAAAGTGTGTAATGATTTTTGAGATATTAAAAAAACTTGTCCCAAGGATGACTTTCCTCTACCTAACATCGACATGATCATCAATTCTACTGTTGGTTATGAGACTTTATCACTCATGGATCGATTCTCAGGTTATAATCAGATAAATATTATGGAGGAAGATCAACACAAGATAAATTTCACAACCCCATGGGGACATTCTACTGCTAAGTCATGTCCTTCGGCCTTAAGAATGTATGCACTACATATCAACGGGAGATGATTGTAATCTTTCACAACATGATAAGTGACATCATGGAAGATTATGTAACGATATACTAGCTAAATATAGAACTCGAGAGGAGTACCTAGAGATTTTTAGGCATATCTTTCAGCACCTAAGGGATTACAAAGTCCTCCTTAACCCAAAGAAATGTGTCTTTGGTGTGTTATCTGGTAAATTACTAGGATTCATTAAGTCAAGGAGAGGAATAGAAGTGGACCCCACAAAGGTCATGACTATCACAGAAATGCCTCCTCCTAAAAATATTAGATAATTACGTAGCTTATAATGGAAAATCAAGGCCATCAAAAGGTTTATTTCACATCTAGCATACAGATTTCATACATTCACGCATCTTCTAAAGAAAGATGTTAATTTCACCTAGGGGCAAAACAAGAAGTGTTTACTTTACTAAAATAATACTTGGCTAAACCCCCTATTCTCATACCTCCCATGGTAGGAGAACCATTTTTAATTTGCATTTCTACTATACACTTTGCAATAGGGGCATTGTTGGCCTAGTATGATAAAGAGCAGAGAGAAAAAACTGTATACTACTTGATTAGAACATTGATAGCATATGAGCTCAACTATCTGTAGATCAAAAAGGCTTGCCTAGCTGTAGTGTTTGCTTTCCAGAAGCTACGCCACTATTTTCTCAATAATAAATTCAAGCTTATTTCGAAGTTCAATCCTTTAAAATAATTATTGTCAAAGCTAGAATGCATAGGAAAAATGGCTAATTGGATCATCTTGTTAAGCGAGTTCGACATTAAGTATGTTCATAAAAATTCATTGAATGGACAAGTCTTAGTAGATCAGCTAGCAGAAGCTCCACTACTAGGTACCGAACCTTTGAGTTTGGAACTACCAAATGCCTCCATCATGTACCTTGAGAAATTTATCATTTGGAAACTATACTTTGATGGCTCCTTTACTTCTCATGGTTCAGGTGTCATAGTTTTGTTAATTACTCCTATGGGAGACTTTATTCCCCAAGCATTCTGTCTTAGGTTCCAATGCATGAATAATATAGTGGAGTATGAAGCTCTCATCATAGGGATGAATCTATTCATCAAGTGAGATATTAGACGGGTCATTTACATTGGTGATTCAATGCTCATTATAAAACAAGTCATAGATGAATAAAAGGTAAAAGATAAGAAACTTTTTCCATACAAAAGGATGGTTGATTCTTTAAAGGATTACTTTGAGAATATAAAATTTGAGAAAATAATAAGAGCACATAACAGAGCATTTGATGTTATGGCTTCAATAGGGTCCATGTTGAGCATTCCACTAGGGAACAATGATATGCGATTCTTCGTTGAACATCTAAGAACGCTAGCATACGACATACCAAAATCTTGTTTGGTGAGTGAAGTTGTTAGTCCCTTTTCCCCATGGTACACTGTAATATTTAATTACCTCTATGATGGAACCTTTCCCACTAACATTTCCCATGCTGAAAAATACAACCTCATCCAGCGTATAGCCCGCTATACTCTACTTAGGGGAACCCTCTTCCGCTGAGGCTATGATGGGAATCTATTGCAGTGTTTAAATTTGGATGAATCTATCCAATCAATCAAGAAGGTGCGTGAAGGCATCTATGGAGCTCATATTAATGGGATTGTTCTTGTGAATAAAAACTCAGATTAGGATACTATTAGCCTACCATGGAGCATGACTATTGTAACCATGTGAAAAAATGCATGGATTCACAAAACTATGGAAACTTGATACATGCGCTAGTGTAATCCTTGCAGCCTGTCATAACCCCTTAGCCATTCTCAAAGTGGGGTCTCGATCTAATAGGAAAAATTAACCCTGTCTCTTTAGATGGTCCTTTTGAGCATATCCCTCTTTTCCCGGATATAGCTAATCCAACCTTTTGAATGTAGAGAATTTGAATTTGAGTGAACCCATATCATGCTGGGGGCAACTTCGTAGTGTCACTTCTGACATATAACACATGACATTCTACCCTTGTACATCTCATCTAACGCTGGGGACATCTACGTTTCTTCATTTCATCGCATGTTCATTTCGGAAAAATGTTTAGAAAACATCAAACAAATCATATAATTTTTTTAAAATCCCAAAACATTCAAATATGTTTCGTAGAAAACTCCAAAACAATAGAAAATTGTCGTAGAGGTAATACCCAAAAACAATGAAAAACCTCCCAAAACTGTCCCACAAAAACAAAGTAGTAGTTTTCTTACTTTTAGTTGAAAGTCTGTATGGTTTTTAGTTGCATTGATTTTTTGTATCGTGTAATTTAAGTTGGATTCACTATTTTACTTAGATTGAATGTTATTTTAATATGTGGGGCATTGCATTGAGTTCATGTTATCTTGCATACTTGTAGATAAATGTGTTTCTTTGATTAGGCTGGTTTAACTTGTGCTTGTTATTTTTACTTGTACATTTTTGTTATCATTTCATCATCATATCACATAAACCTGTCACATCTATAAATCATATATCAATAAATGCTATGTCTACATTGCACATGTATGCTAAATCTAATCATCAATGGGGCAAGAGGGGTTGCACATGATAAAAAATCTATCCCCCCCAGACCAATATCAAAAATAAAAACATGTTTTACTTAAAGTATCTCATTAACATAAAATATGACATACGCTAAGGTTATCTCATAATAAAACACGTGATATAAACATAAATTTACAAGATTAAACATGATATCTCATAAACAACATGTGGTACATATGTAATCCATATATCATCATACATCATCAAAAATAGAATGGTCTGTGTACAAAATAGTATGGATCAAAAGTACATTTGATATAATGAGCCATCATGGGTGTGTGTACAAAAAAGTGTCTTCATCACGAGGCATAATACAAAATAATAGATAACATACATCTGTACAAAAAATTGCCTTCATCATGAGGCATGATCAAAAATAATACAAATGAATCTGTATAAAAGTATGCCTTCATATCAAGGTGATACACCAAAAAAATACATCTAATACATCAATAAGAGAGTCAACCACAAATCTCACCCTCACTGGGACTGACTAGTCAAGGTCCACCGCTAGGTAGGGGCATCTGAGGTGTTTGATGTGTAGAAGGTACTACGCCATGTTGTACTGACCCATGTTGCTATGAAGCCTACTATCTTGAAGGACCTTGTACAGATTGCACTGATCACAATGGCCTATGGGATCTAGATCATTACATACGACCTGTTATCTGACTATACTAAGGAGCTCTCTACTTGGCTAGAACAACTGCGTAGTAATACATCATGTAATATGTGGCCTCACCTGCTATAGTATCACTGTGCCCAATCATCAGTTGTACTCCTGAGTTAGTTCCTGCCTGCTGCAACACGTCACACTCTACTCTCACATTGGCTAGCTCTATCTACATGTAGGCTCTATTTTTTATACCCTAGTCCCTCTTTGTTATAGCTTGATCCCTCTTTGTCTGTAGTTATAGACTATCTGCAATCACCTAGTATCGCTCTATCATGGCATGTAATCTCTTTGTCCTAGCCTAATCTCACTATATGATGAGTTGATCCCCCTTTGTGATGGCCTAGTCTCTCTATGTAATGGCCTTGTACCTCTCAGTGGCCATCTGGAGTTGTAAGGTTCTCACCTGCTATAACTATTGTTGTAAGACAACCACCTGCTATATCTCATGAGGGGTTGATGGAGGTGCCTGTAATGGTGCCCATAATTAAACCTAAAGGGGAATCTGTGGTGCTAACACCTATGGATGCACATCTACATATTGTTTTACTAAGACCTGCTATTGGACTAGCACCTACTGCACTAGTACCCCTATATGTGGTCCTCCATGTGGATCTACCTATACTTGAGCCTATGCCTTTTCCTTGTCCCCCTATGTTATTACATCTAATACCTCCTATGATATAGTCAACCTACATAGCAGCACTATCACATACCATACTGTATAATGCGGGGTCATCCCTGGATCCACTATCTATGCCCATTGTACCCAAGGTTGTGCAACCACTTGTAAAAATATAGTTCGCGCTTGGTCCAACTTGTTCCAAGGCCACATGTGGAAGACCTCTCTGAATCTGTGTGTATACCACATCTCATCACCAGGAATCCCCTCGATGAGACCAAACTAACGATGGACCCTGTCCACTCTGTACCGCTCCAAGATGTAGCTCCTGCTCCTAAGAATGAAATGATCCATAACAGTAGTACTCAACTCAAAAACATCCTGAGGCCACTAGTATAACTTGTATGGTAACCATGTGATCATGTGAGGTTTTACCTCATCAAACTCTCACCTGTAGTAATCTGTCTCCCCTGTGGCCATGAATATCATCGACATCCAGAACCTACCCCATGATAGATGGCTCTCCAAGAACATGAGATCTCAATGCTCCTAATTGACGTCCAATCACAATATGATACCAAGCCCATGTTTGTAATAGTGTGGTAGGACCCACACACCTCTATCCATGATAATATATCATGTGCAAATCTACATATAAATGAGCCAGTAAGCACTGACCCCAACAGTAAACCTCTCCCTACAAAAGGTCGTGAATCACTCCAACAAGGTCTAGAGGGAATCAGGCACTAGTCTTGTCAAGAAATAATATGCCACTGAAAAGAGCTAGTAGGAATACAGGTACCCATCCCAACTACTAATTGGGCATACACCTTCTAATAAATACTGTCATACCCTGGCGGGGTATGTCTGCCACCCCAAATAGCTCAGCTACACATTTCTGAATATGGTCCTTCCAACCATCCTAGGTGATTAGGAAAACCTAGATAGGGACTCATAGGATCTGCCATACATCCTCCAATGTAATACTCATCTCACTAGTAGGAAGACGGAAGGTTTGACTCTCACTCTACCACCTCTCATCTAAAGCTATGAGTAGGTCATAATCTAAGGTAATTAGTGGCATGTGGGCCACATAAGATAAACCAATCACCTCTAGGGTGATCTCTAAGAAAATATGGTCGAATTGGCTAAACGTCACCTCATAGGCCCAAAGTCACCCCTACAACTTCTGTGAATCTAACACATCCATGTCTACCTACGGAACCAATCAAATCATTTATTATGATCTTATTCTACTATTATATCATCTAATATTCTATTCTATCATCACATTCTTCTATTTTTCTTACAATTAATCTATTTTTAGCATTTGGGGTTTCTAAAAACTTTCTCTTTCTTCTAAAGGAAATTTTAAAGTGCCTTTTGTGCATAGACACACCCCTAAGTACACCAGCGCACCCCCTGGTGCATAGGTGCATCTATTGTGCCAACACACTCTTCATTACACCGGCAACTCCCTAATGCGTGGGCGCATTCTCCTTTCTCCTCAAAACAATTAGTGTGTAGGCGCACTCTTCTTTGCATAGGCACATATGTGCCCCTGCTTCCCTGGGAAACTTTGCATAGGCACATACACTTGTGCACCAGCACATGCATGCCCATGCTTCACTGGAAAAACTAAAAAGGAAAAAAAGAGAACATTTTCATAGGCGCATGCCTTTGTGCACCAGCACAAGCATGCCCACGCAAACCCTGGCGAATGGTGCATATGTGCACCCCTTTTTGCACCAACACATATGTGCCCCTGTAAAAATAAAAAATAAATAATAAAGGAAAATAATGCAATGTGTAAGCACTCCCATTTGTGCACTAGCGCATATGCGCCCATGCAAGTGCCAATATAGGTGCACCCCCAAAATTTACCCAATTTTGACCCTAAAAAAATACATTTTAACCAAAAATTAAATGCTTTAAAAAACCAGGGTAAAATGGGAGCTTTGTGTACATGTGGTCCATCCACTGGGAGCCTCATGTAGTCTCTCACGTGATCTGCACAGTGTCTCGAATTCTGCATCCTCACCATTTCCTCTCGTATGTCAGAGCTCAAATCAACAGTAAAGTAGTAAGTGAATGTGGTAAATGAATTGACCGTGATGGCTTATATACCCATTTTTACCTCCTGTGATGTGTTTCTCACCCGCGAGGCTCCCTGGAGCCATCGTGGTTCTTCTACAGCTCACCGTGATGATAGTTTTAAATAAATGCTTTTTTTCACTTCCATTTTTACTACGTTGGGGCATGTTTTGCTTCCCGGCAACCTTTTCTACTACATGGGGCATATTTTTGCCTTATGGTGACAATTAACGAGGTGTCATGGCTTCATTATTTCTTCTACAATAAATTCTTCCTAAAAATTTAAAACGTTATACAAAAACCCAAAAAATTTGGTAAAATCATTGAAAGTCCAAAAAATTGTAAAAATTTAAAATTTTGCAAAAATTGGTAAACATGTTGGGTTGTGGAGATAGATTGCTTCAAAATGAGCATGCATTACAAATGGTTGGTTTACAAAGTAACCGAAGTCAGTTGGCTAACCACCATCGGTCATCATAAGAACCGCCATTGTTCAACAGGTGAACCGCCATCGGCTAGCAAAGGAACTGCCATCAGTTAGGGAACCGGCATCGGTTACCTATGCGTGAAAGTTTATATTTAACTTACAAGAATTAGATCTAAATTTTGTTATAAATTTGATCTAATGGTTGTAATGCATAGCTATGGTGCCCTAATTTTGTATATGCATATAAGAATGAAAGCTAGGGTTATAAGGTGAATTAAGATAAGGATTGAGGTATATCCTTGATTCTCCTATATTGAGAGGATGAAGAAGAAGAAAAAGAAAGAACATGTTACATGAAGACAGAGCTTTCATGGAGAGAAGATGGACATAAGTAAATAACAGGTACAATTATGGCAGGTAAATCTCAATGGTTAGAAGAGGGTAACATCTACTGTATTTCCTTTATATAGTTATTGTCTCATTGTAATGGCTTGCATAGTATGTAAACCACACAAAGTTTCTTCTTATAGATCCACATGGTGGTGAGATCTTGTATTGTAGATCCGTGAGATCATGATGTATTGTTGATCCATGTAGATTTAGTCTTATATTGTTAGATCCACATGTTGTTGTGAGATCTTGTTTTCATATATCCATGAGATCATGTTGTATTGATGATCCATGTAGATCTATATATTATAGAGGATGTTGTCTTCATGTTTACATGGGTTGATGAAGTGATGAAGAGACATACTTACTTCTTGGTGCACAATTATAGTTGCACATATGGTAAACACATGTGAAAGGTCTTGTTGCATATCCATAGAGAGTTTGGTTGCAGTTTAGAGATGCAGTAGTTCCTAGTATGTGAGATCTAGTGGTGGTTTGGAGGCATGGTTGTAGTGCACTCATGTAGATCAATATAAAGATTTGGAGGAGAGGAGATACTCTTTGAGAGATGCATTTTACTCTTGTATTGAAGAGTTGGTTTGTACTCTTGTTATATTATATATATGAGATCTCTATATTTGGTAGACGTAGCCCATATTGGGTGAACCATAATACATGTTTTGTTATGTGTGTGTACTACATTTTGATTTGGATTAGTCTAGTTTATTCTTCCACTACAGTAGATTTTGGGAGATTATTTCCATTTCCGCAATACTATATTCCCAAAAATTGGTATTAGAGCTTGGTTATTTCAGAGCAATAGTTTACTTCATGGTTTTGTTAGTGGTATTACTAACATGTATGAGAGAAGGATTTGTTTTTTCTGATGTGAAAATCACATGAAGATATTTAAAATCTCAAGTGGAAGCAAGAAATGTGAGGCTTCTGAAGAATACAGTGACCGGCGTCAGTTAGGTGGCAACCAACATCTACAGGGTTATCATGGTTGATTACAGGGTGACCGTGGTTGGTTACTGGGAAACCTAGTTTTGAACAGAAAATCACAGATCTGAAGAAATGGAGAGATGCATGGAATATGTCTTGTTTTTTGAGGTGTCCCTAGTTCTTGGAGGCAAAATCATGTGGGTTAGATTGTAGATCTAGATTATAGAGGTATGGTTTTGATTATCCTTGTATTGCAGTGCTTGTATATTTTGGATGCACATGCATGTTTGGGATTGCAGATCTAGATCTGAGTATGAGATAGAGGAGAAGTTATGCATCCTTTGGTGTAGTTAGATGCATGGGCTTTGTTAGAGAAGCTTGATATTATAAAACAAAAGAAGATGAGGCTTCCATAAGAGATTCAAGTACTTCGGTTGAAGATACGGTTCAGTGTGTTGGTGTTGATAAGGTGATGTATTTCATCTTGATGCAGTTTTATATTTCATGGATTATTTTTGTAATGTTTTTGTATGATATTTGGGTGCTTCTTGAAATTACTAGCTCAACACATCTATCAGATTTGGTCGAAATAGGAACTTGGTTTGGTGTATTATGCCAATTTTGTGGCGTTGTGTTCATTTCTAGTAGTACTGACATCGGTCAAGGAACCAATGTCAGTCAAGGAACTGACGTCGATCATAGAGGAACCAATGTTGGTCAGGAGGTTGGTCTCTATGGCAGTGAATTCGGACTAGGTTTTTGTAGCAGAAGAAGGCATGGTTGGTTTTAGTGTCCAATTTTTAGGATCAAGTTTCTGACATAGTGTGTATAGGCAAAATGGAGTAGATCACTTCAATGTTTGAATCAAAAAGAGGATGGAGTTGGCTCAGTTAGTCCAGTGAGACTTTGAGTCAGGTATCTCTATATGATTCATGTTTTTTTTTTTTTTTGAAGCAATTGATATTATGTTTGTGTTAGGAAATAAGAGATAAAATATGTGGAAAAATCCCTCACAGAATCGCAACAGTAGAAACTAATATGCAGAAAATATTACAGATCTCAAATAAAAGTGCTAAATAAAATAACACAACACAAAGAGATAATATTTAATGTGGTTCACCCAATTTCGGCTACGTCCACCAAGAATCACTTGCTCAGATTTTATTACAAGCCACCACTCTCTCAATACAATACCTAGATCTGTTTGGAGCTATGCTCAACAAACTCTACAAAATTCACACCTGAATTCAAAGCACATCTGCAATGTTTTTCATCCATCTATCATATGCATAAAACCATATAAATAGACAACTGCTTAAGCAGTTTTACAAAACCATGGGTATCAAAACCATGGGAAAAAACCGTCCCATAAACCTATGGGTCAAAATCCCGCCCATATGAGAAAATCACGTTTCCCGATATATCAGGCACGTTTTAAAGCCCAAAAAACATACTCTTCCTTACTCTTAGTGTATAGTCTTCAACAATTTCACACATGAAAATAGGCTCCACAACCTAACAGTTTAGATTGTGTTCACAAGTAAAATTTGCACCATAGATATTTGGTGAGATTGACGTTTTTTGAGGACATGTTGGAATTTTGAGGACAAGGATATCTAGTCTAAGGATGGGATCTTCAATGAAAATTCATGTTTAGACACATTTGTAGGTAATAAAAGATGTTTAGTACAAAGGATGGAAATAAGGTAATTCACCTACTTCACAAGAAGTCCAAACTTATGTGACGTAGAAGTATTATTTGTTAAGAATGGAATCAAGTTTATATTTCTTTCATCTGGTTTTATTTCTCACTAATATACATATATAGCTTTTGAGCTTGGTGATTAGAAGTAGTGTAGTGGAGTTAAGGTTAAGTGGGAGAAATCTATGGTTGTTGGCATTGTAGGTTGGACATATATGCACATGAAGAGTGAGAGGAGTATGATACATTTTTGTGTGGCATGAGGCACAATTTGTTTTGGAGGACAGTCACGATTTTGTAGGTATTTTGAGTCTATTGCATGATGATGTCACTTCTAGTTTTATTTATAGTGCCTGGATATCCTTATGGGATTGCAGTTGATGGTTGTTCAGCTGGGTTAAGAAGAGAGAGCAATGTTATTGACATTGAAGGGTAAAGAAGGAAAATTTGTTTGTTACAGGTTATAATGTGACAAAATTGTATATTTACATCTTATTGATGTTTCCCTTGTTTTTCTTTCATCTTTGATGGTTGTGTTAGTGCAAATCTACAGCACCCCCTAAATGACCTTCAGATCTGCAGTCTAGAATTGGGTCATTTAATGTGGTTACAAAACATTGAGTTTTCTCCAAGGTGTGGGACCTTGCAAGGTGAGAAAACTCTCCAAATAAAGTTGGTTCTTACCCCCCTATTTAGGTGTATGCATGAATTTTGCAGAGGTTCTATCCTACTCTAAAATTACCAAGGAGATAGGGTTGAGAGAAGCATGGAAAAGGGAAACAAAACTAAGATAAAACGATGATACACCAAAGGAGTGATGAAATTTTGTCTTGAAAATAAACACAAATCATAGAGATGTAACACCAAAGCATGCACAAATTGCTAGAATATAATAAAAGATCAAAAGACAATGATAAACACATGAGAGGATTGGAAGATCATTCACAAAAATGCATTACCATTCCCAAGTTTAATACAATGCATTATAATGGCAGAAAGGCAAAAAATGTGCCACAATATCCATATAAGGTCTAAAAATCCTTGAATTCACATGCCAAGGGGAAGAGGGGAGTCTGCAAGAACAAAAATGTCCAACCCTTTACAAATGAGCCAAAACTGGCTTTTAATGGCGAAGCAGAACGAAGGAAAGGCAAAAAATGTGGGCAAATTGATTTATGAGATCAACCACCAATCAAATCCCTTCAATCTCACCTGCAAAGTAATGGGCTTCATGGAAAAACCCATATGCCAAAGTACATTGCTCTGTAGATCCAAAAATGACCCATACTTCATTAATTTTGGTGGTTGAATGTTAGTTCTGTATTTTTTCCCATGTCAGGGACATTTTTCAATTTTCTCCCACAAATCTCCACCAAAAATAAAAATTGAATAGTCCATCATGTAGAGAAATTCAACAGCTTTCCAATGATATACAAAACACAAAAATTAGATAAAAAACTTAGCAGAACTCACACACAGAGTCCGCACAGAAAAACAGGATGGGATCGAAGGTGTAATGGAATAGGAAGGCATCGTGTGTGGAGGCGCATAGTTAGAATTTAGGGACTTAGCCGATTTTGTAGATCAAGTCTATTTTTAGAAGCTAGCGTGCGGAACACACAAAGTGATGTTGAGACTTGCGCGCCATGCTTTGTCTATATTTCGAGGATCATATCAAAGCACTCTTGCATGGAAGTAATCTAAGAATAGATTCATCACTCTAGTTAACTGTAAGTGATCTATAGATAGCATACTTGCATGTATGGCTATAAATTTAAATGGTGCATGGTTATTATTAGTGTGTGACCTATTTCAATCATAGTTAGCGGTGAAGGGCAAGTTCCCCACCCTATATTATTAGATGAATCACCTAGTTGATATATCGTGTTGAAGGGTTAGAGATTCATGAGTGCATGAGACTGGATAATTGTAATAGATCCATGCGCGCATGGCTATTATTGTATCAATCCTTTGTATTGTTGTCATGTTTAATATATGAAGAATATTGGCCAAACCAAAGTGACTTATATGTGTTATCATTGCATCCTATTGATTTCTTTATGATTTATACTTAAATGCATGTCTTTATAGATCTGGTTCAGTATAACTGTGTAATGATGGATTAGTTTCTAACTATAGGTCCTTATCACTTCACCGTGCTACCATCCTGCTACAACAACCCTAAAGAGGGACTTGGTACCTTGGTGCGCTTCGGGAGAGTGCTCAGCCTATGCTGAGTGATGTGTCAGTGTGACTAGGTGTTATATAAGAATTCTAGGCTACATCATTAGTTCCGTTGCTGGGACCTCTTTTTCAGTTGTTTTCAGGATGGTTCGTGATCAAGACATACCGGCTAACTTTGGTGAGTGTTGAAGAGTGAATTCATGATTTGGAGGAAGAATATACATGAAGGTTTAACACTGGATCCGGATTTAATGCACGCACTTGGGTAGGGTAGAATTTGTATGATATTTTGTACAAAATCTTCTTTGATATCTTTCCCGTAGCATTATATGAGTGGTTGACTACATATGCGTCTAAGTGGAATTGGAGGTATCGCACACTTGTTTAGACATAGGAGGAATTTCAAACACTATATGATGTTGACTTGATCTAGACTCGCGTGGTAGATACCTGGTTTTGTGGTATTCTAAATAGCTATATTCTGGAGTATTCAATTTCAAATTATTCATGCCTAGAGGTAGCTGAGTTTCAGTTCCTACAATATCCTAGAGGGACTTATTTGTAAGGTATTCCGTTGGCGATCAAGACACTGATGGTAACATTGAACTTGGAAGATAAGCCCATGGCAAGTTAAAAATCTCCACGCGTGGGGGAAGGAACAGGATTGGTCAAAGATGGCAGACCTAGTGGTAGCATGGTAGAGGTAAGAGAGGCAGCTGAAGTATGATGAGGCATGCGAGAGGGAATTATGGAAGAAGCAAGAAGTTGCAGAATGGATGGTGTTGTCGAGAGAGATGGCTCGTGAAGGATTTGAGGCTCATGAGGATGAAGAAGAGCTAGAGCATCAGGAACTCCCCCATCTAGGAAAACATGACAGAGAACCCTCTTCAGCCTCACATGGAAGTGCACCAGTAGATATGACCTAAGCCATGGGCGCACATCTAATCCAACCTACTGACCTAGCCCTTGTGCTTGGTTTTCCAGTATCTAGTACAACAGGTAAACAAAGTTTTCATTTAGGAAGTGAAAGATCATAAACAAGTCAGATAGCAAGTACATCAATGACAGCATAGACAACTTCGTTATTCTTTGGGGTACATTTTCAGGCTCATCATTTGCATAGAATATGAGTGCACTGAATGTGGGATTCACCTTTGGAACTGGGACTACTTCACAAATTGTACGGGTCCATTATAGTACCGTTGTCGGGACACAGGGGAGTGCATCTACAGGCCCTATTCCAACTTTAGAAGGAGGATTGAGAGGTATGGGCAGTTCTAGTTCCGATGGTTTGGGTGGTTTTGGAGGTAGAGGAAACCAAGGAGGTTCTGGGTCAGGTGGTCAAGGCCTGCAGAAACCCCAAAATATTTATATGGAGATGTCTCTTCATCTCCTAGAGTACAGAGGTATTGAGGATGCTGCTGAACATATTCATATGTGTGAAATATTGTGGTGCATGAAAGGTATCATAGATTATGAGCGCAAGGCAAGTCAATTTGCTACTATGTTACAGGCACACGCGCAAAACTGGTACAGGAATTTTGATCCCAATCAAACTTGTATTGATTATGCAGCATTGAAAGATGCTTTCTTAAAAGAGTTCCATATCCCAGAGTTTGAGCATAAGAGTATAAGTGCACTTATGGATATAAAGCAAGGAATTACTGAAAGTGTATGTGAGTATGATAACTGTTTTAAAACACTTCTATCCAAACTCTCCTATGATATACATGCAAGTCAGCATGCACAATGGTTTTTTGGGGGATTGATTACTCCATTTCGAATAGTACTATCGTATAAGAATTATACCGACCCACGCGAAGCATTGGAAGTAGCTCTATGCGCTAAGGTATTTGGGAGTATTAACACTGGAGTTAGTCCATTCTTGGAGGCTCAGATAGTAGTTTTGGTGAAACAGTTAGAGAAATTATCAACAAACTCAGCTCATGAGAAATGCCGAGGAATCTGGTGTATAGATTGTGAAGTAGAAGGCCACACAAAGGATAGTTTCCCTTACAGATCTATACGTTTGCTGATGTTAGACTGTGAGATTTTCCATTTGAATCATGATGCTTGTCACTGCCCCTTACTACAATGCACAATCAAGAAGAATGTATCCTCTTTTTGTAAAATTTGTAGGTCCACGACCCATGATACTAAAGATTGTAGATTGATTGGCTAGATCCATCATGCCATTGATATTGGGGTGCGACAGGTGAGTGTGGCTGATATTTTTAAAGGAAAGAATGAGCATCAGGATAGGGATTATAATCAAGCGCGCTATGACAGGAATGATGGAAGATTTGTAGGAGGTCATGGAAGAGGACAAGGATATCGAGGTGGATATGGAGGATGAGGCCGAGTTAGGGAAAGAGGTGAATTCCCTTGAGGAACTTGCTATACATGTGGATCACCTGACCATTATAGGCGTGAATGCCCACAGAATATTTCCTATTCATTTTGTGGAAAGGGGCATAGTTATGAAGAATTTCTGGACTTGTATGAGCATCTTAGTAAGTAGCACAAGCAAGAAAACAAAGGCATAGGAATGGTTAGAATCCAACGCATGGTAGAGAATCAGTGGATGCCTAAGTTAACACCAGAACCCAAGGTAGTAATAGTCAAGATAACCACACAAGCTGAGGCAGCACGCACAAAAGAGGTATTGCAACAAAAGCTGACAATCACTACGAACAAGGTTTTGCATGCTAGGTATCTAGATCCAACTCATCAGAAATAAGTCTATCAGGAAACTATGGAGGTCCTTAGAAACCTTCAAGGTGAAATATAGTGTTTGAAAGAGCAGTCTTAGAAATTGGAGCATAAGGATACAGAAAATGCCCCATCTGATATCGATGACATTAGAGAGGTATGTAGAATGTTGCATCAGGAGAATATTATTCCTTTATTGGGAAATTGGTTGAAGGGGAATACTCCACATGCGGGAACTGATACTAGAAGACAAATACTCCATGCAAATATCCCCCTTGATAGCATTGACTATGACAAGGAGATCACTTTGAATGCTATTGTGGATGGTTGGTTGTTGACCAATATTTTGATTGACACAGGTGCAGAAGTGAATGTACTTACATTGGATGCATGGGTACAAATGGGGAGACCTTCATTGTAGCCATCATCTAATGTATTGTTCATGGAAAATAGAACAAAAGCTACTCCCATAGGAGTTTTGAAGGATGCATCTATCACTATAAAAGGGGCCAAGTTCACAGGAGACTTCGAAGTGTTAGCACTTGCGGAAGCAGATAGCTTCCCAGCTTTGCTTGGGTGCCCTTGGTGTTATGCAAACAATGTTGATTTGAGGTTTAACAAGGGGTATATAAGCTTTGAGAACAAATAGGAAAGGGTCATAATACCATTGATAGATGGGAAATCGATACCATATGTGGAACCTTTGAGTGAAGAGGACTTGAACAAAATTTATATATGCATTATTCGGGACCCAAAGGTCAATGAGCCATCTAAGGAAGGAATTCTTCATTGGGAATATTTTTAGTCAATCAGCGATACTACCAGTATTTCTTGTGATAATTTGGCTCATGGTACTTATGAACTGGTGGGGTGTTAAGTTAAGCATGTTGTTGCTTGTAAAAAGGGTTTTCACTCTATTTGATGTATAGGTCACTCAATACCCCAATATACTAGATCCAAAGATCTGGCTGGATTCTTGCAGGCCATGGAGGTAAACTGGGTTGACTAGATTAAAAGACGAGATATGCTATCATATACTTTGCATGGGACAACAGCGAACTGGTGGGTGGTTCACAGCGATAATCTCTTGGAATGGGAAGAGATTGAGACCACCTTATCAACCAGGTTTTCAAGAAGTAATGCACCTACAAAGATTTTCCCTTATCATGGTGATCAACCTGTTCAGCATCATATATAGTAGTGTGAGACTTTGGACAGGAAGCATTACCGCCCTCACTTTGGGTGCATTTGTTTTATTCTACTCTACAAGGTTGCACACGTGCTTGGTATGTATATGCTGAATTACATCGCAACACTAGAAATTGGCAGAATTTGACTGCAGGGATGATCCAAACTTTTGACTTCTTCTCATCTACACCACAAGTGAATAAGGCTTTAAGCTTTATCAGGCACTTAACCATGGGAGACAGTAGGAAAGTGAAAGAACTTATTCAGGAATTATTTGGTGAGACAAAGACAGGGGTGAATTTTGAGGAAGAAGTAGATGATACCATACTACTTGAGTGCACTTCTCTAGAAAAAGACAAGGGGAAGTTGGTTTACATAATTGATGATGAGGAAGTTGAACACTTGGAAGTTGATCATTCACATGGAGCACGTGAGGTGTTAGACAATGAAAATGTAGATACACACGCATATCATGAACCTATGAAGACAACAAAGGTAAATATTGGCATAGACGCTGAACCTAAGGAAGTGATAATTGGGGATTAATGGTCAGAGTCAGAAGTGACAAAGATCATAGAGTTACTTTGAGACTATGATGACTTATTCGCAAGAGAATACCATGAACTTAAAGGCGTGCATAAATCACTTGGAGAAATGAAGATAAAGCTTAAGGAAGGTGCACACCCTGTTAGGAAGAAACCTTATCAAATGAATCCCAATTTGCACGAGAAAGTAAAGGAGGAAATTGACAAGACGTTGAAATATAGGATCATTTGACCATTAGATGAGTCAGAATGGGTCAGTCCTATGGTGATAAGTATAAAAAAGGATGGTAGGATTCAAATTTGGGTTGATTATAGAGAGTTGAATGCAACATGTGTTACAAGTCCTTTCCCTACGCCATTCATAGAGGAAATATTAGAAGGCATGGCTAGGCGTGAGATATATTCATTTACAGATGGGTTCTCAGGGTATCATTAGGTTAGGATTGCCCCAAAAGATCAAGAAAAGACAACCTTCACTACTGAATGGGGAATCTTTGCCTATACTATGATGTCCTTTGGATTGAAGAATGTACCTGATGCATTCTCAAGGATAGTGGTGCAAGCATTCAAGGATTTTATTCAGAACTTCTTGCAATTCTATCTCGATGATTGGACTGTTTGTGGGCTAATTAAGGATCATTGTGAAAATATGCGCTTAATGTTTGAAATATGTAAACAGTTGAGTATCTCATTGAATATAAATAAGTGCATCTTTTATAATCCCTTTGGCATACTTTTAGGACACATAATCTACAAGGAAGGGTTGCTGGTCGATCCAGCTAAAGTTGCAGTCATTTTAGGCTTAAAAGCGTCTGCCAATCAGAGTGAGGTGCATGGATTTTTGGCTCATACAGGGTATTACAGGAAGTTTATAAAAGGGTATGCCAAAGTTTCCACACCCTTGGAAGAATTACTCAAGGGGAAAGGTACATTCTAATGGGGGGAGTCGCAGCAGCGCACGTTTGAGATACTGAAGAAGAAACTTACTACTGCACCTATCTTGTGCTTTCCTTCATGGGCTAAACCTTTTCATGTTCACATGGACTCCTATGGCACGGCCATTGGTTTTTTCTTAGCTCAACCTGGAGAAGGTATAGTTGATCATCCCATTTGTTTTGCTAGTAGGAAGTTGACCCCTGCATAACAGAAGTTGATATATGCCTTGCACAAATTTTGACAGTATCTGTTGGACACACCTTTTGTGTTTTATACATATCATATGGCATTGAAGTATTTGGTGAACAAGCCCATATTACAGGGGTGCATATGTAGATGGATACTCTTATTTCAAGAGTTTGACTTTACAGTTGTGGTAAAACCAAGGAAAAGTAATTCTGGACCAGATCACTTGTCTAGAGTTCAATCAGGTGAAGAAGCACAAACGATAGAAGAGACCATGTCTGATGCACAGTTGTATAGGTTACAACATGTGCCAATGGAATTAGAGGACATTGTTGTCTTCCTAAGGATGGGGATGGCACAAGAAGGCATGAGGTCCTTAGAGAAAAAGTAACTTGTTATACATGCGGCACAATTCATGTTAATCAGTGGTGACTTATACAAGTTAGGTAGAGATGAGGTATTACGCCATTATGTATTAGAGCATAAACAAAAGGATATAATGGAGGAATCCCATGGTGGTATTGCAGGTGGCCACTATGCAAGTGATGCTACAGCGTGAAAGATCCTACTTGCTAGTTTGTGGTGGGAAATGTTGTATAAGAATTGTAAGGAGTAATGTAATGCATGTGACCACTGTTAGCATCTAGATCAACCAGGACAGAGGGATGAGATGCCTTTACGACCAATTACAAGTGTAGAACCCTTTGAGAAATGGGTGATAGACTTTTTAGGACCTATTTGACCAGCTGCATGTAGGACCGGATCGCGCTATATCATTACTTGTATAGATTATCTTACGAGATGGGTAGAAGCAACACCTACGAATGACTATACAGTGGCTACAACAGCAAGGTTCTTATGGGAAAATACCAGTGATAGGGGCACCCATTTTTTAAATGAGACAATCTAAATTATGTTAGATGAGTTTATGGTTGCCCACCACAAGAATACACCCTATCACCCTCAGGCAAATGGAACTACTGAGGTTTTCAACAAGATTTTAAGCCACATATTGACCAAGATTTGTGATGTGGGAAAAAAATATTGGGATGACAAAGTATCTGCTATTCTTTGGGCCTACCGAACAACATATAAGAGATTGAACAAAGCCACACCTTTTCAGTTGGTGTTTGGCACGGAAGTTGTTCTTCCTATAGAATTTATGTTACCTTCTTTGCGCATTACACGCTCTGGAGGTCTAGCTGATGAGCAAGCTTTGGAAGAACAGATTGAGAACAGGGTCCAACTAGATGAGCATTGGGCCATAGCACGATAGAGTCAAAAATAGGAGAAAGCACATCAGAAAGCATGGCATGATAGGCATATCAAGGATAAGAAACTTGTGATCGGACAAATGGTACTTCTATATGACTCTAAGTTTTTGTGTCGTCTAGGGAAGCTCAAAGTACATTGGTTGGGGCCATATGTTATAACTCATATACTTGAGTCAGGTGCTTTCCAGTTAGAATAAATTGATGGAACACGGCTTCCCAGTTACTTTAACGGGAGTAGGTTGAAGCCCTACTATAAATAATTCTTCTTAGTGTTTATAATAAGGCAATGTTTCTAGATAGATTAGTTTCCCTTTCTGCATTTCCTTAATGTGTTTCTTTCATCGTCGCTATGCTTTGTCAATTTAGTTCTTGTTTTTTTGTAATAAGCACGCTTGTGCGCATGATGCTAACTACAATATGAAGCATGTTGATGTGCAAAGGACTGCACATACTTTTAGTATGGGGTGGATTTTTGGTGACTCCCAGGTATAATGTTGTGAAGATTGGAAGGTATAATGCTACGGATGTTGAGGAAGTAAGATGCTAAAGGTGATTTACAAAGGATTGCTTCTCAAAAGTAACCAAGGATGGAGGTGAATGAAGGAAAGGTATAACACAAGGTAAGTGGAAACCGTGATAACTACCAGGAGAAGGTGTAGTGACGAGGTACTCAGGCGTTAGAGTGCGCGATTAAGAGAATTATGTGACCAGAAGGTAGGAAGGAACGCTAAAAGGCTATAGCTATGAAGAGAATATGTACCGCGCGGGAATGACAAAATTGAGTAATAAATGAGAAATATTTGGTAGGTGGAGGAGGAAGTAATGCATTAAAAATTGAAAATATATATAAGGACGAGATGCAAATTCATTTCTACCCGTGCAACTACGAGAATTCGATGAAGAGCTAAGTATGAGGAGTTGAGTAAGTAATTCAAGGTGTGAAGAGGGTGAAACCAGGAATGAAAGGTAGATTTGTGTATTGGAGAAGCTTGTATCCCCATAGGAGAAGGGTTTGAACGAAGTAGATTGACAGAGCAGAGCTAGGGCACATGACTTCACTATTACGATTTAGGAAATGATTGAATCGGATTAGGGTTTGAAGTAAACCATTAAAGATTTACAGAAGAAGGTGTAGAAAAATAACACAAAGGGAATAATGGCTTCAAAGAAGGAAGTAGCAGTAACAAAAGGAAAGAAGGTAGTAGTGGAAGAGGAGGAAGAGATGACTCCTGAGAGAAATTTTTCAGAGATGCAGTACCCTGAAGAATTAATTGTGGGCAAGGAATGGGATTCCCACATACGAAAGAGCAAAATAAGTGACTACAACCACCAAACCAAGGAAAATCAGAAGAATTTGGATGATTTACTTAACTCCCAAACGGACAGGCGAACTAGTGATGGGATGCCGATATATGATGACGTAGGGGAGAAGTTACTGAAAAGGATTGGTGTTTACTAATTATATGAGCTCCCATATTTCGGGAAATATGCACCATTATATAGGTGGCTGATGAGCCGAGTCCATAAGGGATTTCTTCTATTTTGCAGGGTGAAGGGTAAGACTAACACCCATTTTAATTGCCACGGTAATAGGTTTAAAGGAGATGAGTGAGGACATCAAAAATAACCTAACTAACAAGGTTTCCGTATTGGAAACACAAAAATCATTGGAATAAGATAAAGGACCGCACAGAATGGACATAGACAAATTACATGATTGTTCGGTAGTAAAAGCAGCAGCACACCAGGTTACGAAATTGAATGACCAAGATCATTGGTCACAAGTAAACTCAATGTGGCTGCATGATCCGAAAATAATCAAATTATTATAACCTGATCTCGGACCCTTATAGGCTTTAATTATTTACCGATAATTTACTCCTTTTAAGTAATCAATTTAAAATAATGTAAGACAATAATGACAATTGCACACAGATTGATTACGGAGTTCAGAAATAGCCTACGTCTCCGGGTTCGTGGTCGAACCGTTCCACTAGTCAAAACTTGTAAGTTACAATAGTACTTTCACAAGAAAACCTAATGGAATTTTACTTGCCTATCAATACACCAATTCTTTGGATGGCAAGGGTGAAAAATAGCACCCAACTTCCACCTTCCTGGCGAATAATCTCCTTCAGCTTCGATCAGCCTTCCTAACGCTATCAATGCGAAACTAGCACTCCGGTCAACAATCCAGGATTTGCAAGTAATTGGTGTGGCTCAATGGGCCTACTGGGTAGTTTATAATTTACTCCCAATCACAAATATTTCATCTACTATTTCCTAAAATAAGAGGCCAATAGACAATACTTGTTGACACATCCCACAAATAAAAGCTTAACAAAAAATAAGCTCGGGTTGTGTGTGCCCTCACAACAAGCTTAACAAATAATAAGCTTGAGTTGTGTGTCAGTTGCACCGGTGTGTGTTTACAATAGAATGGGTTCCCTATTTATACAAAAAATAGGGCCCTTAAAATATGCATTTGTAAATTATCCTTAGGCTATTTTAAACCTAAGCCTTACCCGTAGCAAAATAAATGGGATCAAATACTCGTATTGGCGGATTTGCTTGTTTTAATGGGTTAAATCCCAAATAGGGTGCTTAGCATTTTAAATAGGATTAAAATCCCATAAGAACAGCTAAGGAGAAGTGGGTATATCCCACATTAGGTGGTTGGATAATAGTTTAGGCTTTATTAAGCCTTTCCATGCATATGTGGAGTGGTCAAAGGACCACGTTAGACTTATCCGCCCCCATCTCCATTGCTTCACCTCCCTCACCACCTGGACCTCCACGCATGGCACATGGTTTGGTGGCTATGTGGGTAATTGCTAACCATTAATACATGGCTGTTATAATAAAACCCGCCCCACTTAGTCATGTGGCATGGAAATGGGTTTGTAAGTGGACTTACCAAGATAATATAATTTCTACCCATACAATGTGGCATAGAAATAATTAACTCAGTAATCTTGTAGTCCACTTGTCATCTCCCGATAGGCAAATTGAGTGAATTTGACACATGGTGGCTTGTGGACCCACCACGTTGGTGATAATACCATAGTCCACACGGTGGCCGGGCTCCCCTCCGTAATAAAAGTTGAGCCTCTTGTTCCCGTGCACCATTTTTACGCTCGTCGAAGACCGGTGATTGAAAACCAACAAACAACTCCCTTTTGCCTTTTTGCCACGTGTCGCAGTGTCATTGGTCCAATATTGACCAGTTGACCAAAGTTGACTTTCTTGCTGTCTAACTTTGATTGAACATATCTAGAGCTCCCGATGTCCGTTTGTCGCGTTTTCACAGTCGATGAAAAGCTCTCGAGATGATCTTCTACACTGACACCATTTAGGGATTTTTAGGGAACTTTCAAAAATGATCCCCTGATCACACCTCCCCACTGAGAAAAGATTTTTGTCCCAAAAAGCTTCCATACTATCCTGAATCTGAAAACTCTGCTGCCACCTCGGAAGTGCTGCTGTAGTAGACCCTTGGGTCTTCTCCTCCAACCTTCTCACTTCGGAAACTCTGCTCCCATCTTGGGACCTGTGGGTTATGGGCCCACGACGCTTCCTCTGCGCCATTCTGATATCCGAAGAATACCTCCATGCCTTCGCTTTATGGTTCTAAGTTTCTGAATGAAACCTCAACGCTCCTTCTGTGCGGTGCCAAGCTTCTTGATATCTGACAACAAGGATCTTCTTTGACTCTATAACACAGCTCCTGGCTCTGAGTTGATTCTACAGAATCTGAACTGGTTTGAAGGAACTCCATGTTATGTAGAGCTTTGATTGATCCGATGTTGGTGATGGACAATGCCTTGTCCCTTTATAGACCTCAACGCCTCCAATGCACGATGCTAAGCCTCTTGCAAGACCTCGAGCCTCTAATGCACGATGCTAAGTCTCTATAGACCTCAACACCTCCGATGCATCATGCTAAGTTTGTTGATTAGCTACCATTTGTATGTGTGGTCGCAATGCCTTGACATCGAATGACATTCTGAGATGATCCTTTGAGAGCTCCTCTTGTTGACATACAATATCAGGTACCATTCTGCTGCACGGTTGCAATGCCTCTACACAGAATGAAGTTCCGACCTGACATTAATGCCAACGCTGATTCAGCTACCATTCTGCTGCACGGTCACAATGCCTCTACACAAAATGAAGTTCCGAGCTGATCTCTACGAACTCTACTGTCCATTTTAAAGGAATTTCACTTTCAGGTATTCCCTGGTCCTGGTTTGAATTGTCAACTGGTGGTGAAGTAGAAACTTCCTCTGCCTTTGTAATAGGCCTCCATTCCATCTTTGGCTTGCCATGACTCTGATGGCGAGATGGATGCAGTTTCCAACAATTTTCCACCCGATGCCCATTCCTCTGGCAATGAGCACAAAAATTCCTCTTAATCTCCTTTTTCTGGGATGAGGAACTCTTTCTACCATTTCTCGACTCTGCATGACAAGATTGGTCTTTCTAATTTGCCTTGTTCCTGACAAACGGCATCAACTTCTTCATCAGTGTCCTTCTCTTCCAGCATCTGGCCACTGAATGATTATGCAATCCAAAAAAAGTACATGGAAAGGAATTCCACATCTTCTGAAAATCATAACCATACTTCTTAAGCTGAAAAAGTGGATCATAAGTTTTAGTGTGCTTATGATTATGGTAAGAAACTGGAGGTGGAATCTCATTACCTCTTCAATGATTTCTCTTACCACATCCTGCCTGTGACGACGAAGCACAACTTTCCTGCTCAAAATCTTCTTGCACGACTAGTGGGGTATTCACTTTGCTTTTGGAAGCTTGTCTCCCATCAACGTTCTTGGAGCATTCTCCAATTTCCATTCCCGCACTAGGATAACCCAAACCTGCAAAACGAGGATGATCCTCGACCTGTATTGGGTTAGCAATACCTTGGCCATTTTTCCCAAGGCCTCTTCCATAAAATCCCATTTTATCTAGTAACTTGGATCCAATGCCTCTAATATGCTTTTCAAACAAACCAAAGACTTTATTACCTGAATCTGAAACCGAATGGGAAGAGGAAGAAGATTCCCGTGGTGAACAACTTACAGTGTAATCATCTGCCATGGCCTCTGCATCTGAAGTAGAGGGTTTTTCCTTCCTCTGATCACCACATTGCAACCTTGCCAAGAGCTCATCCTTGGTTTGCAATTCTGATTTTAAGCGAGCATTCTCCTCTTCCAAGGAGTAATACATTGATCGCATGAGAGAATTCTCTTCCTGGATCTGGTGATTGTAAGCTTTAATTTCCTCAAGCTTTGTCTGTTTATACATCTTGCCCATAGTGCACTTGTACCTTGTTCACACAAATTGAACCAACTGCACCAATCTTGAAGTAATCACTCTGTTAATCAGATTTACTGAAAAATAAATATGGAGATAAACCAGCTCTGATACCAAACTTGCTTCGGACATTAGCAAGTTTGCAGGTTTCGATTACCAGCTCTAATACCAAACATGATCCGAAAATAATCAGATTATTACGACCTAATCTCGGACCCTTATAGGCTTTAATTATTTGCCGATAATTTACTCCTTTTAAGTAATCAATTTAAAATAATGCAAGACAATAATGACAGATTGATTACGGAGTTCGGCAATAGCCTACGTCTCCGGGTTCATGGTCAAACCGTTCCACTCGTCAAAACTTGTAAGTTACAATAGTACTTTCACAAGAAAACCTAATGGAATTTTACTTGCCTATCAATACACCAGTTCTTCGGACGACAAGGGTGAAAAATAGCACCTAACTTCCACCTTCCTAGCGAACAATCTCCTTCGGCTTCGATTGGCCTTCCCGACGTTATCAACGTGAAGCTAGCACTCCGGTCGACAATCCAGGATTTGCAAGTAATTGGTGTGGCTCAATGGACCTATTGGGTAGTTTATAATTTAATCCCAATCACAAATATTTCATCTACTATTGCCTAAAATAATAGGCCAATAGACAATACCTGTTGACACATCCCACAAATAAAAGCTTAGAAAAAAATAAGCTCGGGTTGTGTGTGCCCTCACAACAAGCTTAACAAAGAATAAGCTTGAGTTGTGTGTCAGTTGCACCGGTGTGTGTTTACAATAGAATGGGTTCCCTATTTATACAAAAAATAGGGCCCTTAAAATATGCATTTGTAAATTATCCTTAGGCTATTTTAAACCTAAGCCTTATCCGTAGCAAAATAAATGGGATCAAATACCCATATTGGTGGATTTGCTTGTTTTAATGGGTTAAATCCCAAATAGGGCACTTAGCATTTTAAATAGGATTAAAATCCCATAAGAACATCTAAGGAGAAGTGGGTATATCCCACATTAGGCGGTTGGATAATAGTTTAGGCTTTATTAAGCCTTTCCATGCATATGTGGAGTGGTCAAAGGACCACGTTAGACTTATCCGCCCCCATCTCCACTACTTCACCTCCCTCACCACCTGGACCTCCATGCATGGCACATGGTTTGGCGGCTATGTAAGTAATTGCTAACCATTAATACATGGCTGTTATAATAAAACCCGCCCCACTTAGTCATGTGGCATGGAAATGGGTTTGTAAGTGGACTTACCAAGATAATATAATTTCTACCCATACAATGTGGCATAGAAATAATTAACTCAGTAATCCTGTAGTCCACTTGTTGTCTCCCGATAGGAAAATTGAGTGAATTTGACACGTGGTGGCTTGTGGACCCACCACGTTGGTGATAATACCATAGTCCACACGGCGGTCAGGCTCCCCTTCGTAATAAAAGTTGAGCCTCTTGTTCCCGTGCACCATTTTTACGCTCATCGAAGACCGGGGATCAAAAACCAACAAACAACTCCCTTTTTCCTTTTCACCACGTGTCGCAGTGCCATTGGTCCAATATTGACCAGTTGACCAGAGTTGACTTTCTCGCTGTCTGAACTTTGACCGAACATATCTAGAGCTCCCGATGTCCATTTGTTGCATTCTCACAGTCGATGGAAAGCTCTCGAGATGATCTTCTACACTGACACCATTTAGGGATGTTTAGGGAACTGTTGTATATATCTTTCCCCCCAGATAGATATAGACAAGCGGAAGAATATAAAAATAAAAGAAACTCAGAGCCCAATATTTATTGTGTCACCATCAGCCAAGGCGCAGGAAAGTGGCACACAGAAATGAGTGTCGACAAGGTAAAGGATGCACCCTTGGCACACAGAAATGGCGCATGACATAGAGTGTTGATAGAGAAAAGGATGCGCCCTTGGCGCACAGAAATGGCGCATGACACGGAGTGTCGACAGAGAAAAGGATGCGCCCTTGGTGCACAGAAGAGGCGCATGAAAATGGATGTCAACAGGGTAAAGGATGTGCCCTTGGCGCACGGAAGAGGATGTTGACACACACATGGAGGTGCCAAGGCGCACCTTCAGGAGGCGCAACATTTTGAGTGTTGACAGTAAGCAGACCCTAGCGCAGATATTCAGATGGCCATAACTTTTGACTGGGAGCTCAGATTCATGCAAGGTTGGACTTTTTGGAAAGCTTACGAGGTCCTCTATCCAACTACAATTCACCACTTTTGGGTTCGCTGGTGTTCTCACCTACCATCATTATGAGATGAGTTAAATGCAACCTAGAGGTGGTTAGGGTAGTTTTGGAATTCCTCTCTCTTTTCTCTCTCATTTCTTCCTATAAATTGTAAGGAGGAGCTTCTCTCTAAAGGTTGGACATTCTTGTTTTGCCCCTCCCTTCTTCTCTTTGGTAGGTGAACTTGTGGAGTTAAAACCTACCATTTGAAACTGTAATGCAACCTTGCCTCTTGGCATTTTGCAGTGTGTTGTATCAATCTTTGGAGCAAATTAATGCATGTCTGTGGATGATTCTCAACCCTCTCTGTATTCATTTACATCCCCCTGATCTTTCACTGTGAATCTGGCTATCTGTGCATGATCTTGCATTGCATTTTAATGGTCTGTGTTTATTGGCAAGATAGGTGTCCTTCATTCCTCGGTGCATCACCTTTGTAGTTTAGGTTTTATTTTATGCATTTTCTTACCCTGTCTCCTTGGCAAGTTAGATTAGGTTTTTTGTAAACCCTCTGCATTTTCTACGTGTGCATCTGAACAGAGGAATAGGAACCGGCCTTCATCCAGAGAGCTTTTTCATTTTTGCAATGTCGCACACTTGGGAAAAGCTCCATGTTATGCAATCGTACTGAGAGTTTCAACCCATCGTGTTGCAGACATTCAGGGGTGCTGCGATTCGACACCAACAGGAACTTTCAAAAATGATCCCCTGATCACTGCATGTGGCAAAGCACATGTTAGAAGGGGTTATTTACAACATTTTCGGCTTTATTGCATAACAAATAGTAGAGGAAGTGTGCACAGGAAGTAAGATAAGTTTTTGTTTTGTCTTAAATTCTTTAGTATTCATGGAGATTGGAGTATCAAATGGCCCGAAAGAAAATATATGGGAATACCCCATGAATAACAAGTCTCCAGCTAAAATATTTAGCAAGTATCTATGCAAGGGGTTTATGACAGAAGGGGTAAAGGAGAGAGAAGAGATGTGGTATGACAGGATCCGTGTGGATTTTGAAGAGGAGTGGCACATACCAAAGGAGTTGCCCTCGGTATTGGGGAAGAAGACTCAGTTTGCTATTTACCAGCACTTTTTTATTGCACATTTTCTGATGGTGGATGGATCGTGGAGCCCCTGGTGCAAACTACCATATGTGTTCACAACACGGTATTTTAAAGCTTATGTTCATTGGTTCAATGATACAAGGAGGTTAGTATTTAATGCATACAAGGTGGATTGTGAATACCACACCTTGCGAAAGAAGTATGGATATCCGGGGAAGAATGCTTACAACGAGAGTATTATATAAGAGATTTTGAGTATCAAACCAGAAACACTTGCTATTGAGGATTTTGGGGCCACGCTTATATATCTCTAACTTAAACCAAAGATGGAAAATAATAAGTATGTAGAGAATGAGTTCACGCTCGCAGGACCACCAAAGGGGAAGCATACTATGGAAAACATCCCGACACCTACGCCTTCTAAACCCATGCAGGATGATGAGGAAGAGGATGAAGAGCATGAGGATAGTGGTGGTTTGGTGTGCAGGAAGAAGCAACGATTTTCCGGACAGGAGGAGGAGTGCGTGATGGATTCACAAGGAGAAGAAAATACTGAGGTAGCATGGGGTGACCAAAGGTTCAGAAAGGTGTTCAAGTGCACAAGGTTGCAAGGAGAAGCCCAGCAGACAACAAGGAAGTCACTGCAACTCTCACCGGTAAAGGAACCTGAGGAGAAGAAGAGAAGAAGATAGTTCAAGCTAGATGAAGAAGTGGAAGAGCCTGAGGAGAAAGCACTTCCATCTCCAATCCATCATAGGGCAGAAGAGAAGCCTCAGAACAATGAGGAAAAATTGAACGGATAGGAAGAAAGGGAGTAATCAGAAGCTACACAAGGAAAGGATGAGGATACAGCCAATATTCCTAACCTTGATGCCACCATTCCAAAAGGGCCAAGGTCCCGTCGGACAAGTAAGGACGTAAGGGTACAAACAATGGGGTATGCAAAGAACCAGGAGATGATTGTTCGCACTCGGTTCCAGAGCACTTTCACGTAAAAATATTTATTCGGATGAGTGCTTATGGACGAGAACAAGGTGACATTACGAAAATGAAAGCAAATTTCATGGTCGATGCATACGTATATAGATGAACCGGATTTTGATGTCTGTGAAGAATAATGTGCATCTAGATGGTTGAAGAAGGCACCAGAAGTCTGACACATGACAATTAAACCAACTGTTATGACAGATGAGAAGGTAAGCAATGCCTTGGTGAAAGTATCTGTTGAGGTAGCTAGAAGAAAAATTGAAAAATATGCTACAATTAAAGCGTTGACAAAGGAGCTGAAAGCAAAGGATGTAGAAATAGTACATTTAGTGTAAGAGAGGGATCTGAGAAAAATGAAATATGAGACTTTTTTTAGTATGGTAGAGGAAATTGGAGATGATATACTAAAGGTACGCCCACATTTGGATTCACAAGTACCAAAATAAAATCCTTCAACGATGCACTATGTAAGAACAATGATAAAATTAGCATTAGAGGGTGAAAAGGTGCGTATACCAAAGCATCCCAAGGACCTAGCAGAAGAGGTAGAAAAATCACAGACTACAATAGCAAGGAAGATTACTACATATGAGGGCCTACTACAAGCACTTCGAGAGGAGCTGAATAAATCCGATCATGCCTTAATGATATGCACAGCTCCAGATGCACTAATAAGGGTAAAAACATTGGCAGAAGAAAATGAGGTGTAAAAGGCCATGAAAGATGACACACTAGGCCATGTTGAACGACTAACTATGGTAAAGCAGAAGTGCGAGGCATTGGCCGTGGCACAGGAACCGCATAAAGAGAAGTTAGATGAACTTGGACAACTCATTGCTTAGAAGATGGATGTGCTGGAAGGGATGCATACATCTATGTCAAGCATAATGCTTGTAATACAGAATGAGCAAGGAAAAATAACTCAGGATGAGATGGAATCTATCATTTTGGATGTTCCAGAGAAATCAGAAAAGGCATTAATGGAGTGGGAGAACTTAGAAGTAGACATAAAGGAGGAGTATCCAGAGATGATACTTCAGAAATAAATGGAGGAGCTTGAAGCCTGAATAATTATTTGATTCTTTAATTCTTTTCTATTCTTTGTGTAAGATTCATTCAGCATTTTGTATTTCAATTAATCTTTACTTGGTTATGGACATCACCATTGTTGGGGTGATAATGAGATTAGTGTGGGGTAATGTTGATAAGATAAAACACTTAGCAGAGCTCACACACAAAGTCCGCGCCGAAAAACAAGATTGGATCGAAGGCATGAAGGAATAGGAAGGCATCACATGTGGAGGTGCAGAGTCAGACTTTCGGGACTTAGCTGACTTTGTAAATCAAGTATATTGTCAGAGGCTGGCGTGTGGAACACACAAAGTGATGCCGAGACTTACGCGCCACGCTTTGTCTATATTTCGAGGATCATATCAAAGAACTCTTGCATGGAAGTAATCCAAGAATAGATTCATCACTCTAGTTAATTGTAAATGATCTATAGATAGCATACTTGCATGTATGGCTATAATTGTAAATGACGTGTGGCTATTATTAGCATGCGACCAATTTCTGGCATAGTTAGCGATGAAGGGCAAGTTCCCCACCCTATATATATTAGATGAATCACCTAGTTGATATACCGTGTTGAAGGGTTAGAGATTCATGAGTGCATGAGACTGGATAATTGTAACAGATCCATGCGCGCATGGCTATTATTGTATCAATCCTCTGTATTATTGTCATGTTAAATATATGAAGAATATTTGCCAAACCAAAGTGTCTTATATGTGCTATCATTGCATGTTATTGATTTCTTAATGATTTATACTTAAATGCATGCCTTTATAGATTTGGCTCGGTATAATTGTGTAATGATGGATTAGCTTCTAACTATAGGTCCTTATCGCTTCACCATGCTACCATCCTGCTACAACAACCCTAAAGAGGGACCTGGTACCTTGGCACGATTTGGGTGAGCACTCAGCCTATGCTGAATGATGTGCCAGTGCAACTAGGTGTTATCTAAGAATTCTAGGCTGCATCAATGGGCTTCATGAGCAAACCCAGATGTCAAAGTACATTGCTCTATAGATCTAAAAATGACCCATACTTCATTAATTTTGGTGGTTGAATGTCATTTCTGTATTTTTCTCGTGCCAGAGACATTTCTTCAATTTTCTCCCATAAATCTCCACCAAAAATCAAAATTGAATAGTCCATCATGTAGAGAAATTCAAAAGCTTTCCAATGATATAAAAAACACAAAAATCTGAGCTCTTGATCAAAAGATATGGCCCTCTAAATATTTAGGGAAAAATTAGGGTTTGCGGGCTGAAATTCAAACTTTTTCCCTCCCTTTTTGATTTGGGAAATATTCCCAAAAATCTCCACCAACCTGACCTCTTCTACCACGTGGCATCTTCTCATTGATCCGTGGGTTCAAACGATCATTCTACCCCTTTTGCGAAATTAGAAAATTTTCCAAACAAACTCCGCGCCTCCACCACTCTGGGACATGTGGCACCATCTGGTTACTTGGTGGGGATGCACTCCACTTTCTACCTTTACGCCATTAACCATTTTGGAAAAAATTCTAAATTCCTTCCGCCACCCCGACTCCCGCCACTGACAAAACACATGGCGTCTTCTCATTGCTCGGTGGGGATGAGTTTGTATTTCTCCCTTTGATGCACTTTGACCAAACGCCAAAAAAAAACTCGAAGTCCTTCCACCCTGCCACTCCGACCTACCATGTGGTACCCTCTCATCTCCTTGCATTATTTCGGGCCAAAATTTTCCCTTTGACCCTTTGACCCCAAAAGGCTTATTGCCAAATTTTTTCCCGCGGGCCCACCTTGGGAAATTTTCCCCTCCAAACTCCGTCGAGCCATAACTTGCAAAATACAAGGAGTTAGGAGGACTTCTTTACCTTTCTGCAAAGGGGAGAAAATTCTCTATCTGATGAAGTAATACCTAGAAAATTTTGAATGCCTAAAATGTGTAAAATTTTGACTAAGGCACAAGAAAGGAAAGAATGAAGACAAGTTAGCCAAAATAAGCAGGGGGCTTATTTTGGATAATAATTTTGGTGACTCAGAGGGGTCATTTTCCTATTGGATGGAGTGACCAGCTGCCTAAAGCAATCCATTGGGCAATGGAGTCATCAACTTAACTGCTTTTTACTCTCAATTCATTAGAAAATCTGTAAAATGAAGATTGTGAGAGTAAAACATTACTTTGATCTGGAACATAGCCTGCAAAAGATGCATCCTTGGGGAAACAAAACTTGTGCCAAAGCACTTAGGGAAATGTAAATCTAAGATAAAATAAAACAATGTGCATAGGTACTTGGAGGAATGAAAAATCTAAGCTAATATGTACAAGGTGAGAAGTTTCCCTTCTAGTAGCAATGTTTTAGATGGATTCCATTAATTGGAATCTACAGTTCCTCACCATCCAATGTAGACAATTAGAAGGCATTATTGTTTTTGCATATTGTGACTATGTAGGGACCACTCCAAATGGCATCAAATTTTGAATGCCTCCCTGGCTTTTCTCGGTCGGCATCCCATTTCAACACTAAATCTCCAACTTGGAAAATTCCAGCCTTAGCTTTCCTATCAAAGCTTCTCTTGATCAAAGCTTGGTCCTTCTCCATTATTTGGGCTGCATACTCTTTGATTTCTTGGAGTTCCATCAATTCTACATATCTAACCTCTATGGGCTCATACTCCAACAATTCCAATTGCTTCATGAGTTCCAATGTTGGCAACTCAAGTGACATAGGCAAGATTGCCTCTCTCCCATAAACAAGTCTGAATGGAGAGATACCTGTGGATCTCTTGGGAGTTATCCTATCAGCCCATAGAGATGATTTGAGCTTAGTGTGCCAAGTCCTCTGATTTTCATCAAGAGTCCTCTTGATGATCCTTAATAGATTCTTGTTTGTGGACTCAGCTTGGCCATTATCTTGAGGGTAATAATTTGATGAAGTGCTCAAATAGATCCCAATTCTAACAGCCCATTTAGTTACCTTTGATCCTATGAATGCCAACGCATTATCTAATATTATAGTGGTAGGTATACCGAATTTGGTTTCTATCCCCTCATAGAAGTCTAGAATTCTAGATTCATTTACCTCTTTGAGTGCCACCGCCTCAGTCCATTTGTTGAAGTAGTTTGTTATTGTTAGATTCCATTTGTGCCCTTGGTTTGAGCTTGGATTAATGACTCCAATAAATTCTAAACCCCATTGCATGAATGGCTGGTAAATTGATATTAGGTGCAATGGAAGTGTTGCTAACCTCTCTTTTCCTGTGAAGAATGCACAATTCTTGCACCTCTTGATCCATGCATAACAATCACTAAACATCTTCGGCAAATAATAACCAGTGTTCATGATTTTGAGAGCTGTCACCCTTGGAGAAAAATGACCTCCAGCTGATCCACCATGGAACTCTTCTAACACTTTTGCAATCTGATTTTTTCCAAAGCATCTCAGCAACACTCCATTGATATCCTTTTTTAACAAGACACCATCAACAGGTGCATACGAAATAGCCTACAATCTGAAGTGTCTTATTTTGGCTTTGTTCATCTATGGAGGGCATAGGCATGTTTGTAAGAAGTGCATTATATCTTGGGTCCAGCAAGGAGTGAGCATACCACCATTTTCTTCTTGAATGTCTCTTTGTTCTTGGATGTCTTACAGCACCAAAACAACATCCTTCTCTTTACTTTCTTCAATTGGTTGACTCAAGGCCAATTTCTCACACAACCCCTTTCTTTATACTATCTTGGTGACTTTGATCTCAATTTCATACTCCATGACATGATTAATCCACCCTGCACGTTTTTCATTTAGATCTTTGTTGAGGAGGAAGTCTTTAACTCCCACATGAGAAACCAACAGTTGAACCTTGTTGTTTGAAACTAAATGCTTAAATTTCTTCAAGATCCTAATCACTGCAAGAACATGCTTCTCAATGAAGGAATAACTTACTTCATAGTCCTCTAAGATCTGGCTAAAGAAATTAATTAGCTTCTCTGCATTTTCTTCATTCTGCTGTACTAAAATTACAGAAATTGTATCATCACCGCCAAATGCATAAAGGATGAAGTCTTTGGAGAAATATGGGTTAATGAGAGTTGGAGCCTATGAGATAGCTTCTTTTATCACCTCAAAACTTGCCTTACCTTCAGCTATCCATTTGAATGCCACACTTTTCTTCAACATCATAGTTATTGGCTTGACAAGGGCTATAAAGTTTGGAAAAACCTTTGAACAAAATTGATCCTTCCCAAAAATCAACCCTCTCTGGATCAATTGCTAACCCTTCTTTGGAAACAATGTGGCTTAGGAGCTTGTCTTCATGAGCTAGAATAATGCATTTTTTGGGATTCAAGGATACCCCAAATCTTCTACATCTTTAGAAAACTTGTTTCAAATGAAAGAGATGGTCTGCTACACTTTTAGAAAATACAGTAATATCATCTAGGTATATCAACACTATTTTTTTTGATCAATCCCTTGAACATGCCATATCCATTGCCCTTTGGAAAGTAGCTCTGGCGTTAGACAGCCCAAATGGAATTTTTCTATATGCATAGGTTCCCCATTTGGTGGTGAAGGTTTTTTTTAAACTGATCCTCTTCCTTTGCCATGATCTAATTATACTCTAAATAACCCATCTAGCAATGAAAAACCTGTCAAAGCCCAACAACAACTTGCAAAATCTGCTCCATAGAAGGAAGTTGGGTAGTGATCCTTGAGGGATGCTTTGTTCAAATCTCTAAAGTCTACACACAACATGATTTCTCCACTCTTCTTTCTAACTGTAACCAAATTTGTAACCCAGCTTGAATGCTTGATGGGGAATATGATACTTGCCTCTATTAACTTATTCAATTCCTTCTTCATGAGAGGCTCAATGTGAGGATTGACCACTCTATGTTTCTACCTAATGGGCTTAACACTTGGATCTAGTTCAGTTGTGTGTTGGGATAGTTTGGGATTGAAACCCCTCAATTCTTCATAGCTCCAAGAAAATACATTCAGAAACTTCTTGGCAAAGTTGTATGAACTCATACCTTTCTTTCTCAGTTGCCACTTTACCCAATTTGAAGTGTCTTATCTTCTCCAAACTGAGATGGGTTTTGAATCCTCTCCCTTGACTTGGATGTTTTTCTTTCTCCTTTCTAAATTGATCATTAGGATTGAAAATAGACTCTAAAGTCACAAGTCCCTTTAGCAGTTTGTTGATACAACTTGGTTCTCAGCATGTTTTTCTAACTTTTCCTGATTTTTGGGCTGAGAACTCAGCTTCAATCTTGTAAGAAATTGATGATTTGTTGGGTCACTCTCAAACACCTACCAACTTGCATTGTTGTCTGGCAACTGATGGCCTCACAATCACATGGATGTATGGTTTCATTATATCTCTTTTGATAGATTTTCCACAACATCAAAGGTTGCTCCAACTGCTGCAAGCCTATTCAATAGCTTGTTTTTTCTTTCCTAGGAATGGAGTTGATGCCAAAGCCCTCAAAAATTCTCAATGAGGTCACACAGTCTATTCTTATAACTCTTGAGTAGGTCATTCTTAGCTAGCATATTGTCCTTTAACTTGATTAACAATCAGCTCACTATCACCAAAGACTTGTAAGTATTTTTATGCCTCTCTTCCTTGACCAGTGTAATCCATGTATCAAATAGCCTCATATTCAACAATGTTGTTAAAAACATGCAAACTGAAATCTAAAAGATGAATAATACTTAATGCTTTGAGGTGAAACAAGCATAGCTCCCCTCCTACACCTTGTCTACTTCTTGATCCATCAAATAACAACTGCCCATACCTCATTGTCATCTTTATGTTATGGCTTGGTGATACTAGGAAGAGGTTGGTATTTTCTTCATGCAATGTAATAGACTCCTAGTTCAAATTCCTCTATTTTCCTTGTAGGGATCAAAATCATGTACCTTGCTTGCCCATTCATTAAGAGTCAAATCTAGAATGCTTCCAACTTTGGTGTCAGCTTCCTGTGTGCTTGGATAATCCTCTTGATCAAACACTGAACAATTGGGCATTGATTGGGCTTGGAGTATGATGCTCATTGTGAAATTTTGCAATAGGTTTAGACCTAATTGTGGCCTTGGCTCCATACCTTGTCCTAAACAGGATGTGTGACCAATCAGTAGACAGGTATCCTCCAATTCTAGCTGTGAAATCCCTTGACAAACATATGGCAAATAGTGGTGGAAAATATATCACTAACACATCTTGCAAAACTGTGACATTGGGTCATGTATGCAAAGTAAGGATCAAATCTTTAATTTCTCCAATTTTTTCTACTGTTGTCCCATCTAATTACACCACTCCATTAGATATGGCTTGATATTAAAGACCCAACTGATCAACTATTTGCTTAGGCATCACAGAACTACTTGCCTCAGAATCAATCATACAATTATGTACTAGTTTATCCCCAATGATCAATGAAACATAGAATGGAGGGGGCTTCAAAATTTTACCTTGCTATCCTCCAAGCTTTCCCTCAGACTGAGTAGCATTTGTGAGTACCTTCTCTTGCATATGAGCTTGCTAATTTGAGGTTTGACCAATTCTTCATGGCAGCTTGTAGTAGATCCCTTTGGTCCTGGGATGGATAGTGATTCCCACATAGATATGTTCACATTGGTCTTCTTCATTTGTTCAATGATGTTAAATGGGGATGAACCATATCTTTGACTACCCTTTAGTCTACACATTCTTTTCTTGTACATGGGCTACAACAACTGGTATTTGAGTTGGTCTAGAAGGTGGCTTGGGCTATCCTTACACATTTGGAACTGCATTTTTCTTTCCAACACCTTGTGGAGTGATGGAAGGTTGTGAATCACTTGGATCTAATGACTACCCTTCACCAATATTCCTCTTCTTTGACCGTGTGTTAGCTGCTACACTCTGAGAAGGTGTTTGATTCATACCACAAAAAATTTCAGCTTACCAATTCACAAGTGTAGTCTCATTTGGAGTTGTATCTTGTTGAGATGTCCCTTGTTTGTTGGTTTGTTTCTCGATTTGCTTCACCCTCTACACCAGTTTTTGTCACCGTAAAAGCTTGGTTCAAAGCACCATTGAAGCACATAGATTGGTTTTGAGGTTCATTGCATGGGAAACACCAATCATACTCTTGAGCTATATTATTTTACATTGGCACTATGGCTTTAGAGGTAGATGCAGCATTGGGGTTATAGGGCTGAAATGGTCTATTGGTAGGAGGCCTTACTTGATTTTGATTTGCAGCTGGGTTGGGTGGCCTATTAGGCTGATATGGTTGTCTATTAGGCTGAGTTTGAGGCTGATAAGAAGGCCTAAAACTTTGAGCTTGTTTCCTCTTGAGCGTAACCATCTCATTGCCCAAATTTTGCAATTGTTTCATAATTTCTTGAAGCTCATTTAAGGCACTAGAGGATGAAGTAGAAGTTTCATTTGAACTCTGATTTCTAGGAGTGGGAATAGGAGCTAAAGTAGGTGCTTGACTAGTACTTGGGCTTTCCAACTCTAGATATAAGGGCATAGGAGGCCTAGGTGCAAGTTTACCAGCTTGGATCAAACAATTCTCAGCCCTAATGGCAATGTTGTAAGCTGCAGGTATAGTTGCACCTCCCATGGATTGGATCAACATAGAAATGTCAAAATTTAAAGCCTTGAGAAAGTATAAGAAAACACCTTGAGCTATTGGCCTCACTGCCAATGGGATTCTATCCCACATTCTTTGAAATCTTAAATTGAAGTCTGTTAGTGGCTCATTGGGAGCTCTTTTGATAGTTGTCAGTTTGCTCCAATAGAGACAAGTTGTCCCCTTTCTCTCCAAATTGGTTATGGAGGGTTGTGCACAACTTGTTCCAATTTTGGATAGAGCCTGACTCAAGGCTCCTGAACCATTGCAAGGCTTTCCCTTTGAATGAAGATGCCAGTAATTTGACAGCAATTTTACATCTCAACAATCTCATGGATTACACAAACATTAGCAATGTCTTTCAACATGATCACCAGGGGTGGTCTGATTTTCTCCAGTAAAGTATGGGATGTTCTTCAATGCTGCAATTGGAACTGGGTTTTGTGCATTGAGAGCAAGTGGGCTGATTACCAGTAAAGTTTGACATAAGGATTGGGTTGTGCCATTCTGATTGGCCTGAGAACCCTTGTTGATTAGATGAAAGGTCTACAGGTGGAGGAGTTGATAGAGTTCTGTTTGGTGGAGATGGAGACCTTTGAATCCTTCTTCCTCTTTCTATCTATTTGTGGGGATAATTGTAGATAGCTTAAACAATCCCTCCTCTCTGGTCCTTGAACCTTGTTTGGATCCTTCTCATGAATCTTCAAGCTTGGGACTGTTGAAACCAGTTGATTCTATCCTTTTGGAGTCGCCAGATGTGCAAATCAGGGCTCTTTTAAGCAAGAAGCTTACAAAAATTACACATAAAATTTGTTGTAATAAATATGAAGACCTCTAAGGTCCCACCACATGCCAAAACTGTTAGTGAAAATCTACAGCACCCCCAAAATGACCTTCAGATCTACTGTCCAGAAAAATGGTAAATTTAGTGTGAATGCACAACATGGAGTTTTCTCCAAGGAGTGGGACCTTGAAAGGTGAGAAAACTCTCCAGATTGAAAGCTAGTTCTTACCCCTATTTTTAGGTGTATGCATGAAATTTTTGTAGAGGTTTTCATTCAAAATTCCTACTCTAAATTACCAAGGAGACAGGGTTAAGACAAAACATGCAAAAGGGAAACAAAACTAAGCTAAAACATATGATACACCAAAGGAGTGATGAACTTTTGTCTTGCAAATAAACACAGATCATAGAGATGTAACACCAAAGCATGCAAATATTTCCAGAATATAATGAAAGATCAGAAGAGAATGATAAACACATGAGAGGATTGGAAGATCATTCACAAAACATGCATTACCATTCCCAAGTTTAATACAATGCATTACAATGGCATAAAGGCAAAAAAAGGTGCCATAATCTCCATGGAAGGTCTGAAACTTCTCAAATTCATGTGCCAAGGGGAAGAGGGGAATTTGTAAGAACAAAAATGTCCAACCCTTTACAAATGAGCCAAAACTGGCTTTTAATGGCGAAGAAGTAGAACAAAGGAAAGGAAAAAAACGTGGGAAAATTGATTTATGAGCTCAACCACCAATCAAATCCCTTCAATCTCACCTATAAAGTGATGGGCTTCATGGACAAACCCATATGCCAAAGTACATTGCTCTGTAGATCCAAAAAATGACCCATACTTCATTAATTTTGGTGGTTGAATGTCAGTTCTGTATTTTTTCCCGTGCCAGGGACATTTCTTCAATTTTCTCCCATAAATCTCCACCAAAAATCAAAATTGAGTATTCCATCATGTAGAGAAATTCAACATCTTTCCAATGATATAAAAAAATGCAAAAATCCTTAGCTCTGGATCAAAAGATATGGCCCACTATTTAGGGCAAAAGGCGATTTAGGGCAAAATTAGGGTTCGCGTGCCAAAATTCAAACTTTTTCCATCCCTTTTAGATTTGGGAAAAATTCCCAAAAATATCCACCGGCCTGACCTTTTCTACCATGTAGCATCTTCTCATTGATCCACGGGTTCAAACAATCATTCTTCCCCTTTTGCAAAATTGGAAAATTTTCCAAACAAACTCTGCACCTTTGCCACTCCGGGACACGTGGCACCATCTGGTTACTTGGCGGGGATGCGCTCCACTTTCTACCTTTTCACCGCTAGCCACTTTGGAAAAAATTCCAAAGTCCTTCTGCCGCCCCGACTCCCGCTGCTGACAGGACACGTAGCATCTTCTCATTGCTTGATAGGATTTTCACTTGGATTTCTCCCTTTGACGTACTTTGACAAAACACCAAAAAAAACTCGAAGTCCTTCCACCCTGCTACTCTGACCTACCACGTGGCACCCTCTCATCTCCTTGCAGGCTTTTGGGCCAAAATTTCTCCTTTGACCCTTTGACCTAAAAAGGCTAAGTGCCAAAAAATTTCCTGCGGGCCCACCTTGGGAAAATTCCCCTCCAAACTCCACCGAGCCATAACTTGCAAAATAAAAGGAGTTAGGAGGACTTCTTTACCTTTCTGGAAAGGGGGGAAATTTCTCTATCTAATGAAGAAATGCATAGAAAATTTTGAGTGCCTAAAATGTGTAACATTTTGAATGAGGCACAAGGAAGGAAATAATGAAGACAAGTTAGCCAAATTAAGTAGGGGGATTATTTTGGATAACAGGTTGTGCAAAGTATGTTGATGACATGTTTTATAATATTTGCACTATTTTTAGTAGCATGGTTTAGCATGGTTGTTTTTTGTTGACATTGATAACCACATTATTCATATTTGGCTTTAGAGTTAGTCGATAGCAGACTTGGAGCTTCTAGAGAGCCTGACAATATGGATGGGATGTACATGGTGAGTTTGTACATGTGGATAGATTCTATTTTGTAAGTCTATGATGATGAAAATGTTTGTTTTGCACATGAATGCCTATGAGCATGGTTGAGAATCCTTGAGTATGAGTAGGGGATGTTTGTATTTCCTCTTATTACTATGTTTCTCCTTGATAGATATGTTATCTACGAATAATTGTATTGGACAGGTTAGTTGTTTATACAGGGTTGGATTTGCAGAATACAATATTTAGATTAATTGAGTTGTGCAGGTGATGTGGAGTAATTAACCATGGGTTGCATGTAGAACTCATTTGGGTTATCTTGACCCATGATATTGTTTTTCTTATGCATATTCCAATTTTGACTTGTCTTTGGTCAAGCTGCATTGGTGGTTACATGGAGACATGGATATATGGTTGGAGAACATGGTTGGTGGCTATGGTTGCGATAAAAGCTCAATAGTTCAATTCAAGTGGGAGCTCTTGCGGGTGTGTTAGTCATGATGGATTGATTACATGAGATGATTGGTGTTATGATTCAGTGGGAGCTTGATGAATGGATACCTCAGGTATCACGGATCAGTAGTAGCTTCGTGCAAGTATATGGTAAGTCATGGTTTGTTATCTTCTTTGTTTTTTAGAAGATGGTTTAATCTTCCTGATTACTTGAGAGAATTGTTGAAGGAAATAATTGCTGGTCTTCACTGTATGTAGAGGATGGTGATGTACAGGTACAGGTATAGAGGTTTAGAAATTTATCTCCAAGTGGAAGATTGTTGGGTTATGGAGGTATATTGCTTCATAATGAGCATGCATTAGAAGTGGCTAGTTTACACAGTAATTGGAGTCAGCTGGCTAACCACCATCGGTTAGTAGAAAAACCACCTTCGGTTAGTAGAAGAACCACCATCGATTAGCAGATGAACCGCCATCGATCAACAAAGGAACCGCTATCGGTCAGGGAGCTGACATCGGTTATATGTGAATGAAATTTTATATTTAACTCACTGGAATTAGATCTAAATTTTGTTATAAATTTGATCTAATGGTTATAATGCATAGCTATGGTGCCCTAAGTTTGTATATGCCTATACAAGCATGAAAGCTAGGGTTAGAAGGTGAATTAAGATAAAGATTGAATTAGATCCTTGATTCTCCTAGATTGAGAGGATAAAGAAGAAGAAAAAGAAAGAACATGTTACATGAAAACAAATCTTCCATGGAGAGAAGTTGGAAAGAAGGAAATAACAGGTACACCTATGGCATGTACATCTCAATGATGAGAAGAGGGTAACATCTTCTACTCTATTTCCTTTGTATAGTTATTGTCTCATTGTAATTACTTGCATAGTATGCAAAGCACACATAGTTTCTTCTTGTAGATCCACATGCTGGTGAGATCTTGTATTGTAGATCCATGAGATCTTGATATATTGTTGATCAATGTAGATCTAGTCTTATATTGTTAGATCCACGTGTTTTTGTGATATCTTGTATTCATAGATCCATAAGATCATGTTGTATTGATGATCCATGTAGATCTAGATATTGTAGAGGAGGTTGTCTTCATATTTGCACAAGTTGATACAGTGATGGAGAGACATAATTACTTCTTGGTGGACAATTTTAGCTGCGCATATGGTAGATCCATGTGAGAGGTCTTATTACAGATCCATAGAGAGCTTGGTTGCAGTTTAGAGATGCAGTTGTTCCTAGTATGTGAGATTTGGTGGTGGTTTGGAGGCATGGTTGTATTGCACTCATGTAGACCCGTTTAGAGATTTGGAGGAGAAGAGATACTCTTTAATAGATGCATTGCACTCTTGTATTAAAGAGTTGGTTTGTACTCTTGTTATATTATATATATGAGATCTCTATATTTGGTGGACGTATCCCATATTAGGTGAGCCATGATATATGTTGTGTTATGTGTGTGTAGTATGTTTTGATTTGGATTATTCTAGTTTATACTTCCACTGCTGTAGATTTTGGGAGATTATTTCCATTTCCGCAGTACTATATTCCCAACATAGCATACATGTAGCTAAAACCTGTGTCAAATGCATTGTCCTCAAACATTAAAATTTGTCCTACAAAAACATATTTCTAGGGTTCTTGCTTGTTCTGGTCTTAAATGACTTGTGGATCATCATGATCTACCTCCATTAATAAAATCTAGGATGCATGCTATGTCAATACTCCCATGCAATAGTGATTTTCCAAAGATTGTGTAATAGTGTACAAAAGTTTTTCCATGGTACTACTTGTGTTCTTTTTTATTCCCCTCGCATGTATCCTTTCTTGGGGCACCATTTTTAGCCCTTGTCTTTGTAACACAAACATTTAGGAACCATAGCGTGATAGCAAAAACATTGGTGCAATTGTCTTAAATGTTTTTTGTTTGAGTATCTTTGATTGTATTGGTTTTTCTGTTAGGTTAGTTGGTTTACTTTCTCGTATTGCATTGCATTATGTATTTTGCATTGAGTTAAACATCGTTTTAATTTCTCATATTACATTGCATTATGTATGTTTCATGAAGTTACATAGCAACGAACAAATGTTAGTAAGTTGGATTTTCATGTTATCTTACACTTTTGTTTATTTCAATAAAGGACGATGATGTAGATCTAGGGGCAAAATGATACAACAATGTTGCTTATTGAAAGGTTGGATGTAAAGATTAGGCTTGTCCTATATTCTCCATTATCATTTCTTCCCCATCATCATTTATTATCACTACTATTTTTTCTTCCAAATCACCCGGGGCAATAAACAACCATGTTTATCCATATCCTTTTCCCTTCTAAATAACCAAAGGTTTCATTCCCATTTTATCCTATTTATTCTATCCATTTCGATCATATTTTTTATCGTTGATTGACTTATTCTATCACCCCATCGAAACTCGATGGGGCTTCCTTCATCCTACTAATTTTCCTTCAAAAATTTACATGTTTATGCTTGTTTACTATATTTGAAGTGAAGTCACTAACTTCACCTCAAATAGGGGAAAATGTAGACACCTAAATTCCACTTTTGCAATCTCATTTCCAAACACACACAAATAACTCTCATTCTTACCAATTCCATTATAATTAGTTATTTATGCTAATTAACTTACGTTTCTTACCACTTTTGACAGTTAACAATGCTTTATTGGTTACCAAACCTCTTTTACATTCAGGATTCCACTTTGCGACGAATCGTAAGTCAAAATCCTCTTCAAAATAGATAATTAGCAATTATTAGCTAATTAAGCCTTTTTTCCCCTTGTTTTGGTCAATATACCCTACTATTGGCTCAAACCCCTCTTCCAACCTCTCAAAATCATCCCACTTCTCTCCATAATGTCTCAGTAAGCTTCAAAAGCTTATCCTAGCCTCATAGTTGACCCTAAGCAGTTGATTAAGGCTCCACACATCTTAATCACTTGATAATTAACTAATTGTGATTAACAAAGCTTAATCATGATAAAAAAAAAATTCTAATATAATTTGGGCTTTTAGTCCCACATGCACCAAAATACAAGTTTTTCCCAAATGGAAAACTATAAAAAGGATTCACCTCATACCTTAATACTTTACACCATGCTTTGATTTGCATCTCATATAATAAATATGATTTATAGCCAAGATCAATCCTTGCCTAAAACCTTCAACAAGGTTAGTAGATGGATATCTAAAGTGAATTTGTAAGTCATTTGGAGAGGCCTTTTCACCTTGTTTGGAGTAGCAACCATATCCATCTGATTGCCCTCTTAGGTCTATTTAGGTCTATGCTAGGCAATTAAACATATTAGTAGGCATGATTAGTTAGATTTTGAATGGTATTTGTGTTAGTTAAGAATTCCATTAAGCTTCTATCTTTAGTGTTACACTCCTAGACTTAGAGCCTTGACTAGAGGTTGAAATGGTGTTATCCTTAGTCATGTAATTTTCTTTCTACAGTTTAGGGTGCTTTCATATTCATATAGATTTTCTCTTTTAATTCACCATTTAGGAATGCATTTTTGACATCCATCTGATGGATTTCCCAACAATATTGAGAAGCTAAAGCAATAAGGATCCTTACAGTGCTCATTTTTCAATTTTTACAAAGGTTTCTACGTAGTCGATACCAATTTTTTGAGTAAACCCTTGAGCTACCAACCTGGATTTGAATTTATCAACACTACCATCAACTTTATATTTGATTTTGTATAGCCATCTAGATCCGACTATACTTTATTTTTCAGGAGGAGGGACAAGATCCCAAGTATGATTTTTTATTAGGGTAGTGTATTCATAATTCATTTCATCTACCCATCTTTCTTCAAAAGAATCCTCTTCGAAATATTGGGGTTCAGGTTCATACATAGTCATAAGGGCATAATATGTATGTTGACTTCTAGTCATTTTACAAAGGTTTTCAAGATTAGAGTCTTGAATAATAGACTCATCCCATTTAGGTCTTTTGGTTAAGGAGGAAACATGAACAAACTCTTTTTCAACTATGGGTTCATTATTAACATCATCACTATCATCATTATCATTATTTTCTACTTCATTAGATTCATCATGAACAATAGAAACATAAGAGGATGAAGATGAACAAAAAGGTTTTTATAATATTTTAACATTCTTGTTTTCTATAGCTTTTCATTTTATAAGATTGTAGATCCTGAGACATTTAGTTATTCCTCCATATCTTACAAAGATATAAGGATATGAGGTATGATATAATTTATTCCTTTTCAATTTGGGAATGAAGATAAATGTTGGGATACCAAAGATTCTCAGATGAGACACACTTTTTTTTTTATTAGTCCACTTTTCTAAAAGAGTGGAATCAACTAAAGCTTTAGTGGGTATTTTGTTCAAAATTTGAACAACAATATTCATTTCTTCATCCCATAGAAATTTAGGTACTTGAGATGAATGCAACATTGTTTTGTCATTTCAAGAATGGTGTGGTTTTTCCTTTCTACGATCCCATTCTACTGGGGAGAATAGGGAGTAGTCAGTTCCCTTTATATACCACATTCAACACAAAATAAGTCAAATGATTTACTGATACACTCTTCCCCGTTATTTTTTTTAAGCCTATTAATTTTATAACTAGAACTATTTTTTGCTAAAGCTTTGAATTCTTTAAATTTAGACAAGATATATCAGATTTACTCTTGATAAAAAAAAACCAAATCATACAAGAGAAATCATTAATAAAAGTGACTGCATACAAAGAGCCATTTAGGGATGGAACTTCTAAAGGTCCTCTAACATCATTGTGGACCAGTTCCAAAGGTTTCAGAAGAGTTTACATCATGATGACTGTGAAATGTATTTACAGATTACTTACCACGTAAGACCCCTTCACACGTTTCATGAGATTGGGAAATAGGTGGTAGACCACAAACTAGGCTAAGTCGAGACATGTCATACATGCTCCTAAAGTTGAGATAACCTAGTCTTTCATGCCACAATTACATGTCACTTCTATTTTGGGTTGACAAATAAGAAGTAGAAGCAAAACCTTTAAACACATATAATCCATTCTTTTGTACGCCTTCAGCTATAGTGATATCAAGTCCATTCTTCATTAAACCATTTATCTTTCAAAAAAATTACACTATAGTTATTCTGAGCTAATTGAGAACAAGAAATCATATTCATTTTCAATTTAGGAACTAACAAAACATTGTTAATGAAACCACTAAAAACTTATTCTTTTCCTTGTCCCTAAACATCAAGGATGGAATGATCACCCAAATAGATCTGATCATTACATTCTATAAGATCATATAAGATATCATACATGTATGTCATGTGCCTAGAGGCATGACTGTTTAATATCCACTCATTTTCCTTTGCAGTGACAAAGGCAGTATACAAAGCAACATGACATTAGTTTTCTTATTGTTTTTTTGGTTCTTGTTTTGATTTTGATATGGTTTATTTCCTTTTTAGTTTTTTAATTTTGTTTTATTTTCTGACTTTACATTCTTCTTTCTTATAACCAAATTTTCCACAATTATGAAATTTACCATAAAAATTTACTCTTAAGTTTCTAGGTTTTTTAATCTTTATTAGGGGGTTTAAAAGACGATTTTTTATTTTTGTTGAATCTAAATGGGTTGTTTTTAGATTTATGTGCAAGAAGTTCTTGAGTCTCATTCTCTTTTGAATCAAAATTAGTCATAACCTGATCTTCCTGAATCAGAAGAGCACTCAAAGTTTTCAAATCAAGGATGCCTTGCTCAGTTTATTATTTAGAATTCAAAATTGAAATGAAATTCCTAAATTTTTCATGTATGTTCAACTGAATAAAGAAATACAATACTTTATCTTGAATTAAATTGTAGTTACACCCATCCAACTGAGATTTAATATTTTTTAGTTTTTTTATAAAAAAATTGATTACCTTTTCATCTCCCTTCATGGGAGTCGTCATCAATTCTAGAATCAACTTTATAATTTTTGATAATCACATAACTTCATGCATTGATTCCAGTTGTGTCCAAGCCTCACTCAGACTTTCCTAATTCCCAATGTGAAGAATGAAGTCATCTTGCATGCTCACAATATAATGGACATTGCTTCATGTCACCTTCTTTTGATATGCAACTAAATTGTTTGTTGTCGCTTGTTTTGTTGGTCGGAGTTTTCTCTGTACCATTCATGACTGTCTAGAGCTTGTGAGCCATGAATTTTGCATTCAATCTTATCTTCCAGATGCTATAATTAGATTCATTCAACATTTGCAAATTTTCAATCGTAAAATGATTAGATCCCAATTTACTTAAACAATTTCAACAAATGAGAACAACGAGGTTTTTAGTAATAGCAGTTTAAAATTCCCCCGTTGTTCAAACTACGCCAGTCATATTTCACTGGATTTTCCTTATTCATGTCAAAAATAGACCTGTCAAACAAGTATTCTAGACACAACATATTAGTTTGACTATAAGGCAAATATGTTGAAATGTAAGTGATTTTTTTTAGTTTTGCAAGAAAATGACTTACTTGATCATCGTAAATAAATGCATTATTTCTCATTCTTATTAAAAAAAATTCCTCATCTAATACAAAACAAAACTTTTGAAAATAATTTCAATATTAGATAGGAAAAATGAATAATTTAATAATTGATAATAAAAGGAATTAAAAAATATATACTATGCATATATTAAAATAAATTGGAGTTTAGCTCCATTGAGGGGTTTAGAGAGGTCGAGCTATGCGAGGCTCGGACTGATTTGGGTCCCGAGGTCGAGCTTATCATTCTTTCCAACTAATTCATAAGCAATCGAGAAACCAACTAACTCATAAGCCATCCATCTCACAACTAATGAAAACACGATGAGTCAGAGATCAAACACAATAAACCACACAGGCGAGTCATGACCGATCCAAATGTTAAACATAGTGAGAAAGTCATTCATAACACAATGGTCTTAACATGGCCGAGTTGGCTAAGCCAACAAAATGAGAAAACATGTGACCGAAGTAACATTGAAACTATGCTTTCGCTCATGGGTTAAAAACACATCCGTCTTACGCTATCCACTCCGTAGCCAATGTGGGACTAAATTCCCAAGGAAAAACTATGTCACGCAACTTGAGCCTTGATAGCTAGATGATGGTTGTGGTTGGCCCACAGGGATGGGAGCCATGTGGTCACTCGCGAGGTTGGGCAGGTGAGAGGGGGTGTACGATGGCCATGTGGCGAACAATGGAATGAGGTAGGAATAAAGGGGGCCACATCATAACATTGGTAGCATAGAATTCAGTGTGTGAAGGTTTTAATGGGCGCCCAAAAACAACTTATAAGTTTATTTAATATATGTTATAGCATTAGGATATAAACTATAGTTTTTATTATATAATATAACCTATAGTTTATAGTTTCAAAACATTAGTATTAATAATTTTACTATAGTTCTATAATTTGAATGCAACTCTTATTTTTTAAAGGGGTCTTTAGACTATATAGTTTTTTATAACTATAGATGAAATTTAATATTTACCAAGGTCATAACAGGACCTTAGGGGACATTAAAGGGAAACTTGAGCTACATAGGTAAAATTGATTTCCTAAATAATGTATATGTCTCCCTTGTGAAATATTAAAGGTTTTACTCCTTGTATTTATTTTACCAGGGTCACACTATAGGACATAATAAAATATTTCAGGACATGAGTGAAACTTGAGCAAATAGGAAAAATTGATTTCGTATAACCATGGATTTGTGTCTCCCTTGTGTTCTTTAATTTCAACCTAGGTTTTACTCCTTGTATTTATTTTCACAAGCAAACTTTAGAAGCTATAGGAAAAATAATAAAATGTTTCAAACAAATTCACCCTTACCTTTATTTGCAGGTCCTGAGCAAGCTTTCACCAATTTCACCGCACATAAAAAACTTGGAAGGTTTGAAATATTTTTAACTTATGTGTAATGTCCTAAGGGAAGGAGGAAGGGGGGTATTTAACATATATTTTCAAACTACCCAACTAACCAACCTGACCCAACACCGGATTGGTTAATTAAATAATTTAACTCAACTCTGGTACCATGTTTGGACAAGGATTTAATTAACCAATTAAATTATATTGTAATCAAACAGTAATGAAAACATTAGAATATGCAATAACATTAAATAAAAAAACAATGACATAAAATTTAAGTGGAAAACCCCAAGGGGTAAAAACCACGGTGAAAATAGATATTCCATTAATCTAAGAAACATTAATATAGTCCAGTAAATCTCCCTCCTCACTTCTCTCCACCAATCACCATGCGAATTCGAATTACCATGATCGTGCCACGATGATCATATTTATTTGACCCCCATGGGTCACGAACCAATTAAGTGACGGGATGTGACTTTATAAACAAGCACCCCAATTTCAATATTGATTAATAATAATCAATTAAACATAAAAACCTAGTTTATATTAAATAATTAAGAATATAACTATTCCTAATTATTTAATTATAAAATAAGATTTATCAACACTAAATATTACGTTCTAACACTTCCCACAAGTTTTAGACCTTGGATTTGGTCTCCGTAATGTACTTTTCACCTTCTAGCATGAATCTAACCAATTGTGCATCTTTTAAGCAATAAAATCATGTGTTGTGGCTCTCTTTCTTCCATATACTTGCATTTTTACATTCTCACCTCTTTGTTCCCTCTTTGGCATGTTGTGTGTGTTTTCTACTTTCAGGATTTCTCCATCTCTGTGTGTTTTCAATGTGGGGAAGGGGTTAGTTTGTATGGTTAAGGTTTGTGGCAAATTTGTCTGCCCTCTCTACCTGCATTTTATCTCTTTCTTCCCCTCGTGGAGAGTGATCACCCTTGTTTTATGGTGCTATCAAACCCCCTTCTAGCTTAGGTTTTCATTTCCTACATCTCCCTCTCCTTGGTCCCTTGGATGTGTTAGTGTAGGTTAGTTTAGGAGTAATTTTAACATTAGATTAGATTGTTTTCTGCATATTCTCCTAACTCGCGAAATAGAGGAGCCGACCTGCTTTGGAGGTCTATCTCAAGCTACAAGTCCCACACTTGGAGATAGTCCCATGTTGGCTGAAAATTATGGATCTTCCATGATTTAGGCTAGGGTGCAATTTTGAGCTCCAACAAGGACATAAATGTGTTGAAAATAAGTTGTTCTACATTGAAGGCGACATTGAGGAAAAAGGAGATGAAGAGGAAAGGGACGCAAAAGAGGTGACCAAATCTAAATATGATGGTTCCCAACTTAAAATCTCATGTTACACACTTGTTGGTATTAACACTCTACAAACCGTCAAGGTTGTGGGTTTCATTTAAAAATAGAAAATGACAATTTTGATTAACTCCAGGAGTTCACAAAATTTTAATATATACTAAGTTGGCAACACATCTGAATTGTTTTATTTACCTGACCCTATAATTTCAAGTTACGATTGTAGATGGTGGAGCACTCAATTGTTTAGGTTAATGTCATAAATTCAAGCTAGAAATGAGAGATTACGCATTAAAGTCCCCTATGTTTTCCATTTCCATGGGAGGAGAAGATATTGTTTTGGGAGTACAATGTCTTAAAACTTTGGAAACATTAGAAATGAATTTCTAGGAGTTGTTTATGTGTTTTCATTATGAGGGAAGGCCATTTGAAATAAGGGGACTACAAGAGAAAAATAAAAAAATAGTTAGCTCTCATAAAATGAAAAAAATGAAAAAAGGGGGGTTGAAGGATTAGTCACACAATTGTGCTCCATGGAAGTTCAACCCAGAGAAAATTTCCACACCTCTTGATTTATATAACATTATTAATGATCACTCAATCATTTTTGGATAAATTTTAAAAGGAATACCACCAAGAAGAGATCATGATCATGTTGCACCTACTAGTATGAAGTTAAGCACCATAAATTCAACCATAAAAATTTCCCTACGATTAGAAGAGTGAGATTTAAAATATTGTACAAGAGATGTTAGAGGCAGGTATTATCAGACATAGTCAAAGTGCATATTCATCCCCAATGATCATGGTGCATAACAAAGATGATACTTGGAGTATGTGTCCATATTATTGAGAAATTAACAAGTATACCATCAAAGATAAGTTCCCTATACCATTCATCGATGATTTGTTAGATGAGTTACATGGTGTGATCTATTTTACAAAAATAGATCTTCATTCTGGATACCATCAAATTTAGATCAAAGATGAGGATGTCCATAAGACAAATTTAGGAACTCATGAAGGCCATTATGATTTTTTGGAAATTCCTTTTAGTCTCACTAATGCCTCATCAACATTTCAAAGTTTGATGAACATTGTGTTTAGGCCTTTCTAGTGGAAATTTGTATCGGTATTTTTTGATGACATCCTAGTCTACAATATGACTTGGGAAGAACATTTACAAAATGTGAACCAGGTATTCGTAACTCTATAACAACATAAAATTTATGCAAATCCTTCTAGGTGTTATTTTGGAGTACAAGAGGTGGAATGCTTGGGGTATATGGTGTCACATGAAGGGGTCAAAATAGATCCTCAAAATATAAAGGCTATGTTGGAATGAAAAGATCCAATAACCCTTAAAAACCTTCGTGGTTTTTTGGGGTTAACAGGTTACTACAAATAATCTGTAAAAAACTATGGTAGCATAGCAAAACCACTCACTTCCTTGTTAAAGAAGGACTCTTTCCACTAGAATGAACCAACCACCAAGGCCTTTGAGAAGCTGAAAGAGGCCATGTGCACTACTCCAGTTTTGGCAACCCCATACTTTTCAAAGACTTTCATTTCCAAATGTGATGGATCAAATTCTAGAATTGGGACAATAATCATGTAAGAAGGAAGACCCATCACATTTCAAAGTCGTCAACTCAAGGGTAAGAATTTGTTAAAGCCAATAAATGAGAAATAGATGATGAATATTCTTCATGCAGTCAAGCAATGAAGACACTATTTGATGCATAGATACTTTAAGGTAAAAGAATGATTAAAATAGTCTCAAATACTTTTTGGAACAAATATTATCATTTAAAGAACAAAAAAAATGGGTGACTAAAATGTTGGGATGTGACTTTGAAATTATCTGTAAGATACGAAAAGAGAATGTTGTAGCCTATGCACTATCTATGAGGGATTATTCCACAAAGGCATTATTATTTGTAATGACTACTTGGCAGGTAGATTGGATGGATGTGTAGACACTAAATCACACACTTTTGATATCTATCTAGTCCTGATCACATACTACTATTCATATGATTCCTAAGTAAGAAAATTACTAATCGACCCATCTCTTTGGCCTTTTTTTTTCTTTATTTTTCCACTTTTTGTCTTACACTCTTTCTTTCCCAATCTTCCATTTCATACTTCGCCATTTCACACCCTAGACACCAGTTCCCAGCCAAAACGTTAGCGCCAAGTGCCCCCGTCCCATTTGGGCGCCCTTGACCTCTTTGTATTTCGCTCACATCTTTTGGGTCCTTTCTATCCATAGGCATCTTATCTTTTTGGTATTCAACCTTTCCAAGGTTAATTACAAAATTCAAGCAAGGGAATCATATAAATATAAAGTTATGTGATCATAACAAAGGACCAAGCACTAAGAATTATGTATCACCACCTAAGGTTGCATTCAAAGGCCATTATAAGAGCATTCAAGCATCCATCTAGCTCCACACAAGGGACAAGGGCATAGGAGGGGAAGTTCATTCTTTCATGCACACATCTATTTACATATTTTACATATAGCTACTTGCTCGTTATCAAGTGTGACACACACAAGATCCACCTAGGGCATGATTTTGACACACACACACACATAGACCTGCATTGGGTCTGAGATGTAGTGCAATGCTTGGTCATAAGTTCACTTGTTTGATAGTGGAGGACAATCCGACCCCTCATTTGCATCATTTTCTTTTTGGGATTTGATGCACTTTTGGGGTTTTGTAGGTCATTTCTCCATTGCAGGTTATATGTGACATCTGTGAACTTGATGAGACATACTAGTGACATGAAGAAAAGGATAGTGAACACCTCACGAACCCTCCAAAGTTGGTTTCCTGAGGTTTTGAGTTGTTGCAGGCACCCAGAGTAGGTCTGTAGCATTCAGGTGCCCCTAACCCATTCTTAGCTGCCCCAGTCTAGGTAGATCTTGTGGTCGCACAATTTTCTGAGCTTTTGTGAGACAATTTATCCTTTCTGTTCATCAGTTCGTCACTTCAGCACCAGGATTATTTGCAAATCAGCTAAGTCCTTCTATCTCTCCTTTGCAACTAGGGTTTCATAATTTCTAGCTTATCTTGCTTGGGTCAAATTTGTATTTCATTGCATATTTAATTTACAGTGTTGTTACATATTTAGATTAGGCATTTATTTATTTATTCAATATTTTTCTTAATCATTTTGGTGAACCCGACCGTTCAAACCCTTCCTTATGAGTATGTCTTTGTATTATGAAGTCATGGATCACTCTTCTTATCCTTCTTTCATTCCAACTAAGGTTTTTGGCATGGTTACTACTATTGCTGATTTCATGCAAGTTCGTACTCAGCATCCTCCTCACTTTATTATGCATATGGCTAATCCTACTATTAATCTAGTAACTACTCATCGCACCCGCCATCCTACGGCTCCTCCCATTTCTATCCCACCACATATCAGTTATGTGGCTCCTCCTACTACTTCTAAGGGATATGATATCATTAAGCAACTTAAGAATACACCAGCCAAAATATCTCTCTATGATTTATTGTGCAATGTGTCTGATTTTCATCATACATTAGAGGCCTCCCTTCGCTCTATTCACATTGAAAGTGATAATTCTTTGGTGGCATTCACACACCTCATCCAATATCTCAAAAACCTATCGCATGCTATATCATTTACTAATGAGTACATATCGCCATTTGCTATTGACAATCCATGTGTGCCTTTACTTATCACTTCTATCATTTGCACTATTTGTATCAAGTGTGTACTCATTGACAATGGATTTGTCGTTAATTTATGTGTTTAGTCCCTTTTAAAGAAAATTGGCATTGCATACAATCTAATTTCTAAGAATTCTAATCTTATTTGTGGCTATGATTCAACTACTCGCACATGCTCTGGGAACTATTACATTACCTATACAAGTAGGGCCTAAGATAGTCCATATAGTATTATTCGTTATTGATACCTTGTTTCAGTTCAATATTTTGTTGGGTAAACCTTGGATTCATGCAATGCATGTAGTCCCATCCACTATTTATCAATGTGTTAAATTCCTACATGATGGCTATAAACATACCATTGTTATGGACCCTGATCCATTCAAATTTTATCACATAAACCTTGTTATTTTTATATATATTTCTCCATCGTAGCCTATTCCATATAGCAATATTGATACATACGATATCGGTCAATCTAGCACTTCACAACCTTCTTCTACCACTCTAAGTAACTCTGGCTATTTCCACTCATACAACTGCTATAATTTCACCTACAATGTCTGCTCCTATAACTACTACCTTTTCACTCTATGATGTTCCTTCTGCTCCTACATCTAGTGCACCTCCTACCAATATCCTTTACATTGTTATCCAACATGATAATGTCAGCACTGATGATTATGATGAAGAGGTTGATACAGCTGAGCTTACTGATGATAAATTATGCAATCTCAATTTCATTCCTATTGATGTATATGATTCATATTTCAATGATACTTTCATTTTTTTGACCTGGTGAATATCAATTCAAGACTAACCCTAATTCTACTAATTTTATGGTTCTTTATCAGGGATCTGTCCATACTTTGGACATCATTTCACCTTCTCATGAGCAATCTGCATCTGCACTTCCTCCTTTCACATGCACAATTTTCATAAATAACTCTTATTGGCATGATATTTTGTTGGATATTACGTTGATATTATTTTCACATATGGTGGTTTGACTAGGTTTAGCGTTACACTTAATGACATCTTACCACCGCCTCACTCACCCCATCTCTATCATGGATGTGTTCATATTAAGGCCACCTATGGTCTTCATGTCTTCCATATAACAGTCTTCATTGCACATGCCTCCTCGTGTTTCTCCACTGACACTTGGGAAATCTTGTCTTAGTTATATTGGGGGCATTTTAGACCCTAGTCATACTAGTATCATGTTCCCTATTCTGTTCATTCGTGTTTCTATCTACAATGATTCATCTCTCTTATATTCACAAAATCTCATTCGTTGGTATGCATATGGATGTACACCAACACCTTTCACTGATGAAGAATACACAATGACCATGTACAATTTACGCCGCAATGGCTCCTTACATGATCCACCACATACAATCACTTACCAAGTTTCTAATGCATCTCCATTTGGATTCGATCAAGACAATGATGATCTCTTAGACAATGTCACTTGATTATTTTCATCATTTCATACACTTGGGAGGGCATCATACTTATTCCCCCCTCCTAGCACTATTATTCGTCTTACGCATTACACGCGTCACATCTAGTCTTCCACACACATCATACACATCTTGATACATTAGTATCATCATTACCCGATGACACACTCTCATGTTTTGGTTCACACTTGACTATTGAGGGCATACTACATACATGGACCTCACACACTACACACTACATACTTCACGCTTCACACACACAGCTTTTGACATGCTCTTTTTTACACTCACAATTCATTATTCTTTCTCACATCTACTTTTTCACACTACGCTCATTACTCTATGACGCACTCTAGTTCCATGGTTCATACTCAACTACTGAGGGTCTTAATCTGAAATGAACCTCACATCATCTCACTCACACTCCATATGCTTTCTCATTATCCTTCTATGCACATTCACCTCTATGATGCACTCTAGTTTCACATTTCATACTCAACTGTTGAGGGTCTACATCTAAAAATGAACCTCACCACCACACTCACTCACATCTCTCTACACTCGTTACATTTTTTCAATTGCCATATTCTTTGGAAATGCACAACTTCAACACCATTTCATGATGACTTACTCTTGTTCTATGGTTCATTCTCAACTGTTGAGGGGGCATGTATAAATGAACCTCATCTCATGCATACACATCCACTAGGGGCACGTTACTCCTATCACATTCACACTACATTCCATTCCATATCATCCACAACATACTACATATCTTGGTCACATTTACTCTTGATTTCTTATGCTTACATGTACGTTTTGTCACACATGCTAGACAGATACCTTGTATGTCATTATCTCTTTCTATATACATATGTCTGTTCAATTTCCTTCTAGTTGTGATCATAGACTTTACACAGATCGATACACGCAGCATGGATGTTTGGCACAGTACCTCATACCAATCCCACAGTGGCTCATGGGGGCATCCACTTTCATACATTACATGTGTTATTGTTTCATTTTTCATAGCACATTACTATATGAATTATTTATTCTTATAATTACATTTCTATCTTTCAAACATGCTAACAAGCGCTTCATGTGTAGCATTTATCTTGTAGGTCTATTTACTTCCATGGTTGTCTATTACATTACTTGTCATTGTCATTGCTTTCCATTGTTTGTAGGATTTTCCCTATGTCTTTCTTGTCCTATGATTGCGTGTATGCTTTTGGCCACATCAGCCTTGAGTGTCTTGCGACATCGTGAGTGATGTCCCATGTTTGAAACCCTCTTTTCACGGTCTACTTTTTCTGCTTTATTTCTTGTCCACATTGTCTTCTTGCATGTCTTAGCTTACATATTGTTTTCTATTTACGTGTTTGAATTTTTGTACTAACATTTGTCTTCCCAACCACTTTGTTTGTGTGTGCCTTGGTTTCTACCATGCACACTCCCTCCCCCTGGAGGGCATCAGTTTCATTTCAGCAATGGTCGGTCCTCTTTTGGGCCGCATACTCCTCAGCGACATCACTTGCACCCCAAATGAGTGGGGGCATCATTTGGGTGAATCAGTCACCCGCATAATAGTTTACAGTCATATTCCATCATAGTTCAGTACCAGTACAACACAAGTATTCATCTCTCATAAATGGCTCAAATCTTGACTTGGATCTTCAGTCATAACATACACACTAGCACCCAAACTGGACAGTAGCACCTGGGTTCCCCTGACCCTTCTTTAACGCCTGTGAGCAATGGGAAGTTACACAACATTTTTCATTTCAACAAAGTTTTCGGTAGTTTACACAGCGGCTTTTGTAAGGCACACAGTCCTTCATCACTTGGCATGCATGCATTACACCTTCTTTTCTACTTTCACATTAGATCATAATTGTTTAAAATGGATCAAATTTTTTACACACCATCTACAGTGGTGTTCACACTTATGGGAAGTAGTTAAAGGATTGGAAGAATGACACTAGAATTTTCTCCCTACACTTATTTTGTTCTTAGTGTGAGATAGCCCAAAATACTCGCAGTCAGCACAAGTGACATGAGATCTCCCAAAAAACTCGATCTTCTACAACATCTTAAGGATCATTTTCATCTCTTTTTCACTCATCACAAATCAGGTGCACATGTTCCTTTTTCATTTTTTTACACACTTTTTACATGTTTTGATCATAAATACACATATTTGACTACTTGTTTGTTCTTCTCTTTTACAGGTATGTCCTTATGGGAACCGATAGTCACATCAACACATCAACAACAATCAACATCAACAACAAGAACAAACACGACATCTAAACATATGCTCTCACATTAGGGTCATCATTATCACTTTTTCTTTTACTTCCTCTTCTCTACCATCCATGCTTCACATTTTTATCACTCCATGCTTTTTCTTGTCTCTCGATGCGCTTTCGGCCATCGGTCTACATGGTTATCAAGTACACATCTCTTATCTACTTTATGTTATCAATCATTCACTCAACAACATAAAGTGGGGGAAAATGTAGACATTAAATCACACACTTTTGGTATCTATCTAGTCTTGATCACATACTATTATTCATATGATTCCTAAGTAGAAAAAGTACTAATTGACCCATCTCTTTGGCCATTTTTGCTTGCTTTCTATTGCCACTTTCAGTCCTACACTCTTTCTTTCCCAGTCTTCCTTTTCATACTTCAGCATTTTTCACTCTGGACACCAAAACCCATTCAGGACACCAACGCCAAGTGCCCCCATCCCCTCTGGGTGCCCCCGACCCCTTTCTATTTTGCTCACATTTTTTGGGTCCTTTCTATCCATTTGGGCATCTTATCTTTTTATTAGTCACAATTTTCAGGGTTAATTACAAAATTCAAGGAAGGGAATCATATAGATATAAAGTTATGTTACCATAATAAAGGACTAAGCACTAAGCATTAGCTATCACCACCTAACGTTGCATTTAAATGTCATTATAAGAGCATTCAAGCATCCATCTAGCTCCACACAAGGGACAAAGGAATAATATTTCTTCATACACGCATAGGAGGGGAAGTTCATTATTTCACGCACACATTTATTTACATATTTTACATATAGTTACTTGTTCGTTATCAAGTGTGACACACACAAGAGCTACCTAGGGCACGATTTCAATGCACACACACATAAAACTACATTGGGTCTGAGATATAGTGCAACACTCATTCATAATTTCACTTGTTTGATAGCTGAGGATAGTCTGACCCATCATTTGTATTATTTTATTTTTAGGATTTGATGCACTTTTGAGGTTTTGCAGGTCATTTCTTCATTGTGGGCTATAGGTGGCATTTGTGAACTTGATGTGACATACTATCAACAGGCACTGAAGGACAACGAACACCTCGCAACCCTCCAAAATTTGTTTCCTAGGGTTGTGAGTAGTCGTAGGCACCCAAAGTAGATCTACAGTACCCACAAGTGCCCTTGACCCATTCCAGGCGCCCCTGTCCAGGAAAATCTTATGGTCACACAATTTTCTAATAATTTTTGTAAAAATTTCTCCTTTTTGTTCATCATTTCATCACTTTGACACAGTCTAAGATTATTTGTGAATTATCTTATTCCTTTTATCTCTCCTTTGTAACTAGGGTTTCATAATTTCTATCTTATCTTGTTCGGGTCAAATCTTTATTTCATTGCATATTAAATTTACAACGTTGTTACGTATTTAGATTAGGCATTTATTTGTTTATTCAATATTTTTCTTAATCAGGATGAGGCAAGGTTTGAATGGGAAAATGACCAAAATACACAAGCTCTAATTCAAAAGCTCTGGCAAGATTCTAGTGCCTTACAAAATTTTGAGTGGAAAGGGAATGCCTTATGGTATAAATATTGAATATACATATGCAAGAATTCTTCCCTAAAGCACAAGATCCTTACAAACTTCATGCATCTTCAATAGGGGGCATGTTAAATTTTTGAAAACTTATCATCGAATCAAGCAAGATTTCTTTTGGGAAGGGTTCAATGGAGATATCTAGAAATTGGTGGCTGAATGTATGGTGTGTCATCAAAACAAGGGGAAACATTTAAGACACCAAGTCTTCTTCAACCCTTGTCAATTCTTAGTCAAAGGTGGGAGGAGGTCTCTATGGACTTCATAATAGGTTTACCTAGGTCATGTGGTAAAAATATCATCATTGTAATAGTAGATATGCTCACAAAATATACCAATTTCCCCCTTGTCACATCTAATACAGTAGTTGTTGCTTTTATGGACACCGTTTTAAAGCTACACGGTACCCCCAAAATCATTGTGAGTGATTGTGATCCAATTTTTACTAGCAATATGTGGATTGATTTATTTTCTTGTTTGGGTACTCAATTGGCTCATAGCTCATCTTATCATCCTCAATCTTATGGGCAAACAAAAGTACTCAACAAATGCGTAGAAGCTTATCTTCGTTGTTTCACAACAGATAAGCAAGATAGATGGCTTAATTGGCTACCCCTAACAGAATGGTGGTATAATACTTCATCCTATACCTCTTCCAAGATGTCTCCATTTTGGCACTCTATGGGTACCAGCCCCCCTCAATCACCTCATCCTTAAAGGTCCAACCCAAAGTTCATGATGTGGAAAAACACATTTAACACCAATAAGAGGTCCTAATTAGTCTCAAAGAGAATTTAGCAATGACCCAGAACCATATGAAGCAATAAGTAGATCAACATGGTAGTTAGAGGCCATTTTGAAGTAGGTGATTGGGTATTTGTACGCCTTCAACCATATAAACAATTGTCCCTCAAGAAACCAAAGAAGACAACAGACTCTCTCCTAAATATTATGGCCCTTATCAAATCATAAAGAGAACTGGCAATGTTGCATACAAGTTGGAGCTACCCCAATCTACTCGCATACATTCAGTATTTCATGTTTATTTCTTAAGAAGGTCATTGGAAAATAGATATCAACACATACATAGTTATCTGAACTAGATGAAGAAGTTAAGATCATTTTGGAACCTAAAACAATACTTCAAACCCATATTAAATGACTAAAAATGCGAGAGATTAAAGAGTGGTTAATAAAGTGGAAGAATTTGTCCAGTGAGCATGTAACGTGGGAGGATGAAGCTTTTCTACAACAACATCCTGAGTTGATCAATGTTGAGGGCAACATTGTTTTAAAGGGGGCAGGCATGATAAGAGCTTAACTTATCACAAGCATAGATATATGTGTGGGCCGACCTAAGGCACACTTGTCATTAATATTTACATTCATTAGTTAGTGATTAATGTAGGTTGACTTAGCTTTAATAAATATTTGTGGATGAAGGGTTGTGACCCTTTGTAGTTAGGTCTATATATATGTATGAGAATGACTCTCCCAAATCATCAATTTGTGAATTATATTCTTGTTATATATTGTTGGGAGGTTTCCCCCTCGAACTGACTTATTTATACAATTAGTATTCTTATGTCCTTGTTCTTATATTGAAGTAATTTCATTACAAATGATCATGTTCCACTAATCCTAGGCTTCAAAAACATCAACCACTTTTCCAAAATTTGCCGCAAATCAAAGGGAAACAACTCTCATTTCTTGGAACCTAATAAGCATGCAACACCTTGCAAATTGTAAAAGCTAAAAGAAGTTAATGTGGATTTATGATATCCTTCCATTATTATCAAGCCACAAGGAATTTGAATAGTTTGATAATCAAGATGCAAGTATAATGCACTTTAGTAGGTAGTCTAATGAAATGTAAATTTCTCGACCCTTCATCTTTCAATGTATGTATTAAGCAGCAAAATGCTAGATGATATTCTCTAAATGTTTGAATTCTACTTTTGACACATGGATGCTCTTAAAATATATGAATTTCTTATAATTTGATTGTGTATATTCTAAGAGTTCTATTATTCCTTGTCAACCTTAGAATATACATGATTGGAGCAATTTGGCCTTTTCATATCTATCCATCAAGGTTATTCTCTTGCCCCATCTCTTTATGTTCTTGTTGTTGAGGGTTTTAATTATCTTTTAAGTGATTATGCCTCTAAAAGGACTTGTCAAGGCCATCTCTCTTCCTAATTCCCCTAGTTATCAACACATTAATGGGCATTTATTAATGATTCTTTCCTCATTATAATGGAAGAAGAGGAGGTTGTTAGTAAAACTATGGAGTGTTTGTAGACTTTCTATTTGGCCTCAAGCTTTAGCATCCAATAGAGAGAAACCAATTGTGTTAGGTAATGTATTGGGCTCAAGCCTAGTTGGTTTGATAACCATGTACAATTGCAATAGGATCTCACCTAAGCAACATATATGATTTTGGGCATCCCCTTTGCCTTTCAAGCTTCTCAAGTTACACTATGGAATTATGTTATTTAGAGGGTGGAGAATAAGTTCACCCATCGGCTAACAAATCATGAGGTCAATGCCAAGTATGGGTTCTCCACCAAAGACTTTGAATCCCTCCTTGAAATCCAAATGGCAGTTCTTGAGGATGCCTTACATAAAATTGGCCTTACAACACTCATTAATGATGGATAGACTAGAACTAGAATGTGGCTACCCCTCTTATTGCGTATAAACCCCGATTAGGTTATTTCCGCTTCTCCCAAGATGGTGCTATGTGATTTTTTCAATAGATGATGGAGTCTCAACAATTCCTACTTCAATTGGAGGAGATTTCTCACAATCTAGTTTGCCATTGTTGACACCAAAAAGGTTCATATTGCTTGGCACATCTTTTTTCAAGAGCTTCATGTCAAAGACAAACTAACTCATATGAGCATCCCCACACCCAAATGTCATGCATGTGGTCAATTTGAGTCACTCAAGCACATTGTTTAGTCTTGTGTACAAGCCCATCAAGCTTGTTGATGGATTCACTCCTTCAAACCTTTTAGACCTAAGCCCTTTTCTTACAATGTTGCCCTTTTAGGGAATTCCATCTTGCTTCCTACAACATTCAAGGACATTTGGCTTATGTTTCACATTGAAATTATCTTTCAACTTTGGAAAGGCAAAACTATGTTGTGTTTAATCACGAGCATTTAGAAAAGGATTTTTCTATCGTTAACATAATATCCATTATTTTTTATGTAATGTTGAAAATTCAGGTGCTATCATAAAAGGTGGCTTTGGAGATGGAGTATATCTAGACTTAAATAGACTATTGGAGAAATGCCCCTTGCACTATTAATAGAGTTCTTCTTGATGCACCATGACATGATTTTCCGAGGGAGAGATCATCATATGTCTCACAATTGCTATGTATTTTGCGCTCCTCATTGTCGGCTCTCACCTTTTGGAGGGCATGGAGGGTGGGTGTCCCCTTATGATGGAAGGTATAGACCTAAAGGCCGAGGGGTTGGAATAAACAAAGTAAAACTCCTTGCCTAAATTTGGTTGTCTCCCCTCCAAGACCCTAAGTTAAGGAGGGAGATGAAGAAAATGCTCAATACAAAGGTTAGGATCCCATTTTTGTTACTATGCATCCACATACTGACGGTTCAAGAGATAATATGATAACCCTCTACCTTGTTCTCCTCCCTAGCCGGTCAAGTTTCACAAGAGGCTTAATTTCAGTGGGGCTTATTTGTTTATAGTTTTTTCTTATGTTGTTGGCATTTGGATGGGACATTTTAGTAATTGTGAAATGATGTAATTTTGGTTGATCTTTGGCCTTTGTTTCTTGTCTTGTGCTTTTACCTTGATTAAACTCTTGGTTGGCATTGTTTGTGGTGTCTTTTTTTGGTTAGTGATGCACACTGTTTAATATATTGGCATGTTTTCAATCCACCAAAACTAAAAAACATTTTCTTGCAATGAACAAAAATGGTGAATGAGTCAAGCCATACCCTGTGTGCATAATAAAGAAACAAGAAGCTTTACATCTATTGTCATCAAAATATTAGCAAAACTACCACGGAAGAACAAGTGAACAATGCTCCATAATGCCTTTCCATCCAATACTAAATCTGTGTGGTCGCCATAGTTTGAAAGTTATCAAAGGACCAATATGCCCCCATAAGCAACAACTTTGGGAAAATGAAATCATTGCTTAGCCTTGTGTGTATAACTTTCAGTTTACTGGCTTGTCACTTACAGATAACACCCTTCTATAAATATCATACAACCCATTCTAAAGTTCGCAATAAATTTTTAGGTTGCCATTCCAGAACTGAGAATACAGAGCATCATTGGTAACAAATACAATTCAAATATTGCCACTTCACCAGCTCCTCAACTAAATGTGATGTATCATGGAACAAGGAAGTCTAATGGCAGAGGCCCAGATGATACTCAAGATAATAGTCCTATAATTCAACATGGTCTGAGTAGACAATACAGAAACAGTGATAATAACAGAATGAAACACATTCTGGGATCCAAAGGGTGTGCAACAGCATGCCAGGGATTGGGCCCTGTTTGTGTCCCAGAACCCACCAATCCTGTGTTAATTAATAGAAAAAACTAATAGAAACGCATTCACTCCGATAGAAAAACAAAAAGGAAAACTAAACATAGTTGTATCTAATTCAAACCTGATCCAGATGCTAGAATTGTGGGAAGTCTCTCTTGGCAGAAGGGTTTACTTTCCTGTTCAACAAGTTTAATTAGAATCTTGAGAATATGAGTCTGCATGAAACATGTCATACAATCTCCCTCTGGAAGCATCGACCTCTTTTCTCCCCTACTCTCCCACAATAACCTAGCAGTCCGGCAGAGCGCCATATTAGAAAAACAGGCTGCACAAGCCTCAGTTTTCACTGTCTGATAGAGGCACATAGTACCAAGTTGGCCTTCCCATTGCATCCTTACAACTTCATCCCATTCATTTGCAACATGAACGACCTTGCCTTCATCTGCAGCTCTGAGGTGCAGAGATCTCTTTTTCAATGGCTCCTCAGTGCCAGGAGGACTAAACCCAATGACAGGAACAACATGGGAATTCTCAGAAAGTGCAGCAGATACCATTACAGCAAGGCCTGCACCCAGGCTGTGGCCTGTTAGCAGAAGGTGGTATCCCTGATAGGCATCCATTACATACTTTGTGAAAGTGAGAGCTTGGGAAAAGTAGTCTAAGGTGGAGTATGTGAAGTTGGAGCACTGGGGAGGAAGGGAATGAAAGTCCATGCCCTCCCACAGGATCATGTCTGCACAGAGGTCTGCGAGGCCGTCTGTGAGTTGGGTGCCACGGAATGCAACCACAATCTTATTGGGTGTTTGTTGGTAGGCCAAAGCAAGGACTCCACCTTCTGAGGGGACCGTTGGAGGCACCAGGGAGGCAGGGGTCCAGCCAGAGATTTTTCTAGTTTTAGGGTATCTGTACGCATTGGCAGCCATTTGGATTATTGGGCTGATGGAATGCTTAAACTCGGATCCATTCATGGTTTTCAATCCGCTGATCCAATCCCATCCCTCGCCCCTTGCATTTGTTAAACTCAGGATTAACAGGATAAATATGCCCTCCCACCTCATTTTCTTTCTTCCCTGTGATTTTGATGGAAGGAACTTAAGTTATCAGACGATGCAGCTGCGTTCCCTTAATAATTCCTGGAGACAAGTATTGGGGGCAGACCTTTACAAACTACCTGCTTATTTTGTCCAAAAGAATGGAGGCTCCATGGCATTGGCACCTGTAAATAATGGATGCTAGGGTTAAGGGGAGCACAATTAATGTGTTTATTGACCTAAAGCACACATCTCATTAGTGCGGAGTACCTCGAATTTCAAATTATTCGTTATCTGTCGAGTCAAAATTTGTTAGACGGCTTTAATTTTTAAGTTTGTGTAGATATTAGACTTGGAATTTGGCTATGGCTAGATTTTTTCCCAATAAATCCTTGCTGATATGTATGGTATGTCCTTCATAATTTATTTTATTCTATAGTAAAATATGGTGTAATAAATAAATATAACAATAGGTAGTTTTAATAGGTTTTCACTCTCTTTTATATATCTTAATAAATAAATATAATAATAGGTAATTTTTATAGTTTTTTAGTTTCTAGGTATTAAGTTAACTTGTCATATTTACGCCGAAAGGCGTGTTCTATGTTAGAAACTCCGAGGGTCTCTGACAGCATCTAACAGCATCCGACGATCCAGATCTTCTCCATCGTCGACCATCTAAACGGTGGAAAATAAGCCGAATCTCCTCTCCTCCCGCGCGAACCGATCTCTGCTTTACGCGTGGGTTTGGTGCAGCCAAAAGCATGGAAAAACACGCGGCGTGCACGTGGGTACCGAATCCCGATCTCTGCCTTGCACGCGGAAACTAGAAAAATGTGCAAAAACATGCACAATCGTGGAAAAACTCACACGTTTCGTTTCTTTCCTTTTATGGCCTATTTTAGTTTTTTGGTGAAAAAATCGCGAGTAAAGAAACTTTTTTGCCATTTTTAGAAAGGGTCCGGGAAGATGTAGTAGCAAAAACTTGCATGTGCCATAACTTTCATTTTGTGGCTCCGTTTCAGGTGTCGTTTTCTCTAAAAGTGCATATTTTCTCGAGCTCTATACATTGATGGAAATATTTTTTTAGTTTCATGAAATCCAGTTTTACACCTTTTTGGATTTGCTAACTGTTATTATGCCGAAAGATGTAAGCGTTTATTATGCCGAAAAAATAATATTTAATATTCTTTTGCTGCATCCGAGAAAATAAGCAACGAAATCGCCTGTCGTTATTATATCGGCAGACGTTAGCGCAAGGGGAAACCAACAAATTATGCGTCGACCAAGATGCTTTGGTTGACGGTGTACGAGGAAACAAGATTCTCGCATATGGCATTAAAAAAAGGCACAATAATGTGTGTAAATATATGCAAAATATATAGTTGTATAGTTTGTATGCGTATTTGTATTTTTAAATATACGCAAAATAAAATGTTAAAAAAGTTTGTATGAGAATTTGTATTTGTCAATACATTCATCAAATTATACATCTGGCAATATAGAGATGTTCAAAAGAAGATTCAAAATGTTGATTTATATGGAGGTTTGTTTCTTTACAATAAGTGACGGAATCGCAAATTGTTATTGCGTCGCGAAAATAATATTTTGTATTCCTTTGTTGCGGCCAAGAAAATACTGTACATTAAAACACAAGCACGATAATGTGTGTGATAAACATTCCTGTTTTTTGTAATTAAGTTATTGCCTCGTTATGCGATGTCCCTCTAGAGACTCGTATTCTCGCTTGCGCATGGACCTGAGAGCGTTCGTTGGATGGAAATAGTACTATACTATAAACAATCTCTCCATACTTGCGCCGTTAGAGGCCAGCACATGTTGCTCCAGTTGTATGTATTGGATTGGAGAATAGCGTTTGAAAAATAACAAAGTTGTTGCATTTCGGGAAAAGCAAACAACGATTTAGGTGTTGTTATAGACAATATAGACCGATTCATAGATGCGCAACGCACAAACTTGATGACAATAACTTGGTTTGATCTTAACGATCAGACGACGCATCCTGGATCGTGCGATGGCTTAACCATTCCCCTCAGTCACATTTTCGTCGACTCTAAGTTCACGTGCTCAAGAGAATGAGGAGTGAGTCGAGGCATCCCGGATCATGCGGGGACTTAACCATTCCCCCCAGTCACATTTTCATCGGCTCCAAGTTCGTGTGCTCAAGAGAATGAAGAGAAAGAAACAAAGCAAATTAACTAAGCACTGACTCATCCAAGGCTTGTTTAATGGCAGGCGCCATTTGATTTGTGAATATTCTAAAACCGCCTCAAACCGGAGCTCCCAATACGTCGTCTGACAAAGCCAAATTAAACGTTCGTTGTTTTCTCCACATTGCATCGTTCAGTCTCTTTGTTGCTTCCATCGTCACGTTTCCACAAGGAAACGATAATTCCTCTGCATATCCTTTAGAGTTTGCGCAATTGAGCCAGAAATTTCTCTAGAGATTTAGCAAAACAATTCTCTGAACGCTTTTTAATGGATTTGGATTTTTTGCGATGAAATCGTTTCTCTCATAGCCAAATATATATAGTCGCTGCCAAACAGGTCGTAGACCATTTTTTATTTGATATATCACGTTTAGTAATATATATATTTATTTATTTATTCTATATTTATACTATTATTACTACTGGTTTTTTTTACAATTTTTTAATAAATAAATATTATATATATATATATATATATATATTATATATACGAGAATGCACTGTGTACTTCCTCTAGCACTTTGCAAGCATGCTTTTAGATGTAAGCTCGAGTAATTGTATGGGACGAGCATATATATGTCATTTTTTTAATTGTTGGGAGAAGGAATAAGTAAGAATTATGGAGGGAGCTGAATGTGGGTGTCATAGAGCGCCCCTGCTTTCCAATTAGCAGGAATTACGTTAGCAACCTTAACCCATTCGAATCCATCCCTATGGTAACCTTCCAGGAAGAAGCGTACCCCAAGAGCCACCTTTGGAGGGCTTAACGCCTTAGGTTGTAATTGTCATCGGATGGTAGACAATAGCGCATGAATTAATGCTCCTAGAGCAATCGACCCATGGAGCTTGGATTGACTAGCTCAACATTTTTTTGTATGATGTTGCTACTGTCCTTTTAATTCATTAAACCATAAACAACACTTCCAGCTCTTCACCATTGTATTTGGTTGAAATGTATTTTGTTTAACTATAAGGTGACATGAGCATCTAGCCAAACAATTTGCCCAAAAAGCAAGCACGATACCCTTAAAAGATAGATAAATTTAGCTTCCTCGAACGACTCCAACCCATCCATGTCTTTTCTTGTTGTCTACAAATTTGATCGATACATTTTGGTTTTTGTCCTGCTTCATTTTTTCTTTATACTCTGCAATAGTTCACTTTAGCAAATTCATCTTGCAAACTCGTACGATATCCTAAATATCCACCACACTGCGTAGCATCAACTGGTTGGCTCGATTATGGTTGGCTAACTTAGAGAAGGCAGTGGAACTCATAGTTATATCCATTTGGTTGCATTCAACGAGGTCGGTCACAATGATTCCTATTCCGTCGTGTATGCAAAGTTCCTCATCGATGCATCTAACCTGGTAGCCGGCACCACATTGCTTGAGTTATTATCCTAAAAGGCATTTCCACGAGCAGAAGCCTCCTCCCACTTTGACAATTGATAGAGACATGAACGATTACAATTTATTTGGCTACCAAAGCACTAACATTTATCACCCGTTCATATGGCACGCAGTGGTTGGAGACAACATTTCTAATCCGATTCCTCCCTATCTGAACAAGAAAGGATTGAGTTTAAAGAAGGTCCTCCTATTTTCGCTCAGAATGACCTTTTGGACTCGCACAACCTTTTTATGTTGAAGTCCCTTAACTCTCCTATAGCCAAATCTATTTCTGAAAAGACAAGATATTCTGCATCGCGCGATACTGAGGACGATCAATTGAAGCCCAAGGTTCTTCTCTGCATCAATCAAAAAGTAATGCTTTCCGAAAACTTGTGGGTTGAGAAGGGTCTCGTCAATGGCACTATTGGTTCTATCATCAACATAGTCTATGGAATATCCTCCGGCCCTCCAAATCTACCTCTGTTCGTCGTCATCAGATTTGATCGTTACACAGGACCTCCCTGGGATTCAAATAACCCCTTGCATGTTCCTATTCCTCCCATTTCTAGAGGAGGCTGCAGACAACTACCGCTCAAAATGGCTTGGGCTTTTTCTATCCACAAATCTCAAGGGCTTACACTACAACTTGCTACAGTTGACATTAGCAGGACTGAAAGACAAGGCCTTACATTCACTGCTATCTCAAGGGTTCTGTCTCTCTCTTCCCTTCGTATTTCTCCAGCTTTCTCTTTCTCCCGTTACTCTCGCATGTCCTCCACTCCCCTTCTGCATTCCAAGCTCCAAGAGGAATACCGGCTTCGCTCCCTTCCGTCTTCTCTAGCTCTCCCCGTAAATCGTTCGTCTTAGCTCCTTCTAGCTCTCGCGGGACCGCATTCCCCTTCCATCTTGGTATTGCTCCTGCCTGTATATATCTCATGTTTTTTGTTTCGATAACAACTTATACCTCGTATTTCTATTTCTTTTATCTTGTTCATTAAACTAAGTTGATCTACATCATTTTCCTTGTACATTCTCTTTTTTCTTTCTTCCAACCACTCTTTCGGCGTTTTCATCGCACACCCCGCGTGCGATTGCTAGTTTATGTTTTTAGTCATAAGTTATACTTACAAATTGAGACAATTCATAAAGAGGTAAAGATTATTAAAAGTTACACTCAAAAAGTGAAACACACATGAAAGACTAAAAACTACCTTGTGTGTGTGTGTGTGTGTGTGTGTGTGTGTGTGTGTGTGTGTGTGTGTGTGTGTGTGTGTGTGTGTGTGTGTGTGTGTGTGTGTGTGTGTGTGTGTGTGTGTGTGTGTGTCAAAGATGTCTCCCTATGAAGAAAGGGCCTACTTGAAAATATATGTTATTCTAGAGTGAATTTTGTGGGTAAATAGTTTGACAAAGTTATGGAAAAATTAAATATTGACATTTTTTAATGTTGACGGGGAAGTTAACGCAGAAGAGCTAGGGTCTATGCTTTTTAGATGTCATATCAGTGTTTCCCTGTTGCATTATGTGCTTGAACCAATATTGTTAACTTGGTTTAGAAGTGCAAACATGGTTGTGAAATATATTTGGAAAATTCTTTCTATAATCAAACATAAATATGAGATATTTTAGGTTTTTCGTATTTGAACTCGTAGAAAAAAAAACTTCAAAAACATTGAATTTTCATGCTCGTAAACGACATGTTAAGCATCATTTTTAGCTCATTTGTTATTTCATGCCTTCAATATTAACCGTATATGTTCTTTTATGGCTTTTATTAAGGCTTTTAATATAATATGAGTGGCTAGATCACATCCCTTGTTAAATAAGCATATTCGGCCATAGGTGTGTAGATAATGGAGAGATAACCCTAGTTTATATAGGTTGTTTTAATAGAATGTAAATGCCATCAACCATTGATCTCCTTCACAATTACAAAACATTAAAATTTGACGCTTGTTTCCATGTTTTTAGACAAAAAAAACTTGCAAATTTTTGAGTCCACCTTATCTTCAAACTTGCATATTTGAGATATGGCCATCTTTTTTTATATTCATCTATATACAAAGCTATATTTATATGTGTAAGTATATATTAAAAATGGTTAAAATGAAAGAAAGTTGCATTTCTTTTTTTATATTATATAAGTATATATGAAAAATAGTTAAAATGAAAGAAAACTTTATTTTTAATTTGTATATGGTATAAGTGTTCTGCACAATTTGAAGGGCAATACTAAAAAACTAATTTCATTTAAAATGTGTTTGGTGGTCATAATTGGCTATTGAATTTAAATATTTGCAACCTCAATGTCACAATAGTATGTAAGGATGATAATTGTGTAAAATTGATGAGCTAATTCTAGAAAAAATCGATATTCAAAATAAAGCAAAATAGTCTTGATAGAGGACTCCTATATTACACATACAAAAGAGTGAATTGAATGGGAGGAAGGGCGCATAAAGAGTGAAAGTTTAGATGAAACTTCTACATAAGAAACTTCACAATGTGCATGAAAATTGGAAAATGTGGTGATTTTTACATCAAATGGACTGAGAAAGCCCCATTATTATTTGAATTATCGAGGTAGGTGAATACACATCTATCATGGAGATAAAATCATATTAAGAAGATGAGATAAGAGAGAGGAACATTCTATCAAATGATTTATTCTTTAATAGTCATCTTAAACTAAGGTGGATTCCAATCTATTTACCTTGTTTGAATTAAGAGTTTAAAATCAACATGTTTTTGTGACTCTTCAATGGTGAATCTATAATTAGATTATACATATGTTATTGACCTAACATTACATCACCCCGTTATTAAAGTTAGTTGTAGTCTCCAGAATCGCTATAAACAACCACAAGACAAACACCCACATGTATGCATATCTAATAAATCAATGAAAGCTTAAAGCAAAAACATAACACAAACGTATCAAGGGTAGCATGACTACCACAATTTTATAATGAAGCTTTGGCTTGAGTTTTTGAGAGTACACATAACTCTCTTTTGCAATGATGCCCCCAATCTAGCTCTATATGCTTTTATAAAGAAAAGCTAAGAGACCGAGGTTATGGCTTGGAGAATAGTTAGCTTGAAAATTAAGTCTTAAGAAAATATTATTAATGGTAGAAGTCATCAAGTCAATAACTTGAATGATACTCTTCTCTATTAATAGATGTGGATAAGTGTGCCCTAATAGGCGAATTATTCACATATTATATTACATATAATTGTTGTTCAGAAATATTGTCACAATAGGTAGTGCCTCCAAGGCTATGGGACCTTCCCTCCTTTAACACATTCGTCCAAAAAAAGACAACTCTTTAGTCTTAACTATCCCAATGTTAGCTACCTAAATTGATCCTAAACTAACATTACAAGGGAAAATATGGAGAGAGATAACTAAAACAAAAAATTGTGATGCACTAGAAAAGAGGGAAACGTTATCCCTTAACATGTTTGTGACACAAAGAGCAAGGAACCTGTAAAAGTAGCCCACACTAACATGATGGAATAGAAGGATAATAGGGAAAACACACAATAATTGAAGGGTAGAAAGAAATCCACATTCAACAACTTTGTATTGCTTTTAGATATGCACAAACTTCTTACAACATGGGGGAGGCATTGGGTGCATTATATATTTTTGAGGTAGAGGTCTTAGGCACACGTCATTCTCCAATGCCCAAAAGATCATAGTGTTGGAGTATGCAAATAAAAGGAACCATTTTACAATGCATATCATTACATGTATAGTAGCACAAAAGAACAAAGGGGATAAGAGAGGGAAAAATTCAAATGTTCAAAGCCCAAAAACCCACTCAATTGTGGTTGAAAACATTGAATGTGGAAAATCCAACTCCAAACTATAAAATACTTGTGGTAGAGGTGTCATATCTCAAACTAGGTATAAATAGGTGGTGCATTGACGAATGAGGTACTAAATCTATTGTGACATCTCCTATTCGAGCTCTAAACATGCTTTTGATTTGTGTTGATGTGAAAAATAACTTATAGGAGCTTTGATTACTTACTTCCCCTAAAATATAGAGGATCAAGGCCCAATATGTGTTCCATTCAACAACACTCTTCGAAATCTTTCCAACGAATCCATTATTTCCTGATCTGGTTCCTTAAAATAAAAATTTTGGTTAACAAACTAGAGATATTATTATGTCCCCTTTTTCTCCTTGGGTCAGTGGGAGGCTCTGATTGGTTCTTATTTTGTGCCACATGGAATATTCTTGTTGATTATGATATCTAGGCTCCTTTTCACTCTATCTCCACTCTTCTCTATTTTTTCGGGCCTAATTTGTACTCTCCCCAATGACTGACCACCTGTGGGTGGTGCCACATGTCATCCTCTATTTTTTTACAAGATCTCTTGATTGGTGTTATGTGGTGGGTCTTGGCTGGCTACATGATCTCTAGATTTCCTTATTGTTAGTGCCACATGGTAGGCCTTCATTGGTTATGGGATTTTTATGGGTTCACTCTATTCCACACATATTTCCATTCTACCAACAATCCAACTACATATGATTTCTCCAGATGGTGCAATCTTGAATCCCACCTCTATCCTCTTTGCTAACCAATGTCACTCATTTAGGTGTCTACACATTCCATTAACCATCACTCAAACATCACCATTCCAACACTCGATTTTTTGGGATTGTTCCATATGGCGCAATCCTGTGTTTTTAGGTTTTTGGGCTTTCTAGGATCCCTTTAGCATAAGTCAAATTTTACCTGAGTGCCAAACTTATGGGATTTCAATTTCGTGGGATTGAGATACATGTCTCAATCTCGTGGACCTTTTACTTTAAGTTCACACCTTAGTCACTTTAAAGCTTGCCCAAAGGTTGATGAAGTGGAGTCTTTGCTCCACTTTATTGACAAAGTGATTTTTAATATAAACCCATCCACTCCCCATTATCTCGAGACTGTGGGAATATTCCCCAAAGCCAAAACATAAAGGGTCACCATTTAATATCCTCAAGTGTGAGTGTTATCTAACCATGTAGAAATAAAGCTTCCATAAGGCTTTCTCCAAACCACAAATGCAACCTAGAGGCTTGCCATCCTATAAGGCCAACTAAGAAGGTGTGTAAATATCATATCCATCCCAAAACTAACTTTGCAAACCATTAAAGACCTATGAAAGCTAAAAATCATACCCAAAATTGACTATAACTTCTATGGAAAGAGCTCAAAACATCCCAAATGGGATTGTGAAAGTCATTTTCTAGCTTTGTAAGATGATAACATGTTAACACGGAGTTGTGAACACTTAGAGACACTTAAAAACTAATTACAAGAGTAAGGAAATTCTCAAATCCACAAAAGATGGAGTGTAAAAAAGAGAAAAGAATAATCCCACCCCAAAACCAACTTTGAAGTTGTACAAGGCAGGAAACAAAAGAATAATGTCAAATGCATGAAACCAAATGAATAAAAGGATGTTTTCATGCATCCTAAAACATTTACACACACTATCAAAAGATCCTATAAACTGAAAGTATTCAAGAGAAACCATGAAATATTTTAAAACATGAGAGATCACAGAGAAATATAGTTTGGTTGCTAAAGATGAAGGAGGAGACTCATTTTGGCAGCATTTATGATTACTCATAAGAGCCATTTTCTTATTGAATAAGATATTAGTAGCCTTGGCAATTCATTAGGCATGGAGTCTTCATAAACACCTAAAATATCTCAAAAAGAAGTTTGGAAACTCCTTAAACTTCCACTTTGGATCTCTTTTTGTGGTAATCTACAAGCAAAAACCTCTGAAAAATTCCTGAAAGATTTGGCTCTAGAAAACAAATTTATAAAATGAAAAATCATTCATATTTCAAAGGAAATATGTTGAGTGTGCAAAGCATTTATTTTGTAAAAATCAAACTTGATCTAACCTACTCTAAAAATGGACAAATAGATTTATACAAAGCCACACATTGGTTAGGAGAAGTAACTTCCCTTTTTGATAAACTTGGGCCATACAATGAGCTTTGCAATGGCTTTGAAAAATGTGAGGTGTGAAAAATGGTTTGCAACTCCACTTTCTTCAAAATTTCATCTCCATTGACATATTACACATCCTCTTGATATGTAATTTGCTCTTGAAGATGTGGGACCTGATTTTGGGTGAATTTGGGATCTTTCCCATGCTTTGAAATAAACATGATTGGTAGCAACTTTGATTTAAGATATGGAGTAGCTAGGTTCAGTACGAGGACATACAATTTTCAAAGGTGAGGGACCACATTTTTCTTGTAGGTTTTCATATTCAAACTTTTATTTAGCCTCATAGATAGGGCTTGTAATCTCATCCAATTTGTCTTACTCTAATTTCAATTCAATAAACACCTAATTATCAAAATTGGGCTCTCACTCCTCCTCCTTATCCCCAAACATAATAAAATCTCATTATCTTCCTCCTTGACCATTTAGAACTTGATTTGATCATTATTGATCTCCAAAGACACTCTTGGTGCTTCATCACTATAGTATCCAAGGATGACAACAAGTTCTAAATATGAAGAATGATTGAGATCATTGCATTCAACAAAACCATCTTGCGCACCTCCCTCTCTCCTCTAGCTTGAGTGAACATCATGAGTGTCCAATAACACTTTTTATCCTTATTATGATCCATTTTATCATCCCCTTTAGCATGCACCTCTTGATAGATTAAAAATTATTTCATCATCAAAATAAGAGTTATTCCACTATGATATTTTTATCTATTAGTCTCCTTGGATGAAATTGATTCCAACAAGCCATGAAGTGATTATAAGAGGTTGAATGTATTTTATTTATCATAAAGATATTTTCGAAGATCAACCTTAATATTTTTCTACTCCAAACTTTATGAATTCTCTTGTTTGATATGTTACTACTTCTACAAATCAATTGAAATCAAGAAATCATGCATGACCCTCCATGAAAGTCTCCCAAGTTGATTGAATGATTGGGAATTGGAACTAGCTTGGAGTGTTGCATTGTGTTTTGTAGGGTATCCTTGTCATTAATCAAATGAAAAAGGCCTTTCTCCATCATCACTAAGTTAAATACAAGCTTTCATAAGGTGGGATATTTGAAAAGGGAAGCCTATGAATTATCACATCCTCTTAAATCTTTATTACAAAACCTTCAAGGGTTGGGTAATGTTTTAGATGGATATGGAAGGAATTTTGTAATGTAGATGTGATAAATTGGAAAAAAATATCTTGTTGTAATATAAATGGATTGAGGGGATAAATAAGAGTTATTTAAAAATGTATGGGTTGGGAGAGGGCTCAACAAGTGCATGAAGAGTTAATGGTAAGTCACAATGTGAGGGAAAGAGAGGAGAAATGGTAATAAGATTCCTTTTTCCAACCTAAATGAGGATATTTTATTCCTGAATAGCTATATCATAGGCCTAAAGAAGAGCACTACCTCCAAGATCCTAAATGATTATAACAAGATCATGATCAAATGATCTCAAATAAAACAATAATACCATGCCTGGTTGGGGTATATATTCTTGAGGAATTATTTCTCAATTCCTCTTAAATTTGAGATTAAAGTTTGAAAAATGCTCCATGGGCTCCTTGTTTATGGTGTTGAGATTTTACAAGAGAGATATGGTGTATGCATTCTCCTTGAACCATTTTTCCAAATTTTCTCATAGCTAGTCCCATGTAGAAATTGATTGCATAATCAATATTTTATACCAATCTTGATTTTTTCCTTTGAATTAAGAGATAAGAAGTTTGACACATACATTATCCTCTATGATGTTGTATATTTCAAAAGGGTTATCTACATGTATAATATTCTCAATAGGTATAATTGAATCATTACCATGAAAGAGGGGTCAAATTTTCAGGGTAGTATTGTGAATATCATCCAACTACTGCGAATGAAGGGGGCTATGACCCTAATGATGGAAATGAAGAGATATGGGAAGAGACATGAACATGAAAAAATGTTAAGATATTGATGGAGATGGAGGAAGTTTCTTGTAAATGAAAAATGGGTTCATGAGTTAGCGGAATTGTTAGGTGATTGGCTTATGCTCCTGTTATCACCAAAAACATCATCCTCTGTGTTGTCGCCAAATCACTGCACCTTATGAATGGCTAGGATGTGAATATGACGTTCGGTGTGATTGGGACACATGGCATCACCTCTCAAGCTATGGGACTTGGGCTCGAGGTGAACCTCTGGAGAAGGCCGGCTTCCTCTTCCTAAACTAAGTGTTGTACTACTCCTAGTGTAACAAAAATGATTATCTAGTCCTATGCTAACATTTTCATGGGGTTTTAGGGAAAGAGATTTACAGAAATGAAACTATACTAGGGATGGTGATGCACAAAATAAAGGGTGTTTTCTAGACTCAGGAAGGGTTAATTTGAAGAGGGTGTGTGCACCACAGGTCAACTTCACCTACTGCAACTTAGAGAGGGTACATGATACCACAAACTAAGAGACATGCGTTCCCTTTGTTAAACTTTATCAGACCGAGAAATATACCAGTTTCCCAGTGAAGAAGGATGAACTTCAAGAAGGGTGAACAGACACCACAACTCAACTACATGCAATACTCCACCACTCGATAAGCACAGAACTCCAAGAACCTGCAATAGAAACTTAAACTTGCACAGTGTACCTGTAAGTACGAGAAAGGCACAAAGAAGCACAGAAGGATGAAAGGACCAAGATTAGTCACAAAACACACACTTTTATTGCTTCAATAACATGCACAATGCATCATACATTCAGAAGAGGCAATAGTTTCCATTATAGTCTTGAAGAGGAGGCTTGAAAGTTCTCTCAACACACAAGAACAACTTACAGAAGAGAGAGGACTCTTGAAAAGCATACACTCGCCTGAGATATCTAACTGTCCAACTTGTCTGAACTGTTGGAACCCTTTGAAATGAGCTTCCAACTTACATTTATAGAAGAATATGTGAGAAAGAAGAGGAAATGTCATAATTACATTCCTAAATTGAAGGCCCATGATGTATTTATTACAGTTAGTTGAACCACCTGAGAAGGTTCCATCATGGGTCATTAATTGCCTGATGACCTAGTCTTCTCAATTAATTAAAAGAATATTTAAATAATAATAATAAATATTATTATTAAAATATTTAAATAAAAATATTAAATTAATTAACATAATGTCGGGACCCCCCCGTTGACCCATTTGACTTGAAGAGGAGGGGGGTCCATGTGGATAGAGACTGCACAAATCCCAACTCGGTGAGTTTCGAATCCTCTATAGACTCGACCGGAGCCAATTTACCCCACCGTCATGGCTTTTTTGAACACCTTGTGAGCCAATCAAAATGAACTCAATTCTCCACAACTCGTCTTCCACCAGCTCTTCTCGATGCTTCGTGTCGTCTTACCTTCTTTCCAGAACCGAACTCCTGAGTTCTTCTCTGGCTCAACTCACTTGAATACCGAGCTTAACCCAACATTTCTGAAAAGAATGGTTTTACCACAATGCTCACGGTTCTTCCTTATTATATAACACTTGTAGTAAGAATGTTTTGGCTTTGCCATAATAAGCACAATTGTACCTTCCAAACGATGAGAAAATGCCATTACCAATAAAGACCTAATGTTGCCATGATGATGACCCAGGTTCATGCCCATAACATGTCGATAGACACCCTTAAGACTGATTCTTGGCCAAAGAGCCCTTCGGTATTTTGGCAGTGCACTCTGCAATCTCGGCTCCAATCAACAATTATGCCACTATTGGGATCTTAGTATGGCATAGGTAGCTGTGAGCTACACAATATACTCATTTTTCTAGAAACTAAAAAGATCCTTTATGTTACAATTTGCAACACATAAAAGAAGCCCTTCAAAAATTGCATTGAACAACTAGGGCAACCAAGAGGACCTTGGAAAAATGTACAGGTAATAACCATATGAATTCTTCCTTAGTCCTGGATCAAAGCTAATAGAAATAAAGCTAGATAAAATTAGCTTGAAACTACAGTATAATCGTCCATTGTAAAAAAACAAGTTTCTCCTGAACCTGGTAAAAGAATACTTTTTATTGTCTGATTGGACGTACATAATGGAAGGGTATAAATATTGCCTATTTCCCTCAGAGTTTCTCAAAGAGACCATTTACAAGTAACAAGGATGTAGCATACAAAAAGGCCAACCAGGTATTTTCAGAGTTGACCTTCACATTCAATTCATTTCTAGGAGAAAAAATGCTGAGCAATATGAATCGTTTCATTCTACACCGTAATAAATCTTCATCTCCTGATTCAGGGGAAATTTTATGAAGCCTTGAATAGCGTGACTCCAATCCATCGTACACGGCAGTGAATATTTGTTTCCTACAGCTGCCATGGATCTGAGTTTAGAATAAGGATAAGCCTACAGCTTCATTATGCTAGAGCATTGAAAATCCTGAATTTGAGGATGCATTCGATACTAAACAGATAACGACATAGTTGGACAACCTACTTGCTGGAAGCGCTAAAAAAAAGGCTTTCTACTATACTGCAACATGCCTGCTGCCTGTTGTGCATGGGAGCTTGTCACCTGGATCCCTTCCATCTGAGATGAGTTTTCAGCATCAGCTTTCCTGTCAAATTCTTCGCACATGAGCCACGACTGAGCCATTAACGCATCGACTTGGTTGGGTCTGTGAAGAGATACGAAGCCACTTTCATTCCTCATAGTGGTGAACCAAGTGATTCTTTAGGCTAAATTGTTCAGAAATGTTCTCCTTCACTCCATTCGACATTCGAACTGTAAGCACTGACCCCCACTCGCCATGTTACCCGGGTATCATTTAACAAACATCTGCATAATGCGGCAAGAAAAACTCTATCTCGGCCTATAGCCTCTGCTGAAATTGGTATCACGTCACGTTGTTTTCCCCATGACCCGCTCCAATTCACAACTGTCCTATTAATCCTCCTGGTGACTCGCACAAAGACTCGGACCACTCCAAGCTGCGCGGAATTCTCATGACGGATCGCCATCGTATGATCTCCACTTGGCAATTTGATCTGATTTCTCCCACGCTCGGAAGTATCACCATGGTTTACCAACCCAATATTTCCACTTGGGAATGTATTCCCTAAGTTCCCCTATTCATACCTTAGCACGGGATTAATAGCTTGGCCTGCCATTCATAAAAACCTTGGAAATATAGTGAAATGCTCGGTGGAATTACTTGCTCGGTTTACCATCATCGTGCTCCCGATTTTTTGGCAGTAGACTCAATCTTCTCCCACGCTCGGAATTTTTCTGATGGCTTGACATCACATCATTTCCCTTGGCAATGCTCACCTTATTTTTCACTTCTGGGATTGGAGTGCGGGGTTTCAACATTATTTGGCCATATTTCATTTTGGCCAGATGGCCACTGATTTCCACTTTTCCACTCAGCGTGAGGAGACATCATTCTTTCTCGGTGCAAACATTTCAGCTGTAGCTTGTAAGGTGTGATAATTCTGACAGAAAACTTTATGCCTGATGACCTAGTGGCTTGTTGAAGATGCTCATATAATTGCAAAGCAAATTATGCTTCATGAATATTCTGATATGAAACAGATCCACCTCTATGAGATTCGCTTCCATGAGTTACATCGTAAAACAAGTAAGGTCTCGATAGAGAATCTTTGTAATAAATTTCATCAGATCTCCCGGTAACACTCTCACTGTCACTTAATCGATTTTGATAAAAATATCTTGAAGGAAAATCCCAAATTTGAGGATGCATTCGATACTAAACAGATAACAACATAGTTGGACGACCTGCTTGTTGGAAGTGCTCAAAAGAACTTCTACTATATACTGCAGCCCGCCATGCCTAGAAAAAGTTCTGCCTGTGCACCGAATGCTCGGCCGAGGAAGGTCTGAACATGCCGTTATAATTCATAGCTCTTTTCACTAAGATAGGTCGCGTTTGCTACCTCTCAATTTTTACATTGGTATTCTATGATGCTTATACTATATTCCTAGGTCGATAGAAGTACGAGTTCCTTGAATTATCCATCATTACGATGAGTCCCATCGATAGGGCTCCATTACATATCTCTGTTTACGCAATGACCTCCATTCATTTCTACACTCGAGATGCCTTCAATGATGTTTGAATCTCCCATATCTGCATAATCTCGTATCATCTCGATCAAACAAGATACATTCTCCCAAGTGGTTAGTCGAAGCACTGTCTTAATGGATATAGACTTGGCCTCATGTTAACTTAGCTTTCCATGACTTGGCCTTCATATCTTTTTGCATCGATCTCTACCGAGATCCTTATAGAGATCCTTTCGTTTGTCAATTTTCAACTAGCTATATTTTGTATTAACAAGATCTCATCGAGCTCTTACAACTGAGAGACTCTACCGAGATGATTTCCAAGATGACTATCAATTTGACATTGGGTTCTCTATCAACTCGACCCCGAACTCTTCATTGAGTTGAGATCAACCGGGTGCCTTTCGATGCTAGGTGATCTCTTCATATGCAATTTAGGAATTATTTTTTAATTATTCTATCTCGATAATAACCGGAGATGGGTTCCTGGGATTATTATTTCATTTTGAACGTGATAGGACCCCATTGTCCAATCTTGCCATGTGTGCAAAATTGGATAACACTCTGATTTATCATGATTGAGAAATCAATGTTTTTGGGTAACTTGGGATTTTCTCCAAGTGTGGGACATTTTTCCTTAAGATAAACCTCCAGAGAAGGTTAGTTCCTCTACATATCCTAATGCTAAAGCTACTCCTACTGCTAGAAATGAAACTATCTCATTCTAATCTAACATTCACAGGGACTAGGGGAAGAGAGAGATGCATAAAATGAAAATCCTTAGCTAAAGAGAGGTGATAACACCAAGAAAAGGGTAAAAGACACTCTCAATGAAGGAAAAATGGGAGGAGATGATGATGAAGAGGGAAGACATAAATGCCACAAATGAAAACAACACATCACCTTCCATTTTCATACAAAACACAATAGAAATGAACACTACAAAGTGGAAAAAACATACACAACATACCTACAATGGATGAAGACACAAGAAAACACAATCTAGGGCAGAAAATAATAAAAAAACATGAATTTTATTGCTTTATAAGTATGCATAGTCCATTACATTGAAGGAAGAAGGAAAAAACACATTACAAAATCCAAATCTAAAGCCTACAACTCAAAACACTTGTGCAGTAATTTGATATGATTTCCTTATATTCTGAGAGGGTCCATCCTTTATAAATGAGCATTAATGCCAAATATATAGAAAAATGGGAGAGAGAGGAGGGAAAAGAGAGGGAATTTCAAATTTCTTCCTTCAACCACCAACACCATACATTAAATCACTGAAAACAATCATGGGCACCCTTGCAAGATCATTCTCAATGTCCTTTTTCTTGTAGAAAAAGGTATGGGTGCCATACTCCGTCAATTTTGGTGGTTGAGCTACCTAGAAATGAATTTTCAATTCTATACCTACCCTTTTCCCCCTTTTATCACCAAACTCCACCAAATTATAAATATCTTGATGCTAAAGAAAATTTCATGATGAGACCTTTCCAACAAGACCAATTTTATCAAATTTGGAGCAACATGGACAAATTTACGACCATGTGGATCTCTGACATGTGGGAGGAACTAGATAGGGTTCCTTGTGGGTCATGACAAAATGATTTAAACATTTTTTCATTGGGGGTTGGATAAAGGGGTCATCAAAGTACTTAAGGAAGTTGGGAACTATTCCCAATGTGTCAATTGTGTCTGACTTAACTGAAGTGCCCGACTGCCTATACACTCTTCCCCCTTGATCGATGATGTCACTTCTACAGAAAACTAGGGTCCCAGAGAAACTATTTTTTACTTGACATAAAGACATGACTTGGATGACTAAATTCCACCTAACTCTTCATGTGGCCGAGGCGGTGATACAGAGAAAAGGAGGAACAAAGAAACATTTCCTCTTATTCCTCTAGAGGCCGATTTGTCTGATTTTCTTGAGTTCTTCCCCATTTCACATAAAATTTGGCTAAGTGTTGGATTATGGGGCCCAATAGAAGGGAGAGGAATTCCCTCAATCATTGAAATTTTTCAAAAACATGAATTTTATCTTTATTTTGTAGTTCCTCCTTTGAAGCTCAATGATATTTCCCAAGTCTGGAAACTTGATAAGTTGTCTAGATTTGCAAGGGGTGTAAATTTGGATAATAGTTACTGAATTAATGGGGTAATATTTTTACTAGATGAAGATCAATTCCTCAAAGTATCCATTGGGCATGAATTAATCCTGAAAACTTGGAAGTTAATATATAACTTTTAAATTCTTACCCTTGAGTCTTCATGAAGCATTGCATGAATGTAGAATTGATCTAGAACTGCTTGAATTTCTCATTTAATAATGAGAGTTTTTATTAAATCATATTTAATGAGAGTGGAAAACTATATTGAAATGATTTTCCACCCCATCCCTTAGAAATCCATGAATAGAGTGACAAAAGTGTATCTCAACATCTTAAATGCCTCCAGGATGGTATAAACTTTGTCATGCCACTTTTTCAACACATCATTTTCACTTTCCAACTCTACTCGAAACATATCTTCTTCAGAGTCCTCCATGAACCATTGTGCAATGGAAAATGCCACCCAGAGACAATAAGAACAATGTGCAAAGAAATTAGGGAAAGAAAATTGTATTACCAACATGATAATGTGCTAAAAGAACTTGGAGGAATTGAAACTAATATATTATGTAAAATGGAGGGTCTTTGCTTAATTGAAATGCTTGAGATAGATCCCATTGACCATGATCTACAGATTCTCTGCACCCAATTTTGAATATTAGAAATCATTTTTTGAATTAAAACTTGAAATCATGTAGGCACCACTTCATATTGTATCAAACGTGGAGTTTTTTCCTAGTTCAACTCTGTCTGCATCCCACTTTAGGACTATATCTCATTTCTAGAAAATATTGGCCATTACTTTCTTATCAAAATGCTTCTTGGTCTGAGCTTGATCACTTTCCATTACTTGAATTTCTTGGTTTCTCAACGCTTCTAGCTTCATGAGCTCCACATATCTAACTTCCATGCCATTAACCTAAAAAAATTCCAAGTTTCTTATGAGATCTAAGGTTGATAACTCAAGATATATTAACAGACTTTCTTCCTTACCCTAAAATAGTTTGTAAGGGGAGCTTCCCGTTGAACTTTTGGGAGTGATTATATCATCCCATAAGGCTGATTTTAGTCTCATGTGCCATGTTATTTGATTTTCATCCAAGGTTGTCCTTATGATTCTCAAAATTTTCTTGTTAGTTGATTCATCCTTTCCATTACCTTGGGGATAGTAGTTTGAGGAGGTGATTAAGTAGATCTCATTCTTAACATCACAATTAGATATTTTTGTGTCAAGTAACGCCAAATAATTATTGGAAATGATGGTGGAAGGAACAACAAACCTAGTCACAATGTCTTCATAGAAATATAAGATGCTGGCCTCATTGGCATCCTTCAAGGCAACTGCCTATGTCCATTTAGTGAATTAGTCCGTAACTGTGAGGATCCACTTGTGACCTGAGCTTGAGTGTGGGTTGATTACTCAAATAATATCCAACCCCCATTGTATGAATGAATAATCCATAGAGATGGGATGATGGGGTAGAGATGTTAATCTCTCTTTTCCTTTGAAGAAGACACATTTCTTGCATTTATTAACCCATGTATGGAAATCATTGAAAAGGTTGGGACAATAATAGCTAGTCCTCATGATCCTAAGAGATGTTTTCCTCAGAGAAAAATTCCCTCCTACTTTTCCATCATGGAACTCATGTAACACCTTAACTATATGATCTGTCTTAATGCATCTCAAGAGGACACCATTCACATTTTTTCTAAATAGAATTCCATCAATAAGTATGAAGGGAATGGAATGAATTCTGAAATACCTCATTTTAGCTTTGTTCAAGAATTGGGGACACTAGAATGTTTGGAGAAATTTAACTACATTATGAGTCCAACAAGGAGCAAGAAAGGAATCAACTAGTTGTTCTTGATCATGTTGAAGAACTAAAACAACCTCTTCTTGAATCCGCTAGTCTGAAATTAGTTGTTCACATATCCCTTTTCCTCGAACCAACTTAGTTACTTTGATGTCAATATCACACTTCGTTACTTTGGTTATCCAAGGGACTCTCTTCTCATTCAGGTCCTTATTTAAAAGGAAATATTTCACATAAGCATATGAAACCATTAGGTAGATCTTGTTGTTGGATACCAAATGCCTGAATTTCTTCAAACTCTTTATGAATGTCAAGGCTTGTTTTTCAATAAATTAATATCTTGCCTCATAGTATTTAAGAACTTGGTTGAAGAATGCAATTGGTTGTTCTAAAACTTCTTCATTTGCATGCACCAACATGGCAGATATTGTCTCTGTGCCACCAAAAGAATACAAGGTGAAATATTTAGTAAAATCAAGGTTGACAAAAGTCGGGGCTTATGTAATTACTTGTAAAATGGATTCAAAACCATTATTTCCTTCAGTGGTCCATTTAAAAGATATTTTCTTAAGAATCAATTTCAATGACCTGAAAAGGTTGAAAAAGTTTGGGATAAACCACTTGACAAAGTGGATTCTCCATAAGAAAATTTGTAGTGCTTTCTTGTGACTAGGAAAGGGCAATGAAAGGATGGCACTACCTATTTATGGATCAATTACTAACCCCTCCTTAGACATAAAATGGCCAATGATTTTTTCCTCGTGTGTTAGGAAGATACATTTCTTAGGATCGAAAGAGAGATAAAACTACCTACATCTTTCAAACACTTTCATGAGATGAAAAAGATGACCAATTACATCTTTAAAAACATTGTGATATAATCAATATAAACTAGAACAATGTTGTTGATCAGTCATTTGAATGCCATATCCATGGCTCTTTGGAAATTTACCTCAACATTGGATAAACTGAATGAAATTTTCCTGTATACATAAGTTCCCCATTTAGTGGTAAAGGATTTATTGTATTGATATCCCTCCTTTACCATGATCTTCTTATATCCAGAGTAACCATCCAAAAGAGAAAACCTTTCTAAACCTTCTACCATTTGTAATATTTGTTCCATTAAAGCAGGTGGGTGATGATCCTTTAGGGATTCTTTTTTCAATTCCCTTAAATCAAAACACAATTTGATTTCTTTTTTCCTTTTTCAAACTAGGACTAAATTAGCTACCCATGAAAAATGCTTGATGGGAAAGATGATGCTTTCCTTAATCAACTTGATAAATTAATTTTTTATGAGAATATCCATCTATGGATTAATAGGCCTTTGTTTCTGTCTAACAGGCTTAGAAGTTGAATCCATCTTGATGGTGTGATGAGCTAAATTAGGATAAAAAAATTTAATCTATTCATATCTCCATGTAAAAATGTTAGAGAATTCTTAGCAAATCTCTACAAAAGCATATTTTTCTTATGGAGTGCATACCTTGCCGATTTTGAGAAATTTTCCTTCACCAACTAAGATGGGTTCTTAATATTCATCCTTGAACATCATGTTTTCCTTTTATTTTCTGAATTGATCATGATAGTTGAAGATAGATTCCAAGGTAACTAGGCCCTTGGGAATATTTTTTAATATAAGTTGGAAAACATGATCTCCATATTGGTGCTTTAATTTGTCTTGATTTGTTGAAGAAAACTCAGATTCTTCTCTGATAAAATTGACATTTTGTCAATTAATTTCAAACACTTTCCAATTCATGTCATTATCTGGTATGATAGGCCTCATCACTACCTTGATATGTGGTTGCAATTTTTCTCTCTTAACATTCTCAACAATGTCAAACCTTGCTCCAACTGTAGCTAACCTATCAAAAGCTTCATTTATTTTCCTTGGAATGGAGAGGAAATTGAAGGATTGAAAATCCTCTAGAAGGTCCAAAAATCTATTCTTGTAAGCCTTTATTAAATAATTTTTGGTTGCGTTTAATCCTCTAAATCGGTTCACAATCAACTCACCGTCTTCAAAAGTTTTCAATTTTTTCATGTTATTCATTTTTTCCTATTGCAATCTATGGATGAGGGATTCATATCCTGTTGTGTTATTGGAGTAACTAAACTAAAATCTAAAAGATGAGTATTACTTAATGTCAGTAGGAGATATAAGGCCTACACCTCCTCTATCCCATTATCCAATTCTTGATTCATTAAAAAACATCTACCAAATGCCATCCTCCTTTTTCATCATTTGATTGACAATACTAGGTAGGGGTTAATTTTCCTCATGTAAACATTCATTCCCCCACTTGAGTAGAAAATCAAGAATGACCTCAATTTGAGTATTTGCATCTTGGGTTCTTGGATAATCTTCTTGATAAAAAATGGTACAATTTACATTGATGGGGTTGGGCCCGTAAGGCTATATATGATATGTAGAGATTGGTTTAGACTTGATAGTAGCCTTAGTTCCATACATGGTCCTGAAAAGCATATGAGACCAATCCGTAGATAAATATACACCAATTTTTGCAGTGAAGTACCTAAAGAGTCATAAAGAGAACAATGGAGAAAAATAAATTATGAATATATATAGAGGAAATGATAAATTATGGCATGCATGTAGCGTAAGGTTTAGATCCTTGATAAACCAAAAAATTCCTACTATTGTTCCATCTAGTCGAACCACACCTTTAGAGAGAGGTTCATAATTGAGAACTAGTTGGTCTACAATTTGTTTTGGCATGACATAACTACTTTCTCTAGACTGAATCATATAATTATGGAATAAATGATTGTTGATGCTCAAATATACATACAAGGGTGGAGGTTTAACATCCTTACTTGGCTGACCATCCCTTTCTTGAGGTGTATTAGTGAGAAAAACCTTAACTTGTTCCTTGGATGATTCATCTATTGAAGATAGATTAGACATAACTACTTGCAGAAGGTGTCTCTGTCCCAAAATAGCCAATAAATCCCACATTTATATATTCATGTTGGTAGATTCTTAATTTTTTTGAGTATTTCGAAAGGAGTGGAATTACCCTTATGTTGCACCTTACTTGTAACAACCATTTTTTATGTTTGAGATGATGTAGAAGGACCCTTGGGTTGGCCATGCACATTTGGAGCTATGTTCAATTTTCCACCTTCTTGGAGTGTTAAAGGATGTTGGGAAGGACCTAAATTTTTTGACTTCCCTTCTTCCACATATATTCTCTTAGATTTAATATTAAAAACCACAACTTGTGAAGGAGTCTAATTTATTCCACAAAATTCATCCATTTTCTAGTTTACAAGTGAAGCATCACTTGAATAATTCCTTGTAACTGAATTTTTTCTGTGGGTGCATCTTGAAGAACATATACATTTTGTAACATCAAATCTTGGTTAAAAATGCAATTAGGACAAGATTCTTGGTTGTGTGGAAGATGAAAAGGGAAACACTACTCATAATATTGCATGAGGTTATTTTGAATGGGAACCAAGGCTTTGGATGAGCTAGCCACATTTGGATTATATGGTTGAAATGGTTTTGTAGGGGAAATATGATTTTGAACAAGGGATTTTTCTTGGTATGTCATTTTCTCCCTAATAATGGGACTTGTTGGGTTGGGAGGGAGACTGGTAAGGTCTAAAACTTTGAGCTTGCTGCCTCTTTAAGGATACCAAATCATTCCCAAAATTATGCTGCTATTTCATTAGCTCTTTTAACTCAGTGGAAGGGCTTGAGGAAGTAGATTCTTGAATTGAAATTTGGCTTCTTGAAGATGGGATGGTAGATAATTTAGGAGCTTGATGAGGAGTGTATGTCTTTACCTCTAGAAATATGGAATCAAAGATCTAGGATTAAGTTTCCCAGATTGAATGAGACTATTTTATGCTCTAATGGAAATAACATAGGCATCTGGTAAGTTTCTACCTCTCATAGACTAAGTCATGAAAAATATATAACTATTTAAAGCTCTCAAGTAATAGAGGAAAGCATATTGGGCCGTAGGCCTTACCACTTGTGGAATTATATCCCAAGTCTTTTAAAATTTGATATTGAAATTAGTCATTATCTCATTAGGGGTTCTCTTTGTTGTTGTCAGTTATTCCACTAGTGATAGATGATCTGACTTATCTTCAAAATGATCACAAATATCCTATCCCAATTCATCCCAATTCATAATAGAATTAATTTCCAGACCCATGTACCATTGTAGGGATTTTCCTTTGAAAGAAGTGACCAATAACCTAACTGCAACATTGTCTTGAGTGACATGGTAGACTGAACATATGTTTGCAACATATTTAATATGCTCAATGGGATTTGTAGTGTTCTCTCTAGCGAAGAAAGGAACACTCTTCAATGCTACAATCAGAAGGTCATCATATTGGCCTAAAATTAAAGGAATCCCCCATTGAACATAATAAAGGACTGATTTATTTGATGAGACATGAATATAATGGGACTTAAAACCTAGAGGACAACACGAAGGTCCTATCACGAGGAGTAAAGAGGAATATGTTTGGTGGTAATGGTGATATCTAAATTGGTTTTCCTCATCCTCTTCTTCTTCTTCTCGGTGATAACTGCAAGTAGTAAAAGGAATTCCCAGAGGATATCCTGTCTTGTTTATATTATTCTCATGAAAATGAGGCAATAAATTGTTGAAACGAGTAGATATGTAGTTGGGAGTCTCCATATGTGTTCTAAAGAGCCTTTAAAGGATGAAAATTTCCCAAGAACACATCAAACTTGGTAAAATGGAGAGGTTAAATTCTAAACTATCCCACCAGGTGTGCCATAACTATTATCACCAAAAAACAACACCCTCATAGTTATCATTAATGAGAAATCACTATTTTTGGGTAACATGGGATTGTATCCAAGTGTGGGACCTTTCTACTTGAGATAAAACTCCAGAGAAGGCTAGTTTCTCTACCTATCCTAATGCTAAAGCTACTCCTATGACTAGAAATACAACTATCTAATCCTAATATAACATTCACAAGGACCAGGGGAAGAGAGAGATGCATAAAATGGAAATAATAAGATAAAGATAGGTGATAAAACTTAGAAAAGGGGGAAATACACTATCAATGAGGGGAGAATGGGAGTAAATGATGATGAAGAGGGTAGACATGAATGCCACAGATAAAAAAATACTTTACCTTCTATTTAAATGCAAATCAAAACATAAATAAACCTTATAAAGTGGAAAAACAAACAAAACATACATACAATGGATGAAGAGGCAAGAAACGACAATAAAACATAGGATAGGACATAAAATAGCCACAAAACATGAATTGTATTGCCTTAGAAGTATGCATAGTCCATTACATTGAAGGAAGAAGGCACAAATACATTACAAAATCCAAATATGAGGTCTGCAACTCAAAACACTTGTGCAACATTTTGATATTATGTCATTGTATTATGGGAGGGTCTAACCTTTAAAAATGAGCATCAATACCAAATATACTGAAAAATGGGAGAGAAAGAAGAGGGAAAGGAGAGGGAAATTTTAATTTATACCTTCAACCACCAACACCATGCATTAAATCACTGAAAACAAGCATGTGCACCCTTGCAAGACCATTTCCAATGTCTTTTTTCTTATAGGATAAGGTATGGGTGCCATACTCCCTAAATTTTGGTGGTTGAGATACTTAGAAATGTATTTAAAATTCTATACCTATTATTTTCCTATTTTCTCACCAAACTCTTCTAACTTCTAAATATCTTGATGCCAAAGTGAAGTTCATGATGAGACCTTTCCAACAAGACCAATTTTATCAAATTTGGAGCAACAAGGACACAATTATGGCCATGTGGATCTCTAGCATGCGGGAGAAATTGGTCAGGGTTCCCTATGGGTCATGACATAATGATTTAAACATTTTTCCATAGGGAGCCAGAGAAAGTGGGTTTTTGGGGTACTTGAGGAAGTTGGGAACTATTCCTACTGTTTCGGTTGTGCCTGACTTATTTGACCTACCTAATGATTTAATATAAATAGATTTAAACCTTAATTTCAGAGTAAATAATATAACAAATGATATTATGATAATTAATCACAGTAATGCACAAGAAATAAGCATTCAAAGATATGAAACCATAAACAAATGAGAGAGGAAGGTGACTTATTTGATTTTATGTGATCCGTGAGTGATTTGGACTGAGTATTTGTTGGAACAAGATAGAAAAAATGTCATAAAAGCTCACTAAGGGTTTAGATTCCTTGGACTATATAGGACATAAGTGCCCAAAGGAGGATAGGAGAACCCTAGGTGCTAGTATCTGATCTGAGTGCTTGTGTCTGTTCAAATGCTTGAGATATGATCTTTTCTAGGTTAGAGGATCTTTTCTTCTATTCAATTTTTATCGCTCTAGTTCAAATATTAGATCATCGGTCATACATGTATCTTACAAAATAAATAGCTACCTACACATGTCCACAAAATACATCAAATATAATAAAAAAATATGTAGAATGTGGAGTCGAGATGACCTCGGTAGTCACCCAAAGAGTGAACTTGCAACCGAGTGTTGCACTACATCTCAGACTCCATGTTGTTCTTTGTGTGTTTGTATTTGTGCCCCGTGCCTTAGGATTCCCTTGTGTAAGTTACAAGATGATAGTGGGATAGATCTAGATTATCCCAAGTATGCAAAATGTGTGCAATGGAATAAAATGAACTCCCCTCCTATGCTATGTATGCATAATAATAAAACCCTTTCCCCTTATATTAATGTGCTAGATGTATGGCTTGTAGTGATCTTATGCCTTTGTGCAAGCTTAGGTGGTGATAGGTAATGCTTATAATGATTGTCCCCCTTGATTTAGAAGAAGTGACTAAGTATATATATGATTCCCTTGTTTGAATTTTGTAATTGACAACTAAAAGGCTGACCCAAAGTGTTAAAAGGTGACCAAAAGGTGAAAATGATCCAAAATAGTAAGAAGAAGATAAATAAGGTTAGGAGTTCCCAGAAGGGACATGAGTGTCTGGGCACTTCTAAAATCATTAGGCAGTAGTGTCTAAGGTCATCAAAAGATAAATCAATCAAGTACCAAAAAATATGTAAGACATGTGAAGCCAGTAAAGTGGAATAGATAAAACAATCAAAAGGTCAAAAGGAGTTGTCAAGCACTAGTTTTCTTGCTTATGAATCATGTATACATTAGTATGCTTTAGGAACTAGAAATGTACCCAAGTGCATATATTTTATGTCTAAATTTCCCCCCACTTTATGTTGTTGAGTGAATACTCGATAACATAAAGTAGATAGAATATGTGTACTTTGTAAACTGGAGAGGAGTGTACCCAATAACGTGCCAAGTGGAGAATTAGTCATGTGAAGTGATTATAATGTGAAACATGGAAACTAAGAAAGGGAGTTAGACCCTAAGGGTGAATTGTATGTGTAATAGTGTACTGTTGGAGCTTGTACTTGTTAATGTGAGCTTCTTCTTGTTTCTTGTAAGGTAGGACCTGCAAAAGAAGAGAAAAAGAGTAGTCAAAGTCTCATATGTGAAAAATCATAGTAATGTACATTGTATAAGTACGTAAATTTTTTGTAAAAATAGTAGCTAAGGAAAGAATGCACCTAATGTATGAGAGAGCATAGGATATAAAGCTATCTTATTTACTTTGGAGATGTTGTAGATTTTGGTGTCCTACTGTCAAGGGTGAGGTTATTGGGTGATCTCACGTGAAGAGTAAGTTTTTTGGGTGATCTCACTCCAAGAATGATTTTTTGGGTGATCTCACACCAAGAGAAGAGCGTTGGGGAGAGAGGTTTGTTTTTCTCTCCTTCGACAATGCTTCTCAAATGATAAATGCCACTGCAGTTTGGCACGTCCTGATTTGTAACCATATTGTAACTGTATTTAGTTGAATTGTAACCGTATTGTAACTGAATTGTAACTGAATGAATGAATTGTGTAATTGAAGCCAAGTGTATGATACTATAGATCCATTCTATAAACCATAAAGAAATAAACTCTTCACATCCATTTGAGGAATATCCCATTGATGTGTTGCGACAATGAAATGAGAGTCAGATTGAGTTCATTTTGGAAATTGGGGAAAAGTATCGATATAGTCAATGTCAGGCACCTGAGAAAAATCCTTCTCTAACAAATGTGATATGAACTTATCTAAGGACTCATATGATGTAAATTTTGTTCTAAATATCTATCTACATTGAACAAGCTTTCTTCCCTTAGGAAGAGGGAATAAATCCCATGTATTATTCCTTAGTCCTTAGCAAGGAACCATACTCCTCTTCCATAGAATTATCCCACTTAGGAGTTCTTGATGCCTTGTGAAAATATTTTGGATCGGAAGCAAATGCAATGAAAGCATGTAGGGAATTCTCAAAATGTGAATGTGTTTTTCTATTGTCTGATAGATCTCCAACCCAATTACCAACACTTTGAAGTGTTTGTCTATCCCAAAGAGGACCATAAGTCATAGATTCAAGAAGAAATACCTCATCCTAAGAATATATTCTAGGAGGAGGAGGTGAGTCCCTATTACTACTCTCATTATCAGAACTATAAGAAGAATCTAGATCGTCAAGAAATTACTCGGGTGTATATGTATCATTAGAATTATCATCAAATATCAGTGCATCTAAGGAAGAGGGAGAAGTGTTAAGTTTGGAGTTTGAATAACCCTCTTGAAATTGAAAACTTCTCTTAATGAACGAATCATGAGTGGTGGTATGGAGAAAATTGTATCCATTAACACCCTTAGGATATCCAACAAAGATGAAAAAACACCTTTGAGATTCTATTTCCTTACATTTATCCTTAGGAATGTGGGCCATAACAAGAGAACCAAACACTCAAAAATGCTTAACTATGGGTTTTATACCCATTAATGCCTCAAAAGGAGTGAGTCCCTTCAATTCTTTACGAGGAACCAGGTTCTATATATAACAAACATAGTCGATGGACTCGACCCAATATTGAGGTGCAAGAGACTTGGAGTGTAACATGCAGTTGGAAATTTCCTTCAAGGACATTTTCTTACACTCTGTAATGTCATTCTACTGAGGACTATATGGAATTTTCAATCCCCTCTGAAGTTCATAATTTATCAAAATAGTTATTGACATACCACCATTTTTGGTGCATAAAATGTTAATATTTATGAAGGAAAAAATGTTGATTCATGGAACATAAGGTGAAACAAGCACAACTAGGCCTAATTCTAATACCTAGTACAATCATGACATGGAGTGTGGAGCTAAACAAGTTAAAATAGGGTAGTATCAATATGAGGAGTGGGGTGTGACATGGTATAGAGCATGTGGAATGTTCTGAAAGTCAGAATTTAGTTGATAGAAGTATGTTCAAGGTAGTTTTAAGATAGATTCTTAAAGACAAGCAAGGTAATCATGGGAAAACCTAGGCCTATGATGAATTTCAGACAAGAACATACCTAATTGAGCATTGGAATGTGTGAAGGAGGTCCATACAAAATTGTGGACAAATTTTCAATTCAAAAATCAAAGGTATAAGTAATAAAATTGAGTTTAAATCCTATCGAGCTCTTAGAATGACCATTTCCAGCTAAAGGGTTAACTTTGAAGTACTCATTGGCACGTTAAACATCTGCATGGTGCTCTAATATTTTCTCCAATGTTGGCGCATTGATTATATATAATTTTTCGAGTGGAATGAGTTATAATTGTGCCCTAATCTTTATGAATGATCCTTAAGAAGCTAGGTAGGTCCAAACCCTCCTAAAACTCTACCTTTAGAGCGATGGAGAAAAAATGAATTTTATGGTCATGAAATCATTTGGGAAAGCTATGTTAGAATATTGGAGCTATATAGGACTTAGAGTGATGGAGAAAAAATGAATTTTATGGTCATGAAATCATTTGGGAAAGTTGTGTTAGAATATTGGAGCTATATAGGACTCATTATATCTTAGTTTTCTAGAATTTGGGTTTTTTAAATGTGAGGAGAAGGTACATCAAAATCACTCTTATATCAATATTTGCATGTACAGTCAAGTGATGGAGGTTTCATGATGAAATTTTTTTCTTAGGAGAAATCTTGGGATGTTCCCTAACTTCTTAGGAGAGGTTTCAAGTAGTAAATTTGCATAATTTTGGTGAACCATGTCAAACACAATAGCCTACCGTTAAAATCCTAAGAATGCAAAACTAGTCAAGTTTGGTTGAGAGATTTCTAAAGTGAATGCATGTTGTGGAGGTGCAAGGTGATCATGGATAGTTGATACAAGTCCTATATGACATGTTCAATCATAATAAGTGATCATGTGAAGTGTGTTTGAGTTGAGGGCTAATGGTCCAAAATGTCATTCTAGGACTATCAAGTAGGTCTGAGATATAAGAAGGAAAATGTATCATTCTCCACAAAATCAATTCATGTGAATATTTGAAGGTTGATTTGAGGTCCTTGGTGAAATTTATTAAGGATGTTTTGGCCATGAATATTGATCTCATGAGAAAAAGTGCATCCTTTTGAGTGTATGAAGAAGATATGAATTTCATGAAGTCTCCATTAGGAGGAGTATAAGCCGACAAGTATCATTAACTGATAAAGGAGAAAGATGAATTTATTTATGTGTGTGAAAAAAGGACTTGGAGATAATACTTCACACCATGATGAAATGAAGAGAAGATAGGTGAATCAAGGTGAGTGAAAAAGGGAGATGAAGATAAAATAGGAGTTGAATAAGATATTATGATATGTTATATTATACAACAAACTGAATGTGATCAATTTTTTTTTTTAAATTCTAATTTGTTTCTTAGAAAAATAAGGGGTTGGATCTTGTAGAAGGTTGAGTAGGTTCTTAACTAAATTATTAGGATTTGTTATTTCCATGAAAGTAGGAACTTGATAAAGTTCAAGTAGGATTTTGGTTAAATTTTGGAGTTTTAGCTTCAAGTTGAGTGGATTCTCAACAAATGAAATCCTTGGAATTTTTATAGGATAAATTGTTCACACTAGTGCATTAAATTCAGTGGGTTTTTCTCCTTTTAAGGGTTTCCCACGTTAAACATTATGTTCATGTGTACTTTATTTTCATTTGTTTATGTGTGAATGTCATGGTCTTCTCATGGTAAAGGATAATCAAGATTTAATGAATTTATAAGTTATTGAAATGTTTTCAAAGTTTTGAGAAGCATTGATTTACCCCTCCCCTCTTAGTTTTTTAATTTTCCAACAATTGGTATCAGAGCCAAGTCTTTTTGGAGAAATCTTAACAACTTGAAGGAGATCTAAGAAGCACAAACGTGTATAAACTATGAGAATTAGTTCTGAAAAGGAAGTTTGAGATTGCAGAGTCCTTAATTAATGAATTGAAAAATGAAATCAATTATATGGAAGTTGAGCATGGTTAAGTCCTCAAGGATATGAAATCTCTAGTTAAGAGTGTGTAAAAACCCTAAAATAAAAATAAGATACATGCATGAGATATGAAGAAGAATTTATATCCTTAAAATATTACATAGAAGAAGAAAATAGTAGGTTGAAGATGTATGGAAATTTGGAGAATAGATCTGAAGTTCTTGATGGAATTTTGGAAATTCAAAGAACAACATGTGACAAGAGAGGACTAGAATTCAAAGGAAAGCCTATAGAGAAGTGTGAATATGATAAGGCTGGTCCAAGCAGACAAAAAAACATGAAGGTGACCAAAGAGACAAACTCAAGAAGGACTAAATCAATAAGGAAATCTAATGCATCAAGGTATGAAAAACCCTTTCATGGCTATTGCTTTACTTGTCATAATTTTAGACATGGAACTAATGAATGTATAAATCATGTAAAATATGATCATGCATGGATGGATAATAGACATCAAAGTGAAAGGAATATAGTATGCTTCAACTCTCAAGAGAAGGGTCATACTGCTAAGTATTGTCTCTATGAACCATATAATCAATCTTAGATAAATGAATACACTAGAGGTAAGAACTCCATGGTGTGTTATAATTCTAGAAAGGAAGGCTATGTTTCTAGTAATTATCATGATAATCATTATACTAATTTAGGCTGGAATCTCAAATCACATCAATCTAGAATCAATAACTATGTTATGTATTTCAATTGTTGTAGAATTGGACATTTTGCAAAACATTTCTATCAAAATGAACCCTCTAGGAATAGCAGTAGGTGTCAATAATTCAAAAGGAAAGTTAATAAAGTATTAAAGATGAGGAAAATCTCAAATATGAGCCCAAGACACTCAATTCTGAGATAACCACTAAAAAGAAGGATGTTGAGTATAAATACAAGGTCAAGGAACCTAACTCTAGGTTTGAAGACGCAAGGTATGATAGAGAGATAACATGTGCAGATGAAAGAAATAAGAAGGAATCAAAAATATTCATAGGATATCCACATTCAAGGAAGACATAAAAAATTGGTAATAGAGTTAAGAAGGAAGAATACAAGTCTAAGGAAATTTATGAAGAACCCTTACTCCAAAATGTGATAGAATAAGTGAATGAGGTGTATCATGCATTTTTGTTAGGCATTCAGTAAAAATATGAAGACATAGGAGATGAAATTATCACACCTAAAAGTACATCTGAGAAGACTAAGGTCTCAAAGGGAAAAATAGAAATGATAGGTTCATCAAGCTCCTTTGATGACTACCTATTTTTCTAGTAATCTAATAAGTAGGGTGTATCTTCTCTAGGCTTATAGAAGGCATTCACCTTTTGAAAGAAGCATGGTGTATTATTGGAGGTATATTACCATTACTTGGTGTTGATCAATGTATTCACATGGTGCAAATGTGTGAATAGTCCAATGTATGTCTATTAAGCCCATTTCATAAGGAACTTTTCCATGTTTGGTATGTATAAAGTGTTTGAAGGTCATGTTTGTTCATCCAAGCAATTAAAAGAGTATTCATCTAGTGGGCTAGGTATATACTCAGTTACTACTTTCATCTGTGATTAAGTGTGTCACTTTGGTGTGATATATCTATCTTAGTTATCAAATATTCAATCATAAAATAAGTGAACAAGGTTTTTCAAGGTATGCAACAGGTGATTTTGAGTTTTAATTGATTGACCTAGCCTTGAAGAATGTGCATGTGTATTTGTCAATGTAAAAAAGTTGTGGTAGTCTTCAAGAAGGAATGATCCATGAAGCAAGTTTCTAGTCTCATGAAAATCAAATGTGAATTAGATGCTTTGAGTTTGTAATATAACTTGCTATTAAATGTAAAATACATCAAGAAAGAGAATAATAAATACACTAATAGGATTAGTGAGCAAGTTAATCAAGTCTTATGAAGAGAGAAGTATGCAATTAAAACCCTATGGAAGAGAAAGTGAAGCTTAATTAGACAAGTGAGTGATTTTCAAATATCTGTGATGAAATAATGAAGGATAATAATGTCAAAAAGTCAATAAAGGTGTATTGAGTTCATTGAATATTGTGAAATAGAGGAAAAATAGTCATGAGGTATGGTTGTGTTACTCACTATCTCATATATATTCATGAAGAAGTCAAAGTTTCTCCCAGTCTGAGTATGTATGAAACTTGATAATAGTTTTTTGAGATGTTTGTTCAAGTCAGTAAGGTAGACAAAAAGTGTCTATTTATTTGAGTCCCAGGTATTTTTGGTCAGGTCTTAATGTCAATTTTAGTCTTATTTTCAACTCACAAGTCTGACTCTGTCAAATCTATGTTGAATCATAACTCTTAGGTCTATAAAACGGTTTCAAATTTTGTTACAGTCTTGTATAAGTGGATTCATGATGATACTTTGGTTTGATTAAGTATAGGTTTATGTGGTAAGGTTTATAGTATTCATAGTAATGCAAATATGGTCAAGTGTGTAGTTGGTTATCATCTTAAGAAACTTGGAAAAGTTTATATTCACTGTTAGAGTCATCATATTCTGATAGAGAGACACCAAGGTCTGAGAGAGAGAGTACATAAAAGGAGTAAAATTATTCATGCTCATCAATTGAACATGGTTCCAAATTTCTAATAAATTTTCCTTATTCCAAGGGAAGTTTAAGTTGAAATGAAGATATGACAGTATCATGGAGAAAAGCTAGATATTTGTATGTGTGACTTGATGCTTTCTAGGTATGCTAGTGAGATGCATAATGTTAGTGTGGTGTCACAACCCCTATTTCATAAGTAAGTTTTATTAAGAATAGTGAGAATCCATGAAGGTTTTAATAAGAAGTGCAAGGAACTACAAGGGCTATCAAGATCAAAAAAAGAATTCTTCAGTTGGTATACAGTATGTCAAGCTTGTAAGTGGGCTCCCAAGGTCTGTAAATGTGTCTCAAAATGAAACATGAAGTTTAAATGATGTTTGATAAGCTTTACAGTACTAGAATGGAATGTTCAGGATTGAAGGAGAACTACAAAGTTGTACATAGACATCGTATTTTGATTTATGTATCTTGAAGTGATGAAAATACTATATGAGAAAGCATACAAGGTCTAATCTTGTGCATCGAAGGTTAAAGTTTTGTGATGAGGTTGAGAAGGAACTATAACGAGCATCATCCCTATGATGTAATGACTAAAATGATGTAGAAATGGGACAAGTGAACATTTCCTTGTCTCAAGGTTTTTTAGGCTGATTGGGGGTTTGAAATAGTGACCTAAAAGTTTGAGAAGACAATCATGAAGAAGAGAGAGTTGAGGTTGATCCTTATTCAAGCATGTTAGGTGTCAATGAGGATAAGGAGGTATAGTATGTGATGTCATTCAAGAAAAATGACAGGGCGAATAAGTTGTATGACCAAGAAATTCACTAAGTTACACAAGAAGACAAAAAACATTGAGAAGGAAATTCAAGGAAGAGGTGGTGATCTTAGTTCACCAAGATCACATAAAGTCAAGGTATGAATTATATATTTTGTATAGTCATTTGGATAATGGTATAATTATTATAGAACAAGGGATTATTTCCTAGTGAATGTGGACATCCATAATGAGGATAAAATTGGATCTTTTTCTTTGAAAGGTTTGTTCAGGGACCTAAGTCCTAAATTTGTTTGTAACCAATATATGAAAGAATTAAGTTATTTTTTTAGTATCTCTATCTAAGATAGGCCTATTCATGAATCAGGATGATATTATCACTCAAATATCATATTGTTAGCATGTGTATGTGAAATGAAGTCATCTACTCAGGGGGAGCTACAATGATCAATGCTAAGATGCAGGCCAAAACCAGAGTTAAGAAAGGAGAGATAAGTTTGTGATCTTGGATTATTGGTTTGACTAATGTTTTCAACCAAGGAGTCCCAATAAGTTGATGAAGATGAATACACTTAGCTACATGTGTATACTTTTTCATTAATACAAAAAGGGTGAGAATAATTAGGAGGTTTTTCATCAATGAAAAATGGGGAGATTGTTGGCATGCGAATGTTGAGTTGTCGTTGATGTAAAAAGAATCATTAATGACAAAGGAGGATAAGGAGTGCAAGAGGAAGTTTATAGAGAGGGTGACAAGGAAGGAAAAGACATGACATGAATTCATAAGGTCCTGATTTAGATCACCTGATGTAGACTTATCTTCTTGAGTAACTAGTGTTCGGTTGGAAAATTTTCCTAAGTATTGAAAGGGGACTAGAGGGGGCACATAAGTGCACGTAAGTGTCGGTTGAATTAGGGAACACCCAAGAAGATCAGTTTCTTAGCTGATTTTGCATAATATGGGATAAAAAAGGAAATTAGTTGGAGTGTGGTACACATAAAGATAAAAGCAAGAAGACTTTGTGGATAAGTAAGAGCTATTTTGGGACTAAAGAAATGAATCAAAGGTCATGCATGGATCAATATAATAATATGATTAAAGGATATTCAATTTATAGGTTTAATCTAGTAGTAGGAGTGTAAATAAAGCATGTGTAATTTGTGACTACTTTTGTATATATGCATGGCTATTTTTAGAGCATGTAGTCTATTTTTAGATGTATTGGAGGTGAAGGGAAAGTCCCCACCCCTATATATATGTATTGTTATGCATAGTTTTGGCTACCTTGAACCATGTATTAAGATCCAAATTGTAATAGAGTTATGATGCTTTGATGTTATAACGTGCATGGATTTCTGGAGACTATCATAATTTCTTCAGCTTCTGTTATTTGATGAATTAATCCAATAGATTATTGTGGATGGATTCTTGTAATTGATGTAAATGAGTATGGTAAAAACATAGTGTATTTGATCTTAGTATTGGTCCGATCTAATGATGTTTCCTTATTACATGTGTTTCCTTGTGATAATTATAATGATCTATATCTAAATGTATGATTGATAATGATAATCATGAACTTGCATGCTAACATCTTGACAAGAAAAAAAAGAAGGGACTTGGTAGGCTTTGTGCACTTCAGGTGAGCATTCAGATCCGTCTAAATGAAGTACCAAAACACCTAGGAAATTGAGTAAAAACAATAGAGTATATTTTTGTTCCATTTCCAAGACCTCTTTTCAAGTTGTTTTTTAGGATGTTGCTAGCAGATGGCGTATTGGTTGACTCTGGAGAGCACTAAAAGTTGGGTAGAAGATGGAAAAGACAAGTTTACATAGATATATATCATTGGACCATATTTCAATGCACGTAGATGGGTGGAAGACAACCTTTATGATGCACTCTATGAGACTTTATTTTGCATCTTTCTAGTAGAATTGTATGAGTGGCTATCGACATATGTAATAGGGAATTGTTGGAGTTATAGGAATAATCTTTGGATAAAAAAAGATTACCAAATTCTTGTTAATGCAAATGTGGCGTGGACTAGAGCTATAGATATTTAGTGGGCTGTAGTATTGTGTAGTTATATTTTGGAGTAGACTATTTCCATGTATTTATGTCCTAAAGAAGTTGAGTTCCATTTCTTGCACAAATCTAGAGGATCTTAATTACGCACTATACCTTCATTGATCAATATCTTGATGATAAAGATGGATTTAGAAAACCTCCCTATGGCTATCTAAATCCCCATCGTGCTTAGGGGTAGGATTAGGTGTGGTGAAGATGGAGGACCTAGTGGTAGTATTGGAAAGAGAGGAAAGATGACTAAGATATAATGAAGCATGAGAGAGGTAAATTGTGAAATAGAGGGATATTGAGGAGTCCCTGGATTTTAGGAGAGAGATGGATCACAAAGGATTTGAAGCTCTTGTGGAAGACAAGGAACTGCAACATTTGGTTCTCCTAACATTGGGTAAGCACAGTAGATAATCATTTTTATCTTTATATGAGAGTGTGTTATAGGGGGAAATATTGAGGGCCATGAACATTTATTTGATCCCACTTGGCAATCTAGCCCTTGCACATGGTGTTCCAGTTCTGGAAGTAGTAATTGAAAAGTAGGCTAGTGCAAGTACAAAAGATGAGGTAAGTAGGTATCATTTTTTGTTGAATACATGAGATAAAGTTAATAGTGCACCCATGTCAACATAGTCAACATCATTGTTTGGAGGTAAAATTGGAGGAATATTTTCTAGCATGTCATCAAGACAGAGTGTGGGCATGAAGAACATTGGGAATATGTCTAGAAGTACTAAAACTTCACAAACTGTTGGAGTTCAGTTTAACACCATACAGTTAGGACACAAGGAAGTGACATCCACTGGTCTGGTGCCTGCTGATACGAGGATCAAGTGCATTAGGAGGATCAGGATCTAATCAGATCAAGTGCTTCTATGGAGGTGGAGGAAATATTGGTGGATGGTTCTGGTTCTAGATATGGAGGACAATGTCCACATCTCCAACAACCCCCACATCAACCTCAACAAGTGTATTATGAGATGTCCCACCACTTTCCACAGAATACAAAGGAATTGAAGATGCTATAGAGCATGTGCACAATTGTGTTAGCTACTATGGCTTGTTAAAGGAATCATAACTTTAAATAGAAAGGTGATTTATTTTGCCACTAATCTTCAAGTGCACATGCACATAGCTGGTATAGATTTTTATGATCCACATCAGACCGTAGTGGACTATGATGCCTTATGCTCTATGTGATTCTCATTTGAGTTCCATATTTTAGAGTTTAAGCAGAAGAGTATCAGCATGCGTTAAAGGAAATTACGCATGGATTATCTGAGAGCGTAAGTGTGTAGGATTATGATATATGTTTCAAGAACTTGACTATCTAAAGTTATCTTATGACATCCATTCAAAGTCAGCATGCACAGTGGGTTTGTTGGTGGGTTCCTCAACTCTCTTTCAGATGAAGCACTATCTCATAAAACTTTTGTAGATCCACGAGAATATTTGGAAGTAATCTCATGTGCTTTGAGGCCATTGGGAGTCATTGATAATGGAGTGTAAGTCCATGCTTATGGAGGCACAAATTGTAGCCATGGACAAAGCAGCTGGATAGAAGCTCTTCTAAGCTAATTCAACTCCTGAGACATGTCACACCCTGTAAAAATTCGTTTAGAGATTTGGAAATGGAGGGATAGGTCACTAAACTAATAATTTCCCACACATTTCGGTGTGTGCATGTATTTTTGAAATTGCAATGTTTGCAACGTACTGATTGCATTTATAGTTTGGAGATGTCCATATGTTATAATGTGTTCAGTATCAAAGATGTCTATGTATTGTAAGATTTGTAAATCCCACATGTTGGTACCTAATATTGCATCTACTTCTGGGGCCTAACGAGCATAGATATAAATTGGATTGGGGTGCTTATATAGGCCTCATGACATAGTATTGGACCAATTATGTCATTCATAACTTAGGGATCATAACTCTAGATCAAATGTTTGTACCAGTTGGGTTTTGAAGGTGTTACACATTAATCATATTTCTTTTACAAGGGTATTAATCATCCCTGGTGATTCACCATACTTGGTTTGATAATTAACAACAAGGTACAAGAAGAGTTAAAGTATATAAGGTTTTAACCTAACATAATGTTTAGGGGCAATGGGATCTTTGATCCACAGTATATATGAAATAATTCCATCCTAGGCCAATAGGGTATGAAAAAGGCCATGGATTTAGAAAATGACTCTCATGAGTTATCACACTAGAACAAAGCATATGTTCATCCAAGCTTAAGGGACATCAGGTTACCATAAGGGAAATAACAAGGGATAAAATGTGCTTCAACATACACCATGGTCCATGGGTTTCCTGAGATCTTGAATCAAGTTATGTTAACATGGGTTTGATAAGCAGATAAAGTATAAGATAGGATTGGAGGACTTGCTAGATGATCTAAAACAAGTCTAAGTAAATTGGTGATGGGGACTGGGATTGGTTCAAAACAATAGAAGTGGAACTGAATTGTACACACAATTCTACGAAACTTAGTACAATCTTCAGAGTGTCATCCTAATGAAGGAAATAACATTCAACTCCACCAACCTCTATGAAGTAGAGATAAGTTAGATAGAAGTATTTCCTAGTTCATGGACTAACTAAAAGCTAGTCATGATTGCATGATGACCCTTAAGAAAGGGGCTTTGACACAAATACTTATGTCAACAATAATAAATAGACAACGTTTATGGCTGGGGAATCCATTGGGACTGCCTGTACATGCACTTAGATTGCTATTGAAGATATATTTACCACCATGGATCTGTAAAGAGGACATGTGAATGGTAGTTCTGCACAATACTATAGAGTGGTTTCTAGTTGTCATTATTTCATTACTGACTCGTAGTTTTGTGAGCTTTGCGATAATGGTTTTGCAAAAAGGACATATTGTAGTGTAATGCAAAGGAGATCTGTACATAGGAGTTGTGCATGCAAGAAATTTCTATTGATTAGTTAGATCACATGACCCAAAGTGTTACTAAATATATCCATGACCATACAATGCTCATTGGGATAATTTCATGGAAGGTCATAACAAGGGAACACAAAACACATGATCTCAATGTCTATCAATGGATGTACAATTGCAACCACTTTGACACCATATATTTGAAGAATAAAAAACATAATATGTATCTCATTAAAAAAAAACTTTACAGTAGTATCCTTCAATTTTTCCAAGCAAATTGAAAATTTAACCGCACTTTATACAAGGACATGTCCCTTGTATATATACAATTGTGAAATTTTTCATGGTTTCATTTCCCCCCTAAAACAGCTAGGAAATACCCTTAAACCACTAGAAACTATTTCCCTCATTTTTTATAATGATGAATATTTACAAGGAATATACTCCACTCGGGTAGAAGTACTTGATTTTCAGATATTACATTAGGACCATTCAATTCGTATTCTGCCATGTGGAGAAACCATTGATAGGTACTATCAGGTGTGATTTGTATTATCTTGTCTTGATATGATGACTGAGGTGTCATGTCATCATTCTTCATCTGCTAATATTATTCTGCGTATTGATCTGATTGTTTCCACTTTTGAGATATGAAAGTTTTATAGAAGGGATAAACATTTGATGATTATTTTGATTTCCAAATGTAACTTGATTTAACATTAACCATCTTCTCCTTTTGGGAATCCATTTCAAGATGCACATACTTATTGTTATTCCTTTTGAATTGAATTTGATTTTTGTGTGATCTATTAAATCAAGCCAAATGACTACTTTATGAGTGGGGCTGATTAATTTCATTTTTTCTATCTCGTGTGAGTATCAAAAAATAATCTAGCATTTAATTTTGATATGATTTCTTGCACAACTATTATCAAACTTCATTCTATAATTTTTCACCGCCCTCTTCATAATTTCATATTTTTCCTTCGAACTTTAGTGTGAAGAAGTTAGTGGAAGTCCTTTTCCATAAAATTGAAGTAGAGTTGGGAGCTAGCCTGAAATAACTTTCCTTAGAAATTTTTTTCTCAATTTTTGATTTTTATGGCTCTGATGAAGCATTTTTAAGAATGCGTTTTGACATTGTAGACTAGGAGGAATGTGATGGGCCCTTAATAGCTCATGTTGTTAGGGTGGAAATAATGCAGATATTGATCAAGATAAATCCATTTTTTAATACCTTTTAATTCATGTACTATCATTTGTTTCACTGGGAGGGTTAAAAGACTCCTGAATAGATGAATTATTTTAGCTTAAGTGCAGACCTAATATATCTAACAACACCATCTACATATCTCCTCTCCTTTTTACTAAGGAATTAGCTAAAAAAATAAATTCTCGTGGATGCATTCAATTTTTATGAGGGGGTTCATGTGGATAACATATCTTCTCTTTCTCATAGAGTGGCTAACATTGAGCAACATATAACTCACCATGAGAAAATACCATCAGAGCCTTCACTTATAAAGGATTATAAATTATTATTGTCTATTATGAATAAATGCAGAGGGGGTGCATCTATCTCAAAGCATCAATACCAACCAACTCCAAGCATGAACAAAACTTCCCTTACTACTCCTACAAGTTCTTTCATGTCGTCCTCATCCTTGAAATTCATGGGTAAAAAGCCTTATCTCAAAGGTGGTTTAAGACTTTTGGAATGAGTTTCTTCTTATGAGAATAAATTGGAATTGGTTCAAAACGTGGAAGGCCCTAGGGAAAGTATTTATGAACTTATGGAAAAAATATGTCTTGTGATCTTACATGGGACATTCTGTTTGTTCAGGGGGCTAATGATGCTGAAGAATTTGTGTTTGGGAAAAATATACTGCTGAATCAAATTCATGCCTTTGCAGAGGATTTCATAGTTGCAAACTGATAATGTGTCTTTCCTTTTTATAATGATGCAAAAAATTATGAAAATATTTTAATGGGTTGGAACCCCTATAGAATCCCCTTTTTGTTACTCTTTCGAGTACAAGGAATTCAATATTTTTCAATATGTTTTATGCTTGGATTTTTTTGTATCTATTATCATGTTGTTTGAATTCACATTTTCAAAAAAACCATGCCATACACAACTTGGAATTTGCAAAATTCAAAGAGTACAAAATCTAATGAGTACAAGAACAAGAAAACACTTGATAAAAAGAAGAAAGTGTTAGGGAACAAGACTAAGTTTGTTCAGGCATATTGGTATCAACTTCAAGTTCCTTGACATCCTCCTCTTGTGCCTCATACATCCTTTTTTTTATGCATCGAATCAATGAAATATATGGGTGACATCTTCTTCATATGGCCAAAAATGGAACATAAATATCATATTTTTTCTTCTCATCATTTGATCAAATTCTTGCATTACACCCTTACTCGTCTTCACACTTTTTGATAATTTGGTTACTTGGTGATCGAAATTAAAAATATATGAATAGTATCATAACTAAAAGGGACCTCAGAGATGATTTGATCAAACAAATTTGTTAGGGAAAATGTCCCTAAGTCTCCATAAACAACTTTATCCTCCTCAGGTACCATTTTTCAAGTATACTTTCGAGATAGTCAATGAAATCTGTAATTGTGCCCCTTCCTACGATCAATTTTTCTTTGATCTGATTCAAAGTCTTGATTCTAAGTTTAATTGATTCCAAATAAGTATGTTACATCCCACTTTCTTTAGGTGGACTAATTTCCTCTTCTTCCACTAGCTGATCTTCTAACTCAATTACCGCCTCAAGTTTTATAAGGATACCCTCCCAGTAGTAGACACAAATATTACACATTAGATAATATTTAGGTCAGTCTTATACTACTATTTAGAAGGTTCTCAAGGGTAAAAAAGTACTAATTAATCCCATGTTTTTTCCATCTATGTTTTATTTTTTAATTTTTCATTCCTACGTACTTCCTGATACCTATCCACCCATTCCACAACTTCCCCAAGATTCTAGCCCTGATTTTGGGTGCCCTAACCTGTACTAGGGTGCCCTGGGGCACCCTGGTCCCACCATGGGTGACCATCTCTATGTTTAACCTCTTTCACTCTTCTTTACGTCACTTCTAGCCATTATTCTCCCTTATCTTTTCCTCAATCAACATTTTTAGGATTAATTAAAAACTCAAACTTGAGAGCCCTATAAATATAAAGCTTATAAGACCATAATGAGGGTCCTAGGTGATTGCGTCATATAACTACTATCACTCCATCTAGGGCTGCATCCATTGCATCATCTCCATCCACATAGCTCCATGCATCCTAGCTAGAAAAGTCTACATAAAATCTAATAAAATAGGAGGGAGGGTTTCTATCTATTATATTCTACATCTTCTATAGTTATCATAAATCGCTACTACACAAAGTGAAACTTGCACAAGAGCACCTAGGGCATGATGTACACACACTCAATAGAACTACATTAGGGTTTGTAATTTAGTGTAACACTCAATGATAAGTTGAAAATTTTGTAGATGAGGTCACTCTGACCCCTTCTTCTTCATGTGCAGGGAATCATACACATTATCCAACAAAATACAGAGTGATAGAAAGGCGGGGTTTTAGACCTAGTTATGACACTGCTAAACATAGTTCCTTATCCCTTGTATAGTTCACAATGCCTAGAATCCATAACATGGCACCCCATAGTGCCCCAGTACACTCTCAGGTGCCTATGTCACTTTAGATAGTCCAGATCTACCCTTTGCATGGTCCCTGAGTGATTGTCTACACATTCGAGTTCCAGTCTTAGATCTGCGACAACCTGCGACAGTCTACCTGAATCATCTAATTCATTTCCCTACTCCCGTCTAGTATATTAGGATTTATTTTTAATTCAGAGTAATTATTTGAAGTTATTACATATTTTTTTGCTTCATTTAATGAATTTATACATCATTTTAGTCTTCCTATTTAGATTAACACTAGAACCCTAAATCCCCCTTTAGGTCTTTTAGGATACTATTTTTGTTAATCATTTTGGTGAACCCGACCTCTCTCCCTCTCTCTATGTTTCTCTCTACCCCTTTTAGTTTATAATTCAAACTTTCCACCATGTGTAAGTGTTCTTGAAAGTCCTCTTCTCTTAAGTCTTTAGTTACTTTGAAATTTGATAGATGTGGTCACACTTTCACAAATACCCACACTACTTCTTCTAGTTTTTACCCTTATCCTTTGTTTATTGACCTACTGTCTTTTGGGATGGACCCTCAGGATATTGCGGATGCTGTTACCTCTTACTTATGCACTATTAATCCTGTTACCTTAGCCAAACTTGTTGCCGAAGTTCAATCTCTTCCTCCTACTCCTATCACTCTCTCCCCTACCTTAGACATAACTGACTCTAACCTTATACCTCCCTTTCCTCCATTCGTAAAATATCCTCCCTTAAAAAATCCACCTACCTTAATCCCTACTATTTGCATGGTTGAGTTATCCCCTTCCCATTATGTTGTTAGTTCACCACCATCCAATAAACCCACTCTGCACAATTTGGTTGCTTTCTATATTCCTCCCTTATCACCCTTTCTATACAAAATGCCATTTACAGCTAATATCCACATTCTTAGTACAATATCTTCCCCACCATTTGATCCTACAACCACTATTGTACCATATTGAGGCCCTATACCCTATCTGGATCTCATATCAACCACTCCATCACTATCACCTTGCTCCATACATCTTTCATTCACTTTTACCCTTTTAATTAATAATTATTATTGGGAACACATACCACTTAAAACATCTTACACTGCTACTGTATGTTCCCATGAAGGCCTCATTCGACTAGGATTTGACTCTAGTGATCTCTATTCTCCTTTATGTGATCCACATCTATATCATGGTTCTGTCATCCTTAGTGTTGCATATGGCCCGCGTGTTTTCAATCATGTAGTTCACCTTACACGTACTCCCATTAGATCCCCACTCACTCTTGGAAAATATTGGCTAGATTATATCGGAGGGGAACTTGATCCTTCTCACGTTGTTATCACCTTTCCCATACCACTTAGTGATGTCCGCATTTGTAACATCTCCTTTATTTTCCATTCACCTAACTAAACTTTTTGGTATGCCTTAGGATGCCCATTTCCTCCCTTCATCGACAAATAATGTGTCATAGTGATGCATATTTTGCACATTCACATTTATTTGGAAGACCAACCACATACCCTTGCGTATCAAGTTTCTTGTGTTGTCCAATAAAATTTTGATACCTATGTCACTAACTCTCTAGAAGAACTTACCTCACCATTACCCTTCTATGTTAATACCCATTCAGCTTCTCCTACCATACACTCTTTCTCCTCTGAGATGGTTACTGAATTTCACTCATGCATTCCTTCTCCTAATAAACCCTTATGGGAGGCTATACATGTGCTACAACTTCAGTTTCATTCCATGGTAGCCACAATTGCACCCCTTCACGCTACAGTTACACAACTTTAGCATGCTCCTACTCCTCCCACAACTCCTACCCCACCCACCTCCCCTACTAGTCCCCTCCCTGATTCACCAATTACACCATTACATTCACCCATTATCCTTCCATCTCACACCATGTCACAAAACATTTTAGGTCACCTTTTTCACCACCAATATCTTATGTTGCCACCTGCACGCTCTTCTCCTCACTCGTAGCTAACCAACATTCGTGACCGACCATTTTTTCATTATCATTGCCTTCCAGCATATCATACTGATTCTTTTCACACACTCACTCATGTTATCAACGATGTATAATGATTAGGCCTCCTCTAATTTAGCACCCCACCTTCTCATATCTTACGTATAGCCCCTTGGGCTCACCTGATTCATATGCGTCAACCTCGTCCTCTCCGTAGACTCTCTCACAACTAATGTATATCACTGTCTTGAAAACCTCCCCATCTGAGTGTCACACCACAATATTATTCGCTTCGTCATTCTTCACACATATATAAATCTCTCTCACTGACACCGACCCTCTCTACCATAATCCTGCTGGTAGATCATGGTCCTCCATTTTCATCATCTCACGCTTTGGCTACAAGACCTTCCTCTTTTGACCTTATCAATATATTTCTTCTTTTGACACACTTGGGGGGCATCACACATTATATCCCCCCTATCTACCCTCTCACACTTTCAGAACCTTACATTTCATATTTTCTCTACATCTCCATCCTTTCCTTAGACATCCTATCTCATCTGTCATAGCACCCTTGTTACCCAATGATGCACCCTAGTGCTTTGGTTCACACTAGACTATTGAAGGATAATTATTACACTAAACCCCACACATTGCACTACCAGACCCATTCATATACATCCTAAATCATCTTGTAAATGCCTTATCTACCAATCACTTTTCTATCATCTATCTCATACATGCTACACTAGTCATCATCATACACGAGTCTAGTTTTCCCTATCATCCATACATCCTACATGCTACACTAGCTTCCTTATGCTTAGATATAGTTTTATCTATTAGCATTAAACATTTTATTCCTATCTACATATTTATTTCCTTACACCTTCCCTAACCACATTGCATTCATACACCCTACCTATCCTACACCCTACACTATATTTCCTTATACTTGGGTCTAGTTTCATCTCTCATCCATACACATTCTCTTTCTACCTACCCACTACACACTCTATATTACATTTCCTACACCACACATTCACCTACCTTGGTCGTATGCACTACAATGTTTTTGTAGGCACATCACCAGTTCATACAATAAATACAAATAATAATACGTAATATATTCCATATCTTTTCATATTACACACAACCATTTATATAGGAAATAGCTTTCCTAAAAGATAGGAGGTAGCTATAACCTCTCCTTAAATCTCTCGCCAAACTCCTATTCATGTGAGTTATTTATTAACAACTTCACATATAAACAAATATAATAACAAACCTAACAAATAATAATTATTAATAATGTTAAACAATAATATTAATCATAACATTCACCCCCTTAGTGTGAACATTATTAATCACTAATCTTCACCCCCTTAATGTGAACATGGCGAAGAACAATATTCGAAGAAATCAAACCACCTCCTGAAAGCACTTCTTAGACTAGGTACAGACTCCATAGATTATCTCTTTACCCTCGTAAAGGCGTAGTGTCGAGCTGAATTATGCAGGAATGCTCCCTTCCTCTTTGGGTTCCTGTGGGACTTTCCCTTCCTCTCTGGGCACCTGAATTCTGAATCTCCAAGATCCACAAGCTTCACACTAGCTAGATAACCATCCCTTGAATCTACCTCGTAATCTTCTCCTGCTCCCAAAAGTGAGTATTCTGAAAACATAACTCTGCCAAAAAGTTCTGAAAAGGGTTTATTCAGAAAACCATCACTGTGCAAAACAAGAACACTGAAAATGAAAAACCACACTGCACACATGTCACCAGATCAGTATGCGGCCCCGTCGTTGGTGACTGACGAGAGGACGCTGCTTGTCCTCCATCCTCCTGTGCCTCCATCCTCCTGTGCCTCCATCCTCTAGTTATCTAAACTCAAAACAAGTAATCTTCAGAATTATAATCAGGTTCATCAGTCACTCGTTCATCTTCTGATTCAGAAGATTCTTCTATAACTATATTTGCTTCATGTGGCTTCAATTTTCCACTGAGAAGATCTTTGGATCGAGTCGTGAAAAATTTAGACATATGTCCTTTTTTCTTGCAATAAAAGCATTCTAAGTCCTCTTTTTTAAAGAACTTTTTGTATTTATTTTTCACATACATTGCCGTTTCTTCTTCTATATCTTCTTTAGTCCTTTTTTCTTCAGATAGAAGAGCTGATATCATATCTTCCAATGAGTTGGAAGGCATCTGACCAAGAGTGAAAACAACATTACTGTATTTCGGTGGTAAACTATTTAGCAGAATAGCTTTTGCATCCTTGTCGTCCACTGGAGCTTTTACTTCTACAAGTTGTCTCAAAAGAGATCGTAAATTGTTGATGTGGCTAGACATCGTATCTCCATCACTCATTTTGAGTTTGAACAGCTGAAGTTTCAGGGAAAACTTTGCATTGACTGCTTTTGAACCAAATAATTTGCTCAGATTATCCCAGATGTCCTTCGAGTTTTTATCTAGATCAACATAATGTAATTCAGAATCTGAGAGGGCAAGGCCAATAATGGCTTTGGCTTTATCATCCCGTATTTCCCATTCTGCCAATCTAGTCGGATCTGAAGGTGCTGGTTCTTTTCCATCCACTATCCTCCAAAGATTTTTGTTCATCAACTGCATCTGGATCTTGACTTTCCATGTGTGAAAATTGAGACCATTGAATTTTTCCAATGGCATTTCCATTGTAAAAAAAGATACAACCTATTATTCACCTAGACACAAAATGACAATGACAATTTTTCCAATTTTTTTTTTTTGACTTTTGACTTGACTTGACCACAATTACTTTTTATTTTGATAAACATATAAAATGACTCTAAAAAACAATAAGTAGACCTAAAATGACATTTGTGTTTTGACTACATACACAATATTACATTTGAACATTAGACATTGTTAGACAAAGTAACTAACCACGTATACAAACAATCTTAAGACTTTGAATTAAAAGAATATTATATCTTAATACAAAACTAATAGACCGACTAAAACAAAAAATAAATATTAATCAAAATTTTGACTCTTATAGACCATTATCACAAAACCTAAATAAGACTTACAATATTTCCATCGGCCATGAAAGAAACTCGTCTTAGCCGTGAAAGAAACTCAGCTTAGCATGAACCAGAAACTCAGCCACACTGCCGAACTGATATCTTCGGTGCATAATAAATAACAATGACAAAGCTTTAGTATGCACAACTGGGTACCAAAACCGATGCAGGTAGAGGACGTCAATGAGGTTGGGTGGTGCGATCATAGAAGGATGGCATCCAGGTGTATGTCAATCAATTCAGTGCAGATGAGATTTAGGTGAAAGGAACGATCTATTTAATAATTGTTCTGAGCTACGTTCCAATGAATACAGGAGAACTCTCATCACGTGGGAAAATGAAGAATAATATGCGCCCCTACAAACAATTTACTTTCCCATCACAGGCCAAAACCAGAGATTGCTCTGATACCAAATGTAGGCACATCACCAGTTCATACAATAAATAAAAATAATAATACGTAATATATTCCATCTCTTTTCATATTACACACAGCCATTTATATAGGAAATAGCTTTCCTAAAAGATAGGAGGTAGCTATAACCTCTCCTTAAATCTCTCGCCAAACTCCTATTCACGTGAGTTTTTTATTAACAACTTCACATATAAACAAATATAATAACAAACCTAACAAATAATAATGATTAATAATGTTAAAAAATAATATTCATCCTAACAGTTTTTACACTCTGCACTCAACACCCTATGATGCATTTTAGTTCCTCAGTCCATAATTGACTACCAAGGGTTTACTAATCAAATTCCAAACTTATTCCATTACACTGTCATGCCTTCACTCATCACTTAGTGGTATATACCTTAGGTTAAATTACCAATTCCTTTATCCATTTCACATTATCCTTTTACATCCAATCATCACCTATTCTATCATCCTATTCTCATTCGTTATAGTACATCATCATTTATTCTACTCGCCATTTGTGGTATATGATTTAGTCTAAATCACCACCCTCATCTTATTCATCACATAGTAGTCTACACTTAGTGCTACCTTTTGTTATTCACCACCTACTTATCTATGCCCCATACACCCTCATCGTCCATCTCGTAGTGACATATGCTATAGGCTAGATCATCACCTTCTTCTTCCATCATGTAATGATATACACTTAGGTATGAATCATCACTCTTCTAATCAACAAGTCATTGTATACACTTAGGCTATAGGGTCCACACACATATTTCTATACATATTATCATCATCCTCTCATCTTCTATCATGATAGACACTTAGGGATAAATCATCACTCCTCTGATCACCAAAGTTGTGATATATGCTTCGAATAAAGTGTTCATGAACATCATTTCTCCTCATTTCACATTACATCACCACTACACATACACACTCATCACAACACGCTAGACACAACCAACCATACTCAACCATTTCCTGATGATGCACTCGCTTTTGCACTTCATTCCTAACTGTTGAATAGGAAAACAAAATGAACCTCACTGTATACACTTCCATACACTTGGGGGCATGTTGCTCCTCTCATTCGATTCCATCCATCTGCAACATACTGCATTGTCTTGGTAACATCTTATTTTTATTACTAGTGTTTTACATGCTTATTCTATTACACATGTTATCTTGCTTTCCTATATGTCATTATCATAAACACATGTGTGTTCACACTTTTTTCTAGTGTGATCACAGATACATGACTCTACACATGAAATGGATGCTCACCTTCTACCCTTACTATACGAGTCACTAGGGGCATCCACATTCGACTTATATAGGTTTTACTGTTTCATTTTGTATGTAACATCTCATACTACTTGCTTATACATGATTTGACATATTGGTTTTCAATCTAACATGATAACGGGTGTTCTATGTGTAGCACTTGTTTTACAGGACTACATGTGTGCATTACTACTTGTATTTCTACTTGTATGCTTTGTTTTCCACTAAATGTGATCTTTTCCCTTTTCTTGTTTGCACACTTGTCTGTTGTTTTTAGCCATGATGGCATTTGCATGTCTTGCGACATTGTGAGTGATGTCCCATGTTTAAAACCCACTTAGTGTGGTCTCCTTGTTTTCTTGCATGTTTTCACTACTGTGCTTGGTATTTTTTCCATACTATTTGCATCTTTACACTTATTTGTATGCATGTGTTCAGACTAACACTTGTATTGGCTAGCCATCCCCTTTTGTGTGTGCCTTGGTATCTACCAAACAATTTCCCTTCCCCCATTGCAGGGATGAGTTTGTTACAAGGTTAGAGTGTAGTTCATCCTATTTTGGGGTCACATTATCCTTCCAAGGTCGTTGGATGCACCCACAAATAGTGGGGTATCATTATGGGTTTTCTAATAACATAGTGTATCTACATTGGTTTACACACATTGAGTGAGTTCAAATTAGACTAAAATCCATACACAATGAGTGATTTCAAATTAGACTAAACTCCATACATAATAGCCTCAACAAGACATGGTGTCCTTCAATAATTCTACAGAGTAGTCACAGGATTAGGGGTTACAATGGGTGGTCTCTCAACACTTTTCTATCAAGTGGTGTAGGATCACCCAAAAAACTAATGTAGTACAAAGATCTCTTCAAAAAATTCCAATAGAAGTGGTTAGAGTTGAAGGACACTGAGAATTTCCTCCTTACACTTCTTCAACCATGATAGCATGAGATTGCCCAAAAAAACTTGCAACATCATAGGATATCCTTCTACACCCTTTCTCTTGACATGTATCAGGTGCACATGTTCCTTTTTTCCATTTACACTTTTTATTCTAGCGTACTTTACAATTGTAAAATTTACACAATGTTTTTACATACATACATATTTGACTACTTGAGAATTTTCTCCTTGTAGGTCAACCATATGAGAAACAGGAATTCAAATTGGGGGTAACAACAAAAAACAAAAACAATAACAACAAAAAACACACTGCGATGGTACTTTCTATACTAACCATATAAGTATACCACACACATTCCGACCTAAGTTCACTCTCATCACTTTTACTTACATTTTCATCTTTAGAATCCACACTCCTCCACGTTCAAGTATAGTCCATTAGTACACTTTCTTCTATAGTCTTCACGAATTTTAGGTACGCTTCTCTAATTACTGTATGTGACCAAGTTGTTTTCTCACCAACATAAAGTGGGGGAAAATGTAGACACAAATATCACACATTAGAAAATATTTAACCCAATATTATACTACTATTTAGAAGGTTCTCAAGTGTACAAAGTACCAATTAATCCCACCTTTTTTCCATCTTTGTTTTATTTTTTACTTCGCCATTCCCGTGTACTTCCCGATACCTATCCACCCATTTCGCAACTTCCCTAAGATTCTGACCCTAATTCCAGATGCCCTAACCTGTACTAGGGTGACCTGGTCCCACCCTAGGCCCCCTCTCTATGTTTAACCTCTTTTTCTCTTCTTTGGGTCACTTCTATCCATTGGTATCCCTTATCTTTTCCTCAGTTGGCATTTTCAAGAATAATTATGAAATCAAACTTGAGAGCCCTATAAATATAAAGCTTATAAGACCATAATGAGGTTATTATGTTATTGCATCTTATCACTACTATCACTCTATCTAGGACTACATCCAATACATCATCTCCATCCATATAGATCCATATATCCTAGCTAGCAAAGTCTACATCACATCCATTCACATAGGAGGAAGGGATTCTATCTATGTTATTCTACATTCTACATCTTCTATAGCTATCATAGCTCATTACTACACAAAGTGTGACTAACATGAGAACACCTAGGGAATGACATATAAACACAAACCAAAACTACATCAAGGTTCATAATGTAGTATAACATTCAATGATAAGTCCACCGGTTTGGCAGATGAGGTTAGTCTGACCCCTTCTTATTCTTCATGTGTAGGGCGATATAAAAAATATCAAGTGAAATCCAGAGTGATAGATAGGAATGGTTTCAAACCTAGTTGAAACACTATTAAACATAGTTTCTAAGCCTATGCATAGTTCATAAGACCTAGAATCCAGACCAGGGCACCCCGGAGCACCCTAGTACACTCCAAGGCACCTGTGTCACTTCAAATAGTCCAAATATACCCATTGTAGGGTCACTGAGTGATCATCTAGACATTCAAATTCCTGTCTCAGATCAGAGAAAACCTACGATAGTCTTCCTGAAGTAACTAAGTCATTTCCATACTCCCTTATGGCATATTAGGGTTTATCTTTCACTGAGAGTAATTTTTTGAAGTTATTAGATATTATTTTGCTTCATTTACTACATTTATACAATGTTTTAGTCCTCCTATTTATATTAACACTAGAACCCTAAATCCCCCTTTAGGTCTTTTAGGATACTATTTTTGTTAATCACCAGTAATAAAATTCATCATTGCATCTCTCTTATTGTTCTTTGGCATCATTTACTCTCTCAGTTAACTGGGAATAAAATATTATTATACCTTCTATAATTTTTTTCCTTTTTTAGAAAGCTCTTCTTTCCACTTGTCCACTACAATGACCTTTTCCCTTTATCTCTTAGATTAACTGAAAACTTATGGGGTTATGGAAGCAACAATTTTCTACCCTTCATCATCAAGTTGTATCCATATTTTCACATATGAGGACAATGTATTGATTTTCTCCTTTAGATTCCTTTTTATCTCCTTGTCCTCATCATTTTTTTGTAATAAACCCCCAATAGCCATTATGGCATCTTGTTTCATGTTTTCCCTAGTAGGCTTTCCTAGTGGGATATGTGTGATTGTAATCACTTAATGTAATTTCACTCTTTAGTTTATCACCCTATGTGGTAGCCACCTCTAAAGTTTTGAATCCTTTTTGATCTACATGAGCATTGGTTAGGATTCAATCCTTTTTAGTAGCTCGTGTATGATTTAAAGATACAATATTTCTAATATACACTATTTCTACCTAAATTATCTCCTTCTCCTTCATTAGAAAGAGTGTTCCTAACCATCCAGTTATGGGATTATTTCCCACATTTTCTCCTTGTTGTGCATATTTTTATGCTTCAAAATATACCACCATGTCCCTAGATTTGTCTGGGGTTACCTATAATATTAACATCTTTCTATGTGGCTCTTCAATTTACATTGATTGCTTCTAGGGCTCAACATGCAATTCCTCCACCTCTAATTTATTCTCCTTTTATTCCACAGGCTAAGGCCTAGTCACTGACCCCTGAACTTTGTAATCAACTGGTATATCCTTCTTATCACTGATCTCTACTAGATTAACAGTTGTTTATGTAGTTTCCATAAAACCTCTATGGTAGGGCTTGCACTCTTAGGTGGTTCATCAGCCTCTCTACTGTATGCTTATTTTTTAGGTTGAGATTCAACTAAGACAGTAACCTCTATAGATGGTTCACTTGTAATATTTTCAATTACTGGTTCCTCTTCCCTTGATAGCACTGCAATTTAAACCTGAACACCTTGAAATTGAACATATGATTCAATAATTGGTGGTTGGGGAGTTTCTTCCTTCTAAATTTTCATTTGAGAAAAAATTCCATCCCCCACTGTAGGAACTTTAAGTGTTAAACCAACAATTTCAGGTAGAGGAGTCTCCTCAAATGCGTCTACCTCCACCACTTCAATTGGTTCATTTACCTCATATTATGATTAAGTGGCCTTGACCACATCCTACCTTCCAAATTGAAACATTTCTAGCCCCTATTCTTCAATGATCTTCATGAGCTAAGGATTTCGGGGAGTATCATAAATTCTTTACTAAATAACTAAACTTTCTACTATCCTTGTAGAAAATAAAGTTGTAATTGTAGCTTATTGTATTTTTGATGGTGCACTTATACCAAGTTATGATGTAACAACCTATTATGCCACTATTGCAATTAAGTTCTGTTGAGCTTCAATTAATAGGCTTGGGCTACCCATTTCTGGTTCCTTACTTTTAGGAACATGTTCCTTCATGGCTGAGATACTTTTCATCTTTGGAAATTTAGTGCCTTATTCTGATGGGGGTAACACCCTAGCCTTCTTTTCACCCCTTTCAAAATATCTTACCCCAAATCCTTCATTTTATTTATCACCATTTTCCACAAACTGAGGGTCAGTATATGTAAGCTCCCTCTCATCCATTTTGTTACACTAGATGACCCAGGTAGAGTCACCATTGGAGTCCTAGGTTTTGAAATGCATGCCCCTTTGGTCTACAATGGAATTACTTGAGTGATAGAGGCATATTACATTTCTTTTAGAATCATATCTTCAACCTTTTGGGTAAAAAATGGCGTGGAAGTTCTAGTCCTTCTAGTCTTTTGGTGGGTAATTAAGGAGACTTTCCACCCAATGGATCTATTTTTTTAGTTCCCTCCTTCAAAGGAAGGGAGATATCCCTCCAATATTTTCAACTTTCTGAACACATTTAACACTTTTGTATTTTGGAGAGAGAGGTCCTGTCATCACCAATCCGGCACTATGATAATTCTTCAATGGGAACTCCTCGTGCTATGATTATTTACTAATGCAAAGCCTTTAGTTTGGTGGATGTAATCTGGAAACAAAACAACAACATAACACAAGAATACCATCGACTATGATAAGACAGAATGATGACAAATCTGAAATATCAAAGTAAATTATAATATTAACATGAAATTGTTACAATCTCACCCATGAGGTACTTCAACAAGACTATGGGAGAAACTTTACAATTACACCTCTTGATGGCTTCTTCAACACACCTTTTACTGATGGCTTCCTTCGCACACTTCCTACAATATTTCTCACTACTACTTTCTATGCTAAATGAGGGGGGGTGGCCTCTCTATTTATAGAACTTCTAGGCTTATCCATCCTATCTCTAAGATAGGATAAGAAATCCACTCTGACGAATCATATTCCATACCTTAACTCTTATCTGTACATGTAAGCTTATCTCTTAAGATAAGATAAACCTTATCATTTTACATGGGTTCCACATTTTTAGACTTTTTACAAATAAAATACACAAAATATTTATGACCTCACTCCTTGTCCTTATTACCAATATAATATTTCTAATTCCTAATCATGTAGACCCTACTTCTCTAATTACCCAAACTTTGACATTTTAACATTACCGAACCACTTACGAAAAATATTTACTTTTTACAACATTCCTATTGTACTTTGACTGTTACCGTACTCCACATTATTGGCGACACCATACTGACGGTGCCGTTATCTTCTATCAGACGCTACTACTAATTATACTTAACAACATCCTATTCCTAATACATACATTAATGAAATAGAAATTATGGAGGAAAATTTTAGTGTCGACATCTTCCCCCTTCCTAGCTTCTACTCCGTCCTCGAAGTAGACTATTCTGGTGCTTGGAAAATCTTCAACTTGTCGTGGTTGACCCATTTCCTAATGGGAGTGCCATACAATTCCTCCAGTCGGTACATACCATTTTCATGCACAGCTGCTATTTTGTAGGGCCCCGTCCATTTTGGAAGAAATTTCCTCTGTCTTCTTTTTTTGTATCTGGAATCATATACTAGGACCAAGTCATTCACATGAAATGGAGACCATCGGATCTTTTGATCAAAGTATTCCTTCTGCTTCATTTTCTTCTTATGGCTTGTATCCTTTGCTATTTCCCTCATTTCCTCTAGCAAATGAAGATGTACCAACCTTTCTTTTACTGAATCACTTTCATCCATCCTTTCATTTTTCATAACTCTCATAGTGGGAATATCAAACTCAATAGGAAGAACTGGATCAATGCCATAGGCCAACTGAAATGGGGAGTATCATGTTGCTGACTTTGATGTTGCCCTATATGCCCACAATGCTACATGAATCCTTTTATCCCATTTATGTACCTGCAAGGCTGCATCTTTTGCTAGAACTTGACACAGCACAAAATTTGTTCGTTCCACCTGTCCATTTGTGCTTGGCTTGTATGTTGTTGCCTTCCTGTGCTTAATAGAAAACTTATTGACTAGGGCTTCTACCACCTCATTAATGAAGTGGCTTCCTTGATCTGTTACAATTTATAATGGGCAACCAAATCTGGTGACAATGCGTTCATACATGAACCTTGCCACTTCATCCATGGAAGCTGTTTTCAATGGCCTAGCTTCAACCCACTTGGTTAAATAATCTGTGGCAACTACAATATACTTATTTTGGTGTGATGTAGTTGGAAGTGGACCTACAATGTCTATTACCCACTTTTCAAAGGGACTAAGGGGAAGAATAGGACATAATGGAGCTAATGAAGTCTTATGGTTACCATGTGTTTGACAAATATCACATGTCTTACAATAATTATAACAATCTTTAAAAAGAGTGGGCCAGTGATAACCTGCATCCAAGATCCTTCTTGCTGTAAGTTTTTCAGAGAAGTGCCCTCCACATGTACCATTGTGGAATTCTTCTAGCAGTTCCTTCCCTTGATCACGTCCAACTGCCCTCTTGTACTTTCCATCAGGTCCTATTCGAAATAATACTCCATGCAGAATAGAATATGGACGACTGGCTTGAGTAATCTTTCTCTTAGTCTTTGCATTGGCACCATCAGGAAACTTGAATTCATTCAGATAATTCTAAATATCTATGTATTCACTAGGGATTGTGTCAAGGGATAACAATGCTGCATCGGGGAAATCATCATCATCACAAGATGATCATAAACCATCATAGGCTCGAGAGAGTGCATCTGCATTAACATGCTTCTTTCCTAGCCTATCTATAATATCAAATTCAAATTCTTGTAGCAAAATTATTCATCTTGCTATCCTCCCTGATGGGTTAGGCTTATTTACAATATATTTTAGAGCCTGATGATCTGTTACAACTAGAAATTTTTTCCCTAGCAAGTAATTTTTAAACTTCTTTATAGAAAAAATGATAGCCAGAGCCTCTTTTTTAGTTACAGTATAATTTACCTCAGCACTGCTCATTTGTCTGCTCCCAAAGTAAATTGGATGTTCATTCCCATTTTCATCCTTTTGGCTTAAAGTACTTCCTAGTGCTGCATCTGAGGCATCAGTGTACACAATGAATGGCTTGCTCCAATCTAGATTCTTCAAAACAGGTGAAGACACCAGGGCTTCCTTCAGTTGTCCAAAAGCTTCATGCGCCTTATTTCCTAGTTCATAAGTAACATCCTTCTTTAAGAACTGGGTTAATGGCTGTGCAATCTTTGAGAAATTCTTGATGAACCTTCTATAGTAACCCAAATGGCCTAAAAATGATCTCAACTTAATTCTATTCATAGGAAATGGTAAATCTTTGATTTTTGAAACTTTATCAGGATCAGTACCAATACCATCTCTGGATACAACATGCCCTAACAAAATGCCTTTAGAACATCCAAAGACACACTTTGTAGGGTTTAATGAGGCTTGTGCTTCATCTAACCTTTGAAATGCTATCTCCATCTGGTGCAGGTGGTCCAACTTGCTCCCATAGATGTAAAAATCATCCAAAAATACTCTGATGAAGGTCCCAATGTAGGGTTCGAACACCCTATTCATCAAACGCTGGAATGTTGCTGGAGCATTACACAACCCAAAAGGCATAACTCTATAAGAAAACATTCCCCAAGGAGTGGTGAACGTGGTCTTCAGCTGATCTTTCTCTGCTATACAAACATGGTTGTAGCCACTATATCCATCAGCAAAACTATAGCACTCCTGGCCAGCTACTTCGTCCAAGATCTGATCTGAAAATGGAAGAGGGTAATGATCCTTCTTTGTTTCCTTATTGAGCTTCCTGTAATCAACACAAATACGTAGCTTCCCATTCTTTTTTATTGAGATCACAATGGGAGAAACCCATTCTGAATTCTCCACAGCAAATATGAATCATGCATCAAGCAACTTATCTATTTCTTCTTTTACAGTCTTGGAAAAATTAGGATGTTCTACCCAACTTACTTGACGGAGTTCCTTGTAATCAAAAGTGAATAGGTGTATGTACCTTTGAAAGAGCTGGAGGTAGGATTCCTTCTCACTCTCCATCACAACATCACCAATCTTTATTTGTTGGAGACAATCATCAACTTCTTCTTCAGATAATTTTATGGGGTCATGAGTTGGTGTGACTGGAAGGATATCCATGACTGAAACATCCACCTCGCTTTCTTCATCTTCAGTGTCCACTTCACTGATACTAGAGTAATCAGAGGATGTCCAATCATCAGTTTCATCACTTGAATCCATAGGTTCTGCTTTATGATGTCGAGGGATCATGTTTATCTTCACCCTCTCTCTACCACGTCCAAGTGTCATGAAACCTTCATTCCAGTCATTTCTTGCATGAAATCTCCTTAGCCATGGTCTTCCCAACAGCATTGGGTACGCAACAGTACCATTTTTCATCACCTGAAATTCTACCACACATACAACACCCATAACAGATATTGCCACATTTGAAACTACACCTTCTGGTTTAGTTTTTCCTTTATTTAATGACCTTAACATAAGTGTTGAAGGGTGATCAATTTTTAAACCCAACATATTCATTACAGACTTGGTCATTACATTAACTACAGCACCTCCATCAACTAAGACATCATGAATTGAAATACCATTACATAATACCTTAGCTTGTGGAGCATAGGGATCTGCCTCTGCCTCCAAAACAGGGACCTCAACCTCCTTCCTTCTTCGAGCATTGAGTCCACCTCGCAACTCCCGCCTCTTCTCAGAAGACATAGCCAAGAGTTGACCATATGTAATATTTGTAGGCCTTTTGGACAGATCTTCCAAGATGGAGTATGGTCCTTGCCCCTGTGAAATCAGAAAATCCTGCACACCCAAATTTCTTCTCCTATGTTTCTTACTAGTTTCTTCTTTCATCTTCTTAGGATAATTTCCATCTTGATTATCTTTTTCTTTCTTTCTTTTTGTTACAAACACATCTACTTCATTATTTCTACTCTTATCTACTACATCAAGAGAATTCACAGGTGCTTTTCCTTTATCATTATCTCTTGTACCAGATGTAGAAGATCTATCTGGACAATTATACTTATAATGACCCTTTTTATAACAACCATAACAAACAACTTCAGAAATATTTCTTTTTGGACCTCTATCTCCTCCCTGAGAACTAAATTCCTTTCCTTGAAGAAGATTAATAGTTAACTGACCCATATTTTTGAGCAGATCTTCATACTCAGTAGATGTACTAGGAGAAATATTTGTGCTCACCGGGAGTGGTTGTGGATTTTGGACCAAAGGTGCTGGTGTAGGCTCTACTTTAACAACAATTTCTTTGGTCTCCTCTTCCATGCTTTCTTCTTGCCTTCTTGCAATCTCCTTTGCTTGTTCAATGGTAGTTAGGCGGTCATACTTCACTCATTGTCTGATCTCTGGCTTCATCCCAAGAATGAAGTGCTTACAGAGGAGATTATCCACGCCATTCATCAACCCATCCGCTAATCCTTCCTTCCGGATCTGGGCATCGAGCTTCCTCCTTAGCTCTAGAACACGAGCATGATAATTCCTTATCTTCTCCTTCTCTCCTTGGGCTAGCTTTGTGATCTCGATCATGAGGTCTGCATATCTCTGTTGTTCACCAAATTCTTCAAGAAAAATTTTAGTTAATAAATCCCACGAGTTTTTCACATTATCACCTAGTGTTTCAAACCACCTAAGTGCGGAACCATCCAAAAAGGTAGGAAAAAATTCAGTCCATTGTTCCCTTCTTATAAGGCCATTACAAATACAAGATCGCTTAAACTCTTGAATGAAAGAAGAAGCATCTTCATTAGATTGAGCTGAAAAAACAGGAATCTTTCCCATTTTCAAAAGTAACCACCGTGAAATACCAACCGACAAGTACAATCAACAAGACTTATGTGCACAAATAATTGGAATTACTATAGAAATGACCATGGTAAACTATGGTAAAACTTGACTTACTACGGTAAAAACTGATTTTATTGTGGTAAACACTATTCACGGTAAAAATTGAAGTTACTGCGGTAAATACTATTCACGGTAAAAAGTGACTTTACTGTGATAAATACTATTCACAGCAAAAATGACTTTGTCATGGTAACTACTATTCACGGAAAAAATGACTTTACCATGGTAACTACTATGCACAGTAAAAACAAGGTTACCCTCCAATTGATTTTTGACTAAGTGGGAATATCTCTCCAGAAAATCCACCAACGAGGAATGGTCCCGGCAACGGAACCAAAAAATGTCATCACCAATCCAGCACTATGATAATTCTTCATCGGGAACTCCTCGTGCTATGATTATTTACTAATGCACAGCCTTTAGTTTGGTGGATGTAATCTGGAAACAAAACAACAACATAACACAAGAATACCATCGACTATGATAAGACAGAATGATGAAAAATCTGAAATATCAAAGTAAATTATAATATTAACATGAAATTGTTACAATCTCACCCATGAGGTACTTCAACAAGACTATGGGAGAAACTTTACAATTACACCTCTTGATGGATTCTTCAACACACCTTTAACTGATGGCTTCCTTCGCACCTACAATATTTCTCACTACTACTTTCTATGCTAAATGAGGGGGGTGGCCTCTCTATTTATAAAACTTCCAGGCTTATCCATCCTATCTCTAAGATAGGATAAGAAATCCACTCTGACGAATCATATTCCATACCTTAACTCTTATCTGTACATGTAAGCTTATCTCTTAAGATAAGATAAACCTTATCATTTTACATGGGTTCCACATTTTTAGACTTTTTACAAATAAAATACACAAAATATTTATGACCTCACTCCTTGTCCTTATTACCAATATAATATTTCTAATTCCTAATCATGTAGACCCTACTTCTCTAATTACCCAAACTTTGACATTTTAACATTACCGAACCACTTACGACAAATATTTACTTTTTACAACATTCCTATTGTACTTTGACTGTTACCGTACTCCACATTATTGGTGACACCGTACTGATGGCGCCGTTATCTTCTATCAGATGCTACTACTAATTATACTTAACAACATCCTATTCCTAATACATACATTAATGAAATAGAAATTATGGAGGAAAATTTTAGTGTCGACATTCCATACCTTTTAATTTAAACCAGGAAAATGTTCTCATCATTACATTAGTTTTCATATTATGGAAACTGACTGATTCCACTTCATTCCAATCTAATGGTGTAATTGTCAATGAATCAATATTTTTATTAATATAGTATTGAATTATTACTTTTTTTTCATCTGTTATCCCTTAAGGGACAACTGCAATCTTAAATTCAATTAATTGTTTGGGAGTCATCATAGATAATTCCCTCAATATAACCTCCTCTTCATCCATACAATTCATACAATAGTCTTCAAAATGAGGATCATGCCCATAACTTACAACCCACCCAATATCATATTTGGGTCTTGGCTCGAATTCATCCAATTGATACATGTTCATTTCTTCCTCCAAAAGTTTGGCTTTTATAATTGAGGGGCAAGAATACTTTCTTATTTTGAAAGGTATATTAGTTTTGTGTTTTCTTGCAATGAGTATTTTTACTACTACCAATTTCCTTGAAAGTTCAAGGAGGGTCCATTTATCATCAAGGTAACTGAGCAACATGAATGGGTGACCTTAAAAAACACTTTCCCAGATATAAGTAAAGAACTTGTACTGAATAAAATATTAGCCATAATATTGTATCTCTCTTTTGGCTTCAGTAGAGATTTTGTATTGCTCCCTCTCTAGCCTAAAGAGGCATATTACAAGTGTAAATAATGCATAACTGACCTTTATAACATTTTTATTCCATTTATCCAAGTTCGGTTGGAGATAAACATCATATACCTTGTGATCTCTAAAACTTACAGCTTGTGGGATACTGGGAAAAAGCTTATGGCTTGCAATATTGTAGATTAAGTATGACATCATGTAAAACTTGAAATTGTAAGTGATGCCTACCCTACATTTTGTAGCCATATCAAGGAGTTGGGTGTGAATTTATGTAGCTATGAATTTTTCCCAACAAATCCTTTCTTTTCCTTCCAAAATGAATCTTATATATGTACCCACCCATTCCTTGAACACATAAGCCAATTCAATACAAGCCATTCTGCATAATAAAAAAATTATATCCTCAACCTCCTCTACAAATTTTGACTTGAGAAATGTCTTATGAATTCTAGTAAAGGATCCCATATCTGTTAGCATTCACTTAGTGATCATAAGCTTAACACTATCAGTATGTTGGGATATGTAATTTTTTAAGATCGATTATATATAAATGGTTACTGGTTTATTAATATTTGGTAGCCCCAACATTAATCTAAATTCTTTAGGTGATAGGGTTAAGAATATCTCACCACTCCCATCCAAAACATCCCTCTTTTCAAGATCATATTTTTTCAGAACATATCCTTACTAATTCGGGGCAGTGCACAGAAGGGGGAAAAATTGTAGCTAGGGAAATATGGCTTGAATCAATGGTTGCCATGAACTCACTTTTATAAGGATCATGCATTCATTGCAAAAAATAATCTAGGTCACCATTCATCAAATTTGAGTCTATCACTTTAGCGAATTCACTGAAGATACTTGAAGTGGCGTGAGTTCTTGATTCCATAGTCCTCATTTTTTCTTGTTACTATTTAATTTTCCCTCCCGAATGTAACATCCTCATTTATGAATTAGAAAATAGGGTATTTTTTTTATACACATAATGTTCTCTGTTCTAAATTTACATAATTTAGAACACACATACCTTTGTTAATCCATCACATAATAGAAAACCATATGTAACTGTAATGATTAGGTATTATACCGAGCCCTCATTTCCTGACTCAATAAAAAAAAATATCTCATGTTACTTCTTCTTGTGTATATAAGGTATAATTTGGTTTCCTTATCCTTTATGGGTAATTCAAGTGTTATTGTCTAGGAAGCCTATCTAAGTATCTCTTACTGATACTCATCTAAAATCTTGCAACCTTAGACTAGGTGACATAAGACAATGCAACCAGAAGATTGCAATAATTTGGCCAAAATTTTAAACCTGTTCATCATGCTTACATTCCTAGATGGCATACTCATCGAAAGGAATATGTCTTTCAACCCACTTTATCTATTATCTAGATTAGTCTTCCTTGATTTCAGTCAACCGATTCCAAATCAAGGTTTTAACACTAAATAAGGACAAATAATATACAATAGTGTTATAGTCTACTTGTGGTGACTAACGGTAAGTACACATATTCAAAGTAACTTATGTTGATTTGGGTGTGTTTATTCACCCCAGGTCAACACTAGTTAACTACTACACTCGACTATATGCATATCTCAGTTTAGAATATAACTATGAACTGGAATCTCACTAATGAAAATGAAGTTAGAAGAGCTGGGTGTGATAATGAGGCATATTGGCTTCTTCAATGTATCCACCTATTGACTTTCCTCATTATTTGGGTACAACGCAACAACATTTATACTACAACAGCCCACTAAATACTTATAACAAAACTTTCATACTTAAAGAGGCAGTGTTTAATTAAATTATTGTCATTAATTAATTTAATTTACATGACACACATATCTAATGGATCAACTACATTTTAAAATATATATCCTTTATTAAGGGTATTGTAAGGCACCCTTTCAACAATTGAGTGTATGCAGATTATTTTTACATTATGTTATGATCTCATAATTAGTTAACAATTCGTTCATTTGATTCCAATAACTCAATTGGATTTAATTAACAAGATCATCATCAAGTATTTCTTAAAAATTTGTATAATAGTATGCACATGTATAATTCAAAAGATTGAATTAATGATTTCCTTTTCATTAATTTCCAATCTTATCATATTCCAAGTATCTCATCTCTTTTTAATTTATTGGTTCATGTATGAAATTAATCACTTTCTTTACCAACATAAAAAATTCAGCTTATCATGATAATTTATGATCATAATTGCATCTTTGTTAATCTTTCACAATGTCAGATGTTGATTCACAAGAAAATATATTTAATACACAATAAGTGTTGATTTAATCAATCAAATACATAAAGGTCATATCCTTGTCTATTATAATTAAGATAAGTAAATTCCTTCTTCACCTAATTAGGATCCTATAGATTCATTTACTAGTTCCAAGCACATTTATTTGTTTAAATTCCAATAAGGAATACAATACTTACTAAATGCTTGTATTGTATGATCCTCTCAGTATTAGTAATTAACTATATTAGAATTATACTTTAAGTAGTTTGCAAGGATATTTTAGAATAAGGAATCCATTAATATTTCCACATTTATTCTACTCCTAATCCCAAGTTAACTACTATGTCATATGTAATTTGACATATATATATATATATATATATATATATATATATATATCAAATCATCAAAAAATAAAATAAAACATTTATCATACAACTCTTAACCAAATAAAAAGTCAATATTACAAAACAAAATACGATTACTCAAGGCTTAAAGTATTTCATAAACATTTTAATAAAAAATAAATAACATCTTCCAACTATTATAGTTGTCCATGGCACTAGGCCTTCATGAATCATAAAAAAATTCTTTCATAAATTTATCAATTTCAGATATCCAATAATCAAACATCATTAGTAAAATAAATGCAAATTCCTATAAGTCTTTCTCCTTTCACTTTTCACGAAATCCATCTGAAATTCATAAGAACTGAGAATGATAAGATATAACACATTATAACAAAATTATACTATCAATCAATTTCATGAAAAGAATCCTTTTTATTTAATGAAATGGCTCTAAATTTCCTATATCAAGTAACTTAAAGAAAGCATGTAAAAATTCCACAATGCTAATTTAGGAAAAGAAGTGAATGTACCTTTTCTTTATGAACTGTTATCACAAATATGACAAAATTTAGATTTCATTCGATTTAAAAACATTAGTTCCATAGTGAAACAAAATGACAAATTATTTTGGGATTTCAATCAGGTAATCATAAGGTTACGTGATTGAAACTAAAAACTTCATCTACCATTTAATAAGTAATTCTACCATCACTCAAATTCATTCTTTAAGATAATGATAATGATGAAATTTCAAGTATCAAAGCAAAACATTGTCTAACAGCCAAGCCACTTTGATATAACCATAAAATAATTCCATCTGAAATAGGTGCTAAAATAAACACCATAATTATTCAATCATTAACTATCACACAGTCAAAGGTTGGTTTACCATTTCATGTATTTTACTAAAATAGTCAAGGTATTTTTTTTTCCTGCGTATCAAACAAGTTCTTTTATCAAAGACTAATGATTTCTACCCAGTCAAATATTATAATCGAATAAACCAAAAACAAACCAAGAATTGTCCAAAATAAACCAAGCTAGTATAAAGTGATTTTTGTTTTACTGAACTTAGACTACAACCAAGTTAGCATTGGTATTCCACATAATTACAGTGGATTTCATCCAAGTAATTCTTTAATAATTCCCTTGACCAAATTATTCATAGATTCAAGTTAGTACAATGAGGTACTTTAAGTTTCATAAGATGGTTTAATATAGCATAGTAAACCTCTTCAAGAGGTAAGTGATAACCCTACAGTCCTCAAAGTTACCGACTAGGACAAAAAATTCTAGGGTTAGATACGAAAAACTTAGTCACATAGAAATAATATCAACTCAGAGGTCAAAAAATATCAAACAACATTCAAGAATACACAGACTTGAACTAAGTTACTGTCAATGGAGGCCACCCAACCTAACCAAGCTGGTGGGATATTAAATGTTACTGGAAAACAGAAAACAAAAAAATATAAAAAAGTCTTACTGTCCCAAAAATTAAATAGTCTCATTTAACACCATCTTTCAACTAGGGTTAACTCAAGTAAGAAATAGAAACCGATTAAGCACGCCCATGAATGGGTTTATACAATATTTTATCTCCATAAATTTGGATCGATACCTATATGAATATAGTTGAGAAGACCGAGCAAGAGACCTTTAATAAGAGAATATCGGGAACATATATCAAGTCACCATTTTTTACTAATTATTAAAACCCAAAAGGGGTATTGACCCATAATTGAATCCTTTCCAAAATATGAAAGGATTTCAACAGAACCTAGATAAAACTATATGTAAGTGTCATAAATCCTTATTGCCACATGAGTCATTTAAATGACATTAACCATTAATGCGAAGGAAATGATAATGATCCTCGATATATGCATTCAAAAGAAAGGTACAAATAATATTGAATATCAAATATTATCATATAATTGAACTCATGCAACTAGAATCATCCACAACCATCTACTATATGATCTCATAGTTATAATAAGAAGAAAATAATTCCACAACACCAGACTTGGTTCCCATAAACTATTTTAAAGAAAAACCAGAGATACAAACAACCATATATTTTCCAATCAACAAAAATCAACATGAGAAGCAATATCAAAAAAATGGAAACAGTTCATTTTTATGAGATTAATAAACACAACAAGTATCATATTAGGTTAGAGCCTATGATTCCTGGTAGTGCTCATGTGGAACCCTCCTTGTTTCCTTGAATTTACCTTCAGGTGTTTGTAATAAAATGCAACAAAAAATCTATTGCACTTGAATCCATAGAAACCCATCATTCCTTCTATCCATTTTATTTATATTGACTATGATAAATTCTTTCCACTATCTCAAGCCATGCAATGGAAATATTAAACTTGCAAGTGAATTAAACATTCAATGTGAACAATGGTAAAATGACATGTAGATACAAATGAGGTCAAACAACCAAAATGAATGGTAAGACAAAACTTCCCTATTTTACTCCATTCCATCTCGATGTTTCTAAAGGTGGTTTTACACCTTTACCAAGATCAATAAATTACCAGGATGATATTGTAAGTCATTCCATTAATATTCTCTAAACCACTAAGTTAATGTTAGCAACAAACTAACTGTTCAAACTACATACCAACTTGCATTTAGTTATCTGGAGTCTTATTACCTACCAAAACCATTTTGGCTTCCTCCCAAAGGTGGCACAAGTCTCTTATAAATTTCATTAAATTCCTTAGTATAGTGTGCGTCGGTGCCCAAAAATCACACCTAAACCCTTAGGTTCAAAGTTACTAGAGTTAGTGCAGAGGTTAACTTTAAGTCCCCCCCATAGGTTTAGGTCCACTTCGCTTTAAATAGTACCAACCTTATTCTATATTAGGATGCTTAATGGATCCCACAAGTTAGCTCAGGAATTAAAATCCCATTAACATGAATACCTTAATTATTATCCTAAAATAATATGTATTTAGGATAGTTAGGTTTACGCCAAATAATTATCACAATAATGTGATCTCTATTAGGTAATTACCAACCTATATGTATATACATATATATATATATATATTATATATATATATATATGTATATATATATATATATATATATATATATAACTTAAAGAATTAACCAAGATTATTACCATCATATGCAACATCACAGGGTAATCAGATCTTCCTGAAATAATATAAGCACAAGATGTTTCTAGGTGCTCCCATGGCATCATTTCCTTCGAGCCAGTTGAGATGGCATGTTTCCAATTACAGTAAATTCAATTAGACTTAATAAAATGATTGTATCACTTATTGATCATATGCATTCCTTGGATCACTAGAATTGATCTAAGGTATGACTATCCCTTTATTATCAATGAATAAACTAAGGTTCTCATTAATTAATGCAACATAAGTACCTTAAAAACACAGTCTATTGGACATCGTTTAACTTATATTACCTTATATAAATATATCATACCTCCAACATAACTTATGAACATAAGGTTAACATCCTTTATTATTATAATTCTATTATAGTAAGATTTCAATAGAGTTAGAAGTTAGCTATTTAATCAACAGAAAAAATGACCAATATGTCAAGAGAGTAACCAGTCTTAGAACTAAAGTCATATATCAACGTTTACAAATTAATGAAGCTGGTTAAGATATCATTCACAAAAAAGGAAATACATACCTCCCCCCTAAATATCATCATCATCCCGATGATTAACTTAGTCCACACATATTTTAAAATCATAGGAATAAATATAACTTATTATTCATCAAAATTATTAAACAAATATCAGTTTGAATAAATTTCAAGTTTCCTTAAACTTATTACAACATCAATTTGTTGTCCAGTTCATACAAAAATAAGTATTTGCCCAAAAATGGAAAGTATTAATGATAGTTTTCAAACTTAAAAGTCAATATATCAAACAAAATCAATATTAATTATGTTAAAAAAGATGAGGAAAAGCAGCTTTTATGTCCTTAAGAATTTTCCAAGTTGCAATTTCTTGACTAAATTAGTCCAATTGAACCTTGCATTGACTTATTTCACAATTTCACAAGTGCAACTTGTGTGTTTCTAGCACCCTAATGGATTCAAAAACAATTATTTCTGGGTCTTGAGCTTGCAAGGAATTCTAATTTAATACATGTGACAAGTATGAAACATATTTCTTAAGCAAAGAAATATGAAAAACATCATGCATTCATGAAAATTCAAGAGGTAATGCTAAGCCATAAGCTACAGGGATAATCACTTTTACAATATCAAAAGGTCCCACGAAATGAGGTGATAACTTGGTTGCTTTTCCAAAAGTAATTGAACTCTTTTTAGGCTTAACACATAAAAATACCTTTTCACCAAGTTCAAATTTATTATCGACCCTTTTCAAGTCTGCATAAATTTTCTACCTATCAATAGCTTCCTTTAATCATTCATAGATTAATTTTACTTGTTGTTCCATTTTGAGTAAGCATTTCAGGTCCAATTACCTCACTATCTTCAATGTTATCCAAACTAACAAAGGTTCTACACTTCCGTCCATACAATGCTTCGAACATGGTGCCATCTTAAGAGAGGAATGATAAGTATTATTGTATGCAAATGCCACTAAAGGAATTTATTCTTCCCATTTGTACTACCGGTCCATAAAATACATTCTCAACATATCTTCCATTACCTAATTTACTCTTTCTATTTGCCCATCCGTTTTTAGATGATATGCGGAACTAAAATTCAGTTTCTTTCCCAAGGATGCATTTAGTGTTTTCCATAAACGTGAATTCATATCTTGGATCTCTATCAGAAATAATCAATTTAGGTACACCATGTAACCTTAAAATTTCATAAACAAATCTTTTTACAACTATAGGTGAATCACCTTTTAAATTTCAATCATTAAAATGAGCTTCCTTTTGTTAACTTGTCAACTACAACTAAAATAACATTATTCTTATTCTTAGACATAGGCAGTCCCATAAACAAAATCCATACTAATTACTTACCACTAATATTGTGGTATGTTATGCTAATACAGTAAATTAACCAGATGCATATGTTCATCTTTAACACATTGACATTCAAGAAAATGTGAAACAAATTCAGTTATTTCTTTCTTCATCCAATTCAAAAAATATTGTTGTTTTACATCAACAAGCATTTTTGTAACTCCGGGATGTCCTAAGTAAGGATAGTTATGAAATTAAATTATCGATTTCTTCCTTAACTCATTTTATGAGGGTATATACACCCAATGATCATACCTTAAGATTACTTCATTACCAAAACTAGAATCCTTTATATCTAACATCATTATGATCTGAAACAAGCGTTGTTTTACTTATTGAAAATACAAATTAGAATTCATGGAATTCTTAACTTCATCCTTAAACTCAGTTCTCAAATTTACAAGGTGTGGAAATATTTTTCCTACGACTTAGTGCTTCTGTCACTCTATTTTAATTACCTTTAATGTAACTTATGTCAAAATTAGATTTTGATAGAAACTCTAACCATCTTTGCTATCTTGCATTGAGATTTGGCTGAGTGAAAATATACTTCAACCAAAGGTGGTTAGTTTTTAACTCAAAAGGTATACCTAAGAGATAATGTCTCCAAAATTTAAGTGCATGAACTATGGCAACAAGCTCTAAATCATGGGGATCATAATTCAACTTGTGTAACTTGATTTTTATACTTTCATAGGCAATAAAATGATCATTATGAAGTAGTATACCTCCCAAACCTTCTCTAGAAGTATTTATAACTATTGTTAAGCTTTCATTTGCATGTAGAACAATCAGAATATGTGTTGTAGTTAGTTGTTCATTTAGATTTTTAATTTTTTTTTCACATTTATCACTCCACAAAAACTTTTTATTCTTTATTTTGTAATCAAGTAATTGAGGGCAAGAACCTTTGAAAAGTCCTTAACAATTTTTTGTAATATCCTGCAAGCCCCATGAAGTTTCTACTTCATGAACATTCTTAGGTGATAACCATTCAATTATGGCTGCAAGTTTTTTTATGGATGCATATATATTCCATATTTACTTATGACATGTCCCAAATAATGTACTTTTGTGTCATAAAAGGAAACATTTTGAAAATTTATCATACAATTATCTCTTCCTCAAAAATTTCAGGTATAATCCTTAAATGCTCATTGTGTTCTTAAATGCTTTTAGAATAGATAAGAATATTGTCTAAGAATAAAATCACAAATTTGTCCAAGTATTCCTAAAAGATATTGTTCATAAAATTCATACAAGATTTATAGGTGCATTTGTCAAACAAAAAGGAAAAACAGTGAATTTGTAATGTCCATACCTTGTTCTAAAAGTTGTTTTATGAATATCCTCATCCTTAATTCTCAATTGATGGTGTTTAGATCGAAGATATATTTTTGAATAAAATAATGCACCACGTATATGATCAAACAAATCATCAATCCTAGGAAGAGGGTATCTATTTTTATTTTTTCTTTATTTAAAATTCGATAATCAATGTAGAGTCTAAGTGTTTCATCCTTATTTTCGACAAAAATGACCGATGCTCCCCAAGGCGAGACACTCAGTCTTATCAAGCCCTTAGACAATAGTTCTTATTATTGTGCCTTAAGTTCAAATAATTTAATTGTATTCATGCAGTAAGGTGCCTTGGAAATAGGTTTAGTTCTAGGTTTGATTTCTATTGTGAAGTCAAATTCTCATTTTGGCGGAAGACCAGGTAGTTCTTAAAGAAACACATCACTGAAATCACTTAACAACGAGTATTTTTCCAAGGAATTATCACCTTCTTCTGATGTTTCTAAAAATTTTTACTACATATAATGTGCATCCTTTATTTTTTTCCTTCTTAAGTTACATAACTAATAGTTTCCTCACTGAAATTTCTCATTTTACCCCTTGAATGTATGTTCTTTTCTGTAAATCATTAAGGCATCTAATGTGTTTCTCAAAAAAATCAACTTTTTCTCTATGATTAACAAGCCAATTTACACAAATTATGACATCATATGAGCCTAAAGGAGCAACATAAAGGTCTACCTTTGTAGTAAAACTCGGTAATTTTAAGGTTGTGCCAAAAAGACATTTACTAATAGTATGGACAACATTATTACCATAATGAACAATCCAATATTTTTCCATTATTCTATCTTTCCTTTTTAATTTTGTAGCTAGTTTTTTATAAATGAAACATTCTATAGCACCAGTATGAAAAACTATAGTAATAGGTGTATCAAATAATTTATCTGGAACTTCTATGGGTGTAACTTACTTTTCAACTTGTTTATCAGCTACGGTAACATGTATCTTATACTGTTGGTTGTTGTCATTTTTCTTGAGAGGGAATTGATTTACATAATGATCTTTCCCACAGCTAAAACAACCTCCTATAGGTCCTGTTTTTGGTTCAAAATTATTTTCAACTTTGAAATTATTGTTTGACTGGAATACATTTTTTATCCATTGTTGTTATTCCTTACAATTTTTTTTATGTTATTCGTAGCAAGTTTATTTTTTGTTGTTTTCTTATTGTTATCAGCCACAAACTTGTTTTTAGTGCAAAAATTTTTCCAGGCCACCTTTTTAGGTGCAAGTGATGAAGTAGAGTTTGATATTTTATTCCTAATCTCATCTTTATGCATAGAAATTTCCTTCAATTTCTATTCCTGCCTTATGGATTTTTCCACAACTCCTTCCAGGGTGGCTTGGTTGTGTACATCTACCTCTCCACCAATGAAAAGATTCAGTCTCAAAATAAACTTGTGTATCATAAATTTTTTGTTAGTTTGGTATTGTGGAACATACTTGAGAAGTTTAGTAAACCTCTCCCAGTATTTAGTTACTGTTAATTTTCCTTGTGTCAAATTCTAAATTTTGTCATTTTTTATCATAATAAAGTTGTTGCAACCAGTGTTTCCTGAAGTAGCCTTTAAAGTGATCCCATGTAATGTTTACTTATTCAATATTCATTTCAACCTTACAACTATCCCACCAGGAGGATGTTTCATGGGAAATTTGGTAAGCCCCCCATACTGATTTGGTTTCTTCCAAGAAGTTCCTTATTGCAATGTACTCCATTTCACTGAGCCAATTTTCAGCTCCATCCCCCAATGTAGTTTCATAAAAATTTGGTGGACTTATCCTTTTTATGTCATTATTAAGTTCAGTTGCCAATCTTGCCTTTTTATTTTCAAGATGATTAACTGCATTTGCATTTGCATTTGCAACATTATTGTTGGCATTTGCATCATTGTTATTTGTTTCATTATTATTATCAACACCAAGATTTCTAGCATTAGCGTTGTTTCCTGGAGGTGGCTAATTGTTATTATCAACATCATATTCCTCCTATTCATTACCCATTACTTGTCATTCAAGTACATCAAGATGATCTCTTGTGTTGAATAGGGTAGCAAGGATCTCATCTAGTTTTTGTATAGTAACTACCTCTCCACTTAGAGGTGGATTATTTGTAGTACCTCCCCTTGTTCTAACCATTTTCTGTTAACAAGAAATTAAGTTTTTATCAGATATGGACTCAATAGGTCTAAGAGCTACAACCTTCAACTCTGATACCAAAATGTAACATCCTCATTTATGACTTAGAAAATAGGGGAATTTTTTTTTATACACATAATGTTCTCTATTCTAAATTTACATAATTTAGAACACACATTCCTTTGCTAATCCATCACATAAAAAAAACCATATGTAGATGTAATGACTCAGTATTATACCAATTTTTCATTCATGACTCGATTAAAAATAGATCTCTAATGTTACTTGTTCTTATGTATATAAGGTATACTTTTGTTTCCTTTCCATTTATGGGTCATTCCAGTGTTACTATCTAGGAATCCTATCTGAGTATCTATTACTGATTCTCATATAAAATATCACAACCTTAAACCATGTGATATAAGACAATGCAACTAGTACCTTGCGATACTTTGGAAAAAGTTTAAACATGTTCACCATGCTTAGATTCCTAGATGGCATACTCATCAAAATGAATATGTCTTTCCCCCCACTTTATCTCTTATCTAGATTAGTATTCCTTGACTTCCATCAACCAATTACAAATAAAGGGGATAACTCACATATACCATTGTTGATGTATACTTGTGGTGACTAAGGGTAAGTAGACAGACTTGAATCAAATTTCATTGATTCGGGTGTGTTTATTCACGCTAGGTCAACACGAGTTGACTACTACACTCAAATATATGCCTAACTCAGTTTAGAGTATAACTATGAACTAGAATCCCACTTATGACAATTGAGTTAGAAGAGTTGAGTGGGATAATGAGGCATAACAATTGCTTCACTATATCCACCTAATGACTTTCATCACTAAGTGGGTACAATGCAACAATAGTTATACTGCAGCAACCCACTAAGTACTTATAACACGAATTTCATACTTAAAGAGGAATTGATTTATTAACTTACTCACGTTAATTAATTTAATTTACATTATGCATGTATCTAAGGGATCAACTACTTTTTAAAAAGATATTTCCTTTATTAAGGGTATCGTAATGTACCCTTTCAACAATTGAGTGTATGCAAATTATTAATGCATTATGTTATGACCTCATAATTAGTTATCAATTCATTCATTTCATTCCCATAACTCAAGTGGATTTAAGTAGAAGGTCATCATCAAGTCTTCTTTTATAATTTTTCTAATAGTACGCATATTGTATAATTCAAAAGATTGACTTAATGATTTCCTTTTCTTTAATTTCCCCTTTCTTATCATATTGTAAATGTTTTCTCTCTTTTCTATTTATTGGTTCATGTATGAAATAAATCACTTCTTTTTTAACATTATAAATTGAACTTATCAATATAAGTTAGGATCATAACTATATCCTTATTAATCCTTCAAAATATCATATGTTGATTCACAAGAAAATAGATTTAATACCCAATAAGTGTTGATTTAATCAATCACATAGATAAAGGTCATATCCTTGTCCATTATAATTAAGATAGGTAAATTCCTTCTTTACCCAATTAGGATCCTATAGATTCATTTAATAGTTCTAAACACATTTATTTGGTTCAATTCTGATAAGGAATACACTACTTACTAAATTCATGTATTGTATGATCCTCTCGGTCTTAGTAAGTAACTATATCAGGATTATAATTTAAGTAGTTTACAAGGATAGTTTAGAATAAGGATCCATTAATAGTTCCACATTTATTCCTCTCCTAACCTCAAGTTATCTACTATTTCATATGTACTTTAACATAGATTTATATATATCAAATCATCATAAAATAAACTAAGACATTTATCATACAACTCTTAACCAAATAATAAGTCAATTTGAAAAGGAAGAATTTTATTACTCAAATAGCTTTAAGTATTTCATAAGCATTCCAATAACAAAATAATATTTTTTTCCAACCATTACAGTTTACAATGGCACTAGGCCTTCATGACTCATAACAAAATCCTTTCATAACTTTAAGAATTTTGAATATCCAAATAATCAAACATAATCAATAAAATAAATGCAATTTCCTGTAATTCTTTCTCCTTTCACTTTTCACTAAATCCATCTCCACATTCTTAGCATGTGCCAGTTCACAAGAACTGTGCATGATAAGATCTAACACATTAGAATAACATGATACTATCTATCAATTTCATGAAAAAAATCCTTCTATTTAGTGAAATTGTTCTAAGAAACCTATTTCTAATAACTTAAAGAAAGCATGCCAAAAACACCACAATGTTAATTTAGGAGAAGAAGTAAGTGTACCCTTTTTTATGAACCATTATCTAAAATACGACAAAATTTATATTTCATCCGATTTAAAAACATTAGTTTCATTGTCAAACATAATGACAAATTATTTTGGGATTTAAATCAGGTAATCATAAAGATTACGTGATAGAAATTCAAAACTTCATCTTCCCTACAATAATTAATTCTACCATCACTTAACTTCATACTTTAAGATAATGATATAGAATACATTTCAAGTAGAAAAAAAAACATTGTCTAATGGATGAGCAACTTGGTATAACCATGAAACAATTCCATTTGAAATAGGGATTGTAATAAACACCATAATTATCCAAACATTAACTATCACACAGTCAAAGGTCAGTTTACAAATCCACGCACTTTGCAAAAACAGTCAAGGTATTTTCTAGTTACCTTCCTATCAAACAATTTATTTTGACAAATACTCATGATTACTACCTAGTCACACAACATAATAAAAAAAACAAAAAACAACCAAGAATTGTCGACAAGAAAGTAAGCCACTATGAAGTGATTGTTCACTGAATTAACTTTAACTATGACCAAGTCAACACTAGTATTCCATAAAATTACAATGGACTTCATCCAAGTAATTATTTAACACTTCCTTGACCATGATAGTCACAGAGTCAAGACAGTACAATGAGATAATTTCAGTTGCAAAAGATGATTTAATCTAGCACATTCAACCTCTTCAAGATGTAAGTGATAACCCTACAGTCCTCAAGTTACCGACTAACCTAAACCTTTCAAGGTTTAGTTATGAAAACTTAGTCACAAAAATAATACTAACTCAGAGGTCAATAAAATCTTAAATAACATTCAAGAATATAGAGACTCAACTTAGTTTATTGACTGGAGGCCACCCAAACCAACCAGGATGGTGGGACAAAATGATCCCAAAAGGGAAAACACAAAAATATAAACAAGTATTACAGTCCCAGAAATTAACTAGTCTCGTTTAACACCATCTTTCAACTAGGGTAACTTAAGTAAGAAACATAAACCAATTAAGCATGCCCACGAATGGGTTTATACAATTTTTTGTCTCCATAACTCTTGATCGAGACCTACATGAATATGGTCGAGAAGACTGAATAAGAGACTTGTAGTAAGAAAATATGTGGAAAAGATAACAAGTCACCATGTTAACTAATTTTTAAAACCAAAAAGGGGTATTGACCTAGAATTGAGTCATTTCCAAAAAAATAATATGATTTCAACAGACCCAGATAAAAATATATGTAACCACCATAAAATATTAATGCAATTGAGTCATTGAAATGACCTTAACCATTAAAGATAAGGAAATAATAACGAACCTAAATATAAGCATTCAAAAGCAAGGTAAAAATAATATCGTCTTTCAAAAATTATCACAAACAACCTCCTGTAACCAAAATCATCCTCAACCATCTACCATATGATCTCATAATTACAGTAAGAAAAAAATAATTCCACACATCCGGACTTGGTTCCCATAAACTATTTTAAAGAAAAACTAGAGATACAAATAACCATATAATTCCCAATCACAAAAATCAAATCAAAAGAAATATCAGAAAAATAGAAATATTTCTTTTTATAAGATTTATAAACACAAAAAGTATCATATTGGGTTAGATCCTATCATGCCTGGTAGTGCTCTTGTGGAACCCTCATTATTTCCTTGAGTTTCCCTTTAGGCATTTGCAATAAAATCCACAAAAACTCTTACACACGAATCCACAGAAACCAATCATTCCTTCTTCCCATTTTATTTATATAAACTACAATAAATTCCTTATATTATCTTAGCCATGTAATGATAATATTAAACATGCAACTAAATCAAAAATTCAGTTTGAACAATGGTAAAACGACTTGCAGAGTAAATGAACTCGAATAACTAAAATGAACAGTAAAACCAAAATTCCCTATTTTCATCCATTCCATCTCGGAGTTTCCCAAGGTGGTTTTCGAATGTTATTGATATCAATAAATTCCAGGAAGGCCCCAAAGTTTTCCATTAACCTTCTCCAAACCCCGAGTTAATTTAGTAACAACTAAATGTTTAAACTACATGCCAACTTCTATTTTTCTATCTAGAGTCTTGTGCCCACCAAAACTATTTTGGCTTCATCCAAAGGTGGTGCAGGATCTCATAAATGTCATTAAATTCCTTAGTATAGTTTGGGTTGGTGTCCAAAAACCACACCTAAACCCTTAGGTTCAAAGTCGCTAGAGTTAGTGCATAGGTTAAGTTTAAGTCCCCGCATAGGTTTAGGTCCACTTTTCTTTAAATAGTTCCAACCTTATTCTAGATTATGATGTTTAATGGATCCCACAAGTTAGCTTATGAGTTAAAATCCTATTAACATGAATAATTTAATTCTTATCCTAAAATAATATGTATTTAGGATAGTTATCTTTACACCAAATAATTATCACAATAATGTGATTTGTATTAGGTAACTGCCAACGTATATATATAAATTAAAGCATTAACCAATATCATCACCATCATATGCAACATCACAAGGTAAATAGATCTTCCTAAAAGAATATAAGCATAAGATGTTGCTAGGTGCTTTCATTGCATCATTTCCTTTGAGCTAGCTGAGATGGCATGTTTGCAATTACGATAAAGTCTATTAGACTTAAGAAAATGATCGTATCACTTAATAATCATAGGCATGCCTTGGATCACTGGAAATGATCCAAGGTGTGACTATCTATTAATTGACAATGAATAAACTAAGGATCTCATTAATTAATGCAACATAAGTAACTTACCAGCACAGTCCGTTGGACAACGTTTAACTTATATTACCTGATTTATGTAGATCATACCTCCAACATAGCTTATGAACATAAGGTTAAAATACAACCTTAGTATAATTCTGTTATAGTAAGATTTCAATAGAGTTAGAAGATAAGTATTTAATCAACAACAACCATGACCAATTTGTCAAGAGAGTAACCCATCTCATAACTATAGTCATATATCAACATTTGCAAATTAAAGAAGTTGGTTAATATATCATTCACGACAGAGGAATTACACTAAAAATACGTGGATTTCAAAATTATTTAAGGAAAAAATAGGAATGAAATTATCCAGTATCTTAAAACTTACCCATTCTTCATGGATATCCTTAAATTCAACCTTGCACCAAAAATTTCAACTCCTCGATTCGAATGTCTTCCTCCATAATAAATCTCAATTCCTTATAACATATATTTGTAGTGCTAGAGATTCTCAATTATTTGTATGCAATTATGAGGATTTAAATAATCATCCAAACTTTGTAAACGTTGGGTTGATTTTGTAAATTACATTAATGGTAGAGGAAATAAATGATTGAATCTCAGCTGTCCGATCCATATTTTCCCCTTTTAAATGTGAGTAATCCATGTATCTTCATTTGAAATGAATCGGGGATTGGGGAATTTTTCACCTTTTCTCATGATTGAAGGGGCGTAAAAACTACAATGTTGACCCATACACCTAGTGCTGACTTTATTTGGATTAGTGACACATGTCCCATGTTGGGGCCCAAGCTTGCAATTACACTTTGCACTTTATTTACGAGTTGTAATTAATTTGCAAAAGTAAATAGGATGCCCCATCCTGTGCTCTAATAAGATTATTACACATGTTTATTTCAAGGAGCATTGATATACTTGTTTTCTATATCTTGCACTACGAATTTTCCTTGGAATATTCCCTAATTAGACCTCGGGATTTATTTTACAATTTACACATTTCCATAACCTTTTAATAATTCAAAAAAGACCCGTAAACGTGAAATCAATCAGGAGACACCATGTTTATTAGGTATTGGGGAAGGAAATGTATTTTGTAAAAGGAAAAAAAAAGGACGAACACATAAATTTTTTTCCAAGCGGTTTACATGACTATAGGATTAGATTTTAAATAAATTCATTTTGCACAAGCACAATCATGCTTTTCTAAATAGACAAGGATATTTAACACCTGAAAAATGCATGAATATATCACTTTCTTGACACATTCTTTCTTGTTTTTATGGGCATACAGACTCCTCATACATTACATAGCTTGTGGCAAACAAAATACATATTTTCTAGGAGGCACACTTGAATTTAAGGTACGAGATCAAAACGAAAACTAACACCATGATCATGACACCATTGAATTCATGTTGATTGATCACATTATCAAAGCCATTGAGACAAGAGTATGCCAGATAGGTGTGGCTAGTGGATCTAAGAAGCATGAAGCTCATAACCACGAAGGGAATGAAATTGGAAATAAAATGAATGGTGGCTTCAAAGGTGGATATAGAGGTTGAGGTCGTGATAGTGGTAGAGGAATATTTCCATGAGGAACTTGTTATACTTGTGGATATTTGGATCATTATCAATGTGAGTTCCCTCAAAAAATTACTTTCTCATGGTGTGGGAAGCTGCATAAGTTATAATAATGTCCATATTTATATGAGTACATGAGTAAGAATATTAAGCAAGAAAAGGGTACAATAATGATTAAGGTGCAGTGTGATGTTACTGATCAGTGGATGCCGATAAATACCCATGATATTGAATTATAGACTGTAAAGGTTATCACACGTGCTGAGGTTGCATGCACATGAAAGCCTCCAAATGTTAAACCACTTATTTAAAGGGAATAATTTATACATACTAAGTATCCATATGCTACACACCAGAAAGAATTTTATCAAGATACCATGGAGGTGATCAAGGTGCTGCAGGGAGAGATACAATGTTTAAAGGAACATGTGCATGATAGGGATCGTGTATAGAAATTTAAACTCCCAATGAAGTATGTTGATGATTTTAAAGAGGTGCATAAGATGTTGTGCAAAGAGAATATCATTCCTCTGCTAGGGGAATGGTTATGAGAAAATTCACTGCACATTATATTTTATCATGAAAGACAAATACTTATACAAATATACCACCTTAGAACCATGAATTTGACAAAGAGATTACACTTGATGCAATAATCGATGGGTGGTTGTTATAAAACATTATTATTGACACTGGTACAGAAGTGAATGTATTGAATTTGGATGCTTGGAACCAGATGGGTAGACCAACCTTGCATCCATTGATGAATGTGTTGTACATGGTGAATAAGACTAGGGCTATACCAATTGGATTACTAAAGGATGTAACTATTACAATTCAAGGATTCGAGTTTACTAGGTATTTTGAGGTATTAGAACTCAAAAATTACCTGTATTACTTAGATGAACCTGGTGTTATGCGAATAAGGAAGATTTGCGCTTTAATAAAAGGTATATTAATTTTTAGAACAAGGAAGAGCATGTGATTATACCCTTGATGAATAAGAAGGAAGATCCCTATGTTGATCTCTTGAGAGAAGAATATATTAATATAATTTATATTCATTTAGTGTGTGATCTAGAGAATTTGGAACCATCCAAAGAAGGTGTACTTCATTGGGAAGACGTGCAGTCTATAAGTGACACTACAAGTTTTACTTGTGATAATTGGGCTCATGAAAAATATGAAATGGCTGGGTGTGAAGTGAAAGGATGAGTCACTAGGATGATTAGACCATGCATGGTACGTCGGTTGGGATTTAATATGGTACCATGGTATATTGGTGAAGGGAATCTTAATACATTTCTGCGCATCATGGAGGCTCAGTGGTTGAATGAAGGGGATCAAAGAAACATACTATTCTATAATTTGCACGAGACAATAACATGTATGTAGGTAACACATATAGATGACATTTTGGAGTGACGAGAAGTGAGAATTTATTTCTCAATTAGGTTCACATGGAACAATGTACCTACATAAATAAGATAATTTCATGGGAAGTCTTCTTCCTCTCATCACATTAAGGAGTGTGAGAGATATTGGTCATAGGGAAAGGAGGAATTACCACCATCACTCTTGCTACATAATTTCTATTACACTTTATGTAGCTAAGTGCACAAATTGTATGTCCATGCTAGATTGAAAAGGGAGACTACAAAGTGGCAAGACATGACCTTAGGTATGATCCACACTTTTGATTATTTTTCTACTAAGCCTTTGGTCAATGAATCATTATAGATTATGAAGCACCTTACATTGGGAGATAGTGTGAAGGATGAGGAAATGATGTTAGAACTATTTTGAGAACCTAATCTTGAGGTGCACCTTGATCCTAAGGAAACAAATGAAGAAGAGATGGTCTGTATCTCGCAAGAAAAAGAAAAGGGAAAATTGGTATACATGATAGATGATGAGGAAGTAGATACACTGGATGTTGACCACACTAAAGGTATGCGTGAGGAAACATACATAGAAGTAGAGAATGATCATGCACATCATGACCCTATGAAAAGAAATAAGGTTAACATTGGTACAGAGGCAGAGCCTTAGGAGGCCATTATTGGGGATTACTGGTCAGAGCAAGAGGTGGCTAAGATCATTGAATTTTTGCGTGACTTCTAAAACTTATTCCTGTGGGGAAATCATGAGTTAAAGGGAGTACACCCTAATTTAGGATATATTAAAATCAAGCTAAAAAAAGGCACACACCTGATTAGGAAGAGGCCTTATTGGATGAATCCTAACCTACGTGTGAAGGTAAAGGAAGAAATTGAAAAAAGCTCAAATTTGGTATAATATAGCCTATTGAGGAATTTGAATGGGTTAGCCCCATGGTAATAAGAATTAAGAAGGATGAGAGGATAAGGATATTTTTGGACTATAGATAACATAATGTTGCATGTGTAATTGATCCTTTTCCCACCCCATTCACGGAGGATATCCTTGAGGGAGTTAATGGTCACACGATTTACTATTTTAAAAATGGATTTTTAAGGTATGATCAAGTGTGCATAGCAAAAAAATATCAAGATAATACTACTTTCACTACTAAATGGGGAATTTTTTCATACATAATTATGCTCTTTGGACTTAAAAATGTGCCAATAGTGTTCTCGCGCATTGTAGCGTAGGATTTTCAAGACTTTATCCATAAGTTCTTGTAGGTGTATCTAGATGAATAGGCAGTCTATGGGTTAATTAAATACCATTGTGATAATTTGAGACTCATGTTTGAGAGGTGCAACCATTCGATCATCTCCATTAACATTAAGAAGTGCATCTTTGATACACCTTGTGGCATTTTACTTAGACATATAATTTGTAAGGAAGGATTATTAGTAGATACAACCAAGATTTCCGTCATCTTGGGTTTAGAAGAACCTAAAAATCAAAGTGAGATGCATTGATACCTAGGACATGTGGGTTATTACAGGAAATTCATTAAAGGGTATACAAAGATTATCACGCCTTTGGAAGAATTGTTGAAGGCTAAAGGAAATTTCTATTGGGGCTATGCACAACAACAAGAATTTGAAATACTAAAGGAAAGGATGGCTTCTACACCTATTTTACACTTTCCCTCATGGGAAAAAACTTTTCATGTTCATGTTGATGCCTCTGGCATGGAAATTGGCATAGTATTAGCAAAACCTGGAGAAGGAATTGTGGACCATCCCATTTTATTTGCAAGAAGGAATTTGACGCCAGTTAAGATGAATTTTATAACTATTGATCACGAAGATTTTTCTATGATCTACGTGCTACATAAGTTCAGACAATACTTATTGGAAACACCATTTATCTTCTTTACAAATCATATGGCACTCGAGTATTTAGTCAATAAGTCTGTTTTGTAAGGACCCATATACAGATGGATCCTTCTTTTTCAATAATTTAAGTTTACAGTTGTTGTCAAACCAGGAAGAAGTAATTTAGGGCTTGATCATCTATCAAGAATCAATTCTAGTGAGGATGCATAGAGCATTGAGGATATAATACCAAATGCACAACTATTTAGATTGAACTCTGTGCCCACAGAACTAGAGGACATTATAGTGTTCTTCTGCACTTAGAAGGAACCTAAGGGAATGGATACCTTAGAGAAAAAGAATCTTGCAATACATGTGATGCCTTATCAATTGATTGGTGGAGATTTCTACAATCTAGGTCATGATGAGGTCTTACGCTGGTGTTTTCTGGATCATGAACACAAGGTTATCATGGAAGAATCTCATGGTGGAATAGTGGGAGGTCATTATGTAGGTGATGTTACCACGCATAAGATTCTAATGGATGGAATTTGGTGGGAAAATTTATACAAGGATACCAAGGAGTATGTGAAGCTATGTGACCATTTTCAATGCCTTGAAAAGCTTGGACACATAGATGAGATTTCGTTGCAGACAATTACCAGCACTGAATCTTTTGAGAAATGGGCTATTAAATTTGTAGGTACTTTTTCACCACCCATGTTTAGGACTAAAACACACTATATTATTACCTGTATAGATTTTTTGACAAGGTGGGATGAAGAAGTACCTACAAAGGACTATACATTAGTTACAAATAGTAATATTTTTATGGGAAAACATTATCATCAGGTATGGATGCCCATTAAGTTTAGCAAGTGATAGGGGTACTCATTTCTTAAATGAGACAATCAGGATTTTATTGCAAGAATTTATGGCGGACCACCATAAGACTACTCCTTATCACACAAAGGCTAATGTCACTACAGAAGCTTTCAACAAGAATTTGGGACAAACATTGACAAAAAATGTGTGATTTTGGAAGAAAATATAGGGATACTAAAGTATTTGTTTTATTTTTGGTATATAGGACCACCTACAAGAGTTTGAATAAGGCCACACCCTTTCACTTTTTTTTTAGTGAAAAGAATATATCTCTTGTTTAATTAATGGTACCCTTCATGCATATTGTGTTCCTAGGAGGAGTATCCAATGAGAAAGTGGTTAAAGAGAACATTGAAAAATTAATTTAGTTAGATGAGAGGTGTGACATTACATGTTGGAGATAGAAGACTGAGAAGGAATGAAAAAAATCATGGCATGAAAAACATATAAGGAACAAAAAATTTAAGGTGGGAAAGATGGTTCTTCTATATGATTCCAATTTTGTGAGCCACCTAGGAAAATTGAAGGTACATTGGTTGGGACCATTTGTAGTAACGAAGATAATTGAATAAGACACTTTTCAGGTACAGGCATTGGATGACACTTTGTTTCCCGGTTACTTTGATGGGATTAGGATGAAGCCTACTATAAATAAAGATTCTTGGTGTTTGTAATAAGGTAGTATTATCACTTAGATTATATTTCCCTTTTATGTGTTTCCTTTCATCATTGTTATGATTTTTCATTTTAGTTTAGTGTTTTTTTGTAATAAGCACACTTACGCATAGGAAGTTGATTACTATCTTTTGAGTTCATGCGTAGAGGAGTGTGCATAATTTTAGTGTGGGGTGGAGTAGATACAAGGAAACATGGATCTATTTGAAATGAGATTTGATGTGTAGGTTGTCACATAGGTGTGTGTGTGTGTGTGTGTGTGTGTGTGTGTGTGTGTGTGTGTGTGTGTGTGTGTGTGTGTGTGTGTGTGTGTGTATATATATATATATATGGGTTATGAATAATGTCCTCTAGAAGATTGGTGCATGAGGGAGAAAGGTATTACAAGTTCTCGGAATGAAGGTGTTTTTAATAAAATTTTCTCATATTGAATACCATGCATAGAATGATGCTCACATGATGTAATTCGAATTAGGGAGAAACATGTGAGTCTACTCAGTATGAGGCATAAAGGATTAAGAACTTTGGCATATGGAAGCATGCATAAGGATGGTTGTGGTTGAGAAGTAATAGGTGAGTTGGAAGGTTACAACTATTTCATAGAAGAAAGTAGAAAAAAGTGTGGAAAAAGCATAAAAACATCATTAAAGATGAAGTACAATGGTAAGTGAGGAGTAATTAATGCAATATTTTTTGCAAAATCTATAAAAGGGGTGTATGTGAGTTCATTCTTACCTTATATATATATATTTTTAGCCTTAGTAGAGTGAATTGAAGTGTGACAAAGTGAAAAGTTTGATTGTAATTGAGAAGAGAATCGAGTCAGGTGAATTTGAGAACAAATATTACAAGGTTCCTTCGTGGGAAGTTTTAGAGTGAGTAGAAGGCATGCGAAAGAAAGATTCGACAAGATAGGATTTGAACTATGACTAGGACACATGAGTTCAATATTTCAGAAGCAAAAGAATAAAAGAGAAAATTTTGAAAGGATGAAATGGCACCTAAGAGAGCATCTGGAGTAACCACAATAGGAAAGAAGAAAAATGAGCCAAAGGTAGATGTTGAAGAAGCACTTAAAATAAGGTTTTCTGAGATGCAGTACCCTGAGGAAGTGATCATGGGGCGTGACTGGGACTCCCATATTTGAAAATGTAAAGTTAGTGACTACAATCACCGCACTAGTGTAAAATCAAACCAAATAAAAAAGGATCTGGTTAATAAGATATATTTGAGGATTGCAGATGAAAAACCCATTTTCAATGACAAAGGGAAGAAGAATGTGGAAAATTTTGGGGTTTTACAGATCTACGAGCTATCGTATTTTGGAAAAGAAGAGAGGATCTACAAATGGCTGATGTTGAGGGTCCATGAGTAATTTTTTTACTTCACTGGCAGAAGGGTATGGCTCACTATGTCATTCACTGGAAATCTAACAATATTAAAGAGCGCAAAAGACAAAATTTCCAGCAATCTTGATGATGAAGTGGGTGTAGAGGGGACTTCTTTTGAGTTTGCATACCAAAAAAGAGAGCACATGATGGACATGTCAAAGATACATGAATCCATCGTCAAATTACCATGCACCTTCTCACAAAGTTTAATAACTAGGAGAGTTAGGGCTAGGTGAACAATAAGTGGCTCCATATTGCAAAACAAATGGCGAGGGCATTGTGTACAACTTATCTACATTCATAGAAGAAACTATTATTCAAGAGGCACCCAAGGGTGATAAGATAAGTTTGGGATTTTTTCTTTTATCTATTTTATTTACAGAGATTGGGGTCCCAGATGGCCCTAAGGATAAAATATGGTAGTTCCTAAAAGAAAATAAGTCGTTGGCTAAGAGTTATGCAAAAAAAAATTATGAAGGAACTATGAATGGACCATATAAGCAAAGGCTAGATATTTGGTAAAAGTTAATGCATGAGTAATTTGAACATGAATAGAGAATACCCAAGGACTTTCTTGCCATGATGGATGGGAATGTAGAGTTTGTAGTATTCTAGTACTACTACATTGGCAGGTTTAGAATGAAGGATGGTAAATGGAACCTGTGGTGTAAGATCCCTTATGCCTTTAGAACATGTTATTTTCATACCTTTGTCAATAGGATTTTAGAAGATTGTAAGTTGAGGTTTGATGTAGACAAATTTAATTGCGAGTACCACACGCTGTAGAAGACCTATGTTTATCTAGGTAATTCTACTTACATAGAGACAATGATATCTGATGAAATTGTTATCAATTCAATGACTTTGGAGATTAGAAAATTGGGTGTGGCTAAGGTGTACCTCAACATTAATACCAAGTTAGTGAATGGGAAATATATTGAGAATGAATTCAAACTCCCTCAGCTACCCAAAGGAATATACATAGTTGACACCATGCAAAAGAATGAGTCATCTCCTTCCAAAATAGATGAAGAAGAACAAGTTAATGATGTGGAGGAGGATATGGAAGACAACGGTGTGCTAGATCATGGTGTCAATAGACAAACAACTATAGGAGTCAAGAGGCCACATGAGAGAACCTCCACCAAATGAGAAGAAGAGGTGAAAATAGAGACAAAGGTTGAGGAGATGGATAAAAATAATAAGACCTCAAGATAGTAGCGTGGATCCACCTATGATATGGCCAAGGTTATCTCCTATTAAGCCAATTCCACAGAAGAAAACAAGAGAAAGTGCATGTATGTTCCTAGGGGAAATAACGAGGATGACATATTTGACGAGCTTGTGCAGAACACAAATTCCACACCAATTATTGATGTGGAAGGAGACAAATAGCATAGAGAATAAGACACCCATCATTATACTGGGGTGCATAGCGAGTGTGAAGAGGAGAAAGGCCCCATAGGTGAAGAAGAGGACAAATAAAAGACTATAGGTGAACCGTCAAATGAGTATGTGGGCACAATAGGTGAGGGACCAATTTTTAGAGAAGAAAAACATATCCCCAAGGGAAGGTGGTCTGGTAGGAATAGGGGAGATGAAATTCTGAAGACCCCTGACTTGGGATATGTTAATGATCCCTTGAAGATCATCTGTATTAGGTTTAAGAGAAATATTACAAATTAAGATTTATATGGATGGAAGTTGATAGATCCCAAAGGTGTAAATATGTGCAATAGGAAACAACTTTCCTAGAGAATGCAAATGCATATAGATGAGCCAGAGTTTGATGTAAAATAGGAAGCTTGAATCTGGCGCAAGATGAAGAAAGAACCCAAGGAATCACATATGACAATAAGTTGACCGAATTTATAGATGAACAAGTAAGTAATTATTGAATGAATATGGTGGAAGAACTAGAGCGAAGGACATTGGAAAAAGTAGTTGCGCTCAGGATAATGCTTGAAGATAATAAAAATAAAGAAAAACAAATCAAGCAATTAACTAAGGAGTGAACAAGGGATGAGAAGTGAAAGAGGGATATTTTGGACTTTGCTCCAGAGATTGGTGGTGAAATTTTGGAGGTGCATCTAGAATTTCATGAACAAACGAATAAGACATATCCATCATTCTTGCATTTCTGCAATATTGTGTCCATATTCTACTAAGGAAAAAATTAGATGAGCAAGGAAAGAATGAAGAAAAATTAAAGGTTGAAAAGGAAATGAGTAAGAAGACCATAGTGCACAGGATATAGTAGAGTATGATGTGATACTCCAAAATCTAAAGGATGAACTGAAGAAGGTAGGATGGGCACTAGAAAATTGTGAGGATTGTGAATAAATCCTTAATGCATATACAATGTAGGAAGAGAATGAATTTATAGCAGCCAAAAAGGAGAATTCTCTGAGTAGAGAAGAAAAGATGGTCATAGTTGCAAAGAAGTGCAATGCACTAAAAGATGCAAGGGAACCACATGAGGACAAAATAAAGGATTTTGTTTCCTTGATATCATGAAGAATGGATTATATGGAAGGCTTGATATTAGGTCTGACAGGAGTTATAAGAGATCTTAAAGATAAGGGGGAAGATAGGGCTCTAGATAGGATAGGGAAGATACTCGACAAAATCCCAGCTATGGAAAAAAGGGGGGCTAGGAGAATGGAACGTGTTAGAGGCCAATATAAATAAGGAGTAACCTGAGCTCTTGGTATTGATAGAGGAGAAGGACACTAACACACCTTGAAATTTTTTCCATTATTTATATTCTTTTGGTATATTTGTTCCTTATTATTTCATTCTTAATTTATTGTACATGGAGAGATAAGTTGAGGAACTCCATTACCAAGGGTGGCAATGCAATTATTGTGGGATAATGTTGGGTTATCTAAATTTCCTAAGTATTAAGAGGGCATATAGAGGGGGTGCATATGCATGCACAAGTTCTAGTTGAAGTAGGGCGTTCCTTGGAAGATCAGTTTCAGGACTTAGCCGATTTTGCATAATACAGGCTGAAAATAGGAAAATCAATTGAAGTAGGGTGTTCCTAGGAAGATGAGTTTCAGGACTTACCCTATTTTGCATAATACAGGCTGAAAATAGGAAAATTAGTTGAAGTAGGGCGTTCCTAGGAAGATCAGTTTCAGGACTTAGCCGATTTTGCATAATACAGGCTAAAAATAGGAAAATCAGTTGAAGTATGGCCCACGTAAAGACAACATTAATAAGACTTTGCAGGTAATAAAGATATATTTTGGGACTAAAGAGAAGATCAAAGTTCATGCATTGATCAATCTAATAATAGGATTAAAGCATATTTGATTTATAGGTATAATATATTATTATGATTGTAAAGAAAGAATGGGTGTTTTGTGACTAATTTTATATGCATGCATGGATATTTTTGTAGCATGCATTCTATTTTGAGATGCAAGGGTAGTGATGGAAAGTCCTCACCCGTGTGTGTGTGTGTGTGTGTGTGTGTGTGTGTGTGTGTGTGTGTGTGTGTGTGTGTGTGTGTGTGTGTGTGTGTGTGTGTGTGTGTGTGTGTGTGTGTGTATTGTTTTGCATAGTTTTGGGTTCGGTGGACCTTGTATTAGGATCTATACTGTAATAAAGTTATGATACTCTAATGTTATAGGATGCATGGCTTTCTGGTGACTATCATAATATATTCAGCTTCTATTATTTTATGATTTAATGCAATGGATTATTGTGGATGAATTCTTGTAATTGATGTAATTGAGTATGGTAAACACATAGTTCAATTGATCTTATTATTGGTTTGATCTGATGATGTTTCCTTATTACATGTGTTTCCTTGTGATAATTGTAATGATCTATATATAAATGTATGCTTGATAATGGTAATCATGAAATTTCATGCTAACATATTGACAATACAACATAAAGGAGGGACCTGGTAGGCTTCACGTGCTTTGGGTGAGAATTCAAATTTATCTAAATGAAGTGGCTGAGTGCCTAGGAAATTGAGTACAAATAATAGGCTACAACTAGTGATTGGTAGAGGAAGAATGGTGATGTGATAGCATGTCAGGATGATGTCTTATATTATTTGGGAAGTGTGTGATGAGGAAATACAGTCATCATTTTGAATACAAGGGTGCATGAGTGGCATGAGTGAGACTAGTTTGGTCCAGTAAGCCTAGTTGGCTGGATGACGTTGTATGGTGAATTGAAGTTAGGATATGGATAGATAAGCATGATCAAGGCTTGGAAAACATGAAGAGGAAATTTTAAGAAGGTTCATGAAGGAAAACATGGTAGGTTCATGGAACATAAGGTGAAACAAGCACAACTAGGCCTAATTATAAGACCTAGTACAAACATGACATGGAGAGTGGAGATAAAAAATATAAAATAGGGAATTAAAAATATGAGGAGAGTGGTGAGACATGGTATAAAGAATGTGGAAGGTTTCATAAGTCATGATTCAGTTAATAGAATCATATTCAAGGTAGTTTGAAGGTAGATTCTTAAAGACAAGTAAGATAAGCATGTGAAAACCTAGGGGGATGATGGAATTGAAAAGAACATACCTAACTGAGAATTGGAACGTGTGAATGAAGTCCATACAACATTGTGGACAAATTTTCAAGTCAAAACTCAAAGGGAGAAGTAAAAAATTGAGTTTGAATCCTATCGAGCTCATAGAATGACCATTTCCAGCTCGAGGTTTCAATTTGAAGTAATCATTGGCACGTTAAACATCAACATGGTACCCTAATATTTTAACAAATGTTGTCAGATATATTTTATATATATTTTCACTTGGAATGAGCTATAATGGTTCCTTAAGCTTTATGAATGATCCTTAAGAAGCTAGGTAGTTCCAAACCCTTCTAAAACCCTACCTTTTGCGAGATGGAGAAGAAATTAAGTTTTTGGTCATGAAATCATTTGGGAAAGCTGAATTAGTGTCTTGGAAATGTATAAGACTCCTTGTATCTCAGTTTTGTTGCATTTTGGTGTTCTAAATGTGAGGAGAAGCTATAATAAAATCACTCTTTTATGAATATTTACATGTACAGTCAAGTGATGAAGGTTTCATGATGAAAGGTTTGGTTTAGGAGAAAGCTTGGGATGTTCTCTAAGTTCTTAGGAGAAGTTATAGGTAGGTAATTTACGTAATTTGGGTAAACCAAGTCAATCAAGATAGCCTACCGCTATAATCATAACAATGCAAAACTAGTCAAGTTTGGCTGAGAGAGTTTTGAATTAAATGCATTTTTTGGAGGTGCAAAGTGATAATGGATAGTTGAGAAAAGTCCTATATGACATGTTCAAATTAAAAAAGTGATCAAGTGAATTGTCTTTGGGTCTAAGATCCATTGGTACAAAATTTCATTCTAGTCCTATCAAGTAGTTTTGATAAACAAGAAGGAAAATGTATTGTTCTCCGCACAATCAATGCATGTGAATGTTTAAGGTTGAGTTGAGTTCCTTGGTGAAATTTATCAATCATTTTTTGGACATGAAATTTAGATTTGGTATGTTAGAAGCAAACTAAAGCAAGATTAGTTTTGGTGCTTTGAAACCTTATATGAGAATTCTATGAAAATAAATCATATTTGATCCTTATGCCTTGAAATGAAGCATGGTATGAACTTGGTGAGTTTCCCAAGACATTTATCCTTCCATAAATGTGACCTTGGAGCCATGACCAGGTGGGTGAATATAGGAGCTAGACCAGTTTGTGATGACTAATTTTCTGAGCTTGCAAGTTCATTAGTACCTTGTTCAAATCAGTTTGTCAAAGTGTAAATGAAGGTGGTAGTGTTTCTCTAATCCCTTGAAGGTGAACCAGAGGTAAATTAAAACTATATTTAATAATTAGAAGAATTATAATTGTATGCATCAGTGTTTTTTGATAAATCTTCATGACTGTGTTTTAGTCTGGCAAAACTATGAGACTCAAGCTAAGAATAAGAAGTAAAACAAATTCTTGTTCCTTAACCTATAGTCCTCTAAGAATGATATGATGGTGTGGAAATATTTATTAATCTCTCCTCCTTATTAGAGTTCATGCAATGATCTTAAAGTATGGTTCATTCTCCTACGTAGAAGACTTGTTTTTAAAGCTCTTACCCCTAGTTAAGCAAGTGAGCTCAAATGGTGATTTAACAAAAGTAGATATGGTAATGTTAAAACCTATATATTTCATATTCACTTATGTAAACTATGAAATACAACTTATAGGTATAATATTACATAAGCAATAAGCTAGATAAATATTAAACCTTAAGTGCAAGACAGAGAGAGAATTACTTAGCTGGTTTACACTTCCCTGAAGGTTGTTTGGATTGGAACAAATAATGAATAGGAAGGTAATATTGTCACAATATTTATCACTAAATTCTAAAACTATTAGATGAGGCCTAACTAGGGTGCCTAGAATAGGCTGAGGGCGCCTAGGCACTAGAGACCTCTTATATGAGCCTATGACTGTGCAGGAGCTTAGAACCAGTTTTTCTGGTGTCGCAAAAGTGTTGATGATATCCGATGTTGGGTGCTTGTATGTCACACTATGATCATATAATTCACATATAACCTAAAAATATATGTTAACCTTTAAAACCCTCAAATTACATCAAATCCCAAAAATAAAAATGTAATATGGGGAGTCATACTAACCCTAGCGGTCACCAAACTGAGTGAAATTATGACTGAGCACTATACTACATCTCATACTCCATGTAGTTATTGTGTGTGTCTGAAAGAATCATTCCCTAGGAATCCCTTGTGCAAGTACACTTGATATCGATTGATATCTAGATGCACCAATGTAAATAGATGTGTTGATGGAAAAATGATGTTCCCCTTCCTATGAAGTGTATGTAGAAAATGCGGTCCTTTGTACCTTGCATGGATGCTAGATGGATGCCTTTGATTCTCTTATATGCCTTTGGATGTAATCTTAGGTGATGATAATATATTCTTAGAGATTAGTCCTTTATTATGATCTCATAATATTCTATTTATATGATTCCCTTAGTTGATTTTGTATTGACAACTAAAAGGCCGACCCATAAGAAAATAAGATGCCCAAAATATAAAAGAGACCCAAAGAGAGTGAGTAAGGTGGAAAGAGGACATGGGAACCTAGAGTGGATAAGGGTACCTGGGTGTTAACATCTTGGTTGGGTGCTGGTTTCTGAAGTCATAAAAGATAAAGAAGTAAAGTATCAACTAGGTTGTAGGGTGTGCAAGACCAGAAAGAAGACAAGAAAAAAGAAAAGAGGCTAAAGATAGCTAGATGTCAATTACTAGTTTTCTTTCCTAGGAAACATGTAAATGTAAGTATGTTTTTTAGGACCTATAAATGTACCCAAGTGTGCAATTTTGTGTCTACATTTTCCACCACATTATTTTGTTTAGTGAATAATCAATAACATAAAGTAGTTAGAAGATGTGTACCTGATAACTATATAAAGTGTGATGGTGAAATGCGTGTGGAATGGACAGGTGAAAGCGTGAAGTGATAAAAATGAAGCATGGAAGCTAATTAAGAGGAAGTGACCCTAGGGGTGAAGTTTATGGTGTTATATTGTGTTGTACTTTTTTTCTTGATGTAGGGTTGCTTCTTGTTGCGTATTAATGACGGAACTACAAAAGAAGAGGGAATGATTAGTCAAAGTAATGTATTATGAAAAATCTTGTAAATTTATGTAAAAACATGTAACTTTGAAAAAGTATCAAAAGGAAAGTGTGCACCTGATGAACATGAGTGTAAAAGGATAGAAATATGTCCTAAAAATGTAGTAGAAGAGTGATTTTTTTGGGTGATCTCTCACAAAGAGTGATTTTTTTGGCCGATCTCACACTAAGAGTGAGTTTTTTGGGTGATCTCATGCTAAGTGCAGGTTTTTTTAAGTGATATTATTCCACGGGAAAAGTGTGTTGGGGAGAAAGTTCTAGTGTTTCTCTCCTTCCATAAATACTTCCCGAATAAGCACAACTATAAATGGCATATCCTAATTTATTTTGTATTGTTCCATATTGTTCCAATTGAAAATATTTTAGGAGATAGAATTCATTCTGCTACTGGAGGACTATGCATCTACTGTAAAATCTGATATGTGAAATGTTATAAACTATACTAATATGAGAAAGTAACTATAACTATCCCTAGTCATAGGCACCTAGGAAAGGTTAGGAGCACCCAGGCGCTAGTGTCAGTATTTGGGTACTAGAGTCTGTGTTGAAATAAGGACCCAAGTCAGATTATAGGTCATTTTTGTAATTGTATTTTGTTATGTTATTGTGTTGTGAATATTTGAACTATATTTATGAGCTATTTCATGGGGTGATTGATTAACTCAATTGTTTCCCCCTCATTTGGGGTGAATATGATGCTGATAGGAGGATACAATTCAAAGAATAGGACCTAAAACTGATATGAAACTATGTTAAAATGGATCCTTGCAGAGGGGTGGATGTGCGTGGTAGAAACTAATGCACATGAAAACAAAGAGGATAGAAACATGTGTTAGTAAAAAATATAGGAAATATGTAATAGAAGACACTGTAACAAGCCAGAAGGAAAGATAGACCATGAAAAGTGAGTTTTATACATGGGAGATTGCTCATAATGTCACAAGAAAATTAGGGACAAAGCGGCCAAAAGCATAAAGTGTGCACACAAGAAGAAGGGCATCTCCCGCAAACAATATCATACAATTTCAAACATTGTCTAGCAAAGTTTAATAGACAACCATGGTGGCATATAATCATGTAAAGAAAATGTTACACATGAAGAACCCATTATCATGTTAGAAAGTTAAAAATTATGTCAAGGCATGTATGTATCCATGAATTAAGTAGTGTGTTCGTAAGAATAGGAAATGGTATGTAATTAAATGATAACACCTAAAATGTGTGAGAAGGTAGATGCCCCCAGGAGCCTCGGTGGGACTGGTAAAAGGTATTGTGCCAAGGATCATTATTGTGTGAAAATATCTAGAGGAAGTCTACAATCACAAATAAATAGCAAGTGAATGTGCATGTGTATATAGAAAATAAAATTACATGCTAAGTATCCATCTAACATGGAAAACAAATTGTACATGTAAGTATAAGTAAACAAGAGTAAGTGCAACTAAGATATACAATATGTTGTGAATGAGTGAGATAAAATGGTATGTAATGTGATTGTGATAGAAGCAACGAGCCCCCAACAGATGTGTATGCATAAGACCCCTCAATAGTCAAGAATGAACCATAGAAAAAGAGTGCATCATTGAGAAATGGTTTGAATGTGTGTATGCTAGAAATATAGACCATGAATCCTAGAGAATGAAGTGTATAAGAAGGCGAGGTTCATTTCATATTGATACCCTCATTATTTGAGTATGAATTATGGGACTAGATTTTGTCATAGGATAATGACGATACGAGGTGTGTGTATCAAGTTGTGTAAGATTGAAGCTTAGAAATAGGGAGTATGAAGCATGGAGTGTAAGAGTAGAAATGAAAGACACTTGATAAGGTTACGATGGGGGGATGAATAATAAACATGATGACCACCAAATGTATGATGTAGAAAAGAATCAAGTAACATTGTCTAAGAGATCATCATTATCATATTCGAAGCCAAATGGAGAGAGGTGAGAAACCTGGTCATAAATAGTATGGGGTTGATCATATAAAGATCCATTGTGACATAAATTGTACATGCCCATTACGTATTATTCATCAATGAAAGGTGGTAGTGGACAACCATGTGCACATCGATGAGTAATATTTTGTGTATATCCGATAAATGAATCATTGCAAATAGAAACATGGCTGAAATGAATGGGAAATGTGATATCAATATGATTAGGATATAAAGTGCCACTAATGCAGTCAAGACAAGAATTACCAAGTATAAGTGGGGAAGTGTTATAAGTGCATGAAAGGGATACTGATAAATGGAAGCTGCGAAGGCCATAAGTAGTAGTAAGGTAGACATATCCCTGATAGAGGTGATGAGAATGAGATGGATGAAGGAGGTCATCAAGTGTAATTCCTAGCTGATTCAAGCCATCAAGTGTGAAAATAGTATCATATCAAGTGGGATTGAATGGAATGTGAGGCTAATAAGAGTTATTTATGAAAATAGTGCATGTGAAAGGAGGAAGTGCCAATGCAGGGTATACATGGGAAGATGAAGAAGATGATATGATGTACAATGTATAGACATGCCCCTGAAAAAGTACCTTAGCATTAGTAGGTTTTGAAGTGATATTCATCAAGACCATTATCAACGATAGTATCATTGAAATATGAATCATGTATCTTGATAGGAGTAAAGTTAAGATTACGTAAGGTGTCATTAGTAAGCTTGTCATCATCAGAATCATTAGTGCTAGAAATGTCACGTTGAATAGCAGTATCAAGAATATTGGTAGGAGTAGAGCCAAATGTAGGAGAGAGAGGAGTCTCAACAGATGGAATAGTGGTAGCTATAGGAGTACCCAAATTAGGTGAAATGATATGAGTAATATGAGTGGGAATGGATGGTATGTTTGCAGAGATGGAAGAAGGATGTAGAGCACTAGACTATCCAACATCATAGGTACCACTATTTCTATATGGAATAAGCTATGATAGAGGAATAGGGAAAATAGTATCATGATCTATGAAACAAAAATTGAATGGATCAAGGTTAGCAGCAATGGTATTTTCATAACCATCATGTTATAACTTAACACACCATTGAACTGTAGATGGGATAACATGCATTGCAAAAATCCATGGTCTAACTAGTAAAATATTAAAATTAAATGAGGTATCGATAATGAATAATACCATGGGAACAATCTTAGGACCAACTTGTATAGATAAAGTGATAGTTCCCATGCATGTACGACTAGTAGAATCATATCCACGAATGAGAGTGGAATTTTTAGTGATTAGATTATTAGTAATGTCAATTTTCCTAAGGAGAGAATGTACACATAAGTTTATAGAAGATCCATTTTCAATGAGTACATGATTGTTGTAAATGACACCGATAATATCGGTGATAAACAAAGGTGCAAGTGGATTGTCTTGAGCAGATGGAGGTATATCCTCATCATTAAATGATATAACATGTGGCATGTTTTTAAGATATTTAATAATATTTTCAAAGGCCATGGGTTAATTATTTCTTTAAATGTGGATAGAATGAAGGGAGACCTCTAATGTATGATGATAATTAGGTGCAATACACAAGAGATGATAAAGAGAAATTTTTGTAGGTGTATTCTTAAGTTTCTCAATGATGTCATAACCCTTAGAGGTGGTGGTAGGAATGGTAGTAGTAATTTGTAGTGGGATAGAATCTAGTGGAAATGTAGGAGGGTGACTGTGGTGAGTAGTGACTATATTGATGGATGGATTAACCATATGAGTGATGAAGAGATAAGGATGTTAAGTATGAAGTTGCATGAAATCAACAATGATAGTAACCATGTCAGAAATATTAGTCAAGGTGAAAGAAGGATAAGAAGATTGATCCATGAATTTGGAAGAAGGAAACAAATATTGATGCATTCTTAGAAGGTATGGTTTGAATGAGTGGGTTCATAAAATTAAAAAAGTAGATATAGTAATGTTAAACCCTAGATATTGCAGATTCACTAATGTAGACTATGAAATAAAATTATTAGGTAGAAGATGACACAATCAATAAGCTAGATAAATATGAAACCCTAATTGTAAGAGAGGGAAAGAGTGACTTAGCTAGTTTATGCTTCTGTGAAGGTGGTCTGGACTAGAACAACTGATGAACAAGAAGGGTAGACTATTGTAACCATACTCAATAAAATTTGTAACTCTCAGATGAGGCCGGACCAGCACGCTTGGAATGTTGTGAGGGCTTCTAGGTGCAAGAGACCTCTACTAGGCACATATGACCATGTAGGAGCTCGGAACCTAGTTTTTCTAGTGTAACTGATAATCATTTTTGTCACCTATATGTCACACTTTGATCACAAAATTCACCTGTAATGTGTAAAGATATGTTGACCTACAAAACTCTCAAACTACATCAAATCTTAAAAATAAAAGATGTAATATGGGGAGTCAGAATAACCCCAGTGGTCACCTAGCTGAGTGAACTTATGACTGAGCATTACACTACATCTCAAAATCCATACAGTTCTAGTGTATGTTTGAAATAATTGTGCCTTAGGAATCCCTTGTGCAAGTTCACTTGATAGCGGGCGATAAGTAGATAACTTCCCCTTCCTATGAAGTGTATACAAAACATTCAGTCCCTTCTCCCTTGATTGGATGCTAAATGGATGCCTTTGATACTCTTATATGCCTTTGGATGCAAGATTAGGTGATGATAATAGGTGCTTAGATCTTGGTCCTTTATTTTGATCACATAACATTGTCTTTATATGATTCTATTGGTTGAATTTCATAATTGACAACTAGAAGGACAACCCATAAGAAAATAAGATTCCTAAAATATAAAAGATACCCAAGGAGAGCGAGTAAGGTTAAAAAAGGAGAGAGGTGCCCAGAGGAGAGGAGGGCACCTGGTCACTAGTGTGTGGAGTCGTAAAATATAAAGTAATAAAGCACTGAATTAGATGTAGGGTGTGCATGACTAGAAAGAAGACAAGAAACAAAACAAAGAGGCCAACGATGGCTATCAATTACTATTTTTTTTCTTAGGAATCATGTAAATGTAACTCTGTTGTTTAGGACCTAGATATGTAACCACATGATTTTTTGTCTAAAAATGGATTTTAAGGTGAAATGGAAAAGTGTGAATTTTGTCAAGGTGATAAAAGGAAATAAGAGAGAATTTATAATGTATTCCTAGACCCATAACACTTTTTCCATGACACATGTTAACTATAAGACAAAGAATGGTATATTGAATAGAAGACAAAATGAATGAAAACCATTACAAACCAATTTTGGAAGATGTTAGAGAAATATTTCCAGTTGCATCAGGAGGTCAACGAGTTGAGGAAGGTTTTGAAGTTCCTATTAAGTTTTATAAATTCCATAAAAATTTGATAAAACTCAGTTCTTGTAGAGGTAATGATGAATTTTGCATCAATTTTAAATTATTTCATCCACACTCTTGTATGAGTTGAATGGTCAAGAAGATTAAGGGTTCAAATGTGTAAGTTAGAGAGGTGTAAGAGGTGGTTATTCTCTTGAATATGTATGCCTTAGTATGAAATAATAGTTGGTTTTAATGACTGCAATGTAAGGAGAATGAGCTCATGATAAAAAGTGCATCCTTGCAGGTGTATAAATAAAATTTGAATGTCATGAAGTTTGCATTAGGATTAGTATGATATGATGAGTATTATGAATTGAGAAATGAGAAATATGAGGATTTATGTGTGAATGAGGAACTAATATGTGTGAGAAAAAGAGGACTTAAAGAATGTACTTTGCAGTAGGATGAAGTGAACAGAAGATAGGTGAATCGAGGTGAGTGAAGAAAAGATAAAGATATAATAGGAGCTGTATAATAGATCATGATATATTGTATCAGAAAAATAAATTAAAGTGATCAAAACTTTATAAAATTATAAGTATTTTCTTAGTTAAAAATGGAGTTGGAGTTTCCTTACAGGTTAGAGCTTGCAAAATGTTGAGTAGGTGTTTGATTAAATTATGAGGAGTTGTTGCTTCAATGTAAGTAGGAGTTTGCTAAAGGTAAAGGAGTTGAGTGGATTCTCAACAAATGAAATCCTTGTAATCTTTATAAGACAAATTTTCCACCTTAGTGTATTAATTTTAGTGGGTTTCTCTCACTTTAAGGGTTTCCCACATTAAATAGTGTTTTCATGTGTAATTTATTTTTTCAATGTTTATGGTGAATTATCATTGATGAAAAAGAAACATTAATTACAAATAAGGATGTAGTAAAGTTGAAGGAGAGATTGGAGTAAGTCAGACAAGGTAGAACAGGACAAGGCTTGAGGACACTTGGTTGAGACTCAGCTTCTTGAGGAGGCAGTGATTAATAGAAGATAAATGGTGATTTGATATTAGTTCTAGATGATGTCATAATTTTTTTAACAAGTATGTGAAAAATAAATAAGGTCATATTGATGGTCACACAGGTGCATGAGTTGAAATTGTGAGACTAGTTCAGTTTAGCAAGCCTAGTCCCTAGGCCTAGTTAGAGAAGTGACCTAAAAAAGTGGAGTGAAGGAAATATGTGTTAGGACATGTTTAAGGTGATACATGGTGAAGAAAAAGACAAACATGATGGATTCTAGTGCAAACTAGCTCAATTTTACCTACTTCAAGGACCTATAATGAGGGTATGAATAAAAAAAAGATATATAAAGAAAATTCAAGAATTATAAGTGTGTATGGACATTTTCAAGAGTCCTCATATGAATATAAAGTTCATAAAAATCCACTTAGAGGAATATTAATGGTCATTTGTATGACTGCCCTTCAAGACAAACAGATTTAACATTCCCAAACCAGATGGGATTGGAAGTTCCAGGGAGAACCATGAAAAATTAGCTATTAGAGATAATTGAGGAATTAGTAATGAAGTTTTGGACCAAATTTGAGGACAATAGGATGAGTTTTGTGCAATAAATTACAATTTTGTCAAAATTAGGCTAAACAATGTATGCCAAAATAGTGCCTTGATTTCTTAGCATTTAGTCTAAATTGAAAAGCATTGTTTAGTTAAATCATAAGATAAATTTTTTAAGAGAATATAAATACATAGAGTTTTCAAAAATTATGAAGTCAAAAGGATGAAGGACAAGAAAGTTCTATCCATTTTTCTAGTACTATCCAAAACCCTCTAAAACCCCAATTGAAAGCGGTATGGAGAAAATTGTTTGGTTATGCCTCCAAATAGAATTGTTTTTCTTGGAAAATAATTTTAGTGTTTAGGTAAGTCATCAAATTTCATTCTCATAGTGGTTTAAGCTTATGGAACATGGTTGAACCCACAATAAAATAACTATTTTGTGAAGAATTCAGTATACACGAAACATTTGCAAAGAAACCTATCCCCAAATTTCTGGTTAAATATTTTGGGGATGTTATCTTAATGTTAATGAAGTCATATAGGTTATTTTTTTGGAGAAATGTGATGATATAGGTGTGTGTGTTTTATCGTACTGCTTGAAAATGCTAAACAAGGCAAAAATTAATCTTTATGTTTGAAAGGTAAATGTGATTCTCTATATATAGCCTTTGTAATTTAAGGTCTTGAATAGTTGGTACAGGTCCCATACAACATGTTTGAGCCAAAATTTTGATGAGATTAAGTGATTTCATGATCTAATTGAAATGATCCAGAACTATCCTACTAGACTAGTTAAGAAGCACTAAGTTTTTGAGCATGTAAACTTGACATTTCTGATTCAATCCTTTAGAAGAGTAGTTGATCATGGAGTATGCCTTATTTTTAAACTATGTGTGTAAGGTTTTTATAGGAAAGAGAATCTTTGTATGTGAAATGTAAAAAAAAATAGGACTAGTTCTTAGTTCTTATACCCCTGGTTGAGTGTATCTTGGAAAACATGCAAAGTTGATATGTTTGTTATCAAATTAAACAAGATTTGGAATTTTATAGTTTCTCAACATTCATATCCTTTTTGACATGTGTTTTTGAATTCATTACTAGCTAGGAAAGTATGTGATTTTACTCAATCTTTGAAGATGTAAATATGTGCATGCAAGAGTGTGTTGAATGGTTGAAAAGGATTATTCAAGATTTGATATGATGAACTCCAAGGTATTTTTGTTGATGAATACCTCTTGAATATTCACTTCCCTTGAGCACATTGTCAGGTTGTACTATTGATAATATCGTGCCTGTATTTTTGATGTACTTGCACCTAGCAAGCATTTGAGTTATTATAGTGACATAGAAAGTGAAATGACGAGATATGGAGAAGGCATTAGGAAAAATTAAGGTTATGAAATGCGTATACATGTGGTTAAAACTTGATATTGATTACCTCAGAAGCTATATGAAATTTTTTCTCACCAAAAGGAATAATTTAGAATTGTCATGACTGTTACAAGTCAGCTAGTACAAAGGTCAGAGATGCCATAAGTTGAAGAGGAGTTACCATTCCTATGCTTGATATTTTCATGTTAGGTCAAAGGAAGTAATATTATGTAGCTAACATAAATGTTAATGTCATTGAAACTGAATAAAACAATCCATCTTACTCTATGTGCATGAGTTATCAAGGTAACATTAGAATTGAAAAGACTTGGGACTTGAAGAGTCAATTGTAATGTGAAGTGCAAAAGGTGGTAGAGTATGTCTCTTAAGAAATATAGAGTTTATTGTACATGTAAATGTTGTTGAAGGTTCAGAGAGCTAAGGGTTAATGAAGATAGAGCTCATGATGGTTTGTGAATGCTAAGTGAGTGAAGAGGAAAAAATTATGAGAATGAAGAATTGATGACTATGATTTGAAGGATCTCAAGGAGCTGGAAAATAGGTGGACCAAGGAGAGAAAGAAATGCCTTTGTGAATTCAAAATTTTTCAATAGTTTGAACACATGAAAAAGTGAGTTCTCGAAGGGATAATTCAAGGAAAGGAGCTTGAAAATAATGAGTGTGTAAAGAGGCCTTGCATGATAGATTTTTTGCAGCTGATGAAGAGAGAAGAGAGATGAACTAGGGAGAAAAGAGGAGATGGAAGAGATAAAGAGGTGATCACAATTTTTTGTGGGAGAAAACTCAAGAAAAGTGATCAAAACATCTTGAATAAGTCTAAATGGTGGATTAACAATCAAGGATTTCAATATTCCTTGTAAGTGGTAAGTTACAAAAGATCAATAAAAAGCTTGATTTAAGTTTTGGGAGTTGTGGCTTCTAAGAAAGTGGTGGCTTGCAAAAGGTCAAGTGGAGGCTTGCCTAAATTATGGAGTTGTAGCTTCATGTTGAGTGAATGCTCAAAAGTGAAATCATTGTAAAATTTATAGGACATTTTTGTCCAAGTTTGCTCTTTGGTTTCAGTGGATTTTTATCCCTTGAAGGGTTTCCTACATTAAATATTTTCTCTTTTTGTGTGTTCCCCTATTTTTTTCTTGTGAATGATGTTATCGTTTCATTATAACAAAGTTAAGTGAATTTAGTTGTATGTCAACTTTTTGATAAGAACTGATTCACCCCCTCTCAGTGCCTAGATTTTATAATAAATGGTATCAAATTTTGGTCCACTTGAATCAAGTATAATATCTTGAAGGATATCCTTGAGGCACAAGCATCAGAGACATAGTTGAAGCAGTTCTGAAAAGAAGGCATGAGATTTATTAGTCCCTTATTGATGGACTGAAGAAGGAAATCAAGCTTATAAAAGATGATCATGGAGAGTCCCTCAAATATATGGAATCTATAGTTGAAAGTTTGGCAAAAGAACTGAAGGAAAAATAATATTCTTCCCTTAAACATGAAGAAGAGTTGAGAACCTTGAAATCTGATCTAGAAGAAGAAAACAACATGTTGAGAATGTATGGAAAGATGGATAAGATTACTGAATTTCTTGATTAAATTCTAGAGAGTAAAAGAGCATCAGGTGGCAGAACATGTCTAGAATTCAAAGAATAACCTTTGAAGAAGATATATTCTAGCAATGCTGGTCCAAAAATACAAATAGGCATGACGAAACCTAAGAATACAAGATCAAGAAGACCAAACTCAGCCAGGAAACCAAATGCATCAAGGAATGAGATTTTTTTTAATGGCTAATTATTTTCTTGTCACAATTTTGGACATAGAGCTAAGGGGTGTAAGAAGCATGTCATTTATATCCATTCATTGAGAGATATAAAATTTGAGAGAACTAGGAACATAGTATGATTCAACCGTCAAGATAAGGTTCATACTACTAAGTATTATGTGAATCATTTAGTATAAATTGGAGAAATGAAATTCCTAGAGACAAGAACTATGTTGTATGTTTCAAATTTCATCGACAAGGAAATTTTGCAAAACAATGTTACGAACCTCTTAGATATAAAAATAGGATTCATGCAATCAAGAATCAAGGAAAAAATGTATACAAAGTGAAGACTCATCCTCAAAGTGATTCCAAGATAGTAAAATATGAGACAATCAAAGGAAAGAAGGTGGTTGAGCACAAATACATAGTAAAGGTAACGAAATCTAGTCTTGAAGAGACAAATAATGATAAGAAAATAGTATGGGCAGATGATGAAGAGACAAGGAAATACATGAAATTCATAGTAGTGATGAGCTAGAGAAAGGTAGCAAAATATGATGATCAAGCCAAGAATAAAGTAGACATGCCTAATGAAATCCAATATAAAATCTTACCGCTATCTATGGTAGAAAAAATATATGAGATGTATCATATATTATTGTCATGAATCCAATCAGAAGAATAAGACATATGAAATGAGGTTCTCACACCTAAAAGTGCATCCAAGAAGATTGATAAGGTCTCAGGAGCAAGAAGAGAAAGGATAGAGTCATCATGCTTCTTTGATGACTGTATATTATTCTAAGGTGATCCAACAAGCATGGTGTGTCTTCTATAGGATTCTAGAAGGCATGTACTACTTGAAGTAAGCATGGTGAGTTTTGGAATTACATTTTCATCTTGTAGCTGCTAAACAAAATCTTCACCATGATGATTTTGAGTAAACGGTCCAAGGTCTCAAAAAGGTGCAACATATGTTTTAAGAAAGAAATACACATCCACAATAAAAATCCTAGATGCCAACATGAAAAACTAATGCATTACAAAAGTCTAAATACAAAAATTCTTGAAGTTTTGAGGTCATTCAATGTGGGTTGAGACCATTAAAATCTATGGAAGACAAATTGAGTCATCATGAGGTAGAGTTATTCTATCTAATGTAACACATCAATTAAAAGAAGAAATATGGTATGTTTTGAGGTTGATAACAAAGGATTATTTCAAGTTTAGTATACAAGGATCAAGGAACCTCTCATAAGAATTTTCTCAATTTTGAGGTCAGTTTTAAAAGTTAAATGTGATTGCTAAAATTATAAACCTACCACAATCAGAGCATGTGATGGATTTATGTAATACTATTTTCAGTTCAGTTTTAAGGTGCTCTTGGTCAAGTCACAAGAATAACTAATCAATTCCAAGACAAATATCCATCCATGTGATCCTTGATAATTCCTAGTCAAGTCCTGAGGTCTTCAAATGTTGCAAGTTTATCATGAGTTTATAATAAAATCTTTCATGTGAAATCTAAGTTGCCTTGGGTGTAAATTTCTCAAATAAAGTGTCAAATTATTCTATATCCCACAAGGATGTTTTATGAAGATGGGAGATAGGTCAAAGACTATAAATTTTGGTTTGAAGAAGTCTTATTATATTTGGGAATCACCAAAATATTCTTATTATGTTAAAGGATTCTTGAGACACTTTCATAATGAAAGGATAAATAGAACGAGGTCTCATTTTTCTCAAGTTTGAGTGAAGTGCATGTTATGGAATGTGAAGGTAAGATATGTGTGCTACAGGTTTGTGAATACCTCTTGGGAGAAAATGAATTTTTTAGTGATACTCTAACAAGTGATATAGATGGAAAAATACTAACTAAAGCACTATAAGATGGTGAAACACATCAAACAAAGAGGCTCATCAAATACAATGGTCTTCAAATGATAAGATTTTTGTAAATATTTTGATTACTAGTGATATAAAGGATATCTTGATGTAATATATAAAGAAGAAAGTTGAAAAAATCAATTACAAAAGTTTTGAGACCACTCAGAAGTTGTGAAACTCAATCTTAAACAAGTTATGTCAAAAGGTATCTTCACAAGCTCAGTTGAAACCCTACCATAGGGTTTGAGGTAAAATTGCTCTAAAGTGATATTTAATAGATGAAAAGCCTTGAAATTTGGAACATATGATCACATCATGGTTACAAAGAATATTTTAAAGCCTCATAATGATGTGAGATTGTATGGTCATATTTTTCTTTGACATTCCTAAACTATGTCTATGTGACCTAATCAAAGCAAATAACTTAAACGCTAGGCTGATCTCTACTAATGAAGGGTTTATGAAAAGGATGAGACAAGGTTATATGAAAAATGGGTCCCTGATAATGAAAATTTTATCTCTAATGTGTAATATTGCAAAATTTATCATCAAATTATTAGTGTGACATGTCTAGAAATTGTAGGAGGTAGAGTGTAAGCTAGTGAAGAAAATTTCCCTGTGCTTTCTCATTAATTTTTCCATTATGGAATCTTGTGAGTATTGGAAAGAGTCTGATTAAGAATGATGAATATGTGTGAATCTTATGACAATAATAAAAAGGTTCTTGAATGAGAAACAAAGGATTAAGATGAGGATTGTGTTGAAAGGGGTGTAAAAGTTCATCTACAATAGACATTAATCTCATGATAATGTTGATGGGAAGTGTATGAGGGAATATGTTAATAGAAGCCAAATATTCATGGTAGAAATACTATAAAAATGCCAAATATTTGATGGATACTCAAATGGAAATATTGAAAAATAACTAAGAGCTAATGGAGCTCTAAAAGTACATCCTACAAACCTGAAATGTGAACCTACAGGTCAGAGTAGACCAACTCAAGGTAAGATAGCTTTATATGATCTTCAAGATACTAATTTTGATGTTGAAATGTCTAAGTGTGGAAGAATTATGGATTAATGCATTACCATTCCAAGGCGAGCAAGATTCACAACCTAGTAAGCCTCTATACCAACCAAATAAGACCATAGACATTGAAATAGAGGTTAACGACAGAGGTACAAATAAGAACCCACCTTAATGACTTAAAGAAAAGATATAAGGAAAAATTATTGCATGGGTTAATAGAGGAGGATATAATGATCCCATAAGAGGAAAAAGGAAGAGTTTTTTGCAATGTATGATGGACTAGAACATGACAAAGATTGCCAAAAAAGCTCTGAAAGTTCAATTTAGGGACCTAAGATCTAAATGTTGCTCGTAATCAGAATATTTTAATATTAGACCTAGCTTTGAGCTTTTAGAGATGAGAAAGACATATTCATGAGTGAGGAGGATTTTATCATGCAAGGATCATGTTTTTGGCATGTATATGTGTCATGAATGCAACTTCTCAAGGGAGACATAGTGAATTTAATGCACTATGAATACAAAAAAGGAGTTAAGGAAGAGATTGAATGAGGAGTTTGGTTGATGTTTCCAACCAAAAAAGGGCCCAAAAAAGCTAATAAAAATGAATTCCATGTACTACAGACATGCACTTTTTCATTAATGTAAAAGGGGGAGAAGAATTAGGAGATTTTTCATCAATGAAAAATGGGGAGTTTGTTGGCATGTGTATGGTGAGTTGTCATTGATGCAAAATACACATTAATGAAAAAGAAGGATGCATGAGAGCTTAAAGAGAGCTTAGAGTGAGTCAGACAAGGAAGAACATGATAAGAATTGAGAACACCTGGTTGAGACTCAACTTCTTAAGGAACTAGTGATTAGCAGAGGCTAAATGATGATGTGAGATCCTACCTAGATGATTACATAGCAAGTTTAACAAGTATATGATAAAGAAATAAGGTCATAAATATGTTTATTTTAGGGGTGAATACTCATGAATAGACAAATGTTAGGAATTTTTAATTTTGTATTACCATATAGTAGAGCATTCTCCAAAATTTTAGGGGCGCTAAAATATTTTGAATATAATTTCACCTTCATGTTTCCACTAAGGGCCAACTAATGTTAGTATATTCACCTTCATGTTATAACATACTATTATATATGGTATTAATTCACCATAATATAGTAATGTAATTTAATTTCAAAAAATCCTATACAAAAGACGAAAGTATTAGCTAGCTGCTAAAAATATGAAGGAATAAATGAAAGAGGTAAGCGAAAATGTTAATTGTCTATCTGTCAAGTTGTTTTGTAAAACTGTTACCGGCCATTAAAATCAATTTGTGTTTCCATAAGTTATTATGACTATGTAATGTTGAATGGAAACAAGAACATGTTATCGAACGGTAACAGTTATGTGTTACCATCTGGTAATATTATTATTTTTTCCATCCTGTAATATTGTTTTGTGTTATCGTATGGTAACATTGTTTTGTGTTGTTATTTGGTAACATTTTTTTTTGTTGTCATTTGGTAACATTGTTTTATGTTACTGTACAATAGCATTAAGTTGTGTCGTCATTCCGTAGCATCATCTATATTTTTCAAAGTCTTACATTTATTTGTTACATATCATGATTCATATTTTAAACTTCTTTATTTTTTTCACATGTGTAGACTTCAAAATCACCCATATGATGGCACCTATTACAAATGAAAAAAGAAATCAAGGAAAAATAAAATGTGACATATAAATTACAAAATATTTCAGTTTGCTAACTATTACCCTAGTGGTAAGAGGTAATTTTGAATCTAATAATGTTCATGTTACTTTATTTTTTTATTTACTTAGGAATGTTGGAAGAAAACAAATTTCTTTCAAATGCAGAAAACCCTAGCAATGACCTTACTCTAGATGAAATTCCTTATCTACAGAGTAATTCAATTCAAATTGATAGTTTTGATAATCCCATTTTCCATCCAAATCAAACTTATGATAAACATTCCAGAAACACACATCAAAAACATAAGAGTGGGAAGTGGACTATAGGAAGGACTTAAAATTTTTTATGCTTAACCAAATATCCATTCATTCAAATTTTTGAACCAGAAAACAATATTGATACTCCTACTGAATTTCGATGTACTATATGTAGTTGGAAACTAGGAAGAGACCAAAAAATGAAATTAAAGTTGGACACAATAGAGAAGCATTGTGGGAAGGTATATGAGTCTAAAAAGTAAGATGATGGAACAATAATAAAAAAAACTAGATGGAAAACTATGGAAGATTTTTTATATATGAGATATGCAACATAATATGACAATCATCATAAATCAAGATCTAGTTGAGAAAGGTGGAACAATAAAGGATAAATTTGAAAAATCTACTAACACAAGTCTTTAGGAAAAACTCATACAATTCAAAACAATATTTCACATTTAAAAAAAGGGAAGACTGGTGCAGTCTAGAATTTACCAGATAACACCCTAGTCATGCTGGTACATCACTGAGCCTAGACTGAGTGCTCACCCAAATCACACAAAGGTACCAGGTCCCTCTTTAGGGTTGTTGTAGCAAGATGTTAGCGTGATTAAGGAAGAAACATATATGTCCATAACTAATACACCATTATACCATCCATGCTACATTTAGATCTATGAAAGAACAAGCTTAAATAGTAATACTGATTGAATCAATAATATGCACTACTCAATTACACACATGAATGACACTTAGATTCAGTCAATATATTCTATCTATTAATAAACACATAAGCTTCTTATAGTAATTAATCTATACCAATGCGCATGGATCTGTTATAGTAATTCCAATCATATGCGCATACCTCTATACATTCATACATCGATCTCTCCCTATGTGTGTATGTATATTTTTGTCTCTCAGTCTATCTGATTTGTATCATATATATAGGGTGGGTACTTTCCCTTCACTGCTTCTCTATTCCAAAAATAGGCCGCATGCTATTAATAGCCACGCATTGTTTACAGGCATGACCACACATGTAAGTGTGTTATCTATAGAATTCTTACAGTTAACTGAAGTGACAATCCAATTCCTAGCTCGTCTCCATGAAAAACAAGCTTTAATCTGATCATATAAAGATAGATAATGTGTGGTGTGCATGTCCCTGTATCGCATGTGTGTTCTACACTCCGTCTTCTAAAAATAGGTTGTCATGCTCAAAATTGACTAAGTCCCAAAAGTTGAACTTGCCCTCCGTACATATTCTCTTCCTATCCATTTACACCCTTAAACCTAACCTTCTCTCCTGCGTGAACTTCTTGTGTGATCTCTAACAAGTATTCTCTAATCAAAATTACCCCACACTAATCTCATTATCGTCCTGAAAACGGTTATCTCCAAAAAACTTGAAGTAAACAATAGATGAATGGAAATAGTAATAATGAAATAATGTAGATAAATGAATAAGTTTCATGAGGCTATGAGGCAACCTCCTCTATATCATTTTGAAGTATCAAATCTAGATACTCCTCCTTTATTTCAGCCTCCAAGGTCTACCATTCAGTGAGTGCTTGTGCTGCTTTCTATGGAATGTCCACAATAATGGATTCCAACTCATCCCTCACAATCTCTCCTTTTTCATCCCGCAAAACCAACACAATGCTAGACATTGATGTCATTATTCCTTCTAAAAGATCCATCTTCTGTGCAATGAGCTTCCCACGCTCTTCCATCCGAGTCTTATGTGGCTCTTGTGCTACTGTAAGGGCCTTATGCTTTTGTTTAACCATTGATAATATTTTTGTGTGGCCCAGTGTCTCGTCCTTCATTGCTTTTTGGACCTCATTGTTTTCTTATAGGGTCTTTATATTGATAAGCACATATGAAGTTGTGCATTTATTAAATTCTTGGTCTACTTCCTTCAATACTTCTTGTAGCACTTACAATAGCCCTTCATAAGATGTAATCTTTCACATCACTGAGGATTTCTATTATTCTACCTCTTGCTCTGACATCCTTGGCATTGTCATGTGCAAAGGTTCATCTTCAAGCACTAGGTCCATCAACTTTCCTACATAATGTATCATTGAGGGAAACATCTATGGTACCTTGGTATCTAAGTGTGGCCTTACTTTGATGACATTGTCCCCAATTTCCTCTGTGATGCTGATAAATACTTCATTCTTATTTTCCACAAAGTCCCTCTCTTATGTTATACGTGCCATCTCTACATCCTTTTTCTTTAGATCCTTGCACAATGCTCTGATTATTGCAGCTTTATCCATGTTTCTCCTTGCAACTTTAGCAGAAAACTTCACCAACGCATTGTTGACCTGCTCATCCGACATGACAGTAGGCTTTACTATCATATGTCTAGATTGTGGTGCCTTCTTCAGCCATCTCAAAATGCATAACTCTTCACATACATAAAATTCAGGCTCATCCATATGGGTGTGCATTGACCATGATAGTTTCTTTTGAGTGTGCACACTTTCCATATCCCCATCCATTAACTCCTAGCTGAATAAATCCTTCTATGCTATCGTGCTTTGAAATTGGGCACAGAAAATTTTACCTGCATCCTCTGCATACCCCATTACTGGTGGAATGTGCTCTCCACTCATCCTCTTTGATCTAGGACCCTTAGGAATTGTAGCTTCAAGGTTAGGATCCTATCCCATTACATCCTAAGTATTCGTATGAGCAGATCCATAGGTTTCCTTTTCTTTTTCTTATCCATCCTTCATCTCTTCATTTTTTTGCTCTTTCTTGTTTTGTGGCTTGTCTTCTTACTCAAGTGGGTAGGAGATGCATGCTCACTCTCTTCTAATTCCTCCACCTATTTAACAAAATTTAAATTTATTCTATTCTTTGGTTCAGTGGTATCCTTGTGTGGAGAGAGATGAGGTGATTTCCATACCATTTATAGGGTTCCACTTTGAATCCTTGTGCATCTAAACACTTTCTTAAATATATGCTCCCCCTACTCAACCTATGTATCTTCCTCTTCATCCTATCCTCAAGGTGGAGTGGCCCTGTACCATGACTCTTCTCTATCATATGGTTGCTTTCTTCTATGCTCAAAGTGTCCACTATCTTCATGCTCCTCTTCACCCTCTACTTCAACAACTTCTATGGGCCTTTGTGCCGGTATGTTTTCTATTGTGTTCTTACCCTTCGGTGGCCCTGGGAGCACAAATTCAGTCTCTACATACTTATTGTTCTCCATCTTGGGATTCAACTAAAGATACACCAATGTTGTCCCTACATCTGCTATAGCTAGACTTATTGGCTTGATATTAAACACCTCTGAAATGATCCTCTCGGTGTAGGCATTTCTTCTAGGATACACATACTTCTTTCTCAATGTATGGTAGTCATAGTCTACCTTAACTGCATTGAATACAATTCGACGCATGTCTATAAATCTATGAACAGATGCTTGGAAATACCTTGCGGTGAATATGGAAGGAAATTTACACCAAGGGCTGTAGACTTCATCTCTCATTGGGAAGTGTGCAATACAGAAATGCTGATATAAAAAAAATTGAACTTGTTTCCCTACCATTGATGGTAAGTCCTTTGGGATGCGCCACTCTTCTCTGAATGCCGCGTGGAGCCTATCATACCATTTCTTTGACCTTTTCTTTATGTCATATGTCATGGCCCCTTTACATAGGTACTTGCTAAACCTTTTAGCTGGTGACCTATTCTCCATGGGGTATTCCCATAGCTTTTCCTTTGGCCCATCTGTTACTCCAATTTCCATGAATACTAGTGATAGTAGAACAACCCCAAAGTTGATCTTCCCTCCTGTGCATGCTTCCTTGACTATTTATTCTGTAATGTAGCATGTAATATTGTAGATTTCCCCTTCTGACATCTTACGTGCAATGTGTAACCACATAGTATTTACCTATGACCACCGCTCTTGATCATTCAACTTTGTAACAATGTGTGTTGTTGCTTGCACAATTAGACAATTATTCAAATTGTCTATATCCATACCACGCGGAACCTTCAAGAACCTCAACTCCTGTCTGGTCCTTAAGATCATGGATTTATCTGTGAGATCATTCTTTATGTCCTCTCATGTGGCCTTAAAAATTGGAACTGATGAGATAAGTGCAAATGAGATTTTAACTCTACATCCTGTAAAGTAGAAGAAGTCCTCGTGCACTCTTCTCATGAGCCACTGATACAAGGGCTCATATTTCCCAAAATATGGAAGATCATACAATTAGTAGACCCCAATTCTCTTCATAAGCTTCTCACATGCATCATCATAAACCGGCATGTCATTCGTCATACACTTATTCGTCCTTACAGTGAGTAGGGAATCAAGATCCTTTTTGTTCTCTGTTATCCTATGATTTTATTCACTCACTTTTCTCTTTCTGATAGGTGAATCCCATTTCTAGCTGATGATGACTCCTTCTAGATATTATATTTCTGAAAAATTGCTTTTAGGTGCCATCTCTTCTTCCTCGATGACCACCTTCTTCTTTCCTTTTTCTCCTACTGCAGTTGCCTTCTTAGGTGCCTTTTTTACCTTGCAAACATCTCCTCTTTAATTCTACAACTTGTGATATAAACCCTAGCTCGATTCAATCGTGGCCTAGGTGGAAACTTTGTGCCATAATTCCTCTATCTCCCTGCTTCACTCAAACCCTTCACCACCAGGGACGTAAGCTTATTTTCACACAGATATGTTTGTCACGCTTGGTTTCACACCCCTTGCACCTTAACTTGATCACTCGGCTCTTCACACTTAGCTCTTTCCTCAAATTCTCTAGGTCGTAATGGTAAAATTGAATATGTATCCCATCCTTATATATTTTTTCAAAATTTGATGCATTTATTGCTCCTTCACCTACTAAATATCCCCTCATTCATTGACCAAATTTTTTCATTCTACATGGTACATCTTCATGCCCCAAATATAACCTTCTATAATGCCTCACTTCCCTTTGTTCACATACTTCTCTTCAACACGCTCCCTTGTGCTTGAGTACCTCATCACTGTACCTTCTCCTGGTAGTTATCATTGCCTCCACTTACCTTGTGTTATATTATGATTTATTTCGTTCCCATCCTTGGTCACCTGTGAGAAGTAATCTTCTTTTGACTTAAAGCACACTTGTAGCATCTTATTCCTTTCACCTTTCAATTCCCATAGTCTTTTACTAGGATAACTACAACCACCCCACACTAACAGTATGTGCAATCCTCTGCACATAAACATGCGTCATATAGTAGTTAGCTTCATGTGTGTATGTGCACTTATTACATGTAAACAATAACTAAATTGACAAAGCATAGTGAAAATGAAGGAAATACATAACTGAAAACCTAATCTAAATGGAAATAATACCTTATTACAAACACCAATAAGACTTATTTATAGTAGGGCTTCAGCCTACTCCTGTTAAAGTAACTAGGTAACCGTGTTCCATCAAGTGCTTCTAATTGGAAAGCACCTGATTCAAGTATATAAGTGATGACATACGGCCCAAACCAATGTACTTTGATCTTTCCTAGATGGCACAAGAACATAGAGTCATAAATAAGTACCATTTTCCCAATCTCAAACTTCTTATCCCTTATGTTTTTGTCATGCCATGCTTTCTACCTGGATTTTTCCTATTTTTGACTCCATCATGTTATGGCTCATCACTCATCCACTTGAATCATCTTCTCGATATGATTTTATAAATCATGCTCATTAGCTAGACTTCCAACATGCCCAATGCACAAAGAAGGTAACATAAATTCTATAGGGAGAATGGCTTCTGTGCCAAACACCAACTGAAATGGTGTGGCTTTGTTCAATCTCTTGTAAGTTGTTCTATATGCCCAAATAAAAGTTGACACTTTGTCATCCCAATATTTTCTTCCAACATCATAAATTTTTGTCAAATTTTGGCTCAAAAACTTGTTGAAAGCCTCATCAGTTCCATTTTCTTGAGGATGATAGGGTGTGCTTTTATGGTGTGCAACCATAAATTCGTATAATAGAATCTTGATTGTCTCATTCAAAAAGTGTGTACCCCTATCACTTGTCAAGATTAAAGGACAACCATATCTTGTAAGAAAATTCTCCCATAGAAACCTAGATGTTGTAGCTGTTGAACAATCCTTTGTAGGTGCCGCTTCTACCCACCATGTTAGATAATCTGTGTAAGTAATGATATAGCATGAACTAGTCTTGCATGCGGCTGGTGAAATAGGTCCTACAAAATCAATGGCTCATTTCTCAAATGGTTCAACACTAGTAATTGGTCTAAAAGTCATCTCATCTCTTTTCCCTAATTTTCCTAGGCACTGACAATGATCACACGCCTTACAATATTATTTTCAGTCTTTATATAATGTCTCCCACCATAATCCAACAAGTAAAATCTTTCAGGCAGTCACATCACCTACATAATGGCCTCCTGCAATACCACCATGGGTGTCTTCCATAATATCCTTATGCTCATGCTCTAATACACAACGTCATAATAATTCATCCCTACCTAACTTGTAGAGGTCACCACTGATTAACATAAATGGTTTTACGCATATAGCAAGTTGTTTCTTTTCTAATTCCTTCATTCCTTCTAGTGTCACACCAATCCGTAAAAAGACAACAATGTCTTCTAATTGTGATGGCACGCATTTTAACCTATATAACTGTACATCTGACATGGTTTCTTCAATTGTCTCTGATTCCTCTTCTGAGTTGATTCTAGATAAATGGTCTGGTCCAGAGTTACTTTTCCCTGGCTTTACCACAACTGTGAAGTCAAACTCTTGAAATGGGAGTACACCCATCTACATATGCACCCTATAAAATGGTCTTGTTTACCAAGTACTTTAATGCCATGTGATCTGTATTAAAAAAATGGTGTTGCTAATAAGTACTTTCGAAACTTGTGTAATGCATAGGTCATTGACAAAGCTTCACGCTCTGTAGTTGTATAATTCTTTTCAGTAGGAGTCAACTTCCTACAAGAAAAAAAATTAGATGATCTATAATACCTTCACCAGGTTGAGCTAACACAACACCAATGGCCATGTCAGAGGTGTCCACATGCACATGAAATGGTTTATCCCATGAGGGAAAATGCAGAATGGGCACGGTAGTTAGTTTTTCCTTTAATATCTCAAATGCACACTACTACAGTTCTCCCCAATAAAATGTACCTTTCCCCTTTAGTAACTCTTCTAAGGGTGTAACAACTTTGGCATACCCTTTGATAAATTTTCTATAATATCCTGTATGACCTAAAAATCCACGCACCTCACTTTGACTGGTAGGCACCTCCAGGCCTAGAATGACTACAACCTCCCCTGGATCAACCGGCAAAACTTGCTTGCATATTATATGTCCTAACAATATTCCAAATGCTGTAAAAAATATGCACTTCTTGATGTTCAAATAGATACTCAATTGTCTGCACCATTAAAACATTAAGTGCAGATTGTCACAATGATCTTTCACAGGACCAGATACTATCTAATTGTCTAGATAAACCTGCAAAAAGTTGTGAATAAAGTCCTTGAATGCTTGAACAACCCTATGTGAGAATATAGGAGGTGCATTTTTCAATCGAAAAGGCATCACAATATAGGTAAAAATTCCCCATTTAGTAGTAAATGTTGTCTTTTCTTGATCCTCTTGAGTAATCCTAACCCGATGATACCCGAAAAACCCATATGTGAAAGAGTATACTTCATGTCCTGCAACACTTTCTAGTATTTTCTAAGTAAATGACATAGGGAATGGATCTGTGATGCATGTAGCATTCAGCTCTTTGTAGTCCACACATATTCTAATTCATCCATCCTTATTGATATTGATCACCATTGGACTAACCCATTCTGACTCATCAAGTGGCTTGATAATTCTAGTTTTCAACATTTTATCAGTTTCTTCTTTTACCTTTTCACACAAATTAGGATTCATTCTATAAGGTCTCTTTCTCATGGGGTGTGCACCGTCGTTAGGTTTTATCTTCATTTCCCCAAGTGATTTATGCACACCTTTAAGTTCATGATACCCTTGAGGGAATAAGTCCTGATAATCCTTGAGTAACTCAATAATCTTTGCTACCTCCAAGTCTGATAGATGCGCGTAGCCTTTTCTGCACTGTCCAAGACCTCGCGCACCCCTTGTGAATGTTCAATATCTAGGTTCTCAACTTCCTCATCATCCATGATGTAAACCATATTTGCTTTCTCTTTCACAAGGCAAGCGCATTCAAGTAGTATGGAGTCCATTTCTTCTTCCCTTTCAAAATTCGCTCTGGACTCTGTCTCACCAAATAATTCTTAAATATGCTCTTATGTTTTTACACTATCTCCCATAGTTAAGCATTTGATAAAGTTTAACATCTCTTCTATTAGATGTTGGAAAGAAAAGTAGTCAAAGGTCTAGATCATTCCTGTAGTCAATTTTTCCCAGTTTCTGGTCTCTCGATGTAGTTCTGCGTATACATACCATGCACGTGCACATCCTTGTAGCATAGAGTACAATATATGCACCTAGAGTGAAGGTGGTAATGCTTCTTATCTTGTTGTCTAGAATCTCTCACATTGTTGAATGTGATGCTAAATAGGTTGATCACCATGATAAGTGCAGATATGCATAGGTGCATTTTTCCTTACAAACCTAATAGATAGGGTGATCCCAATCTCTTTCCATTCTATAAGATAATCTTTATGGACTACCCACCAGCGTGCTGCTGTCCACCGCAAGGTATATACTAACATATATATTCTCTTAATTTGCTCTGTCCACTGTGTTTCCATGGTTTTCAAAAATACAGGAAGATCTTCTGGCCCTATATACAAAGGTATTCTGCTACCTATCCGTCAAACTGAACAAAGTCCATTCTTGTGCGCAATCGCACTTTTCACCTCATACCCTACTAGTTCATATGTATCATGAGCCCAATTGTCACAAGAAATACTCATAGTATCACTAATAGAATGAGAATCCTCCCACTCTAGGATGCCTTCTTTTGATGGCTCAATGACCTCTGGGTCATGAATAACACATACATAAATTCTGTATAAGTCCTCCTCACTTAGAGGCTTAACATATGGTTTCAAATTCCCATCTGTTATAGGCATCAAAACTCTTTCCTCCTTATTCTCAAAGATGATATACCCCTTATTGAATCTCAAGTCAAGATTATTTGCATAACACCAAGGGTGTCCAAGCAAGGCTAGAAACTTGTCTAATTCTACAAGTGCTAATACCTCAAAATCCCTAGTGAACTTGGCCCCTTGTATGGTTGTAGATGCATCCTTCAAAAATCTTATGGGAGTGGCCTTAATATGGTTTTCCATAAACAACACATTATATGATGGCTGCAATGGAGGCCTCCCTTTTTGTACCCATGCATCTAATGTAAGAAAATTTATGTCCGCACCTGTATTAATCAATATGTTTCTCAATAGCCATCCATCCACAATAGCATTCAGAGTAATTTCCTTGTCATAGTCAATTGTATCAGGGGGAAGATTTGGATGTATAATCTTTCATCTGGTCTCAATATTTGTGCACGGAGTGTTCCCTTTTAACCAAATTCCTAATAGTGGGATGATGTTCTCCTGGTGTAACATTTTACACACTTCTCTCAAATCATTGATATTAGTTTGGATTATCTCTGATACTTTCTTCTACTCCTTTAAGTACTGTATCTCTCCCTGAAGATTCCTTAGCACTTCTATAGTATCCTAGTAAAATTCCTTCTAACGACTAGGATCTGGGTACCTTGCATGCAAAACCTCCTCCTTGGTGATCGTAGGCTTTTGGTGAAATGCCTCTCTTACATGTGCCACTTCATCTTGTGTAGTAATCATCATAGTTAATTCCTCAGGTCCTGGTGCTATCTTGGGCATCCAATGATCTTCTACCATGCACTGGATTCTAACCATCATGGCACCTTTTTTTTCTTTCTTATGCTATTTACTGAGATGCTCATATAATTTTGGGCACTCCTCATAGCTATGGTTGTTTTCATAGAAAGAACATGTAATATTAGGAGTAAATTCACACTTATAATGATGAGGGGATCTGCACGTATAACACGTTCCATAAGGGAACTCACCTCTCCCTCCAATGTGGCCTTGTCCTCCATATGCACTGTGATATCCACATCCCCTTCCACGACCTCCTTTAAAACACCCCTCATTTGTGTCATAACATGTTTGATTATGATCCCGATCTTAGTGCTCATTCTTACCCTTAGGATTATCTCTTATACTTGTTTGTTGTACCCCAATGTCTATAACATCCTAGATCTGACCAATCAACCAAAAATCCTCAGTATCATGGGTTGTGGAGCAGTAAATTTTGAAAAATTAGGACACATTCTTCCTTATCGCACGATGTAAAAAGGAAAGTGACTAGCATCATGATTCAAATGACATATCTCACAATATAACAATAATTAGCATACAAATCAGTAATGACAACTATCCTTGGTGTGACCTTCCCTTTCACAATATTTACACTAATTCTTGAGCATGTTTCGTGGGCTGAATTTCAGATAGCTTCTCTAACTTCTTTTCCATAGCTACAATATGTGCCTCTAAGAATGGACTAACACCATTTTCAATGCTCCCAACTGCCTCAACACACAAAGTTGCTTCAAGTGCTTCATGCGGATTAGTGTATGTATTATGTGATAGCCCCCTTCTAAATGGTGTAATCAATTCTCCAAAAAACCATTGTGCATGCTAGCTTGCATGAATATCATAAGATAGCTTAGATAGAAGTGTCTTAAAATGGGCATCATACTCACGTACACTCTCAGTAGTGCCTTTCTTGATATCTTTGATCACGCTGATACTTTTCTTCTCAAATTTAGGGATATGGAACTCTATCAAGAAAGAATCCTTCAATGCTACATAATACATGCAAGTTTGATCAGGGTCAAACTTCCTATGCTAGTTATATACTCATCCCTGTCATGTAGTAGCAAATTGACTTGCCTTGTGCTCAACAACTATGATCCCTTTAGTGCACCACAATATTTCACACATATGCACATGTTCAATAGCATCCTCTATGCCTCTATAATCTAGAGGATGAAGATACATTTCCATATAAATGTTTTGTGGTTACTCCGGACCTTAACCACCTAATCCATAACCTCTTGTGTTCCCTCTACCTCCAGAACCACTAGACCCACTGGAACTAGAACCACCTATACCTATTGATCCTCCACCTGTAGCTAGAATAGGACCTGTAGATGTACTCCCCTGTACTCCAACAGTAGTACTATACTGAACCCCTAAAGTTTGTGAGGTAGTTCCACTTCCTAAGGTGAATTCAAAATTTTGTGCACTCTTGTTCTGTGTAGATGATGCACTTAAGAATGTTCCTCTAAATATCATTGAATTCATATGTCCTGTCATTGATGTAATTGCTCCATGACTTACTCTTGCTCTCCTACGTCCCAATTTATCTTATTGGTTACTTTTCATACTAGATACTTGAAAACCAAGCGCAAGGGCTAGGTCACCAGGTGGATTAAGATGCACGCCCGTGGCTCAGGTAGTCTCTATTGGCACACTTCTGTGTGAGACCAAGGGGGATTTATTTCATGTTTTCCAAGATGGGGGAGTTCTTAATGCTCTATATCCATGTCTTCCACGTGAGTTTTAAATCCTTCATGAGTCATCTCTCTCCTCAACACCATACTCTCTGCAACGGAACATTACTTCTCTATCTCCCTCTCACTCACCTCATTATACTTAAGCTGCCTCTCCTCTCTCTGCCTCTCTATCGCTAGGTCTACCATCTTTCAGAAAACCTGTTTCTACTCTCACATGTGGTGAAGTTTAGTTAGCCATTAGTTTACTCTCCATATTCAAAGTTACCATCAAGATCTTTGATCACTAGTGGAATACCTTGCAGATATGTTCCTTTAGGATATCGTAAAAATTGGAATTCAGCTACCTCCAAGGAAGAATATGTTGAAATTGAATATTTTAGAATATAACTGTTTAGAACACCATGAAACCGCGTATCCACAGCGTGAATCTAGATCAGATCAGCATCATAAAGGGCTTGAAATTCTTCCTATGTCCAGACAAGTGCATGATACCTCCAATTCCACTGAGATGCATATGTATTAATCCACTCATATAGTTCTACTAGAAAGATAGTGAAAAATCTCTCGTATAGGTTATCATACAGATTCTATTCTACCCAAGTGAATATGTTAAACTCAGATCCAATGTTGAACCATAATGTATATTCTTCCTCCATATCATGTATCCACTCCTCAATACTTGCTAGAGTTAACTAGGAAATCTTCATCGCAAACCATCCTGAAAACAACTGAAAAAGAGGTCCTAGAAACGGAACCAATGATACAACCTAGAATTTACCAGATAACACCCTAGTCGCACTGGAACATCACTCATCCTAGACTGAGCACTCACCTGAAGCGCGTAAAGGTACCAAGTCCCTTTTTAGGGTTGTTGTAGCAGGATGTTAGTGTGATGAAGGAAGAAACATATATGTCTATAACTAATCCACCATTCTACCATGCATGCTACATTTAGATATATGAAAGAACAAGCTTAAACAATAATCATGATTGAATCAATAATATGCACTACTCGATTACACATAGGAATGACACTTAGATTCAGCCAATATCTTCCATCTATTAATAAACATAGAATCTTATTATAGTAAGTCAATATATACCGATGCACATGGATCTATTACAGTAATTCCAATCATATGTGCATACCTTTATACATTCATACATCAATCTCTCCCTATGTGTGTATGTATCTTTTTTCTATCTGATTCACATCATATATATAGGGTGGGGAATTTTCCTTCACCGCTTCTCTATTCCAAAAATAGGCTGCATGCTATTAATAGCCATGCACAATTTATAGGCATAGCCACACATGCAAGCGTGTTATCTATAGACTTCTTACATTTAACTAAAGTGACACTCCTATTCCTAGCTTGTCTCCATGCAAAACAAGCTTCGATTTGATCCTCTAAAGATAGACAATGTGTGGTGCGCACATCTCTACATCATTGGTGTGTTTCACACTCCATCTTCTAAAAATAGGTCGTCATGCTCCAAATAGGCTAAGTCCCAAAATATGAAATTTCCCTCCACATGCGTGCTCTTCCTATCCATTTTCACCCTTAAAACCTAGCCTTCTCTCCTGCGTGAACTTCTTGTGTGATCTCTAACAAGTATTCTCTGATCAACAAAGACAAATTTCAGATCTCTTTGATTATAACATATTGTTTCAATCTAATGGGTTTCCAACTATTCCAAGAAAAAACTAATCAAATACCAATGCATGGGAAATGGAAAAGTGTATGGGATAAACTGTAATCACTGATTTTAGAGAGAAGGTAAAAAATGCCAAATTTATCACATTGTCAATTGATGAGGTCATAGTAATATAAAATACATACTGGGTATGCATGCATGTCTACACTTTAAGTTTCGACAACCATTTCAGGTAAAATAGTCTACTAGCTATGAACATAATGATGGAGAATTGCAATTCTAAGAACCTCTACAAATTTGTTATTAAAAATTTTAAGGAAATAGATGATATGGATGATCATTCAATATCTACAAAGCTGATTTGTGTAGGAGCTGATGGAGCATCTATCATGCAAGGTCACAAAAATGGACTTTTTATTCATCTGCAACTGTAGCCCCTTACATGATACCTATTCACTACATCAACATGGCTCAAAGAATGAATCTGGATTACAAGATTGTAAGTAATTTTGAAAATTTTAATATAGTGGAGGAGCTTATACAAGAATTACATTCATATATGTCAAGCATTCCTAAAATATTTTTGGAGTTTCAAAGATTTTTTATTGGAATTAAACATAGTAAAAAAATTGTTAAAATATGTTCACACAAGATGGATATTATTGTATGATCAAGCTTGTAGGATTTTTGAGGAATACAGGTCCTTAATAGGCTATATGTTCAAGAATCAAATAGAAGTGGACAAGGTTAAAGATCTATTGTATTGCTTGACATATTTAGAGACATTATTAACTTTTTGTGGTATTTTACCAATGCTGAAGGAAATACACATATTGGTGAAACATGCTTGGGAAAGATCCATAAACATTGTTGATTTTATAAAATTAAGGAGATAAGTATTTATGATTTTAGATACATTATATACCACTGAAGACTGGTTTCAGAAGGCAATTTTTAGTAACTAGAAGGTTTTTATAGATAAAAAATATCCCAACAACTATTTAAAGTTCAATATCAGTGGTCATCTTTGTATTTTAGTTTATGGGAAAAATATTCCAATGCACACCTTGTACAGAGATCCTTATGTAATAGGTTCTGAAATTGAGGAAGTACTACTCACAACCATTATTTTTGATGCTGCAATTTCTGATAAACGAAAAAAATAAATGAAGAAATATGAAACATTGAATTTAGAGATCAAATAACATTTTAAAAATAGTGCTCTTCTTGAGGCCATGGGAGTTGTAAATCCAATTTTCTATAATCCGATGATTGGTGAAGAAAAAGATCTACAAACTTTGGGAAATCCATGACTGCACTTATGGAGAAGTTTTACAAATCTTTAGATGTTGATGGAGGGGAATTGAATGGTATATTAGATAAAAAATTACTCATAGAAAAATCACAACATTTTTCATATACCATGAATGATCTATATAATACTATTTTTAAACCATCAGAAATGGGAGCTATCACACTATTATGGAGAAAGATGTATCACAGTATCATTCTGAGAGAAAATATAAGTGAATAATTTAAACTATATGAGCTCATATAGACAATGATCCTTGTGTATATTAAATATGAAATGGTACTTAGTTCACTTACATTTTTGGAATCAAAAATTTGCAACGGATTGGAAAATAATTTGGAAACTTGTTGAGACTCTATTTTTCAAGATACGGAGTGGACACATTTCCATATGAAAGAAACTAGCTACATGGTCATGTCTTGCAGAGAGAAGAGCTGTTAATTAGATAACAAACAATGGAGTCTCTAATTACGGTGAAATTGACTTGGAATCTTCTGGACTAGAAACTGCAACAGATAAAATAAGTAATGAAGGACCATTAAGGATAGGCATGTTTTAGCTACCAGATAGTTGAAATTATTCATTTTCTGAAATATATATTGTGACCTGATTTTTTTTTTCAATTTCATTTACATATGTTGTAGCATATAATGTTTGGAATTTTTTTAAATCGTTCCTATATTTTTTATAATGTTTGGAAATAACAAATGGTAGATAGATGTGCAATCTACAAATTGGATAATGTAATAAAATTAAAGGTTCTTACTAGGAAAGTATGTTCAATATTTTATTTTTCACTATCAATTCCACAAGAACATGTGTTAGCAAATATATTATAAACCATATACCCCATTGTGAATATTATAATTAATAGAAGCATTGCATTCTATATCCCATCATGATTATTGGAGATAATCTTTACATGATGAACCAAATATCAAGATTCAACAACAACACACACATCCAAGTTTTAAATATGGATTGCATGCATGTTTTGAACTAAATTGAACAATGTAAATCTAGATTCCAAAATCCATTCATCAAATGTACAATCTTGAAAATAAGATAAAATACTAAAGTTTCCATTTGATAACAGGCATGACATAAATAAAAAAGATTGAAAATTTCACATAAAGATGATATTTTCAAATATTTTTATTTACATAAATATTTTGAATTCAAGTTCATTTGGAAACTTGTCCTTGAATAGATTATATGACATCGAAAACATTTGAACTATATTTTATCACACTAGAATCTACTAATTATTTTGCAGCTGCATAAATATTTTCTAAATTTTCTTTATCTGTGTGAGTTGCATCTCCTACTAAAAGGAGAGAAGGATCCTCATCAGTGATTTTATTTAAAAGAATATCTAGAGCAAGTCCATTCTCTTTTATAATCCTCCAAAAATTATTGTTCTTCTTGATTAAAAGAACAAGTTTTTCTTTAAAATTAATTTCCTCACGGACACTCTCTCTCACTTTTTTCAGGTGCTCATCTAACACCTTTACCTCTGTCTTCAAAGTCTAGTATTTTTAATGAAATTAAATTCTAATAATTAGTATTTAGAAGAAGATAAATGATAACTATATATAATAATCTACAAAAAAATTATAATTTACCACGGCCAAGTATTTCTTCACATTAGCAATAGTGATAAGTTTCTTGTCTCTATTCCACTTGTTGTAGTAAGACAACGCATCAACATTCAAATTACCTAATCTATTAAGAATTATAGACAAAAATTCATCCCTAATATAATTATTATTGGTGACTACTTCACCAGATTGTGCTTGAGAAAGTAAATAATCAATCACCATTGGTTCATTTTTAATCAATTGAAAAATTCTTTCCCTATGTTCAAAATTATGATATCTATCATTAATTTTTTTTATTAGAGCTTTCGCTCTAATCTCCCAAATATTTAGATCCTTAATGTCAAGAAGATAAGGGTTGTATCATTATCTAACACAAGAATTTCTATTGAAAATTTTTCCTTCACATCATCATCCAAATTTTCCTGCCCAGTTGGGGAAGGAGGATCTAAAGAGGATGGATATTACACCTCCTTATGTGTAGATTAAGTGAGATATTTAACATTCTTCCATGTCGCTACAATGTTATAAGGATATCAAATACAAGATACTCCTCATCCATATCAATATTATTTAAAACAAAAGTACCTCTGGCACTCTCCATGCCACCAATTGAAAAATTGGGGAACTGTGATGTTGTGAAATTCTGCATCCCCCTACTCAATCTAGGGAACACAATCCTATTTCCTCTACCATAAGAATTTTATGTAGGTGGAAGGGGAGGTCAGAATGATGTATTCCTTAAGCATTGAGTTGGAGTAGTGGGGGTGGCTGTGGCCATGGAATGGATTTCATATTGTGTTTGCAAAACATCTACAAGCATCAATAATTTAACAATATCAAATTCAATATGTTGATTCTTGAAATAATGAAGAAAAACAAGTGAACGGTAAGAAATTCAAATTAATAAGAAAGAAATCAATTGATATTTATTATGTTGTGAATGTTGTAGTCCGTAATCAACAAACTATGACACTGGTGGAAGGGGGTGGTGGACCTACAAAACTTGAATTTAGAAAAAATAATTAAAAATAATGATAAATTCCTTTAAGAAAGAATAATATAATTAAAATTTAATTCACTATTTATTAGTTACTTAATACTAGAATTGGAAGGGATAGGGCAAAAAAATGGTGCAGAATCAATCTCTTCTTGCTCAACAATTTATGTAGTGTCTGTACCAGTATGAGCAAACAACATGTGTCTTAGAGTCATTGATGTGTTGGAAAAGGATGCACATTATGATAATGAAATATGTCAGTGTCAAGAATCTGAGATTCAGAATATCATTAGTATGTAAAATAATTTAATACAACTAAAATTATTATGAAATATTTATAAATTAAAACCTAGATTTTTCATAGTGGTAGCATGCATTCTTTCATGGCTGTGGAGCTGAGACCAATCCATATAACCATGCATCCATTTGTTTGGTGTTATGATCCTATGCTATTTCTAGTTATAGCAAAAGATTCATTGATCATGGTGACATCAATCAGATTGTTGTCACTAGACCCCTTAGGCCCAGCAGGGTTATGTGCACGAACTACTGTATTATGATGTTCCATTATTTCACTTGCTTTGACATGTTCAAAAAAGAGTTACAAAATTATAGATTATTTATTTATAACAACTGATTTAAAAAATGATTTTTTTAAAGAATCAAGATTAGATGATTTTTTAAAGATACTCACCAATTATTGGTCTAGAAGAATTGCATGCTTGTCCATCTTCTTGTGTAGAGAAGTTGGAACAACTATTGATTTGAGTTTGTAAAAACCCTCATAATATAAAGCAAGAACATAAAAAGAACAATAAATAATTTTAACAGGACTCAATTTGGTTGTTGTAAGTTCAGCACGAATCCTTGATGAAAGACATGTGCACCAATCAAATCTAACACTAGAAATGGTTTGGATAAGGTAGTATAGTGCCCAATGAGGAATTTAAGTGTCTCTTCCTTGTAACACGATGTGGGACAAGAAAAATTATACCTTTTTTGGAGAAAGGGGTCTTTGATAGATTGTGTATTAATTCCTCTATTGGAGGGAATATTAACCTCATCCTCAACAGAGAGATCATAATGAGACTCTAAAAATTTATTTTTCTCATTAGGAATAACATATTTAGTGGTTACAGGAAATGCATTTTGATGGGGTGGGCCTATTAGATGATGAATATCATTGGGTGTTATTCTCATGAAAAATTTGTGGGATGGTAAGGCAACAGTGAAAGTTCCACAAGAACTTGTTGGCTAAATTTTATGCTTGGATAAACACAGAACTTAGGTAGTCATGGGATGAATCCTCTTCATTTAACAATGAAGGTCATGTGTGAGTTATTTGTTTATTCTATGGCCTATTTAAACTAAATTAAGGGTATTAATTTACTTGGCAACAAGTAAACAGTTGTATGGTAACTAGAAGAAGTAGAAATGGAAAATAGAAACTGGAAGTAGATATGCAAAGGGAACATGTGTGGTAAAAATTAGTTATCAGAGCAAGTTATGGCTGCATGGAATAAAAAAATATTAAATAATTCTTACAACTTTAGAAATTGAACAAAAACATAGCCATATGAATTTTAAATATAACACAAATTTTACCATTATCTTCCATAATTTGCATAATAAGACTTTAAAAGACACAAAGTTAAACCAAAATGTTCCTTTCTTATTATTCAACTTTTAATCATTTATAATACGAACATCTAATTTTTTTAATGCAAAGTCTGAAACAATTATGTACAACCTAAAACAACAATTTGCCAAAATTTCTAAAATCTCTCGACCTATAGGTCTCTTCTTCTATTTTTAGTTATCATAAGTAAAGTACATAGAGAAAATATCCATCATACTTTAATAAATTAATAACTAAAACCACTAGGAGTTGAGAACTTTTCTCCTTAAAATCTTCGTTACATGCCACATAGAAATTTGGAATGTTCTACTATTAAAACTGGAATAATTGACTCATAACTACCACCAAGCAATTGAATTTATCAAGAAACTCTAAGTAATGGTGATTAAACGAGTTACTTAAGTCTTACAATGAATAAAATTGAAGAGTTAGAGAGAAGAAGAAAAAGGAGGAGAAGAAGAAGAAGTAAAAGAAAAACAATAAGAATCATTCTAAATACGCAACTTCAGTTTTTGCCTTATTATTTTCCTCTTCCTTTTCTTCAGTTTCATCTTCGTCTACATTCCTCATCTTTTCTTGATACTTGTCATATTGTTCTATCATGCATTTTATTACATCATTATCTTACTTTGTAGCAGTCTCCACCTTTGTTTCTACTGTGAATGATTCATTTTCCAAAATATTACAACAACCTCTGACCTTTCCAAGGCATGACCCTCAATAATAAACTTCTTGAAATTTTGATAATTTCTCCAAGGATGTATCACTAAAAGAGGCGATGACGTTGTTTATTTTTTGATCAAATAATTGACGGAATTCCTCAATTTATTTTGGAGGTTTTTCAGTGTCATACTTTGTTAAGTCATAAATTCCATCATCTAGTTCAGCCAAGGCTGGCTCGACCTGTTCTTCCAAGAGCTACATATTTTGTATTATATGCTTAAAATTATTTTCCTAAATGAGAGAAGATTTTTTTTTTTCCTTTCTTCATAGATCCTTTTGGTATGAGTTACTCTTCAATCAACATATAATTATCCAGCGATTCTATCTCTTAAAGACTCTGAAGTTGTAGCTTAGCAATTCCACCTTCATTGTCATCCTATAACTTTAATTTTTTCAATTTATCCCACTTTTCATGGAACTCTTACATTTTCAAAAGTATCTCCTTATAATAATATATGGCCACCTTCATCATGTTAGCCACCCATTCATCCACAACCTTTTCTTTTTCACAAGTTTTCTCCATTATGGTGATCACTTGAGGAGTAAACTGTTATCCCATTAATATTGAATATGTTGAAGACCTTGCAACCTTCATGATTAAATCACAGAGATTGGATGTTTGTTCTTTTAATTTGGTATTCTTTGCTTTATCTTCATCCAGATTCATAAAAATGTTATTGATTAAATTTTGTGTGTCTTGCTTTAATCCTTCAGTGGTCACTTCCCCTAGGGGCACCCTTGTTATCACCAAATATTCTTTAGTCAATTCTTATTTATTATTTCCCACTTTAGGTGTAGAAACTTCAGAAATATTTTTTTCAGAAAGTTCAATTATCATTTTAGAGGTCACCTTGGCTAATTTGGATCTTCTTCCTTTCTTCTCAATACTCTTCAGTAATTGAAGATCCATTTCTTCTAAATTAGCCACTTCCTTGGAATTGGAAAATATTTGTGCTGCTAACCAAGTTACAAAATATTTCCCTGAAGAAGATTGGGCACTAGAATGAACAACCATTTCTTAACCAATCACTTCCATAGATGCAAGTACAACTATTTCTTGTTTTTCAAGCTCTTAAGGATCATAACCCTCTAGAAAATATTTCTCCAAATTGGCCATCTCCTTAATCACCAACTGATCTGTAATTTCCTTCTCTTCATCATTCATTGTATCAACATCACTTTCATCTTATTTTACTTTCTCAAAATCCTTCTACATTAGAGGTCCTAGAATTGAAGATACTTTAACTATTTTCACATGAATATCTCCTCCACTTTCTTTCTCAATTTCTCCCTCTTCAACCTCTGCAGTCTACTCCAAGTTTTTAATCTTTTCCAATGGTTTAGATACCTCATTGAGTGAAAATCCTTTCATAAAAGTATATTTTATCTCCTCTGGATGAGTAATCGATGGTTCCACTAAAGATGGATGAGGAGGAATTTTCGATGGAGAGTAGGGAGGATAATGAGAAGATGGAGATTCTGAAACAATTAAAGGAAACAAGAACGTAGCTAGATTGAGTGGTGGTAGAATAACCTATCCCTGTGTAGGAGGGTCTTGAATTGTAAGAGTACCAGGTGATGAAGATACCAATAAATGAGAAGTATCACCCGAGGTGACTTCTATAACTAGATTTTTCTCTGGAGACGTTTTCTTTGAAGGCACTCATTCAATTCTTGGCTACTTGATTGGTTTGAATTGTGTAGCCCCTCCACTACTATCCCCTGGGAATTCATTTCTCTTTGTGCTCACTTGAATTATATAATTAATGACTAATTATTCTAGACAATAACCTTGGCTAAGAATCCGGTTGGAAGTATAAAGCAACACTATTGATGTTATTTCCATAATTATCTTGGATTTATTTCTTACTACTTTTAATGGAGAATTATCACCTCCTTCTTCATAGTAGCCATCTGAAATTACTTTCCCATCATCTGGGAGCTTCTTTGGAATGTTTTCCAATCCTAAGCTTAGGATTTTCTATATTTTCATTCTACTATAATCTCTTATTCTGATTTCATATTCATCTCTACAATCGATCTAAAAATATTAAGTGTTGGAAAATGCGCGTGAACTAATGAAACTATTTTCTGAGCAATATTTCTATAGTAAAAATTTATTCTAGCCTTGTAGTTTTCTTGAGTGTAGTTATGAAACATTTCTTTGGAAATTTTTTGATCTTTTTGGATACTGGTACACTGATAACTCCCAATGACAACTAGAAAGAGAAATACTACTCTATGAATCCCTTGTTATAAATCATGAAGTTCCACTAGTTGTGTACAAAACTCAAATAAAATCCACCTATCACTATTATACTTTGGGAGTTGTAGTGGTTTTCTTGAGAAACCAAAAACTCTTAAATATGTGAGATGAGATAACTAAATAAATACACACCCATATTGTAAAATTTCATTCCATACAACATCAATTACCCTCTTTACTTTCACCTTAGTATCAAGCTTGTAAATGAATTCATATAAAAATAAATCATTAACTTGCATGTACTCATTTAAATACCCAATAAATATAATTGTGGCTAATATTTATGAACATGATTCTCAGCTGCAATACCTTGTGTCCTTAATTTAGAAAAAGAACCTTGTCCTGCTGCAACATACACAAGATAGGAAGTCATCCTAAATTCTAGTATTTGGGTGACATTTTTAAACTGGATGTCAATTTTATTACTAATAATCTCACCCAAGTTGATAAAATTACTAGACTTTCCATTCTCAATAATTATGATGAAGTAATGCATCTATGTAAAAAAGTGTTTGGTGTTTTTCTTTCCATTGATTCTGCATAAAATCTAAGTGATGTCATCTTATTTGTGGACTAGATCATACCTCATAATAGTCCTAGAAAAATCTTGATTCCTGCTTTGTTTCCTTCAAATAACTTAGGTTCATGATTTGAATTGCATCTACTCTATTATTCTTCTACTACTCTTTTTCCTTTTCCATACTAACACCCAATGATTTAGGTTAGTAGTAATCTTCAAGGAAAATTTGAAGAAATGAGCATCAAGTTTCACAACTAGATTACATGAAGCATCCTTGACTTTCCTTGTTTGAGAATTGAAATGCTTCGCAATACATGGGAAGTTTTAAGTAGTCCATTTAGTGTAAAATGTAGACTTAAGAGTAAAAGAAATTCTAAACCACACAATGAATAGAAAGTAACAAGCAATTGGTTTAGCACAAGTAATGGTGGTTCTGAACAATGCATTACATAGGAAGAAAAATACATTTAGGTTCACATGAACAATGAGGGAAAGTAATGCATTTTTTGAGGGGATGATTACTTCGAAGACGCTACTTTTCCAAGTGCCAAGTAGAAATAAGGTAGAATTCCACAATGATAGACAAAGCCAACATGTGTTATGTGGTAATTTGGGATTACTTTACTTTCGTTAATCATAGGAGTAGAAACAAACTTAAACATTACAATACAAAGACAAGAGAAACTCGAAAGTAGATGAATTTTTGCAAATAAGATCAACTCAAAACATATAAGGAAGAAGTAACAGTCCTATGTAAAAATGAGTCTTTTGCAAACAATGAAATCAAAAAGGAATTTTATTGAAGGTATCAGCAGGTTCATAATTCCAAATAAAACTCTAATCCCAATCAAGAACGCCCTAATTTCAAACCATTTCTCAAAACACAAAATAAAAAGTAACCATAAGGAAGAAAACACACTAAACGAAACCACAAAACAAAATAAGGAGGAAAAAACAATTCAGCAACCTCCTCTACAAATGTGTTGAAGATGAAATGCAAAAATTATCCTTCAATCGAACACACGCAAATAGCTCAGGGTTTGGAAGGTGAAAAAGTTCTCTCTCTGAGTATGCACATGTATGGATCTGACATGGAATTACTTAAGATTTTATATTTTCCATTTCATTAAATGCAGATCATACATTTACCATGTCATCACTCCTCTTATATGTGGCTATTTGAGACTACTTAACTTCATTATTTTTAAAATAAATAAAATAGTCCCCAAACATCGATAACTTAAATGATTAGTTATGTGGTCTTTGAGACTTACTTTACTTTTCTTATTTGTTAAGAAGTAAAGTTGTTTGGATTTAGTGCAAATAAGACAAGTAAGAGGGTGTCAATTTAGTGCAATGAATATGATTAGTTTACTGGCATTCAAGAACAAGTTTACTTTCTTAATAATAAGAAGTAGAAGCATGTCGATTTAGCATAAAGCTAAAAAGTAAAAGCACTTGAGTTTAGTGCTAAACGAGGAAGTCTAAGCTAGTTATGTGGTGTTGTGGGACTACTTGTCTTATTGAATTTTAACAAGCAGAAGTAATTCCAATTAGTGGAAAGAAGAGAAGTCTATTCAAATCAGGTTTTTCGATAAGGAAAACTTGTTACTTAGAAGTAAAGCACTCTAAGAAATCCAATAACCTAAGAGAGAAAGTAATAGATTTTATAAGGGATTTTAGGCATTTTTAGCAGATGGGTATTTCATAAAATCAACCCCAAGCAACCTCCTGCAACTTCTGGAAGAATTATAAAGAACTCCTACAACGCAAATGAGTTAAGGAAAAATCTAAACACACTAAAAAATAACCTAAAAGCTAGAAATAACATGAACATAACTCATCTTAAGACATGAAAAATCAAAATTTTTAAAGGGGTACTGTATGCACCCAAAATTGTATATGCTAAATTGTTAGAAAATGGTTACAAAATTCCCTAATGATGATTCAAGTCCTTTCAAGAAGGTTTTCAAGGTCCAAAACCCACTCACAATGTATATTTGTTACCTAGACATCTTTACTTAGCCTTCCCACAATTTTTCCAGCTTTTTACCTCTTTCTGCGCATGTTTTGGCCTTTAGTGCCAGGGCCGCCACCCTACCTGGGTGGCGGTTATGAAACAGCCACCCAAGAAGGACGACGGTCTTGAGACCACCGCCTTGCTAAATGAGATGGTCCTAACTAATTTTTACACATTTTGTAATGCGTTGATTCACTTAACTTCACTTTTAGCATGCATTTGTGGGCCAAATTTCCTAAAAAATAGTTTTGATTGCTTGTTTCTCCTTCCCTCTTCTATTTTTGCATGTACTTTAGTTATTTAGAACTACCTCTTCTTTCCTTGTGCATGAAGGCACATCCTAACCCCAATTATTATATATTCCATGCTTGTATTAAAGAAAAAGGCCTGAGAATTGTTATGTATCTTGAATTACATTACTACCACAATCTTTCTGGGAATTGCATATCCAAGCTCAGATCTCTTACATTATCTCTCTTCTACTTGCATTGCATCCAAACTGCCTTCATGCTGAAATTTCTCAAGTGCCATCCTCCTACCATTTTTCTTGCATTCCTAATCCCTAGGACTCATATGAACACTCAGAGAAAGAAAGGAACAAACTGAGGGTCAGATACAGATACAACCAAATTTTCCAAAGCTCTTGCCTATCTAGGTTGGAATTGTGTGTTTGTTTTCTTTATTTGTTAAATTGTCAATTTTAAATCACAAGTTTCAAGTACATATCAAATATGGTAGCAAAATTATTTGTTTCAATTGATTGCAAAATTACAAGTAGATCAAAACATTAGAAAGTTTTCTCTTTAACATTACCAAAGAAGTTGTGGGGAACAATAGCTCTTTCAGGGTCATGATTTGTGCTTCACCTTTGAGATAGGGTTTAAAGGGTTTTGATTGGATTAGGTGTTTTGTTTTAGATTGGATTCACATATTTGCACAAGTAACTAGCTACATCCAGCTGATTACTTGTCTTTAGTGTATTTATTAGATTAGAATGCATTAAAAAAAAATTCCTTTGATAGATTAGTTTTCTTTTTATCGTTATTTTATCATATATTGTGAAAAATCCAAAATGTAGATTAGATTTACTTTAATAGTTAGTTTACTTATTAAAATCATTTCATTTCATTTTTTATGACCATCAATGATCCACAACAAGAAAATACATACGGTTTTGATCCCTTTGTCCCACAACCCAACAAGCCAGAATGGATAATTAACATCGATACAAGTTTAGGTTTGACATTATTACATACACCTACAACTTTTGCTGAGAAAATAGAATAAATAAATATTGTAAACATCACGGCTAATCAAGCCTATGATTATTGGACTACTCTTGGCAACAGGGTTTGATTACGTGCATGACCATACAAAGGCCATAGCCTCCATGAGTCTTTGGCTGTGATCCTCAGGTCCCACAACCCAACAGGCATGTTGACCAGTTATACATTGACACTAGTCTATGCACATTAGTATTCAAATCTTCACCACTTCCACCAAACATTATTGCACAAATTTCCTTACTGAACATATCAGCCGATAAGGCTAAGACTTTCTAGACTATCCCAGAAAATCACCCATAAGTCCTTATTTCTCCACTACATATCTCGTTCTCACTTCCATGACCTTTTCTTGAAATACATATGAGGTGCTCACAGGTCACTTTTTGCGTGTTCAACAGCGAATAAATATAATCTCGATAGAGATCGATATTGATTGGAATCTTTGAGAAACTATTATATCAGACCGAGCCATTACACCACTTCAAGTTAGGAGAGCATTCTTCTCCTTAGACTCACATATCTTAATATTTCATGTTAAAGACATAATATTACCCAACTAGCTTGATCACCATCACCACACTCACATTCCGATCCATTCTACATCAGCTATCTTGGCACGACCTCGAGAGTTTGGGTGTGAAGAAAGTCATGTGTTGATTTTCTATCATACAAATTGTTGAACCCAACATGAAGATAAATTCTCTAATGTTTCAGCATTCTTCGTCCATCCTATATTTTGTGGGTATTCTTATACCCTTCGAATATGTCAAGATAATATGAGTATAGTTGACCCATCCTAGGTTTTTACATGTATGACTACCAAACAGGTATACCACAACAGTCACCTTCACTCTTAGTGTGGGCAAACAACTACTCAAAACCCCCTTCTTCAGGGAACTAATGTTGGTTCCTTTGTACATATTGAGGAAATTGACCAAATCACGTAGACTTATCCTCACAAACAATCAAGTTCAAACAACATGAATTTCACTGGGGAAGCAAGTTCATCTCCTTGGGTATTGTTTCGACAACCCATTAGTATGAAATCAGACTAACTACCACATCTTGATGAGGAATACTTAGCACAATATGCTAGGAGTGAACAACACTTCTAGAATATGAACCTAGCTTTCAATAGGTTGCAAGGACAAGGTGATGTTCTACTGCAAAAAAATAATGCTACCCCTCCACCAATCAAAAATGTTGTTAATGAGGGGTGACAACATAGTGAATAGTTCATAGCAGGATACCACACTCCTCAACAACCTCCAAGGGTTCAACAAAAATCACCTAAGAAAATCATCACCTTATCAATGAGTGATGTCATCTCAACATTGGTAGATAAATTCAAGGAGCCAGAGCTTTCTCAAAATGCTCAAAATTCATATGCGGGGCAAGAAAGAAATTCTCCCTATCCGCAAAATTATAGACAAATACCTACTGCACAGAATCCTCCATTTTATATGGGTCCTCCAAAACCTAGAGAACTTCTTACAGGGACATGCACCTTGGGTATGCCCCCTCATGCCACATATGGATATCTACAATAAGCATCGACTGGAAGTGTGTTCTCAAATTCCAAACTCATAGGAAATGCAACGTTCCTTGGCTTTGTGCCTTCGATTCCACATTAAGGTAATCAACCACCTACGAACACATGTATTCTACATCTCTGCAGGGAGATATGTACACTTACCCAGGTCCATATGGAAAACCATAGGAGATTCCATACACCCCAAAAAATGTTATGTTGTCCCATTTTAGTAACTAATGAAACCTCCACCAACCCAACAAGGATCTTCAATGGTGGAAAATTACGCAATGGGGACCTATTATGAATATCTTAAGGATCCTCTAGAATTCTCCATTAAGACAGTCATGCTCCTAAGACCTTTTCTTGATCTTCCAAAATTCAAAGAGGAGGGCGATCCTAACACCCACATCAAATCTTACCTAATGGCTATTCGAGAACCTCTCCCATGGGACACAGTTGTTGTAAATATTTTCAGGATACCATAGGCTTCAATACACTCCTTCAAGCAACTTGTATCAAAATTTAATAAGGATTTTGATATGAAAAAACTTTTGAGATTAGGAATCAGGGAATTCCTTCATATCATGCAAGAGCACAATGAGTCTACATACCACTTCATTCAAAGGTGTTGACAAGTTCTCTACTCCTCTGCAAGAACTCCAAATATGGATCAAATGGAGCTTTGTGATTTGTTCCTCCAATCTCTCAATAGGGAGACAAAGGAAGAAGTTCAAAATTTCCCACTAAGGAGCTATGAAGAGGTAATAGAGGGTGCTCTTTGAATTGAACAAAAAACCATTGACAATGGTCATAAGAATTATGGAGCTAATGGAATGTTAATCACCCCTAATAAAAATAATCCCGGTTAATCCAACAACACAAATAACAATCAAGGACCAAAAATCCTTAAATAAGAATTATGGAGTCACGACAGATGGGGTAACAGACCAACCTAAGAAACCTAATGTTGTTAATTCTCTTAATACAAGTACTTCAAACAACAATAATAACAATGGAAATAATTAAAGAAATAATAACTTCTCACCCTCAGTCAACGTTGTAGATTTTAACTGTAAGCAAAAAACAACAACCTCAAAAATAAAGAAAACCACAGACCCAAGGCCATAACCAATACCCAGGAGGGTATCCAAACCAATTTCAAAACCAAGGGCAAGGGTTCCTAAATTTTGGATATAACAATCAATAACAAAATAATAGTCATAGTTTCGAAATGCAACAAGGTACAAACAAAAGGCCTCAAGATTATGATCTTGATTTATATTGCGGCTTCCATAGGGTTCGCGGACATGACACAAGAACATGTCGTGATTGTAACAAGTTTTTATAGTGTTTTCCAGAGGATCAAACACCATTATTTTTTGACATGTTGTTGGAAAACCCGACAGCACCCACTCAAAACACCTACATGGGACATGTATCTCCACAGAACACACTGCTTGGAATCTTTAACAATCCTCTCCACACACATCCAAAGGATGGTAGAATAGAGCCCAATGGTTCAAAAAAAGGTATTGTAATAGGGACCCATGATCACGAAGCCTCAACTTCGTCAAACCCACAAGTGGCAGCTCCTTTGGATGATCATCAACAAAGGAAAATTGTGGGGTTGGTGGAATTGGAAACTAAACCTCAAATTAATGCTACCACTAGGGCCAAGGATTATTCTTCATATCCAATCCTGATCTACCTGACTATATCGAATGACATTTGTGATATGCTAGGAAATCTAGTAAGAGCTTATGACTTGATCAGTGACTTAACCAAGATTTTCTCTCACATTTCCTTCTTGGATCTATTAAATAATTCCCCTACTCACATAGCCCCTCTACTAGAAGAAAAAATAAACCATGTGGAATTTGATGTCTATCTACCAGGGCAGCCTAAAAGAGATGTTGGATTTGTATTTGACATCAGCAAGATGCCCAAAGACACTAAAATAACTCGTAGAGGTGGTCCAACATTGTTTTTACAAGTCTATATTTAGAACAAATATGTAAAACGTGTGATGTTTGATGATGGGGCAGTGGTCAATAGAGAGACAAATTTCTCTTCGACATGAAATATGCTGAGAGGCTACGATAACCTCAAGCCAATGCCAATCGGAACTATAGTGTTTCCATTAACCCTTGGACCTAAGATGGTACTAACCAAGTTTTATATTATAAATTGGGAAACCAACTATAATATTATCCTTTTTCATCCTTGGATTCATCGCATGAAGGTGATTTCCTCCAATTTGTTTCAGGAAGTCAGATTATTGCATTTGGGGAAGGTATTTATGGCGCAGGCTGATCCAAAACCCTTCGAAATACACCTAGCTAACTTGAAGAAGAGGCTAGGAATCTACTCTGAGTTTTATCTTCCTACAAATTAGTTAAATAAACTGGAAAGCTCAGTACTAGAGGAAAAGCTAGTTCCTACAATGGAATTAGAAGTCACAGGTTTGATCGAAGGCATTCTAGAAGTCAAAGATGAAATTGTCATTGTAGAGACAATTTCGTTGGGAGCCACTGAAAATATTTTCAAGATATTGTAGAAGGATTTATCCATTCTCCTTCTTTTCAATTATATAGGTATGCGACATACCCTAGGACTCAGTTCTCTTCTAGTTGATGAGGTTTGTATGGTTGAGGTAACTGAGGTAAAGGAGGAAGATTCAAAATATGATCCAACGTCCATTTTTCTAAGTAATTGTTGGAATCTCCATTTTGAGGGAACCAAATTTCATTTTCATGTCGGGACAGATGTGATTCTTACCTCTCCTGAGGGAAGGATTCTACCTTTTTCCTTAAAATTAAACTTCGAGTGCAAAAATAATGGGGCTGAATACGAATCCCTTCTACTTGGTCTCATCATAGCCAAAAGAATGGGTGCTCTTAATATTAGGGTGCTAGGTGATTCAAAACTTGTTGTAAATCAAATATTTGAGGTGTATGAGACTAGATCTGAGCATCTACAATTTTACAAAACAATAGTGCTGAATCTAACAAAGAGGTTTGAATTCATATCAATTGAAGCAATTCCATGAGAGAAGAACCTCCTCATAGAATTGATAACAACTTTCACTTCTCACTTTACTCCAAGAAGTGAGTTGGAAGATACAAACTTCATGGTCTCAGTTCATGTAGAACCTTTGGTTCGTAAGACACTGGTAACTCCAATGTCGACATACATAGGGACTAAGAGTGATTTTGTCATTACAGATCATGCTAACATTGATAAAGGAACTCTAGGATATCTAAATGCTCTTGTAGAATTACATCTTACTCATCACAACGTTAATCTTTCTCTAATTCCAAACTCTTCCTCCTATTTTAGAATTCCCACGATAGAATCTTCCCCTGGGAAGGAACTTGAAATTTTTGAGCTAGGAGAAGAGGGGGATTTATAGTTTCCTCCAACCCCACCTAAGTTTGAGGAAGGAAACACATCCTTAATCAAGGGAACAATTGATATAAATATCAGGACTGGGGAAGAACCAAATATCTTGAAGCTAGGGTCCTCTTTAACTCCTGAGGAAGTTGAAATACATACCCGTATTATCAAGGAGCATAAAAAATCATTCAAATTTAGCTACAAATAAATGATGGGAATTACATCACACATTGCAGTGCACAATCTCATCACCAAGCCAGATGTTAAGCTAATTAAGCAAAAGTAAAGGCCCATGAAGCCAAAATTAGCCCTCATGGTGAAGGAAGAAGTGATGAAACTCCTCTAGGTAGGGTTCATCAAGCCAATTTACTACTCACAGTGGGTTTCTAACATAGTCCCTGTTCTCAAGAAAAATGGAAAGATCCACATTTGATATATTTTTGAGATATAAACAAGGCTTGTCCAAAATATGATTTCCCATTACCATCCATTGATGTTATTATTGATGCAACAGCTAGTTTCAAGTTTTTATCTCTCATGGATGGGTTCTCTGGGTACAATCATATTAGAATCTATGAAGAAGATCAGGCCAAAACTATGTTTATAACTCCTTAGGGAACCTACTATTATGCCGATATGTTGTTTGTGCTTAAGAATGATGGTGCTACGTACCAATGGGTGATGACTTATATATTTCACGATATTATATGTAATATTGTGGAATCATACATGGATGAACTTCTGGATAAGGCCAGAAAGAACTGTAGTCACCCAGAGGTGCTTCATATCATCCTTTCTCACTTAATAGAATACAGAGTCATATTGAATCCAGAAAAAATTATATTTAGTGTAACAGGAGGCAAGATTTTGAGGTACATCATATCTTCATGAGGAATTAATGTGGACCCATTTGAAATCTGAGCTTTATTGGAAATGAATCCGTTGTCAGACGAGTCTGACATCAAATCTTTCCTTGCAAAAGTTGGTGCAATCCAAAGGTTTATCCTTGAATTGACCTTTTCCATTCACCCAATCAATAATTCATTGAAAAAGGATTGCTACATTGATTGGATAGATTAATGCAATGAGACATTTGAGTAGGTTAAATTATTCTTATTTTCCCCTCCGACGCTCATGTTGCCTAGGTCATATCACCCTTTGATCTTGTATTCACGAGCTTTTGATGTTTCATTAGCCTGCATGTTGGCTCAATAAGATGATGATAAATGAGAGCATGCAGTCTATTTTATTATTCAAAATTTTCTTGATTATTAGACATGTTACACCAAAGAATAAAAAAAATTCCTTGCCATAGTATTTGTGATAAAGCGTATGAGACATTATATGTTGAATCAAGAAATTAGGGTTATTGTTAAGTCAGATCACTTCTGGACATTCCTCACACAAGGATCCTTATCTAAGAAAGTCAGGTGCTTCATAACTCTGATGGGAGAATTTTATTTAACATTTTTTAATCATAAATCCATCAAAGGACCAATAATTGCAGACTTTTTGGATGATAATCCATTGGATGGAGGAAATCTGGTAGATCTAAACTTCTCTGATGAGTGTGTATACTTCATTGAGACTAGGCCCCCCATTTCTGCATGTGCATGGTATAATAACATCATTAATTTTATCATGGAATACATGTATCCACAAGGGGAAACATCACAACAAATAAGGTGGTTACATGTCATTGCTGCTAAGTATGTTATTTTGGAATAAGTGCGCTATCGTAGAGCCTTAAAAAGAATTTTGTTAAGATGTGTTGATGCAGAAGAATCTGAAAATATTATTTATGAATCAAAAAGGGGATTATATGGATGCCACTTCAGTGGCCACACCATTTCTTGGAAGATACATCGGATGGGTTATTTTTGACCCACTCTAGAGCATGATGTAGTAGAGTTTGTCCGCAGATGCCACAAATTTCAAGATTTCTCCCATGAAATCCACATACTAGCACAATCTTTGCAACCAATTATGACCCCATGTCCCTTATCCATGTGGGGCTTGGATTTGATAGGGAAATTATCTCCCTCATCAACAGATGGTCATAACTTCACAATCACGGCCACAAAGTACTTTAATAAGTGGGTAGAAGCTATGCCTTTTACCATTGTACCTAGGTTTGTGATTGCTAAGTTCATCTTGAACTAGATCATTTGTAGGTACGTGGTCCCACACGTTATTATCTTGGATAATGGGACATCCTTCAAAAAATAAGTACGTGAATTGTGTGTAAAGTTCAAGATAAGTCATCACACGACTTCTCTTTATTATCATCAGGACATTGGACAGGCTAAGGCTACAAATAAGAAATTAAAGTCCATCCTCCTTAAGAACGTTAAGGAAAACAAACGAGATTGAAATTTAAAGATGTTTTCAGCCTTGTGGGCCTATTGGACATCAGCTAGAACACCAACATGGGAAACCCCATTTTCTTTGGTATTTGGTGTGGAAACAGTTTTATTTCTCAAGGTAAAAATATCGAGTCTCTGTATTTCATTGCAAGGAATCTTGGGAGAATAAGGCTATCGAGAAGCATGACTCTCTCAGTTAGAAATTCTTGATGAGGCTAGACTCAACATTGAACAATGAAACAACATTTAAATTGACCGCATGGATCAGAAATACAACAAGAAGGTCTACAAGTGTGAAATATATGAGGGAGATTTTGTCTTAAGACTTGATAGCTAGATAGACAAAAAGACTAGCGAAGGAAGAAAATTCATACCCAGGTGATTGGGTCCATATCGAGTAGTAGAAGACTAAAAAAATGGGCTATTTCTCTTGTGTACACTGGAGGGTGAGGATTTTAAAATTTTTTTGAACTCTCTTAACCTAAAGAGGTATTACACATGATCCATTAGCATTTTTATTATGTACATTACTGTATTTGCATTGCACTTTCATTTTCCAGTTCATTCTGTAAAATTTGTGATCAAGGGACTTATTCTTATAGCAACTCATAAAAACTTTTGAAAATAATGGCAAAACATTCAAATCATATCTCTTCAAATTTTCATGGTATCATTAATTGTTTCCAAATCATTTCATCAATTCAAATAGGATAAGAAAAAGTTTTGACCATAGCCATACCAAGGCTTGCATACTTGGTTATGTTTATAATCTCTTTCTAGATTAGGTGTCTTTCCTTATAGTTTGTTCTAGAAGCTTCATGGTATCACATCTATCCCATAAATATCCCTTAGGAAATAATAACATACTAAACATTTTTCCTAAATGAGTAAGTCAAATGCAAATCCATAAAAAAAAATTATTTTACAAATTTCTTTTCCCTACCAAGCTTCGGTGTTGAGCCTGCATCTCTTACTGGTGATGTAAGGTAGGAAAAGGAGAGAAATTCCCTTACTCACCTATTCTTTGTCCATGGTGATGAGCCCATGCTTCCTACTAGTAACATGGGGAAAGGTGTAGGGGGACTCTTTGATAAACTTGACAGTTAGAAACAATCCATTCAAATATTGTAAAATCATAAGTCAAAAACAAAGTGAGTTAGATGTCCAAAATTCCAAAAGAGTTTAAAACCTCAAAACCATATTGTTTTAACCAAGTGGCCATCTACGGATCTAAGTCTAGATAAACTGGAAAGCAAATCACTTTCTAAATTATGAAGTAACTTGAGTAGGGTGAGGTTGTAGTGTCGTAATTTGGTTATGTCAAGCCATTTTCTTTCCCTCATCATTACCATTCAACAATTTTTCATAACTTTTTCCCTTTCTAGCTCTTGGTTTTGAGCCCTCGCATCCTACGGTTTGTGTGGAGTCAGGAGTGGGGCAAGTACATTTTATTATGATATCATTGTATCAACACATTTTTCCAAGACAACATGAAGTATTAAATATTTCTTAAAGAAACTAAAGTTTAACATCACATTGTGTTTGCATCATCATATATCAGTATTATAATATACAAAAAAAAGAAATCATTTTGTTATCATTTCATACCCACTACATGCATTCTAAAAAGCATTGAAAAATGGAAATTCTAAACATCTAAAGTACACATGAGAAATAACCCAAAAGAAAGTCAACTCATATACAATGGATTACCGAACCAAAAATAAAAATTAGTATATATCATGGTGAGTCTCGTCTCATGTGTGCTTCTCAGAAGTGGAGTCTACATCAATGGGCTCATCTTCCTCTCCACTATGAGAAGGAGCAGCCACAATATGAAGAAAAGGTGCTCGAGGGGAACTAGATTCCCTTTGAGTATGGACCACATGCCTAACTATGATAGGTGTCCCTGGGGTAACTACTATCCAAACGGGATCTCCTCTAGGACCCTTTTAGGCCTTCTAAATGGTCCTATAGACTAGTACCACTGGGAGAAGTATGTTAGCATATGGGAGGCCAAACTACTGACAAAACTGATCAAATGGATGAGTCTCAACTCTCTTGGCCCTATCAAATAACTGGCCTATGGTGGAGTAAGTTACCACCATGGTCACCTCTTGTCCCCATAACCCTGTTATGTCCTAGTAGGGAGTAGCAACCATGTCTATCATGGTTAAGGAAGACACTGGCTCATGTGGTGTCCTCGGAATTGACATAGTTATTCACCTCGCTGCCCAAATGACCCTTGGATCTAGTACCTACACTCCCCTTCCATATAGGGTGATGTTCTCATAAACCTAGATCATAACAAGAGTGGGGTGGCTCAGTGAGTTCCCTTGTAATATGACTACCCTATACAAGTCATGATAGGTATTCCCTAGGATGTCTTCTCCCTTAGCAATGTGTGGTCATGTGCCTCAATTTTTGCAATAATAGGAGCCCAACAATAAATAAGGGTGTCACCTCCCTTGTCCCCAATTAGTCGAGAGGACAAGATGCCCATGATGGCTCTGTGGATGATAGGAATAAGAGTAGTTGCAATGGATCAGACCTTGATTCCCTTCTTTGAGCTAAATGAAATAACGACGTCTCCCATATAGGTGGCCCACTGAGTCATCTCAGCCTTGGATCCTATTATCTCCAGAGTCAGCCTTCTACCAAGTATAGGGAGCCCAAGAATGTGGTACACATCCTCCAAGGTGATGGTTCACTCACCTCTGACACCTGGCAACCAGAAAGTGTTCTAGTATGCATCTCAATAAGAACATAAGTCACACAATATGTGCCTAATAAGGGAAATATGGGGAACACGTGAAATTATCTAGATGTTTGCCCTCTGGAGAGTTTCCCTCTCAGCCTGAGTCAACTGATCCAAGATCCTAGGTAGCTAATCACACTCCTTCTCTTGCCTCCAGCGGATGTACTCTTCCTTCTGAATTCACCAAAACATGGAAAAAAGAGAAAGTTAGTAACATACACAAGAAGATAAGCTCACCAAATACATGACAAAGCATCAAAAATCCAAAAAAAATCAATCTAATGCACGTTTTGGTAATTTTTTTCATAACCGCCGCCTAGTGTAGGGCGGAAATTCCAGGACCACTGCCCTGCTTTGGGTGATGATCCTAAGCTGATTTTCGAAATATGCCCTTAACCCTAAAAAATGCTCAAAAACACAAAAAATGACCATTTCGAACAAAATAAAATACAGCCCTATGGGTGCCCTATCATCACCAATCCGGCACTATGATAATTCTTCACCGGGAACTCCTCATGCTATGATTATTTACTAATGCACAACCTTTAGTTTAGTGGATGTAATTTGGAAACAAAACAACAACATAACACAAGAATACCATTGACTATGATAAGACAGAATGATGACAAATCTGAAATATCAAAATAAATTATAATATTAACATGAAACTGTTACAATCTCACCCATGAGGTACTTCAAGTGTTATTGAATTCACTTGCCTTTCACCAAGACTATGGGAGAAACTTTACAATTACACCTCTTAATGGCTTCTTCAACACACCTTTAAACTGATGGCTTCCTTCGCACACTTCCTACAATATTTCTCACTACTTCCTTCTATGCTAAATGAGGGGGGGGTGGCCTCTCTATTTATAGAACTTCCAGGCTTATCCATCTTATCTCTAAGATAGGATAAGAAATCCACTCTGACGAATCATATTTTCATACCTTAACTCTTATCTGTACATGTAAGCCTTATCTCTTAAGATAAGATAAACCTTATCATTTTACATGGGTTCCACATTTTTAGACTTTTTACAAATAAAATACATAAAATATTTATGACCTCACTCCTTGTCCTTATTACCAATATAATATTTCTAATTCCTAATCATGTAGACCCTACTTCTCTAATTACCCAAACTTTGACATTTTAACATTACCGAAACCACTTACGACAAATATTTACTTTTTACAACATTCTTATTGTACTTTGACTGTTACCGTACTCCACATTATTGGAAACACTATACTGACGGTGCCGTTATGTTCTATCAGATGCTACTAATAATTATACTTAACAACATCCTATTCCTAATACATACATTAATGAAATAGAAATTGTGAAGGAAAATTTTAGTGTCGACATCTTCCCCCTTCCTAGCTTCTACTCCGTCCTCGGAGTAGGACTATTCTGGTGCTTGGAAAAATCTTAAAACTTGTCGTGGTTGACACCATTTCGTAATGGGAGTGCCATCCAATTCCTCCAGTCTGGTACATTACCATTTTTCATGCACAAACTACTATTTTGTAGGGCCCCCATCCATTTTGGAAGAAAATTTTCTCTGTCTTCTTTTTTTTGTATCTGGAATCATATACTAGGACCAAGTCATTCACATGAAAATGGAGACCATCGGATCTTTTGATCAAAGTATTCCTTCTACTTCATTTTCTTCTTATGGCTTGTATCCTTTACTATTTCCCTCATTTCCTCTAGCAAATGAAGATGTACCCAACCTTTCTTTTTACTGAATCACTTTCATCCATCCTTTCATTTTTCATAACTCGCACAGTGGGAATATCAAACTCAATAGGAAGAAACTGGATCAATTGCCATAGGCGCCAACTGAAATGGGGAGTATCATGTTGTTGACTTTGATGTTGCCCCTATATGCCCACAATGCTGCATGAATCCTTTTATCCCATTTATGTACCTGCAAGGCTACATCTTTTGCTAGAATTTGACACAGCACAAAATTTGTTCATTCCACCCTGTCCATTTGTGCTTGGCTTGTATGTTGTTGCCTTCCTGTGCTTAATAGAAAACTTATTGACTAGGGTTTTCTACCACCTCATTAAATGAAGTGGCTTCCTTGATCTGTTACAATTTCTAATGGACAACCAAATCTGGTGACAATGCGTTCATATATGAACCTTGCCCACTTCATCCATGGAAGCTGTTTTCAATGGCCCTAGCTTCAACCCACTTGGTTAAATAATCTGTGGCAAACTACAATATACTTATTTTAGTGTGATGTAGTTAGAAGTGGACCTACAATGTCTATTCCCCCACTTTTCAAAGGGACCAAGTGGAAGAATAGGACATAATGGAGCTGATGAAGTCTTACGGTTACCATGTGTTTTGACAAATATCACATGTCTTACAATAATTTATACACAATCTTTAAGAAGAGTGGGGCCAGTGATAAACCTGCATCCCAAGATCCTTCTTGCTGTAAGTTGTCCAGAAGAAGTGCCCCTCCACATGTACCCATTGTGGAATTCTTCTAGCAGCTCCTTTCCTTGATCACGTCCAAACTGCCCTCTACTTGTACTATCCATCAGGTCCTATTTCGAAATAATGCTCCCATGCAGAATAGAATATGGATGACTGACTTGAGTAATCTTTCTCTTAGTATTTGCATTGGCACCCATCAGGAAACTTGAATTCATTTAGATAATTCCAAATATCTATGTATTCACTAGGGATTGTGTCAAGGGAGAACAATGCTTGCATCGGGAAAAATTATCATCATCACAAGATGATCCTAAAACCATCATAGGCTCGAGAGAGTGCATCTGCATTGACATGCTTCTTTCCTGGCCTATCTATAATATCAAATTCAAATTCTTTGTAGCAAAATTATCCATCTTGCTATCCTCCCTGATGGGTTAGGCTTATTGACAATATATTTTAGAGCTTGATGATCTGTTACAACTATAAATTTCTGCCCCTAAGCAAGTAATTTCTAAAATTCTTTATAGCAAAAAATGATAGCCAGAGCCTCTTTTTTCAGTTACAGTATAGTTTACCTCAGCACTGCCTCATTTGTCTGCTCCAAAAGTAAATTGGATGTTCATTACCATTTTCATCCCTTTTGGCTCAAAGTACTTCCTAGTGCTGCATCTGAGGCATCAGTGTACACAATGAATGGCTTGCTCCAATCTGGATTCTTCAAAACAGGAGAAGACACCAGGGCTTCCTTCAATTGTCCAAAAGCTTCATGCACCTTATTTCTTGGTTCATAAGTAACATCCTTCTTCAAGAACTGGGTTAGTGGCTGTGCAATCTTTGAGAAATTCTTGATGAACCTTCTATAGTAACCCACATGGCGTAAAAATGATCTCAACTTACTTCTATTAAGAGGAAATGGTAAATCTTTGATTTTTGAAACTTTATTAAGATCAGTACCAATACCATCTCTGGATACAACATGCCCTAACAAAACGCCTTTAGCAAATCCAAAGACACACTTTTTAGGGTTTAGTGAGGCTTGTGCTTCATCTAACCTTTGAAATACTGTCTCCATCTGGTGCAGGTGGTCCAAATTGCTCTCATAGATGCAAAAATCATCCAGAAATATTCTGATGAAGGTCCCAATGTAGGGTTCGAACACCCTATTCATCAAACGCTGGAATGTTGCTGGAGCATTACACAATCCAAAAGGCATAACTCTATAGGCAAATTGTTCCCCAAGGAGAGGTGAACGTGGTCTTTGGCTGATCTTTCTTTGCCTATACCGAACTTGGTTGTAGGCCCGCTATAATCCATCAGCAAAAACTATAGCACTCATGGGCCAGCTACTTCGTCCAAGATCTGATCTGAAAATGGAAGAGGGTAATGATCCTTCTTTGTTGCCTTATTGAGCTTCTTGTAATCAACACAAATGCGTAGCTTTCCATTCTTTTTTTATTGAGATCACAATGGGGAGAAAACCCATTCTGAATTCTCCACAGAAAATATGAATCCTGCATCAAGCAACTTATCTATTTTCTTCTTTTACAGTCTTGGAAAAAATTAGGATTCATTCTATATGGCATTTTGCTTTATGGGCTTAGCACCATCTACCAGCTCAATACAATGTTCTACCCAACTTACTTGACAGAGTTCCTTGTAATCAAAAGTGAATAGGTGTATGTACCTTCGAAAGAGCTGGAGGTAGGATTCCTTCTCACTCTCCATCACAGCATCACCAATCTTTATTTGTTGGAGACGATCATCAACTTCTTCTTTAGATAATTTTATGGGGTCATGAGTTGGTGTGACTGAAAGGATATCCATGACTGAAACATCCACCTCACTTTCTTCATCTTCAGTGTCCACTTCATTGGTACTAGAGTAATCAGAAGATGTCCAGTCATCAGTTTCATCACTTGAATCCAGAGGTTCTGCTTTATGATGTCGAGGGATCACGTTTATCCTCACCCTCTCTCTACCACGTCCAAGTGTCATGAAACCTTCATTCCATTAGTTTCTTGCATGAATTCTCCTTAGCCCATGGTCTTCCCCAGCAGCATTGGGTACAGCAACAGTACCATTTTTTCATCACCTGAAAGTCTACCACACATACAACACCCCATAACAGATATTGCCACATTTGAAACTACACCTTCTGGTTTAGTTTTTTCCCTTATTTAATGACCTTAACATAAGTGTTGAAGGGGTGATCAACTTTTAAACCCCAACATATTCATTACAGACTCGGTCATTACATTAACTACAGCACCTCCATCAACTAAGACATCATGAATTGAAATACCATTACATAATACCTCAGCTTGTGGAGCATAGGGATCTACCTCTGCCTCCAAAACAGGGACCTCAACCTCCTTCCTTCTTTGAGCATTGAGTCCACCTCATAACTCCCGCCTCTTCTCAGAAGACATAGCCAAGAGTTGACCATATGTAATATTTGTAGGCCTTTTGGACAGATCTTCCAAGATGGAGTATGGTCCCTTGCCCCCTGTGAAATCAGAAAATCTTGCATACCCAACTTTCTTCTCCTATGTTTCTTACTAGTTTTCTCCTTTCATCTTCTTAGGATCAGTTTCCATCTTGATTATCTTTTTCTTTCTTTCTTTTTGTTACAAACACATCTACTTCATTATTTTCTACTCTTATCTACTACATCAAGAGAATTCACAGGTGCTTTTCCTTTATCATTATCTCTTGTACCAGATGTAGAAGCTCTATTTGGAAAATTATACTTATAATGACCCTTTTTATAACAACCATAACAAACAACTTCAGAAATATTTCTTTTTGTTACAAACACATCTACTTCATTATTTCTACTCTTATCTACTACATCAAGAGAATTCACAGGTGCTTTTCCTTTATCATTATCTCTTGTACCAGATGTAGAAGCTCTATTTGGAAAATTATACTTATAATGACCCTTTTTATAACAACCATAAACAAACAACTTCAGAAATATTTTCTTTTTTGGACCTCTATCTCCTCCCTGAGAACTAAATTCCTTTCCTTGAAGAAGATTAATAGTTAACTGACCCAATCTTTTTGAGAAATCTTCATACTCAGTAGATGTACTAGGAGAAAATATTTGTGCTCACCGGGAGTGGTTGTGGATTCTGGACCAAAGGTGCTGGTGTAGGCTCTACTTTAGCAAAAATTTCTTTGGGCTCCTCTTCCATGCTTTCTTCTTGCCTTCTTGCAATCTCCTTTGCTTGTTCAATGGTAGTTGGGTAGTCATACTTCACTCGTTGTCTGATATCTTGCTTCATCCCAAGAATGAAGTGCTTATAGAGGAGATTATCCACGCCATTCATCAACCCATCCGCTAGTCCTTCCTTCCAGATCTGGGCATCGAGCTTCCTCCTTAGCTCTAGAACATGAGCATGATAATCCCTTATCTTCTACTTCTCTCCTTGGGATAGCTTTGTGATCTCGATCATGAGATCTGCATATTTCTGTTGTTCACCAAATTCTTCAAGAAAAATTTCAGTTAATAAATCCCATGAATTTTTTCACATTATCACCTAGTGTTTCAAACCACCTAAGTGCTGAACCATCCAAAAAGGTAGGAAAAAAATTTAGTCCATTGTTCCCCTTCTGATGAGGCCCATTACAAATACAAGATCATTTAAACTCTTGAATGAAAGAAGAAGCATCTTCATTAGATTGACCTGAAAAAACATGAATCTTTCCCATTTTCAAAAGTAACCACCGTGAAATACCAACCCACAAGACTTATGTGCACAAATAATTGGAATCACTATAGAAATGACCACGGTAAACTATGGTAAAACTTGACTTACTACGGTAAAAACTGATTTTACTGTGGTAAACACTATTCACGGTAAAAAGTGAAGTTACTGTGGTAAATACTATTCACGGTAAAAAGTGACTTTTACTGCGGTAAAATACTATTCCTAGCAAAAATGACTCTACCATGGTAACTACTATTCATGGAAAAAAATGACTTTACCATGGTAAACTACTATGCACAGTAAAAAACAAGGTTACCCTCCAATTGATTTTTTGACTAAGTGGGAATATCTTTCCAGAAAAATCCACCAACGAGGAATGATCCTGGCAAACGGAACCAAAAATGTCATCACCAATCCGGCACTATGATAATTCTTCACCGGGAACTCCTCGTGCTATGATTATTTTACTAATGCCACAACCTTTATTTTGGTGGATGTAATCTGAAAAACAAAAACAACAACATAACACAAGAATACCATCGACTATGATAAGACAGAATGATGGACAAATCTGAAATATCAAAATAAATTATAATATTAACATGAAACTGTTACAATCTCACCCATGAGGTACTTCAAGTTTTATTGACTTCACTTGCCTTTCACCAAGACTATGGGAGAAACTTTACAATTACACCTCTTAATGGCTTCTTCAACACACCTTTAAACTGATGGCTTCCTTCGCACACTTCCTACAATATTTCTCACTACTTCCTTATATGCTAAATGAGGGGGGGTGGCCTCTCTATTTATAGAACTTCCAGGCTTATCCATCTTATCTCTAAGATAGGATAAGAAATCCACTCTGACGAATCATATTCCATACCTTAACTCTTATACGTACATGTTAGCTTATCTCTTAAGATAAGATAAACCTTATCATTTTACATGGGTTCCACATTTTTAGACTTTTTACAAATAAAATACACAAAATATTTATGACCTCACTCCTTGTCCTTATTACCAATATAATATTTCTAATTCCTAATCATGTAGACCCTACTTCTCTAATTACCCAAACTTTGACATTTTAACATTACTGGACCACTTACGACAAATATTTACTTTTTACAACATTCCTATTGTACTTTGACTGTTACCGTACTCCACATTATTGGCGACACCGTACTGACGGTGCCGTTATCTTCTATTAGACGCTACTTCTAATTATACTTAACAACATCCTATTCCTAATACATACATTAATGAAATAGAAATTATGGAGGAAAATTTTAGTGTCGACAGCCTCCCCTAGGGGTTCATTTAAGACCAATTTTTTAAAAAATAGTCCCCACTAGGTAAACTTTTTTTAAAAACTACATTTTAGGTATGAAAAGGAAAAAGTGAAAAGAACCAATGTTAGACCATGCTGGTCAATCTCCCACTCATGGAGGCATGATCATGATCTCGTAATGGTTGTTTTGGCTATACTCTCATCGAAAATGGTCACCATGGGAACAAAGCTCCAAATTCACCAAATCAAATATGCACAAATGAATTAAAAAAATGAGTTGTTTAGATATATATATATATATATATATATGAGGTTTTGACCTCGTTTAAAGTGTCTATGTTTACAGGGATGGAGTGTTGGCACAATTATATCTCTATATCCCCACACAAATGGTAAGTCCTTTTGTCATTTTGGTTTAGTGTTTATTTTTCTATATTTTGTCCATATGCACTTGAGTTTTCTTTCTCTTGCAGGTAGCGAGAGTTTGGATGGCAATGTTTCGACACATGGGCGTGTCAGGTATAGCTTCTAAATCACCATTTCAGGAATGCCATACTCATACTCTATGTTTTACGCCTCTTCATGGTTAATACGCTTCTCTGAGGGGGCAATATGTACACACCCAAATCTGCATGTGCTACATTGTTAGAAAATGGTTACAAAAATCCCCAATGATGATTTAAGTTTGTTCAAGAAGGTGTTCGAGGTACAAAACCAATTCGCAGTGTATATTTGTTACCTAGACATATTTACTTAGCCTTCCCACACTTTTTCCATCTTTCTACCTCTTTCTGCACATGTTTTGGCCTTTATTGCAAGGATCACCACCCTATCTAGGTGGTGGTTCTGAAACCGCTACCCAGGCAGGGCGGAGGTTCTAAGACCGCCACCCTACTCAGGCTGGTGGTCATGACCAATTTTTCTATATTTTTTCATGCATGTTTTTAACATGCGACGATTCACTTAACTTCACTTTTAGCATGCATCCATGGGCGAAATTTTCTAAAAATAGTTTTGATTACTTAGTTTTCCTTTGCTCTTCTATTTTTTCATGTGGTTTAGTTAGTTGTAAATTCCTCTTCTTTCCTTATGCATGAAGACACAACCCAGTCCCAATTCTTATATATTCCATGCTTGTATTCAAGCAAAAGGCGTGAGAATTTTTTTATATCTTGCATTGTATTACTACCACAATCTTGCTAGGAATTTCATAGCCAAGCTTAGATCTCTTGTGTTATCTCTCTTCTACTTGCATTGCATCCAAAATACCTTCAAGTTATCATTTCTCAAGTGTCATCCTCCTGTCAATGTTCTTGCATTCCCAATCCCTTCAACTCATATGAACACTCAGAGAAAGAATGGAACAAACTGGGGGCATAGATATAGATACAACCAGATTTTCCAAAGCTCTTGCCTATCTAGGTTGTATTTGTGTGTTTGTTTTCTTTATTTGTTAAATTGTCCATTTTAGATCACTAGTTTCAATTACATATCAAATAGAGTAGAAAATTGTTTGTTTCAATTGATTGGGTAGTTTGAAGTAAATCAAATAATCAGAAAGTTTTCTCTTTAAAATTACTAGGGAAGTTGTGGGGAAAAATAGCTCTTTCAGGGTCATGATTTGTTCTTCACCTTTGAGGTAGGGTTTGAAGGGTTTTGATTGGATTAGGTTATTTATTTTACATTAGATTCACATATTCACACAAGTAACTGGGTACATCCGGATGATTACTTGTCTTTAGTTTATTTATTAGATTAGAATCCATTGTTTAAAAACTAGAAAAGATATAAAATATTTATTTTGATAAATTAGTTTTCTTTTTATTGTTCTGTTATGATATATTGCGAAAACTCCAAAAATATAGATTATATTTCCTTTAATAATTGGTTTTATTATTAAAATCATTTCATTTCATTTTGTATGACACTCAACTGTCCACAATAAGAAAATACATACGGTTTTCATCCCTTGGTCCCACAACCCAATGGGCTAGAATTGATAACTGACATCGATACAAGTTTACGTTTAACAATCTTACACACACCTCTAACTTTTGCTGAGAAAATAAAACAACTAAATATGCTAAAAATCACTGCTAATCAATCCTATGATTATTGGACTACTCCTGGCAATAGGGTTTGATTACATACATGACCATACAAGGGCCACAACATTCACAAGTCTTTGGTTGTGATCCTCAGGTCCCACAACCCAATGAGCCTGCTGACCAGTTATACATTGACACTAGTTTGCTTACATTAGTATTAAGATCTTCACCACTTCCACTAGACATTAATGCACAACTTTCCTTACTAAACATAGTAGATGATCCGGCTAAGACTTTTTAGACTAGACAAGAAAATCACCCATAGGTCCCTGTGGCTCAACTACATCTCTCATTCTCACTTCCATGACCTTGTCTGGAAATCCATACGAGGCACCCGCAGGTCACTTTCCACATGTTCAACATCTAATAAACAAAATATCATTGGATTTCAATATTGATTGGAGTCTCCAAGTAGCTATTATATAAGACCAATTCATTACACCACTTCAAGTTAGGAGAGCATTCTTCACCTTATACTTGCAGATCCTGATATTACGTGTTGAATACATAAGATTTCCCAACTAGCTTGATTACCATCACCACACTCACATTCAAATCCATTATACACCGGTTGTCTCAGCAAGACCTCGAGAGGTTGGGTGTGAAGAAGGTCTCTTGTTGATTTTCTATCGTACAGGTACCCCAAAATTTCTACGTAAATTCTTGGGGACACTAGTTTCCTTCCTCTATGGACATATTAATTTATGCCCAAAGGGAAGAAATGGATATAAAATACCAACATATCTAGTTTCAATCCTTGTTCATTGGTTCAGTTTCAAAAAATGGAAATACAAACAAAACTAACACAAAAATAACCGTAAGAATTTATTTATATACATACAGGTTTTACTCTGCATCATTCTTGTGAAGCTTTAGGTGCTTCCCATTATATGGCAGTGGTATTTTAACTCTATCTTGGAAGGTAAGGATGAAAATATCATATCCAACAACACCTGAGATCATGAATGGCCCCTTCCACAATGAATCAAAATTTTAATACATTTCTTTATGCTCATTCTTCTTTTCCCACAATAGCGCCCAATTTCTAACTTCAAACTTTCTATCTTTGGCATTCTTGTTAAACAACATCTTGATCTTCTTTTTATGCTCATCCAATCTATTTGCTACCTAGACCTACACTTATTTTAATTCAAATAAATACATTATTCTTTTATCAAGGGCATCTTGATATGTGGTATCCTCCAAGGCCTTGGTGAGCTGCAGGGTGGCTAATTTGAGAGTAATGGGAAATTCAACATCCTTCCCCTATAACCATTGGAAAGGAAACATACCTATAGCCTTCTTAGGAGTGATACTATCAACCCAAAGTGTATCAAATAACTTCTTAGGTCAAGTCATTTGATTCTCCGTTGTCATCTTGTGGATGCTTGATATTATATTCTTATCGCTTGATTCCACTTGACAATTCCCTTGAGGATATTAATTTGAGGAATGAAATAGTTGTATCTCTTATGTGTAAAAGAACTCTATCAGCTCTTTAGAGGATAACTTAGTAGCGTTGTGTGCTACTATCTTGTTTGGTAATCCAAACCTTATGATGATATTATCCTTAATGAAATTACATACCTCTTCAAAAGTAACACTCTTAACAGGGAAAAATTCTACCCATTTACTGAAATAATCTATGGCAGTGAGAAAGTAATAGTAGTTGGAACTTGAAGGTGGATTCAACGTACCAATGAAATCAATGCCCCACTAATGAAATTGTTCTTCTATCATAAATAGTTTTAGGGGTAGAGCTGGAATCTTAACATGCCCAACAAACTGTTGACATGATTGAAATTTAGAAACCCAATCAATTGTATCTTGGAAAAGAGTGGGCCAGTAATACCTTTCCTAGAGAAGTTTATGTGTAGTAACCCTTGCTGAGAAATGACCTCCACACATTTTGTCATGAAATTTTTCAAGCAATATATCTTACTGAGAGTGATCTACACATCTGAGAAAGACATCATTTATCCCCTTATTTTACAATCCATTTTCCTAAAGAACAAAATATTTTTATTTGAGCTTAATAGTTCATTTTTCCTTGCATGTAAGATGATTAGGAAATTCTCCATATGTGAGGAAATAAGCAATCTTGCTATACCATTCATCCATAAAATTCACAAAGATAACCATAGGAAGATCTTCATCATCCTCTGAATCACCTTGTTTTTTCTCAGTTACCAACTCACAAATACCTCTTCCTTGCACCATCTTTGTAGGATTAATATCCAAGTCATATTCTTACACCTTGGTCACCCAAGTGCCTCTTAGTATACCAAACTCTTGCTGTGTCAAAATAGACTTAACAAAAATATCAGAAACATAGACAACATTATGTGAAGAAAGAATATAGTACCTGAATGCTTTGCATGCCTTCAAAACTACATAGGCATGCTTCTTCATAGGAATATACTTCAATTCATATGATTCTAAAGGCATACTCATGAAATAAATCAGGTCTTCAATGTCTTCCTCATTCCTCTGCATCAAAATTGCTGACATTGCATGTTCGGAGGAGTAACAATAGAGAATAAAATTGTTACTAAAATATGGAGATACTACAACTGGTGCTTTTGACGAATATCCTTTGATTTTATTGAAAACTTTCTTTCTTCATAATATTTGAGATATGATGGGTTAATTCAGTGAAATCATGAATAAAACTTCTCAAAAAATGTACATTACCAAAAAACAAATGGAATCCTTTCTTAGAAGTTGGTAATGGAAAATTTTGAATATCTCACACTCTCTCAAGATCTATATTTGTTCCTTCTTTCAATATGATATGCCCGAGCAACTTTCCTTCTTTTGATATCTCGTGCTTCTGGCATTGGATGAATACTTCTAAATAAGCAATTTTATTTCCCCTCATCTTAGATAAGATTGTCAAATCATCAAGGTAAACCACTATGATTCTATCTTTGAGATGAGAAAATTCCATCTCAATTTCTCTTTGAAATGTCACTCCAACATTGATCATTCCGAAAGGTAGTTTTTGATAAGAAAACGTTTCCCATGGTGTAATGAATGTCGTATAGTATTGATATTCTTCAGCTACCTGAATTTGATTATAACCAATGAAACCATCAAGCATAGATAAAATCTCTGATCTGTTGGGGTGTGGAGCTTGTTTTTGGTCTTCTCAAATCAGTATTGAAGTGTGGAGTTTGAATTGGGAAGATGAAAGGTCATGACCATTTATTTTCCATCCATGGGAAGATTAAAGGTCATGACAATTTCTTTTCCAGGCGTGGGAAGATGAAAGGTCATGACTTTCAAACTTCTAGGGTCGGATTTTGGACTTCTTAAAGGATTGTAATCTTATTAATAGATGTGTTAGGGTATCTTGAAGATATCTTGAGTGTTCAAGAGGTATTGAATCTTAGTGATCAAGAGGTGATCAAGGTTAAGCAATTGGGTGTCAATTGTGGTTTAGATATGGTTTAGCATCTTCAGAATTCTGATGTGAGGTCATAATTGAGAGAAGAATGTGAGAGTTTTTTTAATCTTGTTGATAATAAAATTTGAGAAAGTTCTTGGTGGACATATCCCACATTGAGTGAACCACATTAAATCTTATCTTCTCTTCTTTTGTGCATTATTTATTTATTTATTTATATTTCTACATGTATAATTCTGCTATATAGTTTCATACTACTGTGATTTGAGGAATTATTTTTGCATATTTGTTCACTAATTCCTAACAACTGGTATCAGAGCTTTAGTAGTTTTTTACTGAAGTGGTAAATCAAAGGGAAAGTTTATCTTGAGTGGGAGCTATGGTAGATGAGGGAAAATCAAGGGTTGAGAAGTTCAACAGGTAGAACTTTGGTTTGTGGAAGATATAAATGGAGGATTACTTATATCAATAGGACCTCCATGTTTCTTTGAATGGAAAAGCAAAGAAAGCTACAACCATGTTAGATGAGGATTGGGAGTTGCTGGATAGAAAGGTACTCAAGGTAATTCGGTTATGCCTTGCATCTTCGGTTGCTTTCAACATATCACAGGAGAAGACCACGGAAGGTATCATGAGTGTGTTGGGGAAGTTATATGAAAAACCCTCTGCCTCTAATAAAATATTTTTGATGAAAAATTTATTTAATATGAATATGTCTAAGATTTGTTCTATTGTTGTTCGTTTGAATGAATTTAATACGGTTGTGAGTATGTTAAACTTGGTAAAAATTGACTTTGATGATGAGGTCAAGGATTTGCTGATTTTGTTCTCCTTACCAGATAGCTAGGACAACTTGGTTATGGATGTAAGTAATTCAGTCTCTAATAATTTAAACCTGAAGTTTGAGGATGTAATAGGTGTGATCCTAAGTGAGGAAATGTGAAGGAAGAGCACCATATATTCTTCTACTTTGGGAAACACTTTGACGGTGGAGAGAAGAGGGAGACAAAAGAGCAGAGGGAAAGGTAACCGTGGGAAGTCGAATGATCGCGGAAGGTCAAAATCCAAGAGTAAGCTAGATTGTTGGCACTGTGGGAGGGTTTGTCATGCTAAGAAATATTGTTAGGCTCTTTGGGATAAGAAGAATAAAAAGGAGGAAACTAAAGATGTAAATGTGGTAGTAGGTGATGTTTGTCAGGATTCCGTAATCATTTCTTTAGATAATATTGTTGAGTCTTGGGTGTTAGATTCAGGGGCTTCTTTCCATGCCACCCCACATAGACATTACTTTACTAATTTTATTTAAGGATATTTTGGACGCGTATATCTTGGTGATGGTGAACCATGCAGAATAGTAGGGAAAGGTTATGTTCAAGTGAAAAAATAGAATGGGAACACATGGCTACTTAAGGATATCAAGCATGTGCCTAAGTTGAGGTAGAACTTGATATCAGTGGGTCAGCTGGGTAGTGATGGATGTACGGTTAGCTTTACAGCAGATTATTGGAAGGTTACCAAGGGAGATCTTGTGGTTGCAAGAGGTAAGCAAACGGGTACTTTGTATTTAACCAGTGGTGCTCATTATTGTAATTTAGTTACTGCACATGGAGATGTAGTTTTTTTGGCACGAGAGACTCAATCATATGAGTCAAAAGGGCATGTAGATTATAAAGGACAGGTTTCTTGGATTAAAGGAGTTAGATTCAGACTTTTGTGACAATTGTGTTTATGGAAAATAGAAGTGGGTGAGATTCCTCAAGGTTAGACCTACTAGGAAGGAGGGTAAGTTGGATTTAGTGCATACAAATGTATGGGGGCCAGCTAAGGTAAACTCTATTGGTGGTTCATGTTATTATGTCACTTTCATTGATGATGTAACTAGAAAATTTTGGGTATATTTCATTAAAAAGAAATTTGATGTGTTTGAAACCTTCAACAGATGGAAAGTCTTGGTTGAGAATGAAACAAGTACCAAGTTGAAATGTCTCAAGTCGGATAATGGAGGGGAGTATTATAGTAATGAATTTCTTGATTACTGTTTGGTAAATGGGATCTGTAGGCAATGAAAAGTTCCTAATACTCCACAAGAAAATGGAGTGTTAGAGTGAATGAATAGGACAATCATGGAGCGTGGTAGGTGTATAAGGTTACATGTGGGGATTTCACTCATGTTTTTGGAAAAAGCGATGAGCACAACTATTTATCTTATTAACATAGGACCCTCTATGGCTTTGGATGGAAGTATACCTGAGGAGGCTTGGTATGGTAAGAAAATTGATTACTCATTTCTTAGAGTATTTGGATGTGAGGTATTTGTTCACATTGATAAAGATGATAGGATCAAGTTAGAGGCTAAGTTTGAGAAATGCACCTTTGTTGGATATGGTGAGGATGACTTTGGTTTCTGTGTTTGGAGTCTTAAGGACAAGAAAATATTTCGGTCTAGATATATTGTCTTTAATGAAAAATTCATGTATAAAGATCAGTTGCAGGAACATAAAAAGGAATCAAAGAAAGAATACATAGTGTTAGAGTACATTGCAGATAGTAAGGTGTCCAAGGGGCCGGTTCAGGTGTAGCATGTTCCAGCACAGCCACTTCAAGAACCTACTCATTAGGAACCCCAAACTCCTGAGGTGAGAAGGTATTCTAGGGTAAGAAGGGAACCTGAATGATTTAATCCATATTTGGATTATTTATTTCTCACTAACAGTGGAGAGCCAGAGTTATTTGAGGAAGCATTGCAAGTGGATGCTAGGAAGAAGTGGGAGTAGGCCATGGATGAAGATCATATATCTTTTATGGAAAACCATACTTGGGATCTAGTGGAGCTACCCAAGGGCAAGAGAGCATTGTAAAACAAGTGGGTGTATAAAATCAAAGAGGAATATGGAGGTAGGAAAATATACAAGGCCCGGTTGGTGGTCGAGGGATTTACATAGAAGAAAGGTATAGACTTTGATGAAATTTTTTCTCTTGTTGTTAAAATGACTTCTATTAGGACCATTCTTGGTTTAGTAGTAGTAGAAGACCTGCACTTAGAGCAGCTAGATGTGAAGGTTGCATTCCTTCATGGTGAGTTAGAGGAGGAATTTTCTATGCAATAACCATCAGGTTATGAGGTCAAAGGGAAGCATAGGTTAGTGTGTAAATTAAAGAAGAGCTTGTATGGCCTGAAACAAGCTCCACGGAAGTGGTACAAGAAGTTTGAAAATTTTATGTAGGAGAAGGGTTACTCCAGGTGTCACTCAAACCATTGCATGTACATCAAGAAGTTTCTTGATGGTAGTTATATTATTCTATGCATGTATGTGGATGATATGCTTGTTGCAGGGAAGAACATGTAGGAAATAAAGGTACTTAAGAAGTAGCTAGGTGACTCCTTTTCTATGAAGGATTTGGGGGCAGCAAAAAAAATCATTGGTATGAGAATAAATTAGAACAGGAAGGAGAGGAATATGGTATTATCTCAAGAAGATTACATAAATAAGGTCTTGGAGAGGTTTAGTATGTAAGATGCTAAACCGGTTAGTACTCCTTTGGCAGGTCACTTTAAATTATCAAAGGAGTGGATTCCTAAGACTGAGGAGGATAAAATTTAGATGTCCAGGGTACCGTACTCATCAGCGGTTAATAGCTTGATGTATGATATGGTATGAACTAAGCCTGAAATTTCCCATGTAGTGGGAACAATTAGCAGGTTTATCAGTGATCCAGGTAGAGAGCACTGACATGCAGTGAAGTGGATCCTTCATTATTTAAGAGGGACCATAGGAGAAACATTGTGTTTTGGTGGATCAGACACTACATTGCGTGGTTATGTAGATTTAGACATGATAAGAGATTTGGATAGTAGGAGGAACATGACAGGTTACGTATTTATGGTTGGTGATACAACAGTGAGTTAGATTTCAAGGTTACAAAAGGTTGTGGCTTTATCAACCATAGAGAGTGAGAATGTTGCTGCCATAGAGGAAAGAAAGGAGATGATTTGGCTACAACAATTTCTTGATGAGTTTTGTCATAAGCAGGAAGTTGGGAGACTACACAATGATAGTTAGACTACTATCCGTTTAGTGAAGAACTCCTCTTTTCACTCTAGGACAAAGCACATTCAGCTAAGATATCATTTCATCAGGGTAACTTTGGAAGAAGATAAGTTGAAGCTGGAAAAGATTCATACCAGTCAGAATCCTATGGATATGATAACCAAGGCAGTCACAAGGGAGAATTTGAAGTTGTGTTCAACTTTGATTGGCCTTCATGGTTGATAATTAAGGGTTGAGAAATTTTCTCAGTAGGAAAAATCTGTAGTGCCCACTCTCCTTTGACACTGTTTAGATGCTGATTTTGACACTACTGATCATATTTTGGATATTATTGTGTTTTGATATAGTAGGATGTGTATATGCTAGCTCATTGGTTATTATGGACATTACTATATATTTTTTAGTATGATGGTTAAATACTAGATTTTGGATTAGTATTGATTGGGATTCAGTCATTATGCTCGATGATATTTGAGACATCATTATTATTACTCTGTGGATGATGATATACTAGTTGATATGGACAGGTTATTGATGTTGATTTTAGACATGTGACCTTGATATTATGAATAGTTCTAGCATAGAAATCTATTGGATGATGACATAGTTACCAATTGAATTCAAAATGATAATGTTAAATTCTTGATACTGTTGTGATTTGGATTTGATATTTATATACATACATTGATTTTATATCTTCTTGGATATTCTGATATGGCCACGAGGCCGAAGGAAGTATTGTTATTTTGCACGTAAAATTCACAACAATGTCGGGGGACTGGAGACTAACCATATTGAAATTCAGTGTGAGATCAACAAGGTCACCATGGAAACTATGTTTGATTGTGTGTTGAGTTATGTTAGGATTTCCCATGGGGGGATTTCCATTATTGTGACCATGGGGCATATATGTGTTTTAATTATGTGTTTCTTTTCTTATTGTTGTTCGTGTTTTATTTGTAATGTGCTTCTTATTTTTTTAAGTATTCAAATGTGATAGTATAATTCAAGAGTCATATAGTTAAATTTTAATTAAATTAATTGGGGAGTGGAATATAAGGAAACAATATTGTTGTCTTGATTAATAATTAAATTTGATTTATATTATGTGCAACCATAGGATAAATAAATAAATCTTATGTCAAAACTTGTAATAAATGGATTCATAAACTTTAATGCATGTGTAAGAGGATGTAAGAGTTGTGTAAGTGAAATGATAAATTGTATAAAGAAGATTTTGGAGTGTAGAACACTCCATCCTCTTTGAAACACGGATTTTGTCTTGGGAACCTAAATTGGAGGCTTGTGGGACAAGTTAAACTTTTCCCACACTTCCCAAAATCCTCCACCAACCATGCCTATGGCTTGGGAGTAGATTTTAGCCTTTCTTATTTAGTTTTGAAATGATTGTTGTGTAAGAATTGATTGCACTTGCCTTCTAAATGTTAATGCATTCCTTTTTTGAGTATGGGTTGAGTTTGTGTATGTAAGTAATTTTTTCATTCACATTTATTGTGATTTTATTGTAATTGATGTTGATTGCTTTTTGGATGAGGAAAAATGATGTGGCATCCCACTTGGAATCCACATCATCCCCTCCCTCCCTCTCCTTAAAAAAAATCCCTCTCATTTAGAGGTCGGTGAAAACTTTGTGTTGCTTCCTTGGGTCAAAATTTTGCTGTGGGAGCTGGTTTTTGAGAAAGGAGTCTTTGGAAATCTGGTACATGCATTTACCTTGCTGTTTTTAGGACTGTGTTTGAGCACCAACGAACTGTTGTGTTGGAAATCAAGTATCCATTATGGAGAGGTAGGCTTCTTTCTTTTTGGTTGGTTGTTTTTCCTTCTTCTTGCATGCATTATTGAATGATGGTTGTGTTGCATTATTTCTTGGATGGGTAGAATTCTTAAGGCATGGTGTAGAGAGAAGACTATGAGGTTATATCAGAGGAGCGATAAGGGATTTTCCATTAGCACTTGTCTTGAGGAGGGAGTGTTGGTTTGGGATCCACCTAGGAAAAGAATATGCATGCATTTATTACTTTGGGGGAGGTATAAGGGATACATTTAGAGGAGGGATAAGGAGGGGTTGAGGAGGGATAAGGTTTATGGGATGGTTATGTTTCTCGGTGGTTTGTTTTTGGTGGATGCCCAATTTAACCATGGGAGGCATAAGGAGACCTCCATAGTTCTTGCTCTTGTTTGGCTTGCTTGATCAAACCTTTGTGTTGTATGAATATTTTAAAATGCATTCGAGAACTTCTGCCTTGTTTTGGATTTGTGCCTTCATTGATTTTTGTGATATATGAGTGTTTCTTGCATGTGAAAGAAGTCCATGTTGCCATGAGTTGAATTATCATGCTCCATTTCAATATGGTTGGGGCTCAGGGGCCAATGGGGAAGATGGCTTCCCTTTTCCCATTGGGTATCTTGGTTGGGTGGAGATTTTTGCCTTTCCCCCTTCCTTGTTGTGATCAAAAGATGAAAGATGAAGAAATCAGCATGTTGTTGTTTGGAGCTTGGAGAATTTCATAGTTTTATAGTCATTCCCTTTGAGAAAATGTCATTGTAACATTTCCCACTTCTACTGGATGATTGTAATTGATATTGAAATGTGAAGTGTTCACCTTGTAGTTGGAAGATGAAATTCATTTGAGAAATGTAAAGAAGAATTATACTTCTCTATTTTATTTGGAAAATAAAATGTGAATGATATTCTGTACTTGTATTTGAAATGTGGAAAACAATTCAAATTGGGAAGGAATTCAATTGTAGAGTTATTTGAATTATCAATAAAGGATGGCATTGATTCCCTTAAACTTGTATTGCTGTCAAAGAATGACACTCTGTTTTGAAAGAGATTAAGAAATAGCATTGCCAGTAAATGTACTGTGTTTGTAATCAAATAGAAGGAGTTAAATTGTTTATTGTTATTAGAAATCAAAGAAAGAATTGTGTTCTTTATCAATTGCATTGTTGTATTAGAAAATGAATGAGTGTCATATCTTAGGAAATTTTGTTTTGGAAAAGAGAAATAGTTAAAGGAAATGACAGAAAATTAATCTTTTGAAATGAGCTTTTAAAAATTAGAAATTAACATTGCATACTGTATATATGTGTTTGTTGGATCAATGGAGTGTTTGAGAAAGGAATTTGGCATGTTTTTCCATACTTGAATGTTGCACATTAATTATGCAACTTGTGAAAGGAAGAATTCTGTTATGTGTATAACTCTGACATTTGAAAATGACGCAATTAATGTACAGTTCAGATTTATGAATAAAATTAATAAAGGAGACCAAGTATTTTAGATGTATTGGGTCCTATTGAACCCACATTAAAATTCATATTTAAGAAAATATCTCTAAAAATTCTAATTCTATCTGAAGATATAGGTGAATCACTAATTTAATGTTTCATCCCTTTAATTACCCAGCTCGATGCTCTGATACCACTTGATATGATCCTTGCATATAATAAATAAATAAGTTGAAAAATATGTTGAAGATAATACAACACAAGAGATATATGTGGGTCAATATGCCTAAATATTCAATATATGTAGAATAATACCCTTATCGTAGGGAAACACCATGTAATGCTCTTTAAAGGAGTAACTCCACAATCTCCCAAGATGGTAATCCACTTCGAAGGGGACACCTCCAATATACCTCTACCAAGTAGAATACCCAACTCATACATCACATAACATAACTAATAATGATACTCATATCCTTTATATAGACACAAATTACTCTTAATGGATGGATAACACATAATCCCAATGTAGGTCGACTCGTTACCCAATATAACTAACTCCTATGTGACGGGGGGGGTGTGCCATATATTATAAACATATAACTAACGAGGGGGGTGTGCCACATGTAGGCATATCTATCAACCCATATACATTATAATATCATATCCAAAAGTACATAGCACTACTTGTTGCAAGTCATTAAAATTTGTGTGAATGGGAGCAACATACATCAAAGCATATTTCTAGACAGGTAAAGGGCATATAAATTTATAGACCCTCACCATGAAAAATTACAATACTATATAATACCATTTATGACTATAAATAATGAGGGAAAGATAATAAAATAATTATATGGTCATGCACCATAGAAATTTTTAGTATCAATCTAAAAAATGAAGCATCTTCAATCTCAAATCATCCTATTTTCCCTGTGTACGCACCTAGATCTTCTCTAATCCACTTTGTACAACTAAATATTCATCTCATATTATTTATTTTAGCTATCATTATATCATTTATTATTGTTGCAAGTATTAAAGTTTAATTCTGATTATGCATGGTTAATTACAAAGTAATTAAATTTGAATAACCTCCTATAACAAACACTTACATCTGATTTAAAAAAAAAATCTAATGTAAGGACATTGTTGATCAAATAGATAAAATAGTAAATAAGCAAGATCAAAAAAAGTAAATGAAAACAAGAGTGATGGATAGGTTTTAGAGAATGACTCAGCTTCTAACTGTAGGGCTAGATTAATTCAAGGTTGGTGAATTATTTGGAAAAGCTAATCCTAGACTATGTAAGCTCTATGTATGAAACTGTGATCTGGAAACTGACATGAAATAAATTCCTGGAATAAGACATGGTTGCCCAAGTGCTAATGTCTATTCTGGGTGTTGGTGTCTGTGGAATAGATTGTGATCTAGTTCATTCTTTGTTGCTTCTTGTCACTTCTTGTTTGTTGTAGGTCACGTCAGTTTTGTTGCACCCTTGTTTTTTCATATGTCTACCTGCAAAAGAAGACCCTAGATACATGTATAATACTCATGTGTGCATTATATGAATAAAAATATTCATATTATTGAGTTGGACTGACCTCGATAGTCACACTAATGTGATTTTCACCTAAGCGTTGCACTACATTGCCAACTCCATGTAGTTCTAGTGTGTGTGTAATTGAAATTGTGTCCATTGATCTAGGATGCCATAGTGTCAGTTGAACAAAGAATAGTGGGATACAACTACTTTTTCCCAATGTAAATATGTGGTATGGAATTCATAATAAACCGTCATATGCAATGAAGTATGCAGTCCTAAAATTCATTTACTGGTGTAGTAAATAGAAAATATTATCTCCTTGTAATATTATGTGCATCTTGAATGCTTTCCCCCCTTAATGAGGTTAAATAATACATATATATATATAATTCCTTTAATTAAGTTTCATCATTAACAATTAAAAGGAAGACCAAGGGTGATAAAAGAAGATAATAAAGAAGTAGCATTCAAAAGATCATCAAAATAGATAAGGAGGAAAAAGGCGACCAGAGGGGACAATAGCACTTGGGTGCTCATGTCGCTAATGGGTGGTTCTATATTGGGAGCTCAAAAAGGTTAAATAGTGAAATCAAAGCTGAGAAGGAAGGATGCAAAGAGGCCTATAAGTTATCAACTATAAGTTATCAATTAGAAACAAAAAAACAATAAATATGAAAAGGATAAAAAAAAATGTCAAAGAAAAGTAAAGAGGTGTTAATGAGTAACTCTCATGCTTAGGAGTCATGCATATAAATGACATATTTAGAGGCTATATGTACATATTATGTGCATGATTTAGTGACTACATTTACCCCCACTTTATGTTAGTGAATACGGATTCAATAAAATAAAGTAGAAAAGAAAAGTGTATCTTGGAAATTCGAATGAAGATTGTACCCAATAGCATGCCAAATGAGTGTGATAGCATGCCAAATGGAATATTTCAAAATGTTTACCATGAAATTCTAATCTGAGGGAATGATAAGGATCCTAGGGGTGACCTTCACATGCATGAACTGATAATGATGTGTGTGTAGTTCCTTGGAATATCATCTTTGTCAAAGCATACTTGAAGTTTGCTTTATGGTTTTTTGTGTGTTTTTCCTTCGTTGGGGTAGGATAGGACCTGAAAAATAAAACAAGTGTATTTAATGCTATATGTAAATTCAATTGAATTGTAACTTGAAAAATTTGTAAAATGGAAATGTGTATTTGGAAAAAACTAAACCAAGGGGTTATATTACACCTAAAATTTTATAAGAGAAAGGGGTAGAAATTTATTCCTATTGTTAGGAAAATATTTATTAGTGCTTAAATTTTTTGTTAGTGGGATAATTATGGGTGCAAAAATAAATGTAATATGGTTTGTAAGTGAATTTGTTAAAACAACTTCACATATATAGTGAGTTGTTGGAGAGTTGTTATAGGAGGTCTCCTATTTTATAGGAAACTCTCCCTCTATATATTTGTACGCGCAGGATGATAATATACAAAAGATTATTGTGGTGTTCCTTCTTGTAACTCTGACCAAACTTCATACCTTCTTCTATACTTGATTCTTAAGATTTGGTTGGAATAACATGAAGGATCTTGGATGTCTTGTCACCAAACTAGGTGTTTAAGCATTCTGACGATAAACTCTAGATTTAGCCATCCTATTACTATTAAGGGAAAGTGTATTAGGAGATAAGTCTATTTTTCCTTCTAATTATTAATGTTTACCCATGAATAAGTGCCACTGCAGATGATCACAAACTCAATTTGTAATTTTGCATGAGTGATACATTTTTTCAAACATATTTGTGTCCTGCATATTCCCTACCGTTTCATTCCCTTATTTAATTCAAGCTTTGGTTCTTGAGTAATTAGTTAGTTTCTATTAGTAACTTATTACAATTTTAAACTGTATGTGTAACTACTAAAACTTGAGAATATTGTAGCTATGAAATTTTTCAAACTACCATGGACTTGTTTTTTCCCTCGGGACAGGAGCGCACATGTGGAACACTAGTGCCCACATGTTCCTATCTATTCTAGGTGCTTCTATCTAGGATGTTAATTTTGGCCAAGTATGTTTCTAGCCCTGTTTTATGGCCAATTTCTATTTTGATCATGTTGTCTATGTTTTTGTAGTTTCTTTTTGTAACTCTTGAGAGGGTGAAAAGGTTCACCCGATGTTTTTCCTGACTCGTTCCAAGTGTGTGAGAAGAACAAAAGAGAATGGAGCTAAAACAAGGAAGGATGAAACTAATGTACACATCTGATATATAAATCCTAGAGGGGGAAGGGGGATTATGCATGGAAGGCCTACCATAGATCAAGAAAAAAATGGAACATGCTAGCATGCAAGTTTTAGTGGGAAAAAAATAATGCACATGGAAAAAACAACTAGTAAAAGTGTATAGGAAAATAAAAAACAAGGACACAGTAAGAAGTTGGTTTCTTACATGGGACACCACTAAGGATGTCACAAGACAATAGAAGCTATGAAGGCTTGTACAAACAAGGTAACAATCAAACATAGGGCATAACCCATAAATAATGATAAATAAAGTACAAGAAAATAAGACAACCATGATTGGAAGGGTTCCTGCAAAGAAAATCCTACACATTAAGCACTCGTTAACATGTTAGGAAAGATAAATAGTATGCAATAATGTAATATGGAAATTTGAAATACTGTAATTATACAACCTAATAGTAAGTGAGAAAAGATATATGCCCCTAGGAGCCTTAGTGGCACTAGTAATGGATAGTACCAAACATCATACATCATGAAACAACCTGTAGGTGGCATGAATTTTAGTTTAATATACCATGTGAATGTGCATGTGAGCATGAAAAATGATAAATCATACTGTTATCCAATTTTGCACACCTGGCAAGATTGGACAAGGGGGTCCTGTCACGTTCAAAATGAAATAATAGTCCCAGGAACCCACCTTCGGTTATTATCGAGATAATAATTAAAAATAATTCCTAAATTGCATATGAAGAGATCACCTAGCATCGAAAGGCACCCAATTGATCTCGACTCAGTGAAGAGTTTAGGGTCGAGTTGTTAAAAAACCCGGTGTCAAATTGATAGTCATCTCGGAAATCATCTCAGTAGAGACTCTCAGTTGTAAGAGCTCGACGATGGTCTTGTTAATGCAAAATATAGCTCGTTGAAAATTGACGAATGAAAGGAACTGTGCAAGGATCTCGGTGGAGATCGATGAAAAAAGATCTGAAGGCCAAGTCAGGCAGATTCAAAGTCAACATGATGCCAGGTTTAATCCATTAAGACAGTGCTCTACCAACCACTTGGGAGAATGATCTTGTTTGATCGAGATGATATGAAATTATGCAGATATGGGAGGTTCAACATCATTGAATCTTGGGTTTGTAATTACATAATGGAAGGACTTCTATCGACCCAGGAAGATAGTATAAGCACCATCAAATACCAATGTAAAATTGAGTCAAACCGACATCTTAAAAAGAGCTGTGAATTATAATGGTGTTCAGACCTTCCTTGGCCGAGTATTTGGTGCACAGATAGCAGGCATGTTGCAGTATAGTAGAAGCCTGTTTGAGCAAGCAAGTCGTCCAACGATGTTTTTATCTGTTTAGCATCGAATGCATCCTCAAATTCGGGATTTTCCTTCAAGATATTTTTATGAAAATTGATTAAGTGACAGTAAGAGTGTTACCAGCAGACCTGAGGAAATTTATTACAAAGACTCTCTATCGAGATCTTACTTGTTTTACGATGTAACTCATGGAAGCGAATCTCATAGAGGTGGGATCTGTTTCATATCAGAATATTCATGAGGCATAATTTTCTTTGCAATTATATGAGCATCTTCAATGAGTCACTAGAGTTGGCGAGGAATAAAGGATTCTGTCAGAATTATCAAACCTTACAAGCTACAGCTGAAATGTTTGCACCGAGAGAATGATGTTTCCTCACACTGAGTGGAAAAGTGGAAATCAGTGGCCATCTGTCCAAAATGAAATATGGCCAAATAATGCCGAAACCCCACAATCCAATCCCAAATGTGGAAAATAAGGTGAGCATTTCTAAGGGAAATGATGTGATGTCAAACCATCGAAAAAATTTCGAGTGTGGGAGAAGATTGAGTCTACTGACAAAAAATTGGGAGCATGATGATGGTAAAATGAGTAGGTAATCCCGCACATGGGAAACATTTCACTATATTTCCAAGGTTGGAAATTTGATGATGGCTTGCCAATTTGGTCTTTCCACATATGTGATAAATTCATCCCAATTTCCATGGTGGAAACTTTTCAATGACAAGCCGTCATGAGGTTTCCACATAGAGAATAAATCAAGTTTATTTCCGCAATGCTAGGCGAGTCGAAACACGTTGGAGTGGTAAATGAGAATGTGCTCATGAAGATAGCCAAATTATTGGTTAAGCCATCCGGTGCATTCTTAAGGACTCAACAAGTAAAGCTTAGTCAAGGACCAAGTAAATAGGAAAATTGGTTGGGGAAGATTAATGTATGGAAGACCCGTTCAATGTGGAGGTGAATAACGAGCAGTCAAAAGGTTCAGAAATCAGTCATGTTACCACTTTTGAGGATGCTTACAGTGGTTCATTGTCATAGTGGCAAAATTAAATTGACATTTCCCACCCTTCAATGTAATACCAGTGCCAATGCCATCAACTTTCAATCCCAATCTCACAGTGTTATATATAGAAGGTTGTTTAAAGGAGGCTCTACACATTCTGCTTACCACACACAACACCCCTGTAAACCCGTCTACATATCTTCAACTATTGTAGACCTACATTTCTAGGATTACGCTTTCACAAGGAGTTTTGTAGATGCTCATAACATGTTTGATGACATGACAGAAAGAGACATCTTCTCATGGAATACCATAATTACAGCTTATAGAAGACATGAGTTTCCTCACGAGGCATTGACACTGTATCACCAAATGCAATAAACAGATGTCTGACCTGATCAGTTCACCTTTTCTAGCATACTTCTAGCTTGTGCCACAATAAGAGCTTTGGAACAGGGTATGGACATATATCAAAGCATAATTGAAAGGGGCCGTGAGGATGTATTATTGCTAAATAGGAATCGTCAAGTGAGCTTAGTCATTTAGAACGAATGCCAAAGTAAATGACTTGACGGTTCGAGCTCATGTAGAAGCTAGCCATATGGAGATCAATGCGTCAAATATTTCAAGGAGCTCGGTAAGTAAGCCAATAGGTAACCACATTAAATACGAGTTCATGATGATTTTATGCACACGAGAGGAGGAGATGATACGAGACAAATAAGTGTGTAGCATCGAGTGGTTCAAGAAAGGGCTCGATTGAGTTGTTTCAAGTTTAAACAATATCTACACTATAGGCTCGTTTTAGATCAAGATCTATAGACCAAGGGGTGTAGAAGATTCATGATATCATATGGCTTTGATTTCGCGGTAAATATGTTGCATAGGTCATGTGAATAAGGTATCTAGACTAATAAGAGCATGCACACTGTGAAGTTTCACTCAGAGCTCATAAAAAGACGTTGATTTCCATCGTTTCAGAGGTAGCAAGAATGTCAAGCTAGGGTATTCAAATAACAGAGCTCAAAGAGTAAGGGAATATGGTATATATCTTTTCACTGGCATTGTTCAAACCTTCCTCGGAAGAGCATTCAATGCACAGGCAACGAGACTTTTCCTAGACTCGATGGGCTATAAGGTACGCCGAGTACAGTCATTTCAAAGGTGGGTATGGATCAACATGGTATGATTGGTAACAAGTGAACATTTGAAAGAGTCTCAAATGAAATACATGCCTGATGACGGTGAACTTTGCATAAGCTGAGACACGATGCACATTATGAGATGAGTGTGGGGGAAAGATCGTTTAGGGATTGACAAGAAAACAACTCAGCAAAGAACATACGAGTCGGATGTGAGGTTCTTTATGGTGAAGTATTCACATATTCAAAATCCAAGCCAGAATAAAAAAGATTCATTTCAAGTGGGACGTCACTATGGAGCTATGTTGAAGTTCGGCAGTGAACTCACACATTGGAGCTCAGTATATCAAGCAAGAGGATTGGCATTTAACTCATTTTTGTGGGCTATCGATCATTGATTCGGCATCACTGAGTCGTTGTGAGTACAAGGAAAATATAGTCTAGTTGAGCTTTGAAGAAATCTCAATGAGTTGATAGATTAACATGTCCATTGAGCTAGGTTAGGAGCTCAAGGAGCTAGACCTAAGAAGGTAGAATTCTAAGCTATAAGAGCTTGATAAACGTTGTTTGAAGGAGTCATGGGTCGAGCTCAATTCGAGTAGCAAGTTGGAAAATGATTTTGGTGAATGGAACTCGGTTCTCATCTCGGTGTGGCGGTGAATAGAAGGACGGTGGAGCTCATGTCCAACTCGGTGAGTTGGCTCGGCAATCCAACCATTGAGTTGGGATTTTTTTTTGACATATTCACATGGACTCCCATCCTCTTCAAGTCAAACGGGTCAACGGGGGGGTCCCAACATTATGTTAATTAATTTAATATTTCTATTAAAATATTTTAATAATAATATTTATTATTATTATTTAAATATTCTTTTAATTAATTGAGAAGACTAGGTCATCAGGCAATTAATGACCCATGATGGAACCTTCTCAAGTGATTCAACTAACTGTAATAAATACATCATGGGCCTTCAATTTAGGAATATAATTATGACCTTTCCTCTTCTTTCTCACATATTCTTCTATAAATGTAAGTTGGAAGCTCATTTCAAGTGGTTCCAACAGTTCAGACAAGTTGGATAATTAGATATCTCAGACGAGTGTATACTTTTCAAGAGTCCTCTCTCTTCTGGAAGTTGTTCTTGTGTGTTGAGAGAACTTTCAAGCCTCCTCTTCAAGAATGTAATTGAAACTATTGCCTCTTTTGAATGTATGATGCATTGTGCATGTTATTGAAGCAATAAAAGTGTGTTTTTTGTGATTAATACCAGTCCTTTCATCCTTCTATGCTTCTTTGTGCCTTTCTCGTACTTGTAGGTACACTATGCAAGTTTAAGTTTCTATTGTAGGTTCTTGGAGTTCTGTGCTTATCAAGTGGTGGAGTATTGCATGCAGTGGAGTTGTGGTGTCTGTTCACCCTTCTTGAGTTCATCCTTCTTCACTAGGAAACTGGTATATTTCTCGGTCTGATAAATTTTAACAAAGGAAACGCATGTCTCTTAGTTTGTGGTATCATGTACCCTCTCTAAGTTTCAGTAGGTGAGGTTGACCTATGGTGCACACACCCTCTTCAAATTAACCCTTCCTGAGTCTGGAAACACCCTTTATTTGGTGCATCACCATCCCTAGTATAATTTCATTTCTGTAAATCTCTTTCCCTAAAACCCCATGAAGATGTTAGCATAGGATTAGATAATCATTTTTTTACACTAGGAGTAGTACAACACTTAGTTTAGGAAGAGGAATTCGGCCTTCTCTAGAGGTTCACTTTGAGCCCAAGTCCCACAGCTTGAGAGGTGATCCCATGTGTCCCAATCACAACGAATGTCCTATTTACATCCTAGCCATTCGAAGGGTGTAGTGATTTTGCAACATCATTTTTTGGCACGCCTAGTGGGATAGAGTTGGTACTTCTCTTCTCACTTACACAAGTCAAAGTACCTAATGACTCTATATCTCTGGATTCCAAATATCAGTGCGGTATCTTATGTGAAGAATTCAGACAAGAGCTTCTTCAAACAAAGGAAATTATCAGCATCTTCAACTTTCCTTGTCTCCTCTAAAGAGAAGAAGATGAGGCATTTCCACATCCCTAGTTGTAGATTTACCTAGTAGGGTTCATTCGAATCCTCCTTACGGAAGGTTTCCTCCACCCAAGAACAATCATACTTTCATTGCTATGGTGAGGAACCAATTTTTTCCCCCTTTCAATGCAAGCAGTCATCTTATGTTGGCTCAACGTGACTTGATACCTATTGTAGCACTCAAAAGTTTACCCTTCTACATGGGGGAAACTCACGTTAATCTAGTGGATTATATATTTGATATAGCCAGTATCTGCACAGTACTTAATATCATAGAAGACAATGTTGTAGTTAGAATTCTTACCACCTCTTTCAAGGGAAAAGCACTTCAATGGTTTCACGGGTTAGGTGTTGGCACTATAACCACTTGGGATGAGTTGGGAGAAAAGCTATGTAAACATTTCGAAGACAAAATTGATCACCTATCACTTTTGGAACAACTCACTACCATGAAGAGAGCTTCCCAAGAATACATGAGTGATTTCAACTTCTGATTCCATGGGACTTGGAATAGGATTCCGGCGCTTGTAAATCCTTCTACACATAATGCATTCTTGTACTATTTACGAGCCTTGAATAGTGATGTAGTAGTTATGATCTAGTCCATGGGGGGAACTACACTTCCTGATGCTTATGAAGTTGCCATAAGTGCAGAGAATTCTTTGATTCAGGCTGGAAAGATAGCTCCATGACCACCAATGCCCTTTTCTCCAGATCTTACGAATCATCACCCTCTCATTGCTCCTATTCCAGTAGACTCCAAGAAAACATCTCAATCTTCTCCTACCTCTTCAAATGACCTATTTGAAGTCAAGTCGCTATTGCAAAATTTTTGAAATGAGCTCGTTGCACTCAAAAGGAAACAGTTTCAATTCAATCATTCATATCAGCTACAAAATCAGCAGTATCAGGCTAACCGTTCTTCTTTTCAAGGGAACAATCAGCCTCAAAATCAAACTACAAGTCAAGCTGCAAATGTCAGGCCCTTGAAATTTTGGAACCCTCTTGTAGCTAGCTCATCTAGAGCTATAGTACCTATTCAAAATAATCTAGTTCAATACTATGAATGGTGTTATCCTTGCTCTCCCCCACAATCAAAATGTTTGTCCCAATAAGGTTCTTAGCTAGGCCTTTATGGTTCAAAGTGTATCTTCCCCTTCAGAGTTAACAAATAATTCATCTATGCAAGGAGCAGAAGATCAACCGCAGGCACCTGAAGAATCCGCTTTGCTAAACTGGCAAGAAGAAGATTTTTACGGGTTGAATATAGATTCCTCATCAGTGGTAGCAAATGCTTGTTCCAAAAAGAGAGAAATGGAGCCTCAACCTCTTGAAGCTGATCTAGCATCCACTTCTCAATGTGGGTTACAAATGGTAGTTGATAAAAATGTGGGAAAGAAATCACCAGAAACACTAGCTAGCCATGCCTCAAGGAAAGATGGTTCTCCAGGCATCACGGTACCCAACAAACATTTTCCAAAGGAGGACCCCAATGCCCAAACAAGTGTCATCAAAGATGGATCGATTCCCTTCAGCATAGTAGAACAAATGAAGAAAACCAATCTAAGCATTACCATGTGGGACGTGCTCTTGATCCCTTCTCAAAGAAACCTATTGTGAGAAGATCCGAACAGTTTTGCTACAACTAGTAGATCACCAAGCCATGGAGTGAAAACTGCTACAAGTTTGTGTCAACTGGAAGGGAAAATCATTCCTATGGCAAACAAACCACCACCATTCTACATTTTCCTGATCATTGGCAACCACCTAGTACATAATTGCATGATAGATTCTAGTGCTAGTAGCTCTGTCATGCCTAAACAAATTATAGATGTACTAGGCATACAATATGCGCTAGTTACAAGAGGGGTTGTTCAGCTGGATGGCACATCTGTTAAGACTATTGAGGTTATCAAAGGAATTCAACTTACCATTCATGCATGCCAAATTTTGTCTTTCACCCAAGACATATCAGTCATTGATCTCCCTCCCCTCTTTGCCATCTGCCTATCATGGGATTTCACCACCAAGATGGGCGGTTACCTATCGGCTGATTGGTCATATATGATTCTCAAGACTTGATACAGAACCAAAGTAACTATAAGGGCATAACCAATATTCCATAATCATGTAGAACCCTACAATTCTAGTCCCATAAATGGAAATTACACCATCGGTGATCCAGAAGAGGAAGATGTTGATCATGAACCAACCACCCTTGTTGAAGAAGTCCCTGATAATTTTCTGGATGAAGAAAGTAGAGATCATCAATACGATCCCTACGCTAATGTATTGGCAGAAGAAGAAGCTAGTTTACTAGTCTAGGAAGAAATAGGATTAGGTACTTATTGTATCCATGAAGAAGATACGATCATACCACAACTTGTCAAAACACCAAGTGATTCTAAAGGACTGTGGCAATTTTTATTCGATGGCTCAAGAAGTAAGAATGGATCTGGTGCTGGTGGTATGTTAATTTCTCTAGAGGGAGATAAGTACTTCTCATCTTTCCGATTGTAGTTTAATTGCACTAAAAATGTTGCTGAATATGAGGCTCTTGTGCAATGAATTCATCTAGCCCAAAGGAAGGGAATTAAGGCCTTGACTATTTTTGGAGATAGTGAGTTAGTTTTTCATCAAGTTTCGGCACGTAGTGCATCCAAAAATGATCTTTTAAGATCATAAAAGAACTGAGTCTGGGACCTGATTGAAGATTTCTAAGCTTTTGGAATCCATGCAGTTCCTAGAGGTCAAAATCAAGATGTAGATAGGATTGCTACAATTGGTTCACAATACAACATACCAGTTGATATCATGAAAGAAGGGAAGAAATTTGTTAAAATGGTGGTTCGACCGGTACTCCTTGATAACGTGAGTAGTTGGCAAGTGTTTGATAGTGACAAACAAATTGTCCTCTTCCTACAAGAAGAGGCGGAGTTTGCTACAAAGAATCAAGATAAGTTGTAGGAGTCATATGGTGAGAAAATTATCCAATTGAAAAGAAACAAGTTACCAAAAGGTTTAGTCACTTTGGAATCCATTTTCAATTTAGAAGACCTAGCTAAAAGACAAAGCCCTAAATTGGTGCTCAAAGAAGAATATTTTGAGGAAGTTGAAGTATCAAATGCAAAGTTTCTTAAGATCAGAAAAGTGTGTACTTCTGAGGAGAAAGAAGCTTTCATCAAAATTTGTCAAGAGTATCGTGACATTTTTTCATGGAGCTATAAAGATCTGTGTGATTTTGATCTAGGTCTAGCACAACATACCATCGAATTGGATCCTAAAGCTGAGCCAGTTTGTCAGAAACAAAGACCAATTAATCCCAAAATTGATCCACTAATGAGAAAGGAGATAACCAAGCTCATCAAGGCCTGTATAATTTTTCCCATTAAGCATTCCTCATGGGTAGTCAATTTTTTTCCCGTGAGGAACAAGAACGGAGAGATCTAGTTATGCATAGATTTAAGGGATTTTAATCGAGCGTCATTAAAAGACCATTATCCTCTTCCATCGATGGAGCAAATCCTTCAAACGGTGATAGGAGATAAAATATTTTCTTTGCTCGATGGATATTCAGGTTACAATCAAATCCTAGTCCAAGAATCTAACCAATTCAAAACAACTTTCACTACTAAGTGGAGCACGTATGCCTACAATAAAATGCCATTTAGATTGTCCAATGTCGGGGCTAATTTCCAAAGAGCCATGGACATGGCATTTAAGGGACTAATCAATGATATTATTTTGGTTTACCTTGATGATATAACTGTATACTCTAAGCATGTAGAAGATCACATCACACATCTACGGAAAGTTTTCCGAAGGTGTAGGGAATTTGGGGTTTCACTTAACCCCAAGAAATGTATTTTTGTAGTGCACGAGGGAAAATTATTGGGGCATGTTGTTTCAGCAGAAGGATTATCAATCGATCCAACTAGGATTCATTCGATTATGTCCTTATTTCTCTGAAGTCATAGGAAGGGCCTCTAGAGTTTTCTAGGAACCATAAATTTCATGCAGAGATTAATCCCTCAATTCGTGACATTTGGCTAAACCACTGATAGAAATGCTGAAGAAAAACATGCCATTGTCATGTACAAACGAAGGATGAGAAAGCTTTGAAGCCATCAAAACAGCCATTTCTCAAGCTCCCACGCTGGTGAACCCCAGGTTTGAAAAATATTTTATCATTTATTCTTTTGTAGGTCAAGAGAGAATTTTAGGGATCCTCACCCAACAAAACAACAACCTGATGGAGCAACCAATTGATTTCTTCAGTCAATCCCTAAAATACTACGAGTTCAAATACTCATTCATTGAAAAGTAAGTCTTTGCAGTTATTCAAGCTTTGAAGAAATTCAAGCACATGTTTTCTAACAACAAGATTCATTTGATGGTGTCTCATCTAGGTGTCAAGGAGTTCTTGCTGAACAAAGAAATGAACGAAAAAGTGTGTTGGATGGATCATGAAGGTAATGGAGTATAACATGTACATAAAAGTCACTAAACTTGTCAGAGGTAAGGGTTTATGTCAAAAAATTTCTGCAGACATGGAATCAAAAGGTAATGAGGATGTGACACTCCTAAATATTGATGAGGATGTTAATCAAGCTGACTAGTTATCCAAAATTAAGAATTTCATCTTCTCAGCAGCATACCCAGCAAACATGGATAAAAACCAAAGATGAACTTTCTATCTTCAATCTATCCCATATGTTTTGGTAGAGAGCATTGTCTTTTGAAAATATTTGAATGGCATTCTACTTCATTGCGTAGGACCAGAATAGGTAAGTAAGATACTAAAAGAGTTTCATAATGGCCTATTTGGAGGACATTATTCTGCATGAACAATAGCTACCAAGATCATGTGATCTGGCTATTATTGGCTAGATTTATTCAAGGATGCCCATCTCTGGGTAAGGAAATGTAAGGAACATGCCTTTTTCATAGGGAAGCAAAAGCTGGTAGCTCTTCCACTGTATCCAGTTCAAGTGGATCAACCCTTTGTTCAATGGGGGTTGGACTTCATCAGAATGATTAATCCTCCATCCAGTGATGGACATAAGTGGGTCCTTACCACAACAGACTATTTTACTTGATGGATAGAGGTGGTAGAATTAAAAGAGAGAAATGAAAAGGTAGTTCTAGATTTTTTGGAGGGTATAATGATGAGGTTTAGTGTTCCGTTTACAGTCATTTTAGACAATGCGCTGGCTTTTCTTGGTATGAAATGTTATCCAAATCCACCCCAGGGTTGATTTGATAACATACATCAGAGTTCTTGAGTCCCAGGAAAATGGATGGATTCAGGGAAAAAATCATGTTTCTAGGGTCCCCTCAGAAATTTTTCTAATTCTCCTATCCAGGTTGAAAAGAGCAAGCTCTGAGTAAATGCGAAAAAGTTGCAGCAAATAAGCTTGGGCCAGAAAAAATTGTGAAAATCGGCTAAGTCCTTGTCCTAGGAACAGTTGGGACAGTCGGATCACCAAGGAGCGATTCGGCCGAAACACCTCCAAGCAGCCCACAAAGCATTGGGACATTTGGGACAAATGGACGTGAAGGACACGAACCAGCTGATTTGGCTGAAATGGGAAACTTCAGCACCGAGACAAGTGGGACAAAAGGATACGTGGGACGCGGATAGCCGAGAAAGTCGAGGGCCAATCAGATCACGCCACGTGTTAGCCGGCAGAAAAGGGACATGGAAGCCCATTTCGGGCAGATCGGAAGTTTCTGTCCTAGATACTTTGGGACATCTGGGATAGAAGGATACGATGGATGGACGAAAATCCAGTAGGCTCGTGGATGAATCATAGCATGACACGTGTCGCCAAGGAAAACGTCCAAAACATTCAAAGGGGCAAGGTTTGAAGCGCTGGCCCGAGCCGATTAGTACAGGACACGTGTCCAATGGAGCAAGGAGGTGTGGAGCTCAGGGAGGAATTAGAGAATTTGGCAAAATTTTTGGCCAAAAGTTTAAAAGCAAAGGTCTCCCCCGCGCCCCTGTCGACCAATCAATGCATGCCATGTGTCCCAAGTGGCGGGGACGCGGGAAAAAAATGAAAAAATGTTCCAAAATCATCAAAAAGTCAAAATTTTCAAGGAAAACCCACGGGTAAGGTCTGGAGAGAGAATTTCTCGTCCAATCAGCACTTGACACGTGTCATTTAGGTGGCAGAGCGCGGGAAGAAATTTAAAAAATATGTTTTCACCTGTTTTGTGCCCTAGATCTTCAGATCAACATATCTTTCGATCTAGAGCTCAGATTTTCACGTTCTTTATATCAACGGAAAGCTCACAAAATTCTCTACATGATTCTAGGGTTAATATTTAGTTTTGGTGCATTCTATAGAGATAAAATTGAGAAACGGCTTTGACGTGTGTTCATGGCCAGAAGCGACGTTTCAACAACTAGATTTAATGCAGAATGGGCTGCATTCTCCTGTATTCCAGTCAAAATGATAGGGTATGGGTTTGTGGGGTTCCCCATGCTGTTTTAATGCACCTAAAGTCAAGAAGGGATGGGCTCCCATGCTTTTGTACGTTTTCTATCCCCTGGGCTCGACCCATGCATGTAAAATCCATATTTGGCTCATTTCTGAGGGGGGGGGAACATTTCTATGGATAGCAGGCTTCTTCTTTCACCTGTAAAAAGTGATTTTTGCAAGTATCAAACCTCTTCTAAAATTTTAACAGGTTTTCTGCCCTTTTGATGTTGTAATACAAGGATTTTGACAGTGTAAATGATAATACAGGCTCTATGATCAGTTTTTAGTCCTTTGTTTGTGTTGCTTGTTTCATTTTAGACCTCTGATTACATCTTATCAGCTTGTGCATGATGTCTTATGTTGCATTTTTTATGATCTATGTTTATCTACAGAACAAGAAGTGTTCACCACTCCTCCTTTGGTGTATCACCTGTTAGTTTAGTTTCATTTCTGCACTTTCTATCTCTATCTCCTTGGATTTTAGAGTAGGATTAGGTTTCAAACCTCTGTAGTTTTGCAAATATAGATCTAAATCAGAGGAGTTTGAGGAACCAGCCTCTAACCTGGAGATTCCTCTCTTAGTTTAACAAGTTCCCACACTTGGAGAGAGGTTTCCATGTTGTGCAATCACACTGGATGCTAGAGTGATCAACCTAGAAGCCTAATCTACATCCAGGGGTGCTGTGAGCATGCAACAACAGTTTTGACACGCCCAGTGGGACACTAGAGGTCTCATTTTTACTGCAGCAAGATTGATATGCATCTGTTGTAGTTTTGTTGCTTATAAGAGCTATTATTTTCATATCTGGCGACTCCAAGGGGAAGAATCAATTGGTTTTAACAGTGTAAGCCTGAAAACTCATGAGAAGAATCACCACAAGGTCAAGAGTTGGAGAAGCAAAAGTGCTGTTTGAATACCTATAGTTATCTCCAAGAAGAAGGAAAAGAGGAAGAAGGATTTAGAGGTCTCCATCTCCACCAAACAGAACTCTCTCAACTCCTCCACCTGACATGCCTTTCATTTAGTATACAAGGGCTTTAAGACCGATTAGAATGGCTCAAAACAACCCCTACATCAACTTCACAGGCAGCAGCCCACTTTCTCTCAATGCACAACATCCAGTTCCTATTGCAGCCCTGAAGAACATTCCCTACTTCACTGGAGAAAATCAGACTACTCCAGGTGATCATGTTAAAGATATTGCTAACCTTTTTGCAATTCATGAAATCAATGAAATGCAAGTGGCTGTTAAGTTACTGGCATCTTCCTTCAAGGGTAAAGCATTACAATGGTTTAGGAGCCTTGGAGCTGGTTCTATCACAAACTGGAATCAGCTGTGTATTGCACTTCACGAGTAATTTGGAGAGAAGGGAGACAACTTGTCTCTTTTGGAGCAGCTGAAAACTATCAAGAGAGCCCCCAATGAGCAGATGATAGAATTCAACTTCAGATTTCAAAGGTCTTGGGATAGAATTCCAGTGGCAGTCAGACCAACAGCAGAAGGTGCTTTTCTATATTACCTTAAATCTTTGACTTCTCATATTTCTATGTTAATTCAATCTATGGGAGGCACAACCTTACCTGCTACTTATAGCATCACCATTAGAGCCGAAAACTATCTTATTCAAGCTGGTAAACTGGCTCCTAGGCCTCCCATGCCCTTGTATCCAAACTAAGAAAATCCAAGCACTAGTCAGACACCCACTTTGGCTCCTGTTTCTATGCCTAGAAATCAAAGTTCAAGTGAAACTTCTACTTCATCCTCTAGTGCTTCAAATGAACTCCAAGAGGTCATGAAATAGTTGCAAAACCTAGGCAACGAGTTGGTTACTCTCAAAAGACAGCAAGCCCAAGGTTTCAGACCTTTTTATCAACCCCAAGCTCAGCCTAATAGGTAGCCATACCAACAAAATAGGTCACCAACTCAAGCTGCAAATCAAAATCAAAGCCAAGCAAGGCCTCCCGCTAATAGGGCATTTCAACCCTATAACCCCAATGGTGTATCTACTTCAAAAGCATTAGTGCCAGTCCAAAATAACATGGCCCAAGAATATGATTGGTGTTTCCCATGTAGTTAGCTACACAACCAATCAATGTGCTTTAACGGTGCATTAAATCAAGCCCTGATGGTGTAAACCGTCAGTGGGTTGCAAGAGTCAAGCCACGAAGGAGATCAGTAGCAGGAAGCATCTCAGCAAGGGACATCTCCGAATGAAACTACTCTTGTGAATTGGCAGGCTGAAGATTTCTGTGGTATGAATCAAATACCCGCTCAGAGTGTTGCAGCCAACACAAGGTGAAAGAGAAGAAATTTGGGTGAAGAACAACCATTGACCCCAAGTAGTTCACGACCTTTTGTCACTCCACAAGGTGTTGGCAAACAAAATGCAGTTCCAAACATGCAAGGAGCACCCAAACTAGCTCCTAAACCAACTCAGATGCCAGTTGCAGCTGCCCATGTGCAAAGAACAAATGCGCAAGCTAGGGGATAGCAGAGGGATGCTTCATCCCCATTCAACATCATTGACCAGATGAAGAAGACAAATGTAAACATATCAATGTGGGAATCACTATCCATCCCAGGCCAAAGAGATTTGCTACAAGCTGCCATGAAGGACTGGTCAACTTCAAATCAACAGGTCCAAATGCAAGAAAAGGTACTCACAAATGCTACCCAGCCTGAAGGAAATCATGGAGGTCAGCAAGGTAAAATGTTGAAGCCCCCTCCATTTTATGTTTCATTGATCATAGGAGATAAGTTGGTACATAATTGCATGATTGACTCTGGGGAAAGTAGTTCAGTAATGCCCAAGCAAATAGCTGATCAGCTAGGGCTTCAATATGAAGTCATCTCCAAGGGTGTAGTGCAATTAGATGGGACAGCAGTGACAACGGTTGGAGTAATCAGAGGTTTGAGCCTCACACTACACGCATGTCCCAACGTAATAGTGTTACAAGATGTGTCAGTCATAGACCTGCCACCACTCTTTGCATTGTGTTTGTCAAGGGACTTCACGGCCAAGATTGGAGGGTATTTGTCTGCTGATTGGTCACACATGCTATTCAGAACAAGGTATGGAACCAAGGCCACAATCAGGTCTGAACCTATTGCGAACTTTCACATTGAGCCTTACACTACCAGCCAAATTAATGCCAATTTCTCAGCATTTGATCAAGAAGATCACCCTAGCACTGATGAAACTGACACCAAGGTTGGAAGCATCCCAGATTTGACTCTTGATGAATGGCAAGCAAGGTGCATGCTTTTGATCCCTATCAAGAAATAGAAGAATCTGAGCTAGGAGTTTATTGTTTACATGAAGAGGATCAACCTCTCCCCAGCATCACCAAGCCAGATCATAAGGAAAAGAATGAAGTATGGCAATTGTTCTTTGATGGATCAAGGAGTAGACAAGGTGCAGGAGGAGGAGCTATGCTCATTTCACCACAAGGTATAAGGTATTACTCAGCCTTCCGTTTCCAGTTTTCCTGTTCAAACAACACGGCTGAGTATGAAGCCTTAATTCATGGACTGCACTGGGCAATGAAGAAAGGCATCAGGAATTTACAAGTATTTGGTGATAGTGAGCTGGTCGTAAACCAAGTCAAAGGAAAAAATGCTGCCAAAAATGATCTGCTTAAGTGCTACAAAAATCGGGTATGGGATCTTATTGAAGATTTTGAAGCTTTTAGCATCAATTCCATCCCAAGAAAAAAGAATGAAGCCGCTGACAGACTTGCAGCAATTGGGGCTGCATTTGATGTTGTAGAGAGTATCAAAAGTGAGAAATCTCAGCCTCATATCAAATTGGTTGTGAGACCAGCTGTTCCAGATAACGACACGAGTTGGCAAGTCTTCGAGAATGATCAGCAAATTGTTAATTTCCTACAAGAAGAAGCTGAGTTCTCCGCTAGAAATCAAGACAAGCTGGAGCAGCAATATGGTGATCAGGTAGTACAGCTGAGAACTAACAAATTACCAAAAGGCCTCATAACCTTGGAGTCAATCTTCAACCCGAATGATCAGTTCTGTAAGGAGAAAGAGAACATTCAAGTAAAGGGAGAAGATTCAGAGCCTATTTTAGTGGGAGAAAGTAAAACATTGTAGATTGGCAAAGTAAGTACCTCACAAGAGAAATCTGATTTTGTTCAGCTTTGTCAAGAATTCCCAGATGTTTTTGCTTGGACTTACAAAGATTTGAGAGGTTTCAACCCAGAGTTGGCACAACATACTATTGAGTTGGATCCGAAATCCAAGCCTGTCAGGCAAAAGCAAAGGCCAGTGAATCCCAATATTGAACCTCTAATGAGAAAAGAGTTAAGCAAGCTTATTGAGGCCAGTATCATCTTCCCCATCAAACACTCAAGCTGGGTCGCCAACTTAGTCCCAGTCAGAAAGAAAAATGGAGAGATCAGGGTGTGTGTTGACTTCAGAGATTTGAATAGAGCCTCTCTCAAGGATCATTATCCACTTCCTTCCATGGAGCAAATATTGCAAGGTGGTGGCTGGTTCAGAAAGGTTTTCACTACTTGATGGCTACTCAGGCTATAATCAGATTATGGTGAAGGGAGAAGACCAATTCAAGACAACTTTCACAACTAAATGGGGCACATATGCCTACAAGAAGATGCCATTTGGCCTATCAAATGCCGGAGCAACATTTCAGCGAGCTATGGATATGGCATTCAAAGGCTTAATCAACAATATAGTGCTGGTATACCTAGATGATATCACTGTCTTCTCAAAGAATGCAGCAGACCATCTCTTTCACCTCAGGCAAGTGTTTCAGAGGTGTAGAAGGTTCGGAGTGTCGTTGAATCCAAAGAAGTGTATATTCTTGGCACACGAGGGCAAATTGTTGGGCCACATTGTCTCTAGGGAAGGGCTAACAATTGATCCTGAAAGGGTTGAAGCCATCCGAATGCTCCCATTGCCACACCACAAGAAATCTCTTCAAAGCTTCTTAGGAAGGATAAACTTTGTCCGCAGATTTGTGCCTAATTTTGCCACTCTTGTGAAGCCTCTAACAATGATGTTGAAAAAGAGTCTGGCATTCAAATGGATAGCAGAAGGCAAAGAGAGTTTTGAAAGCATCAAGCATGCAATATCACAGGCTCCAACTCTTATCACCCCAGACTTTTCAAAGGACTTCATGTTGTATGCATTTGGAGGATCAGACACAATCTCATCTATCTTAACACAACTGAATAGAGAAGGTTCAGAATAGCCCATAGCATTCTTCAGCCAAACCTTGGAAGATTACGAAGTAAAGTATTCTTTCATCGAAAAGCATGTCTTTGCTGTCATTAGGAGCTTGAAGAAGTTCAGACATTTGGTCTCAAACAATAAGATTCAACTGCTTGTCTCACATGCTGGGGTTAAGGACTTCCTCCTCAACAAGGATTTGAATGAGAAAAGGGCAGGTTGGATCACCCGTGTCATGGAGTATGACATTGATATCAAGATCACCAAGCTGGTAAGAGGGAAAGGACTGTGTGAGCAGCTGGTTTTGGGGAAGCAAAAGGAAGTATGCAATGAATTAGAGGCTGTTTTGACAGTCCAGGACAGCCATGAGCCAAGTGGCAATCAAGAAGAAGACAATGCTTCCCCCACTCCTTGCTGGACCCAAGATATTATGCACTTCCTAAGCACAGGCCTATGCCCTCCGGAGATGAACAAGACCCAAAGGAGACACTTCAGATTGCAGGCTGTCCCATATGCCATTGTTGATGGAGTTTTGTTCAAAAAAGATGTAAATGGAGTGCTGCTGAGATGCATTAGCACAGGTCAGATTCAAAAGGTGTTGGAAGAGTTTCATGGTGGACCAGCTGGTGGCCATTTCGCACCAAGAGTGACAGCTCTAAAAATCATGAAGGCTGGTTATTATTGGCCTAAAATCTTCAGTGATTGCTATGCATGGATCAAGAGGTGTAAGAATTGTGCATTCTTCACAGGAAAAGAGAGACTTGCTGCCCTTCCATTGCATCCAGTCTCAGTTGACCAGCCATTCATGCAATGGGGTTTGGACTTCATCAGAGTCATTAATCCCAATTCAAGCCAAGGGCACAAATGGATTTTGACAGCCACAGACTACTTCACCAAATGGACAGAAGCAGTAGCACTCAAAGAGGCAAATGAGTCTAGCATCTTAGACTTTTATGAGGGGATAACAACCAGATTTGGTGTACCTGCTACAATAATCTCTGATAATGCATTGGCATTCATTAGATCTAGGGTGACTGAGTGGGCTGTCAAGAACGGTATTTACCTAAGCACTTCATCGAACTATTACCCTCAGGGTAATGGCCAGGCCGAGTCTACAAACAAGAATTTGTTGAGGATCATTAGGAGGACTCTTGATGAGAATCAGAGGTCTTGGCATACCAAGCTGAAATCAGCCTTATGGGCTGATAGGATCACTCCCAAAAGATCCACAGGTAACTCTCCATTCAGGCTTGTCTATGGAAGAGAGGCAATCTTGCCCATGTCACTTGAGTTGCCAACGTTGGAACTCATGAAGCAGCTGGAGTTGCTGGAATTTGAGCCCATGGAGGTGAGGTATGCAGAGTTGATGGAGCTGCAAGAGATCAGAAATCAGGCATCCCAAGCAATGGAAAAGGATCAAGCTGTGATCAAGAAGACCTTTGATAGAAAGGCCAAAGATAGATCTTTTCAAGTTGGAGATCTAGTGTTGAAATGGGATGTGGATAGAGCAAAATTGGGAAGGCATTCAAAATTTGATGCCATTTGGAGTGGTCCATACGTGGTCACAAAGTGCAAGAATAGCAATGCTTTCCAATTAGCCTCACTGGAGGGTGAAGAACTGCAGATTCCAGTCAATGGAATCTATCTCAAGCATTGCTTCTAGAGGGAAGTTCACTACCTCTGTAAATATTAGATTAGATTTTCTTTCCTCCAAGTGCTTGTGCACATTGTTTTGCTGTAGGTTAGTTGTGTTTTCCCTAAGTGCTTTGGCACAGCTTGCTGTCCATGGAGATGTTTTGCAGTCCTTGCTTTTATCAGGAGACATTCCATCTTCCTCCTTGCACATTCTGAGTCAGTTGAGGTTCTAAACAGAATATTTGATGACTCCATGCCCAATGGACTGCTTCAGGCAACTGGTATCTTCTACCTAGCAGGTAGGTATCCCCGCTGAGTCACCAAATTGTTATCCAAATCCACCCCCAGGGTTGATTTGATAACATACATCAGAGTTCTCGAGTCCCAGGAAAATGGATGGATTCAGGGAAAAAATCATGTTTCTAGGGTCCCCTCAGAATTTTTTCTAACTCTCATGTCCAGGTTGAAAAGAGCAAGCTCTGAGAAAATGCGAAAAAGTTACAGAAAATAAGCTTGGGCCAGAAAAAATTGTGAAAATCAGCTAAGTCCTTGTCCTAGGAACAGTTGGGACAGTCGGATCACCAAGGAGCGGTTTGGCCGAAACGCCTCCAGGCGGCCCGCAAAGCACTGGGACAAGTGGAAAAAATGTACGTGAAGGGCGCGAACCAACCGGTTTGGCCGAAAGAGAAGAAAAACAACACTGCTCGGGACATTTGGGCCTTGAGGACGCGAACCGCCTGGATCGGCCGAAATGGAGAACTTTCGTACTAAGCAGTTGGGACATTTGGGACAAATGGACGCGAAGGACGTGAACCGGCAAGAGCAAAGGAAGATTCGGGCCGAAGTTTTTGTCCTGGGAAACTTCAGCACCGATTCGGCCGAAACAGGACAAGTAAGTGGGACAAAATGACGCGTGGGATGTGGATAGCTGAGAAAGCCGAGGGCCAATTAGATCACGCCACGTGTTAGCCGGTAGAAAAGGGACATGGAAGCCCATTTCGGACGGATCGGAAGTTTCTGTCCTAGACAGTTTGGGACATCCAGGACAGAAGGATGTGATGGACGTGAAAATCCGGCAGGCCCATGGACGAATCACAGCATGACACGTGTCACCAAGGAAAATGTCCAAAACATTCAAAGGGGCAAGGTTTGAAGCACTGGCCCGAGCCGATTAGTATAGGACACGTGTCCAATGGAGCAGGGAGGTGTGGAGCTCAGGGAGGAATTAGAGAATTTGGCAAAAGTTTTGGCCAAAAGTTTAAAAGCAAAGGTCTCCCCCGCGCCCCTGTCGACCAATCAATGCATGCCACGTGTCCCAAGTGGTGGGGACGCGGGAGAAAAAATGAAAAAATGTTCCAAAATCATCAAAAAGTCAAAATTTTCAAGGAAAACCTGTGGGTAAGGTCTGGAGAGAGAATTTCTCATCCAATCAGTGCTTGACACGTGTCATTCAGGTGGCAGAGCGCGGGAAGAAATTAAAAAAATCCGTTTTCACCTGTTTTGTGCCCTAGATCTTCAAATCGACATATCTTTCGATCCAGATCTCAGATTTTCACGTTCTTTATATCAACAGAAAGCTCATGAAATTATCTATGTGATTCTAGGGTTAATCTTGAGTTTTGATGCACTATTGAGAGATAAAATTGAGAAACAGCTCTAATGCATGTTCATGGCCAGAAGTGACGTTTCAACGACCAGATTTAATGTAGAATGGGCTGCATTCTCCTGTATTCTAGTCAAAATGAGAGGGTATGGGTTTGTAGGGTTCCCCATGCTGTTTTAATGCACCTGCAGTCAAGAAGGGATGGGCTCCCATGCTTTTGTACGTTTTCTGTCCCCTGGGCTCGACCCATGCATGTAAAAGCCAGATTTGGCTCATTTCTGAAGGGGGGAACATTTCTTTGGATAGCAGGCTTCTTCTTTCACCTGTAACAAGTGATTTTTGCAAGTATCAAACCTCTTCTAAAATTGTAACAGGTTTTCTACCCTTTTGATGTTGTAATACAAGGATTTTGACAGTGTAAATGACAATACAGGCTCTATGATCAGTTTTCAGTCCTTTGTTTGTGTTGCTTGTTTCATTTCAGACCTCTGATTACATCTTATCAGCTTGTGCATGATGTCTTATGTTGCATTTTTTATGATCTGTGTTTATCTACAGAACAAGAAGTGTTCACCACTCCTCCTTTGGTGTATCACCTGTTAGTTTAGTTTCATTTCTGCACTTTCTATCTCTGTCTCCTTGGATTTTAGAGTAGGATTAGGTTTCAAACCTCTGTAGTTTTGCAAATATAGATCTAAATCAGAGGAGTTTGAGGAACCAGCCTCTAATCTAGAGATTCCTCTCTTAGTTTAACAAGTCCCCACACTTGGAGAGAGGTTTCCATGTTGTGCAATCACACTGGATGCTAGAGTGATCAACCTAGAAGCCCGATCTGCATCCAGGGGTGCTGTGAGTCTGCAACAACATGAAATTGAGTGAATGGGCTATTAAAAATGGGGTATACCTCAAAACTTCATCCAGTTACTATCTGTAAGGAAACGGATTGGCTGATTCTATCAAGAAAAACCTTATAAGGATTATTAAGCACACAATGGAGACTAATAAGAGGACTTGGCATACAGAGCTTAAGACCACCTTATGGGCAGATCAGATCACACCTAAAAGGGCCATCAGAAATTATCATTTTTTTCTTGTAGATGGAAGAGAGGAAAAACTCTCGCTCTCATTGGAGTTACCTTATTTGGAGTTAGCTCATCATCTTGAAGTTATAGGGAGTGATCCTGTGATAGTAAGGTTTGTTGAACTCATGGAGTTAGAGGAAGTATGAGACAAGGCTATGAAAACTTTGAAGCAACATCAGGCTCAAGTTAAGAAATATTTTGACAAGAAGGCATTTGACAGGTGTTTTCAAGAGGGAGATTTAGTTCTCAAATGGGATGAGGACAGGGCCAAACTAGGTAGGCATGCCAAGTTTGATGCTCTCTGGAGTGGGCCATACATCATCACAAGTTGCAAAGAGGAAAATTCATTCAGTCTATCTAGGCTCAATGGAGAAGAAATGCACTTTCATGTGAATGGGATACATCTTAAAGCTTGTTTTTGAGAAGCATTCCACCCCCTGTATTGTTAAATTAGGTGTTTTCCTCCAAGTGCTTATGCACATTGTTGTGTGTTGTTTTTTTTTGCTTTCCTTGTTGTTGTGTTTTGTGTTGTTCTACACATTGTTTCATCATTGGAAGGTGTCAGGGAGAAGGAAGGTGTAAGGTTTCCATAAAATTTCAAAATCTACTTCATTAAAAATTTTGCAGTGCTCCATAGATGTCAAGCATTCAACAGTTTCAGTATAATTCATGCTTGGCATTCCAGGGAGGTCTAAGATATTGGCAATGCTCAAGGAGATTCCAGGATGTGTTAAATAAAATCATACTACTTTCAGGATTCCAACACAGACTCCATGCCCAATGGATGACTTAAGGCTATTGGAATCATGCTTAGTAGGCAATCATCCCTGAGAGGTCACCAAAAACGTTATCTAATTTTGCACACATGGCAAGATTGGACAATGGGGTCCTATCATGTTCAAAATGAAATAATAGTCTCGAGAACCCACCTCCGGTCATTATCGAGATATAATAATTAAAAATAATTCTTAAATAGCATATGAGAGATCACCTAACATCGAAAGGCACGCAGTTGATCTCAAATCAGTGAAGATTTCAGGGTTGAGTTGATAGAGAACCCGATGTCAAATTGATAGTCATCTTGGAAATCATCTCAGTAGAGTCTCTCAATTGTAAGAGCTCGATGAGATCTTGTTAATAGAAAATATAGCTAGTTGAAAATTGACAAATGAAAGGAACTCTATAAGGATCTCGATATAGATCGATGTAAAAAGATATGAAGGCCGGGTCAGGGAAAGCTAAGTTAACATGAGGCCAGGTCTAATCCATTAGACAGTGCTTGATCAACCACTTGGGTGAATTATCTTGTTTGACCGAGATGATACAAGATTATGCAGATATGGGAGGTTCAACATCATTGAATCTCAGGTTTGTAATTATGTAATGGAAGGACTTCTATTGACCCAGTAAGATAGTATAAGCATCATAGAATACCAATGTAAAATTGAGTTAAATTGACATCTTAAAAAGAGCTGTGAAGTATAATGGTGTTCAGACCTTCCTCAGTCGAGCATTCGGTGCACAGGCAGTAGGCATGTTGTAGTATAGTAGAAGCCTTTTTGAGTGCTTCCAACAAGCAGGTTGTCCAACTATGTTGTTATCTATTTAGTATCAAATGCATCCTCAAATTCGGGATTTTCCTTCAAGATAATTTTTTATCAAAATTGATTAAGTGACAGTGAGAGTTTTACTAGGAGACCTGATGAAATTTATTATAGAGATTCTCTATCGATACCTTACTAGTTTTGCGATGTAACTCATGGAAGTGAATCTCATAGAGGTGGATCTGTTTCATATCATAATATTCATGAAGCAAAATTTGCTTTGAAATAATATGAGCATCTTCAATGAGTCACTAAGTTGGCAGGCATAAAGGTTTCTCTTGGAATTATCACACCTTACAAGCTACAACTGAAATGTTTACACTGAGAGAATGATGTTTCCCTCATGCTGAGTGGAAAAGTGGAAATCAGTGGCCATCTGTCCAAAATGAAATATGGCCAAACAATGCTGAAACCCTGCACCCCAATCCCAGACGTGGAAAATAAGGCAAGCATTGCCAAGGGAAATGATGTGATGTCAAGCCATCAAAAAAATTCTGAGCGTGGGAGAAGATTGAGTCTACTTCCAAAAAATCGGGAGCATGATGATGGTAAACTGAGCAGGTAATCCCGCGCATGGGAAACATTTCACTATATTTCCAAGGTCAGAAATTTGATGATGGTAGGCCAAGTTGGTCTTTCCACATATGGGATAAATTCATCCCAATTTCCATGGTGGAAAACTTTGGAATGACAAGCTCGTTGCAAGGTTTCCGCGTAAAGAAGAATTCAAGTTTATTTCTAGAATACCAGGCAAGTCGAAACACGTTGGAGTGGTAAATGAGAACATGTTCTCGTGAAGATAGCCAGATTATCGGTTAAGCCATCCGGTGCATGCTTAATGACTCAACAAGTAAAGCTCAGTCAAGGACTGAGTAAATAGGAAAATAAGTTAGGGAAGATCAATGTAACAAAGACCCATTCAATGTGGAGGTGAATAATGAGCAATTGAAAGGTTTAGATCTCAGTCATGTTACCACTTCTGAGGACGCTTATAGTGGTTCATTGTCATAGTGGAAAAATTAAATTGACATTTCCCATGCTTTAATGTAATATCAGTGATAATGCCATCCACTTTCAATCCCAATCTCACATCATTATGTACAGAAGGTCATTTAAAGGAGGCTCTACACATTCTTCTTACCACACACAACACCCCTGTAAACCCGTGTACATATCTTCAACTATTGCAGACATGTATTTCCAGGAATACGCTTTCACAAGGAGTTTGGCGGATGCTCATAACATGTTTTATGACATGATAGAAAGAGATGTCTTCTCATTGAATACCATAATTATAGCTTACAGAAGACACGGGTTTCATAACGAGGCATTGACATTGTTTCACTGAATGTAATAAACAGATGTCTGACCTGATTAGTTCACCTTTGCAAGCATACTTCTAGCTTGTCCCATAATAAGAGCTTTGGAACAGGGTATGGACATATATCAAAGCATAATTGAAAGGGGTCGTGAGGATGTATTTTTGCTAAATAGAAATCATCGAGTGAGCTCAGTCATTTAGAACGAATGCTGAAGTAAATGCCTCGATGGTTTGAGCTCACGTAGAAGCTAACCATATGGAGATCGATGCGTCGAAGATTGCAAGGAGATCGGTAAGTAAACCAATAGGTAACCAGGTTGAATATGAGCTCATGATGAGTCTATGCACATGAGAGGAGGAGATGATACGAGACGAAATAAGTGTGTAGCATTGAGCGGTTCAAGAAAGGGCTCGATTGAGTTGTTTCAAGTTTAAATGATATCTACACTATAGGCTCGTTTTAGATCGAGATCTTGTAGACCAAGGGGTATAGAAGATTCGTGATATCATATGGCTTTGAGTTCACAATAAATATGTTGCATAGGTCATGTGAATAAAGTATTTCGACTAATAAGAGCACGCATACGGTGAAGTTTCACTCAGAGCTCATAAAAGGACGTTGATTTCCATCATTGCAGAGGTAGCAGGAATGTCGAGCTAGGGTATTCAAAGAACGGAGCTCAAAGAGTTAGTGAATATGGTATATATCTTTTCACTAGCATTGTTCAAACCTTCCTCGGCCGAGCATTCGGTGCATAGGCAACGAGACTTTTTCTAGCCTCGATGGGCTATAAGGTAAGCTGAGTATAGTTGTTTCAAAGGTGGGTATGGATCAACATGGTATGATTGGTAACAAGTGAACATTTGGAAGAGTCTTAAATAAAATACATGCCTGATGATGGTGAACTTTGCATAAGCTAAGACACGATGCACATTATGAGATGAGTGTGGTGGAAAGCTCATTCAGGGATTGATAAGAAAACAACTCATCAAAGAACATGCAAGTCCGCTACGAGGTTCTTTGTGGTGAAGCATTCACGTATTCAAAATCCAAGCTAGAATAAAAAAGATTCATTTCAAGTGGGACGTCACTATGGAGCTATGTTGAAGTTCAGAAGTGAAATCACACATTGGAGGTTAGTAGATTAAGCAAGAGGATTGGCATTTAACTCATTTTAGTGGGCTAGCGATCATTGATTTAGCATCACTGAGTCATTGTGAGTACAAAGAAAATATAGTCTAGTTAAGCTCTGAAGAAAGCTCAATGAGTTGATAGATTAACGTGTCCATCGAGCTAGGTTAGGAGCTCAAGGAGCCAGACCCAAAAAGGTAGAATTCTAAGCTATAAGAGCTCGATCAACGTTGTTTGAAGGAGTCATGGGTCAAGCTCAATTTGAGTAGAAAGTTGGAAAAAGATTTTGGTGAATGGAACTCAGTTCTCAGCTCAGTGCGGTGGTGAATAGAAGGACGGTGGAGCTCATGTCCAACTCAGTGAGTTGGTTCGGCAATCCAACCATTGAGTTGAGATTTTTTTGACATATCCACATGGACCCCCATCCTCTTCAAGTCAAACGGGTCAACGGGGGGGTCCCGAAATTATGTTAATTAATTTAATATTTCTATTAAAATATTTTAATAATAATATTTATTATTATTATTTAAATATTTTATTTAAATATTCTTTTAATTAATTGAGAAGACTAGGTCATCAGGTAATTAATGACCCATGATGGAACCTTCTCAAGTGATTCAACTAACTGTAATAAATACATCATGGGCCTTCAATTTAGGAATGTAATTATGACCTTTCCTCTTCTTTCTCACATATTCTTCTATAAATGTAAGTTGGAAGCTCATTTCAAGTGGTTCCAATAGTTCAGACAAGTTGGACAGTTAGATATCTCAGGCGAGTGTATACTTTTCAAGAGTCCTCTCTCTTCTGCAAGTTGTTCTTGTGTGTTGAGAGAACTTTCAAGCCTCCTCTTCAAGACTGTAATGGAAACTATTACCTCTTCTGAATGTATGATGCATTGTGCATGTTATTGAAGTAATAAAAGTGTGTGTTTTGTGACTAATCTCAGTCCTTTCATCCTTCTATGCTTCTTTGTGCCTTTCTCGTACTTGCAGGTACACCGTGCAAGTTTAAGTTTCTATTGCAAGTTCTTGGAGTTCTGTGCTTATCGAGTGGTGGAGTATTACATGCAGTTGAGTTGTGGTGTCTATTCACCCTTCTTGAGTTCATCCTTCTTCACTGGGAAATTGGTATATTTCTCAATCTGATAAGGTTTAACAAAGGGAACACATGTCTCTTAGTTTGTGGTATCCTGTACCCTCTCTAAGTTTTAGTAGGTGAAGTTGACCTGTGGTGCACACACCCTATTCAAATTAACCCTTCCGGAGTCTAGAAACACCCTTTATTTGGTGCATCACCATCCCTAGGATAGTTTCATTTCTGTAAATCTCTTTCCCTAAAACCCCATGAAGATGTTAGCATAGGACTAGATAATCATTTTTGTTACACTAGGAGTAGTACAACACTTAGTTTAGGAAGAGGAAGCTGGCCTTTTCCAAAGGTTCATTTCGAGCCCAAGTCCCATAGCTTGAGAGGTGATCCCATGTGTCCCAATCACACCAAACATCCTATTCACATCCTAGCTATTCAGAGGGTGCAGTGATTTTGTAACAACATAAGATTATAGCCATTATGGATTGGCCCGTACCCACTACAGTGACAGAGGTGCGCAACTTCATGGGGTTAGTAGGTTACTACATGAGATTTGTGTAGGACTTCTCTCAGATAGCACACCACATCACTTCCCTTTAGTGGAAAGGGAAGAAGTTTTTTTGGACAGACATGTGTGAGCAGGCCTTAAAGACACTAAAGGAATGTCTCACCACAGCACCCATTCTTACAGTACTTGATCCACATGGTGAGTTCTTCATTTGTACAGATGCTTAGTTAGCAAGCCTTGGAGGTGTTCTTATGTAGGAGGGCAGAGTAGTTGCCTTTGAGTCTCATAAAATCGAATATCATGAGCTTAATTATCTGACTCAAGACCTTGAGCTTGCAACAGTAGTGCATGCTTTAGTTCAATGGAGACATTTTCTTCTTGGTCGGAGATTCATACTCAGGATAGATCATTTGAGTCTTCGCCACCTCTTCACATAGCCCAATCTAAACGCTCGTTAGATGCATTGGATGGAGTTACTTTGTGAGTATGACATGGAGATAGAGCATGTGAAGGGGAAGGAGAATTTGGTTATAGATACTCTCAGCAGACGGAGATATGTGGCTATGGCCACTATAGTGAGCAAAGATTTACGGAGTAGGATTATTCAGCAGCTTCCTCTTGACATCTTCTACATGACAGTACTAGAAGAGATTGAGTCTCAGAGACCCCTTGAAGGGAATTTTGATGGTTTCTCACTATATGCAGATGGTCTTCTCAAGCACAGAGTTTGGATTTATGTTCCTAGAGATGGAGGCTTGAGGTAGGACATCTTGAAAGAGGCACATCGTGCACCCTATTCAGCCCATCCTACGGTGAAGAAGATGCACACCACTTTGTGACAGTTGTATCACTGGAGAGGACTTCGTAGGGACGTGTCGCAGTTTTGTGTCATGTTATTTAGAGTGCCAGAAAGTGAAGGCCGAGCATCAGCATCCAGCTGGACTTCTCTTTCCACATGCTATACCGGAGTGGAAATTAGACACCATTTCCATGGATTTCATTATTGGGTTACCAATGTCGAGATATCACCACGACGACCATCATGGTGACGCTTGATAAATTGACAAAAGTATCTCACTTTTCTCTAGTGAAGACCTCGTATATAGCTATTGTAGTGGCATGTGTCTATTTGGATGAGATCGTCAGGTTACATGGGATTCCTGTGGAAGATCATTTGTGACTGCGATCCCTTGTACACTTTGCATTTATGGACTACCATGCAGTATGTTCTCAGGACAAAGATTAACTTCTACATAGCTTATCACCCAGACACAAATGAATAAAATGAGAGGGTGAATCATATTTTGGAGGACATGCTTAGGATGTATGTGATGGATCACCAGGTGAGATGGGAGGAGTATTTATACCTTGTGGAGTTTGCCTACAATAATAGCTTCTAGAGTTCTATAGGCATGGCTCCTTTTCAGGCCTTGTATGGTAGGGAGTGCAGGAAACCCCTTAGCTAGAATAGGTTGGAGGATAGAGTATCTCTTGGACCAACTCTTTTGTAGGACATGGAGCAGCAAGTAGTGTTGATCAGGAAGAGATTACAGGAGGCATATGATAGAATAGAAGAAGTACGCTGATCAACATAGAACCGATCATAACTTATCATGTGGGCATGAAGGTTTTCCTTTATGTTAGGCCACATAAGATCTTGATCCATTATGGAAAAGGTTCTAAGTTAGCTCCTTGGTTCATTGGACCCTTTGAGATATTAGAGCGCATTGGCCCGTTGGCCTACCATCTAGCATTTCCACCCAGCTTGTCTCGCGTACATGATGTGTTTCATGTTATCTGTTCTTAGGAGATACATCACAAATCCTTGCTCATGTGTTGGATTGGACATCATTGCATGTGCAGGATCAAGGGGAAGGTGATGGTGGATCCCATCTGTATCATAGATTGTAGGACCCAGGGCCTCCAAGGTAGAGAGATTGATCAGGTGCAGGTGCAGTGGGATAGATATGATGAGACTGCAGCCACTTGGGAGGATGCTCCTATGTTACGAGCGTAGTTTCCACATTTGTTCCATTGAATTCCAGGAGGAAGTTCAAGTCTAAGGGGAGGGGGATGTAGTGGCCACTCTCCTTTGACACTATTTAGATGCTGATTTTGACACTACTGATCATATTTTGGATATTATTGTGTTTTGATATAGCAGGATGTGTATATGCTAGCTCATTGGTTATTATGGACATTACTATGTTTTGTTTAGTATGATGGTTAGATACTATATTTTGGATTAGTATTGATCTAGATTCAGTTATTATGCTCAATGATATTTGAGACATCATTATTATTACTGTATGGATGATGATATACTAGTTGACATGGATAGGTTATTGATGTTGATTTTAAACATGTGACCTTGATATTATGAATAGTTCTAGCATAGAAATCTATTGGATGATGACATAGTTACCAATTGAATTCAAAATGATAATGTTAAATTCTTGATATTGTTGTGATTTGGATTTGACATTTATATACATACGTTGATTTTATATCTTCTTGGATGTTCTGATATGGCCATGAGGCCGAAGGAGGTATTGTTAATTCGTAGGTAAAAGTCACAACAATGTTAGGGGACTGGAGACTAACCATATTTAAATTCAGTGTGAGATCAACAAGGTCACCATGGCAACTGTGTTTGATTGTGTGTTGAGTTATGTTCGGATTTCCCATGGGGGGGATTTCCATTATTGTGACCATGGGGCATATATGTGTTTTAATTATGTGTTTTTTTTCTTATTGTTGTGCATGTTTTATTTGTAATGTGCTTCTTATTTTCTAAGTATTCAAATGTGATAGTATAATTCAGGAGTCATATAGTTAAATTTTAATTAAATTAATTGGGGAGTGGAATATAAGGAAACAATATTGTTGTCTTGATTAATAATTAAATTTGATTTATATTATGTGCAACCATAGGATAAATAAATAAATCTTATGTCAAAACTTGCAATAAATGGAGTCATAAACTTTAATGCATGTGTAAGAGGATGTAAGAGTTGTGTAAGTGAAATGATAGATTGTATAAAGCAGATTTTGGAGTGTAGAACACTCAATCCTCTTTGAAACTCGGATTTGGTCTTGAGAGCCTAAATTGGAGGCTTGTGGGATAAGCTAAACTTGTCCCACACCTCCCAAAATCCTCCACCAACCATGCCTATGGCTTGGGAGTATATTTTATCCTTTCTTATTTGGTTTTGAAATGATTGTTGTGTAAGAATTGATTGCACTTTCCTTCTAAATGTTAATGCATTCCTTTTTTGAGTATGGGTTGAGTTGTGTATGTAAGTAATTTTTTCATTCACATTTATTGTGATTTTATTGCAATTGATGTTGATTGATTTTGGGATGAGGAAAAATGATGTGGCATCCCACTTGGAATCCACATCACCCCCTCCATCCCTCTCCTTAAAAAAAATAATCCCTCTCATTTGGAGGTTGTCTAAAACTTTTTCTTGCTTCCTTGGGTCAAAATTTTGCTGTGGGAGCTGGTTTTTGAGGAAGGAGTCTTTGGAAATCTGGTGCATGCATTTACCTTGTTGTTTTTGGGACTGTGTTTGAGCACCAAAGAACTGCTATGTTGGAAATCAAGTCTCCATTATGGAGAGGTAGGCTTCTTCCTTTTTAGTTGGTTTTTTTTCCTTCTTCTTGCATGCATTGTTGAATGATGGTTTTGTTGCATTCTTGCTTGGATGGGTAGAATGCTTAGGGCATGGTTTAGAGAGAAGACTATGAGGTTATGTCAGAGGAGGGATAAGGGATTTTCCATTGGCACTTGTCTTGAGGAGGGAGTGTTGGTTTAGGATCCACCTAGGAAAATAATATGCATGCATTTCTTAGTTTGGGGGAGGTATAATGGATAAATTTGGAGGAGGGATAAGGAGGGGTTGAGGAGGGATAAGGTTTATGTGATGCTTATGTTTCTTAGTGGTTTATTTTTTTTGGATGCCCAATTTCAACATGGGATGCATAAGGAGACCTCCATAGTTTTTGCTCTTGTTTGGCTTGCTTGCTTAAGCCTTTGTGTTGTATGACTGTTTTCAAATGCAGTTGAGAACTTCTGCCTTGTTTTGGATTTTTGCCTTCATTGATTTTTGTGATATATGAGTGTTACTTGCATGTGAAAGAAGTCCATGTTGCCATGAGTTGAATTATTATGCTCCATTTCAATATGGTTGGGGCTCGGGGGCCAATGGGGAAGATGGATTCACTTTTCCCATTGGGTATCTTGGTTGGGTGGAGAGCATTTCCTTTCCCCCTTCCTTGTTGTGATCAAAAGATGAAGAAATCAGCATGTTACTGTTTATAACCTAGATAATTTCACAGTTTGACAGTCATTCGCTTTGAGAAAATGTCATTGTAACCTTTTCGAGTTCTAGTGGATGATTGTAATTGATATTGAAATGTGAAGTGTTCACCTTGTAGTTAGAAGATGAAATTGATTTGAGAAATGTAAATAAGAATTATACTTCTCTGTTTTATTTGGAAAATAAAATGTGAATGATATTCTATACTTGTATTTGAAATGTGGAAATCAATTCAAATTGGGAAGGAATTCAATTATCGAGTTATTTGAATTATCAATAAAGGATGGAATTGATTCCTTTAAACTTTTATTGTTATCAAAGAATGACACTCTATTTTGAAAGAGATTAAGAAATAGCATTGCCAGTAAATGTACTGTGTTTGAAATCAAATAGAAGGAGTTAAATTGTTTATTGTTATTGGAAATCAAAGAAAGAATTGTGTTCTTGCTCAATTGCATTTTTGTATTAGAAAATGAATGATTGTTATATCTTAGGAAATTCTGTTTTGGAAAAGAGAAATAGTTAAAGGAAATGAGAGAAAATTGATATTTTGAAATGAGCTGTTAAAAATAAGAAATTAAAATTGCATACTATATATATATGTGTTTGTTGGATCAATGGAGTGTTTGAGAAAGAAATTTTGCATGTTTTTCCATACTTGAATTTTGTACATTAATTATGCAACTCGTGAAAGGAAGAATTTTGTTATGAGTATAACTCTGACATTTGAAAATGATGTAATTAATGTACAGTTAAGATTTATGAATAAAATTAATAAGGGAGACCAAGTATTTTAGATGTATTGGGTCCTATTGAACCCACATTAAACTTCACATTTAAGAAAATATCTCTAAAACTCTACCAAATCCAATTTAAAATTGTCAACCCAACTCCCTATCATAGGACTATAAAGTTATATCAATTCCAACTTAATATCCAAATTGGACCTTGAAAATAGACTTAAACTTACCCAAGACCAATCCTCCATGCTTAATTTACATGCTCATAAGAAGAAATATCAAAATTGAATTAAATCTTATAAGTTGAAATTTGCCAGTTTTAAAATTATAAACCCTGCAGATTGTTTCTTTAAAATTCACCCTAAAAAATTCATCAAAAACCAAAATGGATGATTCCTGTGCAAAGAAGACTCCAAGAGCTTTTCGGAAAATCCTTGTTTTCCTAAAATGGAGCTTCCTATCAAAATTTATGGCCATTTGAAGTTTTAATTTGAAATGGCCATCCCAAACCAAAAATGAAATAATTCAACCTTAGAAAATTTAAATTTTGAACTTTAGAAAAATTTCCTAAAAAGTTCCACAGCCCCGCCACCCTCTTATCCAATCAGATGATGCCACGTAGCATCCTGAGGGGTGGAGTTTTTGGAAAATTTGGTCTCGGGCAAAATTTCCAAATTTTCCCCACAACACTGCGGCCTTGAACCAATCACGTGTTGACACGTGGTAGGGAGGTGTGCTGGTTAAAATTGAAAACTTAAACATTTTTGGTCTTTGGGAAAATTTTCACATTTTTCCCCGTGGACCTGCACCCCCATAACCAATCACAAGGCGCCACGTGGCCATTTGAACAAGCACAAAGGCATAGAGGAATTTTTCCTTCGGAAAAGTGAATTTTTGACTCTGGGAAAATTTTTCCAAATTTTCCCCACGACCCGCCGAGCCCTGTCCAACCACGTGCTAACATGTGGCACTTGAGGCATCGATGGGGGGTGCCGAGATATTTTCTCCCTTGGGATTTTAATCCCCAAAATCTCCTTGTCCATTTTTCTCCTTCGACCCGCAACCCTCGTGAAGAATAAGAGTTTGACACATGGCATGGGAAGTGCCACGTGGTGTGAGTTTTCTCCTTAGCGGAGGCGCGCGAGAAATTTTGTCGTTTGGATTTTCGCCCAAACCTCCAAATCCTTCTTCACCCTGCCGGTCCATGCCAATCATGAAGCACCATGTTTCCTATTTCGTTGACCCCACAGGTGTGCGGAGATGTTTTGCACTTTGCGCCAATGTGAGGGAAAAAATTTCTTCCCCTAAGCCCGCGAACTTCCAAGGGAAAATTTCCCCTAAAACTCCACCCGGCCATATCTTGAGATCTACAAGGAGTTAGGAGGACTTATTTATATGGCTGGAAAGGTGAGAAATTTTCCCATCCAATGAGCCTAATTTAGGAAATTTTTAATGATTCTAAATGTGAGAAAAATCTAGTTGAATTTCTGGGCCTGTATGAGAGCAGGCATGGGGGTAAATTGCTCCCTGAACCTGAACCAAACATGTAACCCTAAAATTAAAAAACCTAGTGAAATTGTGCTAGGTTAAACCATGATAGGTCTTATGTTTTGGAAATTAGGTTTTTTCCTGGAGCCTATTGTTCAAACTGAAGCCTTGTAAACTTAGTTGTAAACACTTCTAATTAAAAAAAAAAATTATTCCATAATTTTTTTCCTAGTTATTTTCTTGGTCTCAAGTGGTAGTTGAAACGAGCATTACACAATCTCCAAGTGGGATATTGTTGGTGTGTGGCGGTTGTTTTTGGTCTTCTCAAATCAGTATTGAAGTGTGGAGTTTGAATTGGGAAGATGAAAGGTCATGACCGTTTCTTTTCTAGCCATGGGAAGATGAAAGCTCATGATAGTTTCTTTTCGAGCCATGGGAAGATGAAAGGTCACGACTTTCAAACTTCTAGGGTCGGCTTTTGGACTTCTTAAAGGATTGTAATATTATAAATAGAGGTGTTAGGGTATCTTGAAGATATATTATGTGTTCAATAGGTCTTGAGTCTTAGTGATCAAGAGGTTATCAAGAGTGATCAAGGTTAAGCAAGTGGGTGTCAATTGTGGTTTAACATCTTTGGAATTCTGTTGTTAGTTCATAACTGTGAGAAGAATGTGAGAGTTGTTTTACTCTTGTTGATGATAAAATTTGAGAAAGTTCTTGGTGGACGTATCCCACATTGGGTGAACCACATTAAATATTGTCTTGTATTCTTTTGTGAATTATTTATTTATGTTGCTATATTTCTTCATGTATAATTTTGATATATAGTTTCTTACTGTTGTGATTTGAGGAATTGTTTATGCATATTTGTTCACTAATTCCTAACATGATATATTAAATCCTTGGAGGGTATGATCCATAATCGGGATAGGATAATGATCATTTATCGAATCTTGATTCAGATTGAAAAATTTCACACACAACCAAAGTTCACCATTCTTCTTTATTACAGGAACTATGTTCACCAAAAATTTAGAGTGATGGATTGGATACATTATCCATGCATCTAGAATTTTCTGAATTTTAGAAAATATTTTACCCAAGATGGTTGGATTATGCCTCCGATTTTTTTTCTTAAAAGGTTTTTGTCCTCACTTTGGTGGAATGCAATGTTGCACTTCTACAAGCTGATATGTTTTCAAGTCCTTGGAAGACTCGGAAAAACATCAATTTATTTTGTAAAAAATCTCATGAAAGCTTCTTGTTCCGCATCTGAACAACATTTACACAAATTCATCAACTTGGGTTCATCTCCAACACCTAGATTTAATGGCTACACCTCTAATGAAGAAAATTCTCCATATTCTTTATTATTCTTGAGAAAATGATCATTCTTATCAAACATATCTTCAAGAGATACCAAAAATTTAGGAATTATATTTCCTTTCAACTGAATAATAGCTTGAATTCCTTCAAGCTATGGATCAGTCTCACCAATTGTTTTTTGCCTTAGAAGTGAATTATTTCCTTTGAAGTGTAACTCCTCAAATTTGTCTTGTTGATTAAGAAATGCAGCTATCTACTTATCATCATTGAAAACTTTTCAACGATAAACGTTATCTAGAACATTTGGATGGAAAACCTTCTCCACTTTATAATCACCTTATCCAAATATAGTAGGTGGATGATCTAGATTTAGAAGAGCTACTGTGATCGCCAAAGAGTCTGCTCTAGAATTCTGATATCTGGGAATGTAGAAAATAGAGAAAGATGTAAAATCATTGGTGGAAGAAAATACTCGGTCTCTATAGTGTCTTGGCTTATCCTTTTTTAGTTGGTACTGACCTCCTATTTGCTTCACAATGAATTCAACATATCCTCTTGCTTGCAAAAAATTCACTCATATTCTCTTAGCTTTCTCCATTCCTAACAACAATACCTCATATTCTATTATGTTATTAGTGTTATCAAACATTATCTTAAATGAATGATAAAATACCTTCCCTTCAAGATAAATCAGCACCACGCCAATGCCATACCCAAGAGAACAACAACCACCATCAAATTCAAGATTCCAGATCTTATCAGCTTTAGCATGTGAATTATGAGTTGTGTGATGGAGTTATTCATTGTCCAACTCCAAATAATAAACTCCATGAACTGATTCTTGGAAAAGAATATGAAATCTAGGGTCTTCTGATTTGGAGACTGTGTATTTATACTTCTTCTTTAGTTCTAACCTTTGATTCACTCCTTTGATTGGAATGTGCACATAAGACCAATCTATTTTACCTCTCCTCCAAATTATTCACAAAATTTTCTACTCAACAACATACCATAATAAACTGGAATATATGCTACCAATATTGTCATCTTCAATCTTTTATTTGGGAAGGCTATTAGGACAACCTAAACATCCTTTATTTTTTCAATGAGAGGAACTTGTCTCTCCATCAAATAATACCTTCCATTTTTTTTGGTTAATGTGAGTCACAGAGTGTCTACAACTTTAGATAGCATTACATTACCATAAGATCCTGAATCTAAGATACAGTTTCTCAACTTGAAACCATTAATAAGTAATGAAACAAAGTAATGCTCAATTCTCTCACATGATGTAGGGGTAGTAGTTGTAGCATTATTTTGAAGATGATTTTTATTATTATTATATAGAATACCTTTTGAAGTATTTCCAGGATAATTATTTGGTCCATTTCTTTGTATATAAAACACTAATTTGTTTAAATTATTAGGAAAGGCCCTCAAATACTCAACCTTAGACATCTATATATTTTTCTTCTTCATGTGATTAATGATATCAAAATATGGAATGACTATAGTGTGATTGACTTAAAAAACTTTCCCAACTATTCTTTGTAATTTATTATAAGAATTTATCTACTTATCTCTTGGGGCCAAGGAAGAGGGAAGTGGACTACCTCTCTTTAGAATAGTAACATTTAGTCTAGGCTCGTCTCTTTCTCTCGTCTGTCTACTAGAAGAAGCCTCACCATCATGTTTCATTTGAAATATTATAAAAAATACAAATGTGTGGACGTCACTATCTTTAAAAGATTCAAAATAACATTCATCATATTCATAATCTAGGTAGCCGATATTGGATTCGCTAGCAAGGTCTAAAAATTATTCATCTTCAAGTAATTCATTATCAGCAACAACATGATCTTCTTCATTCATCTCCAAGTTGTTCCTTAGGTTAAATTTAATTACCAATATCAATGGTGCACTAGTAATTTGATTATGATTATGATTCTGGTTATTTAAGCTCTGAGAAGGGACTACTCTAGATGGGGTAGTAATGCCTCCCTACACCATCTACTTCTTAATCTTCAGCATATCATTGGTCAACATCTAAAGTAATGGATCACATGTACTATTTGAAGTTGTTCCTTCATCTTTAGAAGATAAATGTTTAATCTTTCCATCCATGACCAAGTCATCTTCAACTTCAATAGAAACATTCTATGTTGTTAATAAATTAACTAGACGTGTTCTACAGAGCTGATATCTGAATTCAGGTAACAAAGTGTTTATGAAAAAAATTCTAATTATCATCGTTGAGAGTAAAAAAAGCAAGAATTTTGTCCAAAAGAAAATTTTTTTACAAAAGAAAGAATTTTGTACAAAATTCTATAGAACTTGGCCATAAAATCCCTCATATTCTCATGAGGTTCCTTCTTTAACTGTGTTAGTAGAGTAATAAGGGTGCTTGCATCTTCTGTAGGTTTGAATATTTTCAGGAACTGCTCCCGCATGGTAGTCCAATTAGTTATGGTTCCTAGATCCATTCGCTAGAAACATTCTCCATCTAAGTCATGTAGTGTCTTGATAAACAACCTCATTAACACAACCTCATACTCCATAGCCAGCACTCCACATGATATGTAGAACTATGCCAAATGATCATCCAGATTCTACTTTGCATATCCATATAATTTTGGGAATTTTTTCCTAGAACCTTTGGGTAATTAATGGAAAGGGGGAGTTAAGCTTAAAGGACCAAAAGCCCTACCCCAAGGAATAGGAAACTGTTGAGCCATTTATAAAGGAATTAATGACCAAGGATTGACTAGTTGAATAATACCAGCAACTGGGCTATCCTGCAGCTGATTTGGTGAAGTGTGGACTCTCCCTACACGTGAAATACTTGCTCTACAGGTTAGGGATTGAGGTGGTTAATTAAAATATAATTTCTCTTGTAGATGAAAGAATTGATCAGTTATTCCTTGAGCCCGATTGTCATGTGTAAATGGATGACTTGTCAGAGTGAATACTTTTAAAACAATTTGGGTAAGTTATAGAAAAGCTATTACTTTCAAAAAAGACAAATAATTAAAAAATTATGCATCTTGTAAGTATGAGTCTTATTTTATAATTTCTTCCTATCGTTGGGTAAGAGGATCAATGTGATGAAGAGTGTGCATGCATGAAAATAATCAGTTCACTTTAAACACAATAAGAAGTCCAAGTGCCTAAGGAAAAATTTAGATAAAAAATAATTATTTCTCTAACATCCACATGATAAACACAAGTTTATTGATTTAATTTTGTTCCACAGTGGAGTCGCCAAATTTTTTTGGCTAATTTTTATGCTCAACTGAACATAGAACTTAGGAAATCATGGGATAAATACCCTTCATTTAATGGTGAACATCCTATGTGAGTTATTTGTTTATTCTATGGCCTATTTAAACTAAATTAAGGGTATTAATTTAATTGAATAGCTCATGAACCATAGCTAAACAACTTGGAAGCATGTAAGCAATTATATGGTAACTAGAAGAAGTAGAAATGGAAAGTGGAAAATGGAAGAAAATATGCGAAGGGAACATGTATGGTAACAAGTAGTTGTCAGAGAAAGTTATGGCCACACAGAATAAAAAAATATTAAATAATTATTACAAATTTAGCAAATGAAAAAAATTGTACTCATATGAAATTTAAAGATAACACAAAGTTTACCATTATCTTCCATAATTTTCACAATAAGACTTCAAAAGACACAAAGTTCAACCAAAATCCTCCTTTCTTCTTATTCAAATTTTAACCATTTACAATATTCACATCAAATTATTTCAACACAAAGTCTAAAAAAATTATGTACAACCTAAAGCAACAATTTCCAAAAAGTTCTAAGATTCATTGAGACGTAGGTCTCTTCTTCTATTTATAGTTATCATAAGTAAAGTACAAGGATAAAATATCCATCATACTTCAATAAATGAATAACTAAAACAATTTAGGAGTTGAGAAGTTTTCTCCTCAAAATATTCATTACATGCCACATATAAATTTGAAATTTTCTACTATTAAAACTGGAATAACTGACTCATAACTACCACCAAGTAATTTAATTTATCAAACAACTTTAAGTAATAGTGATTAACCACCAATTTACTTAAGTCTTACAATGAATATACTTGAAGAGTTAGAGAGAATAAGAATAAGGAGAAGAAGATGAAGTAAAAGAAGAGGAAAAATAATTATTCCAAATGCATAACTTCATTTTCTACCTTATGCTTTTCCTCATCCTTTTCTTTAGTTTCATCTTCATCTGCATCCCTCTTCTTTTTCTAACACTTGGCATATTGCTCTATCATGTATTTGATTACATCATTATCTTCCTTTGCATTAGCCTCCATCTATGTTTCTAATGCGAATTATTCCTTTTCCAAAATATTACAAAAGCCTCTGACCTTTCCAAGACATGACCCTAAATAATAAACATCTTCTTGAAATTTTGACAATTCCTCTAGGGATGTACGACTAAAAGGGGTGATGGAAATATTTATTTGTTGTTTAATTAATTTAAGGAATTCCTCAATGTATTTTGGAGGTTTTTTAGTGTCATCCTTTTGTAATTCATAAATTCCATCATCTATTTCATCTAAGGATGGATCGACCTATTATTCAAAGAGCCACATATTTTGTATTATATGCTTAAAAGTTATTTTCCTAAATGAGAGAAGAAGATGATGTTGTTTTCCTTTCTTCACATATCCTTCTAGTACTATCTTCTCTTTAATCAACACATTATCAGGGAGTGAGTCTATATCTTCAAGAATTTGAAGTTGTAGCTCAACAATTTTGCATTCATTGTTAGCCTCTAACTTTAAAATTTTAAATTTATCCCACTTTTCATGGAACTCTTTTGTTTTCACAATTATCTCCTTATATTAAATTGTGGCCACCTTGATCATGTCAACCATCCATTCTTCTATAGCCTTTTCTTTATCACCATTTTCCTCCATTATGGTGATCACTTGAGGATTCAATTTTTCTCCCGTTAATATTGGTTATTTTGAAGAACTTGAAACCTTCATGATTAAATCATAGATCTTAGATGTTTTTTCTTTTAATTTTGTATTATTTTCCTTCTCTTCCTCTAGCTTAAGAAAAATACTATTGATTAAATTATATGTTTCTTTCTTTAAGCCTCCAATGGTCACTTCCCCTAGGGGCACCCTTGTTATCACTAGATCTTCTTTATTCTTTCCAATTACAGGTATAGACACTTCTAAAAATTTCTTTCTAGAAGGTTTAATTATCATTTTATAAGTCACCTTTGCTACTTTGGATCTTCTTCCTTTCTATTCTATACTCTTTAGTAATTGAAGATCCATTTCTTCTAAATTAACCACTTCCTTGGAACTAGGAAGTATATATGTAGCTAACCAAGTTGAAAAATCTTTCCCTGAAGAAGCTTGGGCACTAGAATGAAAACCCATTTCCTGGCCAATCACTTCCATGGATGGAATTATAACTATTTCTAGTTATTTCTTGGGATATTCAGGAGTAGAACCTTGTAGCAAAACTTTCTCCAATTTTGCCATCTTCTTAATCACCAAGTGATCTACAATTTCCTTCTCTTCATCATTCCTTGTATCAGAATCACTTTCATCTTATTTTCCTTTCTCAACATCCTTCTAAATTGGAGTTTATAGAATTGAATATACTTTAAAATGTTTTCTCATGAACATCTCCTTTACTTTCTTTCTCAATTTATCCCTCTTCAACCTATGTTTTCTACTCCAAATTTTTAGCATTTTCTAATGGTTGGGATACCTCATCGAGAGAGGATCCTTCCATAGCAGTATATTTTATCTCCTCTGGTTGAGAAATTTATGGTTCCTTTAAAGATGGAGGAGGAGGAGTGTTTGATGGGGATTAGGGATGAGAATGAGGAGATGGAGCTTCTGAAACAACTGAAGGAAACAAGAACATAGCTAGATTTTATAGAGGTATCATAACCTATCCCTATGTAGGAAGGTCTTGAATTGTATGAGAAAAAACTGATGAAGATACCAATAAATGAGAAGTATCACTAGAAGTGACTTTTGTAACTAGATTTTTCTCTGCAAATGTTTTCTTTGAGGCACTCATTTATTTCTAGACTTCTTGATCAGTTTAAATTCTGTATCCCCTCCACTTCTCTCCCATTTTTTATGTTCTCTCCATATTTTTCTTTGATTTATTTATTACTGCTGGTAATAGAGCATCATCACCTCCTTCTTCATAGTAGGCATCTAAAATTAATTTCCCATCATCTAGGAGATTCTTTGAAATGTTTTCCAATCCTAAGCTTAGGATTTTTTGTACTGTCATTCTACTATAATTTCTTTTTCTGATTTCATATTCATCTCTACAATCAATCTAGAAATTCTCTAGTGCTAAAAAATGTGTGTGATCTAATGAAACTAAATTCCAAGTGATATTTTTGTAGTCAAAATTTATTCTAGCCTTGTAGTCTTCTTGAGTATAGTTGTGAAACATTTATTTGGAAAATTTTCAAGCTTTGAGGATGTTGGCACACTGATAACTCCCAATAAAAGCTACAAAGTGAAATAATTCTCTATGAAGCCCTTCTTGCAAATCATGAAGTTCCACTAGTTGTCTACACAATTCAAGTAAAATCCACCTATCACAAGGATACATTGGGAGTTTTAGTGGTTTTCCTGAGAAACCAAAAAATCTTAAATATGTGAGATGAAATAACTGAATAAAGATGTACCCACATTGTACAACTACATTTCATGCAACATTGCTTACCCTCTTTTCTTTCAACTCAATATCAAGCTTGCAAATGACTTCATAGAAAAAGAAATCTTTAACTTGTTTGTACTCCTTGAAATACCCAAGCAAAGCCAATTGTGGATAATATTTATGAACAGGATTCTCAGCTTCAATAACTTGCATCATTAATTTAGAAAATCCACCTTGTGGTGTTATAACATACACAAGATAGGAATTCATCTTGAAGTCTAATTTTTAGGTGACATGTTGTAACTAGTTGTCAATGTTATTAATAATAATATCAGCCCAATTGATCAAAGTACTAGGCTTGCTAATATCAATCATTCTGATGAAATAATACATCCATGTAGAAAAGCGTTTGGCATTTTTATTTCCATTGGTTTTGCACAAAATTTGAGTGATATCATCTACTTTTGGGACTAGATCAGACCTCACAATAGTCCTACAAAATATTGATGGCTACTTTATTTCCTTTAAATAACTCAGGTTCATGATTCGAATAGAATCTGCTCTATTGTTCTTCCGTTACTATTATGCCTTTTCCATACTAACACCTATTTATTAAGGTGTAGTAGGAATATTCAAGTAAAATTTTAGTAAATGAGCATCAATTCTCACCACTAGATTACCTAAAGCATCCTTGACTGTCCTTTTTTGAGAATCATAATGCTTATCTCATTCTAGTACAAATTCAAGAAATTGAGCAGTACTAGGAAAATTAGCTGCTTATATCAACCCACTCCTAGTCAATCCTTGCATGAGGGGTGTTTGACCTTTAGCCTAGGATCTCTTGATAAAATTAGTAATGGAGACATGCCCCATATCTATATCACTAATTTTTGTGAGCTTGGAAACAATTCAAGACTCCACTGGATAGAATTTATATTCATACTTAATTTTGCATCCTTTAGTTTGAGAAATTGATTTCACTTTCCTTTTTCCCTTCTTGGATTTGAAATTTTCCTCAACAATAACGTTAGGATCCTCTTTGATCACAACTATTGAGAATAGAATACTTAACAAAAGGCACACAAGAGGTCCATGCAGGAAAACATGGCATGTTAAAAGGTGCGAACGGATAAGGGAAACACACGTGCAAAGGATAAGTTCATATTTTTGGACTTTTCCATTTATGCACATGATCTATTTTTAGAGATGGCATGCATAAAACAAAAACAAAGTAGAGATGTGGGAATTGTTGTATATATCTTTCCCCCCTGGGTAGATATAGGCAAGCAGAAGAATATGGAAATCAAAGGAACTCAAAACCTGATATTTATGGCGCACCTTCAAAAGGCGCAGGTAAAGAGCGCATGAAAATGGATGTTGACATGAAGATAGATGCGCCAAGGTGCAGGTAAAGGGTGCATGATAATGGATTTCGACATGAAGATAGATGCGCTAAGGCGCAGGTAAAGGGCGCATGAAAATGGATGTCGACATGAAGATAGATGCGCCAAGGCGCAGGTAAAGGGCGCATGAAAATGGATGTCGACATGAAGATAGATGCGCCAAGGCATAGGTAAAGGGTGCATGAAAATGGATGTCGACATGAAGATAGATGCACCAAGGTGCAGGTAAAGGGTGCATGAAAATGGATGTCGACATGAAGATAGATGCGCCAAGGCGCAGGTAAAGGGCGCATGAAAATGGATGTCGACATGAAGATAGATGCGCCAAGGCACAGGTAAAGGGCACATGAAAATGGATGTCGACATGAAGATAGATGTGCCAAGGCCTAGGTTAAGGGATGTTGACACACACACGGATGCGCCAAGGCACACCTTCAGGAGGCGCAACATTTTGAATGCTGATAGGAAGCAGACCCTGGCGCAGATATTCAAATGGCCATAACTTTTGACTGGGAGCTCAGATTCACGCAAGGTTGGACTTTTTGGAAATCTTACGAGGTCCTCTATCCAACTATGACTAGATATGTTTAATTAGGTGAGAAAAAGTTCTTAAAAATGCAAAATACAGTTCGCCACTTTTTGGGTTCGCTAGGGTTCTCACCTACCACCATAATGGATGAATTAAATGCAACCTAGAGGTGGTTGGGGTAGATTTGGAATTCCTCTCTCTTTTCTCTCTCATTATTAATATAAATTGTAAGGAGGGGCTTCTTTCTAAAGGTTGGACATACTTGTTTTTTTTGCCCCTCCCTTCTTCTCTTTGGCAGGTGAATCTGTGGGGTTCAAACCTCCCATCTAAGACTGTAATGCAACTTTGCCTCTTGGCATTTTGTAGTGTATTGTATCAATCTTTGAAAAAAATAACGCATGTCTGTGGATGATTCTCAACCCTCTCTATGTTCATTTGCATCCTCGTGATATTTCACTGCAATTTTTGTTATCTGTGCATGATCTTGCATTGCATTTTTATGGTTTGTGTTTATTGGCAAGACAGGTGTTCTTCATTCCTCAGTGCATCACCTTTGTTAGTTTAGGTTTATTTTTATGCATCTTCTTACCCTGTCTCCTTGGAAAGTTAGATTATGTTTTTGAGTAAACCCTCTGCATTTTACGTGTGCATCTGAACAGAGGAATAGGAACCGGCCTTCATCTGGAGAGTTTTTTCGATTTCGCAAGGTCCCACACTTGGGAAAAGCTCCATGTTATGCAATCACAATGAGAGTCTCAACCCATTGAGTTATAAATAGTCAGGGGTGCTGTGATTCGCCATCAACAGGCACCTCACATTGGCTATTTTTTGAGGATTCAATACAAAGCACTTTGCATGAATGCGGATTAAGAATAGGTTTTTCACTATCATTTACCTAAAGGAAGACTATTATTAGCACACTTGTGTGGGGGTTATTTTTGTAATGACATGTGGCTAATAATAGCATGTGGCCTATTTTGGGATTAGATAAGTGGTGAAGGGAAAGTATCCACCCTTATAAATATGTAGTGAACTATGTAGTAGAGGATATATGTGGATGAGTAGAGAGATATAGATATATGTATATAGGTGTGTGTGCAAGACTGGACTAATGTATCATATATGTGTGCATATGGGCATAGGATGCCATTACTGTAAGAATCTTCTGTGTAATTTTCATATTTAATAGAATGGAGGATATTAGATGAGTCTAAGTGTTAGTTCTATGTGTATTTGGATCTAGTATGTTCTTGATTTCATCATGGTTAATACTTAATTATGTTCCCCCTTAGATATAGATCTGGCATGCTCTATAGAATGATGTATTAATAATGGATATACACATATTAAGTCTTCATCATGCTAACATCCTGTAACAATAACCCTAAAGAGGGACCTGGTACCTTTGCACACTTCGGGTGAGTGCTCAGTCTAGGTTGAGTGATGTACCAGTGTGCTTGGGGTCTTACTAGTGAATTCTAGGCTACATCATTGGTTTTGTTGCCGGGACCTCTTTTTTAGTTATTTTTAGGATGGTTCATAATGAAGACATACCGATGGACCTTAGCAAGTGTTGAGGAGTGGATACATGATATGGAAGAAGAATATGCACAATGGTTTAGCACTGGATCTGAGTTTAACTCACACACTTGGGTGGAACAAAATCTTTATAACAGTTTGTGTAAGAGCTTATTTTCTATTTTCCTAGTAGATTTGTATGAGTGGTTGGTTGTATATGCATCTAAAAAAAACTGGAGATATCATACACTTATTTTGACACAGGAAGAATTTCAAGCCCTTTATGATGCTAATTTGATCTGGAATCACACTGTGGATGCATGGAACCATGGTGTTTTAAATAGTTATATCCTAGAATATTCAATTTCTATGTATTCTTGTCCAGAGGTAGCTGAATTCCAATTTTTATGGTATCTCAGAGGAAATTATTTACAAGGTATTTCACTGGCAGTCAATATCTTGATGGTAACCCTAAATTTGGAAGACAAACCTATGAATAGCTAAACCCCACCATGCGTGGGGGAAGGAATAGGACCGATGAAAGATTGTGGACTTAGCAGTAAAAAGGAAGAGGGAAGAAAGGTGGCTTAAGTATTATGAGGTTTGTAAGAGGGAGATAGAGAAGCAACATGACATTGTAAAGAGGATAGTTTTGAGGAGAGATGGCTCGTGAAGGATTTGAAGCTCACGTAGAATACGTGGAGCAAGAACCCTAGGAACTCCCCCATCTAGGAAAGTATGAAAAAGACCCCTCCTTGGTCTCACAAAGGAGCATGCCAGCAAAGATGACCTAGGCCACGAGTGCACATATGAACCTACTTGATAACCTAGCCCTTGCACTTGGTTTTTCAGTATCTAGTATGACAAGTAGTTAACAAGCTAGTTTGGGAAGTAGGAGAGTAGGAGTAGGTAAGAAAGCAATTACATCAATGGTATGGCAGATGAATTCATTATTATTTAGGGGTGCATTCTCAGGAATATCATCTGCACAGAATGTGAGCACGTAGAATGTTGTATTCACTTCTAGAAGTGGAACTACTTCACAGACCATGGGGGTTTAGTAAAGTGCCATTTTCAGAGAGTACGTCTTTAGGTCCTATTTAAACTATAGGTGGAGGATCAGGAGGTGCAATTGGTTCTCGTTCCAGTGGATCTGGTGTTTTTGGAGGTAGTGGAAACACAGGAGGTTCTATATCAGGTGGGTAAGGTCCGCAACAACCCCATAATATTTACATGGATATGTCTCTTCATCTCCCAGAGTATAGAGGCATAGAAGATGCTACTGAAAATGTGCACATGTGTGAAATATTATGGCGTGTAAAAGGCATCATGAATTTAGAGCACAAGGTAAGAAAATTAGCTACCACATTACAGGAACATGCACATAGCTGGTATAGGAAGTTTGACCCTGATCAAACTTGTGTGGATTATGCAACATTGAAGGATGTTTTCTTAAAAGAGTTTTATATTCCGGAATTTGACTAGAAGATTATAAGCGTGTTCAAGGATATCAAACAAGGCACTATTGAGAGTGTATGTGAGTATGATGCCCAGTTTAATTTTTTTTTATCGAAGCTCTCTTATGATATTCATGCAAGACAACATTCACAATGGTTCATTGGAGGATTGATTACACCATTTGGAAGGGCACTGTCACATAAAACATACATTGATCTACACAAGGAATTGGAGGTAGCTCTACGTTCTAAGGTAGTTGAGAGTATTGACACTAGCGTTAGCCCATTCTTAGAGATATAGATTGTAGCTATGGGAAAGTAGTTGGAGAAAATATCAGAAAATTCGGCCCATGAAATGCACTCAAGGATTTGGTGTACAAATTGTGAAGTGGAAGGTCACACCAAGGATAGTTTCCCTTGCAGATCCATACATTCATTATTGATAGACTATGATATTATCATTTGAATCATGATGCTAGCCAATATCATTTATTACAGCGTGTGATAAGGAAGAATGTATCTTGCTATTGTAAAAAAATTCGGTCCACAACCCATAATACGGAATATGGTAGATTGATCGGTCAAATCCGTGATGCCATAGACATTGGTGTACAAGAGACAAGTGTAACAGATAATTCTAAAAATGAATGTCCATGCGGGTCTCCTGACCACTATAAGCACGAATGTCCCGAGAATATTACATGTTATTTTTGCAAAAATAATCATACCTATGAGGAGTGCCAAGACTTGTATGAGAATATTAGTAAGAAGCATAAGAATGAGAAAAAAAGGCATGGGGATGGTTAGAATTCAATGAATAGTGGAAAATTAATGGATGCCCAACTTATCACCAGAACCTGAGGCTTTCACCATGAAAATTACCACACACAATGAAGCGGAACGTGTAAAAGAGGTGTTATAGCATAATCCTACAATCATTAAGGAAGAGGTTCTGTATGCAAGGTACACAGATCTTTCTCATTAGAAGGGGTTCTATCAAGAGACCATGGAGGTCCTTAGCAATCTTCTAGGTGAAATACAGTTTCTGAAAGAGCAATCACGAAAGATAGAATAGAAGAAGGAAGCAGGGGAGGCCCCATCTAAGATGGATGGCATAAAAGAAGTATGCAAAATGCTATGCCATGAGAATATTATTCCATTATTAGGGAATTGGTTAAAGGGGAACACTCCATGTACAAGTAATGAGAATGAATGATAGATCCTACATGCAAATATTCCCCCTAATAGCATTGACTACGATAGGGAGATTACTTTGAATGTTGTTGTGGATGGATGGATCTTGAGATATATCTTGATTGATACATGTGTGGAAGTAAATGTTCTTACATTAGATGCATGGGTGAAAATGAGAGACCTCCATTACACCCTTCATCTAATGTGTTGTTTATGGAAAATAGGACTAAGGCCACTCCCATAGGAGTTTTGAAGGATGTATCTATAATAATACAAGGGGCGAAATTCACTGGATATTTTGAGGTATTAGCACTTGAGGAAGTAGATAAATTTCCAGATTTACTTGGGTGCCCTTGGTGTTATGCAAATAATGCTGATTTAAGGTTCAACAAAGGATACATCATTTTTGAAAACAAGGAGGAATGAGTTGTAATCCCCTTAACATATGGAAAATATACACCATATGTTGAGCCTTTGATTTAAGAGGACTTAAATAGAATTTATGTGCATGTTATTCAAGACCCATAGGTCATTAAGCCATCAAAGGAGGGAATCCTTCAATGGGAAGACTCCTAATATATTAGTGATACTACGAGTATTGCTTGTGACAATTGCGCTCGCGATAATTATGAACTAGTAGGGTGCAAGGTAAGAAGTGTGATTGTATTGAAAAATGGAATTTGATCGGTTCAACAAATAGGTAGCTCAATACCTTGGTATACTGGGGTGGAAGGTCTTCCAACATTCTTGCAAGCCATGGAAGCATAGTGGATAGATTAAGTTCAGATAATGAACATGTTAGCATATACCATATGTGGGACAACAATGTGCTAGTGGTCAGTTCACAAAGATAATCTTATGGAATGGAATGAAATCAAGATCACACATCTACTTGGTTCTTCTGGAGAAATGCACCTATTCAGATCTACACTTATCATGGTAATCAACTAGTCCAGTATCACATCCAGTAGTGTGAGAGAATCTAGACATCAGGATAGGAAGCATTACCACCTTCACTCTGGGTGAAGAAATTATATTCCACCCTATAAGGATGCACACACACTTGGTATGTATATGTATAGTTACATAGAGAAACTAGAAATTGGTAGAATTTGATTACAGGAATAATCCATACCTTTGACTACTTCTCATCTAAACCTCCAGTAGAAGAGGCATAAAATTTTTCAAGCGCTTAACTATGGGGGATAGTGCAATGGCAGAAGATCTCATTCAAGCATTATTTGGTGAAACAAATTTGGGAGCGTGTTTTGAAGAAGAAGAAGACATGGAATCCATACTACGAGAACGTGCTTTCCTTGAGAAAGAAAAAGGAAAGATGGTCTACATAGTGGATGATGAGGAAGTTGAAAGTTTGGATGTCGATCATTCAAAAGGAATGCATTACGTCTTGGATAGTGCAGATAAGGATACACGCGCATATCATGAACCAATGAAGACAAAGAAAGTAAATTTAGGGTCAAAATTTAAGCCTAAGGAGGCCATAGATGGAGACTACTAGTCAGAATCGGAAATGGCTAAAATTATTGAGTTATTACGGGATTATTAGGAATTGTTCCCTCATGGGTATCATGAACTTAAAGGCATACATGAATCACTAAGGAAGATGAAGATAAATCTTAAAGAAGTTGTTTTCCTGGATAGAAAAAGACATTATAAAATGAACCCTACCCTGTGTGAAAAGGTAAATGTATAGATTGATAAAATGTTGAAGTCAGGAATCATTTGACCCCTGGATGAGTCAGAATGGGTTAGTCCAATGGTGATCAATATAAAAAAGGATGGACGGATTAGAATTTTTGTGGATTACAGGGAGTTGAATGTTGCATGTGTGATAGAACCATTTCCTACACCATTCACTGAGGAAATACTAGAAGGTGTGGCAAGGTGCAAAATCTATTTTTTACAGATGGATTTTCTAGGTATCATCAGGTTAGGATTGCCTAGGAGGATAAGGAAAAGACAACTTTTAATACTGAATGGGGTAGTTTTTCCTATACTGTGATGCCCTTTGGACTAAATAACGCACCTGATGTACTCTATTGGATAGTGGTTCATGCATTTAATGATTTTATTCACAACTTATTGAAGTTTTATTTAGATTATTGGATAGTATATGGGCTTATTAAGGATCACTATGACAATCTATGCTTAGTGTTTGAATGATGCAGACATTTGATTATCTCTTTGAACATCAAGAAGTGTATCTTTGTGACACCCTTTGGAATACTGTTATGTCACATAATTTGCAAGGAGGGTTTGTTAGTTGATCCAGCTAAGGTTGTAGTCATTTTAGGCCTAGAAGTGCGTACCCATCAGCATGAGGTGCCCAAATTCTTGGGTCATACAAGGTATTATAGAAAATTCATAAAGGGATATGCCAAAGTTTCCACACCTCTAGAGGAGCTATTGGAAGGAAAAGGTACATTTTATTGGGGAGAACTACAACAACGCGCATTTGAGATATTGAAAGAGAAACTTACTACCGCACCTATTTCATGTTTTCCTTCATGGGATCAACCATTTCATGTACATGTGGAAACCTCTGGCATGACCATTAGTGCAGTGTTAGCTCAATGTGGAGAAGGTATTATATATCATCTTATCTATTTTGCTAGTAGAAATCTAACTCCTACATAATAGAATTACACAACTACAGAGCGCAAAGATTTTCCGATGATCCATGCATTACACAAGTTCTGACATTATCTGCTAGCTACACCATTTGTATTCTATACAGATCACATAGAATTAAAGTATTTGGTAAAAAATCCCATCCTACACAGGAACATATGTAGATGGGTGCTATTATTTTAAGAATTTGATATCATAGTTGTGGTAAAACCAGGGAAGATTAATTCTAGACTAGACCACTTGTCTAGAATACATTTAGGAGAGGAAGCCTAGATAATTAAGGAAACCATACCAGATGGATAATTATATAGGTTACAACACACGCCATCAGAATTAGAGGACATTGCTATCTTTCTATGGACTGGTGTGGCACCAGAAGGAATGAAGGCCTTAGAAAAGAAACAAATTTCTATATGCATGACACCTTTTATGTTGATTAGTGGTGACCTATACAAGTAAGGAAGAGATGAAGTATCACACCATTGTGTGTTAGAGCATGAGCGCACATATATGATGGAGGAGGCTCATGGTGGTATTATAGGTTGCCACTATGTAGGTGATGCTACTATGTGCAAGATCCTACTCACTAGATTATGGTGGGAGATCCTGTATAAATATTGTAAGGTGTATTGCAAGGGGTGTGATCATTGTCAGCATCTAGGAAAACTAGGACAAAGAGATGAGATGCCTTTAAGACCTATTTCTAGTGTAGAACCATTTGAGAAATGGGATATCGAATTTGTAGGACCTATTTCATCGGTTGTGTGTAGAACTGGATTGTGCTACATCATTACTTACAAAAATTATCTCACAAGGTGGGTAGAAGCAGTGCCTACAAAGGATTGTACGGTAGCTACAACAACTAGGTTTCTATGGGAGAATGTTCTTAAAAGGTATGGATGTCCTTTAAGTTTGAAAAGTGATAGGGGCACACATTATTTGAATGAGATAATCAATATATTATTAGATGAGTTTATGGTTGTGTACCATAAGATTACACCTTACCATCCTTAGGAAAATGGAACTACTGAGGATTTTAACAAGATTTTGAGCTAGACCTTGAAAAAAAAAATTGATGTTGGAAGAAAGGATTAGGGTGATAAATTTTTTTATGTACTTTGGGCATATAGAACAACTTATAAGAGGTTGAACAAGGCCATGCCATTTCAATTAGTGTTTGGTGTAGAAGCCGTTCATCCTATGGAATTCATTTTACCTTCTTTACGTATTACGTGCACTAGAGGTATAGCTAATGAGAAAGCTTTAGAAGAACAGATTGAAAATATGATCAAGTTGGATGAGTGATGAGCCATATCACGATGGATTCAGAAGAAAGAAAAGGACAGGTAGAAAGCATGGCATGATAGAAACATAAGGGATAAGAAGTTTGCGATTGAAAAAATGGTGCTTCTCTATGACTCTAAGTTTTTGTGGCATCAAGGAAAACTTTAGGTACATTGGTTGGGGCCATATATTATCAATTACATCCTTGAAACAAGTGATTTCTAGTTAGAAGCACTTGATGGAACACAGATACCCCGTTACTTTAACGGGAGTAGGCTGAAGCCCTATTATAAATAAGTATTCTTGGTGTTTGTAATAAGGCAGTGTTTCCATTTAGATTAGGATTTCAATTTTGTATTTCTTTTTTGTATTTCCTTCTTGGCCGCCATGCTTTTTACATTTCATTTTTGTTCTTTTGTAATAAGTTTGTTTGTGTGTGTGAAGCTAATTATCATTTGAGGCATGTTTATGCACAGGGGACTACACATACTTTAAGTGTGGGGTGGTTATTGATATCTAGGTACAAGACTGCTAGAATTGAAAGGTGAAAGTAATAAACTGCTATGGGTGCCATTTGGGTGCTATTCGAATTAAAATATTACTTCTTAAAAGTGACCAAATATGGAGATGAATGAATGGACAGTACAACGTGAGGCAAATGGAGGCCATAATTACTACCAGTAGAGGTGTAGTGACAAGGTATTCAGGTGCAAGGAAGTGCGTTGAAGAGAATTTTATGACTAGAGGGTAGGAAGGCATGCTAGAAGGTTATAGCAAGGGCACAAAGATGTACTGTGTGGAATGAACAAAATGGGTCAATAAATGAGAGGACATTAGGTAGGTGAAGGAGAAATAAATGCATCAAAAATTTGAAAATCTATGTAAGGATGGGATGCAAGTTCATTCTTATCATTGCGATTAAGAGAATTTGAAAAAAGCTAAGTGTGAAGATCTGAGAAATTGTGTTGAGGTGCAAAGAGTATGAAACCATATGTGGAAAGGAGGTTTGTGTGAAGTAGAAGCTTGCATTCCCATAAGAGAAGGGTTTAAGCAAAGAAGATGCATTACAAATGAGCTAAGGCATGTGATTTCCACTAGGGCATGAAGATTTGAGCTAGGGTTTGAGTTACACATTGTAGAAGTCAAAAGACAAGTATTTTCAGAGGATTGCATGGTAGAAATGGCACCAAAGTAGGTAGTTGCAGCAAGAGTTAAGGGAAATAAGAAGGTGGTCATGGAGGAAGAATAAATGACCCCTGAGATCAATTTTTCAAAGATGTAATATCCAGAGGGGGTTATAGTAGGCCAAGAATGGGATTCCCACATTCAGAGAAGAAAGATAAGTGAGTACAACCATCATACCATAGAAAGCAAGGAGTTGGATGTACTATTGAACATGAAGACAAATAAGCGCATGAAGGAGGACATGCCAGTCTATGAAAATGCTGGGGAGAAGTTATTAAAAAATATTGAAGTATATTAGTTATACGATCTTCCCTACTTTAGAAAATATGAGACCTTGTACCAATAGCTCATGAGTAGAGTACACAAAGACTTATTTTACTTTACAGGACGCAGAGTAAGGATTTCATCCACGCTGATCTCAACTGTGACATGATTGAAGGGCATAGGTGAAGACCTTAATGGGGACTTAATAGACAAGGCTGTAATTCTGGAGATCAGGAGGGAGCTGGGGTACATCAAGGGTCTGTACAGCATGGACATAGACAAGCCAAAAAAGTACTCAGTTGTGCAGGCAGACATGCACCTTGTGAAAAAACTAAATGACCAAGAGAGGTGGTCACAAGTGAACACCATGTGGCTGCACATTGAAAAGAAGATGTCTAAAGGCGTATTATACAACATTTCAAATTACATTGCGGAAAGTATTTTTAAAGGAGAGAATTTAGGAGGAAATATCAGTTTCGAGACTACTCTATTATCTCTGGTATTCATGGAAATCAGAGTACCTGATGCACCAAAGGAAAAGCTCTGGGAGTATCCCATAGAGAAAAATTCACCTGCAGAACACTTCAGCAAGTACTTGTGTGAAGGATTGATCACCGAACCAATCAAGTAGAGGGCTGAGAAGTGGTACGATAGGCTCCACATGGTGTTTGAAGAGGAATGATGCATCCCCAAAGAATTTCCTTCGGTGGTGGGTAAGGTAGTATAGTTTGTAGTATACCAGCATTTTTGCATCACGTGATTTATGATAAAGGATGGGGCTTGGAGCCCATGGTGCAAACTTCTGTATGCCTTCATAGGGAGGTATTTTCAGGAATTGGTTCACATGTTCTCAGATGCGTGTCACCTAACATTCAATATAGACAAGGTAGATTGTGACTATCACACATTAAGGAAGATGTATGTATATCCAGGACGTAATGTGTATATTAAAAGGATCATATCAAATGTTTTGAGAATAAAGAAAATAATTTTAGCTCTTAAAGACATTGGAACAGCACTTGTGTACCTCTAACTAAAGCCCAATCTCAAAAACAACAAGTATGTGGAAGATGAGTTCACGATCCCAGGGCCGCCAAAGGGTAAGCATACCATGGAGAACATTCCAGTGCCTAAGCCCACGGAGACAATCAAAATAGAGAATAAGGAGGATGAGCACAAGGATAGTGGTGGTTTAGAGCACATGAGGAGGTAACCATAAGATAAAAGAGAATCAGAGCATGCAAGTACGCCAACTCATGGGAAAGAAGAAGAAGAGGACCTAGAAGTATTGCAAGGAGAGTGCCTATTGGGCCCATAAAATATTGGCTAAGTACACAAAGGTGCATGGGTACATAAGGCCTAGGTTTAAGATGGGTGCACAAGGAGAAGGTGCACAAGGCAAGGTTCTAGGATGGTTTTAGAAAGGCCGTGTTGCGCACCAAAAGATAAGGTCTCAGGACTTAGCCATATTTGGCATATCAGGAAGGACACGAGAAAAGCGTGACCTAATAGAAAATGAGGAGTGGATAAGGTGCCATCCTGACAATGTGATGCCCACAAAAGGAATATGCTTAACGATAGAGGATTCCAAAAGACCATCATTATAATGAGTGGAGAGTTCAGATCTAAAGAAGAATGCTCCCATGGAGGACCACATTCAAAAACTTGGCACTAGATATGATGCCACAGAAGGATGATTTGGCACTCTGGGATGCCTATAAATACAAGCGCCCATAGAACAAAAAGAGATGAGTAGATCAGATATATGATAGAGGAGAATATAGAGAGCGGAGCTCTGTAGAAATACTGCGAGAACTCTATGGGATTGAGTAGAGGCTATATAAGGGAGTAATGTATTAAGGGGATGGGATATAAATTTTTCTCTCTATGGATGAAGGACATGATCCCTGTTGTGATTTATGACTTCAGTCTAATCAAGTTATGGTAGTATAATGGATCCATTAAATGTAATGAGGTTACAAACATGAATGAGTATGAATGTAACTAATTTGGTTCATATCTATATCTATTCATGGATGTTATGGAATAGATGTAAATCCTTATGTATTTTACTTTCTATTGTAGTTCTATCTATTATCTATAAGTACCCTCTATTTGGAATGAATACATTTGTCTCGAGGCCATTCTGAGCCCTATGATGATTGTATGTCTCATTTCCACCTTTATTCATTAAGTTCCTGACATAGATGATGGTTTCCCACTTAACTCACATAAAAGAGAGAATCAACACCCACTCATGCCTTGAGTGAGCACCCAACGCCCATTGGGTGAAAGGACAACATGCATGGGATTCCCTTGTTCTTTAGTGGGTGTAAAAATGACTACATATTGGTTCCGTTGTCGACACCCTCTTTTCGAAGTTGTAGTGGGAAATAACATACATCATGATCTATGATAATTAGTGATGACAGATCGTTTAACCTCTGGAGAATTGTTGAATCATGGTTTAGGAGCACGAGAGGATGAATTTTCTCAGAGATTCAGCACTGGACCTGATTTTTATGCATGTTGATGGGTAGAAGATAACCTCTACCATGATTCGTATGAAATTTTTTTTGTTACTTCCCAGAAGGTTGTATGAATGGATCTCAGCCAAGAAAAGTACCAGAGGCTGCAAGATGCAGATCTGACGTGGACTCATGTTATGGATCATTGGTGGAAAGGAGTGCTAACTAGCTACACCCTGAAATACACTATTTCCACGTATTCTTGTCTGGATGTTTCTAAGTTTGAGTTTTTGTGAGAGACCATGAGGATCATTTCTACATGCTATCCTACTGAAAATGAAGATCTTGGTTGTTACCCTGAGTTTAGAGGCATTTGTGATTGTTAGCTAAACCATTCTGAGCACTGGGCGAGGAAGCTAGGGTGAAGGAAGATGGTAGATATTACAACTGAGAAAGAAAGGGAGGAGAGATGGATCAGTTATAGTGAAGCATGTCAAAGGGAGATTGTTAGATAACGTGAGGTTATAAGTACGATGGGTATATGGAGGTAGACATCACAAGAAGGATTTAAGGTTCACGCAAAGGACATGGAACCTAAGTAGTCTATGTTACCCCATCTTAGCAAGCATGTAAGAGATACCCCTTTGGCTTCTGATGAGTTTTCATTACGTGGAGAGAAGAGTCATTGGGGCGCATTTGAACCCACCTAGTGACCAAACCTTAGGGCTTGGTTTTCCAAATCAAGGGAAGAATATTGTTAGCCTGGCCGGTATTAGTGGACATGATCGATCTACACCCAAGAGATATAATTTCTTATTTGGGACTTATATTGCTTCACATACCATTCAAGTGTTTGGAGGAATTTTTGGGTAGAGTGCAAATACACAAGATTTTGGTCTCGTGTCTAGGAGTGGCGTAGGGAACACTATTGGCAATGGGATGTTATCACATACTGTTAGCACCCAGTTCAGTGGAACTTTGGGGACCCTAGGCATAACAACTTTAGGCCCATTACTAGTTATAGGAGGATCTGGAGGTGGAACTGGTGGGACTGGGGGAACATGACCTGGTGGATTTGGTGGATTCGGTGGGTCAAGAGGCACAGGACCTGGTGGATCTAGTGGATCTAGTGACAAGGGAAACACCTGGGAAAGACAAGGACCCCAACCACACCCTCAAGTGTTTTTCAAGATGTCTTTGCACTTACTAGACTATAGGCGTATTGAAGATTCTACGGAGCATGTTCACAAGTGTGAGTTTTTATGGCATGTAAAGGATATCACAACCCCAAAATGGAAGGCCAGTTAGTTTTCAACAACGTTGTAAGGGTACGTGCATAGATGGTACATGAAGTATGACCCACCTCAGATGGTGGTAGATTACACCACATTGAAAAACACCTTCCTAGCAGAATTCCACATCCTTGAGTTTGAATAGAAGAGCATCAACACCCTTAAGGAGATTTAACAGGGAATGGAAAAGAGTGTGTGAGAGTATGATGCATGGTTTAAGACTCTCCTATCAAATTTATCCTATGACATTCACCTTTCACGGCATGCGCAATAGTTTTTTAAAGGGTTGATAACACCATTTAGAAGGGAATTATCACGTAAGACTTACACAGACCCATGTCAGGTGTTGCAAGCTACCCAGTGTGATAAAACTATTAGGAGTGTTAACACTGGTGTTAGCCCATTTCTAGAAGCTCAAATCACTGCTATGGCTAAGTAGTTGGAAAAGTTATTTGTGAACTCAACTCATGAGACTCAGAGTGGAATGTGGTGTTCAAATTGTGAAGTAGAGGGGATTTTCAAGGATAATTTCCCCCAGAAGACAGTACACACCATAGCAATAGACTGTAAAATGTATCATAGGGACCATGATGCGAGTAGATTTCCCTTATTACAGTGCGCAACTCAGAAGAATGTATCTTGCTACTGTAATATTTACACCTCTACGACCCATGATACCAAGGATTGTTAGCTTATTCACCAGATCCATGAGGCCATTGACCATGGTGTGTGTCATACCAGCATTACTAGTATTTCTAAGGGTGATGATTGCCATTATGAGGAGCGTGAAAATGGAGGCACGCGTGAAAGGGGATTTCATGAAGGATTATGTGGTTGTGGTAACCACAAAGGAAGAAGTGAGCTCCCACATGGAACTTGTTTTAATTATGGATCTACAGACCACTATAAGTGCGAGTGCCTAGAATTATTGTAGTGCTCATGGTACAGGAAGAAGCACAAGTATGAGGAGTGCCCTGAGTTGTTTGAGCGCATGAGTTAGCAGCATCAAAAAGATAATGGCACTGATATGGTAAGCATTAAGAAGGCTGAAACATAATGGATGCCATGGGTGACATAGGATGTAGGCTTGGAACCTGTTATGGTAACAATAATAGTAGAGCCCGCGTGTGGGAAGGAAATGCCAAGGTAGAAGAACCTAGTTTCAAGGGAACAAGTGGTACATGGGAAGTACCCAAACCCTGTGCATTAAAAGTAGGTATATCAAGAAACCATGGATGTCATTCACAGTTTACAAGGAGAAATCTAGTGTCTAAATAATCATTCCAGGAGGGAGGAGAAAAGAAGGAAGGTTGACATGCCAAAGAATGACCTGGATGAGGTCAAGGAAGTATGTAAAATGTTAAGGTAAGAGAATATTATTCCCTTGCTAGGATCATGGTTTAGAGAGAAGGTACCACACACCAGAGAATAGTGCAAGAGGTGGGTCTTGCATGCATACCTTCCTCCTCACAACCTTGACTATGATAAGGAGATCGTGTTAAATGAGGTCATGAATGGATAGCTCCTTAGTAATATTCTCATTGACACAGGTGCAAAGGTAATTGTTCTCACCTTAGATGCATGGCATTATATGGGAAGACCTGCATTACAACCATCTTTGAATGTGTCGTATATTTCAAACAAAATAAAGGCAATGTCTATCAGTGGCTTAAAGGATGTAGCTATCACCATTCAGGGGGCTAAGTTTACTGGGGACTTTGAAGTCTTGGCGCTCACCAAGGTAGAAAATTTTCCAGCATTACTTGGGTGCCCATGGTGCTATAAGAACAATGTGGATCTTCAGTTCAACAAGGGATACATAAGATTTGAAAATGAGGAGGAACAGGTCATCATACCCCTGGCTGATGGAAAATAAACACCCTATACTAAACCTTTAAGAGAAGAGGTCCTGGATAGAATATATATGTGCTCAATCATAGATCTAGATGTAATCCATCCCACAGAAAGAGTTATCCAGTTTGAGGATGCTTAGTCCTTAAGTGACACCACCAGTATAGCATATAATAATTGGACACATGAGACTTATGAGTTAATCGGACAGTATTTGAGAGGATCAGTGACAAAGGTGCCAAAGGCGCGTATGGTTTGACACCTAGGAGGGAAAAAGCTACCTAAGTATTCAGGAAGAGCCTTCCCTGAGATCTTTTTACAGGAGATGGAAGCTCAGTTAAAGAAGGAGAATGAACAAAGAGGGATGTTAAGTTATGTCCTACTCATAACTACTGCACACTGGTGGGTGACACATCAGGATAACCTCTTAGAATAGTGTAAGGTAAAAATTTCCTTCTCTATAAGGTTTTACAAGAGCAATGCACCCATGGCTATAAAATACTACCATGGTAAAGAGACCACTACCTTCCATATCCAATCATGTGAGACAACCTAGATGGGGAGTTCAGAAGCATTTCCACCCTCATTATGGGTTCACAAGTTATATTCCACCCTACAAGGTTGTGTACGCATATGGTACATTCACGTTGAGACACGTCGCCAGACAGGGAATTGGCAAGAGTTAGCGACTGATCTCATTCAAACATATGAATATTGGAGTATAAAACCCTTGGTGGATAAGTCGTTGTAGGTTTTCAAGTGCCTTACCATTGGGGATAGTGCCATGGTAGAAGATAGGCTACTGGACTTACTAGATGAACCTTGCTTGGAGGTGTACTTTGAGGAAGAAGAAATAGAAGAGATACAGTTTAAGTGTGTGTGTATAAAGAAAAAATGGGAAGATGGTGTATATTATTGATGGAGAAGAAGCAGAAAACTTAGATGTTGACCATTCTTTGGGGACACACGACGTTTCAGATAGTTCTAATGAACATGTGTGTGCCTATCATGAACCTTTAAAGAAAAATAAGGTTAACATCGGCTCGGAATAGGAGCCTAAAGAGGATATCATTGGAGACTATTGGTTAGAGAAGGAAGTCTCCAAGATCATTGAATTTTACATGAGTTTGAGGATTTATTCCCACAGGGGTATCATGAAATCAAAGGAATTGACCATTCGTTGGGGGAAATGAGAATTAAGTTGAAGGAGGGTACGTTCCCGGTCCAAAAGAGACCATATTGAATGAATCCTAACTTGAGCATAAAGGTCAAGGAAGAAATAGATAAAATGATAGGATCGGGTATCATTGAGGCTATGGAAGAGTCAGAATGGATAAGTCCAATGGTGATTAGCATCAAAAAGGATAGAAGGATAAGGATATATGTTGATTACAAGGACCTGAATGCAGTGTTGATCATTGATTATTTCCCAACCCCATTTATTGAAGAAATTTTAGAGGGAGTGGCAGGATGTGAGGTCTACTCTTTCACAGATGGATTCTTAGGCTATCACCAGGTGAGGATCGAAAAGGACCAGAGGAAGATGACTTTAACCAATGAGTGGGGAATTTTTTCCTATACAGTCATACCTTTTGGGTTGAAGAGTACACCGTCTGTGTTCTCATGCATTGTGGTACAAGCTTTCTAGGAATTCATCCATAAATTTCTTCAAGTCTACCTAGATTATTGGATAGTATATGGGATAGTTAAGGAACGTTGTGAGAACTTAAGGTTAATGTTTGAAAGGTGTCAGAAGTTGAGTATATCCCTCAATATTAAGAAATGTTTCTTTACTACCCTGTTTGGAACATTATTGGGACACATCATATATAAGGAAGGCCTACTAGTAAATCCCACAAAATTTACAGTAATTGCGGGATTAAGGAAACCCACTAGTCAAAGCACAGTGTGTTGGTACCCAAATTTTTTCTCCTTTTCAATTTGAGCAACATTAGAGATATGGCATGAAGCTTGAAGTCAGATAGATCATGATGTGTGTCATTTTGTAGCCAGGGAGGTGATCTAACTAGCACTCAGATTTGTGGAGAGATGTATAGCACTTTGAAAGGATTTGATCTGACCCTCACTATTTTATGTTGTGTCTTTCAACCAAGGTAAGTGCTTGCAGAACCTATATTGTAACCCCCAAATGGTGAAGGATATGAAGATATCCCTCAATTTATGCAAATAGTATGAAAAGGCCTTGGGAAAATATGATCAACACTCCAAATCTAACTTCACAAGTTGTCACTTCCAGATCATGGAGATATTTTCAATACAAGGCAAGGGTTACTGAAGACATTGTATAATCCTGATTTACCTTGTGAATTTTTGTAGATGGGTTAGATCCTTTTGTTGTAACACAATGCAATGCAGGGTTATTATGGGTAGGATTAGTTTGTTTGAATGAAATTTTTGGTGGGGTGTTGACAAGACAAACTGGGATATGTCATATCTTTGACAACCTCTACAATACTTGAACAACTATCAGATAAAATGCTTCAAATAATCATTATATTATTTCAACAAGAAGAGGCATAAATGGAAGCCCAAGTTGCACTCTTCACACAATATTTGAGAATTCACCACAAAAGATTGAAGTAAAGAGCTCAATTAAACACAAAAATCCTTGATCAAACCACGCCTAAGGTACCTCCAAAGGCTTATAAGAAATCTCTATAGTCAAGGAAGGTAAAGTGATTTTAAATTTGTTTTATCTCTTTATCAGATGAAGGATCTTTTGAACATGAGATTGCAAATACCACTAAACTATCAACAAGAAATGGAGATTCTGTGTGATTTCTAAAGACTTTCAATGCAATATTGCAACAAGAACAATGAAAACCATTTGTAAGCATTTAAAAATGATAACAAACATCATATTGCCCAGAAAAACATAGATTAACTCAAAAGCTTGCTAAATTCATCAGTAGTGGAGAGTTTCAGGAACAATCTCAGAGCTGTGTGTTATCCAATTTTACGCACATGGAAAAATTGGAAAACAAGGCCTTATTACTATCAAATCACGATGTTGGTCCCAGGGACCCACTTCTGGTCATCATGGGTGAGATCACTCATTTTTTTTTGGTACGCGAGCCATCGAGGAGTTAGATAAGCTTATCTTGCTCGGTCGAGCTAAAACAGTGTTAAATCGGGAATAAAGAGATGAGTCATCAAAGGAGTTCGTGCCTTATCCTAACTCGGTCATAACTCAGATGACAAGCCTTAGACGAGTTCATGAGTAGGAAATGTAAGTTCGGTTGTCCAATTTTGGCTTGTCATAAAAGAGTCTTGATAGGAGTAGAGGATGTTTCGATGGTTGGCTCATTGAGGCAGAGAAATGATGAGCTCGACTCAGTTTAATTCAACATGGAGAGATTGATGCTTCCTTGTTGGAATATGAATTCAGTTTTAATGACTAGACGGAGACAATAGCTGCCTCAAGATTTGGTCGAGCTTCTTCCATGGAAGAGAGTTTCCAAAATGAAAAGGTGAGACAACTCAACTAAAAATTTATCTCATTCTTCTACTACAGCGGCAAGATTTTACAACAACTGATCACGACTGTGGTCGCATGCAACCAAAACATCAGGATCAACACCAACGGTTCCTTAGGATCATCCTGCGGCAGCTGTCGCAATCGGCTCTCTCTGGAGGCCACTCATTTTCTGAGATAAGTTTACTTCTCTACCCTATAGCTGCTGCGTATAGCTAATTACTTCCTCACGACACTTTCCTAGGAGAATTTTAGTTCTACGCTCAAAGCGGCCGAGCATTCGATGCACAGGCATGTTGCAGTATAGTAGAAGCCTGTTTGAGCAAGTAAGTTGTCCAATGTTGTTATCTGATCAGCATCGAATGCATCCTCAAATCAGGATTTTCCTTCAAGTTATTTTTATGAAAATCGATTAAGTGACAGTGAGAGTGTTACCGAGAGACCTGATGAAAATTATTACAAAGATTCTCTATCGAGACCTTACTGGTTTTACAGTGTAACTCATGGAAGCGAATCTCATAGAGGTGGAACTGTTTCATATCAGAATATTCATGAGGCACAATTTTCTTTGCAATTATATGAGCATATTCAATGAGTCACTAAGTTGTCAGGTATAAATGTTTCTGTTAGAATTATCACACCTTACAAGCTACAACTGAAATGTTTGGACTGAGAGTTTAATGTTATCCTCAAATCTGTTGAAGGAAAACTCGGTAGGAGGAAAATCATAAGAATCCAAGAAGCCTAATGCCAAGTGGGTTTTCGTGGATGGAAAGCCAAAGAAGAAATCCCAGATGTGGGAAATAAGGCAAGCAATGCCAAGCGGAAATTTGATGGTGGTGGGCCAGGCTGTTAATCCCGCGCTGAGGCTGTTCACTCTGCATCAGAAAAATTGGATCAGATTGCCAAGTGGATATGTAACTTGGAAAACCATGTTGTTTACTCTGCATAGGGGAGAAGTTGGATCAGATCTCCAAGTGGAAAAATTATGATGGCTATCCGTCATGAAAACCCCACGCAGCTTGGAGTGGTCCAAGTCTTCTTGCGAGTTACCAGGAGAATTAAAGTGGCAGTTACAAATTGAGCGTTGAGTAATCTTTCGATCGATAAGGGAGGATGATGGCGAGATGGTTGAAGATGGGTCGACGTTGGAAACAGTATCCAGTTTCAGGCTCACAAAAAAGAAACACCTTCTCAAGGAATACCGTAATTGCAGCTTACAGAAGACACAGGTTTCCGAATGCAACAAACATATGCCCGACCTAATCATTTTGCCTTTTTCAACATACTTCTCCTAGCTCCCGTTCAGTTTGCCTTTTCCAGCATACTTCTCTGAGCATTCGGTTGTCGCAAGACAAGCTCCCACACACAGTCAGCAGGCATGCGTAGTACAGTAAAAGCCTTTTGAACGCGTTTAAACAAGTAGGTTGACCAACTGTATTGTTATATGTTCAGTGTTGAATGCATGCCTATCCTTATTCTGAACTCAGATTGAATGACAGCTGCATGAAACAAACATTCACTACCATGTACGATGGATTGGAGTCACGCCATTCAAGGCTTCATAAAATTTCCATGAACCAGGAGATGGAGTTTTATTACGTGTAGAATGAAACGATTCATATTGCTCACCATTTCTTCTCCTAGAAACGAATTGAATGTGAAGGTCAACTCTGAAATACCTAGTCGATTGTTTTGCATGTTGCATCCTTGTTACTCGTAAATGGTCTCTTTGAGAAACTCTATGGGCAGTAGGCAATATTTATACCCTTCCATTATGTACGTCCAATCAGACAATAAAAATATTCTTTTACCAGGTTTAGAGAAACTTGTTTTTAACAATGAACGCTTATACTGTAATTTCAAGCTGTTTTTATCTAGCTTATTTCTATCAGCTTTGATCCACGACTAAGGAAGAATTCATATGGTTGTTACCTGTACATTTTTCCAAGGTCCTTTTGGTTGCCCCAGTTTGTTCAACGTATTTTTTGAAGGGCTTATTTTATGTGTTGCAAATTGTAACATAAAGGATCTTTTAGTTTCTGGAAAAATGAGTATATAGTTTAGCTCACAGCTACCTATGCCATACTAAGATCCCAATAGTGGCATAATTGTTGATTGGAGCTGAGATTTCCGAGTGCACTGCCAAAATACCGAAGGGCTCTTTGGCCAAAAACCAGTCTCAAGGGTGTCTATTGACATGTTACGAGCATAAGCCTAGGTCATCATCATGGCAGCATTAGGTCTTTGTTGATAATGGCATTTTCTCATCGTTTGGAAGGTACAAATTGTGCTTATTATGGAAAATCCAAAACATTCTTACTACAAGTGTTATATGATAAGGAAGAACCGTGAACATTGTGGTAAAACCATTCTTTTTAGAAATTTTGGGTTAAGCACAACATTCAAGTGAGTTTGAGCCAACCGGGTGCTCGGGTTGATATGCAAAACAAAGCCAGGTCGAATCAGTTGAAGATCTCGTGGTGTTGTTTCATGGAGTTTGAACGTGGAATGCATGTGAATATGTGGTCCAAAACAATAAGAAATAACTCTATCTGTCAAGACTAGAGCTATCACAGAGAAATCAATTGATTCAGTGTTGACAGGGCCATGTAACGTGATCCCTAACAATTTTCATAGCTCAAAAATCATTTCTAAATGGCGCAACATGCAAGAGTGAAATAATTTAAATTCATTGAATTGTTTAACCTCTGTGGGTACAACCAATGTATTATGGATCAAATCCACTAAGTATGATTTAGAGTCAAACTTTTCATATTGTGGAAACATTGGTACCAAGTCGAGATAAAGAATAAGCTCGCGGGTGTCGAAGTTTAATGTATTTGTAGAGGCTTTCAATTTCAAGCTTAAAGTTTCATGTTCACGATGCATATAGGTGGCTTGGTAATTCAGAATGGCTCGATTTGGAGTTTGAAGCAAGACCGTAGCAGTGGCATTCATGAGGTGAGTCTTAATTTGCGTCAGGCTAGGTTCACAGGATCTACATGCATTTTAGCAAAATGATAAGAATCAAGTTTGATAGCTCACCATTTGAAGGACTCAATGTAAAAGAGCTCGATTACCAAGATGAGGAAAGATTTAGTGTGGGGTTCAAAATCGATTGCAACACCGAGTTGGAGGATTCGAAGCTCACCGAGTTGAGATTTGTGCAGACTATTTCCACATGGACCCCCCTCCTCTTCAAGTCAAACGGGTCAACGGGGGGGTCCTAACATTATGTTAATTAAATTAATATTTTTATTTAAATATTTTAATAATAATATTTATTATTATTATTTAAATATTTTATTTAAATATTCTTTTAATTAATTGAGAAGACTAGGTCATCAGGTAATTAATGACCCATGATGGAACCTTCTCAGGTAGTTCAACTAACTGCAATAAATACATCATGGGCCTTCATTTTAGGAATGCAATTATGACCATTTCCTCTTATTTCTCACATATTCTTCTATAAATGTAAGTTGGAAGCTCATTTCAAAGGGTTCCAACAGTTCAGACAAGTTGGATAGTTAGATATCTCAGGCGAGAGTGTATACTTTTCAAGAATCCTCTCTCTTCTGCAAGTTGTTCTTGTGTGTTGAGAGAACTTTCAAGCCTCCTCTTCAAGACTGTAATGGCAACTATTGCCTCTTCTGAATGTATGATGCATTGTGCATATTATTGAAGCAATAAAAGTGTGTGTTTTGTGACTAATCTCGGTCCTTTCATCCTTCTGTGCTTCTTTGTGCCTTTCTCATACTTGCAGGTACACTATGCAAGTTTAAGTTTCTATTACAGGTTCTTGGAGTTTTGTGCTTATCGAGTGGTGAAGTATTCCATGCAGTTGAGTTGTGGTGTCTGTTCACCCTTCTTGAGTTCATCCTTCTTCACTTGGAAACTGGTATATTTCTCAGTCTGATAAAGTTTAACAAAGGGAACGCGTGTCTCTTAGTTTTTGGTATCCTGTACCCTCTCTAAGTTGTAGTAGGTGAAGTTGACCTGTGGTGCACACACCCTCTTCAAATTAACCCTTCCTGAATCTGAAGACACCCTTTATCGTCTGTATCAGCCAAAAAATCAGCAATATCAAGCTAACCGTTCTCCTTTTCAAGGAAACAATCAGCCTCGAAATTAAACTTCAAGTCAAGTTGCAAATGTCAAGCCCTTGAACTTTCAAAACCCTGTTGTAGCTAGCTGATCTAGAGCTATAGTACCTGCTCAAAATAATCTAGTTCAAGAATACGAATGGTGTTATCCTTGGTCTCAACCTCACAATCAAAATCTTTGTCCCAATGGAGTTCTTAGCCAGGCCCTTATGGTTCAAAGTGTATCTTCCCCTTTAGAGTTAACAAACAATTCATCTACGTAAGAAGCAATAGATCAACCGCAGACACCTAAAGAATCTGCTTTGCTAAATTGGCAAGAAGAAGATTTTTACGGATTAAATATAGATTCTTCATCAGTGGTAGCAAACAATCGTTCCAAAAAGAGAGCAATGGAGCCTCAACCTCTTGAAGCTGATCTAGCATCCACTTCCCAACCTGGGTTTCAAATGGCAGTTGATAAAAATGCGGGAAAGAAATCACCAGAAACACCGGCTAGCCACACCGCAGGGAAAGATGGTTCTCTAGGCATCATGGTACCTAACAAAAATTTTCCAAAGGAGGACCCCAATGCCCAAAAAAGTGTCATAAAATTTGGAGCAATTCCCTTCAGCATAGTAGAACAAATGAAGAAAACCAATCTGAGCGTTACCATGTGGGACGCACTCTCGATCCCTTCCCAAAGAAACCTGTTGCGAGAAGCTCTGAATAGTTTTAGTACAACCACTGGATCACCAAGCCATGAAGTGACAAATGCTAAAAATTTGTGTCAACCGGAAGGGAAAATCATTCCTATGGAAAACAAACCACCGCCATTCTACATTTCCCTGATCATTGGCGACCACCTGGTACATAATTGCATGATCGATTCTTGTGCCAGCAGCTCTGTCATGCTGAAACAAATTGCAGATGTACTAGGCATACAATATGCGCGAGTTGCAAGAGGGGTTGTTCAACTAGATGGCACAGCTATTAAGACTGTTGGGGTTATCAAAGGACTTCAACTTACCATTCATGCATGCCCAAGTTTGTCCCTCCCTTCTTTGCCATCTGCCTATCACGGGATTTCAATGCCAAGATGGGTGGTTACCTATCAGCCGATTGGTCACATATGATTCTCAGGACTCGATACGGAACCAAAGTAACTATAAGGGCAGAACCAATCTACCATAATCATGTAGAACCCTACACTGCTAGTCCCATAAATGGAAATTACACCATCGGCGATCCCGAAGAGGAAGATGCCGATCACGAACCAACCACCCTTGTTGAAGAAGTTCCTGATACTTTGTTGGATGAAGTAAGTAGAGATCATCAATGCGATCCCTACGCTGATGTATTGGCAGAAGAAGAAGCTGGTTTGCTGGTCTTGGAAGAAACAAGATTAGGTACTTACTGTATCCATGAAGAAGATACGATCATACCACAACTTGTCAAAACACCAAGTGATTCTAAAGGACTATGGCAATTTTTCTTCGATGGCTCAAGAAGTAAGAATGGATCCGGTGCTGGTGTTATGTTAATTTCTCAAGAGGGAGTTAAGTACTTCTCATCTTTCTGGTTGCAGTTCAGTTGCACTAACAATGTTGCTGAATACGAGGCTCTTGTGCAAGGAATTTAGCTAGCCCAAAGGAAGGGAATCAAGGCCCTAAATATTTTTGGAGACAGTGAGTTAGTTGTTCATCAAGTTTCAGCACGTAGTGCATCCAAAATTGATCTTTTACGATCATATAAGAATCGATTCTGGGACCTGATTAAAGATGTTGAAGCTTTTGGGATCCATGCAATTCCTAGAGGTCAAAATCAAGATGTGGATAGGCTTGCTATAATTGGTTCACAATACAACATACCAGTTGATATCATGAAAGAAGGGCAGCAATTTGTTAAAATGGTGGTTCGACCAGCAGTCCCTGATAATGTGAATAGTTGGCAAGTGTTCGATAGTGACAACCAAATTGTCCTCTTCCTACAAGAAGAGGCGGAGTTTGTTGCAAAAAATCAAGATAAGTTGCAGGAGTCATATGGCGAGAAAATTATCCAATTGAAAAGAAACAAGTTACCAAAAGGTTTAGTCACTTTGGAATCCATTTTCAATTCAGATGACCAAGCCACAAGACAAAGCCCTAACATGGTGGTCAGAGAAGAATATTTTGAGGAAGTTGAAGTATCAAATGAAAAATTTCTCAAGATCAGAAAAGTGTGTACTTCTGAGGAGAAAGAAACTTTCATCAAACTTTGTTAAGAGTATCATGACATCTTTGCATGGAGCTATAAAGATCTATGTGGTTTTGATCCAGGTCTAGCACCACATACCATCGAACTGGATCCTAATGCTAAGCCAGTTCATCAGAAACAGAGACCAATTAATCCCAAAATTGAGCCACTAATGAGAAAAGAGCTAACCAAGCTCATCGAGGCCTATATAATTTTTCCCATCAAGCATTCCTCATGGGTAGCCAATTTGGTACCCATGAGGAAGAAGAACGGAGAGATTCGGTTATGCATAGATTTCAGGGATTTGAATCGTGCATCATTAAAAGACCATTATCCACTTCCATCGATGGAGCAGATCCTTCAAACGGTGGCAGGAGCTCAAATATTTTCTTTGCTCGATGGATATTTAGGTTACAATCAAATCCTAGTCCAAGAATTTGATCAATTCAAAACGGCTTTCACTACCAAGTGGGGCACGTATGCCTACAATAAAATACCATTCAGATTGTCCAATGTCGGGGCTACTTTCCAAAGAGCTATGGACATGGCATTTAAGGGACTAATCAACGACATTATTTTAGTTTACCTTGATGATATAACTGTATACTCTAAGCATGCAGAAGATCACATCACGCATCTAAGGAAAGTTTTCCAAAGGTGTAGGGAATTTGGGGTTTCACTTAACCCCAAGAAATGTATTTTCGCAGTGCACAAGGGAAAATTGTTGGGGCATGTTGTTTCAACAGAAGGATTATCAATCGATCCAGCCAGGATTCATTCGATTATGTCCTTATCTCTCCCAAGTCACAAGAAGGGCCTCCAGATTTTTCTTGGAACCATAAATTTTGTGCGGAGATTCATCCCTCAATTCACGACATTGGCTAAACCACTGACAGCCATGCTAAAGAAAAACATGCCATTCTCATGGACAAAGGAAGGATGAGAAAGCTTTGAAGCTATCAAAATAGGAATTTCTCAAGCTCCCATGCTTGTGAACCCCAGGTTTGACAAATATTTTATCCTTTATGCTTTTGCAGGTCAAGAGAGCATTTCAGGGATCCTCACCCAACAAAACAATAACCTGATGGAGCAACCAATTGCTTTCTTCAGTCAATCCCTCAAAGATTACGAGTTCAAATACTCATTCATTGAAAAGTAAGTCTTTGTGGTTATTTGAGCTTTGAAGAAATTTAGGCACATGTTGTCCAAAAACAAGATTCATCTGATGGTGTCTCATCTAGGTGTCAAGGAGTTTTTGCTGAACAAAGAAATGAACAAAAAGCATGCTGGATGGATCACAAAGGTAATGGAGTATGATGTACACATAAAAGTCACTAAACTTGTCAGAGATAAGGGTTTATGTCAGCAACTTGCAACAAACATGGAATCAAAAAGTAATGAGGACGTAACACTCCTAAATACTGATGAGGATGTTGATCAAGCTGACTGGTTATCCAAAATGAAGAATTTCATCTTCTCAGGAGCATACCTGGCAAACATGGATAAAAACCAAAGACGAACTTTCTGTCTTCAATCTATCCCATATGTTTTGGTAGATAGTGTTCTCTTTCGAAAAGATTTGAATGGCGTTCTCCTTCGGTGTATAGGACCAGAACAGGTCAGTAAGATACCAGAAGAGTTTCATAATGGCCTATCTGGAGGACATTATTCTGCATGAACAACAGCTACCAAGATCATGCGAGCTGGCTACCATTGGCCAGATTTATTCAAGGATGCCCATCTCTGGGTAAGGAAATGTAAGGAATGTGCCTTTTTCACAGGTAAGCAGAAGCTGGCAGCTCTTCCATTGCATCCAATTCAAATGGATCAACCCTTTGTTTAATGGGGGTTGGACTTCATCGGAATGATTAATCCTCCATCCAGTGATGGACATAAGTGGGTCCTTATTGCAACAGACTATTTTACTCGATGGACAGAGGCGGTAGCATTAAAAGAGAGCAATGAAAAGACAGTTCTAGATTTTTTGGAGGGTATAATGACGAGGTTCGGTGTTCCGTTTACAGTCATTTCAGACAATGTGCTGGCTTTTCTTGGTATGAAATTGAGTGAATGGGCTGTTAAAAATGGGATATACCTCAAAACGTCATCCAATTACTATCCTCAAGGAAATGGATTGGCTGAGTCTAGTAACAAAAACCTCATAAGGATTATTAAGCGCACAATGGAGACTAACAAGAGGACTTGGCATACACAGCTTAAGAATGCCTTATGGGCAGATCGGATCACACCTAAAAGGGCCATCGAAAATTCTCCTTTCGTTCTTGTATATGGAAGAGAGGTAAAACTCCCACTCTCATTGGAGTTACCTTCTTTGGAGTTAGCTCATCAACTTGAAGTTATAGAGAATGATCCTCTGATAGTAAGGTTTGCTGAACTCATGGAGTTAGAGGAAGTACGAGACAATGCTATGAAAACTTTGGAGTAGCATCAGACTCAAGTTAAGAAATATTTTGACAAGAAGGCGTCTGACAGGTGTTTTCAAGAGGGAGATTTAGTTCTCAAATGGGATGAAGACAGGGCCAAACTAGGAAAGCATGCCAAGTTTGACGCTCTCTGGAGTGGGCCATACATTATCACAAGTTGCAAAGAGGCAAATTAATTTCATCTATCTAGGCTCAATGGAGAAGAACTACCCATTCATGTGAATGGGATACATCTCAAAGCTTGTTTTTGAGAAGCGTTCCACCCCTTGTACAGTTAAATTAGGTGTTTTCCTCCAAGTGCTTATGCACATTGTTGTGTGATGTTGTTTTGCTTTCCTTGTTGTTGTGATTTGTGTTATTCTGCACATTGTTTCATCATTGGAAGGTGTCAAGGAGAGGAAAGTTTCAAGGTTTCCATAAGAGTTTCAAAATCCACTTCATTCAAAATTTTACAATGTTCCATGGATGTCAAGCATTCAATAGATCTAGTATACTTCATGCTTAGCATTCCAGGGAGGCCCAGGATATCGGCAATGTTCAAGGAGATTCTGGGATGTGTCAAAGAAAATCATACTACTTTCAGGATTCCAACACAGACTCCATGCCCAATGGATGACTTAAGGCTACTGGAATCATGCTTAGCAGGCAATCATCCCCGAGAGGTTTCCAAAAATGTTATCCAATTTTGCACAGCTGGCAAGATTAGACAAGGGGGTCCTATCACGTTCAAGATGAAATAGTAGTCCCAGGAACCCACCTTCGGTTATTATCGAGATGCAATAATTAAAAAAAATAATTCCTAAATTGCATATGAAGAGATCACCTAGCATCGAAAGGCACCCAATTGATCTCTACTCAGTGAAGAGTTCAGGGTCGAGTTGTTAAAGAACCCGGTGTCAAATTGATAGTCATCTCAGAAATCATCTTAGTAGAGACTCTCAGTTGTAAGAGCTCGACGATGGTCTTGTTAATGCAAAATATAGCTCGTTGAAAATTGACAAATGAAAGGAACTGTACAAGGATCTCGGTGGAGATCGATGCAAAAAGATCTGAAGGCCAAGTCAGGGAGAGTCAAAGTCAACATGATGCCGGGTTTAATCCATTAAGATAGTGCTCGACCAACCACTTGGGAGAATTATCTTGTTTGACCGAGATGATATGAAATTATGCAGATATGGGAGGTTCAACATCATTGAATCTCGGGTTTGTAATTACATAATGGTGTTCAGACCTTCCTCAGCCGAGCATTTGGTGCATAGGCAGTTGACATGTTGCAGTATAGTAGAAGCCTTTTTGAGCACTTCCAGTAAGCAAGTCGTCCAATGATGTTTTTATCTGTTCAGCATCGAATGCATCCTCAAATTCAGGATTTTCCTTCAATATATTTTTATGAAAATCGATTAAGTGACAGTGAGAGTGTTACCGGGAGACCTGATGAAAATTATTACAAAGATTCTCTATCGAGATCTTACTTGTTTTACGATGTAACTCATGGAAGTGGATCTCATAGAGGTGGAACTGTTTCATATCAGAATATTCATGGAGTATAATTTGCTTTGCAATTATATGAGCATCTTCAATGAGTCACTAAGTTGGCAGGCATAAAGGATTATGTCAAAATTATCACACCTTACAAGCTATAGCTGAAATGTTTGCACTGAGAGTTTAATGTTATCCTCAAATCTGTTGAAGGAAAACTTGGCAGGAGAAGATTCATGAAGATCCCATGCACTGGTGTGAATTGTGGAGTTAAGGCACAAACTTGCCAAGTCTGTGTGGCGAAGTTAAGACCGGGGCCCGTGAATTAATTTGACCAAGCTGTTATGTGGAGATTCAGAGCTGGAATGCCAAGTGGGTTTTTGTGGATGGCAAACCAAAGAAGAAATTCCATGCGGGGGAGATTCGGAGTAGCACCGCCAAGTGGAAATTTTGGGATGGAAAACCATGTTGTTTACTCCACATAGAGGAGAAATTGGATCAGATTGCCAAATGGGAAATATTAAGATGGCATTCCAAGCTGTTCACTCCGCGTAGGAGAGATTCAGGAAAACATTGCTAAAGGGGAAATATTAAGATGGCAAACCATGATGAGATTTCCGCACGGGCCATGTAAAGAGAAATCCGCGCAGCTTGGAGTGGTCCGAGTCTTTGTGCGAGTCACTGGGAGGATTAATAGGACAGTTGTGAATTGGAGTGGCTCATGTGTGAAGTGTTTGACAAGAAAGCAATGCTGAAAACTCATCCAGACCGGTGGTCGTGAGACAAACTCCCACACACAGTAGAAGCCTTTTGAATGCTTCCAGCAAGCAGTTTGTCCAATGGTGTTGATACTGTTTCACCAAATGCAATGGACAGATGCCCGAACTGATCAGTTCGCCTTTGCCAGCATACTTCTCCTCATCCTCTGTAAAGTTCTGAGCATTCAGAGGATGCGAGGCAAGCTCCCATGCACAGGCAGCAGGCATGTTGTAGTATAGTAGAAGCCTTCCTTTTGAATGCTTCCAGCAAACAGGTTGTCCAACTGTGTTGTTATCTGATCAATATCGAATGCATCCTCAAACTGTGGCTTATCCTTATTCTGAACTCAGATCTATGACAGCTGCAGGAAACAAATATTCACTGCTGTGTACGATGGATTGGAGTCACGCCATTCAAGGCTTCATAAAATCTTCCTGAATCAGGAGATGAAGGTTTACTATGGTACAGAATGAAACGATTCGTATTGCTCAGCATTTCTTTACCTAGAAACGAATTAAATGTGAAGGTCAGCTCTGAAAATACCCGGTCGGCCGTTTTGCATGTTACATCCTTGTTACTCGTAAATGGTCTCTTTGAGAAACTCTGAGGGAAGAAGCAATATTTATACCCTTCCATTATGTACGTCCAATCAGACAATAACAGTATTCTTTTACCAGGTTCAGAGAAGCCTGTTTTTAACAATGGACGATTATACTGTAGTTTCAAGCTGTTTTTATCTAGCTCATTTCTATCAGCTTTTATCCACGACTAAGGAAGAATTCATATGGTTGTTACTGTACATTTTTTCCAAGGTCCTTTTGGTTGCCCCAGTTATTCAACGTATTTTTGTTTGAAGGGCTTATTTTATGGGTAGCTCACAGCTAAAGGATCTTTTTTAGTTTCTGGAAAAATGAGTATATTGTGTAGCTCACAGCTAAAGGATCTTTTTAGTTTCTAGAAAAATGAATATATTCTGTAGCTCACAGCTACCCATTCCATACTAAGACCCCAATAGTGGCATAATTATTGGTTGGATCCTAGATTGTAGAGTGCAAAGCCAAAATACCGAAGGTCTCTTTGTCCAAGAATCAGTCTTAAGGGTGTCTATTGACATGTTATGGGCATGAACCTGGGTCATTATCATGGCAGCATTAGGTCTTTATTGATAATGGCATTTTCTCATCATTTGGAAGGTACAAATTGTGCTTATTATGGCCAAGCTAAAACATTCTTACTGCAAGTGTTATATGATAAGGAAGAACCGTGAGCATTGTGGTAAAACCATTCTTTTTAGAAATGTTGGGTTAAGCTCGACATTCAAGTGAGCTTGAGCCAACCAGGTGCTTGGATTGATATGCAAAACAAAACCAGGTCGAATCAGTTGAAGAGCTCATGGTGTTGTTTCATGGATTTTGAACGTGGAATGCATGTGAATATGTGGTCAAAAACAAGAAGAAATAACTCTATCTATCAAACTAGAGCTATCACAGAGAAATCAATCGATTAAGTGTTGACAGGGCTACGTAATGTGATCCCTAACAATTTTCATAGCTCGAAAATCATTTCTAAATGGCGCAACATGTAGGAGTGAAATAATTTAAATTCATTGAATTGTTTAACCTCTGTGGGTACAACCAATGTATTATGGATCAAATCCACTAAGTATGATTTAGAGTCAAACTTTTCATATTGTGGAAACATTGGTACCAAGTCGAGATAAAGAATAAGCTCGTGAGTGTTGAAGTTTAATGTATTTGTAGAGGCTTTCAATTTCAGGCTTAAAGCTTCATGTTCACAATGCATATAGGTGGCTTGGTAATTTAGAATGGCTCGATTTGGATTTTGAAGCAAGACCGTAGTAGTGGCATTCGTGAGGCGAGTCTTAATTTGCGTCAGGCCAGGTTCACAAGATCTACATGCATTTTAGCAAAACGATAAGAATCAAGTTTGATAGCTCATCATTTGAAGGACTCAATGCAAAAGAGCTCGATTACCAAGACGAGGAAAGAGTTAGTGTGGGGTTTAAAATCAATTGCAACACCGAGTTAGAGGATTCGAAGGTCACCGAGTTGAGATTTGTGCAGACTCTATCCACATGGACCCCCCTCCTCTTCAAGTCAAACGGGTCAACGAGGGGGTCCCAACATTATGTTAATTAAATTAATATTTTTATTTAAATATTTAAAATTAATATTTATTATTATTATTTAAATATTCTTTTAATTAATGGAGAAGACTAGGTCATCATGCAATTAATGACCCATGATGGAACCTTCTCAGGTAGTTCAACTAACTGCAATAAATAATCATGGGCCTTCATTTTAGGAATGCAATTATGACCATTTCCTCTTCTTTCTCACATATTCTTCTATAAATGTAAGTTGGAAGCTCATTTCAAAGGGTTCCAACAGTTCAGACAAGTTGGACAGTTAGATATCTCAGGCGAGTGTATACTTTTCAAGAATCCTCTCTCTTCTGCAAGTTGTTCTTGTGTGTTGAGAGAAATTTCAAGCCTCCTCTTCAAGACTGTAATGGCAACTATTGCCTCTTCTGAATGTATGATGCATTGTGCATGTTATTGAAGTAATAAAAGTGTGTGTTTTGTGAATAATCTCGGTCCTTTCATCCTTTTATGCTTCTTTGTGCCTTTCTCATACTTGCAGGTACACTGTGCAAGTTTAAGTTTCTATTGCAGGTTCTTGGAGTTCTGTGCTTATCGAGTGGTGGAGTATTGCATGCAGTTGAGTTGTGGTGTCTGTTCACCCTTCTTGAGTTCATCCTTCTTCACTGGGAAACTAGTATATTTCTCGGTCTGATAAAGTTTAACAAAGGGAACGCGTGTCTCTTAGTCTGTGGTATCCTGTACCCTCTCTAAGTTGTAATAGGTGAAGTTGACCTGTGGTGCACACACCCTCTTCAAATTAACCCTTCCTGAATCTGAAGACACCCTTTATTTGGTGCATCACCGTCCCTAGTATAGTTTCATTTCTGTAAATCTCTTTCCCTAAAACCCCATGAAAATGTTATCCTAGGACTAGATAATCATTTTTGTTACACTAGGAGTAGTACAACACTTAGTTTAGGAAGAGGAAGCCGGCCTTCTTCGGAGCTTCACCTCGAGCCCAAGTCCCACAGCTTGAGAGGTGATCCCATGTGTCCCAATTGCACCGAACATCCTATTCACATCCTGGCCATTGGGGGGTGGAGTGATTTGGCGACAACAGTAAAGCAGTCCCAAAACATTGATAACTTAAATGACTAATTATGTGGTCTTTGAGACATACTTTACTTGTCTTAGTTTATAAGAAGTAACATTTTTTAGATTTTGCATAAATAAGACAAGTAAGAGGGTGTCAATTTAGTGCAATGACTAGGCTTAGTTTAGCAGTGTTTAAGAACAACTATAATTTCTTAATAATAAGAAGTAAAAGCATATCAATTTAGTGTAAATATAAATAGTAAAAGCACTTGAGTTTATCCCTAAACGGGGAAATCTAATCTAGTTATGCGGTGTTCTGGGACCACTTGTCTTATTGATTTTAACAAGCATAAGTTCTTCCAGTTAGTGCAAAGAAGATAAGTCTATTCAAATCAGGTTTTTGGATAAGGACAACTTATTACTTAGAAGTAAAGCACTCTAAGAAACCTAGTAACCTAAAAGAGAAAGTAATTTATTTTCTAAGGGATTTTAGGCATTTTGAGAAGATGGGTATTTAATAAATCAACCCCAAGCAATCTCTTGCAACTTGTTGAATAATTTTAAAGCACTCGTGTAACCCAAATGAGTTAAGAAAACAACCTAAACACACTAAATAATAACCTAAAAGCTAGAAACAACATGAACACAACTCATCATAAGACATGAAAACTCAAAATTTTCAAATGGGTACCCCAAAATTTCTAATTAAAATTTTGAGGACGCCAAAACTATTATACACTTTTAATAATTTGTTTAATAACTTTTGTTCTATCTGATACTGGGGCATGTAAATTATTCCATGGAACCCTGATATGCCAATCCAATCAGATTCACTGATTATTTGAGGGTCTTTCAGTAGTTGTAGTAACTGCGGTTACAAAATGTATGGATAATCATAGGATGTTGTTTTAATGGTCTTTTTTCTAGGTGCCATTATGATTGAATCTTGAATTCTTGATGTTTTTATTATATTAAAAAAAGAGTTGTTGGAAAATGGTAGATACCTGTATATGAGCCTCGGGGATCGTAGAAAATTTTTGGAAGTGGATGAGAAGGCTAGAGGCTACAATACTGGAAGGGGACAAGGAGGCTAGAGACTGGAGGCTAGAGCTCTTAAAAACTCTCTGAGAGAAACCTACAAGTGAAAATGGTAAAAAATGAGTGAGGATGGATATATATAGGCAAGGAAAGAGTGGTGGGCCATAGCCCATAGATTGAGGTTGAAGACCCATGGAAAAGGGAAAGAGGGAAGAAAATAGAACCAAAAGTGTTACCGAGAGGTAACGTCAACAAAAGGATTTGGACTACTACCATTTGGGAATATAAATGCAATATCAAACTTTAATTTTTTTTGTTACCGATCCGTAACACATGTGTTAGTGTTTTTTGTTGTCGACTGGTAACACATATGTAAGTGTTTTATTGTCAGCCAATAACCATATGTTAGCATTTTTTTACCATCTAGTGAGACATGGGGAAATTTTTTGTTACCAGTTAGAAACACATGTGTCAGTGTTTTTGTTACTAACTGCCAATACATGTGTGGCGGTGTTTTTTACTAGTCGGTAACACATGTGTTAGTGTTGCCATCTAGGAATGAGTGGGACATGTTATCGGTCAATAATACCTTTTCTGTGTTATTTTTATGAAATATTTTCATATATGATGGCCGGTAACATTACATACTTGTCAACCAGTAACAAACCCAAAAAATGAAGTCCTCCACTGATGAATTTCAAAACACCTCCATTCGTCATCATCGTGAAACACCCATTTCCTACATTTTCCAACCATATGAATTTAATTTTTTTCATATTATCCACCCATTCTATAATAATTTTGGGGGGAGGGGGGTCTTAAAATGAACCCTGAGTTAGAATGATGGAGACACAGGTGCATGAGTGGAATTTGTGAGACTAGCTCACTTTAGTAGGCCTAATCCCGAGGCCCAGAAATAAAAGTGACTTTGAAAAGTGGAGTGAAGGCATGAGAAATTTATAAAATCATGGTAAAGGTATGAAAAACATGGTAGGACATATTTAAGTGGCTACATTGTGAAGAACATGACATGCATGATGGGTTATGGTGAAAAATAGCTCAATTTGGCTTATTTCAAGGACTTATAATGAGGGTATGAATAGAAATAAGCTATATCAAGATAATTAAAGCATGGGAATCTTGTATGAACATTGTCAAGAGTCCTCATATGAAGCTAAATTTCACAAAGCAACACTTAGAGGCATATTTAGGGTTGTTTGTATAACTTCCCTTTAGGATAAGTAGGTTTAACATGCCCAAATGAGATGGGATTATAAGTTCTAGGGTGAACCATGATAAATTATCCATTAGAAATCATGGAAGAGGAATTCATGAAGGTTTGAACCAAATTTGAGTACTAGAGGATGCGTTTTGTGTAAGAATTTACAATTTTGTCAAAATTGGGCTAAGCAAGGTATACCAACATAGTGCCCTAACTTCTTAGCATTCAATCTAAATTGACGTGCATTCTTAAGATAAAAAATAATAGAAATTTTTTAAGAGCATATAAATACATATATTTTGGTAAAAATATGAAGTCAAAATGATGAAGGACAAGAAAATTCCATCCATTTTTCTGGCACTGTCCAAAACCTTCCTAAACCCCAGTTAAAAGTGGTATGGAGAAAATTACTTGGTAATGCCTCTAAATGGAATTTTTTTTCCTATTGAATTATTTTAGTGTGTAGGGAACTCATCATAGGTCATGTTCATGGTGGTTAAATCTTATGACACATGGTGGACCCCACAAGATAAATATATTATTTTTTGAAGAATTCAATGTACATGACAAAATTTGCAGATGAACAGCATGCTCAAAATTTTGCTGAAAGGTTTTGGGGGATTTTATCTTCATGTTCATGTAGTCATCTTGGTTAGTTCCTTTTGGATAAATGTAATGATATATGTGTGCATTTTCAGTCCTACCGCTTGATAATTCTAAAGAAGGCAAAAACTAGTCTTTGTGTTTAAAAGGTAAATGTGCTTCTCTCCATAAAATATTTGCAAGTGAATTTCTTGGATAATTTTTATAGCTCCCATACAACATGTTTGATAGTGAAAAATTTATGATATGAAGTGATTTCATGATCTAGTTGAAATGGTCTAGAACTGTCCAACCAAACTAGTTAAGAAGGACTGAGAAGATTTTGAGCATGTAAACTTGAAACTTCTCATTAAATCCTCTCATAAAAAGTAGTTGATAATTGAATATGCCTTCTTGTTGAACTATGTGTGTAATGTTTTTCTATGAAATATAATGCTTTGTATGTGAAATGTAAACAAAATCAGGATTGGTTTTTAGTTCTTATACCCATGGTTGAGTGTTTCTTGGAAAGCATATAAATTTGATCTATTTGTTATGAAATGGAACAAGATATGGACCTATAGAGTTTCCTAACATCCATATCCTCCTTGAGAGGTGTGTTTGATGTCATGAATAGATAGAAAAGTAGGTGGATTTACTCAATATTTGAAGATGTAAATCTATGCATGTAAGAATGTGTTGAATTGTTGAAAACGATTCTTCAAGCTTTGATTTGATGAACTGCAAGGTATTTTTATTGATGTAGACCTCCTAAATATTCACTTCCCTTTATCACATTGCAAGACACAAACATATGAGGTTGTAATAAAAACAAGATCATGATTCTATTCATGATGCACTTACACCTAGCAAGCATTTGATTTGTTATAGTTCCTTGATAAGTGAAATGGTGAGATATGGAGAAGGTATGAGGAAAAATGAAGGTTATGAAATGCATATACATGTGGGTGAGACTTGATATTTATTCCCTCAGAAGTTATATGACAATTTTTTGAAAGGAACGATAAGAATATTGTTCCAAGTCATGAAGATCTCAAATGATGATAACACTCCACATTTGATTAGTTGAAAGGAATTCACTAGAATAACTTTACAAAAGTATTTGAAAACAAAGAGCTAAAATATCATATATGGAAATCCATCATAATATATAATGATATTGATCTCAATAATGAGGATATACATATAGGAGGAGGGAAGTGCAAATGCTACCTAGATCAAGGGTGAAAAACTCCACCTAACTGGTACTGAAAATTAAGTTAACTCTACAAGACTAGTAAACTAGCTCCACATAACTTGTAAGCTAACTCAACACAACTAGTAAGATAACTCCACACAACTAGTACACCTAAGTAAGCTAACCCAATAAGTGTAGGGATAACCCAAACACAATAATTATCCTAATAAACAAATAAAAGGATAAATAATAACCTACACGAACACCCCCCATAAGCGTAACTTAGGTGGATAGAAAAGAAGGTGGGTACCGGAAATAAGGCTTGATGAGGTACTCAGGTAAAATAATTAGGAAAAAGGGACACCGTAAGGTACCCAAAACTAGTAATAACAAAGTAGAGAGTAAAATCCCAATGTAAGGAATTTCAAGAAGCTCGGCTCAAAAAAATCATATAATGCTAAATAAGTTTGGTGTGCACTATGGTCTAAATCCACTACTTAATCACAAAAAAGAATGACACTAGGATTCACTAGAATAGCTCCATACAAGGATATTGTCAATGGAGTGATGTCGAAAGTGTAATAACACCAAACATAATTTGATCAAATGCTAAAAATAGGTGTGCCAAAATCTAAGAACAAAAAAAGGAAACAAGGAAAGGACACAAGATCCAAAGAAATAGGAGTACCACAATCCAAGAAAAGCTAAGGTAACAAGGCAAGGACACCAAACCCAAAGAAGAAGGATAAGCGCGACACCCTCCCATACTGTTGAATCATTGGAGTGATGCTACAAATTTTTATAATTTGTCAAAACAACTACTCAAACACTGACAAACTAACATTAAGCTTCACCAAAATAGCTCCCACACAAGTGAGACTGTTAACCTACCAATTTTTTTTGAAAATATAGATACAAAATCTCTCAACAAACAAGAAAGATATACTACACCTACTAATTTTTTTAAAAATGTTATAAAAACTGATTTCTTTTATGGCAAAAAATATCATTTTGGGAAACTTTTCATTTTTGGAAAAACTTTTTGTTTATGGAAAATTTCCATTTTTGGAAAATCCTTCCATTATAGGAAACTTTCCATTTTTTGAAAAACCTACCATTTATGGAAACTTTTCTGTTTTTGGAAAAAAAAAATCCATTTTTGGAAACATGCACATCTGCCTTGAAATTTTCATTTTGGAAAGTCCACACACGGTTTCTGTTTTTTCACTTACTGCTCCAAAACCACCTACTATCAGCAAAATCCAATAAAGACCTAGAATGTTTTCCATTTCTCTAGACAAAATGTAGAAATGGTTTAGCCCTCCGACAACTACAAAGTGTAGATCGCACCAACAACCTCCACCTAGGTGCTAGAGGCTTCTCCTCAAGTTCCACAAAAACATTCTTCCTATCAAGATCTATGTAACCAACATAAAAAATAACTACCTAGAAAAGAATTTTAAAAACCTAGAAAAATCCATAAAGGGTTTTCGTGTAATCCTTCATAGCTACATGGACATATCTATACAAGAATTTGTAGCCTCAACCGACTCTGTAAAAACCAATTTTCAAAACATCCTGCCAACGCTAGTAGTCAAGCTTATAGTCGATCTAGGGGTTTTTACATCTTATTGATCCAATGACACCCTCCGTTTCACACAAAAATACAATTTGCAGAAACATACTAAGAAATTCCATATATATGTAATATAAAAAAACCTTTTTTACAAAGAACACTTACATATGGATGTCTACATCATCCACAACTTTGATACCATGAAAGGAACAATAAGAATATTGTTCCAATCCATGAATATCTCTTATGATAATAACACACCACATTTTATAATTTGAAAGGAATTCATCAGAATAACTTTACAAAAAGACTTGCAAAGAAAGAGCTAAAATATCATATATGGAAATCCATCATAATCTATAATGCTATTGATCTCAAGAATGAGGATGCACATATAGGAGGAGGGAAGTACAATAATACCTAGATCAATGGTGAAGAACTCCCACTAACTGATACTGATAGTTAAGTTAACTCCACAAGACTAGCAAGCTAACTCCACATAACTGGTAAGCTAACTCAACACAACTAGTAAGCTAACTCCACAAAACTAGTACACCTGAGAAAGCTAACCTGACAAGTGTATGGTTAACTCAAGTCCAAGAATTATCCTAATAAACAAATAAAAGGATAAATAATAACCTATACTAATAGTATTCTCTCCAAAAGGAAGAATTCAGAACTGTCATGACTATTACAAGTTAGTTAGTATAGAGTTCAGAGATGTCATAAGTTGAAGAGGAGTTACAAATTTGTTTATTGACATTCATATGCTCGAGAGTTTTCATGTCAGGTTAGAGGAATTTTAATACCCCCATTTTTTATTATATTTTTGTGATAAGAGTGTTGGATTTACGACATGTTTCTGCATTATGCCTACATTCTGGTTTGGTTACTATGCATGGTCTAAAAATATGTACATTGCTGCAACATGCTGGAGATAATGAGATTAGTTCACTAATGGTTGAACATTTCTATGTACCATTGTTACTAGGATTCTGTCTTTATACTTTACCTTCTCATTGTTTGACTAATCTTAGCAAGTGCATGTGTTCTAACTTATACTTTTCTAGAGTTTCAAAATGTTTCTATATCATATTGATTTGATGACTGTGAACAAGAAAGAAAATGAGTTAAATGGACTAAGGTAAATAGCACCATGAATTTTTTACCTTATATTTCCTTTCTAAACTTTAAGACTGAGGTAAGTAAATTGTGACCTTACTATTACTGCTAATTACCTACTTATCTTGGGTTTAGATGATCAAATATAATAAATTGGACTTCATGTGTTTAGGCAATATGAGATTGTCTATTAAAATTAAGGAGCTAAACAATAACGGTATGGTTATGGCCTTTAGTGAAGGGTATAATATTTGATCACCATGAATTCAAACTTTTTATAACACTTCCCGATCATATATTTAAATCCTATGTAATGCTAAACTAATTTGAAACTTGTTTGAATACTAGCAAGGGCTATGGTAATGTGGATTATAAAATGTTTGAAAATGTTTGGGAACCAAACCTCCCAACTTGGCTTGTACAGGTGGTAAATAATGTGGGGCATTTAATGAACACCACTAAGTAATTAAATGGATAACCAACTAAGTGTGGATTTCTTGAATAAATTGATGGTTAAATTTTATCATGTAATTATTTAGTGAAGTTAGAATCATTGCTAAATTTAAAAGTTGGAAAGTTGGTGGCATGAGTATAGGAGGGAAATTTCACTTTCCTACCATGCATTAATTTTTATCAAAGTTTGCTCAACCGCCTAGGGGAAACCACGAGGTGGTTTTGGGGAAAAGATGGTTCGTTTTTGTTATTGTTGTTTTGGATATTATGGGGAGGTGTTGTCGAGCTCTAGATGCTCAAGGGTTTTCCTATTATTTTGTTCCCTGTTGATTCTTTGAAATATTGTATGCATCATTTTAACTATAAGTTGAGAGATTATGGGGTTACATTAATATTTTGGGTTTAATAAATAACATGGAGAAGTTAAGAAGGTTTTTCTTTGTTGGTGAATTGATCTTTCGAGTTGTGTTTACAAAGAAATATTGCAAACAGAAGGATAAGAATAAGGATTTTGAAATCAAGAATGATGAGATCTATCTCTCTCTTAATGGCTTACTCCATTTATTATTTTTGTAAATAAAATCTTTGCGGATCTTGAGTTTGATTCTATGGAAATGGGTTTTTAGGTAATACTGCCTTGCTAGGTTGTATCGTTTGATTTCGTTATTTGAATTCTGTGTTAAATGAGACATATGGAAAATTTGCAGTGTTATCATGGATTTTGTTTGTGTTATTTTCAATGGGTGGATGCATTTTGGATTTTATGAGCATGTAAATATATCCATGGTTTGTATCTTTATGTAAGTAAAACACATAAAGATATGGGTGTCGTTTGTTATACATATATATTTCTACGTTGAAACCTTGGATTTGAGATTGGGTATTATGTGGTTATCATTCATGAAAATAAATTTTTTTATTGTTTGACAGGTTGAGGTCAATTCCTAGTTATTATAGACACTCTGCACATCATAATAATTTACCTTATCTCTCTTGGGATGGATTTTCTAACTAGTTACTATTTGATGTCAATATGGTTTTTTAGTGAAGTTATGAGCCCATGTGGTTCGGCCATGAGATTGTGTTCAGTATAAAATATTCACAGAGATAGTTTTCTGTGTCTATTGGATGGGTTATATGATCTGTAGTGACACCTTTGTACTATTTTTATTATTTTGAGTGTTGTTTAGGGGAATGATCCATAGGTAGAACCAACTTCAACTTGTTTTTGTTAGGTAAAAAATTACTTTAGCTCATTCAAGATGTTATAAGATTACTTGAGAAGAATGGGTTGATTATTTGTGACATGTAGTCACACCTATGATTCTCTACAATGTAATTCTCTTGTACCTTTGATTGGGATCTCAAGGAATTATTATTTTCTTTTATAACGTATTTTTCCTTAGTAGATAATTGTTGATGGGCTTGAGGGTATTCTATGATAAGTCCGATTTGTTGTCATTGAGTAGGAAATTTGGGTGGACTTGGAACTTTTGTAAATTTTAAGGTAAATAAGACTACCTTATTATTGTCAAAATATTTTTCCCTTTTTTGTGAGCTATCAATATACTATTATTAGTACACCACGATGTGATGGTTAAAGATATTCATATGGTATCCTTTGGAGTATATGGAATCATGATGTAGATTCTATTTGACGATAATCCTTTTCTATGATAGGAGACTATGTATTATTAATATGAGTAACTGGATCTAATTTATGATATGAAAACTTAAGGGTTCCTATAAGTGGCTTACTTAATTTTTATTTGGGTGAAATCATTGTTACCTTAAACAGTTGTATTTATTTCAGTGATTGAGTACTATTTGGTACTTGCACTTCAATGAGTGATTAAATATTGTTTGATACTTTTATTTCATTGAGTGATAAAATAGCATTTGATATTTGTATTTAATACTATTGGATACATGTGATTAATTAATAGATTAAATATTATTCAATACTTATATAAGTTATTTTTTATTATATAGGATCGATATAATAACTGTAATTATGATCTAGGTTGATAACAAATGGTTGATGGTGAGGTAAATTGTATTCTTTTATATATCCTTAAGTAAATAAATTTAAATGAATTTAACATAAATATGAATGCCAAGTATTTATCTTGTTATGTTACAAATGTGGTATTGTGATTCTAGTAAGTCAATTTTTTGATTTAAATTAATGTAACATTCAATATATGTAAATACTAAATGGAATAAACTATTAAGGCATAAATAGGTCTTATCATGCCAGTTCCTTTAAATTGATTGTTGCTAACATTTTACACATGGATTAGTTTAATACTGTAAGGTGAATGATGATGAAAGAAATTAGTTGTTCGATTTGATTGATTAAAGTTGCATTGTATTGCATAGTGAATTTGTAGTTGAACAAAATATCGTTGTATTGTTTAATTGATTGAGAGGATAAATTAGCCTATTATGTTTATATCTATTTCAAAAAGGAAATGAAAAAGATGTATTCTATATTTAATCAAGCCTTGATTTGCATAGGAAAATTAAATGGAAAGGTTTCTTTACCTTAATGGATTGTATGATTAGAAACTTATATGGAATAATATTAGGTATTATTAGATAAATAATTATGATGTATTTAATAATGATACATGCATATTTACATTATTAATGGTTTTATTGGGTTAAGAATATATTTATGCATTTTGTAATTTACTACAGTACATATATTAATGATATGTGTAGTTGAAATTACATGTGTTTGACATATATCTATTATGGATTGTTGTTTAATAATTGCATTCAATCCTATTAAGTATTATTCTAGATCTAACACTTCACTAGTAAAAATGGATTAATTATGATCCACAGAATTATTGTAGTAGGCTGATGTAAATCTAAATATAGTAAATATAATGATCATTTGGAAATGACTCTAAAAATGTAATTTTTATTCATGAATTCCTCATTTAAATCCTTAGGTATGAATTTCATCGTAATGAGAGTATCGCTGAAAGCTAGGAATTGACCTTCTGTAATAATTTTCCAATCTAATGAAATAAGTATGACATTTACAATGCATGGGTCACTACAGGCAAACTTTTGATGGTTTTTGTAGATCAGGATTCATCGATTGACGCATGTATTTATTTGAATACTTACATAAATCTAGTATCACAAGTTGTCCCTTGGGCTCCATTTATTGTGTATGTCATAATCTACAAGAATTAGAGTTATTCTAAGTTGTGAAGGTTGTTTTCTTGTCGAATGAATACCTCGGTACCAACTTACATTGGATATGGGGGAAAAATAGATTACGTGATGATGTAAGTTATTGTGTGAACTCTTTCTATCCCATAAGAAACCTAAGATGGAATAGACGTGTCCAACATACATGGTGAACAAGTTTCAACCATTGTATAACTTTGAATTAAATTGATTTTAATTAACCGATTAAATTATGATAACGAAACCAAGTGACATGGTGATGGGATGTGTTTCAGAGACTTTGTGTAGTCTAGAAACAGAGCATGCAATTCATGACTCATAAACTTTGGATGAATTAGTGTATGGTGGTATACTATCAGGATGCACCTAGTTCTAGCATAAGTGTATTATGCTTTATGGGATTCAATTGATTGAAATATCGGTAGAAAATTAGAACAATATTTGAAATCAATGCCGAGAAGGGCACTATTAGTATACTTTGGATACTAACTTGAAAGATCTTTTTATGGGGGATCGAGTAGGATCTAGTTGACTCATTATATTGCAAATACTTTATTGATTTATTATCTGAAGAATTGTAATTATATTATGCTGGATTCAAATGTTAGTTGTACATTTAAATATTTGAAGGCATATTTTTACATTGGGAAACAAAAAAAATCCCTTGTATTAAAGTGTTAAAAAAGGTTGTTACATTTTGGTATCAGAGCTAAATTTTGTAGCTCTTGGACATAATGGGTCCTCACACTACCTAAAAACTAATTTCTTGTCTAACAAAAAAAATGGTTAGAACAAGGGGAAATGTTTCAAATAACCAACCTATAGGTGGCGATGCAGCCACAACACAGAAGTTGGATGAGATTCTAACTGCTATTCAGGATACATGAAATTGAGTTGTTGTTTTAGAGAAACAAGTAATGGGAAATAACAATGGTAATGATAATGATGGTAGTGATCCATCTCAGGAGAAGCCGAATGCTAATTACATAAATGCTACGGATCCCAATGCTAGGAATAACAATATTGTAGTAGACTCAAATGCTGAAAATCCACCTAAGAATAAGAGGGCTTGTTTGGTAGTTGAACTATCAAATGATATTAAGAGGATTAGCCTTCCCAAGTACGATGGAACTACATTAAGAGATGGATCCGAAAATTGGCTCAATGAAACATAAAAGTATTTCTCCATTCGAACCTTCTCAGAAGAAACAAAAGATACTTGGGGAGCTTATCAACTCTCCAAAGAAGCATCCTCTTGGTGGGACTACTGTAAGGTAGAACTAAGAATTGATGATGCAAATATGACTTGGGATCAACTTAAGATATATTTCAGGGCACGTTGGTTTCTACAACTATATTATGATCAGAAGATGTATGAGTTTCAGACATTAACTCAAGGAAGGAAGACAATGATAGAATATTAGAAGAAGTTCACCAAACTTCTGAAGTATGTTCCCCAATACCAAACTGATGAGAATTGTATCTATAAGTTCATCATAGGGTTGAATCTTTCCATAGGGGGTGAAGTTGATGTTCATTGACCATTAAATATAAAGGATATCTTTGTAAAGGTAATCATACTGGAACATAAATCAAAGGTAATTTCTACACACAAATGAAAAAAAGTAATAACTTTGTGAATTCACCTTCATCCTTAACACCAAATAAGGTGGGATGGAAAAATTTTGGTAATAAGAACTAAACTAGAAATGGAAAGAAATTCATAGCATTTAAAAACGTTGCAAACAATAAGAAGAATGCACAAAATACTACACCAAGTGCAAAAAGTAAAAATAAAAAGAAAGGGATGGGGCTGTTATATTTATGGACTAGACTATTATGCAAACAACTATCCTTAAATGAAAAAAGGAAAACAATTAACAACATAAAATACACACTATAGTAGTTGATAAACAAGCTAAAAAAGAAACAGTTATTGAAGTTCTAGGTAAGTTATATGGACTTCCTATAACTATCTTATTTGATACTGTTGCTACTAAATGTTTCATTTCTAACAATTTATCTTCTAAAATTAAAAGAAAAGTTGGATTTATGAAAATCTCATGGACTATCCAATACGGGAATAACGTTGTTTACACATTTGACCAATGTTTGTTTGGCACAACATTAGATCTCCCAAGTATCACCACTGAAATAGATTTATACGTAGCACCCTTAGGCTCGTATGACATAATAATAGGTATGAAATGGCTAGCCCAACATAAAGAAAATGTAGAATGTTATGAAAATTGAATCATAAGCTTAAATGATCTACAAAAAAAATAGAAATTTAGGGATTAAAAAAAGAATTTTTAGTTCCATACATTTCAGTACACCTCAAAAATTGGTCCAGGAAACAGGGATAATTTTAGTGGAGAATATTCATGACGAGGCATGGTATGAGGAAGGGAGAGCTTAGACAAGGTCATGGTCAAGCCCAAGTTGGCCAGGGACTGTTGGACCTATTAGAGAGGAGGAGGATTATGACTATAATCCTTCTGATGGTGGTTCAGATTCAAAGTGGAAAGATGGAGATCCCCTAGGTAAACTTATATGTTTTATTTTGTATCGGAATTCCAAATTTTACTTCACTAGTAGTTACATTATGATACTATCCTATATTATTAATTACTTGTCACGACAAGGGGGTAAGTTATATGTGTGACAAGTGTGTGTGTGTATTTGTAGATTTTGACGCATAGTAATGCATGACAAAGATTTTGTATGACGTGTGTACATGGAGTTTTTTCAATGAGCAAGAGAGGGCAAATTATTTTAGACGCACTTTGACATGATATGTTGCTGTCGCGCTGGCATTCAGGGAATATTGACGCTGTCATGTTATAGATGGATCCCATTGACGTGCGTCTCTAGAGGCACTAGTTGACACACGTCAATGTCTTAGTGCCACAAGCGTCACCATGGAACACTTAATTTTAACGCATTGAATAGGCCTAAGTGATCTCACGTCAATGGAGGTAAATTGACGCACGACAACTAGATCTTATGTCGCGTGTCACATTTTAGGCCTATACATGGTGCGCCTCGAGTAGGAGGACTGATACATGTAATGCGTCAATAGGCCCAAGAAACGCAAATCACGCTAGAGGTATCTGATACGTCACTAAGGCCTATTCCACTCGCGACAAGGATTTTCATCTAGGATATTGACCAGGAATACCTTTACACAACTCACAATGAGTGGGTTGATGCGCGACAGAGATATTTACTCCTGAGTTAGCATTAGGTATGAGGCTGTATTGTACGCATGACGGTAGATTTGGATGCCAATTTTTCTAAGTAAATTTATTTTTGCGCGCCCATAGATTTCCCACTTGGTTTGATGCGTCAATAGACCTATTGTATCAATAGACCTATTGACGCGCGTCACTGAGGATGCTGTTGGACAGCACCCTCAGTGACGCGCGTCAATAGGTCTATTGACGCACGTCACTAAGGTCTATTGACGCGCGACATTGCATTTACTTGACACGCGACAACAAAATCTCCCGTCGCGCGTCTGCAGCCTTCTGTCGCAGTGCTTGATAATCAGGCGAAATTTTTTCATACAACCCCCAAAAAATTCGCCTTCCCGTGAAACCGGTTCCGGGGATATTCGCCAGGTATTCTCCACCTCCGATTTCTAGGAGGTCTCTTAAAATGAACCCTGGCCAAAAATAATGGCTACATGCTTTTCGCTATAAAAATTTCAGAATCAACTGAAGAGGGTAAGATTTATGGGGAAGATCATTGGTTGGTATGCCCTTAATCATATATCTTACATTGGATGTATATAGCCAACTTGTGGCTATCATAACTTATTATCATTATGGATCTCTTTCATATATGTTATATTAGCATTAGTGGGTTGGCCTTGGTGTTGGCCATAACATAGCAATAGAATATATAGGGGTTAGTTGGTAGTATTTGATCATCATATTGAGCATTTAAGTCTTATTATTTGGTTTGGAGGTTGCCCCCTTGAAGTGGCTAAGCTATAATACTTTCATATTGAGATCATTTATCTAAAATATTGTATTCATTGGTTTAATATTGCTGCTAATAATCATATTTATACAAGTAATTCTATTACAAGTGGTATCAAAGATTGAACTCGACCAACTATGCGCCAAACCCTAATTGTGAAGGTTTGGCGATATCTCAACATTGGTAGCAAATTTTTATGTAATTTGTTTTGTGGCAAGAAAAAGTTAGTCAAGTAAGATTTCCTCCAAATTTTAATAATTTTTGACTTGGTTTGTAAAATTTATAGTGGTTTTAGGTTTTTTCATAATTCAACTGCTTAGGATACAATTTATGGAATTTTTCAAAGTTATTTACATTTACAGAAAGAGGATTAAAAATTAGTTTGAGTTCATTGTTTTAGTTTTTAAAAATTTGGCCAAATTTCTATTGGAATTCCAAACCCTAAATTTTTACCTTGATCCCTAAATCCTACCATTTTGGGGCATCATGGTTGGGCCTTTGACAAGAGGTAAAAATAATTCCATCACTCTGGGTAAAAACCCTAACAAGGATGTTATAATAGTTGAGGAGTTAGAGTTAGAAGGGGTATCTACATAGTCCTCATCATTAGGGTTTACTTCAATGGACCATAAGGTCATCTATCTTGAGTTAGAGTTGTGAAACCTCGAGGGTAGAGTGACAAACAAAGAAGATGTAGACAAGATTAGAAAATTCTTGGAGGATTTCATTCACCAATTTAGTTACAATATAATGGGTCATCATATCCTTCCTAATCAACCACAACTCAATCATACTCATATTAACCAAGGTGGGTCTTCAGGTCAAATTAATAGACAAACTAGTCAAGGTGGATCTGCAAGCATGACCAATCCAAATAAAAAACAATCTGCATGTCCGTAACATGATTCCAAAAGTTTAAATTTGTAAGTTTGATGGAAAGGATCCACTCAATTTGATTAACCATATGGATAATTTATTTGATCTTCATCAGATTCCATCGGGAAAAAAAGTTACCATGGCATCTTTGTACCTTTATCCTGACCATTTCATTTGGTATCGATTGTTATGTGCTCAAAGGAAAAAGAGTGGCCTCAATGTTACATGGACAGTCTTCACTAAATATTTACAATTATACTATAGTTCTAGTGTGTCAGAGAATTATTTCTGTCAATTAGAAAAGCTAAGAAAAATAAGAACAACCAAAGATTACATCCATCAATTCCAAAACCTTTCCTTATAAGTGGAAAATATTCCTGAAGAGAATCTGAATGACTTATTTCTTGGGGGTCTTAAAGAACACATTGAGACTGAGGTGTCTATGTTTAATCCTCATAAGATTTTAGATTCTATGATCATGGCATGTAGATCAAAGGAAAATTTTCTTTCCAGTAGGAAACAAACTATTAGTAATATCAGAGATTGTAGCACCTTTCCACCATCATTGCCTCGTCTAGTTATAATGGAACCTCAAAAAATTAAAGAAGAGAACCAAAGGGATATCTTTTAATTATGACAACAAATTTAGACCAGGACATAAGTGTGCTGAAAATAAGTTGTTCTACATTGAGGTTCCTAATGAAGAATAAGAAAATTAAGAAGATGAAGAGGTTGAGCCAGAGGAGGAATTAGGATATACCTAGCTAACAATATCATGTCATGCAATTTCAGGTATGAGCACTCCCCAAAATCTCAAGGTAGTTAGATTCTTAAAAAAATAGAGGGTAACAATGTTGATTGATTCGGGAAGTACTCACAACTTCATCAATCATAAGTTGGCAGTACGCTTGAAATACTTTGGTTATCTGGATCCATAATGTCAAGTCATGATTGCTAATAGGAAAATTGTTAGTTGTTTAAGAAAATTCCGTAACATCAATTTCACCATGGAAGATTAATTTATAACTAGCAATATGTATGCCATTGTTATGGGAGGAGTAGACATTGTGTTAGGAGTTCAGTGGCTTACCACCTTGGGAACCATTGAAATGAATTTCCAAGAGTTTTTCATGCAATTCCAATTAGAAGGGAGGAATTTTAAACTAAAAGGATTAAGAGAAAAGTCCACACAGATGGTAAGTTCTCATCAAATGTAAAAATGGCTTGGAAAAGGTGTCGAGGGGTTTGTGGCACAACTATTTTCATTAGAAGCACATAATTCAAACACATTTATACCTACAGATATGCAAGCAGTTATAGATGAGAACTTAGTGGTGTTTGGAGAAATGCTAAAGGGTTTATCTCTAAAAAGAGACCATGACCATGCCATCCAGCTAGTACCAAGGAGTCAACCACCCAACATCAGACCTTATTGGTACCCCTATATGTAAAAGAGTGAGATTGAGAAGATAGTTCAAGAGATGCTAGAAGGACTTATTCATCATATTCAGAGTGTTTTCTCTTCTCTTGTAGTGATGGTATGAAAAAAAGATGACAATTGGCGCATGTTTTCAGATTATAGGGAACTCAATAAGTACACAATTAAAGATAAGTTTCCTATTCTTGTAGTTGGTGATTTTCTAGATAAGTTACATGGTGTTATTTACTTTACAAAACTTGATCTTCATTCTGGATATCATCAGATTAGAATCAGGGATGAAGATTTATTTTTATAAAATGATTCATCATCAGCCTAAAAACTTTACTTCACCTTTCTAATTCACTTTACTAACTAGGCCTTGGGATTAGGCATCCTAAACTAAGCTAGTCTCAAAAAATCAACTCATGTGCCCCTATAGTCAATCTTATAACCCTATTTACACATCATATACGTGATATAATGTGTAATAATCCATCATGGTAGCTCTCACATCATCAATTTTCCTCTTCTAGTCAGTGGTTCCTCAAGAAGTCAGTGCTTACTCATGTATAATCATATTCATAAAATAGCCTTCAGGACACATGAAGGACACTATGAGTTCTTGGTAGTGCCTTTTGGACTAACAAATGCACCCTCTACATTTCAAATCTTGATGAATTCCATCTTCAATCCATTTCTACAAAAAAAAATTAGTGTTCTTTGATGATATATTAATCTATAGTAAAACATGCGAGGAACACCTACATCATGTAAATAAGGTGTTGGAAACTCTTGAACAACATCAACTTTATGTATAGCCTTCTAAGTGTTCATTTAGTGTCAAGGAGGTTGAATATTTAGGTCATATTGTCTCTTATGAAGGTGTTAAAGTGGATCCTAACAAGATAAAATCCATGCTTGAATGGAAGGTTCCCAAAACCCTAAAAAATCTTCGAGGATTTTTGGGGCTTACAGGTTATTATCGTAGATTTTTAAGGAATTATGGCAGCATCACAGCACCACTCACTGATTTATTGAAGAAAGTATCTTTCCATTGGAAAAAGCATGCTACTACGACATTTGAGAAGTTGAAGGATGTCATGTGCATCACTCCAGTTCTATCCACCCCATATTTTTCCAAAACATTCATTGTTAAATGTGATGCTTCAGGGTATGGTATGGGGGTAGTAATCATGCAATAAGGTTGACCCATTACCTTCGAGAGCCACCAGTTCAAAGGTAATAATATATCTAAACCAGTTTATGAAAAATAAATTCTAGCCATACTTCATGTAGTGAAACAATGGAGACCATATCTAATGGGAAAACATTTCAAAGTAAAGAAAAATCATGATATTTTGAAATACTTCTTAGAGCAATGTTTATAATCCAAATAATAACAACAATGGGTCTTAAAATGTTGGGTTATGATTTTGAGATAATATACAAGAAAGGGAAAGATAATATAGTTACTGATGCTTTATCTCAGAATGATGAATTAGTCAAGGCATTGTTGTGTGCCATATCTATATTACAGGAGGATTGGATAGAGGATGCTAGGCCTGAATGGAAAAATGATCTAGGTACATAAAATATCATTCAGAATCTCTAGAAAGATCCAAGAATGTCAAAAAAAAATTAGGGAAAGGATATGCTTTATGGTATAAAGATAGATTATATCGATGTAGGAATTCAATCCTTAAAAATAGGGTTCTATTTGTGCTCCATACTTCTCCATTATGGGAGAATTTTGGCTTCTTGAAGACTTATCATTGAATCAAACATGATTTTATCTGGGAAGGGCTAAAAGGGGATGTCCAAAAATTTGTGTTTAAATGCATGGTTTGTCAGCAAAATAAGGGTGAAACAATTAAGTCCCCAGGTCTTTTATAACCTTTATCTATTTCTAGATAAAGGTTGGAAGAGATGTCTATGGAATTAATCACAGGATTGCCTAAATCAGAAGGTAAAAATGTAATCATGGTGGTGGTGGAAAGAATCACTAAATATTCCCATTTTTTTGCATTATCACATCCATTTGTTGCAAGTACAGTAGTAACAACCTTCAGGGATACATTTCAGAAGCTACATGGGACACCAAAGGTTATAGTAAGTGACCGAGACCCTATCTTTAGTAGTAATTTTTGGACTGACTTTTTCTCATGCTTAGGCACACAACTAGCTCGTATTTCCTCTTATCATCCCCATTCTAATGGGAAAATAGAGGTGGTAAACAAGTGCTTGGAGGGATATCTTCGTTGTTTTACCTCAGATAAGCAAGCAAGATGGGTCCAATGGTTACCACTGGAAGAATGGTGGTATAACACCTCCTTACATACTTCATCTAAAATGTCTCCTTTCTTGGAATTATATGGGTACCATCCACCATCTATCGTATCATCTTTGAGAGTCTAGCTAAGGATTTGAGCAGTTGAAGAATATATTCAACACCAAAAAGCGGTGTTTTCTAGTCTCACAGAGAATTTTTCCATGTCACAAAACCTCATGAAGCAATAGGTAGACGAACATCGCAGTAAAAGAAATTTTGAATTCGGTGATTAGGTTTTTTTTTCGTTTACAACCATATAAGTAAATGTCCTTGAAACAATAGAAAAAGGATAATAAGCTTTCACCTAAGTACCATGGCCCTTATCAAGTGTTACAAAATATTGGCAATGTAGCATACAAACTGGAACTTCCTCTGGCTACTCGAATTCATCCATTCTTCCATGTATTTTTCCTGAAGAAGGTAATTGAACTAACAATATCAACCTAGAAAGTGTTACCAAATCTTGACGAAGAGGGAGGAATCATCCTAGAACCAGAATGCATCCTTTAAACACACACTAAGAGATTGAGAACAAGGGTCATCACTGAGTATTTGATCAAGTGGAAAAATCTAGACAATGAATACGTGACTTGGGAGGGTGCAAACTTCCTACAACAACATCTATATCTTTTCAACATTGGGGACAATGTTTCTTCAAAGGGGAGGGGCATGTTATGTCCTTAATCATATATCTTACGTTGGATGTATATAGCCGACTTGTGGCTATCATAACTTCTTATCATTATGGATCTCTTTCATACATGTTATATTATCACTAGTGGGTCAGCCTTGGTGTTGGCCATAACATAGGAATAGTATATATAGGGGTTAGTTGGTAGTAGTTGATCATTATATTGATCATTTAAGTCTTATTTTTTGTCTTGGAGATTGCCCCCTCGAAGTGGCTAAGATATTCTACTTGCATATTGAGATCATTTATATGAGGTATTGTGTTCATTGGTGTTATATTGCAACTAATAATCAGATTTATACAAGTAATTCAATTACATTGGTTGTTATGTGAGTATAGCAATGTATTTCTAGAAGAACTACCTGATCTTCTACCTAAAAGAGAATTTGACTTCACTATTAATATTAAACAAGGAACCGAGCCAATACCTAAGGCTCTTTATAGAATGAATAATACTGAACTTGTTGAAATTAAGGCACAATTGCATGAACTTTTATAAAAAATATTGATAAGACCGAGTGTCACACCTTGGGGAGTACCAGTCATTTTTTTTTAAAAAGCAATATGGAACACTCAGATTATGTATTGACTATAGAATGCTCAATAAATCCATAGTTAATAATAAGTACCCTCTTCCAAGGATTGACAATATATTTGACCAGATGTGTGGTGCATCATTTTACTCTAATATCGATCTACAATCTAGGTACCATCATCTGCGAATAAAAGAAGAAGACATACATAAATTACCTTTAGGGTGAGATATGGTCACTTTGAGTTCATTTTATTATATTTCTGTGTAAATAATGTTATTTTCCCTTGGTTCTTGTATTCTTGGAGGATATTTTCATTTATTCAAAAAAATTTGAAGATCATAATGAAAATCTAAGGATTGTACTTGAGGTATTGAGAAAAAGAAAACTTTATGGGAAGTTATCAAAATGGTCATTTTATGAGAATGAGGTGTAGTACTTAGGCCATGTAATTAAAAAAGATGGAATTTTGTTGATCCATCTAAGATTGTAGCTATAATTGATTGGCCATCTCCTAAAAATGTTCATGAAGTTAGAAGCTTCATGGGACTAGCTAGATAATACTGGAAGTTTGTAAAGGACTTCTCAAAATTTGTTACCCCAATCACTTCACTACAGAAAATGGAAAATATTTTGTTTCGAATGATAAATGTGAGAGTGCTTTTAAATAGCTGAAAGAAATACTAACTACAAAACCTATTTTAACAGTCCCAGATCCCAATTGGGATTTCAGAGTCATAACAAATGCCTCCAATGAGGGGTTAGGGGGTATTTTGTTGCAAAATAATCATGTGATTATGTATGAAAGAAAAAAAACTCAAATTACATGAGTTGAACTATGCTACCCATGACTTGGAGCCTACTGCCATTATACACAATTTGCAAACATAATATTTTAGGGAATATCTTTGAGATGAAAACATACCATATCAGGCTTAAATACATCTTCACACAACCAAAATTGAATGCTAGACAATGAATATGATTATAATTTTTATCTCAATATGATTTTTATATTAGCTGTATTAAAGAAAAATAAAATAAAGTAGCAGATGCACTAAGTCGTAAGAAGCACATTTCCACCCTTGTAACCTTGAGAACTCAATTTAAATATGAGGTAAAGAAAGAAATGATAGCATATTATTATTATCAACAAGTCAAAACATCACTTGCTGGAGATTGCAATGTTAAGAGATACAAATGAATCAGATTCGATAACGATGGAATCCTAAGGTATGAAAATCGGGTTTATGTCCCCTTGGAAAATAAACTAAGGAAGAAAGTGATAACTAAATTTCACAATGCTCCTTATTCTCGACATCCTGGAGTGACTAAAATGGGTATCGATGTAAAACAAAAATATTGTTGGAAAGGAATGAAAAAGGACATAGTTGATTATATGTCTCACTGCTTATAATTTTAGTGTGTAAAGGTTGAACATATACACCTGACTAGGTTGTTGTACCCTCACAAAATTCCACAGTATAAATGGTAATTCATAAACATGGATTTTTTTAGGGGATTCCAATGAATAAAAATAAACATGATATCATTCTAGTTGTAGTGGATGAATTGACAAAAGTAACTCACTTTATTCCTAGAAATATGAAAGCCGATTCACTTGTTCTTCCAAAAATATTTCTGCATTAAATATTTAGACTACATGGTGTAGCTGAACTAATAATTTTAGATCAAGACCCAAGAAATACTTCACATTTTTGGCAAACTTTAAATGCAACCTTAGAAATAAAACCAAATTTTAGTTCTGCATACCATTGGAAACAGATGGACATACTGAAAGATTAAATCATATAATGGAATACATGCTTACAATGTACTACATAGATCAGAAGTACAAGTAGGAGGAATATCTCCCTTTTTTTGAATTTACGTATAAAAATAATTACCATTCTTCTCTAAAAATGGCACCTTTTGAGACATTGTATGGACAAAAGTGTAGAATACCTATTAGTTGGGACAACATATAAGACAGAGAGGTAGTAGGACCTGAAATGCTTATTGAAATGGAACAACAAGTAAAAATTAATCAGGGAATAATTAAAAGAAGTTGTTGATAGGCAGATGAGTTACGTAGATCTAAAAAGTGTTGATATGAAATTTGTACTTGGTAACAAAGTATTTTTAAGGGTCAAACCCAAAAAGAGTTCTCTTTCTTTTGGAAAATTAGCCAAACCGTCACCTCATTATGTTGGACCTTTTGAGATAATTGAAGTGATCATCACTGTGGCTTATCAATTAGTGTTTCCTCTTGCATTGGCCAGGATGCATGATGTTTTTCATATTTCCTTTCTTAAAAAGTATGTTTTAGATTTTTTCGCATGTGCTAAATTTGAATTCTTTATAGGTCCAAGACCTTGGGGTCATTGTGGTTAAACCGATAAGGGTTATGGAAACTTATAAGCTACACTTGTGTTATAGAGATATAATTCAATGCAAGGTCCAATGAGACTAATTTACTAAATAAAGTGCAACTTGGGAGAATTTAGAAGACAAAAAAACTAATTTTCTGCATCTATTTTAGTAGTAAAGCATATGTTTTTATGTTACTTTATGATACTTTATGATTTCTTTGACTAGAAAATAACTTTTAATTTTTTTGTTTGAGTAAAAAATTTGAAAAAGTATTAGTTACAACTAATATAATGTTGTTTTGAAGTTCTGGAAACTTTATTTTTGCAAGATCAGACTATACTGTTTGGATTATTTGTGATTGAATAAGTATCTTATTATCTATTTTGTTTGAATTCTGCTATGTTGAAATGAATCATCATAATGATGATGAATTTAAGAGGGGAGGCATGTAACACCCCCGCTATTTATTATCTTACTATGATAAGAGTGTTATATTTATGACATGTTTCTGCATTAGGCCTACACTCTGGTTTGTTTACTATGCATGGTCTAAATGTATGTACATTATTTTAGCATGATGGAGACAATGGGATTAGTGTACTAATGGTTGAAAATGTCCGTGTAACAATGTTATTCGGATTATATCTCTATACTTTACCTTCTCATTGTTGGACTAAGTTTAGCAAGTGCATGTGTTATAACTCATACTTGTCTAGAGTTGTAAAATGTTGCTATATTAGATTGATTCAATGACTATGAACAAGAAATAAAATGATTTAAATGGATGAGTGTAGATATTGCTGTGATTTTTTTATCTTACATTTCCTATATAAACTTTAAGATTGAGGTAAGTAAATCATGACCTTATTATTACTTCTAGTTACCTACTTATCTTGGGTTTAGATGATCACATCTAATTAGTTGATCGCATCTAATTAATTAGACTTCATGTATTTGGTAAATATGAGATTGTTTATTAAAATGCAGGAGATAAACAATAATGGTATGGTTTTAGCCTTTAGTGAAGGGTATACTATCTGATCACCCTAAATGCAAACTTTATATAACACTAGGCTCATATATTTAAATCCTATGTAATGCCTAAAACTAATGCTAAGTTGTTCGAATTCTAGCATGAGATCCTGGTAAATGTTGATTAACAATGTTGAGAGAACATTGGGAAATAAACCTCCTAACTTGGCTTGTATAGGTGCTAAATAATGTGGCGTATTTAATGAAAACTGCTAGGTATTTAAATGGAGAACCATCTAAGTGTGGAGGTCTTGAATAAATTGATGGTTAACTTTTAACAAGTAATTGTTTCGTGAAGTTAGAATCACTGCTAAATTTAAAAGTTGGTAAGTCAGTGGCATGAGTTTAGGAGGGAACTGTCACTATCATGTCATGCATTAATTTTATCAAAGTTCCCTCCATAGCCTTAGAGAAACCACGAGGTTTTTTAGGGAAAAGATGGTTGTTTTTTTTGTTCTTGTTTTGGATATTATGGGGAGGTGTTGTCAAGCTCTGTAAGTTCAAGGTTTTTCCTATTATTGTGCTCCCTATTGATTCTTTGAAGTATTGTATACATCATTTTAACTGTAAGTTGAGAGATTATGGGGTTGTATTAATATTTTGGGTTTAATAAATAACATGGAGAAGTTAAGAAGGTTTTTCTTTGTTGGGGAATCGATCTTTTGGGTTGTGTTTGCAAATAAAGATTTGAAATAGAAGGATAAGAATAAGGATTTCAATATCAGACATGATGAGATCTATCTCTCACTTGATGGATTACTCAATTTATTATTTGTGTAAAACAAATATTTTCAATTCTTGAGTTTGGTTATGTGGAAATGGTTTTTTAGGTAATACTGCCCTACTGGGTAGTATCATTTGTTTTCATTATTTAGATTATATGTTGAATGAGACACTGGAAAATTTACATTGTTATCATGGTTGTTGTTTGTGTTATTTTCAATGGGTGAATGCATTTTGGCTTCTAAGAGTATGTAAATATATCCATGGTTTTTATCTTTATGTAAGTAAAATCCATAAATATATGAGTGTCTTTTGTTATACATATATATTTCTATGTCAAAACATCGGATTCAAGCTTGATTATTCTATGGTTATCATTCATAAAATTTCTCCTTTATTTTTGTTAGACTATTTTAGGCCAACTCCTAACTATTATAGACACTCTACAGGTCTTAATAATTGACCTTCTCTCTCTTTGGATGGATTTTTGAAGCAATTACTTTTTGATGTCGATATGGGTTCATTAGTGAATCTATGAACCCATGTGGTTCAACCCTGAGATTTTGTTCAGTATAAACTGTTGGCATAGATATTTTGCATTATATTTTGGATGGGTTGTATGATCTATAGAGGTAACTTTGTATCATTTTTCTTATGTTGAGTGTCATTTAGGAGAATGAGCCATAGGTAGAACCCACTTTGACTTGTTTTCGTTTGGTAAAAATTACTTTAGCTCATTCAAGCTATTACGAGCTCACTTGGAATAATGGGTTGATTTTTTGTGACATGTGGTCACACCTATGAGTCTATACAACGTAATTATCTTGTACCTATGATTGGGATCTCGAGGCATAAATGTTTACTATTATAATGTATTTTTCCATAGAAAATAATTTTTGATGGACTTAAGGGTATTCTTTGAGAAGTCTGATTTATTGTTGTTGAGTAAGCAATTTGGGTGGGCTTGGAAATTTCATAAATTTTAAGGTAAATAGGATTACATTGTTCTTATCAAACTCATTTACCCTCTGTTGTAAGCTATCAATATAATATTATTGGTATACCATGATGTGATGGTGAAAGCATTTTGTATGGTCTCCTTTGGAGCATGTGGAATCATGATGTAGATTATATTTGATTTTAACTCTTTTCTGTGATAGGACACTGTGTATGTTTAATATGAGTAACCAGATCTAATTTATGATATGAAAACTTAAGGATTCCTATAAGTGGTTTACTTACTGTTTATTTGGGTGAAATAAATGCTACCTTAAGTAGTTATATTTATTTCAGTGATTGAATACTATTTGATACGTGCACTTCATTGAGTGATTAAATATTGTTTGGTACTTGTATTTCATTGAGTGATAAAATACCATTTGATGATTGTATTTAATTCATTGATTAAATACTATTTGATACATGTGATTAATTAGGAGAATAAATTTTATTCGATACTTATATAATTTATTTAGGATTATATAGGCTCGATATAATAATTGCACTTATGATCTAAGTTGATAATGAATGGTTGATGCTGAGATGAATTATATTTTGTTATATATTAGTAAGTAAATAAATTTAAAGGAAGTTAACAAAAATATGAATTTCAAGTATTTATCTTGTTATGTTACAAATGTGGTATTGTGATTCTAATCAGTCAATTGTTTGATTTAAATTAATGTATAATTTCATTTATGTAAATACTAAATTGCATAAACTATTAAGAGGAAATATGTCTTATCATGCCAGTTCCTTCGAATTGTCTGTTTCTAACATTTTAATACTGCAAGGCGAATGTTGTTGAAAGAAATTAGTTGTTCAATTTGATTGATTATAGTTTCATTGTATTTCATAGTGAATTTTTAGTTGAGAAACATATCATTGTACTATTTAATTGATTAAGAGGATAAATTATCCTATTTTGTTTTGAAAAGGAAATGAAAAATATGTATTCTATATTTAATCAAGCCTTGATTTGCATCAGAAAAATTAAATGGAAATCTTTCTTTACCTTAATGGATTGTATGATTGCAAACTTATATGGAATAATATTAGGTATTATTAAATAGATAATTATGATGTATTTAAGAATGATAGATGCATATTTACATTATTAATGGTTCTATTGGGTTAAGAATATACTCCTCCCTTTTATAATTGAATACAGTACATATAATTATGGTATGTGTAACTGAAATTATATATGTTTGACATATATGTATTATGGATTGTTGTTTAATAATTGTATTTTATCCTATTAAGTATTATTCTAGATCTAATACTTCATTAGTGAAAATGTATTAATTATGATTTTTGAAATTAATGCAGTAGGCTGACTTAAATATATAGCTAGTAAATATAATGATCATGTGGAATGACTTTAAACATGCAATTGTTATTTGTGAATTCCTCATTTAGATCCTTACGTACGAATTCTATTGTAATGAGAGTATTGATGAAGCCTGAGAATTAACATGTCATAATACTTTTCCAATCTAATGAAATAAGTATGAAATTTCCAATGTATGGGTCATGGCAGACTAACTTTGTGTGTCTGTTGTAGAGAAGGCTTCATCGAATGATGCATGTATTTCTGTGAACATTTCCATACAACAGGTATCTTAAGTTGTCCCTCATGCTCCATTTATTATGTATGTCATAATCTACAAGAATTAGAGTTATTATAAGTTGTGAAGGTTATTGTACTATCAAATGAATACCTCAGTACAAACTTATGTTAGATACGGGGGAAAAATAGATTACTTTAAGATGTAATTCATTGCGTGAACTCTTTCTATCCCATAGGGAACCTAAGTTGGCACAGATGTGTCCAACGTATAGGGTGAACAAGTTGGCACCTTTGTATAGCTAGGAATTAAATTAATTTTAATTAACCGATTCAATTTTTATAACAGAAATAAGTGACATGGTGATAGGACATGTTTTAGAGACTTTGTGCAGTCTATAAATAGAGAATGCAATGCATGACTCATAAACTTTTGCTGAAGTAGTGTATTGTGGTACACTATCAGGATGCACCTAGTTCTAGCATAAGTGTATTATTCCTTATGGGATTTGATTGTTTAAAATTCTAGTAGACACTTAAAACAGTAGTTGTAAATCATTTCCAAGAAGCACACTACTGGTATAATTATTATATTGGCTTGAAATATTTTTCTATGTGATATCGATTAGGATCTAGTTGACCCATAATCTTGCACATACTTTATTGATTTGTTATTTGAAGAATTATAATTATATTACACTATATTTAAATGTTATTTGTACATTTAAATCATTAAATACATATGTTTACATTGGGAAACACACAAAAAACAATTCTCTTGTATTGAAGTGTTAAAAGAGGTTATTACAGAAATTCAAATTGTGTAACTGACATAAATGCTAATTTAATTGAACTTTAATTAAATCATTTGTCTTACTCTATGTGCACGATCTGTCAAGATGAAATTAGAAGTGAAAAGACTTAGGAAAAAAAGAGTCAATTGTACTGTGAAGTGCAAAAGCTAGTAGAGTATGTCTCTTAACATATACATAGATTTTATTGTACATGAAAGTGTTATTGAAGAATAAAAGAGATGAGGGATGATGAATATAGAACTCATGATGGTATGTGAATTCTAAGTGAGTGAAGAGTAAAAAATTATGAGAATGAATAAATGATGACTATGTTTTGAAGGATCTCAAGGACCTGAAAAATAGGTTGACCAAAGAGAGAAAGAAATTCGTTTGTGATTGAAAATTTTACATTAGTTTGAACACACGAGAAAGTTAGTGCTTGAAGGGATAATTCAAGGAGAGGATATTGACAAGAATGAGTGTCTAAAGAGGCCTTATATTATTTTTTTGTAGTAGATGAATATTATGAGAAGAGAGATGAACTAGGGAGAAAAGAAGACATAGATGAGCTGAAGAGGTGATAACAGTTTGTTGTGAGAGACGACTCGAGAAAATTGATCAAACCATCTTGAAGAAGTCTAAGTGGTGGCTTAACAATTAGGGAGTTAGCTTCCTTATAAGTGGAATATTAAAAAAGATCAAGTACAATCTTGATTGAAGTTTTTGGAGTTGTGGCTTCCAAGAAAGGGGTGATTTGTTTTCATGTAAATGTGCAACAAGGAAATTAACAATTTCCAAGCATGACAACTATACCCCTTTGTTAATTTTTTTAGGTCTTACCATTCCAAGGCACGTGGGTCTATCTAGTTAGTCCAAGTGATCTCCCAATTAAAATTATCTCACCTCCCTAGGTGATTTAGTAAATTCCATTCATTCCCCCTATGTGATTTTAGGAGTTCATTAAAAGTTGCAAGCTTCAGGTAGTTTTGGGAAGGGATATCACTGACCTTCCTAGGACTAGAGAAACTCCATGGACCAGAGAAGAAAATAAAAAATGGACGTGGAGGTGATTCAAATGCCTTGGGACATCATGGAAGTGATTCAAGAAGATTCTGGAAGGACTCAAAGAAGTTGGGGTAGTTTCACCAAAATTAGGGTTCACAGGTAAAAACTACTGCTAAACTTCTGAAGGAAATTCTGGGAGCTCTGGATGTATTTAGGATAAAAATAAAACATATTTGGAAATAAAATTCCAATTCCTATAAGATGGTGAAATTAGGTTTTTCACAACACTTTGGAGCATTATATTTGCAAGCAATGTTTCTCATGCATAGGTGGAGTACTAAATAAAAAATCTGATTTTTTAGGGATGCAATGGAGAAATCAAGACCTGATAACCCCAAAATTTAACTCAAAAGGTCATTTATAGTAAGGCTCATATAAAATTTCATCCAAAAAAGTCCATCAGGAGCTCAATTTATCACAGTTTCAAGTTTCCCTCTCCAAGCGAGTTCAAGAGTTAGTGAATTTTTTGGAGGACGTGTCAGCTCCAGGATTCTGGCAAGATTTTTTATCCCTCACGTACCTCAAGGTAAGGGACATAACACATGGAAAAATGTTCCCAGCCCCCATGAAGCCCTCTGGACTCACGTACAACCTCCAGGATTGCCAATTCAGTCCCCAGGGGTTTGCGGGAGCTCAAAGCCTCAACCATCCAATCGTTACCACGTGTCATCACTAAGAGCATCATGGAGTTTGATGTACCTCATGTACCTCAAAATTTATGAACATAAAACATGGAAAAAATCACCCATCCCCTAAGGGAGACTTTTGGTCACCCTTATGACCAGCTTCTAGCTCCTTAGTTCTTTAAAGTTGATTTTTAACCTTTATTCCCTGCTTTCAGATCTCTGCCACGTGTGTTACCTTTCTCACCATGGAATTTATGTCCCTCACATCCCTCAAAGATCAGGGACATCAAACATTGAAAAATTCACCCATCTCACTTATCATATTTATTTCAAAATTTTAAAAAACCCACCTACTTCTCGCTTCTAACATATAACTATTTTATGCACAACTTCATTCCACCATAGCTCTGTAACTTTCTCACACCAAGTAAAACCATTGATGAACCTTGAACCAGCTCAACCACAGAAAACACATCCTCAAAAACATAAAAACATGAATGTCCCAAAATAAATATTGATCAAATGAAGAACGAAGAAGAATTTTTTTGAAAATCTTCAATACTGTGAAACCAAAAATTGAAGAGATCTTGCAAACCGGTGCACGAATTGGCAAACCGTCTGTTGCTGAGTTCTTCTCTCTTGAAGGCCATTAAAAATTCATATTCAAACCTCCCCTTCACAGCAAGGAATTCTCACATCTTTGACTCCACAAAGAATAAATCTCAATTTCTAGTAAAACTGGCAACCAGATCGAAGAAAAATTTCACCAGTGAGACAAGAAGAAAAAACCTATCTCAATGAAGTTGATTTCGTAATGACCGGAGAAAAAAACCAGAATTGAAAATTTCAAAATCCATTAATGGATTCCGTGACATAGTAGTGGAAAAAATCAACGAGCTACCTCTCCACTTCTTAGAGTTCCAGTGGATGAAATTGTGCAAAAATTAGAGGGAATGATTGTTGAAAAATCTAGTTTCGCTTGAACTAGTTTTTGTGCCATGAAGTACCTATTTTTTTAGGGATATGGAGGAATTATTTTTCATCATATTTTTTCCCTATCACATGAATAACATCTACAAAAAAGGAAATGAGCTACCTCTTCACTTCTTAGGGTTCAAGTGGGTGAAATCACGTGAAAATTGAAGGGAATGATCGTTGAAAAATCTAGTTTCACGTAAACTAGTTTTGGTGCCGTGAAATCCATATTTTTTAGGGATATGGAGGGATATTTTTTTTTAGTATTCTTCCCTTGCTAATGAAAATATCATTTTCCCACTTGTTTAGATGAAGGAATTACTCAAAATGCGAAGCATGGAACCCTGAAATAAAACCTAGATTTTCAAGGATTTTTTTGTCATAGTCTGACATCCGTGGTGCACTTACTAAAAATAGCATGCCTTCCTACATAGGGTTATATTGCTTTTTGTAAGCCACCATTTTAAGAGGCTATGAATAAGGCAGTGAACATAGAGGTAATATCACAGGAAAAGTCATCAAAAAGGTTATCTCAGCTTGAAATTGATACTTACTAAATAAAGTAAGTGGTTCCACAAGCCCCTGCTATAAATAGTCAGTTGGTCCAAAAGGAAAGAGGAACACAGTAAGAAGAAATAATTCAAGTGACCATATCCGGTTTAGGTTAGGAAAGAGATACCTATGACACTTACTAAAAATAGTAAGTTGTTGCATCTATACTTACTAAAAATATCAGTTCATTCTCAAAGGGAAAGTTTGGCACAATGGGACATAGAAGGGTGATCATTCAGTTCAAAACTATCATTCTCGATCATCCATGGGCATGTATTATACAGAATTCAAGACTCATATCAGGGAATTCAATAGTGTCTCTCGAAACTGACTTCGTGGCTCGAGTTCTAGGAGTATCTTGTGTAGGGTGGAAGTTACGGTCATTGGCAGAACCATTCAGAAGTATTTTTAAACACTCATTCCAAAGAATTTGTGAGCCAATTAAAAGGAGTTTTACATGAGTTTGAATATTCAGAGTATCATCGCATTGATCTTTCCATCAACGAGGATTAGTGGACTTCATTAGGAATGACATCTCCTCTTCTTCTTCTCTTGCTCTTTCTCTCTCCTCTTCCCACCAACTTTATCTCTCTTCTCAATGTTCTAATTTTGTGTTGGGGTTGCACTTTTCATATGTATCAATGTACCTAATGTAATAATTCACCTTTATGTTATAAAAAGGGACTTAAAAGTTTCTTAGGAAGTTGAAAAGTTTTAAGTTGTGTGAGGACATATGAAAAGGCATTGGGGGGTAGATTGAGAGTCATATCTCATTCTATAAATTATAAATCCATTCCCATTTGAAAGGGTTGGTGGTTGATTTTGTAAACTCAAGAGTGCATTTAGAGAAAAAAGAGAGCCAAATTCTTATATTCCCCTCATTCTCAAAGTTCCTCCATTTCCCCACTATGTACAACTTTGGTTTGATCAATCAATACAAGAAGAAGGATTTTCTAGCTTTCTTTAACTAAGGGATTTCATGATACTTTCTTGTCATCAAATTATATTTGGTCTTATTACTAATTATAGAGTTGTTTCCTCTTAATTTAGTGCATGTGATGAAGTTTCTAACTAGTGTGTGTGTAGGAATCTGATTTTCTACCTGCAACATTAGTTCTCGTACCTCATTTATCACTCCCCTTTCCCTCACTACAGACAAAGTATTCCCTAGAAAGATATTTCTACCTTTTTTGTAGGGTTATTGGAGTTCCCCTGTTAGATCCCAGGCCACAAGGCCACAAGTAAAATCCACCTTTATTTTTGCATGTGTATATGAAAGCTACACTAGTTAAGTAGAGGGACTTAGATTCCCAGAGTGTTGGTAAGAAATCCACAAGTTTTTCCACCCAAAAAATTTTCTTTCCAATATGATTGCAAAATTTCAAGTATGATCTTGACTAAATTGTGGTGTTTTAGCTTTATGTTGAGTGGATGCTCAATAGTGAAATAATTGTAACATTTATAGGACATTTTGTCTAAGTTATTTCTTTGGTTTCAGTTGGTTTTTATTTCTTGAAGGGTTTCCGAAATTTAATATTGTCTCTTTGTGTGTGTTACCCCATTGATTTCTTGTGGATGATGTTATGGTTTCATTATAAAATAATTAAGTAAATTTAATTATATGTAAAATTTTGAATAAGCAATGATTCACCCCCCTTTCAGTGCCCAAAATTTCCAACGTATTTTTCACTTATTTATGTGTGAATGTCATGGTCTTCTCATGGTAAATGATAATCAATATTGAATGACTTGATAATTTTTTCAAATGTTTTCAAAGTTTTGAGAAACAATGATTCGCCCCTCCCATATTAATGCTTATGTTTTACAACATCTTTATTTTGTTAGTCTTGTTGATTGCTTCCATTTTTTATGTTCTTCTAATTAAATGTGGACCTACTCTGGTTACTATTCGTGATAATATCAAAGTGCCTAGTCACAACATTAACCCTCTCTCTTTATTCCTCCTACTCCCCTTTACTTCTCGTCATAACAAAGTCCCTCCTTGTACAATGTACAAGCACTTGGCCACAAGTTTAGTGTAATGTTCCTTTTTTATCCCTGACCTTACGACCACCCCACAACTTTAGTTAGTTTACACTCAAAAAAAGGGAGCCTCCCCATACACAAGAATGTTGTAATTTTTCATTGATTTCTAGGTTTGATGATATGTATTGTTGATGCCATGAAGAAATTTTTGTAAGTTGTTATTGATGTCAACATAATGATATTGAAGTGTTGTCAATGATGTCTAAGATGTTAGTTGTAGATCATGTTGTTTCCATTGATGTTAGGCTAAGTGTGTGTCTTATTGATGCCAAAGGATGGTGTGGCTAACTTGTTTGTGAGTTTTTATTGATTTCAAATGATGTTAAATGATGCCAAATGTGTATTTCAAGGTCTACATAATGGATGTCAATTGTTTATAAGGTAATTTTAAGTACAGAGAGAGATAATTTGAAGAAACAATGAAGAAAAATATGTTCTTGTGAAGGTATGTATATAAAATCTTGATGAAATGATTGGATATAGGTATGTTGACATTCTTTCAGTATGAGAATGTGGTTTAGAGTGCATGAACAGAGGTATGAAGGCTACCTTCTAGCATGAAGACCAAACAAGGTGAAGAAAGCATGGCGTAATGAGGTAGGTTAATCATTTTTCAGGACCACTATGAAAATACGAGCATGGGAAGAGTGTTGGCATGTTGTTTGATATGTGTGGACAAAATTTTAGGCCATAACTTGAAGTAGTTTGCAACATATTACATTTTTAGCCTGATTTATTAAAATGGATAATCCTAGCTTAGGGTATACTTTTTTCTCATTAGCATGACTAAAATATGCATGGGAGTCTAACATATTTTGAAAAAATGGGGAACATTTCTAGCTAAGATCTCCTGGAATTTGTTTAGGGTTTAAGGTCTAGATATTTATGAACAATTGTTAACACCAAAACAACTCAAAAACCCTTCTAAAACCCTAGCTTGAATTCGATAGGAAATATCTTGTTCAAATATACTCAATGTATTTAATTTCTAAGTTTAATGATTATATCATATCTAGGAATCTCCCAACTATCTCCAAGTGGCATTGGTTTGTCAGATGAAAGAGAAAAAGTGAAGGTACATGTATATTTTCTAAAGAATTTGTTGTATTACTCAATTTTTACAAAGTAAAAAATGAATAAATGGATTTCAAAGGATTAAATGGACATATAATACTTGTTTTTGATGTAATATGTATTATTTCTATCCTCCAAGTGATCATACTGAGTCAATTTCTCATGACTGGTTTTGGGACAATTTTGAGTGTTCTTTGAGTAGAGTTGTTCTTGAGATCTTATGCCTTGATTTGAAGTGTCTAATGAATTTGGTGATGTTATTGAGGTGATGTAGTAACTGTTTACATGTATGATTTGGAAAATTTACATGGTACTGTTTACATGTATGATTTGGAAAATTTACATGGTATAGTGTTGCAAGGTGGTACAAGCTTCATTTTTGTACACTAGTTTTTGAGGACCTAATAGGACAGTCTAGTTCTCAAGGTAGTTTTATGTCATGATTGGATGTTGCAGAGCTATCCAAGCATGGATAAGGTTTAAAAAGGTCACTAGAAAAAAAATTTAAGAGTTTTTTTCTTTAAATATGTTCATGAGTGATCAATAAGATCAAGAGTCAAATATTAGGCATGTAGACCTAGTTGAATTAAGCCTTCTTAAGACCTAATGGAGGTTTGTGTCTATCTTAAAGACATGAATGAATAATTTATGATGGATTCATGTGTATTTCATGTTATTATAGTGTTTTATCATATTCCATGTCTGACCTATGGTGTTTGAGTGTTTGTGAAAAGTATATATGCACGGAAAATTAATCCTATTTGATGCATGCTTGGGTGGAATAAGGTCTTATAGACCATTTGAGGAGTGCAATGACTTTTTTTGATCATCCTATATTATTTTTTCATGGTTAGGTAAATGCCTGTATGACCTAAGTGAATGTGAATAATCATGATAAGAAAAGTAAGAAAACCAAGCAATGTTGTGAGTATTGAAGAATAATAGAGAAGGTGTATGGATGTTTTAGGGTTAGAGTGTGTTCAAAGAATATTTAAATCATGATCATACACCAGAAATAGAGAGTATAAGATAGATAAGAGAAAATAATTCCATAAATTTTTAGATAACAAAAAGAATAAATTGGAAAACATTCATAGGTGGCGGAGTTTGTACCGAGTCTTCCTTGCAAGTTAGTTCTTGCTAAAATATTAGGGGTTGGTTCTCCTTTTGGAGTTGGTTATTCACTAAAATTTGAATGTGTGTGTGTGTGTGTGTGTGTAAATATGTGGAGTTGGCACTTCACTAAATCTTGATTTTTGTTTTATACATAAAAATATTAGTGGGTTGTATTCCCCTTAATGTTTCCTACCTAAATGATGTGTTCATATGTTCTCTCTTATGTGATGGTTTTTGTATTTCTTTGATGGTTTACTAAACTAAGTTGAAATTAATTAATAATGGTGGCATGATAAATTATTGAAGTAAAAAATTGAAATAGTTTATAAGATCACTAATTCACACCCCCCTTAGTGATTTTTCTTCCAAAAAATGGTATCATAGTAGGTCCTCTGGAGTAGCTTAATAACTTGAAGGTGATCCTTTAAGCATAAGTATGGTGAGAAATTAGGTTCAATGATTTTTCTCTACCAATAAATCTACTCTTTTCAATGGTACTAATTATGCATTTTGGATCATTATGATGAACAATTACCTAATCTCATTAGGATATGACATTTATAAATCATTGGTTTTTGGATACACTATACCCCTACACCACCAAATAATGTAGTAGGAAAGAATGATTGTGAAATAAATTATAAAACAATGAATTCTATCTCATGTGGCCTTTCATAGGCTGAGTTTGTAAATTTCATGCATTGTGATACATGCAAAGGTATTTGGAATAAGTTACAGACTATTTATTAAGGAGTCACCAAGGTCAAGCTAGAAAAATTGTAGACCTATAGAAGACAATTTGAAATCCTAAAAATGAAGGAAGATGAGAATATTGATGCTTATGATGAGGTGGTTAGTATCATCATATGATTAGGAGAAAATATGGAAGAGTAAATAGTTTCCCAAAAGGTATTGAGGTGTTTGACACCCAATTTTGAATCTATGGTATTTGTTGTAGAAGAAGCAAAGGACTTGAGCATATTGTATATGGATGAGATTTATGACATCTTAACTGCATATGAGATGAGAATAGATGATGGGAGACCTCCAAAGAATGATGTTTCATTAAGGGATGAAAATAAGGCACATGGTAATAAGGTAAAAGATAATTATGATTCAGAGATTGATGATGAGAAGTTAGAATCCATGTTTATTAGAAAGATAATGTGAGGATCAGGTAAGTACAAAAGTAAATTGTCATTGAAGTATTTCAATTATGTTGAGATTGGTAATTTTTCATATAAGTTTCCAAAAAATAACAAGTATGAGCATGAAGAACATTATGAAAATCATGACGAGTATAAGAAGTATCAAAAGCACAAGATAAGTTTCAAGAATCATGATGGAAAGAAGGATCATTTAAGAGAAAGAAGAATTTCTATTCCAAATAATACATCAAAAAATCCTCTAATGTTAGTTACAATAGTCCATTTGATAGTGATAGTGAAATTGTCAATAATGGTTTCAATGAACACCACAATCAAGAGCCAAATGAATAATGAAAATTCATAATCTTAAATGTCTCAATGAGTATTATAATAAGGAGAATGTTGAAGAGGTGAACCAAGAAGGTCAAAATTTATAATATTCTATATGAGGAGACTGAATCCTATAAATCCTGAATGAACCAAAAATTTAGGTAATTTGATCAATTATTATCAATGAAGTTATAGCATTTTTAATGATGAATATGATTTGAGATCATCCAAGAGCAAGAGAATGTAGAAGTTGACCTCAAAGAATGAGTATTCATAGATAAATGCTAAGGAAGAAGATTGCACTAAGTTCAAAATGGATATGGATTCCTTGAAGGATTAACTAGAGAAGACAACAATCAAGTTGAATAAATTTGAGAAGTTTAAGAAGAGTACTTAGGTTCTAAATGACATGATGGGTAGATAAGATTTTGCTAATGATAATACATGTATAGGATTAAAATAAGATCAAATGAGGAATATATGAATGGAATAGAAAGTCATGAAGCAACTTAAGCCAAGGAGAATAAGAAGATAAAATTTAAGAACAATATGAATACTAATCCTATTATACAATCTTATGTTATGAGATATGTAATTTCATTCAATGGTTGTTGTTACATATGTAATTTGTTTGGTCATAAAGAAAGAGAGTGTAGAAGGCCCCTCCAATAATGAGTATTCATGGGATTATGAAAGTTATTTCAAATACTATTTTTATTCATGCAATGAATGTCAACATAGGGATATAGATTATAGATGGAACTATGGAAGTAATTTCAGTTATATCAGTCAAGAGGCAAGAATGGTATTGTTTTCTATAATTATCATAAAAATGGCCATCTTGCAATATTTTTTCATCATGAATCTCTAAGAATAAAAAAGAAGATTGAAGCTCCTATATTTCAAGACAATAATATATAAATCAAGTTTGATCATGTAGATAAGAAGAATGAGGAACCAATGACATTCAAACTCAATACTAATTTGTATACAATCCCAAGTGAATTGTTTGTTAAGGTAGAGAATATACTAGATTTTGAAGAAACACCAAGAATATTTTCTATCAGTTGAGATAGTGGAAAAGAAGGATGGTACTGAAATCAAGCCAGAAGATCCAATCAAGAATAAGAGGATTCTAAGAAAACAATATCATCCTCATGATTGCAAGGTGATGGAGATATAAGAATATCCTAAATTCATGGTGTTCTAAAAACTTGGTAATATGGGGTGTCTCTATTAGGATTCATAGAAGAATTTACCATCCAATAGAAGCAATATTGAATATGTGTTGTAGGTTTGTTATGTTATAGAGTCATTAATCATGTTTAAAGACTTGAGACAGCTATGAAAATGATAGTAAAGGTATGTGTTTCCAATTATTTTATATGATGACTTGATCAGACCATTTAATGCATGGAATTTTATTACAAAGTGATGAACATCAAGAAGGTGTGTGAAGTCTTGGAAAGTAGACATACATGTTACAAAGTGTTTTATACATGATGTGAGCATAGAAATGTGTCTTGAGTCCTAATTTAGATTTGTGACACTTGAAGAGAAAGAGATTGGTCTGTAAGAATAATATGATTTTTGGACTATAAAATATATGGTTGTACAGGATTCAAAGATCACAATGAATCCATAGGAGTGAAATTTTATAGTCATAAAATTAAGGAGCGAGATCATATAGGTCATAGAGATTTAAGTAGGAAGAGCACACTGAAATCATGAAAACCATGTATTTATAGACTATTCATTGAGGTATCAACATGTAGAGTTGAGTGTTTATATGCACAAGAGGATCAAGACACATATTTTACAATCTTAGGTTGCATATCATGAAGGAGAAAAGCTATGATAGAGGTTTTTCATAGTGAAGCATGGATGGATAGGACAAATTGATTTAATGATGTTAAGAAGTTGTCATGATGAGGTTGGTGCTATGGTGAGCCATGAAACATGAATTTTGTAGATGGATTCATATTGATATGAAATGTCATAGTAAAGCAAGTCTCGATGAAGACAAAAAATTCTTGTTATTCTTTGAGTATCTCAAAAGGAGTGTATGAATATAAGGGGAGCTTGTAAGCTCTGAGATTAGGAAGAACAAGGTACGTAAAGTTGTTTGTACTGTTTTAATAAACATGTTCATAATTATTTCATCAATGGGTCTAAGAGTACATTAGAGAAGCACATAATATGAATACAATGGAGTATCCTATATTGTTTTAAAAAGTTTTGTATTAACTACATCAAGAGAAAGCATGTAAGGTTTGCATTAAACAAAATTGGTATCAAGTCAAGAAGTTATTAAGGAGAAAATAACTTAGGGGGAGCCAAACATGTAGTATATCAGTTCACATGAGCATGTATGTATGTAAAATTAGGCTTGCATAGTCATGAAGAAATGATGAATATTTTTGACATAGATGGAAACATATATGAAAGGTAAGAAAATGGTTTTCCTTATTTTTAAGAAATTGGCAGCAGTGGTAGTTGTGCATGTCATGTGTTGAAGAAGTGGTATTAGTATGGGTTTCAATTGGTACTAGATGAAGAATATGGTGGTATTGATATTAGACATGTGTAGAGTACCTGATCAAAGGTTTGAGTCAGGTGAGTAGTCTTGAAATTTGAGTTTTTTTGCAGAAAGTATGCATTGAGTAAGGGAGAGACCATGTCTTGTGTAATATTATAGTATATTGAGTTATTTTTTTGCAAGATGGAAATGAGAAAATAGGAAGGAGTAGGTTTGGTTAGTTGATTCTTCCGAGTATGCTGATCTATGAGTTTGATATGAAAAGGATAGAGAATCAAGTAATTTGTAGGTATATCCTTTAATTTCTAAAGAGGGATGATTTTCAAAAGGGATAATATGTTAAAATAACACTTCATATTCTATTATGTTGATTTTTTTATATAGATATGATCATGTCTGAGTAGTTTTTGTAAGAGTGATCAAAAAGGGAGGAGCATATTTTGTTTCTAACAATTGGTATTATGTAGCTCCATGTTGTGAAGTTGTCTGCAATAGCATATTATGATCCTAAGGTGATTATTTAGTCAAACATTGGTATCAAACAATTATTTGTAGTTGTTCATCATTAAAGTTTAGTTTAAGATAACAATTTTTTGGAAACCCTCTCTCATTAATGTTGAAGGAGATAAAGTTTAAAAATGGAGAGAATGTTGTCATATTGTTTCTAAGTATGGTTGCCATTAATGAAAAAGGGGGAGATTATTGCAAGTTTTAATTGAGGTAAAGGATTGATGGTATGCATTTTTGATGTCGTGAAGGGATTATTGTAAGTTGTTATTGATGTCAAGGTAATGATGTTAAAGTGTAGTCACTGACATCTAAGGAGTTAGCTACAGAACATGTTATTGTGATTGATGTCAGGTCAAGTATGTGTATTATTGATGCCAAAGGATAACGTGGAGAGTTTGTTGTGAGTTTTCATTGATTTCAAATGATGCCAAATGTTGATGTCAAGGTCTGCATGGTGGATGCCAAATATTTGTAAGGTTTTTTTGGGTACAGAGAGAGATAATTTGAATACAATGCAAAGAAAAATATATTCTTGTGAATATATGTGTATTATAACTCTATGAAATGAGTGGATACAAGTATTTTGACATTTATTGAGAATGATAATGTGGTTTAGAGTGCATGAAAAAATGTATGAAGGTCATTTTCTAGGATGAAGACCAAACAATGTGAAGAAAACATGGCCTAATGAGGTAGGTTGATAATTTTTCAATAACATAATGTAAATGCATGAGCATGTGAAGAGTGTTGTAATTTTTTTTCAGATGTGTGGACAAAATTTTAGGTCATAACTTGAATTATGTTGCAAGATAATACTTTTTTAGCCCTAACGAGTTCTTAAAATGGAGAATCCCAGCTCAAGGTATACTTTTTTTTCGCATTGGCACATGTAAACTCTACATGGGAGTCTAATCTCTTCAAGATATATGGGGAAAGGTTCTAGATAATATCTCTTGGAATTTGTTTATGGTTTAAGGTCCATAGCTTTATGAAAAATTGTTAATACAAAAAGAACTCAAAAACCCTTCTAAAACCCTAACATGAAGTTGATAGGAGATATCTTATTCAAACATACTCAGAATGGATTGAATTTCTAAGTATGGTGATTGGATCATGTAGATGAATCTCCTAGCTATCTCTAGGTGGAATTGGTTTGTCAGATGAAAAAGAAAAAGTGAAGGTACAAGTTTATTTTATAAATATTTTGGTTGTATTTCTCAATTTTTGAAAAGAAAAATTGAATAAATGGATTTTAGAGGATGACATTGAAATATAGTACTTGTTTATGATGTTTTCAATAATTTTTCTAGCTTCTAAGTGGTCATACTAATTCAATTTCTCCTAACTATCTTTAGGATAGTTTAGGGGTGTTTTGAGTGTTCTTGGAGCAGAGTTATTCTTGAGCTCTTATGCCTTGAGTTAAAGTGTCTAATGAATTTTTTGATGTTGTTCATATCATTTAGTAATTTTTTTACATGTTTCATTTAGAAGGGTTGATTGTTTCAAGGTGGTACACGCTTCATTCTTTAAGACTAGTTTTAGAGGACTTAGTAGGACAATCTTGTCTCAAGGTGGTTTCATGGCATGAATGGATGTTGCATAGCTATCTAAGCATGGATAAGGTTTTAAGAGGTTATTAGAAATGTTTTTGAAGAGTTTTTTCTTTTAATATGTTCATGAGTGATCATGAATATCAATATTCAAATGTTAGGACATACCTAATTGAATTAGGCCTTCTAAAGACCTAATGGAGGTTTTGACTATTTTAAAGACCCGACCGATTAAGTAATGATGTATTTATGTTTATTTCATGTTAATATAGTTTTTTATAATCTTCCATATCCTAAATATGGTTTTTTAGTGATTGTGACTAGTATACATGCAAGGCCAAATATGCCTATTTGTGATGTGAAAGTACATGGAGAAAAGAACAAGCTAAGTGTTACATGCTTAGGTGGAATAAGGTATTATAGACCATCTAAGGAGTGAATTTTTTTTTTCTAATCATACCATAGGATTATTTCATGAGTAGGTAAATTCCTATGTGACCTAAGTGAAGGTGAAGAAGCATGATAAGTGAAGTATGAAAACCAAGTAGTTTTGTGAGTCTTCAATAATAGTAGAGAAGGTGTATGGATGTTTTAAGCTTAGATTATGTTCAAATAATCTTGAAAGCATGATGATATATTAGAGATAGAGATGATACCAAGAAGAAGAGGGAAGAAGATAGATAAGAGCATAAAATTCCATCATTTTTTGGGATAACAACAATAAGGTGGAAAACATTCATATATGGCTGAGTTGGTGTTGATTCTTCCTTGCAGGTTGATGCTTACTAAAATATTAGGGGTTTATGCTCATTTTCAAGTTGTTGATTCAATAAATCATGGGGTTATATATTCCTTACAAGTATGTGCTTGCTAAATTCAAGTTAGCGTATGATAAATTAGGGGTTGGTGTTCCTTGTGGAGTTGGTGTTTCACTTAATTTTTATTTTTGTTATACACACACACACACACACACACACTCAAAGATCAATGGGTTTTCTTCCCCTTAAAGGTTTCCCACATAAATGATGTGTTCATGTCTTATCTATTATTTCATGTTCATAAATGATGGTTTTATATTACTTTGATGGTTTTCTAAACTAAGTTCACATTGCTTAATAATGGTGGCATGATAGATGATTGAAATAAATGTTATTAAATTTTATAAGATCACTAATTCAACCCCCTCTTAGTGATTGTGCTTTAAAAAAATGAGGGGTTTAGCCCTATGACCATTGGTGAAAAAAAATAATCTACACTATGATATGTTATTTCACCAACACCCCCAAATGAGAGACAAATGAGAAAAGGTAGGACTAGAAGGACCCAATCAAATAAAAATTTTTTTGAAGCCACCCTATATCCTATAAAGAATCCCATTAGAGTGAATCTGGATCAGAAGTATATGCAATGAATACTGAATCACCATAGGAGAGTGAATGAAACCGTTAATTATTTGATGGATCTATAACAAAGGTGTGGTTCATATCTAAGGAATTATGTTCCACGTGAAAAGTAGAAGTGTCAACTACTCCATAAAGGGATGGTGAATCTGAAGCAATAGTGAAGAAGGAATGTTGAGTGCCTTGTAATTTTGTATAAGATTTCCTGATGTCTGATGAGTCTTGAATCAAATTTCCTTCTCCCTAAGAAGTATATGATGGAACAAAAGTAGTTGAATTAAGAAGTAACTCAAAATATTGAAGGTAACATGTGGATTGTGGAGGTGGGTCCCCATCACTATTGTTTTCATATATGCTAGATGAGAATAACTAATCATAAAAAATATTCTCAATTTTAGAAGTTTCATCAAGTATAGGTGAATGTAATAAATAATATGAACAAGAGACAAAGTGAGAGAAGGAATATAATTAAGTATAATGATCTACTAAACCCATTGCAATGATAGTGTCTTGTATAACTATCTAAAATATACTGAATCTAGAGTGAACTCAACCCACACACCCTAACCAAGGTGAGTAATATGATAGACTAATAGGATATGATTTAACATTGAGGGGTTACCTATAACATTTTTAAATGTTACACCACTCACTTAAACATACCATCTCCCAAAAAATTGAGAAGAAGTTTCATCACCCAGTCAAATAATAACATGTCACATAGCTCTAATCAAGTGAAATCCATGTGTTAAGATGCCATATGATGTGATGTAATAGAATCAATAACCGGTGTAGGATTTAGTGTTACAACTACAACTAGAGATCTTTCCTTTATTTTATCCTTTCCTAATTATTTCTCTTTCTCTTTTCTATAGTACATTACCTTATAGGATTCATGGGTTGATAAAAATGGTTTTATATACTCAGGTACACCTATGTTATTCTTCTCAAGAATACTCTTGATGTGGTGAATGCACTGAACTTAAAAAATTTACTTTCATCTTTCCTGCATGTGCAATACCTACAATTTATCTTCTCTTTCTTAGGATTAACACTGGAAGAGGAAGTGACAAAATTTAGTTTAGTGGTGGATTGATCTTTTTTATTCTCATGATCCTTATTGTTTTATTTCTTCTCTTTTGAATCCGTGTGTATGTCATGTCCTACAAGTAAAACATTTGGTATAGTGGAATTTATTCCACCTGTTTGAATTATTTTATCTTGATCTTGATTAAATTCAGTAATAAACTCATCAAACGAGGGAATTTTCCATTTTCTCCAAGTGCTATTTTGGTTGCATGAAACGTAGAAAAAAAAAATAGTCGGGACCTAGTTTGGTAAGGATAGAAATAATGAGTTATGAGTCCTTTTTGTCAATTCCACATTCTTTCAATTTCATTCTCACATTTTAAACTTGGTGAAGTAATCCTAAATTTTTAAAAAATCACTAGCACTAAGAATAATTAACTCATTTTATAGTTCATTCCCTCTCATTTCCTCCTATTTCCCAAATAAATGTTCTAAGGTGTCCCATAATTCCTTGGGTATTTTGGAAGAGGTTATAAGAAAGTGCAGTTCTAATGACATAGGAAGGCACAAGGCACCATAATATTTATCATACTTGATAAAAACAATATCTTTCTCTAAAGAAAATGTTGGTTCAATTTACAATCCTATAGTTATCATGTAGAGCTTCTTGTTTTGAAAATCCAGTGACATGGAAGTCTTCTATCAAGGATAGCTGAAGGGAGTAAGAAAAATGACTTAATTAGGATCCATTTTTAGATTTAAAGTGTGTTTGTATAAATAAATTAGAATGTGGAATGAATAAATCAAGATAGTTTTACACCCCCTAGATTAATACTTTTAGACCCCTTTGGAACTTTATAATTTTAGTGCATTTTTACAAAAAACCAACAATCCCATATAGATGGGATTGGAAAAACACGCACTTCAAAAAAAGGCATTAAAATATGAGTAGCCAGTCAAAAGTTATAGTTTTTCCATTTTTATCATATTAGTTTGTTTTACACATAAAATTCAAATACACTAAAGGTAGCATGAGAAAAAAAGAGGGATGAAGTTTGAACTCTTGACCTCCCCTTTACAACTTCAAGTATTTGACCAATTTCCCTAGGAACCCATACTTAAACCCAAATGAATCTTAAGTCTTTTAAAACCCCTTTACAATACATACCAAGGCTTATTAAACCTGCCTTTGAAATATTTGAGTAGGAAAGTGATTGAGTTGACCAATCATGGATGAGCAACCCGAGATGATAGAGTTAGTGGGAATGTCGAGTTGGATAGTTGAGTGAGTTAGGAAAGAGTTGTATCTTTTTTCTCTCAACTTGTGGCTTGGAGGAAGATATAGCTAGGGCACAGTCTTGTAAATAATTCTACGTTACTTAAACAACCAGAGCTAAGATGTGACTATGAATAAGTTGAATTAGAGCTAAATAGGACTAAGTTGATTAAGAGGTGAGAGGATTACACCATGTAGGAATTTGTGTCAAACACAAATGAATTAGGTTCGAGACAGAGCCAAACAAGGTTAAGAAAAGAAAAAATATGAGTAGAGGAAGAATATAATCTTCTAGAGGTGTTGATTTGAGTAGGGGAAGGAAGAGTTGGGTTTGAGTATAGATCGTGGTGCACATACTAATCCATGACATGCCATTCTTGTGGATGAGTTGGGATAGGAGATCTGATATTTCAATATTTGAGCTCTGGCTGAGAGATGAATTTTAGAAAGGGCCGATGTGAGATATATCTAGATACAGAAATGACACTTTAGGAGGTAGGGTTGAGCATAGGTGTGCTTGGCGAGTTACAAAGTTAAGATGAGAAATCTAGATAACAAAATGGCCATGTTGGGAGTTGAATTGGGGAGGAAATATAGTGTAGTCCGAGTGTTAAGGATCCTCCAACATTTTAACTACAACTTGCTAAATTTGGAGACAAATCTTATGAAACACCTATAGGTACCTTGAAAAGACCCCAAACAAATAAAACTCTATAAAAGTAAAAAAACACCCCTAATTTTTTTCAATCACTCCTAAGGTTTCTGATTTTTTTGGTAAACCCTAATTTTTTTGGAAACCCCCAATAGCAAAATCAAAATATTGCACGTAAAATTTTTCAGATTAAAAAAACTTGAATAGATCCACAACTAATGGAAAAATGAAAAAACATTTTACTAGTAATGCTACGATTCCATATTAGAGGATCCGTGAGGATCTATTGATAACAATACGAGCACCATGTAATTTTGGGAATTGAGATAACCAAAAATAAATGCAATATGGAGATAACTCACAAGAATAAAAATAGAGCTTAAAAATCAAAGCGAAGTGTAAAAAAACATATATTTCTCATTAGAATATCTCAAGTGATGGAAAGTAAAAATAGGATGTTGGAAATTCTAGGCATTGAGGGGGGTGAATGAGTGATTATACAAATTTTGAATCATAATTCAATTTCCTTAATTTAGATATACTAAAATCACAAAATAATTCAAAAGCTATAAATGAAAGAGCACGCATAAGAGACACAAAATTTAATGCACAAAACCCTTCAAGGGAGAAAAAACCACTGAAACCAAGAACTATTTTGGAAAATAATATCATGTAAATGTTACATTGATTTCATGTTGAGCATCCACTCAACTTGGAGTTACAACTCCAAAATTCAGTTAAGATGTTAGTTGACCTTTAGCAAGATTCAACTTGCATGGAAGCTTCAACTCCAAACACTTCAAATAAGATTAAACTTGATCTTCTATAAGCTGTCACTTACATGGAAGCATAAACTCCCTAAGTGTTGAACATCCACTCAAACTTACTAACAATTTTGATCACTTCTTTTGTGTTGTCTCTCACAACAAATTATGACCACTTCTTCAGCTCAATTTCTTCTCTTCCCATTCTACTTCATCTTCTATAGGAACTTTAAACGAAGATGACTCTTCATACACACTTTTTTTCTTCTAATGTAAAATAACCTTCTCAATAATCTACACTTATATGCTCAGTAACTATTGCAAAGTTGCATTCCTACATGCATTAGATTATACTCTAATTTTCATTACCTTATTGCATCTATAACGGCATGAGAATTAACAAATTTTTCAAGAACAAACAAGATATTTTTTTTATCAAATACGATGTACCCAAAAATTTATCGTGTAATTCACATTCAATGACCCTTCACTTTCACTCTTTACAACTCATAAAAAGGAGGAACAAAAAGAAAAAACAAAATTGTCCACTAACATTAATTACATCTAATTTAATGTCAGTTTCAAAACTCGTGACTTATAAAACCTACCAATATTCTTCACATTATTATAAATAATTATAAAATCCTCCTCAACTCTTTGCTCCATCTAACATATCTAAAATGTTCCTCTTACAACATGAATTGCAATCTAACATGTCTGACTTGTAACTGCCATCTCTTTTTTCATTTTCCCTATGGAGAGTTTCTCTTGTCATTTTCATCTCTTACACACATGGAAAAGTGTCCCAAGTATACAAATATGTTACAACACAACTAATTTAACTTTATAAATCCTTAACTTCTCATATTCTCTCATTTATTTTTCATATTTCATTGGAGCTTCACTCACATTCATGGAGGTCTAGAAATTTCATTGATGGAGGTCCTTGAAAAATTTCAAAGTGAAGGTACTCAAATATTCTTTAAATATTGGATAATATGGTGAGTGGTCTCTATATTACCTTTATATTCCTATAGGAGCTTCACCTCACTCATTCAATCAAGAAAATATTTATTTGGACAAGAAACCATGAGATCTTCACACTCATAAATACAGTCTTGAAAGTCTTGTTATTTGGAGAACTAAATTTTTTAATCCAACCACCTATAATATACCAAAATAAATATATTGAATTCCTCTTTCACATACAATTGATAGTTTCTTAAAAAGCATAACAAGGACCATCATTTTACTCCAACTTCTCATACTGGTCTGATTGTGTTCTAGAAGCTTACAAACTATTTTTAGCTCCTCATGTTCAAACCACATTTAAAGTGACCTCCAAGCTCATATATCAATTTTATCAGTTCAAATACATCACAAAAAACATGTGAAAGCATTCATATGTATACCATGTTTAAACAAAACTCCATCTACTCACATGTAGCAAAAATTGTTTTCACAAGCTCAAAAAGAGCAGTTTTGATCATTCAAACTTGTATATGAAATAACATTATATAACAAAACCAAACATACTAAAATCTCATATTTAATTTATTAATGATGTTTAGGACTAAAAACAATCACTTCATGAGACAATTCATCATGTATACTCTTCATACATTCAAATCTAGTCTTGTATTCTAGCATTCTCAAATGATAGAGACAATAAGACACCTGTAGCATTAAATTTATCCAAAATACCAACCTATATGACTACATGAATTCACCAAATTTTTTAACATGGGTTACTTTTCAAAATTTATCTATACACTGAATTTATCATAAAACACATGTTTTCTTGCAGGGTCCACCTAGTATCATGAGATCAAATCACCATGAAAATATGCTCAGAGGAATTATATACAAGATATAATTAATAAACAAGAAAGAAAATTACATTTGAGCTCATAACCAGACAATTTTCTCCATAATGATCTGAACTAGGGTTTATAAGGGTTTCAGACAGCTTCACAAAAATGGATAGAACTTTCTTATTTCTCATCCATTTGACCTTAGAAGTTTTGACACATATTTTTATCTATATAATATTCAAAATATTATATTTTGATTTATCTTAATGAGGCTCCATAGTTTTTATTGAATGCTATGTAGTTAGAGTGCTAGTTTAGAATACCTTGCTTAACCCGATTCTGGTAAAAATACAATATCTTGCACAAAATGCCTCATCGGGTCCTAAATTGTTTTCAAAACCTTCATGACTACCTCTTACATGATCTCAAATGGCTAATTTATCATATATTAAAATTTAACTTCTTTTCCAATCTCATTTGTGCATACTAAACTTGATTATCCTAAAGGGCATTCATACCAATGACCCTGAATATGCCTCTAACTATTGATTTTTATTAAACACTTCCCATTTTTGAATTATCTTTCCATATATTTTATTTCTTCATACCCTCTCTCTAGGTCTTTGATTAAGGCCAATTTGAGCTATATTACACTGCAACTCACCATGCCTATCATGTTCTTCACATTGTACCCCCTTAACCATGTCATATTATGTGATTTATGTCTCTAAAATTATTCACCATTAGCTTCAAGCCTTCACTTCACCTTTCCATATCACTTTGCTAACTAGGCCTTAGGATTAGGCATCTTGAACTGAGCTAGTCTCTCAAAATCAACTCATGTGCCCCTGTATCCATCCTTATGAAATTGTTTAAAAATAATATAAATAATATAATATGTAATACTCCATCATGGTATGCTATCACAACATCACTTTTCCTTTTCAAGGTCACTGCCTCCTCATGAAGTTAGTGTTTACTCATGTGTTCTCAAGCCTTTGACCTATCCTACCTTGTTCAAACTCACTACAAGATCCATCTAATTCTCTTGCATCCTTATTTTTCATTAATATTACTTTGACATGAATGAAAACACAACATCTATATGCCAATAATCTCTCACTTTGTCATTGATAGAAAAACCTATTGATTCTTCTCCCCCTTTTTGTATTAATGACAAAGTTTCTGGTTTTATTGCATGTTCTTCTCCCAAATCAGTTTACTTGACCCCATATTTTCTGGGAAAAACAACCGAATTCATCATTTAAGATCTTCCTCTTGTCTTTCTCTTCCTTATCCCTATTTTGGTCTTTAATATGCATCAAGTTAACTATTGCTCCCATTGAGAAGATGCATGCATGTCACATACACATGCCAAAAACTTAATACCTGGATGAAAAAAATCTCCAATCACATTAATATGTCAATATTATTTTATACAATTCATTTCTAGGCTCAATTTATCCATCTGCTAATTGTAGGCACATTTAAGTCTGAGATCCCTAAAGCCACATGTTAGTGAATTTTAGACCAAATTTTATCATGTTTCATTCATGACCTCCTTATTGGTCCCCATTTTATTTTACTATCATCCTTTACCTTCCTATGTATGATTTATCCTTCATTTCTTGTTCTCGAGTCATGTAGAATATTTTTTCATATTAGCTTTATCCTGACTAGTTTATTCATTGATTGTGGCCTTGTTTGTTTGGTTTAGTGATCTTCATGGTTTAAAAACTTTCTTCCCCTATGAATAGTCATGAAACCATCAATAATTCATCCATTATAAGAATTATCAACACTTAAAACCTAGTTTTGAATGTCATAAACAACTCCCCTTCCTTGAGTAATGTGTATAGACCTATAAATTGATTGTGTTAGGACTGTAGATGACTATTTATAGAACTGGCAGTTTTTATCAATCTGATATAATTCCATATCTCCTCAAAATTTCTTGGATACTCTTATCATACACCCAAATGACCTAATGGAGGGTCACCCTTGACTCCCCCTACTTCAAATATCTTCTCAAAGCCATGGATTAACATTTCCTGCATTCAATTTCTCACAATGATCTGTGACAAAACACTTTTGCATGATTTCTATACATATCTTCATTAGGTTGTGACTCTCGATTTGGATTTACTTTTCAACCTAGACCTGATTGAATTCTTTCCATTCTTTATGATCAGTTGAGTTCTTTATCAATTACCATTGCAAAATCACACTCAGAACTGTGACATAACAACTTTGTTTCAGTTCTCTAGAGGGTACTCCACTTAGAAAAGTCCAACCTATATGACTACATGAATTCACCAAATTTTTTAACATGGGTTACTTTTCAAAATTTATCTATACACTGAATTTATCATAAAACACATGTTTTCTTGCAGGGTCCACCTAGTATCATGAGATCAAATCACCATGAAAATATGCTCAGAGGAATTATATACAAGATATAATTAATAAACAAGAAAGAAAATTACATTTGAGCTCATAACCAGACAATTTTCTCCATAGTGATCTGAACTAGGGTTTATGAGGGTTTCAGACAGCTTCACAAAAATGGATAGAACTTTCTTATTTCTCATCCATTTGACCTTAGAAGTTTTGACACATATTTTTATCTATATAATATTCAAAATATTATATTTTGATGTATCTTAATGAGGCTCCATAGTTTTTATTGAATGCTATGTAGTTAGAGTGCTAGTTTAACATACCTTGCTTAACCCAGTTCTGGTAAAAATGCAATATCTTGCAAAAAATGCCTCATCGGGTCCTAAATTGTTTTCCAAACCTTCATGACTACCTCTTCCATGATCTCAAATGGCTAATTTATCATAGATTAAAATTTAACTTATTTTCCAATCTCATTTGTGCATACTAAACTTGATTATCCTAAAGGGCATTCATACCAATGACCCTGAATATGCCTCTAACTATTGATTTTTGACCTGATAATTCATGTAAGGAATATTAGAAATGTTATTAAACACTTCCCATTTTTGAATTAGCTTTACATATATTTTATTTCTTCATACCCTCTCTCTAGGTCTTTGATTAAGTCCAATTTGAGCTATATTACACTGCAACTCACCATGCCTATCATGTTCTTCACATTTTACCCCCTTAACCATGTCATATTATGTGATTTATGTCTCTAAAATTATTCACCATTATATTCAAGCCTTCACTTCACCTTTCCATATCACTTTGCTAACTAGGCCTTAGGATTAGGCATCTTGAACTGAGCTAGTCTCTCAAAATAAACTCATGTGCCCCTGTATCCATCCTTATGAAATTGTTTAAAAATAATATAAATTATATAATATGTAATACTCCATCATGGTATGCTATCACAACATCACTTTTCCTTTTCTAGTCACTGCCTCCTCATGAAGTTAGTGTTTACTCATGTGTTCTCAAGCCTTTGACCTATCCTACCTTGTCTGACTCACTCCAAGATCCATATAATTCTCTTGCATCCTTATTTTTCATTAATATTACTTTGACATGAATGAAAACACAACATCTATATGCCAATAATCTCTCACTTTGTCATTGATAGAAAAACCTATTGATTCTTCTCCCCCTTTTTGTATTAATGACAAATTTTTTGGTTTTATTTCATATTCTTCTTCCAAATCAGTTTACTTGACCCCATATTTTCTGGAAAAAACAACCAAATTCATCATTTAATATCTTCCTCTTGTCTTTTTCTTCCTTATGCCTATTTTGGTCTTTAATAGGGATCAAATTAACTATTGGTCCCATTGAGAAGATGCATGCATGTCACATACACATGCCAAAAACGTAATACTTGGATGAAAAAAATCTCCAATCACATTAATATGTCAATATTATTTTATACAATTCATTTCTAGGCTCAATTTATCCATCTGCTAATTGTAGGCACATTTAAGTCTGAGATCCCTAAAGCCACATGTTAGTGAATTTTAGACCAAATTTTATCATGTTTCATTCATGACCTCCTTATTGGTCCCCATTTTATTTTACTATCATCCTTTACCTTCCTATTTATGATTTATCCTTCATTTCTTGTTCTCGAGTCATGTAGAATATTTTTTCATATTAGCTTTATCCTGACTGGTTTCTTCATTGATTGTGGCCTTGTTTGTTTGGTTTAGTGATCTTCATGGTTTAAAAACTTTCTTCCTCTGTGAATAGTCATGAAACCATCAATAATTCATCCATTATAAGAATTATCAACACTTAAAACCTAGTTTTGAATGTCATAAAAAACTCCCCTTCCTTCAGTAATGTGTATAGACCTATAAATTGATTGTGTTAGGAATGTAGATGACTATTTATAGAACTGGCAGTTTTTATCAATCTGATATAATTTCATATATCCTCAAAATTTCTTGCCTACTCTTATCATACACCCAAATGACCTAATGGAGGGTCACCCTTGACTCCCCCTACTTATATCTTCTCAGAGCCATGTATTAACATTTCATGCATTCAATTTCTCACAATGATCTGTGACAAAACACTTTTGCATGATTTCTATACATATCTTCATTAGGTTGTGACTCTCGATTTGGATTTACTTTTCAACCTAGACCTGATTGAATTCTCACAAAAATGGATAGAAATTTCTTATTTCTCATCCATTTGACCTCAGAATTTTTTGAAACATATTTTTATCTATATGATATTAAAAATTTTATCTTATGATTTATCTTGAAGGAGGCTCCATAATTTTTAGGTTGAATGCTAAGAAGTCAGAGTGCTATTTTAGCATACCTTACTTAACCCAGTTTTGGTAAAATTGCAATATCTTGCACAAAACTCCTCATCAGGTCCTAAAATTTTGTCCAAACCTTCATGACTACCTCTTAAATGATATCAAATGGATAATTTGTTATAGAACCTATAAAATTTAAAAATCTCATTTGTGCATGTTAAACTTGTTTATCCTAAAGAACATTCATACCAATGACCCTGAATATGCCTCTAACTATTGAATTTTGACATGATAATTCATATAAGGAATCTTGAAGTGTTATATACACACTTCCCATTTTTGAATTTCTTGATTCAGCTTTTTTTTCTTCATACCCTCATGCTAGGTGTTTGAAATAGGCCAATTTGAGCTAGTTTACACTGTAACTCACCACCTCTGATCATTTTCTTCACCATGTACCCCCTTAAACATGTCATATTATGTGATTTATGTCTCTACCATACTTCACCACTATCCTCAAGCCTTCACTTCACCTTTCCTGGTCACTTTGCTAGTTAGGCCTAGGGATTAGGCATCCTAAAACGAGCTAGTCTGACTAATTGCACTCATGTGACCTTGTATTCATCATTATGAACCATGTTTCCACATCACAATACCTATAAAATTACTATGAATCATCCATGCATAATCTATCACATCACCACTTTAGCTTCTGCTAGTCACTAACTCCTCAAGAAGTTAGTGTTTACTTAGGTGTTCTCAAGCCTCTGACCTGTACTAATTTTTCTGACCTCTTTCCAAGCTCCATCTAGCTCTCCTACATCCTTATTTTTCATTAATATGCCTTTAACATCAATGAAAACTTCAACATCCACATGCCAACAATCTCCCCCTTTGTCATTGATGGAAAAACCTCTTGATTCTTCTCCCCCTTTTTGCATTAATGACAAAATTACTTGGTTTTATTTCATGGTATGCTCCTGCATCAACTTGTTTGACCTCTATTTTGTTGGAAACATCAACCAAATTCTTCATTTAAGCTCTTCCTCTTGTCTTTCTCTTCCTTAGCCCTGTTTTTAGTCTTCACCATGCATCGAAGTTCACTATTTCTCCCCTTGAGAAGATGCATTCATAGAGCACATACACAAGCCAAAAACTTAATATTGAATGAAAAACAGCTTCCTAATCACATACATATGTCTATATCAGTTCACAAAACTCAATTCTAGGCTCAATTCTTTTGTATGTTGCTAATTGTAGGCAAATTTAGGACTGAGATCCCTAAACTGAAATTTCAGAGCATTTAGGGAATCTTTGACCTATTATAGAAGCTCATTTGTCTCATGAAGTTATCATTTTAACTTCCCCTGATGTAACACCATTTAAAATCCTTTCTACATATGTCAAAGTTTATGCCTTATATCTTGTCTTTAAGTCAACTAGGGGGTTCTTCAATATTACCTCATCCTGACATAGTTTCATTGTTGATTATGGCCTTGTTTGTTTGGTTTAGTGAGATTCACTTGGTTTATCCACTTTCTTCCCACTATGGAATAGTCATTATTCAAATATAGACATTCTTGCTCCCCCTTGGAATTTATCAACACTTCCTTGTTTTTGTCATTACAACTCCTTTCCTTGAGTATGCTTATAGACCTCACATTACATTGTTAGTGACTGAATGTCTATTTATAGAACTTACCTCATTGTTTCATAAATATAATCAGACCTGAAAGTTTTTTACAATTTCAGACCTTTAATTGAGCTTAACTATAAATTTAGACTTAGTGCATTGATTCACCTTTTGCCTTTCCTACATTTGACTTATTAGCTTACTAGGGATATCTTCCCTAGGTTTATAGATTTTTTTCTTAAGTTCAATTTGTGATCAAGGAAGTTCATGATTTCCTTATCTCAGTTGTACCTGTATAATTTCCAATCACAGTAATCAACTCAAAATCTCTTTAAAAGAATTAGTTCAGTGCAAACTAGGTACCAAAGGAGGTGTAATGTTATTCCTCAATTTGTGGTTTTTCTATCATACTTTAATGTTTTAATCTATACTCTTATATATTCATATAAGAAATGCACCCAAATCTGTCACTATAATACTATTAACTTTAAAACCAACACCACTCTCTCTTACATAGATTTAAATTAAAAATGCACAAGATTGTAATGACTTGTCAAGCCTTAGTTCTTCATGTCTCTTCTATAGATCCATCAATATTCATCTTATACACTTCATGAAATGATCCAGTTATATACTCATTAGAGTAATTCATAGTCAAGTATGATATTTACTATCTTGTAGCTAATTTTCCTGTTCTCTGAAACCCCTTCATGTCTTAAGATCATGGCAAGTTATGATCCCAAATTTTATTTTCCTTAGCAATGGAGTTCTTCACTATGTTGTTTCTACATTAATCACTTATATCTTTCAAAAAATATTTACCACAAAAATCACCAAATTCTTCTTGTCCTTATCAAAACTCTGTCTCAAGTATCCCTTAAGAGTAATTTCAAGGTAAGTTCATGGTTGAGAATCCTATGCAAACCCAAAACCAAATGAAATCAATTCTTCTAACAATTTAGGGCCTTCAATAGGTGTGGGGTGAAACAATTATTTAACCTTCTAATGTAAATCTCTTTTTCATTATTTTTCTTTTAGGCCTGGGTTTTGTCAACTAGCTTCTGTCACATGTTAATTCAAGATAACTTTTGAATCAATGATTCTAAAATTCCAAACAAGAATTGTTTGAGATACCCATTATCTATATTTTTGTTCAAATAATCATCATGGTTTCCTTCACACTAAAATCCTCCAAACTTCCACTATGCTTCCTCCTGGTAAATTAGGTATCCCTCACACCTTTCAACCATCTAAACATGGTACTATCATGAGCTGGGAGAGATATAGATTGAATTAGATCTTAAATCCACGCAAATTATTGCAAGGGATGTTCTAAGATGATATGTATCAAAATTCACCTCCAAACTCCATCTTTGAAGCTATTAAATACAAAAACCCTGTTAAACCCTAGACTTTTCTTACACACCCAAAAAAGACATGAACCATCATGCAAAACATAAAACCCATTTCAAGGCTTAACAAACCTTCTAAAGGTTTGTATGTACATGCAAAAATAGAGTATCTTACCAACCTGAGCTCTGTAGTTTGTATTGCCATTCTGATTTCTTTCAAATTATCCCTGAAGTTCTGCCACCTTGGAATAGAAGTTCCTCAAGACATTTCAAGGGTTTACACTTCAATGTTAAGTATTTATCCTTCATTTTAAGATGTATTAATGATGGAATAAGGCTAGATTATAATAAAACCTCTCTTCAACCTCTTACACTCTTCAAATTCACTTCTTGCTACTTTGAGATTCCTTTCAAGTCTTGAATCATGTAGTAACTACTCACATAATCATTGTGTCATTTTCTCCCTAAAGGGAATCCTCTTCAGATAGTTTCAATGCTTTCTCCATTTCTTGTGTGATCATAACAATATACATGGTTATTTGAATATTATATTTACCTTTTCATTGTCTTATACCGCCATAATAGAGCATAATTTCTTGATCTTCTTTATATTCAAATCTAAGTCAATTCGTATATCTTCATGAACTAATAAGGTATAAATATGAACACACATCAAGGTTTCTTTATATCTCTAGCATGGGATTCAATATCAACTCAATATCCCTTTACATCCTTTGAAGGCATTAGAACCTGACTATGACTTTTCAAGGTTCACATGCCTTAGTTTTTTTATCTTAAACCTGATATGTTATCCTTGTTCTTTGACTGAGATTACTTGAAACATGTCTGGATAGATTATTTTTTGAACTTAAGAGCTTAAGTATTCATGACAAATTATAATTTCAAAGTCTTTTCCACATTCACACTCATATTTCTTTAAGACTAAAATTTCATGGGCACTAGATGAGACATGTTTATTACTTGACATTCCATGAGAAATATCATGACCTCACTATTTTTTATGATAGGGAATCATAGAATACTTTTTATTTTGAAGGATTAATGAGTGATTTGGACCATAATACAACATTTGAGCATGTTTATCTGAGAGGATAACTTTACTTCTTGGAAGGCTCTGACCAAATTTGTTTATTATGAATTACTTGATGGGACATTTCCTTTTGAAGACTACTTTTTCATTGACAACTACACACATATTTATCACATTTGGGATCAAGTAAGGTACATATCAACTGAGATGAGGTTCATAATACATCTTCAGTGACTGATATGTTCACTTTATTCATGACTCTGTGTTAGACGACTAAAGTAGATAACCTGGGAACTTAAGACAAACTTGATCAACTTTTATAGAAACTATATAACCTAGGTATCTTATTTACACCATGCAAAGACTATTTACAAACTCAAAACAAATTAAGAATAATTATTATTAGCATAAGATGAATTAATAACACATATTGAATTCATGATTGGTCTTGAAAGTTATTAATGAAGACCACTTTCTTTATGACTTAATATTTGAATGTCATCACAATATTTGTGTATACCACTTACACATACTCTCCTTTATAACAAAAATAAATAATCAAGGATCAATCATAACTTTAACAGACCTTGGTCACTTACGATAAACAATTTATGAGCTAACTGGTAAAGTAACATGAGATTAAGACCCTTGAGACTTATCTTTGACAACATTGAAAGTGAAAATACAAACCTAGTGATAAATAACAAACTCTTTCCTTTTCTTTTTCAAATAGACAAAACTTCCAAATCATCAATGTAAACGTTGATAAGTTATATAATGAATAGTTGTGACCTACAAGACCCTTAAAGATATCAAATTTTCATTTATACATTAAGTAATATCTTGAACTAGCATACCTTTTGACTCTTTTCATGTTTGTTGCATCTTAAAAGCTTGGGTCAGCAACTACTGATGAAGACTCTTCCTCAAGAGCACACCAATGTTTCTTTCAAGTAGTATATGCCTTCTAGAATCCTAGAGAAATCAAACCATTCCTTTTATATCATCTCAAAAAAGTAGGTAATCATTAAAGCAACATGATGACTCTATCTTTTCATTGATGACTCTATCTTTTCATTTCTTTCCCTTGAAGCCTTGTCCATCTTCTTAGATGTACTTCTAGATGTGATAATTCCACATCTAAGTCAACATCACCTGATTGAATTATTGTCAAACATGTATGATGAATTTAATTCCATTATATTTTTCTAACTATGTATAGAGGTTCTTCATGAATGATATTTGGCTTGCTATCAACTTTCTCAGTATGATCACCACCTTCTGATGTTTTTCTTGAGAAGGTTTTTTTCATGAATTTATCTTAAAAATTATTAGAATAGGTTTCAATTTTTATACCTTCTTGTTGGTTGGATATTTTTTCAATCCAAAATATGAGGTTCAACCACAGTATATGGGATTAAATCCCTCCTCAAAGACAGGTGAGGCTGCCTGCTTATTACTAATCTAAAACACAGCAAAAACAATATATACAGTATTCACACTAATCTAACCATTGGGGGTTGGGATAGAATCCCGAAATCCGCATTCACACGATTCAAAGGTATTGCTTTCGTAAATGAACTGGGTTAGAAACTATTACAATGAAAGAAGCACAATGGAAAGGAAATGAGAGAAACGTATTTTCTTTCGAGTAAACACAGAGCACGAAATAATCATACGAGCTTTAGATCATAAATATAATGTCTGAGATGATTAGAAACACTAAGATGCTATGCAAAGAATAGCTTAAGATCATGAACGTAAGAACAATGTCTTAAGAAAGATATATCCCACAACACAAAGTTTGCGAAATAATATCAACTCCTATTCTTTAAAATGATTAAATGAAAACACAAAATTTTTCTTCTTTCCAATAGCTCTGAATACTACAAAAATCTCGACCCTTTGGAATGCATAAGCATCCCTTATTTATAATAAAAGGAATCGAGAGAAAATAGGATAAATCCTAGAAAATAGTGTTCTTTAAAAAGAGTTCTATTTTGCTTGACTCTCGCGCAGGAGACCAAGTCAAAATTTGCTTCCTATGTGATGAAACAGAAATGAAAAAGACATGTCAATTTCAAGATTGAAATGACATGAAACATTGGGACTTAATCTGAATCGTCATCTTTCGCTCCTTCATCTTTCTCTTCCTCCAGCTGAGACTGTTTGTTCCGAAATTCTTGGAACTTTCGAATTATGCCTTGCATTTCGTTTTCATCAGGCGCAGTGGAATGATCATTCAAAACTTCACAGGTTTCATGGGTATCACTAGCAATGTCGGGAAGCTTTTTCAATATTTTGCTGAGCTTTCTCAAGGCCTCCAAAGAATGTTCAATTCTTACAAACCGATCAATGATCTCAATACCAAATCCATGCGTTGGTTCATGCTTAACAGACTCTTGGACTTGTTTGAAAAGATCATCTGCTGATAGGATACCTGAGTTTCCAACTGACACCTTTGGACAAATCTTCAGCAACTCTTCTTCCAGATCACTTTTTCCATCAATCAATTTATCCCTTGATTCTCTCAACTTACCGCAGGCTTCGTTGAGAATCTTCACCCTGAACCTGATGGCTTTAGTCAGCTGGAAATGCTTATCCGTATGTGGGATGACACCTTCTTCTACCAAGAGATGTGATGGTATTTGCTTTAATACCTGGAGAGCTTCATAAGTCAAATCAAGATGTCTAATTTCTTGAGAGAAATCATCGTCCATCTTCTCTCCATCCTTCTGCATGTCCCCCAAAGATTGATGAACTTTCACAACGTCTTGCATCACTTCCTTCCCCTATTGGAGCAGCCTTTGGATCCATTCATCGACCACCCTTCCTTTTTTAGCAATCTTCTCAATTGTAGGCACTGATGAGAAATCAAATCCGACAGGGACAGAAGAAGATGGTATGGATTCAAGGGGTTTTGAGAGTTTAAGCAAAACCTCAGTCAACTGCTCCACTTTTCCTTTAAGCTCATCTCTGCTATCTTTTGTTTCTTTCAACTTCTGGCACAACACGTTTGTGGCATCCCGTGCATCTTGTTGCACCCCTTCTGCTGTCACTCTTCCTAGAGCCACCCTGGTTATCTGATAATCAGAGGCTGTTATGTCCTCTTTAGTTTTGTTCAGTCGCGGGAGTGGCGATCTCTGCGAACTTATCCCCTGAAGCGTCCACCAAAACCCTTGAAACTGTTTTAGGTTTCTTGGATGATTTAGCAGTAGAAGCCTTGAGTGAGCTGAAATCAAAGGCTGGTATGGGTACAATCACCTTCCTCTTCCTCGGAGTTTGCTCGAGTAGCCATTGCGGCGTATCAGAGGAAGTTGCCACTGTTGTAGAAGCTGGTATCCTACTCTCAAGGGGAGAAGATTCTACTAGTGAAGGGGGAATAGTTACCAATGTGGTAGTAGATCCGATAAAAAGAGGCACAGGAGGGGGCATGTTGGTGATCACTTGGGTCCCAGTAGAGAGGGGTGAAAGTCTAGAGAAAATACTGGCCATTATTGAAGAAGTTGATGGAGAATGAGGAGGTAGGAGTGGTTGTGAGGGAGGAGGCGCAGATTCAGACTCCAAAGCCTGGGATGCAAGAGATAAGGTCCCTTCAGTTGGGCAATCAACAAATGATGAAACCAGAGGCTGGCTTCCTTCTTCTTCCAAAGTAATTTCTCCTATTTCTGGTGGTGTTGGTGATTCTGGCACATCCACCGTTTCAATTGGAGAAATAATTGAAGAGATTTCTCTTTCTTTCCTCTTTTTGACAAACTTGACCTTTATAGGCCCCCTAGAAGATTTTTTGTCCTTTTCCTTTTTGGAGGGCCCCGCCTCTGAAGCAGCCAACTTTGAAAACTTATCATCTTTAAAACTCATTCCCCAAGAGGAGAGCCATGCTTTGGTGCGTGCAAGAATCAGAGCCGACCTATCTGTAATGGAGGCTTTTTCACTGATTGAACAATCAATAGGTGGGAAAACATATTGATCTTCATTTAGTCCATCATAGGAAATATCCAAAACACTTTCATTGTCACTAGTACCTTCTGGTAAATCAGCAAGCTCAAGTGTTTGAATCTCAGCAAGTGTCAATCTACTATGATCCTTTCTACGAACAGCAACCTCATCACGCAGATCAATCCAGATGTCCTCTATGCTTGGTCTGTGCAGGTGCAGGGTTCCATACGCCCTGAGGACTCCTCGAATGTCAAACCCATCTCGGGGCTTCATATGCTTCTTCAACTTGTCCTGAAGCTCATGGATAACATTTTTAGCTTTCACCACTGTCGAACAAGTGTATCTTCCAATAGAAATTGGGAAGGATACAGCAGCCTTATGTTTACTTTGTTGGAATTTATGGAAATCCAACAGTTGCCTAACCAATTCCATCAATATCAGTTTATCCCCTGGATATCGGGGGCAGACGGAAAGGATCCCCCAAGTACATGACTACCCAAAGATATGTGAACTTCTTGAATTGCAAGAAGACACATCCCCATTTGGAAACTTCAGCCCAGGCCTCATCTGAGACTCTTGTCTTCCTTAATTCAGGGTTTAACCTGCAGATGTTTTCATAAAAGAAGGTGTCATTCACCCTTCTGAATTGGTCTTGGGACCCTTTTCTTGTCAGTTGAGGGAAATACTGATAAACATGGTTCACCATCCTGCTTCCCTTGGTATCCAACCCGGGATAGTTCCTCATCCCGGCCGCTGCATAGGTGATATATGAAGACATATAAAAATTCCTTGTGGACAAGACTGTTGTCATTTGGGAATCTATCTCATTACTAATGAGAGTGCCCCAATCAATCCCTTGCTGATTCTTCTTGATGGTGATCATGAATTGATACATCCACCCTTGGAAAACATTTGATTCGGGTAAACCAAAAACCTGACTCAACAGAGTGATGATGTCATTGATTTCCTGAATGAAATCACTCCTGGGGATAAGTCTTGGGAATCTGGAGACAGCCGGTTTGGCCTTGATCAGGAACTTCTTATTTACATGCTTGATACAATCTTCCTGATCGTTATCCCAGGCTTTCTGAGCTGACTTGATATCTAACTCTCCATATTCTTCAAAATTGGGTAGTTTGAGGAGGTCATCAAAGTAACCTCCGTCCAATTTGATCACTACTTCTCCTGCCTGATTTCTCACAGCACGAGAAGCAGAGTCATAACTGGAAGCGCAGGCTAAGATGAATTCAGGGCACTGAGTGGACATGGGAAAACCCGCTGCAAGAGGTAAGCCACTATCAGCTATCGATTTCATCCATGGAGTTTGGGAGGAACTCCTTACCCTACTCCAGAAATCCTCAATATCTATATTTCTGAGCTCTGTATCTCGGATGTCATAATTGCAATCGATATATGATGGAGACTCCACCTTTCTGAACTTGTATTTCATCCTTCCTGAATTTTCAGTCTTTTCTTGTGATGGACCAGGGTCCGACATGAAGGATTTCGAAGGAAGAGAGTTTCAGAGATCAGGAGATGTTGCACACTGTGAAAATCCTGACCTACTGGAGATGCCGGAAGAATGGAAGAGTCTGACACACTGAGGAGGATGTCGGGGAATCCAGAAAACCTGATGCGCTAAGGATGTCAGAGACTTGAGAAAACCCGGCACTTTGAAGATGTCGGAAACTTGAGAAAACCCGGCACTTTGAAGATGTTGGAAACTTGAGAAAACCCGGCACTTTGAAGATGTCGGAAACTTGAGAAAGCCCGACACACCAAATCTTCTGATATACTTCGGGTCTTTGATACTGCACAGCACCCTTCAAAACCCGAGAAGAGGGAACAGGGTTTTTGTTGAATTTAAAACATGCAAGTTCTTTCTTTACCATTCATGTACCAAACACATTTTAATTACAACAAAATTCTGGGGAAATAACACAAAGTGGTAATTCCAAAGAGATAAACCCTAAAACATAAACCCGGTTTAGAAAACAACCCCAAAAGGAAAAAGAATAAAAACCCCACAAACCTGGTAAGAAAATGGGAAGAATTCCATACATAATCAATCCATAAAAACCATGAACAAAGAATGGAGAGAGAGATACCTTCAACCAGAGCAAGGAAAGATCGAAAATGGGCAATTCAATCGGGCACAGGTGAGTTTCGGGTTTCGAGGTTGGAGAATCATGCGTGAAAATCCACGAGTTAAAAATACGTCCGGTAAAAATGACGTGGAAATCCACATATATATAAGAAAATTTGCAATTAATACACTTCGGCTAGCACGTGCCAACTCACCCGACAACTCGGCATTAATGCCATGTCAGCATGCTCGGGAGGTCTGAAAACCCGACACAAAGGTGTTTAGAGCAATTCAGGTTTCGGGTTTCGGGAAACAATCGACACAAAGCATGAGATGTTTAGATGCTTCAAATTTCCAAAAACCTGACATGAAGGACTAAATCGGACTTCGGGTATCGGAAGACAGGCGACACGGAACATGTTTCGGATAAGGCATGTTCCGATGCGCCGAAGGTCCGAAAACCCGACATGACTTACTTGAAGCGGGTTTCGGGTTTCAGGGAACACAAGACATAAAGCATTCAAAACACATGTTATCCTATTTATGAAACCCGAAAACCTGATTTTCTCTCATAAAGGCAATTTTGCAAAACCAGCTTAAAAATTTCGTAGGGTTATCTGATAGTTTTGGTGTAAACTCAAAACTGAGATAACAGCTGGCTCCAGCTGGGGACTTTCTTTGTGATACCAAAGGAAGAGAACTCAGAATCTCTGGTTTTATCCATTAGGCTATGGAGTCAGAAAAGAAGAAAACCGAAACAAAACAAAACGAAGAAAGAAAGAAAACCAAAAGCAAACACACAACAAAAAGTAAAGTATGTACAATGCAAGAGAACATCTTGCATTAGTGATGGAACAACTTTAGATGTTGTCCATTGAAAGGCAAAGGATGTAACCCTCCATCCAGATATGATAGAAGGAAACTATTTTCACCATTCAGCTCATGGATCTTGAAAGGTCCTTTCCACAAAGAATCGAACTTCCCGTGCATTCCTTTCTGCTCCCTCCTCTTATCCCAAAGCAACACCAGGTCTCCAATCTGGAAATTACGCTGCTTTGATTTCTTGTCAAAAAATTTCTTCACTCTGCTCTGATGATCTGCAATGCGATCAACCACCTTGCTTCGTTCTTCTTCTAACTTAGCTAGGTACATAACCCTTTTCTCAATAGAATTTTGAAAAGCCGCATCTTTGACTACTTTTTCCAACTGTAAGGCTGGCAATTCTACTGAAATAGGAATCTCAACATCAATCCCATACAGAACTTGGAAAGGAGACATTCCTATAGCTCACTTTGGGGTAATCCGATCAGCCCACAACGCGTCATACAATGCTTTGTGCCATGTCCTCTGGTTTTCATCTACTAGTTTTCTAATTATGGTAACCAGGTTCTTGTTGCTGGACTCAGCTTGCCCATTACCTTGGGGATAATAATCAGATGAGTGAGCCAAAGTGATGCCAAATCCATAGCAAAATTCTGTCATCTCATGCGATGAGAAATTAGAGGCATTATCAGCTACAATCTTGTGAGGCACACCGAATCTGACAATTATATTTTCTTTAAGGAACTTGCAAACAGCTTCAGAGGTTGCTTGCTTGATTGGTGCGGCTTCCACCCACTTGGTAAAATAGTCTGTAGCAGTCAGCACGTAATTATGTCTGGCACTGGAGGCAGGATTCAATGTTCCTATGAAATCAATTCCCCACTGGCGAAAAGGTTCTTCGATCACTACGGGCTTCAGGGGAAGAGCTGCTAGCTTGGGACGACCAACGAAATGTTGACAAGCTTCACACTTGGACACCCACTCTGCTGAATCCCGAAAGAGAGTAGGCCAATAGTACCTAGCCCGTAGGATCTTATAAGCTGTTACAGAGGATGAAAAATGTCCTCCGCATGCTAGGCTATGGAAGGACTCTAACAACTTTACCTCTTGTGATTTATCAACACAACGCAGGAAAACACCATCAATACCTTTCTTGTATATTATGTTATGCCACAAAAGGTATTTTGTAGATCTCAACTTGACTGTCCTCTTCTCCTTTTGGCTTAAATGTGGGGGGGCATTCACCATAAGTTAGAAAGAAAGCAATATCCGTGTACCATTCATCAGTTGTACTCACGAAAAGCACCATGGGCAGCTCTGAAGAAGTATCTTGAGTCTTTTCACACTCTGCTTCAGCATGATTTTCTGCAATCAATTGGCACAGGCCCCTTCCTCATACCAACTTGGTAGGTCTGATGTCCAAGTCATACTCCTGAACTTTAGCTATCCAAGTACCTCATTGACTCCCCAGCTCTTGTTGAGTCAAAATGGATTTAACGGCAGTGTCGGGAACGAGAATGAGGGTATGGGAATTCAGCACATAGTACCTGAAATGTTTCACCACTCGTACCACTACATAAGCATGCTTTTCAATTGGTGACATCTTTAATTCATGTTCCTTCAATGGGCAGCTCATAAACGCGATGGGAGCTTCAATGCCTTCCCCATTCTCCTGCATCAGGATGGCTGACACTGTGTGAGCAGAGGCGTAGCTATACATGATGAAATCTTTTTTGAAGTCTGGACATACTAGGATAGGAGCGCAAGCAACTGCTCTTTTGATCTCATCAAACACAAGTTTACCTTATGTACTCCATTGAAATGGAACTTTTCCTTTCATCATCCCAAGGATATCCTTGGTTTTGTCAACAAAATCAGGTACAAACCTTCTTAGGAAATTAACCTTTCGAAGAAATAATGAACTCCAGTTTTACTTGTGGGTAGGGTAAGGCTCTGAATGGCCTTTACCCTTTCTGGGTCAATTTTGGTTCCTTCTTTAGTCACAATATGACCCAACAGCTTTCCTTTCGTCACTCCAAACATGGACTTCTTGGGATTTAATGAAATCCCATGACGCCTGCATCTCAAAAGTACTTGCTCTAAATGATCATAATGATCACTCCATTTTTTGGAGAAAACGGTCAAGTCATCTAAATACACAACTATGACCTTGCCCATCAGGTCTCTGAATGCCAAGTCCATAGCTCTCTGAAAAGTGGCTCCAGCGTTGATCAAGCCGAAAGGCATCCTCCTGTAAGCAAAGGTACCCCATGGGGTTGTGAAGGCCGTCTTGTGTTGATCCTCCGTAGTTACCTCAACTTGATTATATCCTGAAAATCCATCGAGCATGGATAGCATTTCTGATCCAGTAACAGTTTGTAATACCTGATCCATGATAGGCAAGGGATAGTTATCCTTCAGTGAGGACTGATTCAGGTTCCGGAAGTCAACACAGATTCAGATTTCACCATTCTTCTTCCTGACAGGGACGATGTTAGCAATCCAAGTGGAGTGATGGATTGGAAAAATAATCCTAGCATCTAACATCTTCTGGATTTCCACAAGGATGGTTCCTGAGATCTTGGGATTGTAATGTCTTTGCTTTTGTCTGTACGGCTTCACATCAGGCTTCAAAGGGATACTGTGTTGTACGTCTTTGGGCTTGAAGGATTTTAAATCTGCATAAGACCAGGCTAACACATCCATGTATCTCTTCAGAAGCGAAGTGAATCTTGCTTTCTCTTCAGGGGAACAACATTTCCCAATATTCACCATCCGAGGTTGATCAGACGAACCTAGATTGATTTGATCTACCTCCGAAGAAGAAGCTCCTTCAACTTGCCTTTTGTTTTGAATAAAACGATCATGCTTGTCAAACAAACCCTCCAGAGAAACCAAACCTTTTGGTATCTTGTTGCCTTTAAGCTGGATAAACTCACCATCAACCTCTTGATATGGATCTGAGATAGTTTCACGGAAGGCTGATTCCGAACCTTCAAAGTATAACTCACTGAAATTGTCAGCCTTTTCTAGAAAAGCCAACACCTGTTGATCATCATTGAACACTTTCCAGTGAGTCGCATTATCTGGGATACTGGGATGGTACACAATCTCAATAGTGTACGTATCTTGCTTGAACTGAGGATGAGGAAGAAGGAGGGATGCAGACATGGCCAAAGAATCAGCCTTGTCATTATAATCTCTCAAAACTGCCTTAATAGAAAATGCATCAAAGCATTCTATACTATCCCAAACTTTGTTCCTGTAATGTCTCAAGCGATCATTTTTCACCTGATAGATTCCCCTGACCTGGTTGACAATCAGCTCCGCATCCCCCTGAACCTTGAGATTTCGAATTCCCTTCTGTCTGGCCATTTCTAATCCTAATAACAGGGCTTCATATTCAGCCGTGTTGTTAGTATTATCAAATTGCAACTTGTAAGCTGATGGGAAAATCTCGGAATTAGGAGATATAAGAACAACACCAGCGCCTGATCCGGTGGTTGAGCAGCTACCATCGAATTCAAGGGTCCAAATAGCATTAGGATCTTCTTCCTTGACATCTACAGTGGGTATCTCTGAAGTCATGAAATAATTTCCGAAGCTAGCATCTTCGAAAAGAATTTGAGCTTTAGGATCATCTGATTTAGTTACCAAATACCTCACCTGCGGTTCAGGATGGAGAACCTGATGAACCCCATTGACTGGGATCTTAGCTTTGGTCTAATCCATATTAATCTCTCCTCTGACGTCTTTACAAAAACCCCTACCCAAGAGGATACCGTAAGCTGCAGGGATGTCAGCAACTAGAATGGTCATTTTCACTCTCTTTTCTGGGAAAGCAACAAATGTGAACTGTGCATCTTTGATTTGACCAATCAAAGGAACTTGTTTGGTTTCCATAGAGTAACACCGTCCATATGACTTAGTTAAAGTAAGCCCAAGGGCATGGGCTACTTTTGCGGGCATAACATTATCGGAGGCCCCTGAGTCGATGATGCAATTGCTGAGTTTAAACCCATTTATAAGTAAAGACAAATAAAATGGTTCAATCTTTCCCGAAGAAGAAGCAGAGGTCAGATTGTTCTAAGATGGGGATTGAGTAGGATTTGGAAGGAGACCTTTTGAAGGTGATGGAACAGCCACTTTACTTCTGATGAATTTGGCAAGTTTTTCGAACTGTTCAGGATTTGACTGAAGGTATTCTGCTTCCGACATTTGGATTTTGGTTCGCTTTGCATGATCAACAATGTCAAAAGCAGTATAAGAAGGGGTGATGGTAGGCTCAATTCTAATCACATGGGCTTGTGCCAAGGCACTGATCTTAGGAGAAAGAGAATAAGGAGAAATTGCCTTTTTGGTGACCTCTCTTTCAGTTTGTGCTGAAATAGGAGTACCTCTCTTAACTATGGCTACGGGAGGTTCCTTATTCTTCTCCTTAGTGTTTTCAAGAGGTTTTCTGGGATTCTGAGATTGGGATCGAGTGAAGACAAGCAAATGACTGACCATCTAGTGCACATTCATCTTCATCATATTCCAAATACCCAATGCTGGAGTCGCCAGCCGAATCGTCATAAGACTCATCGGCATATCCTGAAGCTTCAAAAGCCTCTGGAGAATCTTGTTCTTCTGGTTCTTTGTCTTCTTCAACTATTTCTACTGCTGCATTGATGGGAGGAGCTTCAATTGCTAGCCTCGGTTGAGCAGGAGTTAATCGCGGCCTATCCCTTATAAGCGCACCATTGTTGTTATTGAAATTTCCGTCTAGGGATATCCCGATACGGAACATTGTTCACCTGCTGAGACATTTGATTTTTTAAAGTGATCAAATCATTAGCCATTTTCTGAAACATAGGATCAGTATTACCTTGAGAAGAACCTTGATTTTTGAGTTTGGGTATGTCTTTCTTGATTCTTTCGGCCAAAATAAGATCATCTTCTATTTCAATAGCTGTTGACTGAGCAACAGCCAAATCTAGGATAACCGACCTTCTTAATAAAAATCTCACATCAGGAGGCTGAGCATTAATGAAGAAGCATTTCTGATTCTCCAGGAGTTGGAACAGCTATCTCCGAGAATCTTTCAAATCAGTTTATTAAACTTTGCCACGAAGTCCCGCATGGGTTCATGAGATTCCTTCTTCATATGAGTAAGTTGAGCTAACAAGGCATGAGAATCTTCGGCTGGTTTGAATCGTTCTTCGAACTTGGTCCACATGGTAGCCCAATTTGTGATGCACACATTCGGAAGATGATAAAACCATTCAGCTGCTGCACCATGCAATGTTTCAACAAAAATTTGAACAGAAACATCTTCGTGAGCTACTCCAAGGATGCCGCACGCTACAAATAAAGATGCAACGTGTTCATCAGGATGCTTCTTCCCATCCCCATTGAATTTGGGAATGTTTTTACGTGATCCATGTGGTAACTCGTGTAATGGTGGAGTTAAAGAAAGAGGACCAATAACTGCGCCCCAAGGCACAGGTTGCACTGCCATCCTTCTGAAAAGAGTGCGTATAGGGATCCGAGTATCAGACAAGAGTAATGCACGACAAGTTGCAGACGCTTCCCGTTCCACGGGGATCTGGTTTCTCCGAACAGGTGAAGAACTTCTGGTTCGGTTAGAAACAATGTTGTTGGGGGACAGGCTGAAATTGTGATGTTGCAGCAACTCAAAGAGTGGGTCAATTTCACCTTGGGCTGGGCGGGACCGAGTGAAGATCTTCCTTGCCAGCTTGAACTGGGAAAGAGACCTTTAAAAATAAGGCAAATACGGAGTTGCCAGACACCAAGAGGATAATATTTATACTATAAATCCGTATTCCCCAGTGGAGTTGCCAAAAACTGTTGGTTGGATATTTTGTCAATCCAAAATATGAGGTTCAACCACAGTATATGGGATTAAATCCCTCCTCAAAGACAGGTGAGGCTGCCTGCTTATTACTAATCTAAAACACAGCAAAAACAATATATACAGTATTCACACTAATCTAACCATTGGGGGTTGGGATAGAATCCCGAAATCCACATTCACACGATTCAAAGGTATTGCTTTCGTAAATGAACTGGGTTAGAAACTATTACAATGAAAGAAGCACAATGGAAAGGAAATGAGAGAAACGTATTTTCTTTCGAGTAAACACAGAGCACGAAATAATCATACGAGCTTTAGATCATAAATATAATGTCTGAGATGATTAGAAACACTAAGATGCTACGCAAAGAATAGCTTAAGATCATGAACGTAAGAACAATGTCTTAAGAAAGATATATCCCACAACACAAAATTTACGAAATAATATCAACTCCTATTCTTTAAAATGATTGAAAGAAAACACAAAGTTTTTCTTCTTTCCAATAGCTCTGAATATTACAAAAATCTTGACCCTTTGGAATGCATAAGCATCCCTTATTTATAATAAAAGGAATCGAGAGAAAATAGGATAAATCCTAGAAAATAGTGTTCTTTAAAAAGAGTTCTATTTTGCTTGACTCTCGCGTAGGAGACCAAGTCAAAATTTGCTTCCTATGTGACGAAACAGAAATGAAAAAGACATGTCAATTTCAAGATTGAAATGACATGAAACATTGGGACTTAATCTGAATCATCATCTTTCGCTCCTTCATCTTTCTCTTCCTCCAGTTGAGACTGTTTGTTCCGAAATTCTTGGAAATTTCGAATTATGCCTTGCATTTCGTTTTCATCAGGCGCAGTGGAATGATCATTCAAAACTTCGCAGGTTTCATGGGTATCACTAGCAATGCCGGGAAGCTTTTTCAATCCTTTGATGAGCTTTCTCAAGGCCTCCAAAGAATGTTCAATTCTTACAAACCGATCAATGATCTCAATATCAAATCCGTGCGTTGGTTCATGCTGAACAGACTCTTGGACTTGTTTGAAAAGATCATCTGCTGATAGGATACCTGAGTTTCCAACTGACACCTTTGGAAAAATCTTCAGCAATTCTTCTTCCAGATCACTTTTTCCATCAATCAATTTATCCCTTGATTCCCTCAACTTACCGCAGGCTTCGTTGAGAATCTTCACCCTGAACCTGATGGCTTTAGTCAGCTGGAAATGCTTATCCATATGTGGGATGACGCCTTCTTCTACCAAGAGATGTGATGGTATTTGCTTTAATACCTGGAGAGCTTCATAAGTCAAATCAAGATGTCTAATTTCTTGAGAGAAATCATCGTCCATCTTCTCTCCATCCTTCTGCATGTCCCCCAAAGATTGATGAACTTTCACAACGTCTTGCATCACTTCCTTCCCCTATTGGAGCAGCCTTTGGATCCATTCATTGACCACCCTTCCTTTTTTAACAATCTTCTCAATCATAGGTACTGATGAGAAATCGAATTTGATAGGGACAGAAGAAGATGGTATGGATTCAAGGGGTTTTGAGAGTTTAAGAAAAACCTCAGTCAACTGCTCCACTTTTCCTTTAAGCTCATCTCTGTTGTCTTTTGTTTCTTTCAACTTCTGGCACAACACGTTTGTGGCATCCTGTGCATCTTGTTGCACCCCTTCTGTTGTCACTCTTCCTAGAGCCACCCTGGTTATCTAATAATAAGAGGCTGTTATGTCCTCTTTAGTTTTGTCAGTCGTGGGAGTGGCGATCTCTGCGAACTTATCCCCTGAAGCGTCCACCAAAACCCTTGAAACTGTGTTAGGTTTCTTGGCAGATTTAGCAGTAGAAGCCTTGAGTGAGCTGAAATCAAAGGCTAGTATGGGTACAATCACCTTCCTCTTCCTCGAAGTTTGCTTGAGTAGCCATTATGGTGTATCAGAGGAGGTTTCCACTATTGTAGAAGCTGGTATCCTACTCTCAAGGGGAGAATATTCTACTAGTGAAGGAGGAATAGTTACCAATGTGGTAGTAGATCTGATAAAAAGAGGCACAGGAGGGGGCGTGTTGGTGATCACTTGGGTCCGAGCAGAGAGGGGTGAAAGTCTAGAGAAAATACTGGCCATTATTGAAGAAGTTGATGGAGAATGAGGAGGTAGGAGTGGTTGTGAGGGAGGAGGCGCAGATTCAGACTCCAAAGCCTGGGATGCAAGAGATAAGGTCCCTTAAGTTGGGCAATCAACAAATGATGAAACCAGAGGCTCACTTCCTTCTTCTTCCAAAGTAATTTCTCCTATTTTTGGTGGTGTTGGTGATTCTGGCACATCCACCATTTCAACTGGAGAAATAATTAAAGAGATTTCTCTTTCTTTCCTCTTTTTGACAAACTTGACCTTTATAGGCCCCCTAGAAGATTTTTTTTCCTTTTCCTTTTTGGAGGGCCCCGCTTCTGAAGCAGCCAACTTTGAAAACTTATCATCTTTAAAACTCATTCCCCAAGAGGAGAGCCATGCTTTGGTGCGTGCAAGAATCATAGCCGACCTATCTGTAATGGAGGATTTTCCACTGGTTGACCAATCAATAGGTGGGAAAACATATTGATCTTCATTTAGTCCATCATAGGAAAGATCCAGAACACTTTCATTGTCACTAGTACCTTCTGGTAAGTCAGCAAGCTCAAGTGTTTGAATCTCAGCAAGTGTCAATCTGCTATGATCCTTTCTACGAACAACAACCTCATCACGCAGATCGATCCAAATGTCCTCTATGCTTGGCCTGTGCAGGTGCAGGGTTCCATACGCCCTGAGGACTCCTCGAATGTCAAACCCATCTTGGGGCTTCATATGCTTCTTTAACTTGTCCTAAAGCTCATGGATAACATTTTTAGCTTTCACCACTGTCGAACAAGTGTATCTTCTAATAGAAATTGGGAAGGATACAACAACCTTATGTTTACTTTTTTTGAATTTATGGAAATCCAATAGTTGCCTAACCAATTCCATCAATATCAATTTATCCCCTGGATATCGGGGCAGATAGAAAGGATCCCCCGAGTACATGACCACCCAAAGATATGTGAACTTCTTGAATTGTAAGAAGACACATCCCCATTTGGAAACTTCAACCCAGGCCTCATCTGAGACTCTTGGCTTCCTCAATTCAGGGTTTAACCTGCATATGTTTACAAAAAAGAAGGCGTCATTCACCCTTCTAAATTGGTCTTGGGACCCTTTTCTTGTCAGTTGAGGGAAATACTGATAAACATGGTTCACCATCCTGCTTCCCTTGGTATCCAACCTGGGATAGTTCCTCATCCCGGCCGGTGCATAGGTGATATATGAAGACATATAAAACTTCCCTGTGGATAATACTGTTGTCATTTGGGAATCTATCTCATTACTAATGAGAGTGCCCCAATCAATCCATTGCTGATTCTTCTTGATGGTGATCATGAATTGATACATCCACCCTTGGAAAAAATTTGATTCGGGTAAGCCAAAAACCTGACTCAACAGAGTGATGATGTCATTGATTTCCTAAATGAAATCACTCCTAGGGATAAGTCTTGGAAATCTGGAGACAACCGGTTTGGCTTTGATCAGGAACTTCTTATTTACATGCTTGATATATTATTCCTGATCATTGTCCCAAGCTTTTTGAGATGACTTGATATCTAACACTCTATATTCTTCAAAATTGGGCAGTTTGAGGAGGTTATCAAAGTAACCTCCGTCCAATTTGATCACTACTTCTCCTGCCTGATTTCTCACAAAACGAGAAGCAGAGTCATAACTCAAAGTGTAGGCTAAGATGAATTCAGGGCATTGAGCGGACATGGGAAAACCCGCTGTAAGAGGTAAGCCACTATCGGCTATCGATTTCATCCATGGAGTTTGGGAGGAACTTCTTACCCTACTCCAGAAATTCTCAATATCTATATTTCTGAGCTCTGTATCTCGGATGTCATAATTGCAATCGATGTATGATGGAGACTCCACCTTTCTGAACTTGTATTTCATCCTTCCTGACTTCTCAGTCTTTTCTTGCGATGGACCAGGGTCTGACATGAAGGATTTCAAAGGATGAGAGTTTCAGAGATTAGGAGGTGTTGCACACTGTGAAAATCCTGACCTACTGGAGATGCCGGAAGGATGGAAGAGTCTGACACACTGAGGAGGATGTCAGGGAATCTAGAAAACCTGATGTGCTGAGGATGTCGGAGACTTTGGAAGGCTCGACACTTTGAAGATGTCAGAAAGCCTGGCACTTTGGAAATCCTGGCATGCCAAATCTTCTGATATACTTCGGGTCTTTGATACTGCACAGCACCCTTCAAAACCTGTGAAGAGCGAACATGGTTTTCGTTGAATTTTAAACATGCAAGATCTTACTTTACCATTCATATACCAAACACATTTTAATTACAACAAAATTCTGGGGAAATAACACAAAGTGGTAATTCTAAAGAGATAAACCCTAAAACATAAACCCAGTTTAGAAAACAACCCCAAAAGGAAAAAGAATAAAAACCCCACAAACTTGGTAAGAAAATGGGAAGAATTCCATACATAATCAATCCATAAAAACCATGAACAAAGAATGGAGAGAGAGAGAGAGAGATACCTTCAACCAGAGCAAGGAAAGATAAAAAATGGACAATTCAGTTGGGCACAGGCGAGTTTCAGGTTTCGAGGTTGGAGAATCATGTGCGAAAATCCACGAGTTAAAAATACATCCGGTAAAAATGACATGGAAATCCACATATATATAATAAAATTTGAAATTAATACACTTCGGTTGGCACATGCCAACTCACCCGACAACTCGGAATTAACGCCATGTCAGCATGCTTTGGAGGTTCGAAAACCTGACACAAAGGTGTTTAGAGCAATTCAGGTTTCGGGTTGCGGGGAAACAATCAACGCAAAGCATGAGATGTCTAGATGCTTCAAAGTTCCGAAAACATGACATGAAGGACTAAATCGGACTTCGGGTATCGGAAGACAGGCGACACGGAACATGTTTCAGATAAGGCATGTTTTGATGCGCCGAAGGTCCGAAAACCCGACATGACTTACTTGAAGCGGGTTTTGGGTTTCGGGGAACACAAGACATAAAGCATTCAAAACACATGTTATCCTATTTATGAAACCCGAAAACCTGATTTTCTCTCATAAAGGAAATCTTGCAAAACCAGCTTAAAATTTTCATAGGGTTATCTGATAGTTTTGGCATAAACTCAAAACAGAGATAAGACTTCTTAACCTAATTTTTTTATGACTTGATTTTTTATGTTATGCCTTGAAGGTTGATTTTTATAACAATGTTTGCAAAGTGTCCAAGTTTGTGATAAATGAAACACACAACTTGGATATTTTTTAGATATGATTATGGAATGAGATTCTAACCATATTTAGCACTCTCATGACCATAAAAATTACAAGAAACATTTACAATCCCATTACAATTATATAAAACTATCTGATTCATACATCTTGAGTCTCTTGATCTCCAAAACTGATCATTTGGTTCTTTAAGGAAGTATTGAGCTATGTGACCTTTCTCTTTACACTTAAAGCACAATTTATTCATTTTTTCTATCATCTATGTTATCTCTCCATGGATGGTCATCCAAGAAATTCTTCTTGCATTCCTTAGCTGTGTATCCAAAAATTTGACAAGAAAAACAATAACTATTAAAGTTTTTTTGATACCTGAAAGATTTTGGTTTCCTAATTTATTTATACCTTCTTGAATTTTTCCACTTGGTCATATTCATAATTGTATTCTTTGACCATCTTAGTCATTTTCACACTTCTTCATAGGTTATTCTATGAATCCTAGTCATGTCTTGTCACCTACTACCTTTTGTCTATCTAGAATTTCATTCAAAGCTTTAGATATCTTTTCCATCTTGTCATACATCTTCAATATTTATCTTACATCTTCTAGTTCAAATCTCAGGGATATTCTTTCCTCTTCATGTCTCATACAAGTTTCTTCTTTTTCATTAAGGGCTTTGGTTACCTTATCAACTTTATATTTCATCCAATACTCTTCCTCTTTGTCTTTAAGAGATGTTGACATCAGTTCCACTTGGGCTCCCAGTTCTTTGAGTCAATTTTCATATTATTCATCTTTTTAATTTTGTCTTTATTGAAGAAGATTTATTTTCTCTTCATATTATTTCATCATTATCTTCAATTTATGGTTCATTTTACTTTGGCATTTCATTTCCTCCAAGGCACTTATCAATTCTGCTTTAATATTTACCTTAGCTTCATCTTCATCTGCTATTTCATCATCACTGACATACATATCTCTTGAAATTATTCCAAAGATTATCTCTATAACTATGCTTGTGTTTCAAGAGTACCACCTCCAAGTTGTTAAAATTGATTAAGAATTTTCAGGATCTGATACCAATTTTTGGAAATTCTAGGCACTAAGACAGGGGGTGAATTAATGCTTATAAATTTTTTGAATCACAATTATATGTTCTTAACTTAGATATACTGAAATAAAAAAATCATTCAAAAGCTAGAAATGAAAGAGCACACATGAGATACATAGAATTTAATGTGGGAAACCCTTAAAGGGATAAAAACATAATGAAACAAAGAAATTGTTTAGACAAGCATGTCTTGTAAATGTTCCATTGATTTCATGTTGAGCATCCACTCAACTTAGAGATGCAACTCCAAAATTTAGTCTTGTTGCCACTTGACATTTAGCAAGATTCAAATTTCATGGAAGATTCAAATCCAAACACTTCAACCAAGATTCAACTTGATCTTCTATAATTTGCCACTTACAAGGAAGAATCAACTCCCTGATTGCTGAGCATCCACTCAAACTTCTTCAAAAAATTTGATCACTTATTTTGTGTTATCTTTCACAACAAAGTACGACTAATTCTTCAACTCAAATTCTTATATTCTCACTCTCCTTCATCTACTGTAGGTAAATTACACAAAGATACCTCTTCATAAAAACTTTGATTTTCTTTTCATGTCAAATATACTTCTCAATAATCTACACTTACATGTTCACTAACTACTACAAAGTTGCAGTCCTACATGCATTAGATTACACTCATATTTTCATCACCTTACTACACTTACAATGAAATGAGCATTAAAAAAATTCAAGAACAAGAAAGATATTTTTTAAAGGAATATTTACCCACAAATTTCTCTTGCACTTCACATTCAATGACCCTTCACTTCCACTCTTTATAACTCATACAAAGGAGGAACACAAAGATGGAAAAAACCATCCACTAGCATTAATTACATCCTATTTAATATCAGTTTCAAAATCATGACTTACACAAACTACTAAGATGCTTCACATTCTTATAAATAATTATAAAATACTTCTCAAATCACTGTTCCATCCAACATATTATAAATGTTCCTCTTATAACCTGACTTGTAATATGACATTTCTTACTTGTAACTGCCATCTCTTTTGTCATTTTCCCTATGGTGAGTTTCTCTTGTCATTTTCCTCTCTTACACACATGGAAAAGTGTCCCAATCATGAAAATATGTTACACCACACCTCATTTACCTTTATAACTCCTTAACTTATCATATTATTTCCATTTATTTTTCATATTTCATTGGAGCTTCACTCACATTCATGGAGGTCCATAAATTGTAGTCATTGAGGTGCTTGAAAATTTTCAAAGAGAAGGTCTTAAAATCTTCTTAAAATCTTAGATAAGATAATGAATGGTCTCTACATTACCTTTATATTCCTAGAGCAACTTCTGCACACTCATTCAATCAAAAAAATTCTTATTTGGACAAGTAATCATTAGATCTTCATACTCATAAATATAGTCATGAAAGTATTGTCATTTCGAGTGCTAAACCTTGTCATCCAACCACCTATAATATACCAAAATAAATATCTTGAATTCCTATTTCACATCTAATTGACAGAAATTAGAAAAACATAGTAAGGACCATCATTTTACTCTAATATCTTAAACTTGTCTGATTGTGTTCTAGGATCTTAAAAACCAGTCCTGGATCCTCATGTTAAAACCACCTTAAAAGTTATCTCCAATCATACATACCACTTTTATCAGTTCAATTAAATCATAAAAAAAACTTTCAAGCATTCATATTCATACCTTGTTTAAACAAAACTCCATCTACTCACTTGTGGTAACAAGATTCTTCACTAGCTCAAAAAGAGCAATTTTATCATTCAAAATTGTACATGAAATAACCTTATAAAACCAAACCAAAAATACTCAGAGATCATATGGAATGTATTCATGTTGTTTAGGACTAAAAACAATCACTTGATGAGACAATTCATCATGTATACTCTTCATACCTTCAAGTCTAGTCTTGCATTCTAGAATTCTCAAACAATAGAGACAATAAAAGACTTATACCATTCAATTTATATAAAACAAAAACCCATTTACTTCATGAAAATTAAGAAAACATCTCCAAAATCCTTCACTAATTTTTTTTAGCATGGGTTACTTTATAAACTTTGTCTATACACTGAATTTCTCACAAAACACTTGTTTTATTGTGGGTTCCACCAATTTTCATGAGCTCAAACCAACATGAAAACATGATTTGAGGAATTATATATAAGATAAAACTCATAAAAAATAAAAAAAATCCATTTGATCACCTAACCAAACAATTATATCCATACTGATCTGAATTGGTGTTTAGGAGGGTTTCAGACAACTTCAAAAAAATGGATAAAACTTTCATACTTCTCATCCATTTTACCTCATATTTTTTGCAAAATATTTTTATCTCTATCATATTCAAAAATTTCCATTATTATTTATCTAAAGGATGCTCCAAACTTTTTATTGAATGCTAAGAAGTCAGAGTGCTAGTTTAAAATACCTTATTTCACCCAGTTTTGGTAAAAATTTAATATATTGCACAAAACCCCTCCTCATGTCCTCAAATTTGGTCCAAAAATTAAATAATTCCTCCTCAATGATATAAAATGTATAATTTTTAATAAATACTCATTTACATTCTTGTCCAATCTCATTTGTGCATGTTAAACTTGTTTTTCCAGAGGGGCAATCGTACTCATGACCATGAATATGCCTCTAACTATTGATTTTTGACATATTAATTAATATAATGACTCTTGTAAATTTATTTACACACTTCCCATGCCTTAATTATCTTTTCACATCCTTTATTTGTTTATACCCTCACTATAGGTTCTTGAGTTAGGCCAATTTGAGCTAGTTTACATTGCAACTCACCATGACTGTCATGTTCTTCACCTTATATCCCCTTAACAATGTCCTATTATGTGATTTATTTTTATAAAATGATTCATCATCAGCCTAAAAAATTTACTTCACCTTTCTAATTCACTTTACTAACTAGGCCTTGGGATCAGGCATCCTAAACTAAGCTAGTCTTAAAAAATCAACTCATGTGCCCCTATAGTCAATCTTATAACCCTATTTACACATCATATACGTGATATAATGTTTAATAATCCATCATGGTAGCTCTCACATCATCAATTTTCCTCTTCTAGTCAGTGGCTGCTCAAGAAGTCAGTGCTTACTCATGCATTCTCAAGCCTTTGACCTGTTCTTCCTTGTCTGACTCACTCCAAGCTCCTTCTAGATCTCATGCATCCTGTTTTGTCATTAATATTCATTTAACATCAATTAAAAATCCACATCCACAAGCCAACATAGGATTTTGTGTAAATCCTCCTTGAGAAAAATATTGGAATAGGAAGGGGAGTTACATTCCCACAATAGGAATGTAACTCATATGACATACTATGACACACTATGACACACTATGACATGTCATAAAAAATACTATGATGCCAAGTATACATAAGAAGTATGAGTCACCAAGGGTGAGGATTTATTCCAAGTAAATAAATACGAGGAAAATAATATCCTACACCAACAATTATTTTTTAATAATTGTCATGATACATTTATGATTATTTTCCCATCCTTCATACAATTTATTCAATTTTTCATATAATTCTCACAAATTTAGGTCATCAACTTGATTTATAAATTTTGGATCAACAACTTGATTTATAAGGGTTCCATGTTCAATATTTAAATAAAATTGTTCATTGACACCATTTCGTTCTTGAATCATTTCTTTTGAACACATATTTTTATGAGAAGATTCAATTTCCTCAAGATATTTTTTTGTTTTTTACCCTTTTTTGAAGATACTTTGTTTCCCTGAAAATTTTATTACATAAAAATTTATTCTATAAAAAAGAGGTATACAATAATACTTTAATTAAATATATACAATGTAAATGAGATTCAAAATATTAGAGACACACACTGATGATTTAGAGCTATTAATTGGTATACCAAATGACATTAAATATTAATTATTTTTATTTAAATTTTTAATATGGAGATGCTCATAAGTAGTCAAGCATTATCATGCATCATCACAATCATATTTCAAGCCCTCATTGATTTGAACAACACCATGCACATGAACATAAAATTATAAACATAGTCATTTGTTTCATGCATTATTTTTCTAAAATTGGTGACTAAGAAGAGAGTAAAAATATACATCAATGCAATGTAAAAAGGATAAGATAATTGAGTAGAAAAATAATCCTGCATTTTATCTTTATGAGAAATTAGATTGAATAAGACATAATCAAGCTAAAATGTAAAGCTTTGTATTTAATCATCAACATGAAGTTTGCATGTATATCTTTACGAATTAAGATCTAATATTCATGATATGAATTTAATAAACATGCAAATTAATATTATAGTAATGACACCAAAAATAAAAACTAAGAAGCATTAATATTAAAATTATAATGATAAAACCAAATGAGTAATTCTGCTGCAAGAATGAGAAAAAGTGATTGTTATTACACAACGCAATGAATTTACCTTTGTGATAAAATAACTCCCTTATTTTTCAAGAGAGTTTGCATGTACATTGATAATTTTTCAAATATGAATGAATAGATGAGCTAAAAGCATAAACAAAACATTTCAATTTAGAGAGGAAGGTCATCATCATCTTATGTGTCATTTGATTGGAAATCTTCATCACTCATATATACATATGATTGAGTGTCATCCTCATTGTTTATGGTGAATTTCTGTTAGTTCTTATTATTCTGAAATACCAAAAATTATAAATAAAGTAAGGTTTACTAATACCTACACTCACAAATGAAATGTTGGGATGATATGATACACAAACAATGAAAGAGGCTCCTCCTTTTTCTAAGTCATAAGGACTATATATAAAGATAGTTGGATAGAAAAATATTCGATAATGATACAATATTTTTCTCAAAAAAGGCCTATCCTATGAATCCAAAGGGATTCCTTGAAGGGTGTCAACTCATGTTTTTCAATTAAGTGATTTGATAATGATAACTAGATAATGACATTATAGTTTAGAAATCAAGAGGGATGGAGAGATCCTGCTCTGAATGGTAGATGGCCTAGGCTAAAGCTGTGGCGAGCTAGAAGTTAAAACACTTATTTTACTAAATTTGGACTTATTACAATTCAAGTTGTAAAAAACCCGCCAATATTGGAATCTGAAATTACTAGTTTTGGATTCCAAAATTTTAAATATTGGAATTATCCAGACTCCGAAATCACACATATTGGATTCCAATATCACATATATTGGAATCTAGAATCACATATATTGGAATTCAAAATCACATATATTGGAATCCATTATCACATATAATCAAATTTACTACACTCTAAAGTCCCATATACTAGAATATGAAAATCAAAATACTGGAATCTAACATTGATATGCAAAATAATAAATAAAACATGTCTCTGTTCTGAACGGGCTAGTAGCCACATGGCTTAAATTATTCCTTTTGAATAAAATTTCTTATCAGTATTACAATCTATTTAATATTAAACTATGTAGTTGTTGGAAAAAAAATTATTGATTTCAAGGAATCCATGCAAATCTTGGGAAAATATTTGAATGAATTCATGGAAGCCAAAATTTCTTTACAAAACAATAAACTAGTCATGTTTCTTTTTTATATGGGCTAGCAGCCGCTAGGCTAATTAATTTCAAGAGATGTGAAAAACTTCAAGAAATGTGAAAAGTAGGGAAATACTCACGTATCTAGAAAAAATATTAAGGGTTTGTAGACACTCAAATCACCATACAAATAAAAACAAACAAGCGTCACCATGAGAAAAATGTCAAAATGAATTTTAAAAATTAAGATTTGATAGGTTTTCTTTAGTGAAAAAAAAAATCATTATACTAAATGAGGCAAGTCAAAATAAAAGGAGAATCATTGTGTTCAAGTATCAACACTAAAAAACCTACAAAACATAAAGTGGAAATAAGTAAACAACTCCATAGAAATAAGGAAAGATGCATGCTTTTAAGTATGTCTTGCTTTAATTTAAGAAAAAAAAATTCCTTAGAATGGACCATTTGACTCTAAGAATAATATTATCATAACCATAGGCATTGAGCTTATTGATAGCTCTTTGAGTGTCCTCCCTGTTAAAACAATTAACAAGAAAAAATCCCCTTCTAATCCATATTATGATCCATGGCCACGTAGACATGCATGATGTGTCCAAATGACCTTAAAAACTCATGCAAATTGGCATCCCTTGTGGTCCTCGGAAATACTGGTAACTCGAACAGAATTTTCATCATTTCTACAGTACATGTTGTTTCCAGAATGGTCCATATAACCCCTGAGACTAGGATGTGCCTAGTAGTGAAGGTAGTGACAGCCCCACCATTGATTCTTTAGGAAGAGGTCAGGACCTCGATGGCATTATCCCTTGGTAAGGTGTCTGTGGCACGGGTGGGAGTGAGATCCCTGTAAGGTCATTTTGATGTTCATTGATCTCCCTTATTGCTATAGATATGAATAACTATGAGCACCACACTGCCCTTGGAGTGAGAGAGGGAAGACAACGCATCTCCTCCGGACTTGGAATTATCAACCTTAGATCTTGACGGGAGGGGTCACTCTAGTAGGGTTCCTTGTTGGTAGCGATGCCGAACTTGTGCCACTCATGGTGCTCAAGAGTACACTTATTAAGGTGCACTTTGGACACTTTGCAGATGCGCATAGTAGTGGTGTGAACCACCTTTTGGCCCTGCTCATTGAACTTGTATTCGATGATCATCTTCATCCACCTCAATTTTATTCAATGGTGGAAAAATAAATTCTAGATTGTCATTATCCTCCTATTCAAGATCCCTTCATCTCACTCTGTATGACACCATCACTGTCATCCCTAAATCAATAAATGAGAAAATTTAGGAAACCCTCTTGCATCTAGAGTAAATCATAAGGGTTTGCAGAAACTCAAATCACCATACAAATAAAACTAAACAAACGTTGCCATGAGAAAAAATATCAAAATGAATTTAAAATATTAAGATTTGATAGGTTTTTGTAATTGAAAAGTGCACTTTTATATTGATAAGTTTTGCATAGAGAAAACAAATAAATCATTGTACTAAAGGAGGCAAGTCAAAATAAAATGTGAATCATTTTGTTCAAGTGAAACACAACTGATCCTATCAACACTAAAAAATGTACAAAACCTAAAGTGGAAATAAGTAAAAGACTCCATAGAAATAAAGAAAGATGCCTTCTTTTAAGTCTTCCTTGCTTTAATTTTAAAAATAATATGCCTTGGAGTGGCCCATTCGAATCTAAGAATAATATTATCATAACCATAGGCATTGAGCTTATTAATACCTCTCTAAGGGTCCTCCCTGTTGATGAAATTAACAAAACCAAATCCCCTGGTAATATTTATTTTGATCCATGGCCACCTAGACACACATGATGTGTACAAATGACTTGAAAATATCATGTAGAGTGACATCCCTTGTGGTCCTCAGATAGAATGGTATCCCAAATATAATTTTAATTGTTTCTATGGCACTTGGTGTCGCAAAAATAGTCAATACTGCCCCTGAGACTAGGATTTCCCCAAAAAATGAGGAAGCAACAACCTTGCCAATGATGCTTCCATTGGAGGTGAGGCCATCAATAGTTTTATCCATTGTTAAGGTGTCTGTGGCATAGGCGGAGGTGAGATCCTTATAAGGGAATTTTCATGTGCAGTGATCTCCCTTCTTACTACAGATTTGAATAAACTATGAGCACCGCACTTCCCTTGGATCAAGAGAGGCTAGACAATGCATCTCTGCCACACTTGGATTTGTCATCCTTGGATCCCGGTGGGGGGGTTTGTTCTAGTAGGGTTCCTAGTTGGTAGTTGATAGCGATGCTGAAATTTTTCCACTTACTACTCTTGAGAGTGCACTTGTTAACACACGTTTTGGAAAATTTATGTATGTGCATGGTAGGGGTGTAAACCACCTTCTACTCCTGCTCTTTGAACTTTTATTCAATGATCTTCTTCATCCAGATCAATTATATTCAGCGGTGGTAGAAGAAATTCCAACTCTTCATTATCTTCCTATTAAATCTCCCTGTATCTCACTCTGTCAGATGCCATCAATGTCATCCCTACCTCAAGAAACAAGAAAATTCAGGAAATCCTCATGAATCAGGAGTAAATATTAAGGGTTTTAAGACACTAAAACCCCCATACAAAAAAAAAAAACAAATGTCACCATGACAAAAAATGTCAAAATGAAATTAAAAAATTAAGATTTGAATGGTTTTCTTTAATGAAAATAAATAAATAATTATACTAAATGAGGAAATTCAAAATAAAAGGAGAATAATTACATTCAAGAGAAACAACTTATGCTATCAACACTAAAAACTCTACAAAAACTTAACCGGAAATAAGTAAAAGAATCCATAGAAAGATATTTTATGATCTTCTTCATCCAACCCAATGATATTTGGCGGTGGCAAAATAAATTCTAGATGTTCATTATCCTCCTATTTAAGCTCCCCACACATCACTCTATTAGATGTTATCACTTTCATCCCTAGCTTAAGAAAAGGGAAAAGAATTGAAATCCTCACATGTCCAGAGAAAAGTTATCATTGGTTTGTAGACACTCAAATCGTTGGCTATTGCAGTAAAACCATACAAATAAAAAATAAGAATACTTGTTCTCGCATAAAATTCTTGTCAAGGGTGGATAATGCACATCCACTAAATTTACAATGGCTGTGCACCTACTACAAAAATATGGTATAAAAATTTACCTCACTTTTCTAAATGGACTATTCACACAATTAGGTAAATATATAATCATCACTACTGCACTGACGGAAGTTGTACCACATGATTTTTCATTAGATACCTGTTGTTGTTCTTATGTTGTTTAATTGTCTAGTCTTGGAACTAAGACCTCTTAATTTTAAAGGGTTAATTTACAATAATGTGTGTGAATAAAAATGTATAACCCATTCCTGTAAAGAGCGTAATATTGAATGCTTTTCTCATTCTCCTTAATCATAATCCAACATATGTGTGTGACATGTGTGTGTATCATGTAAAACTGTAAATCATCTCTTAGTGTTCATGTATATTTGAAGAGTATCATTCAAATAAAATTTTTTTAATTTGGTTTCATACCCATGGATATGAAAAATCATCAAGTACCAAACAACATAGAATAACACTAGATAGTATAAGACACTCTCTTATGAGAACATGTTTCTTAGAAGAATAAAGAAACCAACTCAAATCCTTTGTATCATCATTTACATTAAAGTTGGTGGAAGACATCAAACATTATAGAAATTTAACATCTTGCATTGTTTCAAGGGGTGGAAAAAGTAGAATACAAATCATCTAGAAAAATACCACAATAGCTAAATTATCTTCTTAGATAGTAAATTAATCAGGAAAATAAAATGACACACTTTCCTTAACAAGAAAACTCTCCAAAACAAAAAGTGATATCACCTACAAGGATTCAAATATGAGCAGAATAAGTTCAAATGAAGATTTTTTATAAGTACAAAAATGATTTCTCAATAATAAAAGGTAAAATTAAATAACTCTGAATTTTCAAAAATATACCATAAGAATAATGTCAAAATGATTTTAGAAATTAAGATTTGATATTTTTTTTTGTGAAAAGAAAACGAAGCATTAGGGTAAGTGCACCAAGTTGGGGGGCCAAAAGTGGACAAAAAATAAAAAATAGACAAAATGTGTATGTGTTCTATTATAACACGATCACGTTATGTTTTTCTAAGTTTGGAAATTACCAATACTATAACACATATGCATTATATTGCGCATACATTATATCTGTTATAAATGAAAAAATGATCCCAAGCCTTTACCATTTTAACTCCCCCAAACGTGAGTTTCAGAGATTAACCGTACCCTCACGTTTTGTTATTCACCTGGATCTCAAGCTCAAATGACCATATTTGAATTTTCAGGAAGATCTGAATCAATGATGATGCCATGGAGAAGAGGTAGGCATAATTCTTTTCTCAAAATTACATTGAAATTTGGTAATTATATTGTATAATTTTAATTGAATATTTTTTTTATTGTTACAGTTCGAGGTTGAGGGAATCAACCATAGCCAAACCCTAAAGTTATTTTCATCCCTTCTAACCCTCTCATAATTTATCAACATACCCTGGATAGTCAATAATATTTAGCAGCCCACATAGTTTAAAATAAAATTTAAATTGAGGATTTAATCAAAAGATTGAGGGCTTCACAATCTACAATCCCCCACTGCGCCTCTCTCGCAAACACATTGGAGGAATTAATGGATCAAGATGACATGGTAATGGGGAAAATTGATCATTGGACATCTTATAGATAGGTTTGTAGGGTTTATTATTCCAACAAATTTTCATATGTGGATGTAAAGAAAAAAGAAATTACAAAAGACCTCATGTGCACCTTATTCACAGACCCCCGCACTAATTTTCCTATTTCGTTGTCATGCAAATAGTTTCTCATCCATTGGTGCAATAACAATTTGATTAAAAATAAATTTTAGGACCAATGGTGGATGGTGTTTGATTTTCCACATTGCAACAACAATGAGGTGACACTATACTTTTTAGGAAAATCTATTTTGAGTTTATCAATAACAAGATCACAAAGTATTTTGATTTTTGAGATTTCCAAGGCCAAGGAAAAGGATCTGCATAGGATCGACCAAGTGCACAATGTGCACCTATTTAGCAAGGTAGATTCCCTACATATAATCCCCCTCACCCTAAGACTTTACCTCTAGAAGTGAATAAGATAATAGAGATCGATACACTCTACTCGCTTCAGGGGATATCTGAGATCCTTGTTTGACATATGAGGGAGTTTTATGATCCAAATGCTCACAGAGGTATAAAAAGTATTCCCTTGGGGAGTACTAACATGAGGCCACATCTTTTCTTGTTATGTGGTAGCATATGTTTGGGGCCCGAGGAGGAAGATAATTTCATGCATACTGATTTTGGTGGAGTTAGTGTTGGTGGTGCTCACAATAATGCCACTATGTCAAATGCCTTTTTGAGCAAGACATATGGATTAAATTCATTGCTATCACCTTCGCAGATATTTTTTATGTTTTATTATGTGTGTTACAAAAATATCAGAGTACTTGATTTACTTATATATGTTAAATTTTTCAAATAATTGTATTTGTACATGTCTTCCTTGATGATACAGTGCGCAGGAGGGGCATCATCATCCTGACCATAGGCTACGAGCACCATATGTACACATACATTCACAGAGGTAATTTAGAATGTTAATTGTGTAAAATTTTCATGTATGAATATATATATATATATATATATAATATATATATATATATATATATATATATATATTGAATTCAAATATATGTATGTTCTTGTATGTTCATCTAACTTTACATGATACATGTTTGATAAATATGTTAACTTCACTAGACACCTTGTTATCTCTACGGTGAGTAGAGAAAGGTGTTACTGCTGTGATTTCATCTACATAGAAATTCATTGAGGTATTCAAAAAACATATATTTTCATTAAATTTCTCGTGTAATTCATATTATGTTAAATTAAATGTTAATAATGTCATTCATTGTAGAATTATTAAATTATCTTAATAATTTCCTTCATTGTGTATACACAGGAGTTACCTGCGACAGGTAACAACCCTGTTCATTTGATTCATAGGCATGGCGGGGTAAAAAAATAGTTCTATATTGATTAAATTAGTTAAAATATTGTCATTACACATACATGTACTTAGTTCCATTTTGGCTAATTCTGATGTTTGATTTTTTGATCTTATGTGTATGTAGGGAACTTCAAATCCATCAATTTTGATCTCATGGGCATGGAATCCTCAATCTCAATGTTTTGATACCACCATTTGTGCTCTAGGAGCTCTCGGTGACTCATCTGAGTTTGAGATGCAGATTCGGCGTGATCGAGAGCTTGTGGTAAGTGTGTGTATTTACGTAAATACTTTCATTAGCATGTTCTTAAATACATGTTGAAAACATATATAAATTCAGTTTTGAAAAAAAATTTGTTTGCATTTATAGGTTCAGCTACAGGCGAGTCTTTAAGGGAAGATGACTCGTAGCATGAACACGAATGATTTGATTTTATCTCATAGATCTCCATCTTCATCTAAGGGAGGGCCTTCTTCTAGCAAGGCCAAGAGAGGGATAGATTTTGATGATCAGGTGTATATATATGTCTTACATGACATTGTTTTGTATGCCTATGTGCATGACATTCTATGTACGCTTATATGGTATTTGAACTTGATAGTATATGACCTGTTTGGGAATTTTTATATTTATCATGCATGTTAATACTATTTGGAACTCAAAATTTTTGTATGAGACCTTACTGTTATGAGATTATTTTTATATGAAACTAATATGATGTGCACTTGACTTTATTTAAGACATTATGGATTATTTATTTATTTATTTGTGATGTACATGTACTAGCATTTTTAATGTATAATATGCATAAAAATTTGGAAATATATATATATATATATATATATATATATATAATGTATGTACATATAAAGAGTTACATAATCTAGGTAATTCTTCTTTCAATTTATCAATGAGTATTTACCTTACGTACACTTCTTCTTGCTCACGGTATCTTTGTATTGGTTCCTATCTTATCATGCACCTACTAAATTATTTAATGCTTCTTGGACTATCTTGATTGTGGGCTTAAGAACACAATGTTTCCAACTTTATCTTACTTACTTACTTACACCAAACCCCTACTCTAAGGATCAAGTTTATATCACATTTTTCTATGAATTAACACCTTGAAGTGCATTAGGTATGTTGAACCCTATTGATTTTCCAATTTTTTTCATTTATGTCAAAGGAATTGATGGAAAAGGGAGAGTGAAAGAATATGTTCATAAGATGTTTTTTCAGAGGTTCAAAATGAATTCATGAGGTTTCAAGAAGACAAGGTTTTAGATGGTGAGTGGGAGTCCTTTCAAGGTAGTTTTAGGTACTTAAAGCAGTGAAACAAGATGACATAGGTTAGAAAAAACATGGGAGAGGTGTTAAGAGAGCTTCTACAACATGTATGAGTAAATTTTAGACTCAGTTCAGGTCTAAGAGTCAATTTTGTATGTTGGGCATAAATAGTATTGAGAAAAAATAGTATTATGGAATGCAAATGAGATGGGATAGGAAAATTTAGACCTAATATTTTAACACTAATTTGGGATATGATAGAGGAAGGTTTCTTGAAGCTTCACGATAAATTTCAGGTCAAATTTAGGTAATTTGTTCAAGTTATGTCAAAGTCTAGGCGCAGTCCCTTAAGATCCCTAAGACCAAAAAACTGTATAACTTTAACGTGTGATTACTCAGTCTCCATGGCACTTAGAGAAGTCCTTTCAGATCTTACACCTCTGTGTAGGGACCCTATATGAAATTCTATCTTGGTTTTTTCCATCTCCTTTTGGTGCTCTCGATGTCATCTTGTTTGCAAACGTGTGAAATATTGTGGTTTAAATAAGTGTAAGGTTGTCAGACATAATTATTTACAAACAGTAGCTCTTGGGACCAACCATCTACACCAACATGTCTTGATGGCTTGGTAAATGCTATTATAGGATTCATTTTGGTTCCCTACACTCCCCGTAATTTTGGGCTATCTCGTATGAGCGTAGTCCCTTAAGATCCCTAAGACCAAAAAACTGAATAACTTAAATGAGTGATTACTCGGTCTTCGTGGCTCCTAGAGATGTACCATTAGATCCTACACCTCTGAGTAGGGACCCTATACAAAATAATATCTCACTTTAGTGCTCTTTTTGTCCTATTGTTTGCAAACACGTGAAATAGTGTAGTTTGAGTCAGTGTAAGGCTGTTAGACGTAATATTTTACAAACGATAGCTCGTGGGACCAAAATGTCTATTCCAACACATCCATATGGCATGTTGAATGCTAGTGGAGACTTTTTTTTGTTCCCTACACTCTCAATGCTTCCGCGCTTCCTCATCTGGGTTCAATCCCTTAAGAGCACTGAGACTAAAAAATCATATAACTTTGGCAGGTGATTACTCGGTCTCCGTTGCACCTAGAGATGTCCCATAAAATTATAAACCTCTCCATAGGTACCCTCTACGAAATAATATCTCATTTTTTTCCATATTGTTTATTTTATCTCGTTGTCTTATTGTTTACAAACACGTGAAATAGTGGTAAGAAATAGTATTGAGAATAAACATTGTTCTAACATGCAAATGAGATGGGATAGAAAAATGTAGACATATCCTTTACAAAATAATTTTGGAGATGATATAGGGAGGTGTCCTTATTCTTCATGCAAAATTTCAGGTCAAGTTAGGTCATTTGTTCAACTTATGTCAAAGTCTGGGTGCAATCCCTTTAGAGCCTTGAGAACAAAAAGCCGTATAACTTCGACGTGTGATTACTTGGTCTCTATGGCACCTTGAGACATCCTATCATATTTTACACCTCCATGTAAGGACCCTCTACGATAGGATATCTCAATTTTTTCCATCTCCTTTCAATGCTCTAATTATCCTATTGTTTGTAACCGCGCCGAATAGTGCAGTTTGAGTCAGTGTAAGGCTGTCAGATGCTATATTTTGTAAACAGAATCTCGTGGGACTAAACCATTTGTTCCAACACATCCAGATGGCCTAGTGAATTATATTGGATGATTCATTTTGGTTCCCTATGATCCACTTGCTTACAGGCTACCTCGTTCAGGTGTAGTCTCTAAAGATCCCTGAGACCAAAAAATCGTATAACTTCTATGGGTGATATCTCAGACTCCGTATCACCTAGAAACGTCCCATGAGATCCTACACCCCTCTTAGGGACCCTCTACAAAATCCTATCCTAGTTTATTCCCTCTCATTTTGGTACTCTCACAGTCCTAATGTTTGAAAACATGCCAAATAATGCAGTTTGAGTCATTATAAGGCTCCTAGATGCTATATTTTGCAAATGGAAGCTCATGGGACAAAATTGTTTGTGTAAACACATCCAGTTACCCTGACAAGTGATAGGGGAGGCTTAATTTTGGTTTCATATGCTCCCTGTGCTTCCAGGCTATCTTGTCCGGGCGTAGTCCCTTAAGATCCCTAAGACCAAAAAATCGTATAACTTTGACGGGTGATTTCTCAGACTCTGTAGCACCTAAATACGTCCCATTAGATCCTACACCTCCACCTAGGGAGCCTATAAAAAATAAAATGATGGTTTCTTCCATCTCTATTTGGTAAGTATAAGGCTGACAGACACAATATTTTACAAACGGAAGCTTATGGGACTAAACCGTCTACACCAACACGTCCGGATGGCATGGTGGAAGCTAGTGGAGGATTGATTTTGGTTCCCTATACTCCCCATGCTTCTAAGATATCTTGTCTGGGTGTGGTCTCGTAAGGACCAAAAAACTGTATAACTTTGACGGGTGATTTCTCGGACTCCGTGGCACTTAGAGACGTCCCGTCAGATCCTACACCTCTGCCTAGGGAACTTTTAAAAATTCTATGCTGGTTTTTTCCATCTCCTTTTTGTGCTCTCAGTGTTCTTTTGTTTACAAATGTACCAAATAGTTTAGTTTGAGTCAGTGTAAGGCTATTAGACATAATATTTTGTAAACAAAAGCTTGTGGGACCAAACCATCTATGCTAACACATCCATATGGTTTGGTGAACGCTAGTAGAGGATTTGTTTTGGTTCTATATACTCCTCGTGCTTTCGAGATACCTCATCTGGGATAGTTTGAAGTGAAGGAATGCATTTCGTAAGCAATTCTAGACAAATTTATTTTCTTTTTCTGTTAATTCCTGATAAAACTAGCCTTGATATTGCATCCTGATAATAAAAATTTCCCAAGATATGAGGGATATTTTAAACTTATAAAACAAGCATGGGTAGTTCTCTCCGATAATACCAGAAAGGATACCTATGATGCCATGAGAAAAAACCAAGGGAACAATCCCACCTTCCACCAACTGAATTCCACAGGAACTGCCACAGCCACTGGCATTTCCGATAGTCTAAAAGGGAATAATTCTTCAAGTGTGGATTCTTGTCTTGAAACTTCCATATTTGATGACCTCGAACAGACCCTGAACCAAAAACAGGACCAGGAACATGACCTAGACCATGACCTAGACTAAAAATTTGAGAGGATTTTTGAGGTTCAATTTTATTTTCCAAGATGCATTAATCCAATGTTTGAGAATGTTTCTCCAAATGCAATGACATTCTAATTCAAAATCTCGATGACCTCTAAATCTGTATGTATTTCAAGTTGTTTGGAAATCACATCACACCCTTCCCTAGCTTTGATGACTACCCATATCTTTTTTAGGGAGATTTCAAAAGCATCCATGGCCTTATCATAGAAGAAATTATCAATGAATGGAATTTCACTAAGTCATAGGTGAGATGACCCCCATTCAGAACTAGAAAAGAAAGAAAAAAAGCTCTTGGAACAAAGCTGATTGCACCAACATGTTGGGAAAGCCTGGTGAACGCTAATGGAGGTGTCGTTTTGGTGTTAAACTTCATCCGAGCATAGTCCCTTAAGATCCCTGAGACTAAAAAAGACTATAACTTCACCATGTATTATCTCAGACTCTATGGCACCTAGAGAGCTCTCGTCAGATTCTACACCTCCATGTTGGTACCCTATATGAAATCCCATCTCTATTTTCTCAATCATCATTCATTCCTCTTGATATCTTATTATATGAAAAAGTGTCGAATAGTCCATTCTGAGTTAGTGTAAGATTTTCCATTGTCAATCACATGATTAATATAGGTGATTCATACAATATAGATGGTGAAATGAATTTTTTTTTGGTTGTCCCTTTCTAATATTTAATATCTTCACTTGGTGATTCATACAATATAGATGGTGAAATGAATTTTTTTTTGGTTGTTCCTTTCTAATATTTAATTTCTCTTATCTTCACTTGGCTTCAAAACTAATAACATTCGCCCCCTTAGTGTGAACATGGGGTAAGAGCTCCTGGAAACATCAACCTTGTCGGAGTATTCATTGCTACTGGATCTTGCTATCTGGATCTTGCTGCTAATGATCATCCTTGTCGTATGAACATCTTCATCGACTGATCACCTTCCACCGAAGTACCTTCCACCGAAGTATGGCAGTCAGAGGACCGTACGACAGTCAGAGGACCATACGTAGATGATTTTCCCCTGTAAGCTGAGTCATGCAGTTTGCTTCTTCCACACCAAATAGACACTCAGGAACTGTTGTTAGTCTATGTGAACACATTAAAATCAAAACATGAAACTAGTTTCACCCCCTTATGTATAAACACACCACATAACTGAAATAAAATATCACCACATCTGTCTGCGACCCCATCGTTGGTGAATGACGAGAGGACGCTGATTTTCCTCCTTCCTCCATTGCCTCCTTCCTCCAACAAGAAAAGAGTCTACCATAGGAAATCCTCATCACTAGGACATGAAAGTTCTTCATCAGTTGAGTAGACTTCCCAATCAGTTTCTACTTCAGCTAGAAGGGCTTTCTGATCTATCTTGTCATCAAGAAGATCCTGAGCTCTCTTTTTACAGTTCAGTATTACATGCCCAATCTCATTACAATAAAAGCATTTTATTTTTCCATGTGAAGGAACCTTCTTTGGTTTATGTTTTTCCTTCTTAGATGAGGAGCTCGGTTTGTTTCCTACATATAGTACTTCTTCATGTTCTTCATGATTGCTTTGTTCTAACAATGTAGAAATCACTCCTTCTAGACTAATAGTAATTTTACTCAAAGTAAATACAATATTTGAGTAACTCTTAGGCATGCTATTAAGAAGAATAGCTTTAGCATCATCATCTTTTACATGTTCTTTAATTCCAGCTAGTTGATTTAGCAAAGAACAAAACTTACTTATATGATCTGCCATTTTTGAGTTCTCTTCCATTTTCAACCCGTACAAGGGTTGCTTCAATGTAGTCTTTGCCATTTCAGCTTCAGAACCAAACAATTTGTTAAGAGACTCCCAAATTTCTTTTACTGATTTTGTGAAATCCACATGATGTAGATAGGCTTTTGATAAGCCCAGACCAATGGTACCCAATGCTCTCTGATCTTTTGCATTCCATTTTGCCAATTCATTTCCTCCAGTGGGTGGAGTTGAATTAGATTTCACCACATCCCATAGATCCTTTTCTATTAAATGTAATTGCATCTGTAGTTGCCATGTATGGAAATCTTGTCCTTCAAACTTTTCAATCAGATTTAGTTTCTCCATCATTTTGTACAATACTGATAAAAAATACAAAATTGAATCAAGTACTTTAAAATTTTATATTGAATACCTTTTAACCTCCAAGCAAGTCAGAACTTGTATTAACAATTCAACATTATTGAAAATTGGAGAAAACTTTCAGTAGAAGAATTGATGTGCTTAATTTGATAGCTGCATAGTAAAATCCGTATTTCTTCCAAACTACGTTCTGGGTTCTTCTGAAATTTCTTCTGTAGTTTTTTGACCAGAACGTGATTCTGCACACAAAATTATAGAAAAACCCACATCTGGAAACGAAAAATATAATATATTCTTTGAGACGGATCTGATCATGAAAGCACTGAAATTTCTTGCATCAAACCTGCTCTGTTACCAAATGAAAAGTTAATATCATAATTGCATAAAGAAAATTCGAAATCTTACTCTTTATTCTTGCTCAATACATATGAAGTATTACATCCATTTAAATAGGAGATGTTGTTCCTATATTTAAGGAGATATAATCTCCATAAATATCTCCACACATAACTCCTAAAACAACTCCATGCTATTATACGTGAGATTTTGTTTTCTCACAAAACTAATATTGTTAATGATTTGTTTACTCAACAACTCATAACAATATTTACTCACCCACTCATAATTATATTTACAATAATGTAATTAATTATTACAACACATATTATATTATCCTAGATAATATAATCACTTACATAATATTCTATGTTCACACTACAACATAGATATTCCTAACAGAATCTTTCTTGGCACCACTAACCTACATAAACAAGTTAGTAAACAATTAAACAAAAATTTTAATCATACATAATTTAAAGAAAATCATTAAAGTAAATATTCAAATTAAATTAATGAAGAACATACCTTTGCAAATTTAATCCAATGAATCGCAAGGATTATATCTACTCTTGACAGTAGAAAACACTACTTCATGATCTGATTCACGAACTTTCTATATATTATTTTTTAATGGTCTACCTTGATATTTGATTAATTTAATATTTGTTGCAAGCACCAAATGTGAATAGTAAAGTATCTTTTTATGTACTTCATAGTATTCATATAACCAAATGTTTGATTTTTTCATAGGATACCATCAAATCCAAGTTCTAGTGACTACCACTGACCCAATGTGATACTCAAGGTATTCACCATCAATGACTGTGGAAGTCATTTTTTTTCCTCTACACAATGAGATAAGTACTTTGTTACCTCTTCATTAAATTCCATCACAATAATTGAAAAAACGTTCCCTACATCACAAAGTAAAACTCAATTAAAATTTAAAATACATTAATAGTTGACCATTTAATAATTTATAAATCTAAAACATGGCATGTACATATATGTACCTTGTTGCACTAAATCAGAGACTTGGTCAAAGTGAGGTGATGTTGTCATTTTATCTAAAGACACTACAAGTTGTAATGCTCATAGAACTTGATGTGTGTTGAGTGGAATTAGAGGTCTACAAGTCCATTCATCCACCCACTATTGTGACTCAAATTTATTCACAATGCATGATATACAAAAACATGTCATGCACCTAGTATAAATAGTCCAAGCATTTTCATATGAACTACGGAAAGAGTGCATATCACTTGATCCTGCAACTGTCATACAACATTCAAAACTTGCCAAATGTTGTTGCTCTATCAACTAGAAATATCTAGGAACCTTTGATCTCTCTTGATATTCATGGCCCATTTTCTTGACACCCTAATCAACAATGATTTTTTCATTTGTAAATTTAGCACCATCCTTGAACTTTAACTCTTCTCTTACAAGTTCTCTTTTCACATATGCTCATGCACCATCATGCTCTCCTTTTCCATGCTATGCCTTAGAAAACTCTAGATATTTTGTATATTTGTTTCTTTTTTCATCCTTCTTAACCAATAAAACATCTATGCATTCTTGAATTATGAAGTGCAGTTGTTTGACCAAATTTAATGTTGATTTAAACTAATGTTACTCTCATTCAAGTTCACATAAAACACCTATAAACACCCTTACACATATTCTATAGAATGTTTCTGATCATCAAAGATGTAGAAATGATACTCTCTTAATATTTTTTCAATCTTTCTCAGTGGTTTCTAGAGAGTGCATGAAAATAACAACTTGCACTGAGTTATAATATTGAGACTGAACCTCAATTTGTGGTTGTAATGTGTAATTATTTATGAAGTGAACTACTAAAATAATAGAACGAACTAGGAATGTTTCTTTTCTTAACTTGAATTTTTCATCCAACCATCAATCTTTATGTGTGTGCCTTGCATACTCATAAACAATTTCCTCTCTAAATTTGACCATATATTCTGATACGGGTAATTAATTTGTAACAAGCTCACACCTCTTAGATTATTTTCCATATTTTAATTGAATACCACCAATTTATATTTTTTGAAACCAACCAATTATTTTCCTATTGAATTTTACTCTCCTCATGGATACAACTTTTCATATTTGACAAGCCACCACATATGTTGCACATTCCATCCAAACATGATTTGTTATAGGAAAATTGTCTAGTTGATTTTTCACAAAATATTGTCAGAATAAATTCCCTTGAAGATTTTTGTGGGACATTTAATCCACACTCTTGCAACATGATTTCAATATGCAAAAAATGACGTATTTGACAAAAAAACATCATAATACATTGAAAATTCAACATGATGCCTGCAACAACAAGTGGTACATGAGTGATTTATTTTCACATAAAAGGGTTTTCTCATTTCATAGAATATTTGGCTAATGTTAATTTATGGATTTTAATTCTTAAACTTAGAGAACAGTTATTTTTGAGTCATATCTAAGAAATGTTTTACAAATGATTCACAATTACGAGAACATATTTTTCTTTTTACTGTATCTCTTCTATTCAGTGACACCCTTGTGTTCTCATTCCAAAAGTTTACAATTAATTCTTTTAGAATATCAGATGTATTCTTGTATTTCGGTGGGAGTCTGCTAGAGAAATACCAATAGTCAGTGTTATTGACTCACTCAAGACTTTTACATCTCTCTATTTCTTTCATTAGTGTTTTTATGTTTAGCTTCAAAGAACTGCTTGTTTTTATAATAAATCATTTATTAGTTGTTTTATCACTTACTATACAATTAGTGAGTGCACACCATGTAGCATTACTATTTTAATGCATATTTTTCCACCTAAAGTTTGGTATGCTTTATGTATGTTTTCAATAATTGATGCATTTTGATTAGCAACATTAGATGTTCTTAACCCCAGGTTCTTCATTATAGGTCTCATCTTGATTAATTTCATCAATGTAACAAATAATTGACATCTTTGTGTGTCATTTAAATTCTAAAAGTAATTATCCCAAATTCCACTAGCTTTTATTTTTACATTTCTTTCATAAATTTTGTTAGGCATTGGTTTTATAATGTTTTCATCAATTTCAATTAAGTGAGTTGGTTTTCTTTGCAAAGTGGAAGGAGGTGTTCTTAGAGATGAATATTCATTAACAAGGTTACTTTCTTCATTCATTGTTTCCATACAAATTTTGGGGTTAACATTTAGATTCATATCAATTTATTCATCCATACCAGCGTTATCATTCAATTCAATATCATTATTCATTGCAAAATCATTATTCTCTACATTTTCATTATGTATTTCATCCTATTTTTCTAATACATTAGCTACATTTGATATATCATATGTACCTTTCCCTGCATGAAGTTTTCACATTCTCTTCAATTTATTTATTCTCATCTCTTCTAATCTCTATGGTGTCTTTTTATTCACTTACCTATTTTCCTTAGCTTGAATTTTATCACCCATGATTACAAAAATTCAACTAGTGGGGTAGGGGATAAAAAGAAGTAATAAAATATCATGTAATAATGTACAGGAATCTGCAGACCAGAAAGAATGGAGGTAGAAATCCCATGAAAGAGATGAAAGGGACGTTGGGGGACCACAATATATAAACAAAGCATAAAACGTACACATTATTACTTTTCCCTTTTCCAAGCCATGCCTCAAGGCTTGGAATCTGGTTTGGATCCTCATTCCTGAGGCATGGACCTGCAAAAACATAACAAACCACATGTTTTTACAGGAAAATGCAAAAATCCAACTTCCGCCATGATAAATCAACATCAAATGATCAATTCGTTTGACAATAGTTATACCACAATGTAGAGGAGAGTTTATTATTTGTATAAATATAATTTTTTAATTTTTCTAATAAATATAAGGTTTCCCTATTATTTATTTTCTAACTATGCCTTTTTATAGATATTTTTTCATGTATTTTTTTTCAACTCATTAAAATTGAATAAAAAAAATTTAGGCACAAACTAGGAATAATTCTATACATATTAAAAAAACTAATTTTTGATAGCTTTTGAGGTAGTTAGGGGGGGCACAATCAGAACTCCGTTATTTTTCAAAACTTAAAATTTATGTACTAGAAAAATCATAAAACAAATACTCCCTAAAAATATCTAAAAAACATTCTAGCACAAACTAGATGCTCCTAGCTATCTTTCTACAAAAGGGTTTTTTTATTTAAATTTTCACGACTAAAAGAAACCCATTTGAAGAAAAATTCTTCACTAAGAGAGGGGACTTAATAAAATTATAAAGAGAACCGAATGACTTTCAGATGATGACAAGTGTCAAGCGAGCACATGTTCATAAGTCAAAAAGGTGACGAAGTATCAAAATCCTGCGTGAATGACACGTACAGCCAACAAAGGAGTAGGACAATGAGCCACAGATGGTGCCAAGTGTCCACCCAAAACTTCCCAAGAGCGTTAAATAAAATCAGATTCAAGAGGATGCATGAGTCTTCCACGTAGATCTTGTAATAAATGGATTCCATATTTAAAGCAAGCCATAAAGATGACAAACCATCTACCACGTATAAGTGATATAGGGTCTTATTTGTAAGATTTAATGCTCAAGGAATTTTTCAAAATATTAGAGATCAAGGGTTATTTCACTAGAAAATGCACTCCGTTTGAATCAATGGGTCAAGAACCAATGCATAAAGGGTTGAAATATTTGGTCATGTAATAAATAGCGTAAAGGGGTTTCCTCAAAAGATGAGTCCATCTCAAATGAGTCATTTACAAAATAATCAAAGCTGCATTAATAAGCATGGCTCTCACTTCTTTGAAGGGTCAAAAAGAATGGAGAAGATTTGAAGAAATCTATTTCAATCACTTCACATCATTTATCATAATTCAAAGGTGGTTGGAAGGGAGTTTGAGAATTTTCTCTCACCCTTTTCTCCTCCTATATACTGTAATCAAAGTCTGATGTAAGGAAGACTTGAAGAAGGAGAAAAATAGTATAATGATCAGGAGTCTTAATCTTTTCCTCTATTTTTTCAAGCTTCTCTTTTGTTAGGAAAAGGAGATCTTGAAACTCCAGCCTTCTCCCTGGGCTTTGTAACGACAATCTTGCCTCTCTTCTATATGTAATATTGTGCACAACCATCGGAGTAATATATATGTTGTGTGGTGTTTCCGGTTCATCATTCACATATCTTTATTGTCTCTAATCACCTTTATTTTCATTTAGAAACTATGCATATTTGGGTGTTTTTGCAATATTTGGTGTTGTGCTTAAGTAGTTTGAGATGATTGTGTCTTTGGTTAGCTTCTTGGTGTATTCTTTTTGGCACATTGCCTTAGTTTGTTTTACATTTTCTTTCTAGTTTTTTTGACCCCTATCTCCCCTCACAGAGAAGAGTCAGCTTATTTAAAATCTAGAGGTCTCCTTAGGGTGCATGTACCACTAAACTAAGGATTCCCATGACTTTGACGGTTCTATCCGCCAAGGATGTTCGTCAAAAGGTTTTCAAAAATACTAAATGATGCTCAAAAAATGTTGGTGGGTAAAAAATTCACTCTATTATGTTTTTTTACAAAAACAGGATAACCTATTGGTATTTTAGTTATTTTACCCACTTAAACTAATCTATTCTCAATAAAATTTAGTATCTTAGAAACTAGAGTCAAAATTTTACGATTCATGTTTAGACAACATCTTCCAATTTTGAGTGTAACTATTTCAAAAAACTCGTACAAGTTGAAGTTTTTTATTTTTTAGAAAAATGCATCCACTTAAGGACCCCTTTAGTCCCCCCAACTTGGTGCACTTACCCATTATATTAAATGAGGAAATTCAAATAACAAGAGAATGAAAACATTGAAGTGAAACACAACTGATCCTATCATTACTAAAAACCCTTAAGCGGGAATAAGCAAAAGACTGCATAAAAAGAAGGAAATATAACTAATTTCAAGTCTACCTTGGAGTGGTCCATTTGACTCTGAGAATAAGATTATCATAGCCATGACCATTGAGCTTATTGATAGCTCTCTATGTGTCCTCCTTATTGATGAAATTAACAAAAGAAACCCCCCTGATAACCCATGTATTTTGATCCATGAAAATGTAGACACGTGTGATGTATCCAAATGGCTTGAAAATATCATGCATATCAACATCCCTCATGTCCCCAAATAGATTAGTAACTTGATAAAAAACTTCATCATTTTTTCACTGCATGGTGTCACGGGAACAGTCCATGCCACCCCTAAGTTTGGGAGGCACGTATTTTGATTTCCCAACAGTGGAAGAAGTGGAAGTAATACTAGTGTTGCTTCCACCTATGGTGAGGCCCTTAGTGGCCTTATATTATTAAGGTTTCTTTAGCACCAGTAGGGATGAGTTCCTTGTAAGTGCATTTTGATGTCCAGTGATTTCTCTTGTTACTACAGATATGGAAAACCATGAGCACTGCACCACCCTTAGAGATAGCAAGGGTTAACAATGCATCTCGACCAGATTTTAAATCATCAGCCTTGGATCTTAGTGGGTGGGGGTGCTTCAGCAGGATATATTCTAAGGAGATGCCTATAAATTTTTCTGAGGGTTCTTGGTTGGCAACAACTCTAATCTTGTGCCACTTACAGTACTCAAGACCGTGCTTATCAAGGAAAATTTTTTCCACTTTCCAGATGCATGTAGTAGTGGTGTGAACCATAATATGGCCCCGCTCATTGAAATTTTATTCCACGATCTTCTTCACGCCGATTTCATCTGGCGCAATTATATTTAGAGTTAAGCTCCACCCATCTCACTATGCCGGATGCCATCAATGTCGTCCCACATTGATGAATGAAAATTTTAAAATTTATTTAATATTAAAATATGTTGTTATTAGAAAATCATTTAATGATTTTAGGGAATCCCACATTGATCTAAAAAATGATAAATATAACATGTTTATTTTTTATACAAGATAATAGTTGCTGGTATTTTTTTCACTTTTGAATAAGGTTCCTACATGTTTTAAAAATTATTTAATATTAAAATAAATAGTTGTAGGAATTTTGTTTTAATGATTTTAGCAAATCCAACACTAATATGCAAAACCATAAATACAACATGTTTCTATTTTATACTAGCTAGTGGCCGCTAGGTTTTATTTTTTGCTTTGGAATAAGGGTTTTAATAGTTTTAAAATGTCATTAACATTAAACCATGCAAATCATGGGAAAATAATCTAATGATTTCATGGAAGCCTACATTTTTCCAAAAATAAATAAACCGATCATGTTTCCTTTTTACATGGGCTAGCGGCCGCTATGCTTACTTTTTGTTTGGGAATAAGTTTCTTGTCAATTTTAAAATGTCCTTAAGATTAATCTATGCAATCGTTGGAAATATTGTTTAATGATTTCAGGGAGTCCAATATTAATTTGTAATACAGTAAACATAAAATGTTTCTGTTTTATAAGGGCTAGCAGCCACTAGGCTAATGACTTAGAAGAGATGTGAGACACTTCCAAGTTCATGTACTATGTTAAGAAAAATTTCGCAAGATATAAAATATTACCAGACAGTAAACAAACAAAGATTTTTTGTAAGTACACAAATGATTTCTCAATATTAAAAGGTAAAATTAAAATTTTAAATTTCAATTTTCTAAAGTATACCATGAGAAAAATGTCACGATGATTTTAAGAAATTAAGATTTGATAGGTTTTCTTTAGTGAAAACAAATAAATCATTATACTAAATGAGGAAATTCAACATAAAAGGAGAATTATTGCATTCAAGTGAAACACAACTGATCTTATCAACACTAACCTAAAGCAGAGATAAGTAAAATAATCCATAGAAAGAAGGAAATATGTCTACTTTTAAGTCTTCCTTGCATCAATTTTTTCTTTTAAAAAATTCCTTCAAGTGGACCATTCGAATCTTAGAGTAATATTATCATAGCCATAGGCACTGAGCTTATTGATAGCTCTCTAAGTGACCTTCCTTGTTAACAAAATTAACAAAACCAAATCCCCTATTAATACATCATTTAAACCATGGCCACATAGACACACATGATGTGTACAAATTACTTGAAAAGCTCATGAAGATTGACATCCCTCATGGTCCTTGGACATACTGGTAACTAAAAAATAATATTTATCATTTATGTAGCACATGAAGTTGCCAGAGCGGTCCATACCACCCCTGAGACTTGGCGGCCCCCAACAACGAAGGAAGTGACATCCCCACCAATGATGCTTCCATTGGAGGTGAGGCCCTTATCAGTCTTATCCATTGTTAAGGTGTCTATGGCATGGGAAGGGGTGAGATCCTTGTAAGGGAATTTTGGTTTTTAGTGATCACCCTTCTTACAACAGATACAAAAAACAATAAGCACCATACTGCCCTTGGAGCAAGAGAGGCTAGATAGTACTTCTCTGTTGAACTTTGAATCTTCGTCCTTAGATCCTAGTAGGTGGGTTCGAACCAGTAGGGTTCTTTGTTTACAGTGAAGCCAAACTTGCATGCCACTCGCGGTGCTTGATAATCCACTTATAAGGGCATGAGCTAAAACCCATATTCCAAGAGAGGAATAAATGACCATTAGCATCCCCTTAATAGTTATAAACCCAGATTCCAAGAGAGGAATAAACCCTAATTCTAATAGAGGAATAAACCAGGATTATAAAAACATTAAAATCCCATTAATAGTTATAAATGCATGACAACATTCATCATTAACCCCCTGCATCACCTTCTTCCATCCTTTCATGCCTCAAAATAAGGGACATGAAATCACTGCAGAAATTTTCCTCCCATACCTAACACTTTAAATGACAATTAAAATTTTCCTTAATCCCCTTGTTAAGAGAATACCATTTTGTAATTAAATATAGATATGAAATAAATTAAAAATCCTTTTGTCTTTTGTAAAATTAGAATTATGTTAAATCATTTTAAGAATTATTTGAACTTCATTTTAAAACTATTCTTTACGTTGGAATCCTAAATTCATAGAATAAATCATATCAAATTAAAATTGTTTTCACAATATCTATGAACACATTAATTGTTGAAGTGGTTGAGAAATTTTCAATTCCTTATATTCCTTAAACTGATGTGAACAATTTGTGTAGTGGATAGTTTGAATTCGAGAGGATAATATGACTTTAAAAAATAGAAGTAAGAGAGTTAAAACTTGATACTCGCTTGGTAATGCAATGTAGCTTATCTAGTTAAATTAACATTAATCAAATAACCATTCACCAGAAATAAAAATGTTATGTACATTTTTGTATATTAACATATCTATTATCATTTAAATACTTTATTATATTACAAAATTACTAAAGACAGTCACACACATTATACAAAAACTTGTTCTTAATTAAATTTAGGGACAAATCACATTTTTTAGATAGTTAAATGATTTTGACTTGAGATATGAACCAGAGAGTTGATGTATCCCCACCCTAAAGGTATTGAAATATTTTATCAATAAAGGAATACATATAAAAACTAAAAACTAGTAGGAAATATTGTAAATAACGAGGCCAAAATGTAACATGAATAACCAAGTCTGCGAAAAACATAGAGTGGTAAACATAAAAAAGAAAGGGGGAAAGATAGAGAAACCCTATGGTTTCACCTATAATTGGTCCATAGATGCTTTGAAAAAATAAAAAAATTGAAGGATGGCCCAAATTTTCAATTTCATGGCATCAAAAATCCTACTATCAGCCCATAAATTAGATGGACAAGGATACAAGCTGGCATATATACTAGGAAAGCATACTTCTTCCAGATCTTCGAAAAAATCCACACGATGATGTGGGTAAATGAAATGAGATACAACTACGATGACCGCTTCCTTATCTACAAATAACACTAGGTGATTTAACATGAAGATGTCTACAATCTCAGAGTTGACATGAGCTATCTCAGTTCTTTAGAGATAATTGATGCCCAATAATTTCTCAATCACATTCAAATAAGGTGTGGAGCCTATGCGGAAGACATTGTGAAGACAAGTGGAAGACATAAGAGAGAGGAAATTCATTTTCAACTTCTATATGTGCAAGAGGATGAAAAGAACATAAGTAGATGCCATGAGAGGGAAGGGGAAAACAACAAAGAGAAATGTGAGAAAAAAAGTGAGGGCTTGCAAAAGCACAACCCAATTAAGTATTCCCTCGAGTCGTGTGAGGGTGGTTGGTGGAGTAAAAATGGATGGTGTCATCAATATTCTCCCATGCATTGGATAGATTTTTAATAAAGGATTCCATGGATTGATAAACACACGTTATATAAAATAACATTACTAAAGATAGTCACAAACATTATACAGAAAGGTGTTATAAATTAAATTTAGGGAAAAATTACATAATTGTAATTGGGTTATTGATTGAATAAAATTGTGAACGTATCCACATCATCTTCCACATCCTTCAATATTTGCAATATATGACACAACTCATCTATCAAGTAGAATTGTAATACGCATTATAGGCTACAATTAATCCTACAATAGGTGTATTTTTACAATTGTAATATGCATTACACTTTCTCTAAACCTTGCTAATATTTTTGAGAAATATGTTTTGATTCCTAGATCCTCGATAAATAGTTCCTTTGGTCATGATGAAATCTTCCTATATGATCAAGATGAAATTTTCCACACAACAATAAATAGAAAATATGTCAAAAAATGATCTGCAAAACATTAAACAGAAAATGTTTCTGTTTTATATGTGTTAGTGGCCACTAGGCTTTTTTTTAATTTGGAACAAGGTTTTATCATTTAAAAAATGTCATTAAGATTAAAAAATGAATATCTGGTAAAAAATCATTTTATGATTTCAGGGAAGCTTCCATGGATATGCAATTCAATAAGCATAACATGTTTTTGTTTTATACAGTCTAGCAACCACTAGGATTTTTTTTTCTTGCGAATAAGGTTATTCTCAATTTCAAAATGTCTTTAAGATTAAACTGTGCATAAATATGGAAAAAAAATTTATTTAAGAGAAGCCAACATAAAAAAATGTCTCTTCACCCAAGTTAGGAAATAATGTTTTTCTTTCCCAAAAAAGAATTGAAAAAATAATTGCGCACTACGAATTTTTAAGAACCTTAAGGTAGTTGTTTTATTCAATAAAAATGCACAATACATTGTTGTATTTAGAAGAAAACTATATAATTCAAATGCCAATGGTGCATTTGAAAGTTTTTTATGATCTACACATGTTTTTTTTTCTCCTTCATGTTTCAACTATGTACATAATTTGGTGTAAATTTTTGAATCAGTCTTATAGTTTCCATCAAATCTCTAGTATGTTGGGGTTTTGAGAGTAATTTCTTATATGACTTCGTGCAAAAATAAGTATCTCATCATCGATCAAAATTATATTGTTTTCACCATATAAATTACCATAAATGTATAATATGTGCTAATTGGTATTTTTTTTGAACTTACATTGGTGGCATCCCCAAATGAACCTGAAGTGGGTATCTCTCAGCCAACTAATTTTTTTTATGAACATGTACTTCACCATTATTGAATTCATAAATAAAGACCATAAGCAAGGGTACAAATATTTTGATGCAGTACTTATCAAGTCAGCACAAAAATCTCGTTCAAAGTATTCCGTATTCTCGGATCTAAAATATGGAACCATATTATGAGGTATTTTTTCGCCAATACCAAAAATTCAAAACAAGAAACCTTTAACTCCCAAAAATAGTAATTTTTGAGGCTTCCCAATAGGATCTATAAAAATAACTCAGAATTAATGTAAGCTTCTAAAAGTGATTAAAACCAAGGCAACATAGTATTGTGATAATATTTTATTTGGGTAATTCACAAAAACAACTTATAAAACTATAATATCAACTCATTCTAAGTGAAGATATTAATACTAAAACCTTTAAATTTGTAATCTCAATATATAAAATAAAGAGTGACCATATGATTGTATGAATTAATATCATTGTAAAAATCATTTTGAAATAATTAATAGTTATATAATTTCTATTTGCTGCAATTTTTGGATGCCCAATGCAACACTCAAACCATGACACAATATTTGTGTACAAATTTTTCATCAACCGCTTATCTTTGATACAATTTTATTCATTGGATTTCCTCCCTAGCATAAATTCTTTTGGAGGGTTTACCTTTGGGCCCATTTTAATACACATTATATCTCTAAGGCCGAAAATGAAACCCTCTCTACTCTAAATCTTTTGGAGATCTTTTACTGTAATATTTTCTTATACACTTCAATAGTTTGAATTCAAACACTATTTTTTTTCAAATCCTTTATAGGATTTTCAACTTCAATGGAAGAGAGATAGCTAGACCAAAATCCTACTTCAAATTTCACTGCTAGTATCTTTAAAAATTCTTTGATCCCACCTCAGAAGTTTAGAGTCTCCTTACCAAACTTGATTGCCAAATCCTTATGGGATAGGTTTTTATCATACAGAAAATCCTCAAAATCTGAAATAATTAAATAATATTTTTGGCTAACTACATAGAATATTTTTTTTATTAAAGTCCTAAATTTGATATTTAATGAATTCTAAATGCAATCAAAATGTTCAGTATATTTGAGACACTTACAAGAATTGGTACTTCATCCTAGGGTTTCCCTCGCACTCCCCCTCTGTTGGATGTCTATTGATGTCATTCTGTATGTAATAATAATCAATTCATTTTAAATTGTGTGATGATTTGATGTGGAATGAGTCATACAAATTTCAAATTATAGGTAATATTGCATAGAGTTATATTAGAGTCGATGTCAACATAATTTTATTTAACAAATAAAAGTTACTTCCCTATAGGTTACTATGATTATGAGGGGCTTATAAATGGTTATATTGGGGAAATTTTATATGACTATCATACCAAAAATTCACGTCAAACAATATTATTGTGCGTGACGTGCTAATATCCTCCCCATTTGGCATCAAATCTGAAAAAAATTGAAGTTTTATTAAAAATATGTAAACAATGACAATTGAAAACTTCTTTTAGTGATAAATTTATAAAATGAGTATTTCGTACTCACCTTTTATAGATTCACTGGATGGATGGTCAATGAAATATGGGGCAAAAAATTGAATTGGTTGTGACATATTAAGAATGACATTGTGTCCTTTATTTATATGTGGAGAGGAAGAGACAATGTCTTCCTCGATTGTTTGGTTGTCAGCATAAATATTATATGTATCAATTCAAATGCATGAAACTAATAGAATTGTTTAAAGTGATATTAATCAATGCACCTTTTGAGCTAATGAGAATAGTAATGTTGTAAGAACATTTCTTGATCATGCGATTCAACAATAAAAACCCTAAATAGACCTAAGCCAACTAAAGCATGCACTACAACACTACCGCCGTATAACACTATAACTAGAGAAATATTGGAAGTGATTCAAGTAAACATATGAGACCAAAACCCATAAGATATCTAATCAATAAAATACGTGTATTTCCTCGTAGGCCAATTTCTCTTGTAGTCACAATTTGTTGCGGAGGTTGATCCATCCAATGCATGGCAATTTTTTCTATATCCCCATCATCAACATCACAATTGTGCACATCAATTATTGTGTACATAAGACACAAGATCTTAAATTTTCTAGTGCTATCATAAAGTTTGTAACATCATCCCACAACTGATTCCCCCTTGTCGTTAACTTTTGCATGTATTTTTTTACTGTATATCTTAACATTTTTTAAGAAGCAACAGGTAAGAGCACAATAATTACACAATTTAGCATACTAGATATGACAACTGTAAACAGATCTATTATTGCATTGGAAGTGAGTACACTAGACAAGTTGTAGTAATCTATGATCATACATTCTTCATTGAATGGATTATTTTACGGAATAGAATATATTGTTGACTTGATCTAGAAGGGATATGCACATTGACAGGTAAAGTCTAATGGTGTCTTCGATCCTTTCTGAAAAATTTTCTTCCATTGAAATCATAAGTAATTATCTATAATTGTCTGAGCTAAGACAAGATAGGAGGACATCTACCACTTAAGCATCAGTTTTTATTTAAGCGTTGAAAGTCACACAAAACATTACTGAACCTCTCAAGAATCATCTTCTCTTTTTCTTTTATTCTCTTCTCCCAAAGGTACACATAACTGGTGGTAGTGAGAATCATGTAGACAAAACTTTTCAACAATATTTTTTTCAGTGCATTTTGCCAATACAATATTACCTAGATAATTAGTTTTCATATATTTTAGAAAATTTTCTCTCATTCTTCTATCATATTTTAATATTTTGCATTAGGAATCAAAATTCTCCACTATGACACCTGCTTGAATAGAGCCAGTTAACCATAATTTCCATGATAGGATATTATTGAGTAGAATTGATATCTCCTTGTCGATCATTCCTCTTGCAGGCATGAAGGAATTCGGTGTAAACCTTATCAGTGAATTTACTTAAAATTTAGGTTGGTTATCCTTAAAAGGAAAATAAGAAATCCCACTTGATTTATATAACTCAATATTCGTTGTATTTTATGTCCATATGTCCCTATGTAAAACTAGAAATGTCTTTTTATAAGAAAGGGTCTCTTCCTTAGCACTTTGAAAATAGTAAGACATTGTTTCTCGAAACACTGAATTGAAAGAGGAAATAACATATTTACTTCATGTATATTAGAAAATTAAAGTTTTAGAAAAAATGCGTTAAAATTAAATTTCATTACCTTCAAATCATCTGACTTTATGTTTCCCACTCCGGGCCACTGAGGACATCCTAGGGATCTCCAAATCATTCAAGCCTTATAGAGTACATTAATAAAATTGGTATCACTTTGAATTTTTTACATCATTTTGTTTCTTGAAAATATTAACAATGACTTCATCGGGCACGTGTGAAGACATAATGCAATCCTTTCTAACATACATCTTAGTATGTAATTACTTATATTTGATTTCAGCCAAAAAAAAATTGGGCACAAATGGTTTTTTAGCCATCAAGAATGTAGAACTGCACTTCATCCCTTTGCAGGTCATCTGGATCCTCGAGTTACATAAGTTCCTTTATAGAAGGTAAATAAAGAAGAAGAATTTCATCCCTAAGTGTAGGAATAACATTATCCAAAATTGAATGGACAAGAAGGACAACATTCTCTTCAGACATAGGATGGAATTGATATTTTGTTGGTGAAAAATGGCATCTAGAAACTTCAACTAGAAAAACATCACCATTAAAAATAAACAATTTTAATTGTTTAGTGTTTGAAGATTCTATTTTCTCAAATATATTGGTCACTTTATTTAACAACACAACTGATTTTTAATTCTTTTTAAGCCCTTGCAACTTTGACTTAGATGGATCTATCTCTAATTTAGAAAAATAATATCACCTCAACGTCGTAAATAGATTTACATGTTTTTGTGGAGAAAGAATTTTTTTTCTATTAAAATAATGATAAATAGAAGAGTTATCCTCATTTCTATACAATTTTTTTGTAATGAAATTACTTGTATAATTTAGATAATGAGCAAAAATATAACTCCAAATAACATAATATTCCAAAATAATGATCTTAATATGCAATTAGAATAGCTTCACCACTTCAAGGGGGCAATCTCCAAACCATACAATAAGACTCAAATGCTCCAAATGATGATGAACTACTACCTAAAATCCACTATATATACTATTAATAAGTTATGGCCAACACGAAGGCATACCTACTAAGCATGAGAAAGTATAAATGATATAATAAAATGATATGGTAAGCCACAAGTCGGCTACTCATATCCTAATACAAGAAATAGGTTAAGGGCATAGCATGCCCTTCCCCTTCAAAGCAACATTGTCCCCAATGTTGAGAAGCTTTGGGTGCTACTGTAGGAATGTCATATCTTCCCATGTTGCATCTTCACTGTCCATATTCTTCCACTTGATCAGGTACTCAGTAATAACCCGTGTCCTCAATCTTTTAGTGTGTGTTTGAAGGATGCGTTCAGGTTCCAAGATGACTCTCCCCTCCTCATCGAGCTCAGGTAACACTGTTTAGGATGATACTCTCTGTCCAATTAGTTTCTTTAGGCAAGAAACATGAAAGACTAGATGTATTTTGGTTGATTTTGGAAGTTCTAATTTGTATTTTACAGTACCAATCTTTTGCAATACTTGATAGGGGCCATAATACTTCAGTGAAAGTTTGTTATCCTTTTGTTTTTGTTTCAAAGATATTTTCTTATGTGGTTGTAACCGCACAAAACCCAATCACCGACTTCAAAATGCCTTTTTGTATGATGTTGATCATCCTATTGCTTCATGCGCTTTTGTGCCATGACCAAGTTCTCCTTGAGACTAGAGAGGACCTCTTGTTGATAATGAATGTGTTATTATACTGCTCTAACCCATGGTTGTCCTCTCAATGATGATGTGATGGATGTTGGATGGTACCCATAGAGTGCCAAAAAAGGAGACATTTTAGATGAAGTATGGAAGGAAGTGTTATACCACCATTCTGCAAGTGGCAACCATTGGACCCATCTTGCTTGTTTATCTGACGTAAAGCAATAAAGATATCCCTCCAAACACTTATTTACAACTTTTGTTTTCCCATCAGACTGGGGATGATAAGAAGAGCTACGAGCTAATTGAGTACCCAAACATGAGAATAAATAAGTCCAAAAATTACTAGTAAATATAGGGTCTTGATCACTTACTATAATCTTTGGTGTCCCATGAAGCTTCTGAACTATGTCCATGAAGGTTGTTGCTACCATGCTTGTAGCAAATGGGTGTGTCAAGGCACAAAAATGAGCATATTTGGTGAGTCTATCCACCACAACCATGATGAAATTTTTTTCTTTAGATTTAGGAAATCCTATGATAAAGTCCATGGAAACCTCTTCCCGCTACTGGCTAGGAATAGATAGAGGTTATAGAAGACCTGGGGATCAAACTATTTCACCCTTATTTTGCTGAAAAACCATGCATTCTGCCACTAATTTTTGGACATCCCCTTTGAGACCTTCCCAAAAAAAATCTTGTTTGACTCGATGATAATACTTTAAGAATCTAGATTTCCCCCCTACTGGAGAAGAGTGAAGCTAAGATAGAATCCTATTTTTAAGAGTGAAGTTCTTACATAGGTATAATCTATCTTTATACCATAAAGCATCCCCTTTCAATACAATTTTTTCAGACATGCTTGGATCATTCTGGAGATGATGAATGAGGTTTTTTTTGGTTGGGTCATTTCTCCATTCGTAGCTTTCCTCATCTATCCAATCTTCCTGTAATATGGATATGACACATAACAAGGCTACAGTTGATTCATCTTTCTGTGACAGAGCATCCCCAACTACATTCTCCTTCCCTTTCTTATAGATAATTTCAAAAACATATACCAACATCTTGGAGACCCATTTTCGTTTTTCTTGAGATGATAAACACTTCTCTAAGAAGTATTTTAGACTATCATGATTTATCTTCACTTTAAAGTGTCTGCCTATGAGATACGGTCTCCATTGCTTTACTACATGAAGTATGGCTAGCATTTCCTTCTCATGAGTCGGCTTGGAAAGATTCTTACCTTTGAATTGACGGATCAAAAAGGTAATAGGACGTCCTTTTTGCATGAGAACTACCCCCATACCCACCCCTAATGCATCACATTCAAAAATGAATGTTCTACAAAAATCTGGAGTAGCCAAGACTAGAGTGGTGCACATGGCCTCCTTTAGTTTCTCAAATGCTTTGGTTGCATCCTCACTCCAATGGAAGGAGTCATTCTTTAATAAAGCTATGAGAGATGCATATATGCTTCCATGATGCCTTATGAATATTTGGTAATAACCTGTAAGCCCCAAAAAACCTCATCGATTCTTTAGGGTTTTTGGAACCTTCCACTCCATCATGGCTTTGATCTTATTAGGATCCACTTTAACCCCTTCATGAGAGACAATGTGACCCAAATATTCAACCTTCTTGAGTCCAAAAGAACACGTAGAGGGCTTTGCATAAAGTTGATATTGCTCAAGGGTTTCCAAAACCTTATTTACATGATGCAAATTTTCCTCCCATGTTTTGCTATAAATTAATATATCATCAAAAAACAATAAGGCAAACTTCCACAGGAATGACTTTAAAATAGAATTCATCAAACTTTGAAATGTAGAAGGTGCATTTTTGAGTCCAAAAGGAATTACCGAGAATTCATAATGGCCTTCATGTGTCTGAAAGGCAATTTTATGAACATCCTCATCCTTGATTTTGATTTGGTGGTATCCCAAATGAATATCAAGCTTTGTAAAATAAACAGCACCATTCAACTCATCAAGCAAAACATCAATTATAGGAATTGGAAATTTATCTTTTATTGTGTACTTATTAAGTTCCCTATAATCAGGACATATGTGCCACATGTCATATTTCTTCCATACCATCACTACTGGAGAAGAATAAGCACTCTGACTATGATGGATAATTCCTACTTCCAACATCTCTTGTACAATATTTTCAATTTCACTCTTTTGCACATATGGGTACCTATAAGGTCTAATGTTAAGTGGTTGACTTCCTGGTAATAACTGAATAGCATGATCATGATCTCTCTTTAGAGGTAATCCCTTTAGTATATTTTTAAATACAACAGATTGTGCATCCAACACTACTTGCCTATCTGATGGTATAATTTCCTTAGAATGATGAGCCTCCAATGAAAATAGTTGTGCCACAAATCCCTCTACACCATTTTTTAGCATTTTGTGCATCTGATGAGAACTTAATATTTGTGGAGACTTTTCTCTTAAGCCTCTTAGCTCAAAAGTCCTTCCTTCAAAGTGAAATCACATGAACCAGTCTTGGAAGTTCATCTCAATGGTTCCTAAAGTGGTAAGCCATTGAACCCCTAATACAATGTCTGCTCCTCCCATAGAAATGGTATACATGGGAATATTTAGTATGTAATATCCCATGGCAAGCTTAATGCTATGGAATTTTCCAGAAAAAGTAACAGTACCTCCATCAACAATCATTACTTGACATTCAGGAGCTGGATAAATGAAGTAGTTTAGGCACACTGCTAACTTATGATTGATAAAGTTGTGAGTACTTCTTGAATCAATCAACAATGTGACCCTCTATTTTTTTAGGAATCCAACCACCTTTAGGGTTTGGGGGTGTTAATACCTAAAATTTCATGGCATGAGATTGTTGGCTGAGGATATATTGACTCCTCCTTTAGCTCAACCAAGACCTCTGAATCTGAATCTTCATCCTTTTCTTCATCTTCACTAGGCCCATCAATGTAGAACAACTTCTTTTCAACACATTTATGTCCTGGTCCAAATTTACTATCACAGTTAAAACATAAACCTTTTTCTCTTTTTTCTTCAATTTGTTGAGGTGTCAATCTAACTGGTCGAGGGAGTGTTGGGACAAAGGTGTTGCGATCTATGGTATAAGTGAAATGTTGTCTCCTACTTGAAAAAAATTTCTCCTCTACCCTTCTTGCCATAATCATCGAATTATAAACCTTATGAGGATTAAACATATACACCTCATGCTCAATATGATCCTTAAGACCCCCAAGAAATAGGTCATTCAGATTCTCTTCAGTAATATTTTCCACCTGTAGAGAAAGGTTTTGGAAGTGATGAATGTAATCCTTAACAGATCTTATCTGTCTCAATTTTTCTAATTAGCTGAAGTAATTATCTAACACACTAGAACTATAGTGTAATTTCAACTCTTCAGTGACCACTTTCCATGTAATATTGAGACCACTCTTCTTCCTTTGAGCACATAACCATCGATACCAGATGAATTGGTTAGGTTTGAGATGCAAAGCTTCCATGGTCACCTTTTTTCCTGGTGGAATTTGATATAGTTAAAAAAAATTCTCCATTTGGTTGATACAATTGAGTGGATCCTTTCCATCAAAATTACGCATATCCACTTTTGGAAACATAGTACGGACCTGTAGAGTGCTCGTATTTGGATTGTGCACACTTAAAGATTCACTTTGGCTCATGTGTCTATTATGTTGACATGAGGATCCACCTTTATTAACATAAGTATGATTACCCATCATATACGTACTAAATTTTTACATGAAATTCTCCAATCTTTTTCCAATCCTATCCACATCTTCTTTGCTGGCCACCTGAGATTCGAGGTCTCTCAGGTTAAACTCAAGTTGGCTTACTTTGTGGTCTATCGAAGTAAACCCTAACCTTGAGGAATCTGTAGTTCTATCTTCTGTCTCCAACTCCTCAACTACTATCTCATCCTTTTCTGGCTTTTACCTGGAGTGATGGGATTCTTTTTTCCTCTTTTGGAAGGCCCCGCCATGATGCCACAAAATAGTAGGATGTAGGGATCATAGTCAAATTTTAGGGTTTCATATTTCAATACAAATTCAGCCAAATATAAAAAAAAACTTAAAGAAAAAACCCCAAATAATGTTTTTTTCTTTCCTAAAATGTAACTAATTTGAAAAAATTCCTCAAATTGCACCCTAGGGAGTGATTTTATGAAAAACCATAAATTTGTAATAAATTTTGAAAAAAAAATAAAAAAAATTCTGAAATTTTCAAGGAACCTTACTTGAATGTTTTTTCAACTCTGGTAAAAATATCTCCCACCAATTTGCTTTGGTTGGCAATATATGGCAGAAATAAAAAAATTAGGGTTTTTACCCTAATTTTTACCCAGATTGCAGCTTTGATACCACTTGTAATGAAATTACTTGTATAATTTAGATCATGAGAATAAATATAACACCAAATAACACAATATTCTAGAATAATGATCTCAATATGCAATTAGAATAGCTTTGCCACTTTGAGGGGGAAACCTCCAAACCATACAATAAGACTCAAATGCTCCAAATGATGATGAACTACTACCTAAAATCCCCTATATATACTATTCATATGTTATGGCCAACACCAAGGCCGACCTAATAAGCATGAGAAAGTATAAATTATATAATGAAATGATATGGTAAGCCACAAGTCGGCTACTCATATCCTAATACAAGCAATAGGTTAAGGGTGTAGCATTTTTGAATACAAAATTCATGTTATTCTAAAATTAAAGGGCATTTTCACAACATGTTTTGTCTGACTATATGAACTTCCCAAAATTCCAACCACATTTAAGATAAAAACATGCCTTATTTTCTCTAGAAACCTTCATTTCCATTTTCTTGAACAATGAAACTTCCAAATCCATGTCAAGAATAAGTAACTTATTCGTTACAATGTCAATGCATTTAACCTAAATACGTAATGTTTTATCATCAATAAATTTTGAAGTTAGTACCATATTGACTTCATTGAAAACGTCCTCATCAACAAAAATAACCATAGATCACCTTGGTAATTTTTTGGAGAATGTATTTCTACAAACCATTCATCTTCTCTCTTTTTCATATCATATGCTCCTTCAATCAAATGAATTTGTATGAATAGAGTGTAACTAATGGAAGACATATTACCTAAAAAAAAGGAATTAAACAAATTAATATTTTGTAAGTAATTGGAAAAGACAAATACTTTTTTCTCAATAGTGCAATAGCAATGAGATGTTATATCTTGATGTCACTATTTTCATAGAGTAAAATTCAATAGGAATAAATATTTATAGCATAGTAGTCGCCAAGCATACTTCAACCCTCATTTAGTTATAAAAAACAAGAAAGCATTAATACACATTTTTTTGTTTTGCATTGCACTAACAAATTTAATCAAGTAATCACAATTATATTTGGTTTGTTTAAAGTAGTGAATTTTTTGCTAGAAGTGAAGACTAGTGGCTACTAGCATCTATATATATTCCCATAACTATAAAAAACATATTTAAGTTACATTACTTCATTCTGGAAATCTGGAATCCAACATGGGTGATAATGGTTGGGAATTGAATATTTAATAATAACATATCTTATATGTCATGATGTGTTTAGGCATTGTAATTAGGTTTCTTTTATATTTCTCATAAGATATATTGTGTATATAACATAATTGAAATCAACTAGTATAAAGGAAAATTCCTAGTAGCCGCTAGGTTCAATTGGTAATTGAAAGTAATCGTTTCCTGGTATCAAGCCTTAATAGTTTATTATATTAAAATTAGTGATCAAATAAACAACAAATCATGGAAAAAATTGGCATCTACTAGGATCCTATAAGTGGCTAATCTACCTAGTGCACACTAGGCTGAAGATTACGTCTTTGACTACGTGTATTTTATTTTTTTGAAATTACGTTTTGAATTACGTCTATTAAAAAAAATTCATAAATATTTTTCTTGTCTTGGAGTATTTGTTGTCTTCTCTTGCCTTGGAACATCAAAGAAATGTAGTACTTATCCTCCATGGTGGTCGATAGTCTTGTAAAATTTAAATATAATAATGGAGCATAGTTAGTTTTTAGTGGAGTCATTACTAATTTTCCCGTATAAAAGATAGAAAAATATCCTAGTGGACACCAACATTAGGATAACATGTTAGGCTAGGAATAACATGTAACAAATTTCGAATATCGTATTGAATTCAATGGCCGTTAGGCTTAAAATTTTGTTTTTAATTACATGTATTCAGGAAAGTGGTAAATATTTATCTTGTCTTGGAGTATTTGTTGTCTTCTCTTTTCTTGTAACATAAAAGAAAGGAAAATTCTTGATGACCACTAAGTTGTGTAACTTCCCTTAGGTAGTTTCCTCTACATTTTTTCGAAATCTATTTTAACTTCGAGAATAATAATCAGAAGGATAAAGCATTATGTATTACTAGTTGGATATATTTTTCATATCACATAATTCATGTCAATTTGTATCAAGGAAAATGTTTAGTGACCGCTAAGCTACATTACGTATTGAAAGGAGTGGTTTGGCACTCACTAGGCTCTAGTTTTGTTTTTTCAAAAATATCGATCTAAAAAAAATCACTATCTACATTATCTACAAATATAAGAATTAGAGCATAATAATAGAAGTACATATTTTAAACCCAAATACGTATCTTGATCATCTTGACCTTGCATATGTTCCGAAATTACTCATTAAAGCAAATAGTCCAAAAAAAATTATTAAACATCAAGGGTGAAGATGAACATGAACCTTTCTCAAGAGTAAAGGATCAGAGGCCATAAAGAGCAATGTTTGTTTTATGTTTACCAGTTATTCATTGATAAGAAGGCTAGAGGTTGCTAGCCTCTACAATGTCGAGGAATCCATTTTAATGATACAAAAAACAATCTCAACAACTTTATTATCATTGTTTGTAATTATCCTATATTTTTTGGACTATCCCTGGTAGAGCCAAGTCCTTGAATACATACCTTTGAGAAGTTTGATGCCTTATGTAGTTCTTATTTGATATTTTGTGCATGAAATGTAATCCATATAGTTTCATATAAAAAAAATTCTTTACAATTGGTAAGTGTCATTAGTTAATGAAAGGGAAGCCTTTTTTATTGCTAAGATAAATATTTTCTAGTAATAAACATAGCCACATAGTTAGGCAAGGTTAGATCATAGTAGCACAAGTAGATCATAGTAGAAGAAGTATCCTCGAAGCTTGTATGGCATGGTAGCCACGAAAAAATAATGGGTGACTAATGATTAGAAATTTAGTAAATTATTAAATGTATAAATTAGTAAGTTTAAGCACTGGAATGCTATTTTTCCCTGGCTAATGAATCGAATAATAATGAATTAATTATTGGAGGTGAATCCCATATTATTGCTAATGTTGTCATTAAAAACTAGACCTTGTAAGGGAAAATCAATCTTGCGTGATTAAAATTCCCTTTGTATGGTCTCATTATCTTCAAATTGGACTGTAAATATTATCTATTAAGATAGCTACTAAATAGGAAGATTTTGTTAAAAATCGAGGGATTCACCAAGCATTTTGTGATAATATTTATCATAAATATGTTGATTGGCCAGACTCATCACCTTTTCCAATAAAGGTTAATATTAAATCTGCTAGCAAGATTGTATCAATTACAAGCATGCGATGCCATATTCACTACATATATTTATCTAGTCACTCCCCCTTATTTTCACACCTTTCGAGTTTATCTCATGAGATTTTATTTATTCTGTCATGGTCAGACCAATATTACATTTCATAAAATTTTCCACAGTGGTACGTGAAACGATATTTTATACCAAAATTTCACATCACCGTTTGAAATCCATTTTTGGATTAAATCAGAGCAAGACATGGTTACAATTGAGGGAGTTCTTGGAGATGATTATCTTTCTGTGGAGGGACATCTGAGGGTAAATATGGAGGTTTATTCAATGTTATTTTGTCATCTTCTTATCATACATCTAATAAAGGATTGGGATTTGGAGATGGGTCATCATTGGATCAAGCCAACGTATAAGGTTGACATGGAAGCAGAAATTAACAAAAAATTGAGTGTTTCATGGCCCTTTCTTTTTGATGTTTGTTATAAATAGGAAGGTTTGGTCGACATGGACAATTTTTTAGTGTTGCAAAAATGGTTTCATGTCCTAAATCATTTCTTATATGAAGTGGAAATTTGGGGTGAGACATATTTGACAAGAGGTAGGTCGCTCTACTTACCTGACTTGGATGGTATGTCTACTCTGCTGAAACAGGAATCGAAACATTGGGATTGTATTTTCTAGAAAGTTTTTGAGATGTTTTATTGGTTAAAGAGTCAAGCTACTGCTGGAAAAGAGCATATTTTTCTGGAATCCCCAGAGGAAACCATTTTCATCCCCATTAAGGTGGAGGTTACATAGGTGTCATCTAATTCAAATAAATAGGTAATTCTGAAATCTATTAGGTTGTATCTTTGTTTTGGTTTTTAGATAGCGTTGCCAATTTTTTATCAAATCATCTTGTCTTTCTTACTAGTCTGGGGTCTTTTTGTATTCCCAACCAATTGTTTTTTTCACATAAGCCCTTTCATTTTTTTCAGCAAAGTGTTCCTAGATCGTTTAGGTTTTTAGAATGATCCTCTCGTTGTATTTTTAATGTAAAGGGAAAGGGACCCTTAAACCCTCCATTAATTATAAAATACAATAAATCATTAATATAATTTTATGTTACGCGTTCCACTAATCAATTTAAATAATTAATCACTACTAAATTTAGTTTCCTTCAAGTTGTCAATTTTTTGTTAGAATTGAAGACTAGTGGCTGATGGCGTCTATATATTCTAGGATATATTTCCATTAATGTAAAAAATAATATTTATAGCTTTAGGTTAGAGGGGTTTGAATGCAAGACAAGAATTATGCTAGTGGTCGTTAATATAAAGAGTTTGTTATGTCACAGTATCAGGACAAAATAATCTACAACCTTAGCACCTGCTATCCTTTAAAAATAAGAATGAATATATTCTTAGAAGGTTGTATTATAAAATAAAAATAAGAATGAAGCTTAGTTAGTTTTTGATTCGGGTCGTTATTAATTGTCCTCTATGCAATCAAACAACTACCCTAGCGGTCACTAATCTAAATTCTTTGCTATGTTACACCAATGGAATATAGTAATCTTTGATCTTTGTTATGTTGTCTTCTCATGTATTGGAATATCTATGAAATGGTGTAAACATCCACCCTAGTGGTTGCTAGTCTTGGAACATCATATTCTAAATTCTAAATATAATAATGGACCTTAGTTCATTTTTCTTCGAGTCATTACTAATTGTCATGTATGTAGTACAACAACTATCCTAGTGGCCGCTAACCTCTAGTTTCTATGACGTTGTAACAATACTAATTAATAATATTCAACCTTACTAACCAATAGGTTTCGAATCACATGTGATAGACATTAAATATCTTATTTAACACAACAACCACTAGGCTTAAAATTTCATTTGGAATTACGAGTATTCAGGAATGTCGTAAATATTTGTATTCTCTTCGAAAATTCAATGTCTTATCTTTTCTTGGATCATCAAAGAAATGTAGTAAGAATCCACCCTACTTGTCTCCATTATTTAAAGATAGTATTGTAACATTTCAATATAATTGTGTAACATAGTCAATATTTCATTCGATTCATTACTACTTGTCTTTTTTACAAAATAGAAAATATCCTAGTGGCCACTAACATCACGATATAGTTTTGAAATTTAGATTTATTAATGGAGTATAGTTATTTTTTTAGTCTAGTCGTTACTACTTGTCATGTGTGTAAGACAAAAAATATCCTAGCAGCCGCTAACCTCAGGTATTTATGAATTTCCACTAGCACCATGTAATTATCTTCAACCTTATCAAATGCTAGTAATATCATGTAATAAAATTTAAATAAAAGGGTGTATTCATAGGCCTCCAAGCTAAAAAAATTGGTGTTGGAGATTATTTCAGTTTTGGTTTTTCTGTCGAGTTGTTAATCAATACATTGAATGTAAGATAAGAATTGTCCTAGTGGCCTCTAATCCCTATTCTTTGTTATGTTGCACTTCCATCATATTTTAGAATATAAAGATAATAATGTACCTTACTTCATTTTTCCATCAATTCTTTGTACATAACTATCCTAGCAGTCGCTAACCTCTAGTCTCTGTGATGTTGCAACAACGCTAATTAATAATCTTCAACCTTAGCGGCCAATAGGTTTTGAATATCATATTAAACCTAGCAGTTGTTAGGATTAATTTTTTTTAGAATTATGAGTATTCACAAAATTTGTAAATATGTGTCTTCTCTTGGAAAATTTATTGTCTTCTCTTGTCTTGGAAGATTAAAGAATTGTAGTAAGCATCTACCCTATCTATCACTAGTCTTTGAAGATAGTCTTGTTAAATTTCAATATAATTGTGTAGCATACTTTTTTTTTTAGTTGAATCATTACTACTTCTCTTATTTTCAAGACAAAAATATCCAAGCAGACACTAACCTCAAGATAGTCTTGTAAATTTTAGATATATTAATTTTTCATTGGAGTCATTACTACTTGTCCTATATGCAAGATAGAAACTATGCTAGCGGTTGTTAACCTCAAGTATTTGTGAATTTCCACTAGCACCATATAATTATATTCAATCTTAGTTTCCGTTAGGAATATCATGTAATAAAATTTGAATAACATGTTGTACTCATAGGCCGTCAGGCTAAAAAAAATGTATTGGAGCTTAATTCAGTTTTCAATTTTCAGTCAAGTGGTTAATCAATATCTTGAATGCAAGATAAGAATTATCCTAATGACCACTAATCTCAATTATTTTTTATGTTGCACCAATGGAATATAATAATATTTTTTCTTAGGGGCTATGTGTACTCTTGAAAATTGTTAATATCTATCTTGTCTTTGAATGTTTTTCGTCTTGTCATGTATTAGAATATCCAAGAACTAATGTAAACATCCACCCTAGAGGTTTCTAGTCTTGAAACATCGTATTATAAAATCTAAAGATAATAATGGAGCTAATTAATAATATTTGACCTTAGCGGCCAATAGGTTTCGAATATCATGTGATAGCCATCAAATATCATATTGAACCTAGTGTCCACTACGCTTAAAATTTTGTTTGCAATTATAAGCATTCATGAAAATCATAAATATTTGTCTTCTCTTAGAAAATTAGTTGTCTTCTCTTGTCCAGTAACATCAAATAAATGTAGTAAGCATCCACCTTAGCAGTCACCAATCTTTGAATATAGTCTTGTAATATTTAGATATAGCAATGGAGCATAATTAGTTTTTTAGTCGAGTCGTTACTACTTATCATGTATGTAAGACAAAAAATATCCTAGTGACTACTAACCTCAATTCTTTGTGAATTTCCATTAGCACTATTAATTATATTTGACCTTAGGTGTTGCTGGTAATATCATGTAATAAACTTTGAATAACATGTTATACTCAGAGGCGGCCATGCTAAAAAAATTGGTTTCAGAGATTAGTTTAGTTTTTAGTTTTCAATTGAGTCGTTAATCAATATCTTAAACGCAAGAAAATAATTATCTTAGGGGCTCCTAATCTCAAGTATTTGTTATGTTACACCAATGCACTGGAATAATCGATGACCTTAGCAGCCACTAGGTTTCGAATATCATGTGATAGAGTTTGAATAACATATTGAGCTCAACGGTGACCAGTATTACAAGATAGTATTGTAAAATACATGCTTGTGATCGCTAATCTTAGAAGGTAGTATTATAAAATCAAAATATAATCAAGGAGCTTAGTTTTTTTTTAGTTAGATCATTACATATTGTCCTCTATGGAAGGCAACAAATATCCTTGTTGAAACTAATCTCAAGTCTTTGTTATGTTACACCAGTGCTATTTAATAATCTTCAATATCATAATACAAAAATCTAAATATAATAATGGTGTTTAGCTTGGTTTTCAAGAGATTCTTCGCTAGTTATATCATATGTGAGTCAACTAGAATCTTAGCATCCACTAGTCTCTCTTCTTGTTAGAAAAAAAGTATTCAAGAAAATTCTAAATATTTGTCTTGTCTTAGAATATTTATTTCCTTGTGTTGTCATGTAATAACTAAGAAATGTCATAAACATACATCTTAGTGGCCACTATTCTTGGAATATGTTATTTAAGAATTTCAAAATTGTTACTTTAAATTGTCTCATTTATCAATTAAGTCATTAGTAATTATTTTCTACATGATTTTTTTCGACAAAGAAGAATTATAACTCTGTGGTAGCTAAGATAAACAACACTTTTCTTGATTGACTTTGCAAAAAGGTAAATAAATATACGAGTACATATAATGTTCTTACCTTTTACTAAACATAAAAAAATTGGTAAAGACATTACATTTAACAATTTATATGTGGGAACACAAATATAAATAACTATATATATCAACATGACAATCATGTAGGAATTGAATATTGAAATAATTAGGCACGAATATTTATTTCATTTAAAAAAACATTAAGGGGGTAAAAATGATTAACTAAACTGTAAAAAATAAAACCTTTATGATTTAAAAAAATATGCAACTCATTTGTTGCAACTAGGGATAGATGCCAGTAGTTACGGGAAAGAATAAATGCAGGAAGAAGAATGAAAAATCCACAAAACATTAACCAGAGAGACATATATAAGGGCTAAAACAGGAACCCGTTTAATAGAAAAAAATACTTGAGCTACGACTGAATATAAAAAATGGGTTTTTGGAAAGAATAAATTTTGTAAAAGGGACCACAATTTCTTCAGTCATGGCTGAACAAAAATTTAATTTCAAAAAGAGAAACGCATTTTGACAAGAAGATAAAATGGAACTGCAAAGGTGCCAAAGGGAAAGACAAGGAAGTATTCTAGTGCAAACCACATAAAATAGGTGAATATAGAGTGAATGAAAGCACCCACCATCTACTACGATACACATAAAATAACATAGATGATTTTGATAAATACATGTTTTAGTTGTATCTAAAATTTTTAAGTGCTTGATAATTTTTGATAAAGCTCCATAATCTCTCTTTAAAAAGTATCTACGAGATTCTATCTACAACATGTTCTACTTGTCTCTTTTGATTATGTCCTTTGTGGGCCTCCTGATCTGCACTCGTATCTGTGATCTATCCACAATCACTATTTTTTGTCTTGTTTGTGTGTCCCCAAATGAGATTATAATCATTGTCTCAGCTTTGTCATTAAAAAAATGACCAAGAATCGAGCACTCGGACCAGTAAATTGATGAATGCGTGTGTTGTATTTTTCTTTCAAGAGATTGTTTTCTGTAATTCCAAAAATAAAAAAGAAACCTTAATATCTATTTCTCCAATGTATTTATTTTTTTCCCAATACATTCAATGAAAGAAATTATGAAAATTGGACAAAATGTGGGACTAGTTAAATTTCAAAATTTGAATTTCCCCTTTTTAAAGAGAAAGTGCAGGATTTTGATATTTCAAATATTTGCATTTAATGCAAGGGATTCTGTATATCAAACTTTGAATTCGTCATTCATTAATATTTTCATTTAATTTGGGGGATATAGTGTGATACCAAGAAATCAAATTTATTAATAGTACCTAAATTATAAACTAGTGGGCCAACAAAAAAAAATTCTTTGTGAACTCGACGGAAAATGAAAAATGTTAATTTGAGAATATTAAAAAAACATTTACAAAATAGAAGTGCACATATGTAAACAAAAATTTAAATTTTGAGAGAGCGTTATATGCACATTTATTATTAATTTTAAGCAAAATTGAATTCAATATTTTTTAAATATAAAGCCAGTTAATTTGGGGGATAGCATGGGATACTGGGAAATAGAATTTATTAATACTACTACGTCAAAAATTGGAGGGCCAACAACAAATGTTTCTTTGTGAACTTGCGGTTTGAGCATATTAAAAAACCATTTAGAAAATGGAAGTTCACATTTGTAAACAAAATTTTAATTTTTAAGAGAGCATTATACACACATTTATTATAAACTTTAATCAAAATGGAATTCAATATTTTTTAAATATAAAGGCAATTGATTCGGGGGATAGTGTGGGATATGGGGAAATCAAATTTATTAATTTCACTTTAGAAATAAGAGGGACAACAACAATTGTTTATTGTTGAACTCAGGGGAAAATGAAAAATATTAATTTAAGCATAATAGAAAATAATTCAGAGAATAGAAGTGAAAATTTGTAACCAAAAATTTAAATTTTAAGAGAGTGATATACGCGTCGTTTATTACTAATTTTTATCAAATGTGAATTTGATATTTTTAAATATCATACACGTTAATCTAAAAAAAATCCAATAAAATGTGGCATCTTGCAAGTTTGAACCAGTTAATTACAAAATTACATAATTGACACATTTATTAAAAAAATTTAATTAACAATAGAATTAACAAATACTTTTTACCTATAAAAATCTACATTATTAAGTTGTAACTGTGATCCATTAAAATGTTGACTCGTGGCATGAAATTTATAATATGTCTTGTGATCGACAATATTTTGGAGTTATTTACGCTTTACTCTAGAAAAACTAAAACATAATTTTACGCTTCTTCAGCATTTGAGACTACCTTATGGATAGGAAATAAAATAGCTACTAAGCTCCATTAGAATGATATTTTTGTAACACCAAATTCAAAATAATAAATACTTAGATTTTAGAGGCGACTAGGTAATTTGTTTTAATACGTGTTAATGAACAACTTTGCATGTTGTATGTTTTCCATCTATTTCTTAAACAAAATCTTAGTTGTCACTAGCCTCTACAACTCCTAGGTTTCCTTTCCATAAATGTAAATAAATATTTCTATAGTTTTGGATCACTAGTATTTTTCATTTACTATAATCATAACTTATTGGCTATACAAACCTTTCACATCCAAGTGTGGAACTACATACCCTTGAAAGATATCACAACTTCTATATTACTCATTAAGTTTTTTTGTGTCTAACACATATTTTATATCGCTTCATATCAAGTAAAATACTTAGTGACTACTAAGCTCCATTACTTGGACAAGATCAATCAAATATTTTGTATGAAAGAAAATTATTAGCGACCGCTAAGCTCAAATACTTACAAAAAGGAATGATTGTGCGGAAAATAGGCTAAACAATTTCTTAATTTTATCATAGCACTAGAATAACAAATCATAGTAATAGATATTAGCACCCACTAGGAATTTTCCATAATATATTTTGATGACAGATACGTGAGAAATGGAAAATTTGTAATGTCAAAAGCTATGAAGGTATTTGCATATTTAGGAAGAAATATGGTTATTAAAGATGTTTTCAGGGTTCTCATATAACATCATAGGGATTTCTTGGCACACACCTTTGCATATTTTCTTTTTTTACACAATGAAAAAGCTTAGCGATTGCTAAGCTCTACCACTTATTAGGAGTAGATTAGTGGCCACTAGGCTTAACTGATATTTAATTTTTAATTTAGAAATCAAACAACATATCGAATTAAATAAAATGCTTAACAACAGCTAAGATCAAATACTTTCATAAAAGAATGATTTGGTGGTAACTAGGGTAAACAATATCTTGTTTCAAACACAATTCTCTAATAACAGATCATAGTAATAGATATTATTGATCGTTAGGAAATTTTCATTAAATATTTAGATGATAAATATGTGAGATATGAAAATTGTTTACTATCTAAAGCTATGGAGGTCTTTGAGAAAGTAATAGATTAACAACCTCAATATTAATTTTTTTATTAATTTCAAAAATAGAGATAAAAAAGTTCATATTCAAGAAAATGCATAGTAACCGATAAGCTCGAATACATATAGAACATAAAAATTTATGCTTAATGTTTATTTTTTATTGAGAAAGGAATATATTACTGACATCTAGTCTAAAATGTTTTTTAAGATCGAAAATAGAGAAAAAAATGTTCATATTACATAAAATGCTTAGCAGCCACTAATCTTGAATACTTACTGAACATAGCGCTCAGAAAAAATATCATATGAATGGATAAAATGCGGTCATAAGGCATTTTCATGTCGATTCATATCAAATAAATTGCATAGAAACTACTAAGATACATTGCTTACTGAAAGGAATGGCTTGGCATTCAGTAGGATCTACTATTTCTATTATTTTAAATATTGAACTAATAAAAATCATTATCTACCTTAGTGACAAAGATAAGAGTTGGACCATAATAATAGAAACACATATTTTAAACCTGAAGACTTATCCTAATCATCTTGGCCATGGATATTTAAATAAATAACCCATTAAACAAAATAGTCCTAAACAATTTACTAAAACTTGAGGGTAAAGATGAACACGTCTTGCTCAAGAATGAATGATCTGAGTCCATGAAGAGCAATGCATTTTTTATGTTTATCAATTATTTTTTGATGAGAAGGCTATCGGCCACTAGCCTCTATGTTGTTGACAAATCCATTTTAACAATGCAAAAAGCAATCTCAATAGGTTTGTTGACATTATTTTTTATTATATTATATTTGATGGAAAAATACATACCTTTGAGAAGGGTGATGTATTATGTAGTTCTCATTTGATTTATTATGCATAAAACATAATTCATATCTTTTGATATAAATAAAAATTCTTTTTAACTAATAAGTTTTGTTTGTTAATGAAAGGTAAGGCTTTGTTATTGCTACAATCAACAGTTTCTTGTAATAAACATAGCCACTTAGTATGGAAAGGTAAGATCATCGTAACATATGTACATCATTTAAAATTGAAGAAGTGTCATGTTCATATTTGGCTTGCATATTTTATTAAAATCATCCTTCAAAGAAAATGGACCTAAAAAATCTACCACATATGCAAGGCTAAGGTAAACATGATTCTTACGTAGTATTAAATGATGAACTTCTATTGCATTGATCTAATATTTATGGTATACTGATTTTTTATTTCCATTTATATGGTTTCTATTCTAAAGATCCAAAATTGTGTGTTTGACAAAATCAATAAAAAAAATTGACCTGAGAAAAACCAAAATCTGGGTCTAAGTGCTAAATGTGCATGTCAGCCTCTCTCCAATTCTCAAAGCGAGTTTGGAAACCTAGCCATGAAAAAAAGGTGACCTTCTTCGAGATGCTAGTCACATAATTAAAAGAATGACTAATGACTAGAAGTTTTGTAAATTAATAAATGTATAAATTAATAAATTAAAGTTCTGGAAAATTGTTGGTCTACTGCTAATGACTTGAATAGTAATGCTTTAATTATTGGATGTGAATCTCATATTATTACTAACGTCGCCATCAAAAATATTGTGTGAATAAAATTCCTATTTTATGCTTTCATTAATTATAGATTGGACATCAAATCTTATATATTTGGAGGATACTAAATAGGTGGATCTTATAGAAAATTGAGGGACTGACCAAGCATTTTGTGATAATATTGGAAATAAATATGTTGATTACCCAAACTCATCACCTTCTCCAATAAAGGTTGATATTAAAGCCCATAGCAAGATTTTATTAATTACAAGCATGCGATGGCATAGTCACTCCATATATTTACCGAACCGCTCTCCCTTATTTTCAAACCTTTTGTTTTATTCACTAGATTTCATTTCATCTATCACGACCTTTCCAATGTTTCCTTTCATGTAATTTTCCGCATCAATGCGTGAAATGGGATTTTATACCAAAATTTCACGTCGTCATTTGAAATCCATTTTTTGGATTGAATCAGAGAAATACATGGTTGTAATTGAGGGAGTACTTGGAAATGACTATCTTTCTCTAGAGATATATCCGAGGGTAAATTCAGAAGTTGCTTCGATGCTCATTTTTCATCTTCTTATCATACATCCGGTGAAGGATTGAGCTGTGGAGATGGGTCATCACTAGATCAAGACATCATATCGGGTTGGCATGGAAATGAAAATGGACAAAACCTTGAGTGGGTCATGCCCTTTCTTTTTTATGCTCATTATAAATGAGATTGTTTTGTGGGCATGGCCATTTTTTAGAGATGTAAAAATGGTTTGATGTCTCATTTGTGTTTTATGTTTGGTGTGTCCAAATGGGGCGAGAGACTGAGGGCACAACCTAGTTCACTCCACTTTCTTGGCTTGGATGACATGTTTACTCCACTGTAATAGGAACCAGAATGTTGGGATCTTATTTGCTGGCAAGTTTTTGAGGCGTAAAATTGGTTAAAAATTTTGGCTACTGTTAGAAAAGAGCATCTTTTTCCAGAACTACCTGCAAAAACTATTTTCATCCCTGTTAAAGTGGAGGTCACGAAGGTGTCATATGATTCAATTAAATAAGTACTTCTAAAATCCGTCAGTTTGTATCTTTGTTTTGGTTGTTATATAGTGACGTTAGTTCCATTGTTATCGAATCATCTTGTCTCTCTTATTGGTATGGAATTTTTTTGTATTCCCAATCACTTGTGTTTTTGGCATAGACCATTACATTTTTTCAGCACATGTTTGATGGATTGTTCAAGTTTTTAGATTGATCATATTTTATATCTTTATAATAAAGGGAAAGGGATCCTTCTACCCTCCTTTAGTTAAAAAACAAGAAATAATTAATAATTTTTTTTAATTATGCATTGCACTAAGCAATTTAAACAATTAATCATTATTAAATTTGGTTTGTTTCAAGTTGTCAATTTTTTGCTAGAAGTGAATACTAGCAGTTGCTAACATCTATATATTACAGGATATGTTTCTGTCAACGTAAAAACTAATTTGTACAACTTTAGGATAGAGGAGCTAATAGTGGATTGATGGTTATATTCCAATCACTATAAAAATAATTGAGTTACACAAAATCATTGTGGAAATATGGAGGTCTTCCCTATCAAAATTTATGCAGGTCTTTGAGAAAGGAATAAATTTAATTCACTTTACCTAATAATAAAAGATATTGCAAATGGCTCTATTTATTTTACAAAAACCTCTCCTACAACAATTTGTCCAGGAAAATTCTTGTCATTAAATTTTTTTCATGTTTTCCTCCATACAAATGTAGATATAAACACAACATTTCTCTGCGTACCAATTTAGTTTTTTTTCTTATGGTTTTTGGATATCATCAATTAAATGATCCAAGAAACACTAGTTGTATTTTAAATAGCTCAGGTTCTAGAGAAATTCTTCTATTTTTATCAAAAATTTGGAAAACTTGGATATGTATGATGTTTTCTAACAAAATTGTGGCCCAATTCAATGAACAACATCCATCTCAAAACTGGAATTTTTTTACATCTGTTAGGGTTCAGTACTACTATTGTGCATAATTATAGCTCTATACCATTTAAATCATCCAAAGGTATTTAAAAAAGGCTCTGCAAACAACATGGAGCAAGGTGTTAAAACTAACATGGCTAGACATGATTTCATATTGTATATATTATTAAAAGACAAATCAGAAAACAATATCATATTACAATTTCTTTATTAACACATCTATTTGTTACATTTAGGTTCTCCAAGGTTGGTCATAATGCACATAAATATGTTTCTTTACATGTACGATGACATAATGAAAATCATAAATAATCTTAAAGAAAAATATGTAATTGGTTGTGGTGCTACAAGAAATGTTTATAAATGTGATCTAAAGAATTATAAGCCAATTTCTATAAAGAGAATGTACAGTCACTACCCACTAAGCTTGATTACATTTGAAATTGATGTGGAAATAGTTGGAGGAATCAAGCATTAGAATCTTGATAGTCTTTATGGATGTTAACTTTATCCACTTGGAAACCTGATGTTTTATGATTACATGGTAAACAAAAGTCTATGGGACATCCTACATGGTGAGTAAAATGATTATGTTATGAAGAAAAATGGATATGTACATTGTAGATGTATTTATTGAAATAGAAGTGTCCAATCAATCTCTAACCTTCATATTAAAATGGATTGTTTGAAAATCTAATAAATGTTTTATTAAAATTTTATTTTTGTATAGGATCATCAAAGATGATTAAGCTATACTGGAACAACCGGATAAAGATTTTCATGGTGCTTGTTATCCAAAATTCAGCCCCCCAGGGTAATTTTGATAACATGCATCAGATTATTCAGTCCCGAGCAAGTAGATTGATTCAAGGCCCAAAATCATGTTTTTGGGGCCCCCTCGGCTTCTTTCTAACTCTCCCATCAAAGAAGAAAACCCAACGAGTTAGAAAAGGTGAAAAAATTACAAAAAACCAAGCTTGGTGCCAAAAAATTGAAGAAAATCGGCTAAGTCCTAGTCTGCGCAGCAGTGGGGACAGTTGGAACGTCGGGACGCGTGGGACCTGAAAAGCTGAAAGAGCCAAGAGCGAATGGAATCTCGCCACGTGTCTTCACCTCAAATAGGAACAAGGAAGCCCGAATCGGCCGAAGCAGGAGATTTTCATTCGGGACATCTGGGCCAAAAGTATGCGCGGGACGTGGATCAGCCGGTTTGGCGCAAGTCGGTCCATTTCGGGCGGTTCGGGGATATTTGTCCCAGACGGTCTGGGACATCCGGGCCAAAAGTACGCGGAGGACGTGAACCGGCCGATTCGGCTGAAATAGGAGACTTTTGTCCGAGACAGTTTGGGACATCCAGGCCAAAGGTACGCGAGGGACGTGAAAAGCCGAAAGAGCCGAGAGTGAATGGAATCTCGCCACGTGTCTTCACCTCAAACAGGAACAAGGAAGCCCGAATCGGCCAAAGCAGGAGATTTTGATTCGGGACATCCAGGCAAAAGGTACGCGAGGGACGTGAAAAGGTGAGAGGGCCATAAATAGAGACAAGGAGGCCCGCGGACGAATCAGAGTGTGCCACATGTCAGAAGAGGAAAAGTTGGAAATTTTGGCTAAGTGTTTGGCACAAGATAAAAATGCACCCCTTAGGCCCGAGCCAATAAAATAGTGCCACGTGTCCAAGTGGCAAGAAATTAAGGAAGGGCCCAAATTTTTTTTTCAAAGGATGAACCCACGGATGAATCAGAGCCTGACACGTGTCATCCAAGTGGTAGAGCGCGGAAAAAATTCAAATATTTTCCCGCCAATCTGTTTTGTCCTGTTTTTGCCCTAAATCTTCATATCACCATAACTTTCGATCCAGAGCTCAGATTTTCACGTTCTTTATATCAATGGAAATATGGAGAAATTATCTACATGATTCTAGGGTCAATCTTGCATTTTGGTTTAGTTTGGAGAGATAAAATCAAGAAACATCTCTGGCACATGGTAATGGCCAGAACTGACGTTTCAACAACCAGTTTTAATGCACAATGGGTCGCATTCTTCTCCAGCACGGCAAAAATGTCAGGGCATGGGTCTGTAAGGATGCCCATGCTGTTTTAATGCATCTGCATTCAATGAGGAATGGATCCCACATTTTTACATGTTTTCTTTCTCCTGGGCTCGACCCATGCATTGTAAAAAGGCTAGATTTGGCTCATTTTTTAAAAGGTGGTTCATCTTTTCAGCTCTGCCCTCCCTTCTTTTCTTCTCCAGGGTTGAAAATGGAGTTCGAACCTCCTCCCCTTCTCTGTAATGGCATTTTTGCCTTTTACCACTAAAATGATGTTCTGTGTAAACTTTTGAAGCAACAAAAATGTGTTTCGTGATGCATCTGTCCATCCTTGCTCGTTCTTTTCTTGTCTTTCTTCTTGCCTCTCTTCATTGAAAGTATTTGTGCATGTTTTAATACTCATTACAGGTTTGGAGCTATGTTCATGGAGTTTTGGGACATTTTCTGTGTGAAATCTATCCTTGGGCCTGTGATGCATCTGTCCATCCTTCCCATTGCTCACCTCTTCTTGTTCAATGGTAGTTTTGATAGATGTTCAACATTTTCCTTCTCTGGTGTATCACCATTTTAGTGTAGGCTCTGTTTTTCCATTTTCTCTCTCTCTCTCTCTCTCTATCTCCTTAGCATAGTTAGATTAGGATTAGATTAGCTTTCCTGCACTGGAATATCTTGTGGCAGGTAGTTTAGGAATAGGAACCAACCTTCTCTGGAGATTCCTTTCTCATTTTTGCAAGTCCCACACTTGGAGAAAGGATTCCATGTTGTGCAGTCACACTAGATGCTAGTATGATCAAACTAGAAATCTGATCAACATCCAAGGGTGCTGTGAATTTTCCCTAACAATTCTGGCATGCCCGGTGGGACCTTAGAGGTCTTCCACTTCATCTTTTGTAGGTTGGTGTGTTCCTGTGAAGATTTCAGCCTTTGGAGGCACTTGCAAACACATCTGGTGACTCCATCTGATCAGCAACCCATTTCTGAAGTTGAAGACCTATTTTTCATCCATTCCCATCCATCCTTCTTTCCATCCCTTTCATTCTTTTCCATTCCATGAAGTTGTGCAATCATTACTTCATTTCCATCATGGAACTCACATTTACAACAGCAATGATGTTTCCCACCTCCAATATGTTTTTTAAATCCTCCAAATCAGCATTTTGAACAAATTCAAAATCAGCATGCATACCCATATGAGCAGCAATGCCAAAATATTTTTTGGCTATGGAGCTTTCCAAGAGTAAGAGTATGCATATAATGAAGACAATCAGATGTAAGATGCTGGTCTGTTAGAGAAAATCCAAAAGATGGAGGTAAAGATGGTGCAGTCCAGAGCAACAACTCAAATGAGAGCTTTCAGAATTGGTTGCAGGACTCCTTGTCCATGGGTGGGACCTTTTCCAAGGCATTACAACCCTCAAGAGAAGCTTGACTTCATGATTACAATGCTGCCATTGCTTGCAAAGTGGATTGAAGAAATAGAGGTGTATGAGAGGAGTATTCAACAACCTTGTCAACGGGTAAGCACGCCATCTCATGCCTTTCATTTTTCCTCTTTTCCAATTTTTTTTATCTCAGCAGTGTCAAGTTTTAAACTCTTCATCTGCTGTCCCAAATGTTGATCCCATGTCTCCACCTCTCAGTCTTCCACCACACCTCAATTCTTCTTTCCTTTTTCCTTCCAAACAGTCATCCCCTCCACAAGAGTTAAAAGAAATACGCTCTCCCCCAAAGAAACAAGAGGTTTCACCTCCTCTACCACCACAAAAAATTGCCAAATCAATTGAGTTACAACCCATCCCTCCTCTTGCATTCCCAATTCCATGTGGGGAAGAAGAAATTGCAAAAATCGGCCATGAAGGACAGCAAGAAGAGGAGCCCAACAGAAAAGAAATGACAGACAACTTGAGGGTTTGGGCTACCAAATTTGGGATGACAAAGATCCCCTTGATGGTTAAACCTACAGAAGAGGCTAAGGTTGAACAAATGGTGGTTAAGACTGATTTTGTGGCAGCGGAAGAAGAGAAAAAAGAAGAAGCAGATCAACAGTCAGTTTGCTCAGAAAGTAGTGTCCATGTTGGCACTCTATTTGAAGGGAATGCTGATTCAATTCAAGTTACACAATCAGCCATAAAGGAAGAAATCTCAGAAGAAGTTCTTGCAGTCCCAACTTGTCCTCTAGAGTAGTAGATCGAAGAGTTTGACTTGAAAAAATTTATGCTGGAGGAAGAGTTCAATCAAGAGCAAGATTGTCTTCAAACATTGGAGGAAGGAGAAGCTGCTCCAAATCTAAAAGAAGAGGAGCACATTCTAGTTGTGGAGGAGAAAAGTGCAGATCCAAGGGCTTTGAGCACAAAGTAGGCTATAGAAGAACCTTCAGTTCTTCTTTCTAGTTCATCTCTCTCAAGTTCTAGTGCTGAAGAAGAGTTTGACCTCTCAAAATCAATGTTGGAGGATGAAAGAAACCATGATGATCAAGTTACAGATCAAGAGGACACCATGGAGGAAGTTGAGCATTTGCAGCAGGACAACAATGAGGTAGTTTACCTATCTGATTTGGAGGATTGTTTTGATGAAGAAGAACCGGTTGAGTTTCAACCATTCTCTCTTTCATCATCCATCTTCCAAACACAAGAGCCTGCTGTCATGGAGGACAGTATTCATTTGCAGCAGCCTACATCTTATAGAAGCTCTTTGGAACCAAGATTGGAAGATTTTAATCTTTCATTTTATTTATTGGAGGAAGAGAAAGGACAAAGGAATTTCACCGTTTCTTCCACACCATCCATTCAAGAAGGTCTACAAGAAGACTCCATTTTTGAAGTTGAAAATCAGAGCTATGGGTATATCAAACGGACCATACCTTGCCCAATCAGGTATTTGGCTTCATTGGAGCCAAAGGAGAAGTCACAACTAGTCATGCTTGCTTCTGAGCATGAGGGTGAGCTACAAAGTACCAAGGATCAGCTGTCATACTTCTTCAATCCAAATGTAGAGCAACTAAAAGAGGTATTGAATTTACCTTCAGCTGATACCTTGATGATTTGGGTGGAAGACCAACTTCTTGTTGATTTTTCATTCATCCAATCAGCCATGTTCAATGCCAAATCAGTTGCATGGTTGCCAATTTTGAAGAAAGGAAGCTATTTTGCACAACCAGTTGCAGGGTTTGTTTAGCTTGCCTTTGTTTCCAGTTAGAGTAGAGTAGTTAGGTTTTCTTTTAGCAGAAGAAGTGCTTGTGCACACTCTGCATGTTCCATTTGGAGCATGTATGATTTTCAGTTATGTACATAGTTTTTGTGGTGCTGGTTTTGCTCTTGCACAGTCCATTTTAGTGGCATTTTGGTGAGAACGACTCCATTTCAGTGGGTTTCCAAGTGGCTCAAAGAGGAGGTTTTCAAAGTTCAGATCAGTTTATAGGTTACAACTCATGACTCCATGCCCAATGGATGCTTCAGGCAACTGGTAACTTCATCTAGCAGGCAGATGACCCCGCTGAGTCGCCAAATTTTTATCCAAAATTCAGCCCCCCACGGTAATTTTGATAACATGCATCAGATTATTCAGTCCCGAGCAAGTAGATTGATTCAAGGCCCAAAATCATGTTTTTGGGGCCCCCTCGGCTTCTTTCTAACTCTCCCATCAAAGAAGAAAACCCAACGAGTTAGAAAAGGTGAAAAAATTACAAAAAACCAAGCTTGGTGCCGAAAAATTGAAGAAAATCGGCTAAGTCCTAGTCTGCGCAGTAGTGGGGATAGTTGGAACATCGGGACGCGCGGGACGCGAAAAGCTGAAAGAGCCAAGAGCGAATGGAATCTCGCCACGTGTCTTCACCTCAAATAGGAACAAGGAAGCCCGAATCGGCCGAAGCAGGAGATTTTCATTCGGGACATCTGGGCCAAAAGTATGCGCGGGACGCGGATCAGCCGGTTTGGCGCAAGTCGGTCCATTTCGGGCGGTTCTGGGATATTTTTCCTAGACGGTCTGGGACATCCAAGCCAAAAGTACGCGGAGCACATGAACCAGCCGATTCGGCTGAAATAGGATACTTTCATTTGAGACAGTTTGGGACATTCTGGCCAAAGGTACACAAGGGACGTGAGGGACACGAAAAGCTGAAAGAGCCGAGAGCAAATGGAATCTCACCATGTGTCATCACCTCAAATAGGAATAAGGAAGCCCAAATCGACCGAAGCAGGAGATTTTCATTTGAGACATCTGGGCCAAAGGTATGCGAGGGATGCGTGGGACGTGAAAAGGAAAGAGGGCCACAAACAGAGACAAGGAGGCCCACAGACGAATCAGAGCGTGCCACGTGTCAGAAGAGGAAAAGTTGGAAATTTGGCTAAGTGTTTGGCACAAGGTAAAAATGCGCCCCTCAGGCTCGAGCCAATAAAATAGTGCCACGTGTCCAAGTGGCAAGAAATTAAGGAAGGGCCCAAAAGAAATTTTCAAAGGATGAGCCCACGGATGAATCAGAGCCCGACATGTGTCATCCAAGTGGCAGAGCGCGGAAAAAATTCAAATATTTTCCCACCGATCCGTTTTGGCTTGTTTTTTCCCTAAATCTTCAGATCGCCATAACTTTCGATCCAGAGCTCGGATTTTCACGTTCTTTATATCAATGGAAATCTGGTGAAATTCTCTACATGATTCCAGGGTCAATCTTTCATTTTGGTTTAGTTTGGAGAGAGAAAATTAAAAAATGTCTCTGGCACGTGGTAATGGCCAGAACTGACGTTTCAACAACCAGTTTTAATGCGAAATGGGTCTGCATTCTTCTCCAGCACGGTGAAAATGTTAGGGAATGGGTCTGTAAGGACACCCATGTTGTTTTAATGCATCTACATTCAATGGGGAATGACTCCCATGTTTTTTCACGTTTTCTCTCTCCTGGGCTTGACCCATGCATTGTAAAAAAGCCAGATTTGGCTCATTTTTTAAAAGGTGGTTCATCTTTTCAGCTCTGCCCTCCCTTCTTTTCTTCTCTAGGGTTGAAAATGGAGTTTGAACCTCCTCCCCTTCTCTGTAATGGCATTTTTTCATTTTACCATTAAAATGATGTTCTATGCAAACTTCTGAAGCAACAAAAACGTGTTTCATGATGCATCTATCCATCCTTGCTCGTTCTTTGCTAGTTTTTCTTCTTGCCTCTCTTCATTGAAAGTATTTGTGCATGTTTTAATACTCATTACAAGTTTGGAGTTGTGTTCATGGATTTTTGGGACATTTTCTGTGTGAAATCTATCCTTGGGCCTGTGATGCATCTGTCCATCCTTCCCATTGCTCACCTCTCCTTGTTCCATGGTAGTTTTGATAGATGTTTAAACATTTTCCTTCTCTGGTGTATCACCGCTTTAGTGTAGGCTCTTATTTTTCCCTTTTCTCTCTCTCTCTCTCTCTCTGTCTCCTTGGCATGGTTAGATTAGGATTAGATTAGCTTGCATGCACTAGAATAACTTGTGGCAGGTAGTTTAGGAATAGGAACCAGCCTTCTCTGGAGATTCGTTTCTAATTTTTGCAAGTCCCACACTTGGAGAAAGGATTCCATGTTGTGCAATCACACTGGATGCTAGTATGATTAAACTAGAAATCTGATCAACATCCAGGGGTGCTGTGAATTCGCCCTAACAGTGCTGAAGAAGGATAGCCATATATTCATTTTGACTGTAATCCATGAATTATTTATAGGGATGTTAGGACTTCTAACATTCTTTTGGATTATAATTTCAACACAAATTTATCATACTTTAGCATTTCTAAGTTCATTTCCTCAGCCAAAAACCACACCCCTACCTATGTTATGGGCACTATTTGTTACATTGACCTAGAATATGCCAGAACATCAAGGCTGAATAAGAAATTTGATGTATATAGTTACAGGAATTCTCTTCTAGAGTTGCTTATGGGAAGGAAGGTTTGGCCAATAACTCAAATATACCAAAGTTTGTAATATTTTTGTTTGTTAATTTTCATTTGGAGCTTACACTGTAAACTGTTTAAGTATTTCTAAGGTTTGTTATCTGTAGAAATAAAATGTGGATGGAATTTTCTTTCGCATTCGTAGGTGAACCCAAATTCTATCAAAATCATACTACAACACACTCATTGAAAGTATTGATACAAAAGTTGCAGTAACCTGCAGGGATCTTGGGATTGTATGAAAAAACTTCCAGTTGGCCTTTCTTTGCATCAAGAAATGGCTATCTATTTGACCCATCATTCATGATGTTTCTAGAGTTGTAAATCTGACATCGCCAGTGCCTGATCCTACATAATTTTCTAGTATTCGAATGAACCAACTATCCCATAGTACTAATTACATGAGGCATTTGGATGGATATGTAAATGGTAAGAACAATGATTTTATAGGGAGCATAAGTTTCACTTCTGAAAGGAATTGTTTTGTGAGATTTAGTGAGGTGATTTCACAAAACAATTTTTTACTAGAACGAGACTTGGATGGTGTTGTGATGGGAAAATAAAGCATCCCCTCGAGTCTTCTCTTTCTCGGGATCTAATTTTCTCAATGGATGAGCTGATTTTCAACTAAACTATGATGAATTTTACCTGTTACAGTCTATATTTTTTTCCATAATATTTCAAACTGCTCTGAACCCTTAAAATAGATAAAAGTGTTCCCGAATTTATTTTTGAAGGGATAAAATTGGGTTTTTGGTAAATTTGTTCCTTTTCTATTTGCCGAATAGGATTTTTTTCATCATAGATAAATCAATACACTTTCGATAGTAGTAGAAGTACACTCTTATGATGTTTCCTGATCGTAAATACTAGTCTCTGCTTTGATAACACCTCCACTGCTACTTTACTCAACACTACTTGTATCCAAACCGCTAAACCCATTCTACAGGAAGCAAATGTATTCATTTTTTTGCAAATAAAATTGTCCACAAAAGGATATGACTCCTCATATAAGATTTACAATTTTATATGTATGAATTTGTAACAAATTTTAAATGTACAAATAGAGTTGTTCAATGTAAAGATGATGATAGATCAATTATGTTATTTCTAGACTCACAAAGAATACAATTGTAGAAAAATAAGTGTTTTGATTGATGTAAATTATATAATATTGGTTCAATGTATCTCCAAGTGTGCAAGACAACATTTCTCACCAACATTTTTCTTACATTATGTCAAGTATTATTTCATTTTCTTTCTCACAAAAGTGACTCGTTGTTTATATAAAGAATGGAACAATTTACAAGCATAAATTATACTATATTTCAAATTAATATAATTTTTGATATACATAAACTCCCAACTTTGTTGTTTGTTTTTAATGATTACTCAAAGGTATGGTTAATAATAATAAACACTAGTGAACTTTTACAATCTAAGAAAACAATACTTGAGTTGATACAAGGTATATTTCAAGGTGAGAATGTAATTTTATTGTGAGTTCCACTAGAAATCAAAATAACACCACTAGATTTTAAGGCCAGTGTCAAATTTAAGGATATGTGCATGCTAAACATTGAAAGTGTGTGCTTCACACTTTCAAAGTTTTAGATTTTCACTCTAAAAGTAAGAGTCTCGCACTTTCAAAGTGTAAGTGTGAGACTTCACACTTTCAAAGTATGAATATCAAACTTTGAAAGTGTGAGGCTTGGATGATTTAGATTACATGGCTATTAGTTCAAAAGTGTGAGGCTCAGAGTTTTCATAGTGTGGTACTCGCACTTAGAAATTACGGGGCTCTAATAATGTTTAGAGTACAAGGCTTGCAGTTAGAAATTGTGAGGCTCTCAATCTTTAAAATTGAAAGCCAGACACTTTTAGAGAGTTCGGGGCTTGCAATTTCAAAGTACGGGGCTCATTAATAAAATTTAAGTGTGAGGCTCGTAACTTCAAAAATGTGAGCCTCACACTTATAACAGTTAGTGACATCTAACCTTACATCGAAGTTTTTTAACTTTCATTTAATATAATGAGATCATGACTTATAATAGTTAGCAACCACTCACATTAGATTAGGGCTCGTGACTTATAATACTTGGCAGCCACTCACCTTACATCGAGGCTCATAACTTATAATAGTTAGTGACCACTCAGCTTAATACACTGGGCTCACCAAATAATAGTTAGTGATCACTCATGATTTTAAAATGGATTTTGCAGCAAGTTATTGTTAATTTTTTATTTTTATTAATCCAGCAATATTATGCCTTATAATAGTTAGCAGTTGCTAGCCTTACCTACTCCCAACATTGAAAATCTAAAAAATAGAGAAATTGGAATCCAATAATAGCCAAATTAGAATCCAAATATAGTGATATTGGAATCAAATAATAGTGAAATTGGAAGTAGAATAATTCCAATATTGCTAATAGTCAATTCCAATAATAGTAATAATGAAATCCAACATACAAAAAAATAGAGATGGAGTTCTTCCAATACTTGAAATATTGGAGTCCATATTCATTGCAATTTGTCCATATTTAGTGAAATAAGTGTTTTTAGGAAATAATCGAACCAAAATTGTTTTATTGCATCCTGAATTTCATGTATCACTTTAAGTTAATTTTTGATGTCTTCAATTTCTGGTGTGAGTGAAATGGCACACATGTTGAGCTCATGTGAGTTATCAAAATTTTCCCACACAAAATGTTGTTGGATGATCATAACATCGTATATTTTTGTGATGGGGTGTGAGGTACATGTAACAATCATAAATAAATAATAAATCTTATAAGACAATAGACCAATACAAATTTATGAAAATATGATAATTGCTAAAAATGAGTAAAAAGACAGGGATCGACAGTGAATTTGACAAAAGGGTTGATTTTGACAAAAGCTAACAAAATAGATTGTAACTGATGGAAAGTGAATTTTGACAATGTTAAGATAGACTTGGGGTATCCAAGAAGTAGAGAAGAAAAAAAATTGATAGGTATAAATGGCTAATGGGAAACAAAGGGAACTAATACATTGATCAAAGACGATTGGGAATCGATGGGGATTAATGTTTAAATTGCAGATATTCTAAAATTTGATCAAATGATTAAAAAAGAGAGTGAGTGTAAGATGAATATGGGGGATGATAAAAATGAAAATTTATAGACTGTGAATGATGCACAACATGGCTAGAAATGATTCAAGGAAATATGCTAATCTTGTTGAAGGATTTAGAGGGTAATAAATATCTAAGTGACTAATAAAGAGTTTGACAATATTTCTCTGAGGAATGATAACATAGTATGCGTTTCTAATAACGTAGTGATGTCATGTAGAGGGTGAGAAGTCCAAAAGTATTATAGTATGTTTATGTAACATGTCTATGTAACTACAAAAATGGGAAGGAGGGTGATTTAAGTAGGATTGACAACATCCATAACAATCATCAGCGATGACAGATCGCAGTCAATTTATCCATAGATGTTAAAAAATAAGTAAGGAAAAACATGGAAAATTATTAAAAAAACTTTCTATATGAGGATTAAGGTTGTTTGATGAGTGGTGAGAGGTTACGAAATCATGTAGGAAGAGGTTAGGAGGTTAGTATGAGTAGGAAAAATTAGGATAGGTTGGTTTTAGGTGGTTAGGGGAGGGTAAATAAGATTCTATACAAGTAAGTGAGTGTTTATGATGGTAAATTCATTTATAAGGATGGTGGACTTAGGATAGTGATAATAACGTGAATAATGATGATGTGATTGGTGTGTGTCAGGTTACATAGGGGTGAAAAATACGTGTCGATATTTTCCCCTTTTTTTGAGCTATCTATAGGAATAGGATGCAAGACAAAAACTACTATGAGGATGCCTCGGTTTCCTCCTTAAGCTAATGAATGAATTTTTTGATAATTGGATTGAAGAGAGTTAGATTGATTGGATAGGTTTTCTTTAAAATATGCTCGAAGACTTGATTGTAGTCTGAAATGACCATGTTAGAGGGAGTACAAAGATGGTAGTAATCTTTGAAACACTTGGTAGGGGAAATTTTAGTCCTGAGGAGGACGAAACTAATGTGGAAATCCTATAGACTCGTGTTTCAGGAAGACAACTACATGGAGAGGATCTAATGGGATAGATATCGCAAGGATGTGTGTAGCCATAGGACTAAAGGATCAATGGAAGACATCCACAATGTGTATAAAATTGATGTATGGTCAAAAAGAAAGTTTAGACAAGGTGTTGGGAATCAAAGAAAATGCATATAATCTCTTAATGGCATTGCAGTGTGATTAAAATGGTCTAAGTGAGCAAAATTGATAAGGTGTATAAAAGGGGTTGGGATCATAGGTGATTATGGATCGCAATAGGTTAGGGTATGTAATCAGCGACGATTTACAATCACTAGAGATCATAGAAAAGAGTATTATAAAATAAAAATCAAGTAAATAAATGGCCCATTTGTGATGTGTTAACTTCTTATTTGAGTTCTCTGGTTTATCTATTTCAATTTTTTTGAGAGATAGAGGTGAGCAGAAGCAGTTGGAAGAGACTGTAGATGAGGAGAGGGGTAAGTAGGTTGAAATTTTTGTATTTTGTCTTCTTTTATGTTTATTTTTATTTTTTGTGATTTTGACAAGAGTTAGGTAAGATCTTTGAATCATTGACAATCATATGATTGGTGGCGATTGGGTGGATTTCCATTGATATTTATAAATAAAGTGTCACATATTAGCAATCAACTTATTTTTTTATAAGAAATGATAAATGATGTGATTTTTATTTGATTTTATAGGTGAGAGACACGATATACCTCTAGGATACAATCCTAAAGATGTATGAGAGTATTAGAGGAGATGTAATCAATTTTGAGTAGATTCATCTCACTATTGTTGGTTTGGGTGTATTTCTCCACTAGCAAAAATTCTTAGAGATGCTAAGTTGATGGTTACATTATTGGATAGATGGGAGCCAAGTACATGGACATTCTGGTTCTGCACTATTGAGATGACTGTTACTTTGGAGGATGTATATTATATTTTGAGACTACCTATTTTGGGGGAGCAGATAGTTCCCATTTCGAGAGAGGCCCATCTAGATACCATGAGATAGTTGTATAGAGATAATTTCCTTGATATAAAGTACACATGAGGGGGGTTTTATATTGAGAGCTATTACATTGTAGAGGTTCTAGGGAATTGGCTGATGTTTTTGGTCATGTTGGTGATTTCTTGTTATGAATTTCCTAAATTAAGAAGATGAATATATATGTTAAAACTAGTAGGTGTCTAAGATGAGATTATGGAGCAGTAGAAAGTGTATGCATGGGGGTGTGCTTTATTGGCTCATGTGTACCATGAGATATAGATGTTTATGATTGGGAAGATGTTTGGTTTTGATGTGGGATTTCTATTACATTGTTGGTCCTATGAGCACATAGCCGTAAGGAGGCCACCAAGTCTTCCCTTGAGAGAAGGGGATCCAATAGAGTATGTGGTGGGATTTATGAGATGGATTTTTGAATAGATGAGAGATGATGATATAGAGAAAGATTAGACATATTATATTAATCGTCTACATGGTTTATTTATTGATGATCTATTTTGGAGACCATGTGTGAGATTCACTACATGGCCTGACATAGATGTACAATTGATAGGGTTGAGATGGGTGTGGTGGATTTTGGGGAAACACATGGACATGATTGAGGATGTGCAATTTACGAGGGTGCATATGTAGTTTGGACTCCCACAATAGATGCCTGGTGAGCCGATTGTATATTAGATATATGATTAGAAGAGGGACATGCTAGTACTAATAGTGGATGAGGCATAATAATAAGAGGAGAAGGGGGAACTAAATAGAATAGATGTTGATTTCAAAGAAGTTGGTAGCCAAAGTGGATTGAGTGGGGTGGAGATAGAGGGGTGGGGAGGAAGAGGAGGAGGGTGATGATGAGGGGGAGTTGGCTAGGTTATAGACATCATTTGATTCATTGTATCTGGAGAGAGATCAGTTGGTAGAGGAATGGGACACCACTCTTCAGGAGAGAGACACTCTATAAAAGGAGTGGGAATAGGAACGCTTAGAGTGTGATACATTATAACAGTAGAGGGATAGGTATTGCTAGAATCATGAGGTATTGTGGGTGAATTATGGAGACGTGGTGACATATTACGAGGCCTCGCGGAGTGTAGTTCATGGAAGAGGGACAAGTGTGGAGAAGATCATAGTAAATTTCAGAGAGGTATCATTAGCTTGTGGAGGGAATATGGACCTACGGTTTTTGTAACTATGGAGTAGTATCATGTGATAGGGGAGAATACTTGATACTATGAGTGAATTGTGATAGAGTTATTTCGAGATGCACCTCACAATGTAGAGCATAGAGCTAGTGAGTGTAGATCATCTTGATAGGATATCTCAGTGAACACTAGTAGTGTTGCACAACCTTGGATAGGTCTCAAACATGATGGAGGGCCAAAGGGAGGCTAGGGTAGAGATAAGATATCTGATTTTTATTTTACCATCTAGATGACATATTTTGTATATGGTTCGGATGTATATGATTTTGTATATGATCCCTTTTGAGGAATTTTCTATAAACTTCATTAGTGATATATATATATATATATATATATATATATATATATATATATATATAGATATAGATATATGTTGTTGATTTTGGGATTCATGTGCTATGATGGATTTAATTTGTTGTTATATATTAATTTGTGATAATATTTTGAGATGTTTAGATAAATGGTTGAATAAATTAATTGTATTGATATGATGTTAGATGTGTAGATGTTGATATGATGCTTGATGTTGATATAATATGATTCAAATTTAGTGATCTTGATATATGTTTTAATTCCCTTAATCATAGTTAAGAATAAATGTGAAATATTTATTTTTAAACTTTATCTGATACATATATAATATGATGCTAAAATTTATATGTATCACAATGCACTTGAGGCCTTGCAACAAATGTTAACATATAGATATTAATAGTTATTCATATGTAGGATCATGGATATAGATGGAAAGAACTTATATACCTTATTTCAACATCAGAAGGGTTCATATGTGCTTTGTATGAGGGAAGGATGTTCTTCCTTGATGGCTTATAGGCTTATGCCCAGTTATATTTTGTCACACAAATTGATCAATATAGGAAGTTTATTTTTGATGGGAAATTTGATTGATGTGGGAATATTTGATTGTTTCAAATTTTTACTTGATTTCTAGAATGCCCCAGTGATTTTATCTCACAACTGTAATAGATTGTGCATATTCTAGATTTTAATGTAAGGTTAATTGTGGCTCATAAATGTCCTTTAAATTGATTTTATTTTTCTTTTTCCTTATATTCCTTAGTGAATATAGTGTGTGTGGGTAGTTCTCACAAGAATTTTATCTCATTGTGTTGAGGAAAACAAGGTGGGAGTGATTCCCAAACCCTCTAATGGATCACCCATTTTTGTCTTTAGTTTTCTTCTTGTCCCTTTTCCCCTTATAGAATTTTAAGTTTGAGATTAGTAAATAGTGGTCAAAATTAGAGTAATTGGATCCAAAGGCCCGCCTTTATCTAGAGGAATTCTTGAAAGAATGTAGAGCCCCACACTTTAAGAGTCATTCCCTCTTATTTTTGGGGCACAAAAGCTCCACTTTTGTGTCCTTGGGCGGGCATGTATTTCTTGTGGAAAATGTATGATATTTCTTGTGTACTTGTATGATTATCTTTCTTGAATAATTCTTTGCCTATGTGCTTGTTTTAACACCTACATGATTGTTATTGACATTATTATTTTTTGTGTGTTGCTATATTTGTGTGTCATAATCTCCATAATTTTTACCCCCTTGCAATAAAAAGATCTTAATGGTGGCCACCATGACATCTTTCTATGTGATCCAACACAAATTATTAGATTTATCTAACAAGGGTAGACATCATTTATTTCAGGCCATGTGCTCTACTACCATATCTCACTCACTTCAAAATAGGGCGCATGTTGGGGTTTATCATACATATGCAAATGACACATATATTATACAAGACTCATACATAGATTTATATAGATCATAGACCCTCATAAACATGAACAAATCTAGAATAGGGACATAATTAAAATCGGTACATATCCATTTACTATGAACAAAATCATAGTACATCATGTCCTAGATTAGTCATTTTATTCCTAGGGGAAAATTCTTAGAAAATTTCAACATTCTTGTAGTCTTAAACATTTATAGGTTTTGGTATAGATTTAGATACACATGACATAGTTCAAAATAAAAAAAAAGGGGTGTGATTCTTCATTGCATCACTTAGATATAATTGTAGATACACGATATTGGGGCATGGGTCTTCTCATCTTACATTATTCATCATGTCTACATATAACAATCAATTATTACAACACGTGATTTGGCTCACAAGAAAAATATTCCCTTTGGAATTTGTGTTATTAAAAATTGTTCCTAGATTTGTCTGCAGAAATGTGGCCCATGGAGTTAGAAGATATCAAATTGAATAAATAGTTCATATGTTATTCTTCCTTCCTCTTTCTCTCTCTGTGTGGGAAGATTTAAAGTGGATAGAGACTCTAAAGACTACGCTTCCATATTTGAGGGGTTCTTTGAGATAAATGACCTATTGTACCTATCCTTAGTTTTAATTCACAAACACTCAACTCCTATCCTAATTTATCTTCTCCTTCAAAAAAATTGGGGATTGATTAACCCGAATCCTTTAGAAACTCAACACAAATCATAATTCATAATTGAAACAAGAATGATAGCTCCTCCCCCGAAAAAGTGAACATGTGTATTCCTTCCATACTTTGTCTCTCTTTACTTTATTATGCACAATTCAATTTTAAAATTTACATATTCCTTTTACATCTGAGTTACATTTCTATCTCTTATATGGATGTTGAATACACTATGTGTTAGATGTTTCACCATGGAACATGCCAACAATAATGCAAGAATGAAAAATAATTGAGAAAACACATGTGTTTTTTCTTTTAAGTATGAAATTTTTAATTCCAAACCTAAAGGGGGAAATATAAAAACTCAAATTTGGTAACTTATCCTTTGGAAATGACAAATTTGGCTTTGTTCCTTTGATGTACCTCAAACTTTAGTTTTTGCTTTCTAGCAAAAAAAATTCAACTCTTACATGAATTGTGAGAGATAGCTAACAAAATAGTTAATTTATAGGCTAGTATATGTTGAGTAAATGAATTCCATATTAAGTTTTGATAAAGAGCGTCGTTTACTTGTGGCGATGGATCATCAGGAGGAAACTAAATATTTGACTCTATGGGTTTGGAAAATGGTTTACTATTCATCATCTAAAACCTCTCAAACATTTTCTGGGTATCTTTTATTTAGGACAAAAAATGTTGTGCTCCTTGTTGCATACTTCCATTTAAAGATATTAGCATAATAGCCTAATATTTCTCATGTCAAACGTTTGCTTAAGATTTTTCTTCCTTGCATATATCATCTTCACTAAACTACTAAAGATTACAATCTCCAACTTTACTTTTTGAGGTAGACATTGGGATCATAACGATTCCTTTAGAACTCGTGATGAAAGATATGTTCATCGATATTTACATGTCATGCCTGGGGAGCCTATTTAATACCATATAGTTACTTGATGAGTCTGCACACCTTTTATTCTTATATAGGTATGAAAAAACCTTTTAGTTGAGTCATGTACACTTATTCCTTCAAATATCGATTTAGAAAGGTAATTTTTACATTCATTTGGTGTAATTTCTAACCAACTGAGGAGCTAGAGTGATTATCATCCTAATTTTTTTATCTTAGCCAAGTTTTGTCTTGTGTTTGACAGTACTGCCATCTATTTTGTAATTCATCTTGAAGATCCAACTACAACTGATTAGATTCTTCCCTGGTGGAAGATGTATAAGCTACCATTTGTTATTTTTCATCAGTGAGTAATATTTGACATTCATGCACATTTCTAAGAAACTCTAGGGATTTATGATCTGTAGAGATAAAATTATTTAACAAGTATACACATTAAATCTGAATTGACCTCCTCTTGATCCATACTATGAGTATTTAATCCAATGGCGGTGCTTCCACAACTCTGTCCAATTTAACATCTCATATCACAAGAGATATTTGTAAGTATTATTGGTACAAATATATTGTGGCATTATTAATAAATTATAATATTATCAATAATGAGTTAATACAACTCATATTAATAATATAGTTAATAGTTGTGTGTGAGGGAAGTTATTGAATAAACAACTCACGTAGCTATTTTGGTGTGAGAGATATCCTAGGGATATATCTAAGAGATTCGTGGAGAGAGATTATAGGGTTCAAAGATGAGTGTTGACTCCACCTTTTTAGGAGATCAAACACTATAAATTATATGTTCCATATATGTAAAGATATCCTGAATGTATTCAATTTCTAATCTATAATATCTAGTGCTTTATTATTGTGTTAGATTATTTCTAATAATCTGGACCAAATTTATTATTTGGTGAGTCCATGTTATTTTTAAAGGGTTTGAAGATGGATCTTTGAGGAAAATACTGTATAAATTTCAGCCAAACCCACATCACGGTTTAAGAGAAATGGTTAAAATGTTGTTAGGGTTTGCTTCATATTTCCACTGTAGTATGCAATTTCTGAACAAATTGGTTGTTTTATTATTGGTCTTCTTTATCAGAGAAGGTGATTAGAAGATATGACAGGAGGAGGAAAATTCATAGGCTAAATCCCCACACTTTCAAAAATTTCAAATATCAAAATAACTTTGATCTTGACTCAGCAGGAATTTATATTACCAAGCTCAGATTGCATTGGATGAGGAAACTCCTCATGACTCATGGATATTCAGGCTTGACCTCTTGTGCATTTTTTGACTATGGTGGTGTGGTCATTACGTATTTATTTTTTTAGTAAGTACTAATGCTGTATAAATTTTTTGTATATAGTTTGTATTAGTGTCTTTTCAGTTAACTTTGATATTTAGAGTTATCTTGTTTTTGGTTTCAATGTTTATGTCACATCGTTGTCATAGAGTCTTTACAATAAGATTTGTCTTTGTTGTTTATTGTTTATATTATAATGTTGTACTTAATTGGATTACTTTTTATCAATTGTGCTATGTAACATTTTGAAATATCCAAAAGATTTGACCTTTTTCATTGTCAAAGTTGTAGTGTTGTCACTCATTAAAATTTATTGTCAAAACTATAAAGTTGTATTAAGAAAAAGTAACCTTTAATTACTTTTTTATTTTTTCATGTTGTCAAGTCTTTTGTTTGTAAAAATGTCATTGTAAAAGACCATAAAATAATAAAAATTTCCTTACAGACACATTTTCGGTAGAATCCGACATCCGATTTGTAATCAATATGAGCTTCATATTCAAATCAAGCTAAGTTAGCAAGGTCACCATAGAGGACGGAGGCAATGGAGGAAGGAGGTCAATCAGCAACCTCTCACCAGCCATAAGCAACGAGGCTACATAATGTTGTTGTGGCATTTTATTTCAGTTGTGTGTTTACTTTCTGTAAATAAGAACAGATGGATCATACATGTTTAACTATTGTAATAAGTGAGCTCCTGCGTGAGTGCTATTTCTTGCATTTTCCCTTGATGTCAAAACAATTCAGAAGATCAGAAGCATGAATGTAAGTCAATTCATGGATCTTGAAAAGGTTTTTGGAAGATCCAGAAAACCACATGAGGTGGACAGTTGATGGTTCCTGTCATGTCAAGGTTTGTGGTAAACCTATTTAAAACCATGGAAGGAGAGAGCCTTTCTTTTTATCAAGGTCATGAGCCATGTTGGGAATGCCACATGGGTGAGCATACTACAAATAAACGTGTGAATTTTTTTTTACCATGTTAACATTAGGGGAGTGTATATTTGGAATTAATAATGTTAACAATAGGGGAGTGCATGTTACAAATATATTGTGGCATTATTAATAAATTGTAATATTATTAATAATGAGTTTATATAACTCATATTAATAATATATTTGTAATAGTTAGTATTAATATTTGGGTGAGTTGTGAGAACAACTCACATAACTATTTTGGTGTGTGAGATAATAAAGGGACAAGAAAGATATCCTAGGGATATATCTGAGAGATTCATGGAGAGATATTGTAGGGATTGAATATCATGTTTGACTCCACCACTATAGGGGTTAATTGATCTATATATGTAACTCTCTACCAATGAATAAATTGTCTCAAATGAATTTTATATAGTATTTTTTATTTTGTGTTTTTATGATATTGTGTTAGATTATTTCTAATAATCTGGACCATATTTATTAACATACAGATGATATATTATGAGATATATGATCAAACTTTCTATGTATGTGAACTATATAATTTCAAAGACATTAGTCTGTAATTATCTCTATGTGACCAAGGAGCAAAGTGGAAGTGTTGCATTAAATTCTTAATATAGATAGTGCCTAATCAGTGGGGTTTTTCCTTCAGGTTTCCCCAATTTAAATATGGTGTTATTTGTATCTTTTATTTACTTTTATTTACTTTTAACTATGGTTATTACATTATGTAATCTACAATCTAAAATAATATTAATTTATTTTTAATATTAACTGCACATCGTAATCTATAGTATTCGGAATTTGTTTGGTGGATCTACAATTTGTTAATTATATATTCCCTTAATAAATCCTAACATGGTATCAAAGCTTGTGATTATGTGTGTGTAGGATCAATCTAGAATATTTTAATTTCCTAGAGAAAAGAAGCTTGAATTTTAGTTATGGATTTTTGAAGTCCTAATTATTCCGCAGCCATCTTTGAGCTAACCAGGTTTAAAATTCTAATTCCCTCCCATATTTTTTTATGAAAATATTGGTTAAATGGTTGTTTAAATCATGTTTTAGCATTTGATTTCTTATATCTGTGTTTCCACATCTGGTTTCAGTTGTTTGTAGTTTAAATATGTCGTCTGTGAGCTTATTTTAAGTGTTTCCATCGTTTATAACCATTAGAGATACTTTTTATATGTGGAACCAAAATATATCTTTATATTTAGTTAGTTCAGAGTGTTTAAATCCTCCCCAAATTTTTAAATATTTATTCTTTTACTAGATCTATATCTGTGAAACCCGATCCAATCATTAAGCGCCAAGTGGGTTCGCTATGTTAGGTTTTAATAGTTATTTTCATTTTCTGTGAAGTTCTATTTTTTATAAGTCCGAGCCAATCAGAAAGCTCCATCTTGTTTTTCATTGTTACTTTTATTTCTTATCTAATTATCAATCATGAAATTCAAGCCAATAAGGGCATTCCACGTTTCTTCGCGCTGTCAGAATTTTGTTTTCTTGTTTCTTTCTTTGTGAAATTTGAGCCAATAGGATTGCTCCATATTTTGCATTTTCAATCATTTGTTAGTTCTTTTTATCTTAGTGAAATCCGAGCTAATAGGATTTCTCCATATTTCACATTGTCAATCCTTTGTTAGTTCTTTTTGTCTCTGCAAAATATGAGCCATTAGGATTGTTCCAAGTAGCTCCATATTTTACATTATTAGTCTTGTGTTTGTTTTCTTCCTACATATGGAAAATTTGACCCAATAGAAAAGTTCCAAGTCTTTTTTATTTTACATTGTCAGTCCTTTGTTAGTGTCATTTGTCATTTTCAAAGTTTGAGCCAATAGAATTTCTCCAATTATCTTCGCATTTCACATTTTTCAATTTTTTAATTTGTGGCTGTGGTTATCCAATAAGAATTAGCCACCATTTCTATTTTATCATTCTTTGTTAGATTTGTGGAAAATGAGCCATTAATAAGGATCCACATGTGTTTAGTTTTTCCCTAGTATTATTGGCAAAATTATGAAGTGCAAACCACTTGAATTTGGATACGTATATTATTTTTGTGTTGTGTCAGTCTTTACAAGTGTCATACTCAGTCTTTTGGGGTGTCAGTCTCTGCTTTAATATTATAATCTAAGATTATGACACCTATCTTTTGATTTTAGACCTAAAATTTATTTTAAAATTTCACTTATTCCAGGGACTTTTCAAGTCCACCCAAAGCAATCTATTTAAAGTTTTGCGGAAAACTACCAAGTGTCTAGTATTCAGTTGTTAGATTTTAGACAAGTGGCATCATTTGACTAAGACTTTTCTTTTGCATATTGTTTGCATTCTATTAGAATGTGAAAAATTGATCTAGTAAATTAATGACATGTGTGTACAATTTACATTTTTTCTATTAATTGCCTTCTGACTTATTATCTATATTGTGAAGTGCGAGCTAATAGAAAAGTGACACGTGTTTTATCTTTTCACAAGTGTCATTTTTTTCATCGCATTTTTTAGAATTTGTTACGGACCTAAAAAGGAACTGATTTTAATTTGTTTTAGACTTCACATCCGCCAAAGGATCTTCCATGTTTTTAAGATCATGTTAAAACTCTTAATTAATTAATTGATTAATTAACTAATTAGCTAATTAATCTATTATCAATATTTAGCTCAACTCCGACCAAACTTTGTCAAACCAATCTTCAACTCTATCAAATCAAGTAATTTTTTAATACATTATTAGTTGTTTGCATTCGTATAGAAAATTAGAAGATCTATAGCTTTTTTTAATCTCTGTTTGGCTTATTTTATTCATTTTTTAGTTTTATTCGTTTCCTTTTCCATTTGAGAATTAAAAGGGCTAGTTTTTCCATTTTTCTGTTCGATAATTCTTAGTTATTGGATGAAAAAAATTATAGCATTTGGAGAGTTTGAGTAAAGTCTTGTTTTATGGCTAAGAAGCCATGGGATCTTGTGACCGGTGTGGAAAAATGACCCACTGGAAGATAATCAACCCCTGAAAACCTTATCTCATTCTCTCAAAGATCACAAGAAGCTCTTTCCATCCTTTTGCAAAGAATAAAAGATGAATTTTTAATGCATATAGGTCATATGGACTCACCTATTGATGCCTGGAAGTAATTAGAGACTATACATGAAGGAAGTTATCTTTCTAAGATAATTAAGATAGTCTTATAACTATTTACAACTCCCATAAAGGGTATGAGAAAATAGTCAATTATTTAGCAAAAATTAAAAAAAAATTAAGCTCAATTGGATGGCTGTAATTATGAACTGTTTCAAGATAAGCTTATGTACTTCACAATTTAGATAAATATTCATGAAAATTCTAGAAACTATATCCCTATTATTAATTCTAAATATCAGAATGAGAATGATCTTCCTGATTTGGACACTTTTTCTTCTTTGTTAATTCAAAAAAGCGTGTAATGGAGAATTTTGATTTAAAAGAGACTAATTCTCAAGTTTTGTTCTCTAGAATCATAATTCTACTCATAATAAGAAAAATTACAATTGTAATCAGAATCTGAATATCAAGCCAAGATTCAAATCCAATCCTAAGTCTAATTTTGCTAAAAATAGTCATAACTTTAAAGTCAAATTTAATGGCACTTGCAACAAGTGTGGAAAATTTGGGCATAAAGAGTATTATTGTAGAGTAAAAAACTATCAAATAAGCTAATAATTCTATAAATAATGAGCCTAATAGTCAAAATAAAGTTTGTTGCAAGATAATTGGTATGTAAAAGATATGTTTGGTATTGATATTACTATTGGTATTCAAAAAATGACTTGTATATCTTTGATGGTTTTGTGTTTGAGTCTTGCTTTTTTTCCTCTTCTAGGAATGAAATTCAGTTGCAGCATGAAATACTTGGTCATGTAAATTTAAAAATCTTGTATGAAATGTGTTGGTACCCAATTTTTTTCTTCTTTTCAGTCTGAGCAACATCAGTGATATGACATGAAGCTTGGAGATAGATAGATCATGATGTTTGTCATTTTGTATTCAAGGATGTGATCTAACTGACACTCAAATTTGTGGAGAGATGGATAGCACTCAAATAGGAATTGATCTTGTCCTAAATGTTTTAGGTTGTGCCTTTCAATCAAGGTAAGAGGACCTGTTTGGTAACCCTCAAATGGTGAAGGAGATGAAGGTATTCCTTAATTTGTGTAAATAGTATGAGAAGCACCTTGGCAAAATATGATCAACACTCCAAATCTGACTTTCACAAGTTGTCACATCCAGAGTATGGAGATATTTTCAATGCAATGCAAGGGTTACTGAAGACATTTTGAAATCTTGATTTGTTGTGCATACTTTAGCAAATGAATTTTGATCTTCTGTGGGTATACAGGCCAAAACAAGGGTAGTATGGGCTAGGATTAGTTATTTAGAACGAATTTTGGTGGGATATTGATAAGACAAACTTGACAATGCCAGATCTTTGAAATCCTCTACAACATTCCAACAACTATCAGATAAAATGTTTCAAAATAGTCAGGATGTTCTTTCAACTAGAAGAGATACACAAATGGAGGCCCATGTTTGCACTCTTTACACAATCTTTGAGACCTCAACACAAAATCTTGAGTTAAAGGACCCAATTAAACATCAAAATATCTGATCAAATCATGCCTAAGGTACCCCCAAAGGCTTATAAGAAATCTCTGTCAACAAATGAGGGTGAAGTGATTTTAAACTACTTATTTTCAATGCCAGATGAAATCTCTTTTGACATATGAAATTGAAAATCCCACTAAACTATCAATAAGGATGAGATCTATGTGATTCCTAAAGATTTCAATTCAAGATTGCAACAAGGACAAGGAAAACTATTTGCAGACATTTAAAAATAATAACAGACATCATATTGCCCAAAATAACATAGAATAATTCAAAATATTCTTAGATTCATTAGTAGGGGAGAGTCTCAGGAACAATCTCAAAGCTGTGTGATGGATATACACTTATAACCAACTCAACATGAATGAAGATCTAGCATAGAAGACATTAACAAGGTTTTTTGGAGGCTTTATTAGAAGATGAGATTCTCTCAAAATTTGCTCGTGATTTTCAATTTCCCAACCTTTTGTATGTCTCAAAACATGCATTATATATCTCTCTATTACATTTGATCCTTCTTTCCCAAGAAAAGAATATCCTATGGCATCTTAGTTTGTTACAAATTCACTCATGACTTGCAGAAAGGGACATCTAACAGAAAAACATTCAAAAAGTTGCTAGGTGCCTCAAAAAAGGTGAATCATTGCAAAATTCACATCATTATCCATTGTGGAGGCATGTTTTTCATCTTCAAAGCATGCAGACCCCCTTCCTTTCATTATTTCATCCTTATCCCTCTAAAATTTGACTCTGTAACTTTTGGATATGATATTTCACGTTTTTTCTCGAGCCCGAACAAAATTTCATTTCAAAAGTACCTCAGATCTACAAATTGAATTTTCAAATTGATTCCATTGATCCTTGAAGGAAAAAATGACATGAATTCACCAAAAATTTGGTGAAAATTGATGCAAAAATCACATTTCCACACTTCATGGAGCAAAAATGGTGGCCAAACTGAAAAATGCATAGTTACCGTTGATTTTCCTTTCTCCCTTCAATCTAAGCCCTCCATGTGTAATAATGTGATTAAAAATGGGCTTGGGATCACTTTTTGATATTTTACATTTTTGGAAAAAGGTAAAAATTTGACATTTTTCTCCGGCTGTTCTGCCCTTTGAAAAGCTTGACACGTGTCCCAAAGTGGGCCCCATTGGAATCGCGGCTCGATTCTACACATTTCCACCTTTTTTGGAAAAAAGTAAATTTTTCAAAATTTTCCACTCCGCCATTGGAATGGGCCTGACACACAATATAAGTGGATCCATTGGGTCTTCTATCCTTACACATTTCCACCTTTTTTGGTGATTCAACTCCGCCGACTCGCCCTGAGATGCACTGACACATGGCTTGCGTTCCTGCTCAATTTTACACGTTTTAAACTTTACTCAACTCCTCAACTTTTAAACTTTTCTCAACTCCTCAAAAATTACAAAAGTTTCAAAACTCACCGGTGGCCTGCACTCCTCTCTTGCATTGCTTCTGACACATGTCTCCCTTTGATTCATTGTGGAGCCATGCTTCAAATTACCACTTTAACTCACTTTTCCAAAAAGGCAATATTTCCCTTTCCCTCCAGCGGCCCGCACTCCCTTCTACCCCTAATCCTGCCATGTGTCCTCTCCTGAGTGGCTTGACGGACTCACGGCCTTTTTCACAACTTTTTATCCCTTCACAAAAAAGAAAAAAAATTCTAAGTCCTCCACTAGCCTTCCATCCCTCTTTTGATGAAAACATGACACGTGTCCACCTCTGATTCATTGAGGGCCTGCGCTCTGAAGCCGCCACGTGTTCCATTCTGATTCGTTGCGGGCCCTAGGCATTTTCTTTGTACCTTAACTCTTTTTTCCAAAATGCCTTAAGGTAACAAAAAGACCCACCCATCCACCTTCACTCTGCTTGTGACACGTGTACCTCCTCTGGGGGACTACGGAATGCGGGGGCAACTTGTAACGTTTTTTCCAAAACACAAAAAAATGTTAAGTTTTTTGAGCAGACCCACTGAGCCTTTTCAACCACAAATGGTACATGTATGAGAAGATTTTGAGCTAAAATTTGATGGGAAAAGGATGCCCATATGACCGTCAAAAGATGCAAAATTTCCATTGATGCCCTAGGATGTTGAAGATGAATTTGACGGGTAAATGACACCCGTCTGACCATCAAAAAACACAGAAAATGCCAGGGATGCCCAAAATTGATTTTTTCTTCGTGGGTGAATAATTTTTTGATCAAAGGACAAATGGAAAGTGTTTTTAGGAAATTTACGACCATGGGGATAGATTTTCAAAGGAAAAAAAGCATAAATCGATCATTTTCAAGCATCCATGATTGGAAAAAATGGAAAAACAACAGAGGCCCGCGGATTTTTGAAAAAATAGGGCACACATACTAATTTCATTCAAATTAGGACAAAACAACAAGTTTATGAGATTTTCAAGGCATTCAATCCAGAGGGAAAAGTTGCAGGCCACCAGTTTTGAGAGAAAAACACTTTAGAGCACGCAGAATGAAGGAAAAATAGGGCAAAAGCTTGCAGGCTCAAAAATGGCACCAACATCAGCTCCTGCTCAGGGATGGGCACTCCCAGCGAGTGCCACAAGAACAAAATTAGACCAAGTGCCAAAATAATCCATTGGGAAAATGGATTCAAAATTGCAAAGATGAAAAACCAGACCCAATCGAAAAAAAATGGTTGTCAAGAATAGGGAAAACCACAAACCGACAAAAAAGGCAAAAACAGAGCCAAAAACAAAGACTATACACTATACAAGTGGTGCATACCTCAAATTTTGGGATTAATCCAAGAAATGCTTCAGATGCTTACCATTAATAGGTAGTTCAAGCAATTCCCCATCTAAGTCTTTGAGAAAAAAGGTATTTTCACCAATTTTGATATCAATGGAGTAAGGGCCCATCCATAATGCATCAAATTTACCATGTTTTCCCTTATCTTCATTTCTGCTATCCCATAACAAAACCAGATCTCCAACATTGAAAGCCCTAGGAGTGACCTTCTTGTCAAACAACCTCTTCAACTTCTCTCTAAATCTAACATGCCTTTGGTGGGATGCTCTTCTTTCTTCATCCAGCTCAACAATCTGATTAATCCTTGCTTTATATGGACTGACCTCTTGATCTTCAAGTTGTTGAACAAACTGAAATGAAGATAATTTCAGATGTAAGGGTAGCAGAGCTTGAGTTCCATACACCAACTCAAATGGGCTCTTACCAGTAGCTCTTTTGGCAGTGATTCTATCAGCCCAAACTACAAATTTCAGTTGTTCACCCCCATTTTCTCTTGTTCAACTCCAAGGTTCTCCTAATGATCTTCAATAAGTTCTTATTGCTAGACTCAAGCTTGTCCATTTCCTTGAGGGTTATAGTTTGAAGCATAAGTCAGATTGGTTCCATACTCCTTACATTTCCATCAAGGGTTTAGCTCTTAGACACATGGCATTATCAGCAACAATTTTTACTGGCACACCAAATCTACATATGATATGATTCAACAAGAAGTCCATAACAACTTGGTGTGTTGCTTTCTTGGTGGGGATTGCTTCTACCCACTTGGTGAAGTAATCTATGGCTACAAGAATCCACTTATGTCCAGCACTAGAAGGGTATGAAATCTCACCAATGAATTCCATCCCCCATTGTTTGAAAGGAGCTTCAATTGATACATGATGCAAAGGAAGGGAGCCTGAAGCTTTCATTCTTCTAGAGAAATGCTGACAGCTTTCACACTTTCTAACTAGCAGGGTTGCATCTTTGAAGAGAGTAGGCCACCAATAACCAGCTCTCAAAATTTTGTGTGTTGTAACCCTTCCAGCAAAGTGTCCTCCACAAACTCCCCCATGGAAATTAGCAACTATTTTGGGAGCTTCATCTTCAGTTACACATTTCAAGAGGACACCTTCAGGGTTCTTCCAAGCCAACCCAAAGTCAGTGATGATGTATTTTTGAGAAGCCAGCTTGAGGGCTCTTTTCTAATTTTTATTTAAATGATCAGGGCAGCATAGGTGTTTGAGATAAAATATTACATCCTTGTACCACTCAGAACTTACCAACTTCTCAAGAACATCTTCCCTTTCTTCCTCTACTTCATTCACTTCCATAGTCTGTAAGTTTGCTCTCAGCCATGAGCTTAGCAAGACCCAAACCTCTTACCAACTTTGTGGTTTGGATGTCCATGTCATACTCCTACAGTTTGTTCACCCATCTACATATTTTTCTTGAGATCTCCATCTCTGATAAGATGTCTTTTACCATGGTGTGGGGAACATAAGCAACAACTTTTGAAATTAAGATATAAGGCCTGAAAACCTTTGTTTCTTTCACCAAGGAAAATGCTTGTTTTTCCATGATTGTGTACTTTAACTCATCAGCTTGTAAAGCCTTGCTAAAGAAGGCAATAGGCCTCTCAGCCCCATCTTCATCCTTTTGCAGCAAAACAGATGCAATGGTATTTTCAGAAGCAAAGGAGAAGATTTGGAAAGGCTTCTTGTAATTCAGAGCTGCTAAGACAGGTGCATGTTTAAGTGCTTCTTTGATTCCTTCAAAATCCTGAATAGCAGCCTCCTCCCACTTGATAACTTGGTCTTTCTTTAACATGCATGTAATAGGAAGAGTCAATTCAGCAAAATTAGACACAAACCTTCTAATGAAATTGATCTGCCCAAAGAAGGATTGGATGCCCTTCTTTGTTCTTGGAATTGGAACCTTGCTGATTGCTTCTACCCTCTCAGGGTCAATCATGACACCAGCCTTTGAAACAATATGACCAAGCAACTTGGCATTTTGCACCCCAAAATGGCACTTCTTTGGATTCAAAGAGATTCCAAATTCTCTACATCTGATCAACATTTTTTCCAAGTGCTGCAAGTGATCTTTTCTACTCCTTGAAAACACAGTCACATCATCCTGATAAACTGTAATGAATTCATTTATGTAACCAGCAAAAGAAACATCCATTGCTCTTTGGAAGGTAGCTCCAACATTCATGAGACCAAAAGGCATTCTTACATAAACATATGTTCCCCAAGGAGTGGTAAAGGAAGTTTTAAATCTTTCTGACTCCTTGACAACAACTTGATTGTAGCCAGAGAAACCATCCAAGGTGGACAACAATTAAGATCCAGTCACTAACTACAGCATGTTTTCCATGTTTGGAAAAGGATAATTGTCCTTCAATGAAGCTCTATTCAGATTTCTAAAGTCTACACAAAGTCTGATATCTCCATTTTTCTTTCTGACTGGTACAAGGTTGGAAACCCAAGATGAATACCTTATGGGCTGAATGATCCCTCCCTCCTTCAGTTTCTTCAATTCATCTTGCATTTTCATGGAGAGGAGTGGATTAATTGGCCTCTGCTTTTGTCTGAATGGTTTGGCATTTGTTTCAAGAGGAATCTCATGCTGAAACAAGTCCTCTCTGTATGCTTTCAGCTCTGAATAAGACCAAGCAAGACAATCCTGATATTTCTTCAATAGTTGAACATAGGATTGTTTTTCTTCTTTGTTTAGATTTCTGCCCAACCAAAATTTTCTTGGTTTATCATTAGTGCCCAAGTTATGCTCTTCCACATCCCTTGAGGTAGACATGTTTCTATTGATGATGCAATCAGCATTGTTAAAATTTGACTCAAGTGCAACAAGACCTCTAGGAATGGTGTTAGTTTTCAATTGGATAATATCCTTTCCAAACAAAGTCTCTCTTCCTTCAGTCACACACACCATTGGTTCCCAATCAATATTCTGATCTACAAACTCTCCTTGATTTTGTAAGAACCTTTGCACTTGAGCATCATCATTAAACACTTGCCAATGCTTGATGTTGTCAGGGACAGCTGGCCTAGTTAACACTTCAATATTGTACTCACAATAAGGTGAAATGGTGAAATCCTCCAAATCTTGACCCCAACACTACCAACTTGTCAGCAGCAACATTGAAACTTCTATCATGATGCACAATATTGAAGGAATCAAACATCTCAATTAGATCCCAAACTACATGTTTGTACTATTTCATCCGTTGATTTTTTGTAGCATACAGTTTTCTTATTTGTTTGACAACTAGCTCTGAATCTCCTTTTGCAATGATGTCCTTGACACCATACTTCCATGAAATTCTCAAACCCAACAACAAGGCTTCATACTCAGCAATGTTGTTAGTACATTCAAAATTAAGCTTGAAGGAAAAAACAAACTCTTCCAAGCTAGGAGAAATCAGAATTATACCAACACCATTTCCAAATTTGGAGCAAGCTCCATCAAATATAAAGGTCCAAGGAGAACCTACCTATTCAAGGAACTTTGAATGATCCATCTTGTGCTCCTTACAATCAGCAAACCCAATAAAATTATCCACATCAACATCAACAAATAATACTTCATAAGAAGCATTGTTTGGATCCTCAATTAGATGCAACATCTTCTTTTCTCCATAGAGCTTGACAAGGCTGCCCTCAATGGGAATGGTGTTAAAAGACATGTCCATTTGGACACTCCCTCCAACACTTTCAGCCCACTTTCTTGACAATAACATACCCCATTTGGTAGGGCAATCAACAATCACAACATCCAATTTTAAATTCCTCCCAGGATAAGATGCAAGTTGCACCACCAGACCCTTCACACAACCAACTACCAGCACTTCTCTTGAGTCCATGGTAGTACACTTTCCATAGGATTGCTATCACTTTGATATCCAACTCATTCATGACTTCTAGAGGCATGACATTACATGATGCACTGGAATCAAACATATAATTGTGAAGTAGTCTATCCTTTATGATCAAAGTTGTAAAGAATGGATCAACATTCAATTGGGAATCAACCAAGGATGTCCCCAAGTATACCTCAGGTGTTTCTCCAAGATCCTCTACTGCTGGTGGTGTTTCAAGGTCTACAATGATTTGAGGAGGAGTTTCAACAACATTTACATTTCTACTTGGGGTACTCTTCTCCTCTTTCAAACCTAGGTACTCAAATGCTCTCTTCTTGTGCTCAGGAATCCTAAGCAACTCAATGATTGGAACACTCACTTTGATTTGGCTCAATACCTGGGCTATGTCATATGGAACACTCTTAGGAAAGGAATCATTGGAAGGGAGAAAAATAGATTCATTAGATGGTGTGGGATGTCTTGGCAGCTTGGGAATGAGGAGGACTGTAATTTTTGCTTGGGACAACAAAGCTTTTGGTAGGTTTCTCTTCTAGGAGCTTCTTTGGGAATTCTTGTAAGCAAGGGTGTTTTAGGTTTGGCTTGAGGCCCAACTCCCTTAACAACCTTTCTCCTAGTGTTATACTCTTTCTCTTGAGCCACAACAACATTCATTAACAATTGTCTATCTTCCTCTAAAGGTATACCTCCATCATACTTCTTGATCATCAAAGCTCTTAAGTATTCAAAGTCATTGTTAGGAATTTCAAAATCTTGCACTACATCAACTTCAAGAGTATGAGGGGGAAGAAAGACTTGTACCTATTTGATGCAATCCCAAAAGGTTGCAGCTGTCCTTGCACTTATTACCTCAGTTGATGTTGCTCCTTCTTGTGAGCTTGAAGAACAGCCCACCATGCAGATATCATCATCAGTACCATCATCATTATTAGCTTCACCATCTTGTTGGTCCATTTCACATGGAGGATGGGGCAGAAAACACCTATCACACCAATCAATATCAGTAACTTCCTCAACAGCAACAACCCTAGCAGTTAGGGGATCAGGTAACACTCTTCCTTCATGTGCTTGAGGATGTCTATTTGCAGACCCCATGGGTCCTTTCCCTCTATCATCATATCTTTGATCACCCCTAGGATGATTGGAAAATCTTTCATGGTTTTTTGCTTTTTCTGACCTTGTGAAGTCTACCCAATTCCCTTCTCAACTCTTGCCAACTTGTAGGAAATCTCTTTGACAGCCCCTGCCAAAGTTTTCACCACTTCCTCCAAGTCTACACTCTTGCTTGCTTGAGGCTTTTCAGGGTTTATCAAATTTACACCATCTCTCTTGAGAGGTTTCCCAATGGCCTTAATTTTATTTTCAATCTGCAGTGCCATGGTAAAGGCCTGCCTTAAATTGGTAGGGTTCTTGTCTCTTAGGTAATAGGCTACCTTCTTATCAAATGCATCTACATATTTGATCAAGCATGACTGATCACATGGCCTCAAATTAATAGGAAGCCTTCTCAAAGTTTTGTTAAACCTTGTGTTGAAGTCATGAACTGATTCATTAGGGTTCTTCTTGATATTTTCAAATTCAGACAAGAGAAACCTAGGATCAATTTTGTCACCATACTGCAATGTGAATGCATTCTACATTTCAGTCCATGAATCAATAGAATTATCAGGAAGAGCCTTGTACCAATCCCTTGCATCCTCTTCTAGTATATGAATGAACAATTTAATATACACATCTTCATGCTCAATCTCAAATTCCTCCATCATGTTAACAAAAAGTTTTAGGTGTTGATCACTAGTTATTGCATTGTTACCTTGGAACTTTGGCAACCTATTCCTCACATCTTGTGGGACAACATTTGGGTAACCATCCATTCCTCTAAATTTTATAGGACCAAAGGTGTTAACAACAAATGGAGGTCTAGGGGGAGGCTGAGCCATATGATTTTGAGGTGGTGATCTTGGGGGTGACACAAAATGATGAGGAGTGTGAGGTCTTTGGGGCTCAAGAATGTGGTTCACAAGATTGGTATTCTCTAGGTGCTGATTTTCTTGGAAAGTTTTACTAGAATTGAAACACATAGGTGCAGTTTGAAAAAGGAACTCACCAGGTACAGTAGAAGGACCTTCACTAGTTGAAGTAAACAAGTTTATGAGAGGATTGATTGAATCATAATCAGTGGAAGAAGAGTGATAATCCTCTACTAAAGCTTGATCTCTCTCACCAATGGATATACCTTTTCCTGATGTCTGACCTTGAACAACCTTCCAAAATTTTATTTCCTCTGAAACTGTTTTTCCCAATTCTTGAAATAACTTTCTACTTGGGTCCCTCTTGAAGAGAGATCTTCTTCCTTCCAGTTTTGCAGATATTAGCAACACAAAAATAAATGATAGAAAGCTAAGACACTGGTATTTATCAAGATCAAATCAGCATGGAGTCACCACTAAGGAATTTCACCCTAGTTGTGCAAATGCACTAAAATACTCTATCAAATACCTATCAGCACTGAAAATCTTGCAAAAATTTATAGATCAGACCTTTCCTTTTCTTGAATCTTTCAACCAAAAATGCAAATGAAGTGCAACTACTGCTTAGAAACTGATAAAATTGCAGGCAGAACTTATATCTTCACTTAATCCTTACAAATATGATTATAAAATGATGCTTCAACAATGTACTTGCATGCAACATTTGTAAGAAACATTACCAGGTTTGATATGCATTCAAATATCTCAAATATGTATGCATATGGATCAACAATGTCCCCTGGACAACGGCGCCACTGGTGTTGGTACCCAAATTTGTTCTCCTTTTCATTCTGATTAGCATCAGAGATATGGAATGAATCTTGAATATAGATAGATCATGATGTATTTCATTTTGTAGCCGGGGATGTGATCTAACTGGCACTTAGATTTGTGGAGAGATGGATAGCACTCAAATAGGACTTGATCTTGTCCTAACTATTTTAGGTTGTGCCTTTCAACCAAGGTAAGAGGACCTATTTTGTAACCCTTAAATGGTGAAGGAGATGAAGATATCCCTCAATTTGTGTAAATAGTATGAAGGGGCCTTGGGAAAATATGATCAACACTCCAAATCTGACTTTCACAAGTTGTCACTTCCAGATTATGGAGATACTTTCAATGCAAGGAAAGGGTTACTGAAGACATTTTGAAATCCTGATCTGTTCTGCATACTTTAGCAAATGGATTTTGATCTTCTGTGGGTATACAGGTCAAAACAGGGGTAGTATGGGGTAGGATTAGTTGTTTAGAATGATTTTTGGTGGGATATTGACAAGACAAACTTGACTATGCCAGATCTTTGACAACCTCTACAACATTTGAACAACTATCAGATAAAATGCTTCAAAACAGTCAGGATGTTCTTTCAACCAGAAGAGATACACAAATGGAGGCCCAGGTTTGCACTCTTCACACAATATTTGAGACCTCAACACAAAATCTTGAGTTAAAGGACCCAATTAAACATCAAAATATCTGATCAAATCATGCCTAAGGTACCCCCAAAGGCTTACAAGAAATCTCTATCAACAAAATGAAGGTGAAGTGATTTTAAACTACTTATTTTCAATGCCAGATGAAAGATCTTCTAACAAATGAAATTGTAAATGCCACTAAACAATCAATAAGGATGACATCTATGTGATTCCTAAAGATTTAAATGCAAGATTACAACAAGAACAAGGAAAACTGTTTGCATAGACATTTAAACATGATAACAGACATCATATTGCCCAAAATAACATAGATTAATTCAAAATCTTGTTAGATTCATCAGCAAGGGAGAGTTTCAGGAACAATCTCAGAGCTGTTGTGATGGCTATACACTTGTAACCAACTCAACATGAATGAAGATCTAACACAGAAGACATTAACCAAGTTTTTTGGAGGGTTTCTCAGAAGATGAGCTTCTCTCAAAATTTTCTCATGATTTTCAATTTCCTGATCTTTTTGCATGTCTCAAAACATGCATTATATATCTCTCTATTACATTTGATCCTTATTTCCAAAGAAAATAATATCCTATTGCATCTTAGTTTGTTACAAATTCACTCATGACTTGCAGAAAGGGACATCTAACAGAAAAACGTTCAAAAAGTTGCCAGGTGCCTCAAAAAAGGTGAATCATTGAAAAATTCACATCATTATCCATTGTGGAGGCACATTTTTCATCTTCAAAGCATGCAAACCCCCTTCCTTTCATTATTTCATCCTTATCCCTCCAAAATTTGACTCTGCAACTTTTGGATCTGATATTTCACGTTTTTGCTCGAGCCCGAACAAAATTTCATTTCAAAAGTACCTCAGATCTACAAATTGAATTTTCAAATTGATTCCATTAATCCTTGAAGGAAAAAATGACATGAATTGGCCAAAAATTTGGTGAAAATTGATGCAAAAATCACATTTCCACACTTCATGGAGCAAAAATGGTGGCCAAACTAAAAAATGCACAGTTACCATTGATTTTCCTTTCTCCCTTCAATCTGATCCCTCCACGTGTCATAATGTGATTAGAAATGGGCTTGGGATCACTTTTTGATATTTTAACATTTTTGGAAAAATGTAAAAATTTGACATTTTTCTTTGCGCCTTTGCCCTTGGAAAATAGGCCTGAAACGTGTCCCAAAGTGGGCCCCATTGGAATCACGACTTGTTTCTACACATTTCCACATTTTTTGGAAAAAATGAATTTTTTCACAATTTTACTCCACCACTCCGCCCGTGGAACAATGGGCAATGACTCACTGTGTGGCTTAGTGTTACACCCCATTGACTCTATCGCGACTCAATTCTATGAACACATTTCACCTTTGCTCTGGAAATACTTTAATTCACTTTTCACCAAAGGAAATTTTTCAAAATTTCCTCCGCACTCCCGCACCTCCTGAGATTCTATCCCTGCGACATGTCTCCCTTTGACTCATTATAGAGCCACACTTCAAATTACCACTTTAACTCATTTTGCCAAAATGGGAAAAATTTCAAGTTTTCCTCCAAGCAGCCCAAAGTTCCACCTCTGACCCTGCTCCTGCCACATGTCCTCTCTTGAGTGGCCCGACAGACCCATGGCCTTTTTCAAAAAATTTTCTCCCTTTCGCAAAAAGCAATAGAAATTCTAAGTCCTCTGCCAGCCTTCCATCCCACTTTTGATGAAAACATGACACGTGTCCACCTCTGATTCATTGAGGGCCTATGCTCTGAAGCCACCAGGTAGTATTTCCTTATGGACCTATGCTCTAAAGTTCTGATTTGTTGCGGGCCCTAGGCATTTTCTTTGTACCTTAACTCTTTTTTCCAAAATGCCTTAAGGCACAAAAAGACCCGCCCATCCGCCTTCACTCTGCTTGTGACACGTGTACCTCCTCTGGGGCCTACGGAGCTATGCAGGGGCAACTTGTAAATTTTTCCAAAACACAAAAAATGTTAAGTTTTTTGAGAAGACCCGCCGAATCTTGTCTAATCACAAACGGCCACGTAGGAGAAGATTTTGAGCTAAAATTTGATGGGAAAAGGATGCCCGTATGACTGTCAAAAGATGCAAAAGTTTCCAGTGATGCCCTAGAATGCTGAAGATGAATTTGATGGGTAAATGACGCCCGTCTGACCGTCAAAAAACATAGAAAATGCCAGGGATGCCCAAAATTGATTTTTTCTTCATGGGTGAAGGATTTTTCGATCAAAAGACAAATGGAAAGTGATTCAAAGAAATTTATGACCATGGGGATAGATTTTCAAAGGAAAACAAGCATAAATTGATCATTTTCAAGCATCCATGATCGGGAAAAATGGAAAAACAGTAGAGGCCCATGGATTTTTGAAAAAATAGGGCACAAAACAGGGCACACATGCTAATTTCATTCAAATTGGGACAAAACAACAAGTTTATGAGATTTTCAAGGCATTCAATCTGGAGGGAAAAGTTGCAGGCCACTAGTTTCGAGAGAAAAACACTTTAGAGCATGCAGAATGAAGGAAAATTAGGGCAAAAGCTTGCAAGGCTCAAAAATGGCACCAACAAAATGTTTAGACTGAATCTTGGTATCGGTCTTCCAAAAATGAAGTCAGATCATAAAATATGTGAAATTTTCCTACGTGGTAAGCAACATGCTGAACTATTTCACAAACATCATGATTATAATTCTTCTCTATTAATAGAACTGATTCATACTGATGTAAGAGGTCCACTTGAAGTTCCTTCTCTCAGTGGTGCCTTATATGTTGTTTTATTTATTGATGATTTCTCTAAAATGACTTGGTCTTATTTCATTAAGAATAAGTTTGATGTCTTATTTAAGTTTATATAATTTAAAGATTTAGTTTGAAATACTTCTAATGTAAAATTCAAAATAATTAGAAATGATAATAGAGGTGAATATGTCAACAAAACATTTGACGAGGTATGTGTGTCATGTGGCATTTAAAAGAGTTGACTACTCCATATTATCATCAGTAAAATGGCATTGCAGATGAAAAGATAGAAATGGCTAGGACTATGGTTCATGCTTCCAATGTGCCTAATTTATTATGGATAGAAGCTATGAATATTGTTGTCTATATTCTTAATAGAGTTCCTGCTAAAATGTTTTATCAAGCTACTCATGAAGTATGGAAAAATCAAAAACATGATATTTCTCACTTAAGAATATTTGGTATCCATACTTCTATATTTATTCCTAAGTTTAACAAGAAGAATCTTTATCCAACCTCCTATTCTTATATTTTTTAGGAATTTTAGGCACTGAGAGGGGGGGGGGGAGGTGAATTAGTATAGATAAAAAATTTCACAATCAATTACCTCTTTTTTAATATGTAACTATTATACTTAACTAATTGTCATAAGCATGCCTAGTTAAGTATGAGACATATAATGAGAAGCATACGCATATACACATGAGACCAGATATAATGTGGCAAACCATTTTGAAAAAAAAAGCCAACAAAAACCAATTCACTATCTTGGACAATTATCCTATGAAGTTGTAATGATTTCTCGATTGAGCTACAACTCCAATAATTCAACTAGGCCACCATCCAGTCTTTGACAAGATATAACCTACCTGGAAGCCAAAACTCCCAAATTTAGTCTAGTGACCATTTTAACCTTTATTAAGAAACTACTTACAAGGATGCTTCAACCCCCTAGAATTTAATTAGCCACAACTGATATTTTGTAAGCCAACACTTTGAAGGAGGTTACAACCCCCTATTATGATATAAACCACACCTTAGATTAATATTACACTCAATTTGATCATTTAGATTGTTGGTTTATCATAAAACATATTATGATCACCTTGTTATTTCTCTCTTCATTCACTCTTCAAATCTAGATATGCAATATTCATATTACCTCTTTCTGGTCTCTCCCCTCAAACATTCACTTACTTCGTTCTCTTCTTGATGGATGTTTCCTTGATTTACTTTTTCATCTCATTGACGGTTCTCTCTCTCTGTCTCTGTCTCTGTCTCTCTCTCTCTCTGTGCAAAAAATCTTGTACTCATTGTATCTTCCTCTTCTTAATATATATTCATTGAATGTTCATGAATTTCTTCTTCTATCTCTATAAAAACCCTAGGCAAGAACCTTTCCCTTCTCATCATCTCTTCATACATTAATTGTATTTGAACTCTTGTTGGATGGATCTATCCCTTCAATAATTATCTCATATCTCTTCTAAAAATTATGCATTATACAACAGTGTATCCTTTTCCTACAAAACCCTCTACTTGGCTTGCCTCTCTCTCTCTCAAATTATGCCTAAAATTTTTCTTTTATAGAAAATACAATCTCCCTATCTCTCTCTTGGCATTCCGTGCATTCCATATTCTTTGTATGGATTAGATAATTTGAATGGTTGTTTCCAAATTTTCCCTCTAAATGTGTGTCACTTGTTCTTGAGTTATTCTTTCTATTTTTGACCCCAAATATTTAATTTTCTTGTTCTAATGCCTATAGGATTGAATTCCTTTTCCAATGAGCCTAAGAACATTATATTATGATATTTGGCTCATGAGATATTGCCATGTAGATATGGAGAGCTCATGAGGAACACCATTTACAATTCACATTAATCCCTTAGGACATTATATCATATAAAATTTCATTATATCATACCCTGAGGACATTTTCTTGTAAAATCAGATATATCGTGTGTATATGGAATAGTTAGAACTCGTGCATTTCAACGTTAGTTCATCTAATCTCTTAAATATCCACACAACATATTATCTACAGCCGTCTTCCTTATCATTTTGGGTGCATCAAGTATATAGAGAACATTTGGAACTAATGCCAAGAGAGCTAAGTTATTTTGCACCTTACTTCATCCATACCACACTTTTCTTACTCCACTTTTCCATCTCTTTGACTTGCGGGTTAACCATATATGTGGGGAACATGATCGCTCTTGGAACTGTGCCATCAGGGTCTCCTGTGCCCAAAACCTCCACTCTTTCCACAATACTCTCACCTGTTTATACTTCAGCTCATTTAACCATGTGGAGAACATGAGTTCACTTGGAACATGTGCCATGAAGTGTATAAGTTCCCAAACATCTTGTTCTATCTGTAAATCACTAACTCTTTTTATTGCGTTATGGAGGAGAGTGTAGAGAATAGTTGCCTACTAGGACATGGGTATTCGGGGTCTCCCATATCCGAAATATCCGTACACAATTAAATCCTTTATATTGCAAAATAATAACACTTAATGGAACACTAAAATACTTAGAACCCATTCTTATTACTTGTATTATGCCGAAAATCCACCTTCAACCTGCATAGCAAGTGCTTCTTCATCATCTGGTCCAACTAAGCCTATGGAGAACATAGACTCATGAGGAACTGTGTTGCGGGAAGCCTTAGTGCCCGATTACCACATCCAACCTACAATAAATTTGATTTGGTACCCTATACCATTGCAGGGAACACTAGTTCTTCAAGAACTCGTTCCATCTACCTGACATGAACCCACATTGAACTCAATTTCCCTATACTCAAATTCTCTCAAAAATTCTTAACTCCATTTTTTTTTAATTTTCACCATAGAATTTTTATGAGGACTTAGAACACATGTGAATGAAATTTTAGGCATGTGAATCAATTTACCCAAGTGTACTAACTTTTTCAATTTCCTCCAATGAACTCCTGTGAACCCTATATTATCCTAAATCAACCTAAAACCTTTTGAATGCCACAATACACAATCCAAAGACCATTATACTCCTCTAAAACACCATCAGATACGTTGGAGACATTTTTTATCATTTTTTTCACATATTACTAATCCTTATTGATGCTATTTGACTTCTGAATGCCCAATTCACTTACCCGAGACTACCAAAACTGATACACACCACTGAAACACCAATCCAATACTGAATTCGTCTTGAATGCTCCAACTCCTCATGCATACCATTGAAACTTCTCATACACAGTTAATACTTGGTTAGAACCATGAGAATCATGTACACTACTAGAGATAACACATAACACCCTTTTTCTTGTTTGACCACTTTACTATACACTTAAAACTGAGAACATGTTAGTCATGTTTCTGATACATCATGGAATCACCTAGAACTTCTCTATGAGATGAAACTACCAATCAAACTTCATTTCCATCACTTTCTCACTTCACCATTCAACAATTTTTTCCACCTATGCCACTTGACATCAATGACAATACCAATGAAAAATGTTAGGATCCAACATTATTGTTTTTGGCTCTAGTTGTATAACTAAAGGTTTAAAATTCTATGATCCTTTCAATCATGACATACTAGAAAACAGGAATGTTTATGTCTTGAAAAAAACATTTTGTGATGTTTCTCATGAACCCTCCTCTATTTCTCTTGAGATAGAGCTTGATAATCCTTCTCCTAACATTATGGAAACATAAGTTCAAGGGGATGATTATCCTAATCTAGACATGATGGATATTGAGTGCGAGTCATATAAAGATGTATTACATCCTAATATTCCTAAATGGGCTCAAAATATGGTTAAGGAGTCTAATCTTGTTAGTCTTAGAAAGGTAACTCGTAGTCAACATTCTTATCATGCCTTGATGACCCCCTAAGAGGTCAAACCAAAATATTTTGACGAATATTGTCAAGATGATAGATGGATTCAGGCCATGAATGATGAATACAATTATTTGATTAAAAATAACACTTGGGAACTATTCCCTCCTTCTAAGCGAAGCATTATAGGATCCAGGTGGTTGTAAAAGATCAAATATAACTCTATAGCAGAAATTGAAAATTTCAAGGCAAGGCTAGTAGCTTGTGGTTTCACTTAGAAACTTGGTCTTGACTATGTTGAGACTTTTTCTCCTATAGCTAAGATGGGAACTGTTATAATTCTTCTTACGTTGGCTACCCAATATCATTGGGAGATTCACCAAATGGATGTTAAATATGATTTTTTAAATAATGACTTAAAATAAGAGATCTATGTGAGTTAGCCTAAAGGTTTTGAAGAACCTGGTATGGAACTTTATTTTTGTTAGCTGAAAAAGTCCTTGTATGGTCTTAAACAAGATTCTAGAGAGTAGTATGCTAAAATTAACAATTTCTTTCAGGATCTTGGTTTCACTAACTGTTGTTATAATAATGATTTAATTTTCAAATTTGAAAATAATCATATTATCAATATTTTCTTGTATGACGATGATATTTTGATTACTAACAATGATAGAAATTTAATTTTTATAATAAAAGAAAACCAAAAACAACGTTTTGAAATGACTGATTTAGGTTTGTGTTGGCGAGAAAATTTGTCTTGTGGAAAAATTGGTGGGTTTGAAGCCAATACTATGGGAATCTAAGTCCTTCTACTTGAATAATGCATCTTCTGTAGGTGCATGCATAAAAGGTGGATTTCAATGGTGGCCTTTCGACCAGAGATCCAACAGGGGCACTCCACTGACCCTATGGAAAAGCTAGCAATGTCTCACTAAAGAAGAAACTTTGTCTTGGAAAGGGGAAGGGGAGTGGAAATGGAGGTAGGAGAAAAATAATGTTGTGAGTAGAATATCAGATGCCCACAAACATTAATTAGAAATTTCATTTACATGCATTTATAGTTAGAAGAAAAACAAATCTGCAGGAGAAGCTACAAGACTGAATAAAATTCATTGGTCGCAAGGTACCAATCAATACCTCAATCAAATAGGAAAATTTTCCTTATTTTATTATTGAAGCTAAAGTAGAGTTTGTACAAAAATTTGAGAATAGAGGAAATTCTAAGGAGAAGGGAAAATAGAATAAGTATGGCATTTTTTGTCTTTTTCAGGTACATAGCACTCTGGTCTTTTTTGAAATAAATCACCAACCTCTAGAATGGATTTGAGGAGGCATTATATCTCATGCCAGAATGGTTACAACTTTACAAATAATTTACACCTCTTCAAATTCCTCCATTGTAAATAAAATGCGCATGGCAGGTTAAAAACTAGATCTTACAACACGAACGTTACATTTGATTTGCCAGTTTGAATACAGACTATTTGATTTTCTCTTATAACTTTCAAATTGGGTCATCCACATGGTAGGAAGAGATTGGAGCAAGTAAGGGGGAAAGCCCTTTACGTTTTGTGATTTTTTAGAGATTTGGCAATTTGGAAAAAATTGTTCCACACCCCCGCTTCTACTTTTTAACTTAGGCATGTGGCATGTTTTCATTTGAAATGGGGTTGTGGCCATTTTCTCAACATTTTAACCTTTTTTGGAAAAAGGATTAAAAACTAAAATTCCTCTACCAACCCGCTACTTTGATTGAACTCTTGACATGTGGTATATTTTCATTGGAAATGGGGTTATGGCCCTTTTCTCAACATTTTAACCTTTTTTGGAAAAAGGCTCAAAAACTCAAAGTTCTTCGTCGTTTCGCTCTCCCGCTTTGACTTTTCAACGGCGGGCCCGAGACCTTGGTGGAGCCGTGGATCATTCTATAACTTTTACTTGACTTTTGGGAATTTGGTTAAATTTCCAAAAGTTCCCCGATGGCTCGCTTGTCCACTTTGACTTTTCAATGACGGGCTTCACCTTTGACTTATTTCCTGCGGGCTCAAAATTTGAGTTTAACCTTTATATCCTGATCAGGACTGTGGGTCACTTCTTAAATTTTCTCCTTTTTTACAAAGAGGTTCAAAAACAAAAATTTCTCTACCGACCCACTTCCAATTAGGTATTTCCACGCACCCATGGATGATGGGGCCAAAATTTGATGGGGAAGAAAACAACCATCGTTCCCAACTATGGGAAAATACACAGAGGAAGAGAATTTCATCATTTTGAGTCCAATTTTTGAATTTCCTTCATGAGCTAGAGGCATGGAGGAAAAAAAATGATTTGAAAACTGAGGCCATAGAAAAAGCAAACAATTTTGATCAAAAAAGGAGATTGTAAAGAGGATATTACGTGCACAGACTGGGAGATGGAGAATTTCTCAAAACGAGCAAAACAAAGATTTAAACAGCACTAGGGAACAAATTTTTCTAACTTCATCAAACTTTCAACTTGGCTTGAATACTTTAGGAGGGCTAGAGCTCAAAATTTTGAATTTAAATTGGAAAACGAAAAACAGTTTTCGGGAGACAAAAGTTGGCTCTAGCTTTAAGACATGGCATGGAATGAGCGTGACAAAGACATGGTATGAGGATCCAGAATCTCAATTTTTAAAACGTATAACATTGACCGGTGCCTTATCCATTGGGCCTTGTAGATTCATGTAAAAATATAAGAAATAAAGATTAGAAGAAGGAAACACACAAGCTCACAAAAGGAAGGAAAGACATGGCACACAATAGAAGGGGAAACAAAATCACACAACGAAAAGGGAAACACACCAGGAAATCACCTATGGTATAAGGCGGGGGATAAACTACTTTCACTGATGATATAGTTTCAAGTATTACCCGCTTCGAGGTAATTCTATTGGTCTGAAAATCTATCAGGAAGAAAGATCTATGGATAGATGAGCCAATAGTGTGCAGGGCATAGCCTCTCTTTGAGATAAAAAAGCGAAATTGGTTTATTACTTTTCTACCAGCGGGAATCTCTGCAAGTCTTATAGTATTGTGCCTTCAGGGTTTGTGATCTTTTCCACATATGGTTATTTCCAGCTGTGAATAGAAAGGAATGAAGAGAGTAATGGAGATAGGATAGATCTGAAGAGAGAAAAGAAATGAATTCCAAAATAGAAAGATCAGAGGGTTTATGTTTTGGGATGGTAGTAAACAGAGCCAAACCTACTTGCATAAACGAACAAAGCAATATTGATGAGCAAATGAAAAAAAAGTAGAGATAGATCTAACAGAAAAGTAACACAAATCTAACTTAAGGAAGATCTAATGAACATAACACATCCATTGAGCACAAAGTCTTAATTTCTGTATTAATATTTTCTGTTATAAACAGTACAAGTCCTTTTCCTTCTCACCTATATTTTTCATCTAAATAATTTCCACCCCCTGAATACAACAAGTATCCAAGTATATATAAGGAGAAGGAGAAAGAAGGAAAAAAGGAACCAACAACTATTTACAAAATATCTAAAAGTCAACTATTGACTTTGGGGCAATTTGGTGGATGACAACATCTCATGGTGCAATATGGATGATGTCATCATTCATGCCAACATATTTTTAAATACTTTACAAAAATGGGAACAATCCCAGGAGGAAGGACCCTATTCGTCATCGTCCCACAGCTAGAAAGGAGTATCTTGTTTCTACGTAGGAGAGGAAATGTGAAATTGAGCTCGGTACTCCATGAACTTACTAATCATTGGTTGAAGTTGATCCTGAGTGGGACCCTTGGTGTGATCACTGATGACCTCGCAAGTCTCCCGTTCATCTCTGAGTCTCTCTGGGATCTTGAAGTATTCATTACCTGCCTCCATTAGGTATCTAAAAAATTCACGGTAGGCCAGAAGGTTGTTGATAGATTCTATGTCAAAAGTGGCTTCTGACCCTAAACCTTGTGACGTGATCTCCTTAAAGAGCCGAATAGTTTCATCTGCCTTCCTTAAGGCGTATAATGGGGTGAGAAAGCCCAGAGACATTTTTAGGATGATCTGTTCCATTTGATGCATTGCATCCAAGGCTTCCTCCTTAATTTTATCAATTTTCTCTAAGACAAATTCCATCTAGTCAACCCAATAGTCCAAAGCAGTAAGGACTTTGTTGGGTACTCTTGGGTGATCGAAGACATCAAATTTCACTAAGTCATCAACTCGGCAGTCAAGCATCTTTTGGAATGTCTCATGTTGTAACCTGACATGGTCCAACTCTTCGGAGATAGGTCCTGTAATCGCCTAGAGTTCCTTATTAGCCTGATCAATATTTTGATATAGCTCTGTGAACTTAATAATTACTTCCTCACTATCCTTGATGATCTGGTCTCTCCAGGTGGATACTGCCATACCTTGCTCACCAATCTTGGCATACTCATTTATCTTTTCCTGACTAAGGGATTTAGGAGTTTCGGTGGTAGCTACAAAAGGTGCACTACCAATTTTATGTAAGGCTTGGAGAAGACGTTTGTTTTGTTCTTTCAGTATCCTCTTCTCTTCCTTTTCCTCTTGAAGCTTTTTGCAAAGGGCATCCAATGTAGATAAGGCCTCTCCCTATAGGCTTTCTAAGGATGTTCCCATTGTGACCTGTGTCACTATATAATCTGTAGGAGACAGATCTTTTTTATCCTTTATGGGATCAGGGTATCTGATCTCCATAACCCTTTCACCTGAAATGCTTTGAGAGAATCGGGTTATTGGCTTTTGCTTATTAGATCCTTTAGTTGGAATCATAGAGAAGTCCATAGGTGTAATGGGTACTTTCCTCTTGTGCTAACTCAGGTGTTTGGAGATCCATTCTGCACTTAGGGGAGTGGGACTAGAGGGAGAAGAGGGAACAGAGGTGGAAGAAGGAGTAGCCACAGTGGACATGGGGAAATGTGTCAAGGCACTTGGTGGCAACATTGAAAAAGAAGCTAACCCTCCAATGCTCACAGGGGTAGGAGTCACTGTAGGAGAGGAAACCATGGGGGGGAAGGGATCTAAAAGATGAGGGAAGAAATTCTGGGGGACAGATCTATGAGGGAAGAGAAGATGGAGGAAGAGGAAGGGGGAATAGTAGAAGACGAGGGAGAAGACACAACCAAAGGATTGGTTACTTGAGTGACGTGAGGAGGGGAAGGAGGAGTGGGAGATGGGATGGTGGGAAATTCACTAGTTACAATAGTGGTAACATGCTGAGTGGATGTGCCCGTTGGAATAGTTACTGCTTCCTCTTCCTCTGGGGAGACCAGGCTTACTACCTACTCCTCAGCGGCGGAAGGAGGACTCTCGGTAGCTTAATCCTAAGTAGTTCTTGATTCTACCTCTTTGTCTTTCCCTTTGCCCTTTGGAAAGTGCTTTGGCTTAGCAGGTGCATCACCCAAAGGAGACGTGGTGAAGTCTACCCCAAGGTAAATGAGACCGTTCTTCCTACACCAATGCTCTATGTGCTGTAGAGTACCTTTAACCGTTTCCTTAATAGTTTGAGGTGCCTTTGTTCCATCAATCTCGGTAAATGGCTAATTTTCCCTGTCCATGTCTAGATAGACTTGATCAACTTCTTAATCAGTCACTTGGAAACCTTTCAAGGTAATGGCCACACCATATTGGATGATCTCTTTTAGGGCCAGGCAGGAGTGATCCTTTCTTCTGAGCTCGACCTCATGATGTAGATCGATATAGATATCTTCTATCTGTGGGATGTGAATTAGATCAAGCTTTATCCTTGGAAGGTAATTGTGAGGATCAAATTTTGGCCTTGTCAAGAAATTGTTTCTCAAGTTGAGCAACTCCAACTCCGTAAACATTTCTTGGGCTTTGCTATGAGAAGTGTAGGTGTACCTACCCATTGTGAGGGGGAATGGAGTTCCACCCTTCTTTATTTTTAGACACTTCTCGTGGTATGCGATAAGCTATCTATACAGCTCCAATAGAATCAACTTGGGTCCCGCATACCTTGGTAACTTGGTGGGCTCCCCCAAGAATTTTGCGGCTCTGAGATAGGTGAAAGTGGGGAATTACATAAATAATTCCCCCCACTTCTCTATAGTAGTAACCATGCTCTTGGTCATCTGGCCATGAGTCATATTGGGCCTCAAGAGGCAGATGATGCCATAGAAGAAGGCATCATTGATTTTGCTGAATTGTGTGATGTTAATTTCTAGTCTCAACTCTGGATAATACTAATATATTATTACTTGGGGCCACACCCCACATCGACTTCGTGCTGGGTAGTCTCTTTCAGAGGTAGAAGCATATACCACATAGGAGTTCATGTAGAACATCCCAGTTTTTGAGAGTTGTTGAATATACTCAGAGATAGTGATGTTGATGATCTCTTCCCATTCCAAACATTAATCAGGAACGTTTTTTCTCATTGTTTCTAGATATCTGAGCATCCATTTATGAAAGTAATGGGCATCAGGAATCCCAAACACCCTACTCAGGAAGGTGATGGTGTCACTCAACTCCTTTAAGAATTTTTTGCGATGAATAACTTGTGGCCACCTGGTTATCACCTTCTTGTTTTTCATATATACTTCATTCATAAGCTGCATGCATTTGTCTTCATTTTCATTCCATACTTTTATGCAGTCTTCTTGGCTTATTGGCACAAAATGCCAGTGGTGAGGGATACCTAACATGATTTTGAAGTGCCAGGAAGTGGGGTTGATTATTACCTTACCCTTCTCATTTTCGACGCATCTTGTGTCCTTATTGTAACAGCGGCCCACCACCATCATGAACTTGTCGTTTACTACACTCATAGGAATTCCTGCAGCAAAATGTAAACCACTTCTAACAAATTTTTCCATCCATGGACTACCTATGACCTTCTTAGTTCTAGCCCAGAATTCCTCCATGTCAATATGACCTAGTTCTGAATCCCTGATGTCCAGGTCACACTCTACAAGGGATTCAGGCATCCTGACCCTTTGGTATTTGTACTTCATTTCTTCTTCTATGAGTTTGGCCTTACCCTTAGACTTGGTTGGCTTCTTACTTGATGAAGACATGTGTGAATCAAAGTTTAGCTACTGATCTGCAAGAAGAATCAGGGAGGTCCATCGCAGAAGATCCATGTTAGTTGTTTAATCGTCCATCAAAGCTTTACAAAATGAAAAGTTATCAATTTACAAGCCTCTAGGCGCAAGGGGTAATTCTATTGCAGGCTGCAGGGTTAGAAAAGCAAGGTGCACTACTGGAGAGTGTTGCATGGAAGAAAATAGTGCAAAAGGGGTGTAGGGTGCAGAAATCCTACACACAAAATTCATATGTTGGTGTCATAGGATGTACGCTTGCGCCATATGAAGGGTTTTAACTGGGCATAGATTCATTTGATGTAGCAAGGCTTCAGGGTGCACCTTTAGTGCAGATATGGTACATGTTGTAAAACATTATGATGCACCAAAGGGCACAGGTTTAAAGGGTGCATCATTGAGTTAAGGTGTGCCGGTATTTTAGCTTTTGGTGCAACACGGGAAAGGTTTACACGACATTCAAATGTAGGTATAGGCATGGTTGTGCTTGCGCCTGTGTTAGGTTTTAGGAATTTTTATAAGCCGCAGGAAATGGCGATGTCGCATGTAGGGACAGTGGACCCATTTGGCGGGACTATGTTTTGTGTAACAACAATGGTGTTTGCACCAAAGAAAAACCGTGGGTTTCTTAACTTTTAGAAACTTCCCTCTTTTGGCAGGCTTTTGTGGCTTTTAACTCTTCCAACACATATTTTGACAATGAGGGGAAAAGAGCAAAAGAGGGTCAAGGATTCATTCTGAGGCAAGGCCTTTCAGGTTAGCAGATCTGGAAGAAGGGTAAAAACCAGTTTGAAGGTGGGTTGATTTGCAAAACGGGCTAGAGTTGTATTACTTCTTAGGTTCATTTTCTTTGTTTTTAATAATAACAACCTCCAACAACAACACAAAAACCCCACAAAACCACAAGAAAAGCAAGAACCACTTATCAAAAATATATAAGATGGAAGAAATGATGTGGGGTACATGAACATGATGGAAAGCGACACACGGGGCTGACAGGAGTGCTGGAAAATGCAGAAGAATAACCTTTTTTCATTTTTTTTAGTCATGAAAATGACAGGTCGGATGCGCCTATTTATAGCAAAATGTGCAATAAATGTGCCACCAAATTTTTGCAAGGAGCACTTAGGTAAACACCAACAAGAAAATATTTTCACCCTAGGTGTGCATTTGGGACATTCAACATTGATTTTTTAGTGCTTTGGCACACCATTCAGGGGCACAACATTTTGAATGTTGACAAGATAGCGCATGCACTTTGGCGTAGGCTTGAAAGGTGCGTCATGGGAAGGAATAACATTTGAAATGTCGATACTCCAAAGGATGCGCCAAAGGAAAGAAGGAGGTGCAATTTCATTTGATGTTCCATGAATAAAAACTGCGCCGAACCAAAAAAGGACCAAATGACTAAGTTTGAAAAACTAGATTTTCCGGAAAGGGATTTTACGCCATTTTGAACGTTAAGGGACCTCAATGGGGAACCAAATTTTTTTTTTTGGGTATGGTCACCTGTAAAATTTCCCTTGTTAATTTTATAGGATAACAAATTCAAATGGCATTCCATCCGAGTATGAGAGGAGAAAAACATTCTCACCATAAGCTCCATGCATTTGGAATGGGTTGAGCCATAATGAATCAAACTTTCCATGGCTGCCCTTTGGTTCTCTCTCTTGTCTCATAGCAGGAAAAAGTCTCCAACCTTGAATTTTCTTGCCTTTTCCCTCTTGTCAAATATCTTCTTCACTTTCAATTGGTGTTCTTTAATTCTATTCACCACTTGGCATCCGCTTTCCTCCAGCTTCTCTAGGAAGAGGATCCTCTTGTCAATGGATTCTTTGTATTGACCATCTTCTATTTCTTGTAGCAAATTAAGAGCTAGCATCTCAATTGTGAGGGGAATATTTTCCTCAAATCCATACAACATCTGGAAAGGTGACATACCTATTGCCTTCTTAGGAGTGATCCTATCATCCCACAATGCATCATATAACTTCTTGTGCTAGTTCCTTTGATTCTGATCTACTAGCTTGCAAACAATGGTCACAATGTTCTTATTGCTTGACTTAGCTTGCCCATTTCCCTATGGGTAGTAGTTAGAAGAGTGAGATAGGGAGATTCCAAAGCCATAAAAAACTCTGTGAGCTCCTTGGAAAAGAAATAGGTGGCACTGTCTACAACAATTTTTTGTGGTATTCCAAAATGAACAATGATATTATCCTTGATGAAGTTGCAGACTATTTTAGAGTTGGCTTGCTTGGTTGGGATGGCTTCCACCCATTAATTGAAGTAATCAATTACAGTGAGCACATAAGTATGCCCTGTACTAGAATGAGGATTCAGAACAGCAATAAAATATAGCCCCCATTGCTGAAATGGTTCTTCAATCACCATAGGCCTAAGTGGAAATGCAGCTAGTTGTATCTTACCAACAAATTTTTGGCATGCTTTTCATTTGGAAACCTAATCCTGAGTGTTTACAAAGATGGAGGGCCAATAATATCTCCTTTTGAGGATCTTATGTGTGGTCACCATTGCTAAGAAATGTCTGCCACAAGCTTGATCATGATATGCCCTAAGAAACTTTTCTTGCTACTCCTTATCTACACACCTAAGGAAACAACCATCTAGGCCTCTCTTGTAAAGTGCATGATTCCAAATCACAAACTTGGTTGCCTTTATCTTGAGTGTCCTTCTTTGTTTGTAATCAAGATGAGGAGGGTATTCTTCATAAGTGAGGTAGTAAGCAATGTCATCATACCAATCATCAGTAGTGGTGGCAAAGAGCACCTGTGGATTGTCTCTTGAAGAGGTTGAGAAAACACCGTATTTTTCTCCCTGCTGAGCCCTGAGAGCTTCATCTTTAGGAATTAGCTGGCAAAAACCATTTCCTATTACTAGATTAGAGGGTATAATCTCCAATTCATACTCTTGGGTCTTTGTAATCTAACTTCCTCTCTTAGCCCTAGGAGCTTGTTGAGTCAAAATGGACTTGATTGCACTTCTAGGGAACATCACCAATATATGGGAATTGAGAATGTAGAACCTGAAACTTTTAACATTTTTGACCACTGCGTAGGAATCTTTCTCCAATTGGGTGTACTTTAGCTCATGATTTTTCAAAGGACAACTCATGAAATTAATGGGTGCTTCCAAACCTTCATCATTTTTCTGAACAAGGGCAGTATAGAGTGTATGTTTTGATGCATAGCAATACATGATGAACTCCTTATTGAAATCTAGAGATATAAGAGTTGGAGATTTGGTAATGGCTTTCTTGATCTCCTTAAATGCTACTTTTCTTTATTTATTCCACTTGAAACTTGCTTGAGGCTTCATCATGGAAGTTATATGCTTAGTCAATTTAGAAAACTCAGGCACAAAATGACGAAGTTTACCTTTCTAAAGAATGAATGAACTCCCTTATTGCTGGTTGGTAAGGCTAGTGCTTGGATAGCTTTGATCCTCTCAGGATCAATGTGCACTCCATGTTTGTTCATAATGTTTCCCAACAACTTACCTTCTGTGACTCTAAAAATGTACTTCTTTGGATTTAGATAAATTCCACATTTCCTACACCTTGCAAGGACTTGCTCCAAATAACAAAGATAATCTCCCCTCCTCTTTGAAAAAATCATGAGGTCATCAAGGTAAATGACAATGCAATGTTTCAAAACTTTGAAGGCCAAGTCCATTGCTCTCTGGAAAGTGGATCCAACATTGATCAAGCCAAAAGGCATTCTACTATAGAAAAAAGTGCCCCAAGGTGTTGTGAAGGTTGTTTTGTTGCAATCCTCTTCTGCCACCTTGATTTGGTTGTACCCTAAGAATCCATCAAGAAAATATATCATTTAAGATCTAATGATTACTTGCAAAATATGATCCTTGATTAGAAGAGGTTAGTTGTCTTTGAGAGATGTCTGATTCAGATTTCGAAAGTCTACACAAATCCTTATTTCCCCATTATTCTCCCTTACTGGCACAATGTTAGCCACCCATATTGAATGGTGGATGGGGAATATGATTCTAGCATTGAGCATCTTTGTCACCTCTTCTTTGATAACATCAACAATCTTTGGATTGTAGGGCCTTTTTTTTTTCCTGAAGGGCTTAGCTCCTTGCTTCAAAGGAATGGAGTGATGTATTACCTTTGCTGAAAAGATTTGAGTTCATAATAGGAATAGGCTAGGACATTTGAGTACTTTTTTAGCAGAGCAACAAACTTTCTCTTCTCTTCTGGTGAGCAACATTTACCAATGCTAAACATCTTTGGATTCTCTGAAGTTCCAATGTTTTCTTGATCAAAATTAGATGGACACTGAGAAGACTATTTTTCTTTCTCTTGGATGAACCTGTCATGCTTGTCAAAGAGGTCTTCCAAAAAAATTAGGCCTTTGGGGATTTTGTTTCCTTTCAATTTGATTACTCCCTCTTCATCATTTCCCTCAATTCCTTTCTTCTCTTCTTTTGGGAATGAATCAAGGTGTGGGTTTTCAATTCCTTCAAAGAAAAGATTATGGAATTTATCCCTTTGTTCTAAGAAGGCTAGGATCTGATTGTCATCATTGAAGACCTGCCATTGATTTGCATTGTCTGGTATGTTGGGTCTAAACACCATCTCAATGGTCACTTTATCCTTTCCAAAAGAAGGATGAGGTGTCACTAAGGAAGCTAACACTGCTAGAGAATCAACCTTTTCATTATGCTCCCTAGGGATAGCTTCAATGGAGAATACATCAAAGGATTCAATGTAGTCCCAAACTCTATTTCTATAGTGCCTGAGTCTAGGTTTTTTCACTTGATATTGCTGGTGGACATGCTTTACCATAACCTCTGCATCACCTTTGCATCTTAACTTCTTGATTCCCATGTCCTCTTCTGTATTCATGCCTAAGAGTAATGCTTCATACTCTGCTGTATTATTTGTATTGACAAATTACATCTTGTAGGAAAAAGGATATACCTCATTGGAGGGAGAGTATAATACTACACCAGCTCCTGAACCTGTTTTGGAATGACTGCCATCAAACTCCATTGTCCAAATTTGGTCTTCTTCTTCCTCCATGATAAGTTGCAAGTCCTCTTCCTTCTATGATGTAAGGAGGTAATTTCCAATACCACAATCTTGAAAAAGGATATCAACTCTTGGATCATCATACTTCCTTACTGTGAAATTCATTTTTTTGACTGGCAGCAGCTTCTTCATTTCTCCTTTCACTGGGATAGTTGCAGATGAGCAATCCATTTTTATTTCTTCACCTAGATATCTAGAAAAAATTCTACTCAATAGAATACCAAAAGATGTTGAGATGTCTACCACCAAAAATGGTCAGGAGTATCTTCTTGTCAGGGTAATGAACTAGTGTAACCTAAGCATCCTTAATCCTTCCTACCAATGGAACTTGTTTGGATTCCATTGAGTAGCATGTGCCATTTACCTGGGTCAAAGTGACACTTAGATAATTTGAAACTTTTGATGACATCACATTATATGAGGCTATAAAATATATAATGTAATTGTTCAGCTGGAAACCTTTGATGAGAAGTGATAGGTAAAAAGGCTCAACATTTTTTGGTGGTGGAGGCACTGAGGGCTAGCATGTTTTGAGAATATGGTGAGGATGATGCGGGAAGTAAGCCTTTAGAATTAGAGATTGGGGATGTAGAGTTACCACCCTAGACTGCCTCGATGAATCTATCAAATTGGGTAGGATGTGTTTGTAGGTATTCAATTTCAGAGAGCAGGACTTTGGTTTTTCCAGCATGCTCTACAAAGTCAAATGAAGTTATGGTAGATGAGGAAGAGGTTCCATCAGTGGATGAGTACTTAAATGGTAGATGCATCATTAATTTTTTTGTTGGGTTCTCCTTTTCAAATGTAGCAATTGGCTTGGAAGGAGATGGGGGTGTAGCCTTTGATTGAAATTTAGATGTTCTTGCAAAACCAACATTTAGAAGAGAATTGCTCTTAACAACTTTTTATTTGGGAGAAGAATCAGATAACTTACTTGGTATAGCAGTGTGATCCTTAAAAACTGGTGAATCTGATTTCTCTCTAGCTGAATCCATGGAAGGTGGTTATGGTGATCCCTTGTTGATGATCTTGTTTAGTGGAGGATTTGAGGAGCTATATTCTTTATTCTTTCTATTCTCAGTTGTAACTGCCGAGGTGGAAACACCATTCTTGGATTGTGTATGAGTGAAAACATCACATGAAAAACTTGGAGCTTCTTCATCACCTTCCTCCTCATCATCAATGTATTCAATTAGGCCATTTTGCATGTCAACCTCTTCAATTTCAAGATAGTTTTCACAGTCATCCATGCATTCTTCTTCATTTTCCTCAATTTCTAGTCCTTATTTTGATTCCCTATTGTCATAGATGGCATTGATTGGTGGTGCTTCAAGGGAAATCCTATGAGGAGGTGGATAAATTATTTTCCTATCAGGAGGATTTGGTCTCCTTAGAGCATTACTCATTGTGATTTGTGACACCTGCTTCTTCAAAGCAACTATGTCATTTGCCATTTTTTGGAACATTGGATCAGTGGTGACTAAATTTGAACTTTGACCTTTTTGCTTCCCATTTGGTTTTTTCACTTTGCTAGAAAGAATTAGATCATCATTAGTCTCAATTACAAAGTCTTGAACTTCCCTCAATGTTCTTGGTTGGGCTCTTCTGAGGAAGAAACCAGCTTTTGATGGCGAAGCACTGATGAAGAACCTTTTCAAATTATTTTTAGGGGGTACCATATCTTCTAGGATCCTTCTTTTCAACCTATCATACCTTGTTATAAACTATCTGATTGATTTGGAGGTCTCCTTATTCATCTAAAACAATTAGACTAGCAGCTTCTGTCAATATTTTGTGCTCTTGAACCTATGTTCAAATGCACTTCTTATATCTTCCCAGCATGTGACAAATCTTGGGGGCAACATGTAGAACCATTCAACAACTCTTTCTTGGAGTGAGTCCATAAAGAGCCTAACTGAAACATCTTCATTTTCAACTCCCAACACTCCACAAGTAGTGATGAATGTTGCTACATGTTCTTCAGGGAGCTACAAACCATCCCCTGTGAATTTCAAGAAGTTTTTTCTTGAGCCTCTCGGTATCTCATCGAGTGGTTGAGTAAGAGCCAGTGGACCAGTGTTTCCTCCCCATGGTACATTAGGCCTATAGGCTTCATGATCCCATTCACACTCGTGGTCCTGATCCCCCATTCTACGTCTATTTCTATCTTCCAACCTTCCTAAGGTTGTAGCTTCTGCTGCTGATCTTTCATTTACCTCAGCTTGAAGTCTCTTGATTTATTCAAGTTGAGCTCTAATTTCTTCGTCGGGTCATGCTTCTCTTTCTTTAGCTTCTTCTTCGGTCTTCACATCAGTGAAGTCTACAAGGTTATCATTTATGTATGAAAATTCACCATCCAAAGGATTGACAACACTCAGGTTCCCAAAATGACCGGTTTCTTGAAAAGGAAGCCTCTAGATTCCGAGTAGCTCTTGTATCCTTTGAAGTTCCTCAAAAATGGGATCAGTTTGTCCTCCTTGTCTTTGCTGCTAGGTGAATCTTCTATCCGCTAGCTTGAAAATATATGCTCTTCTTTGGGGTGCTATAATTTGTCTCTGCCATTCCAATTCGAAAGCACGTTCCTCTTCCAGGTCCAAAATCCTTATGGTAATGAAGTAATGATTGAAACTTTGTCTATTATTCCAAATAGCTTCTCTAATATTAGAAGTAATGTCTTCTTGGATGTAAAAGAGTAAATCAAGTCTCTATATAGGAGGATTTACTAGAATAGCCATCATTTACATCCATGTAGTTTGTGTGATCATTCAATTTTAGAAAATTTTCCTCTAGAATCCTTTTTTTGTATTTTATGACCCTGAGCTCGTTTTTAGGTGTAGATGCTGCAACATATGCCCCATGGTGGGTGCCAAAAACTGTTGGCAAAAATATTTTTCTTGTGGAAAAATTGGTGAGTTTCAAGCCAAAAATATAGGAGTCTAAGTCCCTCTACTTGAATGGTGCATCTTCTGTAGGTGCATGCATAAAAGGTGGATTTCAACAATATCCTTTCAACCTGAGATCCAACAGGGGCACTCCACTAACCCTATGGCAAAGCTAGTAATGTCTCACTAGAGAAGAAAATTTGTCTTGGAAAGGGGAAGGGGAGTGGAAATGGAGGTAGGAGAAAACTAATGTTGTTAGTAGAATATCAGATGCCCACAAACATTAATTATAAATTCCATTTACATGTATTTATAGTTAGAAGAAAAAAAATCTGTAGGAGAAGCTACTAGACCGAAAAAAATTCATTGGTTGTAAGGTACCAATCAATCCCTCAATCAAACAGGTGAAAATTCCTTCTTTTATTATTGAAGATAAAGAAGACTTTATGCAGAGCTTTGAGAATAGAGGAAATTTTAAGGAGAAGGGAAAATAGAAAAAGTATGGTGTTTTTTTGTCTTTTTCAGGTACAGAGCACTCTGGTCTATTTTTAAATCAATCGCCAGCCTTTAGAAAGGATTTGAGGAGCCATTATATCTCATGCCAAAATGGTTACAACTTTACAAATCATTTACACCTCTTCAAATTCCTCCATTACAAAGAAAACGCTCATGGCAGGTTAAAAACCAGATCTTGCAACATGAACGTTACATTTGATTTTTCAGTTTGAATACAGATCGTTTGATTTTCTCTTATAACTTTGAAATCGGGTCATCCACATGGTAGGAAGAGATTAGAGTGGGTACGGGGGAAATCACTTTACGTTTTGCAATTTTTTAGAGATTTGGAAATTTGGAACAAATTGGCCTACACCCCCACTTCTACTTTTTAACTTAGGCACATGGTACATTTTCATTGGAAATGGGGTCGCAGCCCTTTTCTCAACATTTTAACCTTTTCTTGAAAAAGTCTCAAAAACTCAATTTCCTCCACCAACCTACTGCTCTTATTGAACTCTTGACACGTGGCACAGTCTGATTGGAAATGGGGTCACAGCCTTTTTCTCAACATTTTAACATTTTTTGGAAAAATGCTCAAAAACTCAAAGTTCTCTGTCATTCCGCTCTCCTGCTTTGACTTTTCAACGGCGGGCTCGAGACCTTGGTGGAGCTGCGGAGCATTCTAGAAATTTTACTTCACTTTTGGGAATTTGGTTAAATTTCCAAATGTGCCCTGATGGCCCGCTCGTCCGCTTTGACTTTTCAACAGCGGGCTTCACCTTTGACCTTTTTCCTGCGGGCTCAAAATTTGAGTTTTGCCTTTATAGCCTGATCGGGGCTGCGGGTCACTTTTTAAATTTTCACCTTTTTTACAAAGAGGATCAAAAACAAAAATTTCTCCACCGGCCTACTTCCAATTAGGTATGTCCATGTACCCATGGATGATGAGGCCAAAATTTGACGGGGAAGAAAATGCCCATTGTTTCCGATTGTGGAAAAATACAAAGGGGAAGAGAACTTCATCATTTTGAGTCTAATTTTTGAATTTCCTTGGCAAGCTAGAGGCATGGAGGAAAGAAACTGATTTGATGACCTAGGCCATAGAACAAGCAAACAATTTTCATCAAAAAACGATATTGTAAAGAGGATATTATGTGCACAGACCAAGAGATGGAGAATTTCTCAAAACGAGCAAAAAAGAGATTTAAACAGCACTAGGGCACAAATTTTGCTAACTTTATCAAAATTTCAACTTGGGTTAAATAATTTAGGAGGGTGAGAGCTTGAAATTTTGAATTTAAATTAGAAAACAAAAAAGTGGTTTTGAGGAGACAAAATTTTGCTAAATCATTTTCTTGACATGGTTATATTTCAAGAGCACAAGTCTATTGTTGCATCTCACTATCAGTATACTGCAATTTTTCTTATTAGATTTAACATGATTGATTGTAATCCTATTGACATTCCCATAAAATTTGGTGTCAACTTAGATCCTAAACCAAATTGTGCTAATTTTGATCATACTCTGTATAGACAACTAGTTAATAGTCTAATTTATTTGAATATTACTAGACCTGATGTTTTTTATGTAGTAGGAGTAGTTTAAAGATTCATGCAAGAACCTTATGAGGATCATTGGAAAATGGCAAAAATAATTTTGAAATATATTAAAGGAATTGTTAACTATGGTCTATTTTACTCTTCTTCTAATGATGCATAATTATTTGGCTATTATGATTCTGATCATGTTTATGATGCTACAGATAGAAAGTCTACTTCGAGATATGTTTTCAATTTGGGTGCAGGTATAATCACTTGGAATAGCTAGAAGTAACCAAAAATGTTTATATCTTATACTGAAGTAGAGTATAGAAGTTCTATGGAAGCTCCAAAGGAATCTATGTGGCTGAAAATAGTATTGGATGAATTGCATGTGGGTGTAAAATGGAGCACTACTCTTCTATGTGACAGCCAAAGTTGCATTTATCTTGAAAATAATATAGTTAAACATCAAAGGACCAACAATATTGAATTTTATATGCACTTTATTATATAAAAATTCCTAAATGGTGATATTGATCTCAACTTTTGTTCTACTGAAGATCAAGTTGCAGATATCATCACCAAGACATTGTGTCCTGTGAATTTTTGAAAGTTTCATGCCTTGCAAGTCCTATCAAAGTTTCCATTGAGGGGGAGTGTGCATGATAATGACACCTCTTAACAGATCTTGTAAGCTTCTAATACTTCCTCCATTTTGTAATGAGTAAATGTGTCACACTATGTGAAGTTACTTGTAAATCCTAGCAAAGCATTAGTTATGGGTATGGCTTAATTTATAAAAGGATCTACAATCTGATATAAGTCTTCATATGTAAACCACTTGTCTTAATAATTTCTGCATGGGAAGATCTGTATGATTTCCCCTTTTTGCATGCTATCCTAAATTGTTGTTTTTGATTCATGGATCAGTAAATCATTTTGTAGAAAAAAGTAAATTTGGCATGTCTTGTTTTATCCTTCCCACTTAACATTAAGAGGGAGTGTTGGGGTTGATATTGTAAAGTGGGATATCATATGATAGAAAACTACTTACGAACCTTTATTAAAAATTTTATTTAATAAACTTCGTCAGTATTCATAACATTAGAAAGAGTGAAACAGTTTGATAGTTCACCCATCCTATATACAAGATGATCCCTCACAGGATTGGTACCTGACATATAGATGATATATTATGAGATATATGCTCAATATTTCTACATATGTAAATTTTATAATTGTAAAGACATTGGTCTATAATTATCTCTCTGAGATTGAGGAGAAAAGTGGAAGTGTTGGGTTAAAGTCTTGATAAATTCTTAATACAAAGAGTTCCTTATTAGTGGGATTTCTTCCTTCAAGTTTCCCCACTTTAAATCTGGTGTTCTCTATCTCTTTTTATTTCATTTTATTTTCTTTTAGCTATGGTTATTACATTTTTAAATCTATAATATACAATAATCTTAATTTGTGTTTAATATTAATTGCACATTGTAATCTATTGTCTTCAACATTTATTTTTTGGATCTATAATTTGTTAATTATATCTTCCCCTTGTAAATCCTAACAATTAAGGTTGGTGTTAGGAGGTATTCAAAAGACTTTTAATAATTTTGATCCCATTTAATATGAACATCATTTTGAATGAGATGATAAAAAGTTTGAAAGAGATCTAAAAGATGAGAAATAAAGTAGTGGAGTGATTGGATTCTACGTTAAAGACTACAAAGTTTTTTTATATTGGAAGGAGAGGAGATCTCAATGATGGCTTTAATTTTGGTAGGGCTACTATAATACCCCTAATAGAAATGATAAATCGTAAAATATTCCTGGTGAGAACATTGAATACACACTTGGCTAGGTCAAAGCATAGAAAGTATTGAATAAGATGGGAAAAGAGACGTCAACGATTCCGAGGTGGTCTCTTCAGTGCTTATATTTACCTAATAGGTCATTGACGTAGTATTATATGATTTTATGGATAAAATCATGGAAGATTTAAGTCATAGCATGTTGACAAGTGGCCCCTGCATTTTTTATTCCAAACGGCATAACACGGTAGCAAAAGGTTCCCCATGGGGTAGTGAAAGAATTATTTTGTTGGTCATCAGTCGCAATAAGGATTTGATTATATCTATAAAATCCATCCATAAGAGATATAATTTCATGACATTATGTGAGTTCTACAAGATGATCAATGTTAGGAAGAGGGAATTCATTATTATTACAAGTGAGATTGAGATCTTGAAAGTATGTGTAGATACATAAATTTCTAGAGGATTTGGTTACGGGTAAAATATTAGAAACCCATTGCAGATAGTCAATGGGTAGGATAAAGTTAGTAGAGAGAAGATGTTGTAACTATTATTTTATGATTAGGGCCACACTAGAGTACATTCTACATGGATTTTTTTTATAGGTTTGGCATTAGGAATTGTGACGATATTGTGGATAAATATGTTAGGGTCAATACTCGGCATATCACTATAAAACCATGTGAAGGCTTGATTGTTCTTGGATAGGAATGTGGTGAAATACTTTAATTATTCTGAATCTAAATATTGGAAAACTTTGACTATGTAAGGGTATTACAAAGTTCCTATGTTAATGTTGACAGTGGATTCATTAACAAGTGTCAATGTGTTAGGTGGTAGAGTATTTTGAAGATAATGGTCCTCTACCCCCATGTATGATAGGATGGATTCATCATCATGGCATTAAATAATTTTGATGGTAGGGTAGTCTTCGTCTACCATTTTTTAGTAATACAAGTGGAAGGGTCTTAGTGTTGTCATTATTCTGATAAGTGAGAGGTCCTAAGGTGATCATGTTGATTAAATAAAGTTAGGAGGGATGTAAATGGTGTCGTCTATGTCAATAAGGTAGTGATGTGAAGATGGAGAGGATGTATCTATTTCCATCATGGGTTTAGATGTGGTGATTGTGGATATACTTGGGGAAGTTTTATTGAAACCTAGTCCATATTTCTCATGAGGTTTGTCAGAATAGTGAAAGAATAAGTCATGTATACCTTGTTTGTATAATCCTAAAACAAAACCATTCTAGGTGTTGTGATGAAGGTAAACTTCTGAGGAATAATTGTATAAAAATGAGAATTCAGATGTTAATGGTTTAACATGGTATATATTTTCAAAATATTAGGAAGGAATATCATTCCCCCGTAATCGAGGTTAGTTCTCATATGAGGAGGACCAAAGGGGATGATATATATTACGTTTGGTTCATAGATAAGTTATTTTTCATGTATCCCATATGTTTTTGGTGTAAGGTGTGAGTTAAGGCCTAGAATGGGGTACTCACCTAGTGAGAAACATTGGATAACATCTTCGAAGGATTTATCATTTGGCATCTTAGATGTAGAGATGGAAGAGTTGGTAGAAGATTCATTAGAAGACCTCAAATTTTTCTTAGGAATGAGAACGTAATTAGGTTTGTAGCTCATGTGACATGCTTTGAAAGGATTTGGGTTGACAAGAATAGTAAAGGTTTTACCTTCATGTTCGTAATTTAGACAGTGGTGTAATGTTGATGGGATACAATGCATAGTGCATATCTAGGGTCAAAATAAAAATATGTTGTACTAAAATTATCCTTCTACAAGATAAAAGATCTCATGAAGGATTTTAATGCCTAACTTGATGGTTAAAATGACTGTACCCAATTTGGGGGTGATGGTGTTGTGAAAGGAATGCAACATGGTAGGTGACTTGGAAATGATGGTGTCATGTAACTGAAGCTTTTTGAAAGTGTGAGATGATATGATGTTAATGTTGGCATTGTTATCAATCCTAAATCTCTTAAAGAGGGTATCGTCGATTTTGGTGGTGACTAAACATGGAAGGTTGTGGTCTTCAAGCTATAAGGATGGAATTTTAGAATCATCAAATGCGATAAAGACAAAAATTTTAAGAGTGTCAAAAGGGTTGTTGAATGTGTTAGGAATTAGAGAACAAATATGCACAAATAATTCTTCAAATCACAGTAGTAGGAAACTATTTAGTAGAATTGTACTTGTATAAATATAACAATATATATATATATATATATACAAACAATGCACAAAAGAAGACAAAACAATATTTAATGTGGTTCACCCAATGTGGGATACATCCACCAAGAACTTGCTCATATTTTTTTATCAAAAAGAGTAAAACCAACTCTCATAGTCTTTTCTCAGTTACAATTGCATAGTTATCACTCATGAACTCACAACAGAATTCCCAAAGATGTTAAACCACATCTTAGACACAATTGACACCTAAATTCTCAACCTTGATCACATCTTGATGTTATAATACTCAATATATTTTTATCATTCAAAATTCATTAGGATGCCCCTAACACCTCTATTTATAATATTACAATACTTATAAGAATTTTTATATCTGACCCTAGAAGTTTGAAAGTCATGACCTTTCAACTTACCACGACTAAAAAATTTGTCACTATGACAACCACCAAATTGCAGAAAGAAAACAACACGGAAACAACACATGACTACACAATTCTCCTAAAGTCTCCAAACTTAACCATTTGAATTCCAACACTTCAATGTTGATTCCAAAAGGCCAAAATTATTCTCCACAACCCAAAAATATCTCACTTGGAGATTTTTTCCACTGAAAAAAGTTCTCAACCCTTCATTATCATCCATAAAGGACAACCAAATTTGAACACAGCTTCAACTACCCCCTTGTGACCACCTTGGTCAGCATATCTGAAGGATTCTAATTGGTATGAATATTTTCTAGCTTTAACTTATCTTCTTCCAAAGCTTCCCTAATGAAATGATATATCAACTAAGTGTTCTTCATCCTAGAGTGAAAACTAGATTTCTTCACCAAATGAATAGCACTCTGACTATCACTGTGTAGTCTCCCAAATTTCTACTAACTCCCCAAATCATCAAGCAATTGTGTTATCCAAATCATCTCCTTTCTTGCCTTCGTGGATGCAACATACTTAGCCTCTATGGTTGAAAAAGCCACAACCTTTTGTAGCCCTGAAATCCAGCTCACAACTATATCACCAACTATAAATACATAACCTGTCATGCTCCTCCTACTATCCAAATATCTTGCCATGTTTGAATCTACATATCCATGCAATGTAGTGTCTGATCCACCAAAACAAAGTGTTTCTCCCACAGTCCCTCTCAAATACTGAAGGATCCTCTTCATTTATTATCAGTTCTCTCTACCTGGATCACTCATAAACCTACTCATTACTCCCACTACATGGGAAACATTAGGCCTATTACATACCATAGCATACATCAACCTACCAACCACTGATAAGTATGGTACCCTATACATCTAGATTCTATCCTGCTCAGTTTTGGGACTCTACTCTTTCGATAATTTAAAGTGACCTGCCAAAGGAGTAACAACAGGTTTAGCTTCCTGCATACTAAAAATCTCCAAGACCTTATTTGCGTACTCTTCTTGAGATAATACCAGCTTCCTCTCCTTCCTGTTCCGAGTTATTCTCATACTAAGGATTTATTTTGTTACATATAAATCTTTCATAGCAAAGAGTCACCTAACTACTTCTTGAGTACCTTTATTTCATGCATGTTCTTCCCTACAAAAAGCATATCATCCACATACAGGAACATAATAATCTAACTACCATCAAAAAGCTTCTTGATGTACATGTAATGGTCTGAGTGACACTTGAAATAACCCTTCTCCTGCATAAAACTATGAAACTTCTTGTACCACTTCCATGGATATTATTTCTGGCCACACAGGCTCTTCTTTAATTTGCACACTAGCCTCTCCTTTCCTTTGACCTCATAACCCTATGGTTGGTGCATATACAATTCCTCCTCCAACTAATCATGAAGGAATGTAGTATTCAAATCCAACTACTTTAAGTGCAAGTATTCTACTATTACTAAACCAAGAACAATCCTAATAGAATTCATTTTAACAACAAGAGAAACAACTTCATCAAAGTCTAGACCTTTCTTCTATGTAAATCCCTTGACCACCAATTGGGCCTTGTAACTTTTTTTTCCACCATCTTCCTATTTTATTTTGTACACCCACTTGTTATGCATTGCTCTCCTTCCTGTATAGCTCCACTAGATCCCAAGTACGGTTATCCATAAGAGATCTATGCTCTTCATCCATGTCCTACTCCCACTTCTTCCTTGAATCCACCTAAACTGCTTCCTCAAAGAACTTTAGCTCTCCACTATCATTGAAAAATAATTAATTCATTTAGAAAGAGTAAAACATTCAGGTTCCCTTTTTACCCTAGAAGACCTTCTCACCTAAGGAGTTTGGGCTTCCTGATGAGTAGGAACCTGAACTACCTATGTCGGAGCATGTTGCACCTAAACTGGCCCCTTACACACCTTTCTATTTGCAATTTCATCTACCAATGTGTATTCTTTCTTTGATTCCTCTTTCATTTCCTGGAACTGATCTTTATACATGACCTTTTCATTAAACATAATATCTCTAGACTGAAATATTTTCTTATCCTTAAGACTCCAAACACAAAAACCAAAGTCATCCTCACTATATCCAACAAAGGTGTGTTTCTTAGTCTTCACCTCTAACTTTTTCCTATCATCTTTATCAATGTGAACAAATACCTCACATCCCAATACTTTAAGAAATTAGTAATCAATTTTCTTACCAGACCAGACCTCCTTAGGTATACTTCCATTTAAGGCCATAAAGGGTCCTTTGTTAATAAGATAAATATATGTTTTCACTACTTACACCCAAAAAATGAGTGGCAGCCCCGCATGTAACCCCATGCACCTTGCGTGCTCCATGATTATCTTGTTCATTATCTCTAACAATCCATTTTCCTGTGAAGTCTTCGGAGCCATATTTTTACTATGGATCCCATTTCCCAAAAAGTACTAAATAAATTCATTATTGTAATACTCCCCTCCATTATTCAACCTAAGACATTTTAGCTTGAGACCTATTTTATTATCAACCAAGGATTTCCATCTTTTGAAAGTTTTAAACACATCACATTTATTTCTAATGCAACATACCCAAAAATTTTGAGTTGTATCATCAATAAAAGTGACATAATAACATGAACCACTAATATCGTTTACCTTAGCTAGCCCCCATACATTTGTGTGCACCAACTCCAACTTACCTTCCTTCCTGTTAGGTCTAACCTTGAGGAATCTAACCTCACTTATGTTTCCCATAAACAAAGTCCTCACAAAAGGCCAAATCTAACTTCTTTAATCTAGTAAACCTATCATTTAAAATATGCACGCCCCTTTGAATCATATGACCGAATCTCTGATGCTACAAATTTTCATCTCTATCTGGAGAAACTAAATTAAAATAATCAACACCAATGGTTAAATAAAAAGTACCAATTTTCTTACCTCTTGCAAACAAAAGAGATCCCTCAGTAACCTTCCAATAATCTGTTGTAAAACTAACCGTATAGCCATCACTACCCAACTGACCTATTGATATCAAGTTTCACCTCAACTTAGGCACATGCCTTACATCCTTAAGTAGCCATGTGTTCCCATTCTACATTTTCACCTAAACACAACCTTTCGCTACTATGTTGCATGGTTCATCATCATCTGGATATATGTGTCCAAAATCACCTTGAACAAACTCAGTAAAGTAATGTTTATGTGCGGTGGCATGGAAAGAAGCCCCTGAATCTAACACCCATGACTCAACAATATTATCTAAAGAAAGAATTAAGGCGTCCTCAAAAACATCACCTGTTGCCACATTTACCTCCTTAGTTTCCTTTTTATTTTCTTATTATCCTAAATACCCCATAAATATTTCTTAGCATGACCAACCTTCCCACAGTGCCAACATTCCAACTTTATCTTGTAATTTGACCTTCTGCAATCATTCAGCGTCCCATGGTTACCTTTCCCTCTATTTGTTTGTCTCCCTCTACTCTCCACCATCAAAGAATTTCCAAAAGTAGAAGAATCCCTAGAGCTCTTCCTTCGCATTTCCTCACTTAGGATCACACCTATCACATCTTTAAACTTCAACTTTAATTTATTAGAGACTGAAGTACTTATAGCCATAACCAAGTCATCCCAACTATCTAGAAAGGGGCACAAAATCAATAATGCCCTGACCTTATCATCAAAGTTAAATTTCACTGAGTTTAACATACTCAAACCCATATTAAATTCATTCAAATGATCAGCAACATAACCATTCTCATAAATATTCATATTAAATAAAATTTTCATCAAAAATATTTTATTACAAGCCAAGGGTTTTTCATATAACTTCCCCAATGCATTCATGAGACCTTTCATGGTCTTCTCCTGCGATATTTTGAAAGAAACTGAAGATATAAGACATAACTAAATTTTCTCGAGTGCATTTCTATCTAAAAATTCCCAATCCTTAGTTGACATGGTTGTAGGTTTCTTTTCTTTTCCAACCAAAGTAACAAGGAGTTCCTTATGAAAAAAGTAATCCTCCATCTGCATCTTCCACAAACCAAAGTTCTTCCCATTAAAATTCTCAACCCTTGATCTTCCCTCATTTTCCATAGCTCCCACTCAAGATAAAATTTCCCTGTGATTTACCACTTCAGCAAAAAACCACCAAAGATCTGATACCAATTCTTAGGAATTAGAGAGAAAATATGCATAAATAATTCCTCAAATCATAGTAGTAGAAAAATATTTAGCAGAATTATACTTCCAAAAATATAACAACATATATAAATAATGCACAAAATAAGATAAGATAATATTTTATGTGGTTCACCCAATGTGGGATACGCCCACCAAGAACTTGCTCAGATTTTATTAGCAACAAGAGTAAAAATAACTCTCATAGTATTCTCTCAATTACAATTGCACAACTGTCACTCATGAACTCACAACGAAATTCCCAAAGATGCTAAACCAAATCTAAGACACAATTGATACCCAATTTCTCAACCTTTATCGCTCTTGATCACCTCTTGATGTTCTAAGACTCAAGATCTCTTGATCACTCGAGATGCATTACAACACCCCTAACACCTCTATTTATAATATTACAATCCTTTTAGGAAGTTCTATAGCTAACCCTAAAATTTTGAAATTCGTGACCTTTCAACTACCTACGGATGAAAAATCTGTCACTGTGGCAACCACCAAACTATAACAAACATGCAACATGAAAACAACACATGACTGCATAATGCTCCTGAAGTCTCCAAACTTAACCTCTTGAACTCCAACACTTCAATGTTGATTCTAAAAGACCAAAAAAAGGCTCCAAACCACAATTGAATGGCTATAGGTTTTTTGATGATATTGAGATGGACTAGAGAGCCTCAATAATTGATTTTAGGTGTTATGGAGAGGTTTGAACAAGCTCATAGAGGGATATCTTCATAGGAGCTTGATGGAGTTGTTTGATGATGGTTTTTTGTACAAAGGTGGTAGATAGGGTGTGTGGAGTGGAAAAGATGGAAACCTTGGATTTAGAATTTGGGAAATTAGATGATTCAGGAAAACTAGAGATATAGAATTTGGGCCTATTTTAATCTGAGGCCTTGGGGTCTTGCATGAATGCTCTTGTAGTTATAAAAACCAAGCATATTTTATGGAGTGCATTTTTACTAGAAGAAGCATGCCTCTTGTTAAATATGGATGTATTTTGGATAATTAATCACAAGGGGTATATTTAAGGGTTTAATGTGATGCTTTCATTTGATTTTGATGTGTGAGAATAATCCCTTTGTTAACAAGGCTTTGAATTGTAGCATGGAGGGCATTACAATCCTTATTGGAGTGTACTGGTGTCTGATAGTACCCATAGAATGAATCATAATTATACCATGAGGGCTTCCACCCTCAACAGTTAGATAACTTAATAGAAGGTAATGTTATGGTAGATGATTGGATGAGGATTTTGAGGGTTCTATTATAGTACCATGTCACAACTACCTAGGATGATGACAAAGATGAAGGGATAAGCACATTGTTTGATGATTTTGAGGTTTGACCTAATGATGTCATGTACTGTGGGACACATTTATGTGTTATTAGAGGAATTAACTTAGATTCGGTAATGCTTATGGTGAATTTAGATGAGATATAAGGCCCTAAAATATATGGAAATGTTTGTACATTTTATGATAAAGTCAGATGAATATTTTGAGGTACAGTTTTTGTTTTTTTATATGAATGGTTTTTGGATTGTGTTGTAGAATTATTTATATTTTGGATGTAATATCAAGTGATGTGATCTTTAAAATATATATTTTTAATTTATAATTTTTTTTATTTTATATGACTTTTGAAGAGGTAACATTTGGTTCTGGAAAAGATGTGATAGATGTAGGAGGGTTCGTGATCTTGTCAGTGACATGAATAGAAGAGTCAGATGATTAAGATGGTACTTATGTCACATAAACATTAGGTGTTGAAGGTGTAAGTGAGAGATCTTTGATTTCATTCATAATATGATGAGATTTGAAATTTTTGGATTGGGGTTGACTGGTGGATGAGCAATGATTTAGAAAGGGTTGTTTAAAAACATCCAGGTTTTGATTTGGATGTGCATTCTGATTATCAAATTACAAGTGAACTTGTTCAATAAGATACTGAAGGACATTCTTGAATGAAAGATACTTTTCAATGTCATGGCCTCAGACTTGATGGGATTTAAAATAATTATTATCTTGTCACCATGAGGGTTTAGAGATAGACGTTTCAATAGGTCGGATAGGAGGAAAATTAATCATGCATGCGATAAGAATTTTTTTGAGGACCTCACTATAAGATTCCCCAATGGGTGTATAGCTACGTTAAGTTTGGGTTTGTTTCTAAACGACCTTTGGATGTGGATTTTACAAAAAACACGTTCACTAAGACTTTGGATTTATTGTTGCTAGAAGAATATTTAAATGAGGAATTAGGCTTGGGTTTATTAGATCTAATTTTAACTTTACCATATTCAAGAGCACAAAGCTCCATTTTCTGGGCCATCATAAAGGCTTCATCAAATGTTTATAAATGTTGGATTCATAGTGTTTCTAATATATGTTTAGCATAGGATCGAGAAAATAAATTGACCAACTCAGTTTTTGGGAGAGATAAGGATAGTTTATTTATAATCTCATTTCATTTGGTGACAAAATTTACAACATAATCATCTTTAAATTGTTGAATAACGTAGATATTAGCTATGGATATTTTACGGATGATATTTATGGAGAAATGATGTAAGAACAATTGTGTGAGTTGTGTGCAAGAGAAGAGAGAATATTGTGGGATGTTATTATACCAGTCAAGGGTGGGTCCTACTAAGGACATGGTAAATTTCCTCAACATGAGATCCTAATCTCGAGAGATAAGATAACATGTGTGGAAGAAATACCTGATGTATTATTGAGGGTCCTCTTTATTATAAAATTTGATTAAATTTAGGAGTTACCAGTGTGGGGTATAAGCTTTAAATGGTACTGATGGGTGGATTGTTTTGTTACATATTTGTTAATAGGAAATGGGGCTTTTAGGACCCATAATGGAAGCTTCAAGGATTATAATTCTATTCATGAGTGCTTGTAATGAGTTGTTTTGAGGTTGTTACTAAAATATTGAAGATGAAAAACTAGGTTGATTATAGATATGTGGGGTGGATTACTAGTACAGCTGGTACATATGAAGGGGGTATTTATAGGTATGTTATGGGGATGTTGAGAGACTAAATGTTGTGAGGGTTGAATGTATTGATAAGGGATGGAAATGGAAGTGTTGATAAGAGGTCAAGATGGTTGTGTTATATGTTGAGATGGAATGGATGTGTTGATAAGAGGTTGAAATGGTTGGGGTATATACTGAGAAGGGATAGTGATGTATTATGAGAAAGGGGAAATAGATGCATGATTTGAAGAGGGGTGAGTACTAGCGATAAAACTTGTATTAATGATGTGTATAGACATGACAAAATTCTAGATTGAGGATGTAGGTTCCTATGAAGGGATGAGATAAGATGTAGTAATGGGAATGGAAATCAAGCTTAAAGAAGGTGGAGGAGAAGCATGATAGGCTAAAAGAGTGGATATAGAAGGAGATGTGTTAGTGTTGTTTTGTAAGGCTTTCGATATTGACAAAGGCATATAAAATGTAAATGTTTTTTTTTCAAATGTGTCTTGTGATGAGATAGCATAAAGTTTGAGACTAATTACAGGGGCTGATGAGGTAGGTATTGATGCTCCTGATACACTAGTAGTAGAGTAGGGATGAATTTATTAGATAACAGGGTCATGATTGGGGTCAATGAGTGAGAAATGATTGAAGGTGAAAATAGTAAAGGGAGGGCAGGTTTAGGTTGTTTGAATAAGACACATCGGAAGCCAAGGTAACCATTAAGGGCCACCAGGTTAGAATTCTAAATTTCTATAAAGATTGGATCACCATTGTTAAAGAATCATTCACTATGTGTATTTGGAATCTTTGATGTGGTTGGCTGAGTGCTAGGAGAATGTAGGGGTTCTTGGTCAACCTATGGAGGTGGATGGAATTGATCAATTATGTTGGGAATTTCTTGAAGGAGAGACTCAAGAGAGTCTAAGGATTGTTGAAAATGGTTTGTCATATTGTCGGTGTTTTGTAGATGAGATTGTTTTCTGGCTAAAACCATGAAATAAGAAAATAATCAACAAAGAAAAAAAATGGTTGTTTAAAAAAACTACAAACAAGTCACACAACAAATTTTATTATCTTAATTAATTTAATAAAAATGTACAATGAGAAAAATGGTTAGAAGGTTACTAAGAAAAGGTCATCTAAAGCTAGTTTTAGGTGATTCTAAAGATGAAGTCCCTGATATACCCAAATGTATGTGATACCGAGATCTTATTTGGTGTTAGTATGATGCGTGATATTGGGGCATACCCCATGACTTCATAGTCCTATAGAAATAAGGGTGTCAGGTGCTTAGCCAATATACCTCCAACCAGATTGCTTATACTCAGCCATAAAATCAAGTCCTCTCATCCTCTTGGAAATGAAATCCAAGTAGGTCCACCTGGGAAGGATTGTTTAAATGAAAATTTTATGTGATATGTGGTTTAGTTGTATTTGAAGGGATTCTTGTGAATGAAATTCTTTCAAATCGTAATTAGAATGGATGAGAAATTGGATTCATTTTAAGATCCAAAAGGAAATGTTTACTTTAATGAGATAAAATCACATAGAATGCAATACTGAAAGGAATAATGAAATAAAATGGGCATACTTATGATCGTTATTCCTTTTTTTAATTTTAACATGTTTTTGAGAAAATGAAAATCCAAGATAACGTTAGATGGTATTGAAAAAAAAAGAAACAAAAAGATATGAAATATAAATAAAAAAGGGACTAAAGGTCCCACCAAGCATGCCAATATGTTTGTGGTGAATTTAAGCTAGTTGTTGTTAGTGCAAAATCACAGCACCCCTGGATGCAGATCAGGCTTCTAGGTTAATCACTCAGGCATCCAGTGTGATTGCAAAACATTGAATCCTTTCTCTAGGTGTGGGACCTGTAAAATGAGAAAGGAATCTCCAGAGAAGGTTGGTTCCTATTCCTCTGTTCAGATGCACACGAAATATGCAGAGGGATTTCTCAAAAACCTAATCTAATCTACCAAGGAGACAGGGTAAGAAAATGCATAAAATGAATCTAAGCTAATAGAGGTGATGCACCGAGGAATGAAGAACACCTATTTTTCCAGTAAACACAGACCATTTGAATGTGATATAAGATCATGCACAAATAACAAAACCTACAGTGAAAGACCAGGAGGATGCAAGATGAACACAGAGAGGGTTGAGAATCATCCACAGACATGTATTACTTGCTCCAAAGATTGATACAATACAATGCAGAATGCCAAGAGGTAGAGTGGTATTACAGTTTCAAATGAGAGGTTCGAACTCCACAAATTCTCCTGACAGGAGAAGAAGGGAAGAGCAAAACAAAAAATGTTCGACCTTTTAAAAGAAGCTCCTCCTTACAATATATAGAAAGAATGAGAGAGGAAAGCCAAATCTACCCCAACCACCTCCAGGTTGTATTCAATTCCTCTTATTATGGTAGAAGCGGTGGATCCTGGCAAAATGGCAGGATGTCTAACAGAAGCGGCGAACTGTCTGCTGCATTAAAGTTGTTTGTTGAAGCATTACTTCTGCCTGTTATTTCACGCCAGAGGTGTTTCTTTATTTTCTCTCTCTAAACTGAACCAAAATGCAAGATTGACCCAGAAATTATGTAGAGAATTTCACCAGCTTTCCATTGATATAAAGAACGTGCAAATCCGAGCTCTGGATAGAAAGTTATGGCGATCTGAAGATTTAGGGCACAAAACAGGTGAAAACGTGTTTTGAAATATTTTCTCGCGCTCTGCCACCTGGATGACACGTGGCACGTGCTGACTGGACGAGCAATTCTCTCTCCTCCACCTTTTGGCGGGATTTTTGAAATTTCCCTGTGGGCCCCTTAAACATGGACACGTGTCTTCTTCTGATTGGCTCGCGTTGTCCCCTCAAAATTCGCCGTTTGACTTTTGGACTCTTTCCCTTGCGACACGTGTCGTGATTTGATTGATTCTCGGGCCTTTTGGCTCCTTCATGCCCTTCGCGTACTCTTGTCCCACATGTCTCGAACTGCTTGGAACAAAATCTTCCGGTTCACCTGGTTCGGCCAGTTCGCGTACCTTTGTCCCAGATGTCCCAAAGCAGTTAGTGCGAAAGTTCTCCTTTTCAGGCGAACCGGCCGGTTCGCGTCATCACAGCCCAAATGTCCCAATTGCTTCTGGACTGTCTATTCTCATTTCAGCCGATCCGGGTGGTTTGCGTAATTCACGTACTCCTGTCCCGGATTGTCTAGCTCAGCAGTTAGCCAATTTTTCTTCCTCTTTCGGCCGGATCGGCTTTTCGCATCCCGCGCGTACTTCTGGCCCAATTGTCCCAAATGCTTAGCGGGCTGTCTGGAGGCTTTTTGGCCGATCTGCGCCTAGATGTCCCAAATGTCCCGACTGCTCCTAGGACTAGGACTTAGCCATTTTTCGTGATTTTTCCTGGATCAATCTACATGCTTGGAACTGCAAAACTCTGATGCATGTTATCAAAATTTACCCTGGGGGTGAAATTTGGATAACAATTTGGCGACTCAGCGGGGTCACCTGCCTGCTAGGTAGAAGATCAGTGGCCTTTTAGCGATCTATTGGGCATGGAGTCATAAGCAATAACCTAAAACGAGCCTGATACCGCAACTTCTTCTCCAACAACACTCTGAACTGTAGAAAACAATCTGAGAGCAGCAAAACCTGTGCCGAAGCACTTAGGAAAACTGAAACCTAACTACAACAGGACAATGTGCACAAGCACTTGGAGGAATGAAAATCTAATTAATATTTACAAGGTAGTGAACTTCCCTCTAGAGGCAACGCTTGAGATAGATTCCATTGACTGGAATCTGCAGTTCTTCACCATCCAATGAGGCCAATTGGAAAGCATTGCTACTCTTGCGCTTCGTGACCATGTATGGGCCACTCCAAATGGCATCAAATTTGGAATGCCTTCCTGGTTTTTCCTGATCTGCATCCCATTTCAGAACTAGGTCCCCTTCCTGAAAAGATCTATCGTTGGCCTTTCTGTCAAAGGTCTTCTTGATCAAAGCTTGATCCTTTTCCATTGCTTGGGATGCCTGATTTTTGATCTCTTGCAGCTCCATCAGCTCTGCATATCTCACCTCCATAGGCTCAAATTCAAGTAACTCCAGCTGCTTCATGAGTTCCAATGTTGGCAACTCAAGTGATATGGGCAAGATTGCCTCTCTTCCATAGACAAGCTTAAATGGAGAATTACCTTTGGATCTTTTGGGAGTGATCCTATCAGCCCATAAGGCTGATTTCAGTTTGGTATGCCAAGCCCTCTGATTCTCATCAAGAGTCCTCCTAATGATCCTCAGCAAGTTCTTGTTTGTAGACTCGGCCTGGCCATTACCTTGAGGGTAATATTTTGATGAAGTGCTTAGGTAGATTCCATTCTTGACAGCCCACTCAGTCACCTTAGATCCAATGAATGCCAATGCATTATCAGAGATTATTGTAGCAGGTACACCAAATCTGGTAGTTATCCCCTCGTAAAAGTCCAAGATGCTAGACTCATTCGCCTCTTTGAGTGCTACTGCTTCTGTCCATCTAGTGAAGTAGTCTGTGGCTGTCAAAATCCAATTGTGCCCTTGGCTTGAATTGGGATTGATGGCTCCAATGAAGTCTAAACCCCATTGCATGAATGGCTGGTCAACTGAGATTGGATGTAATGGAAGGGCAGTGAGTCTCTCTTTTCCTGTGAAGAGTGTACAATTCTTACATCTCTTGATCCATGCATAGCAATCACTAAAGATTTTAGGCCAATAATAACCACCCTTCATGATTTTTAGAGCTGTCGCTCTTGGTGCAAAATGTCCACCAGCTGGTCCATCATGAAACTCTTCTAATACCCTTTGGATCTGACCTGTGCCAATGCATCTCAACAACACTCCATTCACATCTTTCTTGAACAAAACTCCATCAATGATGGTATATGGAACAACCTGCAACCTGAAGTATCTCCTCTTCGCTTTGCTCATTTCTGGAGGGCATAGGCCTGTTTGTAGGAAATGTATCATATTCTGAGTCCAACAGGGAGTGGACACATCATCATTTTCCTATTCTTGATCATCCTGAAATAGCAGGACAACGTCTTCTTCATCTTTTGAGTCATCTGGTTTTTTGGAAGCGAGCTACTCACATAAACCTTTGCCTCTTACCAGCTTGGTGATCTTGATCTTGACATCATACTCCATGACACGGGTGATCCATCCTGCCCTTTTCTCATTAAAATCCTTGTTGAGGAGGAATTCCTTAACCCCAACATGTGAGACCAGCAACTGGATCTTGTTGTTTGAGACTAAATGCTTGAATTTCTTCAAGCTTCTGATTACTGTAAGAACATGTTTTTCAATAAAAGTGTACCTCACTTCGCAGTCATCTAGGCTCTGGCTAAAGAAGGCAATCGGCTGTTCATCATTATCTTTGTTCTTCTGAACCAGAATGGTGGAAATAGTGCCATCACCTCCAAATGCATAGAGGATGAAATCCTTGGAAAAGTCTGGGTTGATGAGAGTGGGTGCTTGGGAGATGGCTTCTTTGATTGCTTCAAAACTCTCCTTACCTTCTGTCGTCCATTTGAAAGCCATGATTTTCTTTAACATTTTGGTGATGGGCTTGACAAGGGCTACAAAATCTGGGACAAACCTCCGAACAAATTTTATCCTTCCCAGGAAACTCTGAAGGGCTTTCTTTTGGCTTGGCAATGGTAGTGCTCTTATGGCTTCAACCCTCTCTGGATCAATTGCTAATCCTTCCTTGGAGACAATATGGCCAAGGAGCTTCCCTTCATGTGCAAGAAAGATGCACTTCTTGGGATTCAAAGACACTCCAAAATTTCTACACCTCTGAAACACTTGTCTGAGGTGAAAGAGATGGTCTGCTGCATTCTTTGAGAAGAAAGTGATATCATCTAGATATACCAGCACTATCTTGTTGATCAAGCCTTTGAATGCCATATCCATAGCTCGCTGGAATGTTTCTCCGGCGTTTGACAGTCCAAATGGCATCTTATTGTAAGCATATGTGCCCCATTTGGTTGTGAAGGCTATCTTGAACTGGTCTTCCTCCTTCACCATAATCTGATTGAAGCCTGAGTAACCATCAAGTAGTGAAAACCTTTCTGAACTAGCTACGACCTGCAATATTTGCTCCATAGAAGGGAGTGGATAATGATCCTTGAGAGAGGCTCTATTCAAATCTCTGAAGTCAACACACAGCCTGATCTCTCCACTCTTCTTTCTGACTGGAACTAAGTTGGCAACCCAACTGGAATGCTTGATTGGGAATATGATTCTTGACTCAATCAGCTTGTCCAATTCTTTCCTCATGAGAGGCTCCATGTGTGGATTGACTGGTCTCTGTTTTTTCCTGACAGGCTTAGTATTTGGATCCAATTCGATGGTATGCTGAGCTAAGTTGGGATTGAAACCTTTCAAGTCTTCATAGCTCAGAGCAAACATGTCAGGGAATTCTTGACATAGCTGTATGAACTCACACCTTTCTTGCTCAGTTGTCATCTTTCCAACTTGCAATGGCTTGTTCTCTTCCATCAAGATGGATATCGAATCTTCTCTCTTGACCTGAATGTTTGCTTTCTCCTTTCTAAACTGATCAGTGGGGTTAAAAATGGACTCCAAAGTGATAAGTCCCTTGGGCAGCTTGTCAGTTCTCAGCTGTAAAACTTGGTCACCATATTGCTGTTCCAACTTTTCTTAATTCTTAGCTGAGAACTCAGCTTATTCTTGCAAGAAATGGATGATTTGCTGGTCATTCTCAAATACTTGCCAACTGACATCGTTATCTGGCACTGAAGGCCTCACAATCACATGGATGTTTGGTTGTACCTTGTCTTGTTGAATTTTTTCCACAATGTCAAAGGCTGCCCCTACTGCTGCAAGCCTGTCAGCAGCCTGATTCTCTTTCCTAGGAATGGCTTTGATGCCGAAACCCTCAAAATCTTCCATGAGGTCCCACACCCTGTTCTTGTAGCACCTGAGTAGATCATTCTTGGCAGCATGCTGTCCCTTGACCTAATTTACAATCAATTCACTGTCCCCAAAGACTTGCAAGTTCTTTATTTTTTTCTTGATTGCCCAATGCATCCCTTGCACCAAGGCTTCATATTCAGCAGCGTTATTGGAGCATGCAAATTGAAATCTAAAAGCTGAATAGTGCATTTGAAGTGGGACTTTGTTTTCCAATCATTTGTGGAGCCGTGGAAGGTTGTGGATTGGCTGGGGCTAATGGCTGTTCTTCACCCAAATTTCTCCTTTTTGACCTTGTGTTTGCTGCAACGCCTTGAGAAACTGCCTGGTTAATGCCACAAAAATCCTCTGCTTGCCAATTTACCAATGTGGTGTCATTTGGGACTGATTGTTGTTTGAATATTTCTTGTTGTTGGCTATTTTCTTGACTGTTCTCACCCTCCACACCAGTAGTTGTCACCATTAAAGCTTGAGTCAAAGCACCATTGAAGCACATGGATTGATTATGAGGCTCATTACATGGAAAACACCAATCATACTCCTGGGCAATGTTGTTTTGTGCTGGTACTAATGCCTTAGAGGCAAATATGGCATTTGGATTATAGGGCTGGAATGGTCTATTGACAGGAGGCCTTGTTTGATTCATATTTGCAGCTGGATTAGGTGGCCTTTGAGGCTGATATGGCTGCCTATTAGGTTGAGTTTGAGGCTGATACGAAGGTCTAAAACCTTGAGCTTGCTATCTTTTGAGAGTGACCAGCTCATTGCCTAGATTTTGCAATTGCTTCATGACCTCTTGAAGCTCATTTGAGGCACTAGAAGATGAAGTAGAAGCTTCATTTGAACTCTGATTTCTAGGAGTAGGAATAGGAGATAAGACAGGTGCTTGACTAGTACTTGGGCTTTCTAAACTTGGATATAATGGCATTGGAGGCCTGGGATCTAGCTTGCCAGCTTGGATAAGACAGTTTTCGGCTCTAATAGCAATGCTATAAGCAGCAGGTAAGGTTGTGCCTCCCATAGATTGAATTAACATAGAAATATCAGAATTTAAAGCTTTAAGATAGTATAGAAAAGCACCTTCTGCTGTTGGCCTGACTGCCACTAGAATCCTATCCCAAGACCTTTGAAATATGAAGTTGAAATCAGTCAGCTGCTCATTGGGGGCTCTCTTGATAGTTGTCAATTGTTCTAGTAGAGACAAATTGTCTCCCTTTTCTCCAAACTGCTCATGAAGTGCAATACACAGCTGATTCCAGTTTGTGATAGAGCCAACTCCAAGGCTCCTAAACCATTACAATGCTTTCCCCTTGAATGAAGATGCTAGCAATTTGACAGCCACATCCTTTTCATTTATCTCATGGATTGCACAGACGTTAGCAATGTCTTTGACATGATCACCAGGAGTGGTATGATTTTCTCCAGTAAAAAATGGAATGTTCTTCAATGCTGCAATTGGAACTGGATTCTGTGCATTGAGGGCAAGTGGGCTGCTTCTAGTGAAATTGACAAAGGAATTTAGTGGTTGCGCCATTCTGATTGGTCGAAGAACTCTTGAATACTAAATGAAAGGCCGATCAGGTGGAGGAGTTGAGAGAGTTCTGTTTGGTGGAGATGGAGACCTTTGAATCCTTCTTCCTCTTGGCCTTCTTCTTGGAGATAATTGCAAGTATTCAAACATCACTTCTTCTTCTCCAACTCTTGACCTTGTAATTCTTCTCATAAGCTTTCAGGTCTGTACTGTTGAAACCAGTTGATTCTTCCTCTCGGAGTTGCCAGATATGCAAACAATAGATTTTTTCAAGCAAGAAAATTGCAGCAGATGCACATCAACTTTGCTGCAATAAAATTGAGACCTCTGATTCCCACTGAGCGTGCCAAAACTGTTAGTGCAAAATCACAGCACCCCTGGATGCAGATCAGGCTTCTAGGTTAATCACTCAGGCATCCAGTGTGATTGTACAACATTGAATCCTTTCTCCAGGTGTGGGACCTGTAAAATGAGAAAGGAATCTCCAGAGAATGCTGGTTCCTATTCCTCTGTTCAGATGCACACGAAATATGCAGAGGGTTTTCTCAAAAACCTAATCTAATCTGCCAAGGAGACAAGGTAAGAAAATGCATAAAATGAATCTAAGATAATAGAGGTGATGCACCGAGGAATGAAGAACACCTATTTTGCCAGTAAACACAGACCATTTGAATGTGATATAAGATCATGCACAAATAACAAAACCTGCAGTGAAAGACCAGGAGGATGCAAGATGAACACAGAGAGGGTTGAGAATCATCCACAGACATGTATTACTTGCTCCAAAGATTGATACAATACACTGCAGAATTCCAAGAGGTAGAGTGGTATTACAGTTTCAAATGAGAGGTTCGAACTCCACAAATTTTCCTGACAAGAGAAGAAGGGAGGAGCAAAACAGAAAATGTTTGACCTTTTAAAAGAAGCTCCTCCTTACAATATATAGAAAGAATGAGAGAGGAAAGCCAAATCTACCCCAACCACCTCCAGGTTGTATTCAATTCCTCTTATTATGGCAGAAGTGGTGGATCCTGGTAAAACAACGGGCTGTCTAATAGAAGCGGCGAACTGTCTGCTGCATTAAAGTTGTTTGTTGAAGCATTACTTCTGCCTGTTATTTCACGCCAGAGGCATTTCTTGATTTTCTCTCTCCAAACTGAACCAAAATGCAAGATTGACCCCAGAATCGTGTAGATAATTTCACCAGCTTTCCATTGATATAAAGAACGTGCAAATCCGAGCTCTGGATAGAAAGTTATGGCGATATGAAGATTTAGGGAACAAAACAGGTGAAAACGTGTTTTGAAATCTTTTCCCGCGCTCTGCCACCTGGATGACACGTGGCACATGCTGACTGGATGAGTAATTATCTCTCCTCCACCTTTCAACGGGATTTTTGAAATTTCCCTGTGGGCCCCTTAAACATGGACACGTGTCTTCTATTGATTGGCTCGGGCTATCCCCTCAAAATTTGCCCTTTGACTTTTGGACTCTTTCCCTTGCGACACGTGTCGTGATTTGATTGGTTCTCGGGCCTTTTGGCTCCTTCGTGCCCTTCGCGTACTCTTGTCTCACATGTCCTGAATTGCTTGGAACAAAATCTTCCGGTTCACCCAGTTCGGCCGGTTCGTGTACCTTTGTCCCAGATGTCCCAAAGCAGTTAGTGCGAAAGTTCTCCTTTTTAGGCAAACCGGCCGGTTCGCGTCATCACGGCCCAAATGTCCAAATTGCTTCCGGACTGTCCATTCTCATTTCGGCCGATCTGAGCGGTTTGCATACTTCGCGTACTCCTGTCCTTGATTGTCTAGCTCAGCAGTTAGCCAATTTTTCTTCCTCTTTCGGCCGGATTGGCTTTTCGTGTCCCGCGCGTACTTCTGGCCCGATTGTCCCAAATGCTTAGCGGGCTGCCTGGAGGATTTTCGGCTGATCCACGCCTAGATGTCCCAAATGTCCCGACTGCTCCTAGGATTAGGACTTAGCCATTTTTCATGATTTTTCCTGGATCAAACTACATGCTTGGAACTGCAAAACTCTGATGCATGTTATCGAAATTTACCCTGGGGGTGAAATTTGGATAACAGTTGTTATTATGCTGAAATACATAAAACTATAAATAAAGCATGGTTAATTGATATCTGTTATGAAAAATACAATGTTGGGATGATAGGATACATGAACAATGTAAGATGCTCCACTTTTTTCCCAGTGAAAAGGCATGTATACAAAGAAAAATGGACAAACAAATATTAGATAGGGATGTAAGGAATTTTTTTAACAAAGGATGATTCCAGGAATCCAAACAGATTCCTTGAAGGGTGTCAAATCATGTTTTGTAGTTAAGTGATTTGATAATGATAACAATACAATGAAAATATAATTTAAAATTCAAGAGGGATGGAGAGATATTTCTCTATACAGTAGGTGGCCCATAATAGGGCTATGGCAAGATTGAAATCCATGAAATAATTGAACCAAATTTGTTATGTTACGTCTTGTATTTCACGTATCACTTTGAGTTAATATTCTATGTATTCACTTTCTAGTGTGAGTGCAATGGAACAAAAGCTAATCTCATGTGAGATATAAAATTGTTCCCACATGAAAGGATTCTAGATGATTGGAACATCGTATATGCTTGTGATGGTGTGTGAGGTACCTAGAATAGTCATCTACAAAGAAAAAATGTTACAAGACAACATATTAGACTAAGACATATTGATGAAAATATGATAATTTCTAAAAGTGACTAAAAATATAGGGATCAATGACGATAAGGGAAAAAAGGGCTTATTTTGAAAAAAGCTAATAAAATAGATTGTAACTTATACAAAGTGAATTTTGAAAATGTTAATATAGATTGGGATGATCTAAGAATTAGATAAGGCACAAAAAAAATATTTTCAAAAGTATAAAGGGATAATGGGAAAAAAGGGGATTAAGACACCAATTGACGATGATCATTGTTAAAATTGTAGATATTCTAAAAGTTGATCAAATTATTAAATGACAGACTAAACATAAAGTGCATATGGGGATGATAAAGACGAATATTTATACACCACAACTGACAAAAGATATAACTAGAAATGATACAGGGAAATATGCTAACCTTTTCAAAGGATTCATAGGGTGACAAAGCTCCAAGTGTCTAACAAAAGGTTTGATGATATTTCTACGAGGAATGATAACAATGTATGATTTTTTGACAATGTAGTTATGTCATGTGGAGGCTGAGAATTCTAGTAGCAGGCCAATATGTCTATGTAACTTGTCTGTGTAACTAAAAAAATGGGCTTGATGGTGATTTAAGTAGGATATAAGGCATCTGTAATGATTTCCAAAGATCACTGATTGTCGTTAATTTTTCTAGAGATGTTAAAAACTAAGGAAAAAGTTAAAAAATGATTAAAACTACTTTCCATTTGAGGATTAAGGTTGTTAGATGAGTGGTGGGAGGTTAGAGAACCTAGTAGTAAGAGGTTAGGGAGTTATGATGGGTAGGATAAATTAGTCTAGCTTTGTTTTAGGTGTGTATAGGAGGTTAAATAAGATTCGACGCAGGTAAATGAGTTTCTATGATGGTAAATTTGATTATAATGATGATGGACTTAGGATAGTGATAATAACATGAATTATGATGATGTGATTAATGTGTGTCGGGTCAACTAGGGGTGAAAAAGTGGTTTCTACACTAATCACCATTTTTTTCATTACCCTACCCAGCATCAATTCAAGATCTCCATTAGGCTCTGAAGTCACTTCTTCAAATCATTTGATCTCGTCTTCACCATCATCAACTTCCAATGTATGTTGTAATGTATCAACATATTGTCCATTGTGTATTGTGTCAAATCTATTAAATGATAGTTTGATCGATACTCAATTTGAATGACATAATACCATTCATGATTAAGGAAATCATCAATAAAAATGCATGTTTTAATTTATAAGGGAACACATATGGTTCATGTATCTATGACCAAAAATGGAAAGTATTAGCAAGTATAAATCCATACTTAATATGGTGTGTTGCAGATGGTTTGAACCATTTACATTTCAATAGTACAAAGTTGTTTCCCCATATTCAACTAGAATGATCTCATTAATGATACCGACATAAAGTTTCTTATGAGAACCATGTTGAATTTAAGCACTTACAACACAATCACAGTGTTCCTTCCCTTGGTCTTTGTCTTCCACTCTAAAATGATTTCCATATACCTACATTCTACCTAATTTGGACTCCATATTTCATGGAGGATTTGAAATTTCATATCTCACCATAGGTATATATTGATCCTATTCTTGTGCTTGATTCATTAAATCAATAATCCATTCATCAAACGATAGAAATAAAGATTCTTGAACCAGTACATCTTGTCAATGCTTTTGAGAAAGAGGAATTTCCATCGATATATCTCAACTATTATTCCTACAAACATAATCATAGTACAATATTGCCATAGTTTTAATAGAAAAGAGTGAAAATAATTGAACTAAACATTAAATAATAAAAACATCACTAATAGATAATATATTCACCTCTACCACTTCTCCATTACATTTTGAAGAAAATAAGAATGTATCACATTTATTTCATTATGTGATATCTAAAAACAAGTCACTTTTACTTTTAGAAAATCACTTGAAACTCTTTCCTCTTCTTCATCATACCATACATATCAAGTTACACTTTTAAATTCCTTCATATACTCTATGAAAAATTCAATGGTCTCTTGCATTATATATCACTCAGACATGAAACCTTTAGGTCTTTCCTTGTTACAAACAATTTTATCAAAACCTTCGTGTATCACTCTATAGGATACATTCATCTTATTCTGAATGGCTCTAAACACTCAATTTTATTATCTATATGTATTCTAATATGCATAAAAATATTAAATATTTCTATTGGAAACTCACGTTCCAACAAAAAAAAAAGACTTCAACAACCTCTTGCCTCAAATAATAAAAATATTAAGGATCTAACACATGTAAATTCAGACTTTTTAATAGCAAGCATATCCTTATGGTTTATATTTCAAGACATTTTCTAAACTTTATTTGAATATAATAGGCCAAATATCCAGAATCAAACTATGATTTCATGGGTCATCAAACCTATTAAACCTTTTATATCAACTTGACGTCTCAATGAATTTCTTGCATATCTAGTGGGAAACCATATTTGAGACAAACTTATGAATTGTCGATGTTGTGCCTCTATCAACAAATAAGGAACACAAAAAAATTTGAATTTTAAATTATTAAGACTTCTTCCCAAAGATTTCGATGAATCTTTATTTTTTTCAAGTCTTGTCATACAAAAACTATATCATGCCCATCAAAAAAATTTCCAAAATAACCTAAGATTTTTTTTCTCCCAATGCATGAAGTCATGAGTGTGTCTAATTGGCAACTATATAAAGTATGGAAAATTGTATAATATGCATAATCCTTTTACACATGTATCATTTACTACATCAAATTTATGTAGGAGCATCCTTTGTAGTCTATAAATATAATTCAATTTTGGGTGTGTTGAGGTCTTGAACCTTATTTTGGCCAATAAGACATGTTTCATATCACTTCCCTTCTTAGAGCTCTCAAATTCGATTTTACTAGTTTTTCCCCCATATTTGGAATTAAAAATTTAAACTTGTGAAGAAGGTTTGGGTGCATTCTTACTATGAAATTCCATTACACACTTAAGGTGCTGGAACATAATGATTAAGTGGTCTAGCCAACTATTAATGTATATGGGTCCATCACTAATATATAAATTAATATTTAATAATATGAAATATTTATATTTCTATTATTAAATATGCTAACCTAGGTATATATCTTAGGTTAAATATTTAATACCATGAAATGATTATATTTATAATATTAAATATTATAAACCTAGGTGTATGTGTCAACCATTTTAGGTTGAAAAGCTGGGTCGGGAGACATACCCGATGTAGTGCCCACATTGTTATAGCTTCAGTATCTGTTGTTTTCCTTCCTCATAGACATGTTTGGACAGGTATTTGATATATCTTAGATAGTATGTTATGATTTTTGACCTTCTTGGACATGGATGCATATTTGGGCGCATAGCGCCAATTTGACTTTAGTAGCATGTTGTTAGTTTTCATTTGATGTTGTGGACATTAGCTTATGACGATGTTGTTTATAACTAATTGAGATATGTTATATGTTCAGTGTAGTTGCATGTTTAGATTCTATGGAAATATGTCACGTTATCATTATGTTTAACTTATGGTGAATTGTGTATAATTGTGCATGTTGTCGCATTTTCAATTCCAGAAAGATGATATGCTAGTTTAGATTCATTGATTTATTATTGAGTAGTTGATTCACATTTTATCTGACAGGTGCGGTTAATGTGTGTAATGAGTGTGCCGGTGACAGGGCACAGGAGAACATGGGATTTAGGCCAGCTACACAACTTTGCACAAGTAGCCCACGAGGCTTAGTCCTAGTTGTGTTTATTGTATGAGGACTTAGTATTAGAGTTTATTGTTTAGGGCACCATGAGTGACCCTCATTTGTAATGTAATATGTCGTGTATTATTAATCTTGCTTAGGGTGTTTAGTTGTGTTGTAAACTTGTTTTGGGGAATTAATGGCCCCACTTACATTAAGTTTTGAGTTTATATAATGATGTTATTAATCAAAAGGGATTAAGGTCACATGTGAACCCTTGGGTGGCCCCCACACCCTCTACCCTTGTGCCCAAGTGTGCCAAACCAGAAATTGGGCTATTTTAGGCATTTTTAGGGACCCCTTTTTAGTTTGGGAGTTCCCTTAGCATGAAAATGGGCCCTTGGACCCTACCTAATAGGTACGGGGCTTATTTCCAAGGCTTAGAGGGATTTTTCCCTCCCATTTTCCTTCCTTTGGTCACATCCATGTAAGGTGGATGGGTAAGTGTGCTTTGTTAAAAGTTACACAAGTTTGTTTTGTTATAATTTTGGGTAATTTGGGATAAGAGCGTTAAAAGATATTTTAACCTTTCTCTCTTTTATCTTGGGAATTTTTGACCTTGAGGGAGGAGAGGGGTGACCCATGTCACCCCCTCATTTGTGAAGATTTTTTCTTGCTCCTCTTCAAATTCTCCCTCATGGGGAAAGAAGAGAACTTGTTTTGGAGTTTTTTCTTAGAGGCTTGTGGATTTTGGAGCTAGAGTTTGCTTGGGTCAAGAAGTGGAGAAGATTAAAGTTGGAGAGATTTTTGGAGGTAGGATTCTTGAGCTTATTTGTGTGTTTTATATCATGCTAGATATTAGTTTTGTTTACTTGGAAATGTTTTTTGTTGCATGTGGATTTTATTTGCTGTTTAATTGATTTTACTCCATCGATCATATGACATGATGGAGTTTTAGAGTTTGTGGGGGAAGAGAGAGGGATTTTTCCCTCTCAATCCTCATGGATTGATGGGAAAGCCTTGTAGGATTTTAGTTACTCCCCTAAAATGGTTTAAGGTGGGGAAGGTTGTTCATATGGCTTGAATCTCATTCCCCATTCTTGGTGAGGAAACCCCTTTGGGGTTTGAAAATCCTTCCAAGAAGGATTGGTGAAAGGGTGGAGAAATAAGGAGGGTTTGAATGAATTTTGATGAATAAGGAGGGTGTGGAGATCTTCGTTTTGTGCAACTAATGTTGGTTATAACTTTGGGAGAACTCCTTTCTTCTCTTCACCATTTTAGAGGTAGAACATGGTTTCTCCTCTTATTTATCTTTGCAAAATTGGTGTGTTGTTTTAGTATTTGTCTTATCTTTATCTGAATGTAATGTTGGTTGTTCATCCTCACTCTTGTGCAAAATTTTGGATAGTAGTCCTTGTTATCTAAAATGAGCCCCTTGCTCATTTTGTGGCTAACTCCCTTCATTATTCCCTCTCTTGTGCCTCAGTCATATTTTTTTTTTCAGGCACTCAAAACTTTCTAGAAATGGCACCATTGGATAGAGATTTTTTTCATCTTTCCAGAAAGGTAAAGTTTTCCTCCTAACTCCATGTATTTTTGAAGTTATAGCTCGGCGGAGGTATTGTGGAAAAATTTCCCTTGGAAGGCCCGCAGCCAGTAATATGGTGCCACATGTCGAAGAAAGTGGCGGGGGTTGGAGGAAAACTTTGATTTCTTACCAAGTGTTTGGAAAATTTCAAAAAAAGAATATTTCACACCACAAGTCCACCGGCAAATTGGATCGTGCCACGTGTCCAAGGGGGAAAATTTTGAAAAATGACTAAGTGTTGGCACCATGGAAAAATCTCTGGGAAAGGCCCGTGCCCAACCACATTGTGCCATGTGTCCTTAGGCCATGAAGTGGCGAAGGGCGGAGATGAAGTTAGAATTTTGGTGAAATGTTTGGTGAGGGTGCAAGGTCAAAATTTTCCCCTGGGGTCCACATCTAATGGCTTCATGCCATGTGTCTCAAGGCCCATGGACCGTGGAGGAAGATTTGAAAATTTGGTGAAATATTTTTGCAAAATTCCAGAGGAAGGTTCACCCCCAAAAACCCACATCCAATGGATTCGTGCCATGTGGCACTGGATTTTCAAAATGCAGGGGGAAAATTAGAAAATTTCCCAAAGCAAGACAAAGAAAATTTACAAGGGAAAAGTCCGCCCCACAAACGCATCCAATGGCATCTTGCCACATGTCCAGTAGCGGCAAAAAATTACAAAACAGGCTCACAAGGAAAAAGGGAGATGGAAAACTCATAGCCAATGGGGTTTTTCCATGTGTTCAAGTCAGAAAAATGGTCAAATAGCCATGGAAAATTTGAAAGGAAATGCCCGCGGTGAATCATGTCCTGCCATGTGTCCCCAGGTCATCGGCCCGGCGGAGAATTTTTGGAAAATTTTCCAATGGCCAAAACAGTGGAAAATGAACCGCAGAAGGCCCACATTCAATTAGAACATGCCACGTGGCACCAAGAGTGGTAGAGCGTAGGGATTTTTTGGGAAATTTTCTCGAATGCAAAAAGTGGAAAATTTCAAATTTTTTGCCTGCAATCTGTTTTGGCCCTGTTTTTCCCTAAAATTTCAAATGGCCATAACTTTCGATCCAAAGCTCAGTTTTTCACATTCTTTATATAAAAATAAAGATGGTGAAATCTATACAAGAATCTAGGGTCAATTTTGTATTTTGGTGGATTTTTTAGGAAGAAAATTTAAAAATTCCTCTGGCACGTGGTCATGAACAGAAATGACGTTTCAACCACCATTTTTAATGACGAATGGCTCACATTCTCTCCCAGCATGGTGAAAAATGTTAGGGAATGGACCTGTAAGGATGCCCATGCCATTTTATTATGTTTTTGGTCAGTGGTTGAAGCTCTCCCATGTTTTCCCACGTTTCTCTCTCCTGAGGTCATTTCTTGCACTGTAAAAGCCATATTTGGCTCATTTTTGGGTGGTGGAACATTTTTCATGCATTGAAGGCTCCCTCTTTCACTTTGAAAGTGATTTTGTGAAAAAAACAGACTTCTTCCAAGACTGCAACCTGTTTTTGCCTCTTAGATGTTGTAATGCAAGTGTTTTTGATGTTGAAAATGACAATGCAAGCTCTGTGAATGAGTTTTAATCCTCTATTTGTGTTGTTTGATTCATTTTTGACCTTCCATTATAGTTTATCAGTTTTTGCATGAAGTTTTGTTGCATTTCTATGATTTGTGTCAATCTGTACAAGTGAAAATGCTCACCACTCCTTTAGTGCATCAGCTTATTAGCACTAGTTTCAGTTTTTTTGCATTCTCTATCTCTGTCCCCTTTGGAATTTAGAGTAGGATCTTGAATTAAAACCCTCTATAACTTTCAAGTAATACTCCTAATCAGAGGAGTTGAGGAACCAACATCTAATCTGGAGATTCTGTTCCATTTTTACAATTCCCACACTTGGGGAAAATATTCAATGTTGTGCAATCACACTGGATGTCCATCTACACCAAACAGAAATCTGATCAACATCCAGGGGTGTTGCTGATTTGCACCAATAGTTTTGGCATGCCCGTTGGTACCTTAGAGGTCTTCATCTTCATTGCAACAAAATTGATGTGCATTTGTTACAAATTTCTTGCTTTAAAAAGCCCTAAATTGCACATCTGGTGACTCCAAGGATGAAGAATCAGTTGGTTTTAGCAGTGTAAACCTGAAAACTCATGAGAAGAATCACCATAAGGTCAAGATTTGGAGAAGAAGAGGTTCATTTTGAGTATCTGTAGTTATCTCCAAGAAGAATGTAAAGAGGGAGGAGAATTCAAAGGTCTCCATCTCCACCAAACAAAACTCTATCAACTCCTCCACCTGGTAGGCCTTTCATTTAATCAACAAGGGTTCTAAGGCCAATCAGAATGGCACAACACAACCCCTATGTCAACTTCACTGGTAGCAGCCCACTTTCTCTCAATGCACAAAATTGAATCCCAGTTACAGCATTGAAGAACATTCCATACTTTATTGGAGACAATCAGACCACTCCTGGTGATCATGTCAAGGATATTGCTAATATTTGTGCAATCCATGAGATTAATGAGATGCAAGTTGCTGTCAAACTACTGGCATCTTCATTCAAAGGGAAATCTTTGCAATGATTTAGGAGTCCTACCTCAGGTTCTATCCAAAATTGGAACCATCTATGTATAGCCCTCCATGAGTAGTTTGGAGAGAAGGGATATAAATTGTCCTTTATGGAACAGTTGACAACCATCAAGAGAGATCCCAATGAGAAGCTGACTGACTTCAACTTCAAGTTTCAAATGAATTGGGAGAGAGTTCTAGTGGTAGTAAGGCTAGCAGTAGAATTTTCTTTTCTATAATACCTTAAAGCTTTAAATTTTAATATTTCTATGTTAATTCAATCCATGGGGGGCACAACTATCCCTGTTTCTTATAGAATTTCCATTAGAGCTGAAAATTATTTGATTCAAGCTAACAAGCTAGCTCCTAGGCCTCCAATGCCATTGCTTCCAAGTTTAGAGAGCCCAAATACTAGTCAAGTGCCTATTTTGGCCCCTATTCCCACTCCTAGAAATCAGAATTGAAGTGAAGCTTCTACTTCATCTTCTACTACCTCAAATGAACTTCAAGAAGTCATGAAGCAATTGTAAAATTTAGGCAATGAGCTGGTTACACTCAAGAGGAAACAAGCCCAATGTTTTAGACCTCCCTTCCATCCTCAATCTCAGCCTAACAGGCAGCCATATCAGCCTCAAAGACCACCCAATCTAGTTGCAAATCAAAATCAAACAAGACCTCCCACTAATAGACCATTTCAGCCCTATAATCCCAATGCTACATCTGCCTCTAAAGCAATAGTGTCAGTGAAAAACAACATAGCTCAAGAGTATGATTGGTGTTTCCCATGCAATGAACCTCACAACCAGTCTATGTGCTTCAACGGTGCCTTAAATCAAGAATTAATGGTGACAACTACTGGTGTGGATGGTGAAGGGAGTCAAGGAAATAACCAACAACAAGAAACATTCTAGCAACAATTAGCTCTAAATGATGCCACACTTATAAACTGGCAAGCAGAAGATTTTTGTGGCATGAATCAAACAAATTCCCAAAGTGTTGCAGCCAACACAAGGTCAAAAAGGAGAAATTTGGGTGAAGAACAACTGTTGGCTCCAAGTAATCCACAATATTCTATAACTCCACAAATTATTGGCAAACAAAATGCAGTTCCAAACATGCAAGGGCTGCCTAAAATAGCTCATAGGCCAACTCAAATGCTAGTTGCTGCTGCCCATGTACAAGGAATGAATGTGCAGGCCAAGGGACAGAAAAGAGATGCTTCATCTCCATTCAACATCATTGATTAGATGAAGAAGACAAATGTAAACATATCAACATGGGAATCACTATCTATCCCAAGCCAAAGATATTTTCTACAAGCTTCCATGAAGGACTGGTCAACTTCAAATCAACAGGTCTAAATGCAAGAGAAGGTACTCACAAATTCTACCCAGCCTGAGGGGGAATCATGGAGGACAGAAAGGTAAGATATTGAAGCCCCCTCCATTCTATGTTTCATTGATCATTGGAAACCAATTAGTACACAATTGCATGATTGATTCCAGGGCAAGTAGTTCAGTAATGCCCAAGCAAATAGTTGATCAGTTGGGGCTTCAATATGAGGTCATATCCAAAGGGGTAGTGCAATTAGATGGGACAGCAGTAACAATAGTTTGAGTGATAAAAAACTTGAGTCTTACTTTGCATGCATGCCCCAACGTTGTTGTTTTACAAGATTTCTTGGTAATAGACCTTCCACCACTCTTTGCCCTATGCCTATCAAGGGATTCCACAGCCAAGATTGGAGGGTACTTATCTGCTGATTAGAAACACATGTTGTTCAGAACAAGATATGGAACTATGGACACAATCAGATTTGAACCTATTGCAAACTTTCACATTAAGCCTCACACTCCAAGTCAGATCAATACCAATTGTTCAGCATTTGATCAAGAGGATTATCCAAGCACTGATGAAGCTAACACCAAGGTTTGAAGTATCCTAGATCTGACTCTTGATGAATGGGCAAGCAAGGTGCATGATTTTGATCCTTATCGAGAAATAGAAGAATCTGAGCTAGGATTCTATTATATGCATGAAGAAAATCATCCTATTCCTAGCATCACCAAGCCAGACCACAAGGATGACAATGAGGTATGGCAGTTTTTTTTTATGGATCAAGGAGTAGACAAGGTGCAGGAGGGGGAGCTATGCTTGTTTCATCTCAAGGAGTTAAGTATTATTCAGCTTTTAGATTTCAGTTTGTATGCTCTAATAACACTGCTAAATATGAAGCCTTGATACAACGATTGCATTAGTCAATCAAGAGAGGAATAAAGAACTTACAAGTCTTTGGTGACAGTGAGTTGATTTTCAACCAAGTTAAAGGGCAGCATGTTGTCAAGAATGATTTGCTCAAGTGTTACAAAAATAGGGTGTGGGACCTCATTGAAGATTTTGAGGGCTTTGGCATCAAATCCATTCCTAGAAAAGAGAACCAAGCTACTGACAAGCTTGCAGCAGTTGGGGAAGCCTTTGACGTTGTTGAAAGCATCCAAAGAGACAAGGTATAGCCAAACATCCATGTGATTGTAAGGCCTTCAGTGATAGACAACAATGTAAGTTGGAAAGTGTTTGAAAGTGATCAACAAATCATCCATTTCTTACAAGAAGAGGCTGAGTTCTCAGCTAAAAATCAGGAAAAGTTAGAACAACAGTATGGTGACCAAGTGGTATAGTTGAGAACCAACAAACTACCAAAGGGACTTATTACTTTGGAGTCCATTTTTCAATCCTAATGATTAGTTTAGGAAGGAGAAAGAAAACATCCAAGTCAAGGGAGAAGATTCAGTGTCCATCTAGGTGGAAGAAGGAAAATCACTCCAAGTTGGTAAAGTGACAACTGAGCAAGAAAGGTATGAGTTCATATAGCTTTGTCAAGAATTATCTTATGTGTTTTCTGGAGCTATGAAGATTTGAAAGGTTTCAATCTCGAGTTATCTCAACATACCATTGAATTGGATCCAAGTACTAAACCCATCAGGAAAAAACAAATGCCAGTCAATCCACACATGGATCCTCTCATGATAAAAGAATTTAATAAGTTGATAGAGTCAAGAATCATATTCCCTATCAAGCATTCTAGTTGGGTGGCCAACTTGGTTCCAGTTAGAAAGAAGAGTGGGGAAATCAGATTATGTGTTGACTTCAGAGATTTGAATAGAGCATCTCTCAAGGATCATTATCCACTTCCTTCTATGGAGAAGATTTTACAAGTTGTTTCCAGCTCTGAGAGGTTTTCATTACTTGATGGCTATTTAGGGTACAATCAGATCATGGTGAAAAAAGAGGATCAGTTCAAGACAACCTTTACAACCAAATGGGGAACTTATGCATACAGGAAAATGCCATTTGGGTTGTCCAACGCTGGAGCTACTTTCCAAAGAGCAATGGACATGGTGTTCAAGGATTTTATTAACAACATGGTGCTGATATATCTTGATGATATCACTATTTTTTCAAAAAATGTAGCACACCATCTCTTTCATCTAAGACAAGTGTTCCAAAGATGCAGAAGGTTTGGAGTATCCTTGAATCCTAAAAAGTGTGTTTTTCTAGCCAATGAAGGAAATCTCCTTGGCCACATTGTCTCCAAAGAATGATTAGCAATTGATCCAGAAAGAGTTGAGGCCATAAGAGCACTGCCATTTCCAAGCCATAAGAAGGCCCTTCAAAGTTTCTTGGGGAGGATAAATTTTGTTTGGAGGTTTGTCCTAAATTTTGTAGCCCTAGTCAAGCCTATCACCAAGATGTTAAAGAAAAGCATGGCTTTCAAATGGACAACAGAAGGCAAAGAAAGTTTTGAAGCAATCAAAGAAGCCATCTCTCAAGCCCCAACTCTCATTAACCTGGATTTCTCCAAGGATTTCATCTTCTATACATTTGGGGGTGATGATACTATTTCTGCAATTTTGGTACAGCAGAAAAAAGACAATGATGAGTAGCTAATTACTTTCTTCAGCCAAATCCTAGAGGACTATGAGGTGAGATATTCTTTCATTGAGAAGCATGTTCTTGCAGTAATCAGGAGCTTGAAGAAATTCAAGCATCTAGTTTCAAACAACAAGGTTCAATTGTTGGTTTCTCATGTGGGAGTTAAATACTTCCTCCTCAACAAAGACTTGAATGAAAAGAGAGAAGGTTGGATTACTCGTGTCATGGAGTGTGACATAGAGATCAAAGTCAGCAAGTTAGTACGAGGAAACGGATTATGTGAGTAGCTGATTTTGAACAAACAAAAGAAAGCATGCAACAAGAAATAGGTTGTTTTGGCGTTGCAATACAACCATGAGAAAGGAAGCACTCAAAAAGAAAATGATGGTGTCCTCACTCCTTTCTAGACCCCAGACATAATGCACTTCCTAAGCATAGGTCTATACCCTCTAGATATGAACAATACCAAAAGAAGACACTTCATATTGCAGGCTTTCCCATATGCCCTTGTTGATGGTGTTTTGTTCAGAAAGGATGTGAAGGGAGTGCTGTTGAGATGCATTGGTACAAATCAGATTCATAGGGTTATGGAAGAGTTCCATGGTGGACCAGATGGTGGTCATTTTGCACCAAGAGTGATAGCTCTAAAGATCATGAGGGCTGGCTATTATTAGCCCAAGATTTTCAGTGATTGTTATGCATGGGTCAAGAGGTGAAAGAATTGTGCATTCTTCACGGGTAAGGAGAGGTTAGCTGCCCTTCCATTGCATCCAATTTCAGTGGACTAGCCTTTCATGCAATGGGGTTTGGACTTCATTGGAGTCATTAATCCCAATTCAAGCCAAGGGCACAAATAGATTTTAACAGCAATAGATTATTTCACCAAGTGGACCGAAGCAGTAGCACTCAAGGAAGAAAATGAATCTAGCATCCTGGACTTCTACGAGGGAATAACAACCATATTTGGCATACCTGCTACAATAATATTAGATAATGCATTGGCATTCATTGGATTCAAGGTAATTGAATGAGCTGTCAATAATGGTATCTACCTAAGCACTTCATCAAATTATTACCCTTAGGGTAATGGCCTGGATGAATCTACAAACAAGAAATTGTTAAGAATCATTAGGAGGACTCTTGATGAAAATCAGAGGTCTTGGCATACCAAGTTGAAATCAGCCTTATGGGCTGATAGGATAACTCCCAAGAGATCTATAGGTAACTCTCCATTCAAGCTTGTTTATAGAAGAGAGGAAATTTTTCCCATGTCACTTGAGTTGCCAACATTGGAACTCATGAAACAGTTAGAGTTGTTAGAGTTTGGGCCCATGGAGGTTAGATATGCAGAATTGATGGAGCTCCAATAAATTAGAAATCAGGCATCCCAAGCAATGGAGAAGGATCAAGCTTTGATCAAGAAGACCTTTGATAGGAAGGCCAAGGATAGATCTTTCCAAGTTGGAGATCTAGTGTTAAAATGGGATGTAGACAGAGAAAAATCGGGAAGGCATTCAAAATTTTATGCCATTTAGAGTGGCCCATACATGGTCACAAAGTGTAAGGACAACAATGCTTTCTAATTGTCTTCATTGGATGGTGAAGAACTGCAGATTCCAATAAATGGAATCCATCTAAAGCATTGCTATTGAAGGGAATTCTCCACCTTGTACATATTATCTTAGGTTTTCATTCCTCTAAGTACTTGTGCACATTGTTTTGTTATATATTAGCTTTTCTTTCCCTAAGTGCTTTAGCACAAGCTTTTTGTTCCTGGAAATGTGTTTTGTAGGTCTTTCCCCAATCAGATGATGTTACACCCTCCACCTTCCTCCTTATAGTGTTCTAGCTAGTTGGGGTACCAAGCAAAGATTTTAATGACTCCATGCCCAATGGATTGCTTCAGGCAACTAGTAACTTCATCCAGCAGGTAGATGACCCCTTTGAGTCTGTCGACACTAAAATTTTCCTCTGTAATTTCTATTTCATTAATGTATGTATTAGGAATAGGATGTTGTTAAATATAATTAGTAGTAGTGTCTAATAGAAGATAACGGTGCTGTCAGTATGGTGTTGCCAATAATGTGGAGAACGGTAACAGTCAAAGTATAATAGGAATGTTGTAAAAAGTAAATATTTTTCGTAAGTGGTCCGGTAATGTTAAAATGTCAAAGTTTGGGTAATTAGAGAAGTAGGGTCTACATGATTAGGAATTAGAAATATTATATTGGTAATAAAGACAAGGAGTGAGGTCATAAATATTTTGTGTATTTTATTTGTAAAAAGTCTAAAAATGTGGAACCCATGTAAAATGATAAGGTTTATCTTATCTTAACAGATAAGCTTACATGTACAGATAAGAGTTAAGGTATGGAATATGATTCGTCAGAGTGGATTTCTTATCCTATCTTAGAGATAAGATGGATAAGCCTGGAAGTTCTATAAATAGAGAGGCCACCCCCCTCATTTAGCATAGAAGGAAGTAGTGAGAAATATTGTAGGAAGTGTGCGAAGGAAGCCATCAGTTTAAAGGTGTGTTGAAGAAGCCATTAAGAGGTGTAATTGTAAAGTTTCTCCCATAGTCTTGGTGAAAGGCAAGTGAAGTCAATAACACTTGAAGTACCTCATGGGTGAGATTGTAACAGTTTCATGTTAATATTATAATTTATTTTGATATTTCAGATTTGTCATCATTCTGTCTTATCATAGTCGATGGTATTCTTGTGTTATGTTGTTGTTTTGTTTCCAGATTACATCCACCAAACTAAAGGTTGTGCATTAGTAAATAATCATAGCACGAGGAGTTCCCGGTGAAGAATTATCATAGTGCCGGATTGGTGATGACATTTTGGTTCCGTTGCCGGGACCATTCCTCGTTGGTGGATTTTCTGGAGAGATATTCCCACTTAGTCAAAAATCAATTAGAGGGTAACCTTGTTTTTACTGTGCATAGTAGTTACCATGGTAAAGTCATTTTTGCCATGAATAGTAGTTACCATGGTAAAGTCATTTTTGCTGGAATAGTATTTACCGCAGTAAAGTCACTTTTTACCGTGAATAGTATTTACCGCAGTAACTTCACTTTTTACCGTGAATAGTGTTTACCACAGTAAAGTCAGTTTTTACCGCAGTAAGTCAAGTTTTACCATAGTTTACCGTGGTCATTTCTATTTTACTGTAGAAAGGTGTAAAGTCACTTTCTAGTATAGTGATTCCAATTATTTGTACACATAAGTCTTGTTGATTGTACTTGTGAGTTGGTATTTCACGGTGGTTACTTTTGAAAATGGGAAAGATTCCTATTTTTTCAGCTCAATCTAATGAAGATGCTTCTTCTTTCATTCAAGAGTTTAAGCGATCTTGTATTTGTAATGGCCTTATAAGAAGGGAACAATGGACTGAATTTTTTCCTACCTTTTTGGATGGTTCAGCACTTAGGTGGTTTGAAACACTAGGTGATAATGTGAAAAATTCATGGGATTTATTAACTGAAAGTTTTCTTGAAGAATTTGGTGAACAACAGAAATATGCAGATCTCATGATCGAGATCACAAAGCTATCCCAAGGAGAGAAGGAGAAGATAAGGGATTATCATGCTCGTGTTCTAGAGCTAAGGAGGAAGCTCGATGCCCAGATCCGGAAGGAAGGACTAGCGGATGGGTTGATGAATGGTGTGGATAATCTCCTCTGTAAGCACTTCATTCTTGGGATGAAGCCAGAGATCAGACAACGAGTGAAGTATGACCACCCAGCTACCATTGAACAAGCAAAGGAGATTGCAAGAAGGCAAGAAGAAAGCATGGAAGAGGAGCCCAAAGAAATTGTTGCTAAAGTAGAGCCTACACCAGCACCTTTGGTCCAGAATCCACAACCACTCCCGGTGAGCACAAATATTTCTCCTAGTACATCTACTGAGTATGAAGATCTGCTCAAAAAGATGGGTCAGTTAACTATTAATCTTCTTCAAGGAAAGGAATTTAGTTCTCAGGGAGGAGATAGAGGTCCAAAAAGAAATATTTCTGAAGTTGTTTGTTATGGTTGTTATAAAAAGGGTCATTATAAGTATAATTGTCCAGATAGAGCTTCTACATCTGGTAAAGGAGATAATGATAAAGGAAAAGCACCTGTGAATTCTTTTGATGTAGTAGATAAGAGCAGAAATAATGAAGTAGATGTGTTTGTAACAAAAAGAAAGAAAAAGAAAAAGATAATCAAGATGGAAATGATCCTAAGAAGATGAAAGAAGAAACTAGTAAGAAACATAGGAGAAGAAAGTTGGGTGTGCAGGATTTTCTGATTTCACAGGGGCAAGGACCATACTCCATCTTGGAAGATCTGTCCAAAAGGCCTGCAAATATTACATATGGTCAACTCTTGGCTATGTCTTCTGAGAAGAGGCGGGAGTTGCGAGGTGGACTCAATGCTCGAAGAAGGAAGGAGGTTGAGGTCCCTGTTTTGGAGGCAGAGGCAGATCCCTATGCTCCACAAGCTGAGGTATTATGTAATGGTATTTCAATTCATGATGTCTTAGTTGATGGAGGTGTTGCAGTTAATGTAATGACCGAGTCTGTAATGAATATGTTGGGTTTAAAAATTGATCGCCCTTCAACACTTATGTTAAGGTCATTAAATAAAGGAAAAACTAAACCAGAAGGTGTAGTTTCAAATGTGGCAATATCTGTTATGGGTGTGGTATGTGTGGTAGACTTTCAGGTGATGAAAAATGGTACTGTTGCGTACCCAATGCTACTGGGAAGACCATGGCTAAGGAGAGTTCATGCAAGAAACTACTGGAATGAAGGTTTCATGACACTTGGATGTGGTAGAGAGAGGGTGAAGATAAATGTGATCCCTCGACATCATAAGGCAGAACCTGTGGATTCAAGTGATGAAACTGATGATTGGACATCCTCTGATTACTCTAGTACCAGTGAAGTGGACACTGAAGATGAAGAAAGTGAGGTGGATGTTTCAGTCATGGATATCCTTCCAGTCACACCAACTCATGACCCCATAAAATTATCTGAAGAAGAAGTTGATGATCGTCTCCAACAAATAAAGATTGGTGATGCTGTGATGGAGAGTGAGAAGGAATCCTACCTCCAGCTCTTTCGAAGGTACATACACCTATTCACTTTTGATTACAAGGAACTCCGTCAAGTAAGTTGGGTAGAACATTGTATTGAGCTGGTAGATGGTGCTAAGCCCATAAAGCAAATGCCATATAGAATGAATCCTAATTTTTCCAAGACTGTAAAAGAAGAAATAGATAAGTTGCTTGATGCAGGATTCATATTTGCTGTGGAGAATTCAGAATGGGTTTCTCCCATTGTGATCTCAATAAAAAAGAATGGGAAGCTACGCATTTGTGTTGATTACAGGAAGCTCAATAAGGCAACAAAGAAGGATCATTACCCTCTTCCATTTTCAGATCAGATCTTGGACGAAGTAGCTGGCCAGGAGTGCTATAGTTTTGCTGATGGATATAGCGGCTACAACCAAGTTCGTATAGCAGAGAAAGATCAGCTGAAGACCACGTTCACCACTCCTTGGGGAATGTTTGCTTATAGAGTTATGCCTTTTGGGTTGTGTAATGCTCCAGCAACATTCCAGCGTTTGATGAATAGGGTGTTCGAACCCTACATTGGGACCTTCATCAGAGTATTTCTGGATGATTTTTGCATCTATGGGAGCAAGTTGGACCACCTGCACCAAATGGAGACAACATTTCAAAGGTTAGATGAAGCACAAGCCTCACTAAACCCTACAAAGTGTGTCTTTGGATGTTCTAAAGGTGTTTTGTTAGGGCATGTTGTATCCAGAGATGGTATTGGTACTGATCCTGATAAAGTTTCAAAAATCAAAGATTTACCATTTCCTCTTAATAGAAGTAAGTTGAGATCATTTTTAGGCCATGTGGGTTACTATAGAAGGTTCATCAAGAATTTCTCAAAGATTACACAGCCACTAACCCAGTTCTTGAAGAAGGATGTTACTTATGAACCAGGAAATAAGGCGCATGAAGCTTTTGGACAATTGAAGGAAGCCCTGGTGTCTTCACCTGTTTTGAAGAATCCAGATTGGAGCAAGCCATTCATTGTGTACACTGATGCCTCAGATGCAGCACTAGGAAGTACTTTGAGCCAAAAGGATGAAAATGGGAATGAACATCCAATTTACTTTGGGAGCAGACAAATGAGCAGTGCTGAGGTAAATTATACTGTAACTGAAAAAGAGGCTCTGGCTATCATTTTTGCTGTAAAGAAGTTTAGAAATTACTTGCTAGGGCAAAAATTTCTAGTTGTAACAGATCATCAGGCTCTAAAATATATTGTAAATAAGCCTAACCCATCAGGGAGGATAGCAAGATGGATAATTTTGCTACAAGAGTTTGAATTTGATATTATAGATAGGCCAGGAAAGAAGCATGTCAATGCAGATGCACTCTCTCGAGCCTATGATGGTTTAGGATCATCTTGTGATGATGATGATTTCCCCGATGCAGCATTGTTATCCCTTGACACAATCCCTAGTGAATACATAGATATTTGGAATTATCTGAATGAATTCAAGTTTCCTGATGGTGCCAATGCAAAGACTAAGAGAAAGATTACTCAAGCCAGTCGTCCATATTCTATTCTGCATGGAGTATTATTTCGAATAGGACCTGATGGACAGTACAAGAGGGCAGTTGGACGTGATCAAGGGAAGGAACTGCTAGAAGAATTCCACAATGGTACATGTGGAGGGCACTTCTCTGGACAACTTACAGCAAGAAGGATCTTGGATGCAGGTTATCACTGGCCCACTCTTTTTAAAGATTGTTATAATTATTGTAAGACATGTGATATTTGTCAAACACATGGTAACCGTAAGACTTCATCAGCTCCATTATGTCCTATTCTTCCCCTTGGTCCCTTTGAAAAGTGGGGAATAGACATTGTAGGTCCACTTCCAACTACATCACGCCAAAATAAGTATATTGTAGTTGCCACAGATTATTTAACCAAGTGGGTTGAAGCTAGGCCATTGAAAACAGCTTCCATGGATGAAGTGGCAAGGTTCATGTATGAACGCATTGTCACCAGATTTGGTTGCCCATTAGAAATTGTAACAGATCAAGGAAGCCACTTCATTAATGAGGTGGTAGAAGCCCTAGTCAATAAGTTTTCTATTAAGCACAGGAAGGCAACAACATACAAGCCAAGCACAAATGGACAGGTGGAACGAACAAATTTTGTGTTGTGTCAAATTCTAGCAAAAGATGCAGCCTTGCAGGTACATAAATGGGATAAAAGGATTCATGCAGCATTGTGGGCATATAGGGCAACATCAAAGTCAGCAACAGGATACTCCCCATTTCAGTTGGCCTATGGCATTGATCCAGTTCTTCCTATTGAGTTTGATATTCCCACTGTGAGAGTTATGAAAAATGAAAGGATGGATGAAAGTGATTCAGTAAAAGAAAGGTTGGTACATCTTCATTTGCTGGAGGAAATGAGAGAAATAGCAAAGGATACAAGCCATAAGAAGAAAATGAAGCAGAAGGAATACTTTGATCAAAAGATCCGGTGGTCTCCATTTCATGTGAATGACTTGGTTCTAGTATATGATTCCAGATACAAAAAAAGAAGACAGAGAAAATTTCTTCCAAAATGGATGGGGCCCTACAAAATAGCAGCTGTGCATGAAAATGGTACGTACCGACTGGAGGAATTGGATGGCACTCCCATTACGAAATGGGTCAACCACGACAAGTTGAATATTTTCCAAGCACCAGAATAGTCTACTCCGAGGATGGAGTAGAAGCTAGGAAGGGGGAAGATGTCGACACTAAAATTTTCCTCCGTAATTTCTATTTCATTAATGTATGTATTAGGAATAGGATGTTGTTAAGTATAATTAGTAGTAGCGTCTGATAGAAGATAACGGTGCCGTCAGTACGGTGCCGCCAATAATGTGGAGTACGGTAACAGTCAAAGTACAATAGGAATGTTGTAAAAAGTAAATATTTGTCGTAAGTGGTCCGGTAATGTTAAAATGTCAAAGTTTGGGTAATTAGAGAAGTAGGGTCTACATGATTAGGAATTAGAAATATTATATTGGTAATAAAGACAAGGAGTGAGGTCATAAATATTTTGTGTATTTTATTTGTAAAAAGTCTAAAAATGTGGAACCCATGTAAAATGATAAGGTTTATCTTATCTTAACAGATAAGCTTACATGTACAGATAAGAGTTAAGGTATGGAATATGATTCGTCAGAGTGGATTTCTTATCCTATCTTAGAGATAAGATGGATAAGCCTGGAAGTTCTATAAATAGAGAGGCCACCCCCCTCATTTAGCATAGAAGGAAGTAGTGAGAAATATTGTAGGAAGTGTGCGAAGGAAGCCATCAGTTTAAAGGTGTGTTGAAGAAGCCATTAAGAGGTGTAATTGTAAAGTTTCTCCCATAGTCTTGGTGAAAGGCAAGTGAAGTCAATAACACTTGAAGTACCTCATGGGTGAGATTGTAACAGTTTCATGTTAATATTATAATTTATTTTGATATTTCAGATTTGTCATCATTCTGTCTTATCATAGTCGATGGTATTCTTGTGCTATGTTGTTGTTTTGTTTCCAGATTACATCCACCAAACTAAAGGCTGTGCATTAGTAAATAATCATAGCACGAGGAGTTCCCAGTGAAGAATTATCATAGTGCCGGATTGGTGATGACAAGTCACCAAAATTGTTATCCAAAATGAGCCCCTTGCTCTTTTTGTGGCTAACTCCCTTCATTCTTCCCTCTCTTGTGCCTCAGTCATAATTTTTTGCTTTCAAACACTCAAAACTTTCTGGAAATGGCACCATTGGATAGAAATTTTTCTCAGCTTTCCAGAAAGGTAAATTTTTCCTCCTAACTCCATGTATTTTTAAAGTTATGGATCGGTAGAGTTTTTGTGGAAACTTTTCCCTTGGAAGGCCCGCAGTCAGTAATATGGTGCCACATTTCGAAGGAAGTCGCAGGGGTCAGAGGAAAACTTTTATTTTTTACCAAGTGTTTGGAAAAATTCAAAAAAAGAATATTTCACCCCGCAGGCCCATCGACGAATTGGATCTTGCCACGTGTCTAAGGGGGAAAAAATTGAAAAATGACTAAGTGTTGGTGCCATGGAAAAATCTTTGGGAAAGTCCCGTGCCCAACCACATTACGCCACGTGTCCTTAGGCCATGAACTGGTGGAGGGCAGAGATGAAGTTAGATTTTTGGAAAAATGTTTGGCAAGGGCGCAAGGTCAAATTTTACCCATGGGGTCTGCATCCAATGGCCTCATGCCACGTGTCTCAAGGCCTGCGGACCGCGGAGGAAGATTTGAAAATTTGGTGAAGTATTTTTTCAAAATTCAAGAGGAAGGTTTTCCCAAAGAAAGACAAAGGAAATTTACAAGGGAAAAGTTTGCCCCCCAAACGCATCCAATGGCATCTTGCCACGTGTCCAGTAGCAGCAAAAAATTACAAAACAGGCCCACAGGGAAAAAGGGAGGTGGAAAACTCATAGACAATGGGGTTTTGTGATGTGTTCAAGTCAGAAAAATGGTCAAATAGCCATGGAAAATTTGAAAGGAAATGCCCGCGGTGAATCACATCCTGCCATGTGTCCCCAGGTCATCGGCCCGGCGGAGAATTTTTGGAAAATTTTCCAATGGCCAAAACAGTGGAAAATGAAGTGCAGAAGGCCCGCGTTCAATCAAAACATGCCACGTGGCACCAGGAGTGGCAGAGCGTAGGGATTTTTTGGGAAATTTTCCCGAATGCAAAAAGTGGAAAATTTCAAATTTTTTGCCCGCCAATCCGTTTTAGCCCTGTTTTTCCCTAAAATTTCAAATGGCCATAACTTTCGATCCAAATCTTGGTTTTTCACGTTCTTTATATCAACATAAAGATGGTGAAATTCTATACAAGAATCTAGGGTCAATTTTGTATTTTGTTGGATTTTTGAGTGAGAAAATTTAAAAATACCTCTGGCACATGGTTATGAACAGAAATGACATTTCAACCACCATTTTTAATGAAGAATGGCTTGCATTCTCTCCCAGCATGGTGAAAAATGTTATGGAATGGACCTGTAAGGATTCCCATGCTGTTTTATTATGTTTTTGGTTAGTGGTTGAAGCTCTCCCATGTTTTCCCATGTTTCTCTCTCCTGGGGTCGTTATTGGACTGTAAAAGCCAGATTTGGCTCATTTTTAGGTGGTGGAACATTTTTCATGTATTGCAGGCTCCCTCTTTCACTTTGAAAGTGATTTTGTGAAAAAAGTACACTTCTTCTAAGATTGTAACCTATTTTTTCCTCTCAGATGTTGTAATGCAAGTGTTTTTGACGTTGAAAATGACAATGCAGGCTCTATGAATGAGTTTTAATCCTCTATTTGTGTTGTTTGATCAATTTATGACCTTCCGATATAGTTTATCAATTTTTGGATGAAGTTTTGTTGCATTTCTATGATTTGTGTCAATTTTTAGAAGTGAAAATGCTCACCACTCCTTTGGTGCATCACCTTATTAGTGCTAGTTTCATTTTTTTTGCATTCTCTATCTCTGTCCCCTTTGGAATTTAGAGTAGGATCTTGAATTCAAACCCTCTATAACTTGCAAGTAATACTCCTGATTAGAGGATTTGAGGAACCAACATCTAATCTGGAGATTCTTTTCCATTTTTACAAGTCCCACACTTGGGGAAAAGATTCAATGTTGTGCAATTACACAGGATGTCCATCTCCACCAAACAGAAATCTAATCAACATCTAGGGGTGCTACTGATTTGCACCAATAGTCCTCTTTCCCATGGGATTGGGGGAGGCTAGCATGCCTTCCAACCTTGGAAAGACATGTAATGATGCTTAAAGGTTGGGTGGTTAAACAAGCTCTTATACTCCTTGTGTTGGATTCTTTTGAAGGCATTTGAAGTTGGATCACAAGTTGGAAGTTGGTTGAAGTCCTTTATTTATTGGATTTTCTCTTTGATTACAAGTTATGTGACAATCACTCTCAATGTAACTTTAATGGATATGCCTTTGTGGGAGCTTTGAAGTCTTGTAAAAATCCTCCTTGTTTGTAAATTTGTATTACTTGTAAACTGGAGCAATCTCCCTTCAACATTGTAAAGAAACTTGTAATGGAATTTATTTGGTGTAGTTGTGTATTTTTGAAATATATGGCACATTGAGTTGAGCCTCTTGGAGATGAATTATTGTAACAAATGTTCCCTTTAAAAAAAAAATTGTTGTAACTTCTTTTGAAAGGAAATTTTGTTTATTGGAAGGATGCTTTAGTTCTATAAGAAAATTTGTCTTTTCTTCTTGTTGTTGAATCTCCTTCTTGTAGAAATCTACATTAATTATTTAGTTATTATGTTGAAGGAAACATAGTGTACATGAAACTGGAGGATTCATTTTACATCAATATAATTTACCATCCTTTTTAAGAGGTCCTTCTTGCAAAATTTTGGTAGCATTCTATAATGAAAAGAAATCAGTCCTTTCTTATTCCTTTCCTTGAGAAAACCCTTTAATTTATCTTATTATAAAAGTAAATGTGAATTTGCTTTCTTCATTTCAATATTGTAAACATATTTCTAACCTCCATCCTACATGAACTACTTTACTACATCCTTATTTTATCACTTAAATGTGTAGATTATTTTAATATGGACATATCAAAAACCATTGGGTTTCATATTTGTCAAGATGGATAACAAATAAAAGGGAATAACAATCCAGTAATTTACGAAATTATAGTAATTTTATTTTCATTCAAAATAAGTTCATATTTAAATATATTTTAAATATTTACCTTTTTAAATTTAACTATACAAGGTTCTTACAAGGTGATCATACTTTAATATATATATATATATATATATATATATATATATTATAGTTTCCTATTTTAATTGTTATATTCTAGAAATTATTAAATGGATTATTATATTATTAATATATAATATATATTCTATCTATATGGAAAATACCATATTAATTTATGTTTAATATTATATTATATTATATATATATATATATATATAAACTTATATTTGGAAAGAGTTTGGTGTTTTTGGATTTAAACCAATCAAAAAAAGGGAAATATTGGGAAGGCCGAACCCCTCCCCAAAGTTTGCACACCCACCAAGCCATGGCCACCACCGCACCACCAATCCCCCCCACCTCTCTGCGCCACTACCCCTGCATAGCACACCCTACCACCATCCTCCTGCCCCATCCTCCCACACGTTTATTGTCCCCCCCCTCCATGTTGTCCCCCCTCCATGCTACCCCCCTCACCTTCATTGCCCCCTCCTTCCCCACTCTGCTGCACCACTCTGCTGCACCACCCCTGTTGTGACCACCACCTTTGCTGCACCTCCACGCAGCCCTCACTATCACTGTCTCCCATGTAGCCCTGGCACCATCTCCATGTAGTTTCCAACTGACCCATTTCCCTCCACCATGCACAACCCTCCCTTCCTCTCCAGATCTGTAGCATCCCCTTCAAACAAAAAAAATATATGTATAAAAAAAAGAGAAACATTTTTTTTATTGTAGGAATCTCTCAAAACAAATACAATATGGATCTAATCAAACTCCATAGCTCCTCCTCCACCTAAAAATGACAAAAAAAACAAATGAGAAAAGGAATGGAAAAGAAAAAAAATACATAGAGAAATTTAGGGCACTTTTAGGGAAGATTCAAAATCAATGGTCAAGATTAGAATTGATCCTAGGGTCCTCCTTCAATCCTACCTTTCTTTAAGACATGATATTTTAATGGGAATGTAAATTAACCTATGTGGTGTGTGTGGGTAAATAAATAAACATAGGAGGAAATTAATAAAATTCAAATGGGGGGTGTAGAGAATTTGAGATGAACTTAGTAAACTAAAAAAATAATAATAATAATAATAATAATAATAATAATTAGATAAATAGGGGCAGAAGAGTTATTTAATGTTTGAGAAAATTGACTTAGTTAAAATAAATAATAATGGAGATCAATTTTGGGTTCGTAATAATTACCTTAAAAAAAAATTCTACCCAAAATTTTAGTTGCATTTTGTGTTCTTTCCGGTTCCCAAGGTATGGGCATTACATTTAGTATCAGAGTGGAGGTTCACACACACGGATGCTCTGGGTAATTAATTAACTAGTTGATGATATTTTTAATAACATTAAAGTAAATAAATAAATACAAATGATTGGTTAAAAACAAAATTCAAGACCATTTAATTATAATTTAATAACCTCTTCGCTCACCTCGTGCATAAGATGGCACCCATGAGATGACGTTCAGTTAGGGGTTTGGGACGTGGTTCACCTACGCCCAAACCACTGGCACCCTAGTTAGGGCCTCAAATCTTAGAGGCTCTTCAGCAGTTGATCGACATTGTGCAACAGTGTCTTCCACCACACACAGGTGGCAAGAGAGGAGGATATTTCATTAGGATTCAAAGATTAGATAGGCAAGGACGCGCACTCAGAGCCACCAGAGCATGATACCCTGAGGAAGGAGAGGTCACATAGCCCTTCCATTCATCATGAGAGGATAACCTTGTACCATTGTAGCCACTCACACAGTCTTGAGGGACCATTTGGGGATAGGTGACCCCACTCACCTATTGGTTTGCATCACCAGGATCGGGATACATGCAGTGTGATCAGGGATCTTCTTCGCTTGTAGCTACCTACTTACACCGGCTCTAGAAATGGCTTTGGGGTAGAGTCATGGCTCCTTAGCTTGGACAGTTGCTTTGGATTGCATTCGTATGAGAGAAATGTCAAGGCAAGGTTTTCTATACACCTCTTGTTATCACCGAATCACAGCTGGAGGAATGAGGAGAGGAAGATCCATCTAACTCAAGAGGCAGTGACCTGGGAGATGTTTGAATAGTGATTCAGGGCTCGCTATGTGTCAGAGCATTTCATGCAGAAGAGGATCGATAAGTTTCATGACTTACAATAAGGATCTGACATAGTAGCACAATATGAGAGCAGGTTCCTGGATCTCCTGCAGTATGTGGTTTTCCTACAAGATGAGAAATTACAGGTTAACAAGTTTATTAGGGGCCTTAATGCAGATATAGCAAGATTTTCTAGGATGTTATCTCCTCCCACGCTTGAGAAGGCTATTGAGAAGGCCTACTTAGTTGAGGAGAACAGGACCAAGGCACAGGAGCACCGATATAGAAACAAGAGCAAATTTCAGGATAGGATATAGGCCTTTTAGAGTCAGAGGTCACGGATTACAACAACACCCCCTAGAGGAGGATTATGGCCTCCGCCAGCAGCCATGAGGGCTCCACCACACCTAGAGCAGTAGATGTAGCATCATGGCCACCACCAATAGAGGGCTAGATAGTCTCAGAGCTTTGAGAGAGGTGGCACTAAAGGAGGTTTTGGTGGAGCAACAAATCAGAGACAAGGTACTTAGTAGGTACATCCAGCTTGCACGCAATAGTCCACTAGGGTTGGACTGGCATGATCAGTGCACTAGAGTATAGGAGGGACCCCATCTCAGAGGGGTATAGGAGTACAGTTTATTTTTGGGTCTCCTGATCACTATGTACATATGTTCCCACACAAACCTAATACCATGGATACACAGAGAGTCTCTAGGTCAAAGTAGATGGTGGGTGACATGGGACACACCCATCATGTTTATGCAATGGTTGGTAACCGTCAGGCTGAGCATCAGGCCACATTCATTGAGATGACATGTATTATCAGGGGTATTTCTGTCTAAGTACTTTTTGATTCAGGTGCTTCAGATTCTTTTGTATCTCCTTCTATAGTGGACCAGTGTGGGCTAGCGGTGGCTAGGTAACCAGATAGTTGGCAGGTTGAGTTGGCCTCTAGGTCCAAACTCATCGTGGACTCATATGTGGAGAGTTACGTACTTGATTTGGGAGTCTTCTCAAATACTCTTGACATTTTATTTATTCTTATAGGATCCTATCATGTAGTGTTACATATGGATTGGCTCGAGGCTCATCGAGCCAAGGTGGATTGCAGAAATAAGGTCATTAAGTGTGAGGATGATCTTGGGAGTGTAGTTGTGATTTCAGGGATGCAGAGGCCTATCTCTTTATGCATGATCTTGGCTAAGAAACTCAAGTGAATCATGTGTAAAGGGTGTCAATTGTTTTCTATTACCATTAGTGATCGATTAGAGAGCACTCTAGAGCATTCAACCTTGGATGATCATGTAGTTTTGAAGGAGTATGTCGATGTTTTTCTTGACGAGCTTCTAGGGTTACCACCCCATAGAGAGGTGGATTTTACCATTGATTTAGTACCTAGATCTGAACCAATTTATAGGGCACCCTATCAAATGATGACTCCAGAGCTTCATGAGCTCAAGATACAGTTAGAGGAGTTGTTGGAGAAGGGTCTCATTCATCCTAGTGTATCTCCTTGGGGAGAAACAATCATATTTGTGAAAAAGAAGGATGGTTCTCTCAGACTTTTTGTAGACTTTAGACAGCTCAACAAATTCACAATAAAAAACCATTATCCACTCCCTATGATTGTTGACTTATTTGATCAGATGTGGAGAGTGAAAGTGTTTGTTGTATATATCTTCCCCCTCGGGTAGATATGGGAAAAATAGAAGAATATGGAGATCATGACATAAGGTGTCGACATGAAGAAATTCACGCCTTGGCGCAGGTAAAGGGTGCACGACATAAGGTGTTGACATGAAGAAATTCATGCCTTGGCATAGGTAAAGGGCGCACGACATAAGGTGTCGACATGAAGAAATTTGTGCCTTGGCGCAGGTAAAGGGCACATGACATAAGGTGTCGACATGAAGAAATTTGTGCCTTGGAGTAGGTAAAGGGCGCACGACATAAGGTGTCGACATGAAGAAATTCACGCCTTCGCACAGGTAAAGGGCGCATGACATAAGGTGTCGACATAAAGAAATTCACGCCTTGGCACAGGTAAAGGGCACACGACATAAGGTGTCGACATGAAGAAATTTCACACCTTGGCACAGGTAAAGGGCACATGACATAAGGTGTCGACATGAAGAAATTTGTGCCTTGGCATAGGTAAAGGGCACATGACATAAGGTGTTGACATGAAGAAATTCGCGCCTTGGCACAGGTAAAGGGTGCACGACATAAGGTGTCGACATGAAGAAATTTGCACCTGGCCTTGGGACATGAAGTGTTGACAGCAGGTAAAGGGCGCACGACATAAGGTGTCGACATGAAGAAATTCATACCTTGGTGTAGGTAAATGGCACACGTAAGAGTATGTCGACATAAGGATGGATGCGCTGAGGTGCATCTTTAGGAGGCGCAACATTTTGAGCGTTGACACCCCGACAGAAAGCAAACCCTGACGCAGATATTCAAATGGCCATAACTTTTCACAGGGAGCTCGGATTCATGCAAGGTTGGAATTTTCGGAAATCTTATGAGGTCCTCTGTCCAACTATGACTAGATATATTTAATTGGGTGAGAAAAAATTCTTAAAAATGCAAAATACAGTTCGCCACTTTTTGGGTTTGCTAGGGTTCTCACCTACCACCATAATGAGATGAATTAAATGCAACCTAGAGGTGGTTGGGGTAGATTTGGAATTCCTCTCTCTTCCCTCTCTCATTCTTCCTATAAATTATAAGGAGGGGCTTCTTTCCAAGTGTCGGACATTCTTGTTTTTCCCCTCCCTTCTTCTCTTTGGCAGGTGAATTTGTGGAGTTCAAACCTCCCATTTAAAACTGTAATGCAACTTTGCCTCTTGGCATTTTGTAGTGTATTGTATCAATCTTTGGAGAAAATAATGCATGTCTGTGGATGATTCTCAACCATCTCTGTGTTCATTTGCATCCTCCTGATCTTTCACTACAATTTTGGTTATCTGTGCATGATCTTGCATTGCATTTTAATGGTTTGTGTTTATTGGCAAGACAGGTGTTCTTCATTCCTCGGTGCATCACCTTTGTTAGTTTAGGTTTATTTTTATGCATCTTCTTACCCTATCTCCTTGGAAAGTTAGATTAGGTTTTGGAGTAAATCCTCTAAATTTTTATGTGTGCATCTAAATAGAGGAATAGGAACTGGCCTTCATCCGGAGAGCTTTCCCGATTTCACAAGGTCCCACACTTGGGAAAAGCTCCATGTTATGCAATCGCACTGAGAGTCTCAACCCATTGAGTTGCAGACATTCAGGGGTGCTGTGATTTGCCATCAACATTTTTGGCATGCCCGGTGGGACCAAGAGGTCATTCCACAAGATTTGAAGGAATTTTCAAGAAATTTGGACTAAAAATTGTAGGTTTTACAATTTCAGATTTTTCACCTTCCAGGCTGAACTTTGAAATCAATTTTCAAGGGCTTAACTTGCTCAAAACAAGTCAAAATTTCACCAGTTGATAGATCGGGGGATAATATTCAAAAGGGTATTCTTAGATTTTTGATATTTTGACTTTCAAAATTTCATGGTTTTTAGTATTTCAGGTTTTCCTAGGTGTTGAGCATGTCCCAAGTTCCGACACGGTGTATTTCAAGTTTTGTAAGTTGCCTTACATGAACTAAGTTTTGCCTGTACCTTTTGGGGATTAGTAGCTACACAACAAAACTTGATAACCAAATTGAAGAACTATATCTTCTGGGTCCTTTAAAGTTTTAAATTCTATTTTTAATATTGTCAGGTTTGGTGTGTAACTTGGTAGAATCTAGCCTTTTGAGGCTCATTATCTAACACATCTGGTAACTATGAAGGGGTAGAATTCAGTGGTATAGTAGCACAGGTTGCCCAGGTACATGAGAAGAATTCGAACCAGGTTTGATACTCGAGAAGAGGAGTTATTTGTCCACTTGCATCTATAACCAGGTAGAGGAAGGAGAGGAAGAGGACCACAAAGATCACCATCTCCACCTAACAGGACTTTGTCTACACCTCCACCTGGTAGACCTTTCATCGCAATCAACCAGGGTTCTTAGGCCAATCATAATGGCACATCACCAAATCCCTTTGTCAATTTCACTGGCAGCAGCCCACTTGCCCTCAATGCACAGAATCCAGTTCCAATTGCAGCATTGAAGAACATTCCATTTTTCACTGGAGAAAATCATACCACTCCTGGTGATCATGTCAAAGACATTGCTAACGTTTGTGCAATCCATGAGATAAATGAAATGGATGTTGTTGTCAAATTGCTGGCATCTTCGTTCAAAGGGAAGGCATTGCAATGGTTTAGGAGCCTTGGAGCTGGTTCTATCCAAAATTGGAATCAGTTATGCATAGTTCTCCATGAGTAGTTTGGAGAAAAGGGAGACAATTTGTCTCTACTAGAACAATTGACAACTATCAAGAGAGCTCCCAATGAGCAGCTGACTGACTTCAACTTCAGATTTCAAAGGTCTTGGGATAGAATTCCAGTGGCCGTTAGGCCAACAGCTGAAGGTGCTTTTCTATACTATCTTAAGGCTTTGAATTCTGATATTTCTATGTTAATTCAATCTATGGGAGGCACAACCTTACCTGCCGCTTATAGCATTGCCATTAGGGCTGAAAACTATCTTATTCAAGCTGGTAAGCTGGCTCCTAGGCCTCCCATGCCCTTGTATCCAAACTTAGAAAATCCAAGCACTAGTCAAGCACCCACTTTGGCTCCTATTCCCACTCCTAGAAATCAAAGTTCAAATGAAACTTCTACTTCATCCTCTAGTGCTTCAAATGAACTCCAAGAGGTTATGAAACAATTACAGAACCTTGGAAATGAGCTGGTGACACTCAAAAGGCAGTAGCAAGCTCAAAGTGTTTTAGACCTTATCAGCCTCAAGCTCAGTACCAGGCTAGGCCACCATACCAGCCCAATAGGCCACCCAATCCAGCTGCAAATCAAAGCCAAGTAAGGCCTCCCACCAATAGACCATTTCAGCCCTATAACCCCAATGTTGCATCTACTTCTAAAGCCTTAGTGCCAGTGCAAAACAACATAGCTCAAGAGTATGATTGGTGTTTCCCATGCAATGAACCTCATAACCAATCTATGTGCTTCAATGGTGCTTTGAACCAAGCCTTGATGGTGACAACTACTGGCGTAGAGGGTGAAGTGAGTCAAGAAACAAATCAGCAACAAGGGACATCTCAGAAAAACACAGCTCCAAATGCTACCGCAATTGCGAAATTGGCAAGCTGAGGATTTTTGTGGCATGAATCAAACAATTTCTCAGAGCGTAGCAGCTAACAAAAGATCAAAGAAGAGGAATATTGGTGAAGGGCAATTCATTGGCTCCAAGTGATCTACAACCTTCCATCAGCACAAGGTGTCCGGTAAGCAAAATACAGCTCCAAACATGCAAGGACAGCCCAAACCACCTTCTAAACCAACTCAAATGCCAGTTGTTGCTGCCCATGCACAAGAAAGGAATACACAGACTAAAGGACAGTAAAGAGATGTTTCATCCCCATTTATCATCATTGATCAAATGAAGAAGACAAATGTGAAAATATCAATGTGGGAATCTTTATCCATCCCAGGCTAAAGAGATCTTCTACAAGCTGCCATGAAGAATTGATCAACTTCAAACCAGCATGTCCATATGCAAGAGAAGTTCTGTCATCACCAATGTTGAAACTATGCATAACCTCTTCACCGGGATGAGCTCTTCGTGCTATTATGATTATTTACTAATGCACAGCCTTTAGTTTGGTAGATACAACTGGAAACAAAACAACAACATAACACAAGACTTTCTGTTTCGACTATGATAAGATCGAATGATGAAAAATCTGAAATATCAAAAATTATAATATTAACATAAACATGTTATAATCTCACCCATGTTGGTACTTCAAGTGTTATTGACTTCACTTGCCTTTCACCAAGACTATGGGAAAACTTTACAATTACAGTCTTAATGGCTTCTTCAACACACCTCACAAAATTGATGGCTTCCTTCGCAACTTCCTACTATTTGAACTACTTCCTTTGATGCTAAATGAGGGGGTTGGCCTCTCTATGGCGTATATAACTTCAAGGTTAGTCCATCTTATCTCTAAATCAGCATAACAAGGGACATCTCATGACAAAACACAACTCCAAATGATCTTATCTGTACTTGCAAAATTGGCAAGATGAGGATTTTTATGGCATGAATCAAACAATTTTCAGACTTGTAGGCAGCTAACACAAGATCAAAGAACAAGGAATATTGGTGAGGGCAGTCATTGGCTCCAAGTGATCTACAACCTTCCATCACTCCACAAGGTGTTGGTAAGCAAAATACTTCTCCAAACATGCAAAGGACAACCCAAACCACCTTCTAAACCAACTCAAATGCCAGCTGTTGCTGCCCATGCACAAGAAAGGAATGCGCAGACTAAAGGACAGCAAAGAGATGTTTCATCCCCATTTAGCATCATTGATCAAATGAAGAAGACAAATGTGAATATATCCATGTGGGAATCTTTATCCATCCCAGGCCAAAGAGATCTTCTACAAGCTAAATGAAGAATTGGTCAACTTCAAACCAGCATGTCCATATGCAAGAGAAGGTCCTCACAAATGCTTCTCAGCCTGAAGGGAATCATGGAGGACAACAAGGTAAAGTTTTTAAGCCCCCTCCATTCTATGTTTCATTAATCATTGGGGATAAACTAGTACACAATTGCATGATTGATTCTGGGGCAAGTAGTTCTGTCATGCCCAAACAAATAGCTGATCAGCTGGGTCTCCAATATGAAGTCATATCAAAGGGGGTAGTGCAATTGGATGGGACAACAGTAGCAATGGTGGGAGTGATTAAAGGTTTGAATCTTATCTTGCATGCATGCCCCAACGTTACCATTTTACAAGATGTGTCAGTGATAGATTTTCCACCACTCTTTGCCCTATGCTTATCAAGGGATTTCATAGCTAGAATTGGAGGCTACTTATCTGCTGACTGGTCACACATGTTGTTCAGAACAAGATATGGTACTAAGGTCACAATCAGATCTGAACCAATTGCAAACTTTCATATTGAGCCTCATACTCCAAGCCAAATCAATGCCAACTGTTCAGCATTTGATCAAGAAGATTATCCAAGCACAGATGAAGCTGACACCAAAGTTGGAAGCATCCCAGATTTGACTCTTGATGAATGGGAAAGCAAGGTACATGCTTTTGATCCCTACCAAGAAATAGAAGAATCTGAGCTAGGAGTCTATTGCATACATGAAGAAAACCATCCTATTCCTAGCATCACCAAACCAGACCATAAGGATGACAATGAGGTATGGCAGTTATTTTTTGATGGATCAAGGAGTAGGCAAGGTGCAGGAGGAGGAGCTATGCTTGTTTCACCTCAAGGCATCAAATATTATTCAGCTTTCCATTTCCAGTTTTCCTGTTCAAACAACACAGCTGAATATGAGGCCTTGATTCATGGACTTCATTGGGCCAGGAAAAAGGGCATAAAGAACTTGCAGGTGTTTGGGGATAGTGAGCTAATCATCAATCAAGTCAGGGGACAACATGCTACAAAGAATGACCTGCTGAAGAACTACAAGAACAGGGTATGGGACCTCATTGAGGATTTTGAAGCTTTCAATATCGTGTCCATACCTAGGAAGAAAAATGAAGCAGCAGATAGGCTCGCAGCAGTTGGAGCAACGTTTGATGTGGTTGACAACATCAAAAGGGAAAAAACACAACCACATATCCATGTGATTGTGAGGCCAGTAGTTCCAGATAATAACACAAGCTGGCAGGTGTTTGAGAATGATCAACAGATCGTCAATTTCTTACAAGAAGAGGCTGAATTCTCAGCTAGGAATCAAGACAGATTAGAGCAGCAGTATGGGGATCAAGTAGTGCAGTTGCAGACAAACAAGCTTCCCAAGGGTTTAGTAACATTGGAGTCTATCTTCAACCCTAACGACCAGTTCTGTAAGGAAAAGGCTAACATACAGGTCAAGAGAGAAGATTCAGAGCCAATTCTGGTTGGGGAAGGCAAAACACTTCAAATTGGCAAAGTGGCCACTGAGTAGGAGAAATCAGATTTCATACAACTTTGCCAAGAATTTCCAGATGTCTTCACTTGGAGCTATGAAGACTTGAGAGGATTCAATCCAAAGTTGGCACAACATACCATAGAATTGGATCCAGATGCTAAGCCCATCAGGTAGAAGCAGAGACCAGTCAACCCTCACATTGAGCCTCTAATGAAGAAAGAGTTAAACAAGCTAATAGAGGCAAGCATTATATTTCTGATCAAGCACTCAAGCTGGGTTGCAAACTTGGTTCTGGTCAGGAAGAAGAGTGGAGAAATCAGGTTGTGTGTAGACTTCTGAGACCTCAACAGGGCATCTCTTAAAGACCATTACCCACTTCCTTCAATGGAACAAATATTGCAAGTGGTATCCGGTTCGGAGAGATTCTCTCTCCTAGATGGCTACTCAGGGTATAATCAGGTAATGGTGAAAGAAGATGACCAGTTCAAGATGGCTTTCACCACCAAATGGGGCACCTATGCCTACAAGAAGATGCCATTTGGGCTATCAAATGCTGAAGCCACTTTCCAAAGGGCAATGGATATGGCATTCAAGGGGTTGATCAATAAAATAGTTCTGATATATCTTGATGACATCACTGTATTCTCCAAAAATGCAGTGGATCACCTCTTTCATTTGAGGTAGGTATTTCAGAGGTGTAGAAGATTTGGGGTATCATTGAATCCCAAAAAATGCATATTCTTGGCTCACGAAGGAAAACTTCTAGGCCATATTGTTTCAAAGGAGGGATTGACGATTGACCCAGAAAGAGTTGAAGCAATTCGAGCGTTGCCATTGCCAAGTCACAAGAAGGCTCTTCAAAGCTTCTTGGGAAGGATCAATTTTGTCTGTAGGTTTGTTCCAAACTTTACAGCTCTCGTAAAGCCAATAACACTGATGTTGAAAAAGAGCATGACATTTAAGTGGACATCTGAAGGCAAGGCAAGTTTTGAGGCAATAAAAGAGGCTATATCTCAAGCTCCGACTCTCGTCAATCCAGACTTCTCCAAGGATTTCATGCTATATGCTTTTGGTGGTGGAGACACAATTTCTGCAATCCTGGTACAACAAAACAAAGAAGGATTAGAACAACTAGTTGCTTTCTTCAGTCAAGGCTTAGAGGAATACGAAACTAGGTACTCTTTCATTGAAAAGCATGTCCTTGCAGTGATCAGGAGCTTAAAGAAATTCAAGCACCTAGTCTCAAACAACAAGATCCAATTATTGGTCTCTCATGCGGGAGTCAAGGACTTCCTTCTAAACAAGGATCTGAATGAGAAACGTGCAGGATGGATCACTCATGTCATGGAATATGACATCGAAATTAAGGTCACTAAGCTAGTACGTGGAAAAGGACTATGTGAACAACTAGCTTTGAGTCAGAAAGTTGAAGCAGGTGATGAAAAAGAGACTGCCTTGGTACTACAGGATGGTCAAGAACAAGAAAATGATGATGTGCCCACTCCTTGTTGGACTCAGAATATGATACACTTCCTACAGGCAGGCCTATGCCCTCCAGAAATGAGCAAAGCAAAAAGGAGATACTTTAGATTACAAGCCATTCCATATGTGCTCATTGATGATGTTTTGTTCAAGAAAGACATCAATGGAGTTCTATTGAGGTGCATTGGGACAGGTCAAATTGAGAGGGTGTTACGAGATTTTCATGATGGAGATTCTGGAGGACATTTTTCCCCACGAGTAACAGCTCTCAAGATAATGAAGGTAGGGTATTATTGGCCCACAGTGTTCAATGACTGCTATACATGGATAAGAAAGTGCAAGAAATGTGCACTCTTCACAGGAAAAGAAAGACTAGCAGCGCTTCCATTGCACCCAATTTTGGTTGACCAACCATTTATGCAATGGGGATTGGACTTCATCGGGGTCATCAATCCAAACTCAAGCCAAGGCCACAAGTGGATTCTCACGGCAACAGACTATTTCACCAAGTGGACCAAAGCAGTAGCGCTCAAAGAAGCAAATGAGTCTAACATACTAGACTTTTATGAAGGAATAGTGACCAGGTTTGGTGTGCCAGCCACTATCATATCAGACAATGCATTGGCATTCATAGGTTCCAAGATTACAGAATGGGCTGTCAAGAATGGAATCTATTTGAGCACCTCTTCAAATTATTACCCGCAGGGTAATGGACAGGCAGAGTCCACGAACAAGAATTTGCTAAGAATCATCAGAAGGACTCTGGATGAAAACCAAAGGACATGGCATACCAAGATAAAATCAGCATTATGGGCTGACAGGATAACACCAAAGAGATCTACAGGTAATTCTCCCTACAAGTTGGTCTATGGGAAAGAGGCAGTATTGCCTATATCATTAGAATTGCCAGCATTGGAGCTCATGAAGTAGTTGGAGTTGTCTGAGTTTGAACCAATGGAGGCCAGGTATGCAGAGTTGATGGAATTAGAAGAAATTAGAGAACATGCAGTTCAGATGATTGAGAAGGATCAGGCCTTAGTAAAAAGATGGTTTGATAAGAAGGCAAGAGCAAGGACCTTCTAGGAAGGGGACCTAGTTCTAAAATGGGATGCAGATCGGGAAAAACCAGGAAGGCATTCCAAGTTTGATGCCATTTGGAGTGGCCCCTACATGGTCACGGGATGTAAAAGTAGTAATGCCTTCCAATTGTCTACATTGGATGGAGAAGAACTCCCGATTCCGGTTAGCAGAATCCATCTTAAACATTGCTACTAAAAGGAAAAGGGTTTACCCTTGTAAATATTAGCCTAGATTTCAATTCCTCTAAGTGCGTATGCACATTGTCTTGTTGTAGTTAGGTTTCAATTTCCCTAAGTGCTCCAGCACAGGTTTTGTTGCTCTCAGGTTGAATTTCTATAGTTCAGCATGCTCTCGAAGAAGGAGTTGCGGTATCAGGCTTGGGATCAGAGATCAAGTTGGTTTCAGGTTATTGCTTATGACTCCATGCCCAATGGATTGCTAAAAGGCCACTGATCTTCTACCTAGCAGGAAGGTGACCCCGTTGAGTCACCAAATTGTTGTATATATCTTCCCCCCTTGGGTAGATATGGGAAAAATAGAAGAATATGGACATAAAGGACATGAAGAAATTCATCACGACATAAGGTGTCGACATGAAGAAATTCGCACCTTGGCGCAAGTAAATGGCGCACGACATAAGGTGTCGACATGAAGAAATTTTCACCTTGGCATAGGTAAAGGGTGCATGACATAAGGTTTCAACATGAAGAAATTTGCGCCTTGGCACAGGTAAAGGGCGCACGACATAAGGTGTTGACATGAAGAAATTTACATCTTGGCGTAGGTAAAGGGCGCACGACATAAGGTGTCGACATGAATAAATTCACGCCTTGGCGCAGGTAAATGGTACACGACATAAGGTGTCAACATAAAGAAATTCGTGCCTTGGCACAGGCTTAAAGGGCTACACAACATAAGGTGTCGACATGAATGAAATTCACGCCCAGGTAAAGGGTGCATGACATAAGGTGTCGACATGAAGAAATTCGTGCCTTGGCGCAGGTAAAGGGCACATAACATAAGGTGTCGAAATGAAGAAATTCACTCCTTGGTGTAGGTAAAGGGTGCATGTAAGAGTATGTCGACATAAGGATGGATGCGCTGAGGCGTATCTTTAGGAGGCGCAACATTTTGAGCGTTGACACCCCAACAGAAAGCAAACCCTGACGTAGATATTCAAATGGCCATAACTTTTCACAGGGAGCTCGGATTCATGCAAGGTTGGAATTTTTGGAGAGCTTACGAGGTCCTCTATCCAACTGTGACTAGATATATTTAATTGGGTGAGAAAAAATTCTTAAAAATGAAAAATATAGTTCGCCAATTTTTGGGTTTGCTAGGGTTCTCACTTACCACTATAATGAGATGAATTAAATGAAACCTGGAGGTGGTTGGGGTAGATTTGGAATTCCTCTCTCTTCCCTCTCTCATTCTTCCTATAAATTATAAGGAGGTGCTTCTTTCTAAGTGTTGGACATTCTTGTTTTTCCCCTCCCTTCTTCTCTTTGGCAGGTGAATTTGTGGAGTTCAAACCTCCCATCTAAAAATGTAATGCAACTTTGCCTCTTGGCATTTTGTAGTGTATTGTATCAATCTTTAGAGAAAATAATGCATGTCTATGGATGATTCTCAACCCTCTCTGTGTTCATTTGCAACCTCTTGATCTTTCACTGTAAATTTTTTTATCTGTGCATGATCTTGCATTGCATTTTAATGGTTTGTGTTTATTGGAAAGAAGGTGTTCTTCATTCCTCGGTGCATCACCTTTGTTAGTTTAGGTTTATTTTTTATGCATATTCTTACCCTATCTACTTGGTAAGTTAGTTTAGGTTTTTTCAATAAATCCTCTACATTTTTATGTGTGCATCTGAATAGAGGAATAGGAATCTGCCTTCATCCGGAGAGCTTTTCTGATTTCATAAGGTCCCACACTTGGGAAAAGCTCCATGTTATGCAATTGCAGTAAGAGTCTCAACCCATTGAATTGCAGACATTTAGGGGTGTTGTGATTTTCTGTCAACAGTGTTCTCCAAAATTGATCTCAAGTTAGGGTATCATTAGTTGCGCATATTAGATGCAGACATTCATAAGACAACATTTCACACACGTTATGGGCATTATGAGTTCACAGTTGTCCCATTTGGTTTGACTAATGCTTCGGTTGTCTTCATGACCCTCATGAATGGAGTATTCAAGACCTTTCTGGATCACTTTATCTTAGTGTTCCTTAATGATATATTCTCATTCCGAGGAGGAACACGAGGAGCATTTGAGGCAGGTACTTCAGGTTTTGAGAGAGCAGAAGTTGTATGGGAACTTGGAAAAATGTAGCTTCTTTTAGACAAAGATTCAGTACTTGGGTCAAATCATATCAGGAGAGGGTATCTCAGTAGATCCCTCTAAGATACAGGCTATTATGGACTAGCCAACACCCACATCCATTACTGATGTGAGGAGTTTTATGGGTTTAGCAGGTTATTACCGCAAGTTTGTATAGGAATTTTCTAGGATTGTTCACCCTATTACTTCTCTTCAGACACAAGGGAAGAAGTTTGATTGGTCAAAAAAGTGTGAGTAGGCCTTTCAGTTGCTTAAGAAAATGTTAACCACAAAACCGATCTTATCAGTTCCAGACCCGATAGAGGATTTTGTTGTTTGCACTGATGCATCACTATAGGGTTTGGGAGCCATTCTTATGCAGGAGCATCAGTTGATTGTCTTTGAGTCATGTAAGCTCAAATAATATGAGCTTAATTACCCTACTCATGACTTAGAGCTTGTAGTAGTATTCCATGCACTCGTGCATTGGTGACATTTCCTTTTAGGTAGACCTTTCATTTTGAGGATAGATCATCATAGCTTTGGAGTAATAAAAACTCACAGTCTATGGATGATTTCAACATTCGTCTCTTGTATTGGATTGCAGTTCCTAAGTGAGTATCTCATTGCAATTTTGGTATACTCAAAGTGCATGTTTTTTGTGTTGCATTTTCATGGTTTGTGTTTATTGGACGAAAACAGTCGTTCATGCATTCCTTTGGTGCATCACCTATAGCTAGATTTGAGAGGTGGGATTTTCTTAAGCATTTTCTCAACCCTAGGTCTCCTTATGCAGGGTGCTAGATTAGGTTTTTTAGTGATAGGGTTCTCTAGAGGGAAGATTTTTATGTGATGCATATTAGAGACAGAAGGAATAATAACTTTGGCCTTCCATCGGTGAGAGCTATGTGCCCAATTCGCAAGGTCCCACACTTGGGAAAGGCTCCATGGTTATGCAGAGGCACACTGAGAGTCTCAACCCATCGAGTATGCAACAAATTTAGGGGTGTTGAAAATGCATTCGCCAATCTAAGGGAGTCTTTGGATGGATGTAGCATAAGATTGTGATTCAGGCCATATCAATAGTCTTTGGATTGCACATTTCGCCATCAAGAGTGTCCAAAGGGTGAAGGCTGGAGCATTCAATCATCCAGCTGGCCTTCTTTACATCCACATGTTATATCCAGAGTAGAAATGGAGCATGTGATTTCCATGGATTTCATAAGTAGGGCTACTCAACGTCTGAGATACCACCATTATGCGATCATGGTCACTGATGGATAAATTGACAAAAGTGGATGCAATTTTCTCTGCCAACCAAGGTCACCTATAATGCATAGGCCATCGCCAAAATATTTATGGAGGACATTATTAGGTTGCATGGGATTCCGAAGACCATCATCAATGACAGGGATACCATCTACACTTTAGTTTTCTGGACTTCCTTTTAGGCTGCTCTTGGTACTCAGATTAATTTCAGCTCAGCCTATCATCTAGAGATAGATGGACAGATAGAGAGGGTTAATCAAGTACTGGAGGACATGTTGAGGATGTATGTGATGGACCAGCAGAAGAAGTGGTAGGATTCCCTTCATTCAGTTGAGTTTGTTTATAACAACAACTATCACAGTTCCATTAGTATGGCTCCCTACCAGGATTTGTATGGTCGACCTTGAAGGACACCTTTGAGTTGGGACAGACTAGATGACAGGATCATTTTGGGACCAGCTTATCTTTAGGATTTAGAGTAGTAGGTTGTTCTGATTAGAAAACATCTTGAGCAAGCTAGAGCACGCCAGAAGGTGTATACAGATACCAAGAGGATTGATCATCACTTTTCAATGGGTGACAAAGTCTTCTTAAGAGTTCATTTGCATAAGAGCCCAATCCACTAAGGAAAGGGTTCTAAGCTATCACCTTGTTTTGTGGGGCCTTTTGATATTTTAGAGGTCATCGGTCTAGTTTCCTATCACCTAGCTTTGCCACCATGTCTTGCACGAGCCAACGATGTATTTCATGTTTCTGTACTACGTAGATATGTACCAGATGTTTCTCATGTTTTGGATTGGTCGTAATTTTAGGTAAAGGATGAAGGAAAGTGGATACTGAAGCCCGTACGCATACTGGAGCACCATAAGTTGGCCCTTCGGGGTCAAGACTTGGACCAGGTTAGAGTACAGTGGGACATATATGATGAGACAACAACTATCTGGGAGGATGTTACACCTTGAGGGCTAGATATACCTATCTCTTTTAGTGACTTTCAGGAGGAAGTTTAATTTTAGTAGAGGGCAATGTAGTGCCCACATTTTAATAGCTTCAATATCTGTTGTTTTCCTTCCTCATAGACATGTTTGGATAAGGATTTGATATATGTTGGATAGTATGTTATGATTTTTTACATTCTTGGACACGTAAGCATATTGTTAGTGCCAATTTGAATTTAGTAGCATGTTGTTAATTTTCATTTGGTGTTGTGGACATTAGCTTATGAAGATGTTGTTTAGACCTAATTGAGATATGTTAAAGGTTTAGTGTAGTTGCATGTTTGGATTCTATGGAAATATGTCACTTTATCATTATGTCTAACTTATGGTGAATTGTGTATAATTGTGCATGTTTGTCGCCATTTTTGATTCCAGAAAGATGATATGCTAGTTTAGATTCATTTATTTCTTATTGAGTAGTTGATTCACATTTTATCAGACAGGTGCAGTTAATGTGTGCAATGAGTGTGCATGTGACAGGTCACAGAAGAATGTGGGATTTAGGCCAACCACACAACTTTGCACAAGTAGCCCATGAGGCTTAGTCCTAGTGATGTTTATTGTATGAGGCCTTAGTATTAGATTTTATTGTTTAGGGCACCATGAGTGACCCTCATTTGTAATGTAATATGTCTTGTATTATTAATCTTGCTTAGGGTGTTTCAGTTTGTGTTGTAAACTTGTTTTGAGGAATTAATGGCCCCACTTACATTAAGTTTTGATTTTGTATAATGATGTTATTAATAAAAATGGACTTAGGGTCACATGTGAACCCTTTGGGTGGGCCCCAAAATCTCTACCATTGTGCCCAAGTGTGCCAAACCCGAAATTAGTTTATTTTAGGCATTTTTAGGGACCCCCTTTTTAGTTTGGGAGTTCCCTTAGCATGAAAATGGGCCCTCTCTGGATCCTACCTAATAGGTAAGGGGGCTTATTTCCAAGGGCTTAGAGGGAGTTTTCCCTCCCGATTTTACCTTCCTTTGGTCACATCCATGTAAGGTGGATGGGTAAGTGTGCTTTGTTAATATTTGCACAAGTTTGTGTTGTTATCATTTTGCGTAATTTGGGAGAAGAGGGTTAAAAGCTATTTTAACCTTTCCCTCTTTTATTTTTGAAGATTTTTGCTTGCTACTCTTCAAATTTTCCCTCATGGGGAAAGAAGAGAACTTTTTTTTTGGATATTTTTCTTGGAGGCTTATGGATTTTAGAGCTAGAGTTTGTTTGGGTCAAGAAGTGGAGAAGATTGAAGTTGGAGAACTTTTTGGAGGTATGATTCTTGAGCTTATTTGTGTGTTTTATATCATGCTAGATATTAGTTTTGTTTATTTGGAAATATTTATTGTTGCATGTGGATTTTATTTTTTGTTTACTTGATTTTATTCCATCCATCATATGGCATCATGGAGTTTTGGAATTTGTGGGGGAAGAGAGAGGGATTTTTCCCTCTCAATCCCCATGGCTTGATGGGCAAGCCTTGTAGGATTTTAGTTACTCCCCTCAAATGGTTTGAGGTGTGGAAGGTGGTTCATATGGCTTGAACCTCTTTCCCCATTCTTGGTGAAGAAACCCCTTTAGGGTTTGAAAATCCTTCTAAGAAGGATTGGTGAAAGGTTGGAGAAATAAGGAGGGTTTGAATGACTTTTGAGGAATAAAGAGGGTGTGGAGATCTTTGTTTTATGTAACTAATGTTGGTTACAATTTTTGGATAACTCCTTTCTTCTCGTTCCCCCATTTTAAGAGGGTAGAACATGGTTTCTCTCCTCTTGTTCATTCTTTGCAAAATTGGTGTCTTTTTTTAATATTTATTTTGTCTTTATGTGAATGTAATGTTGGTTGTTCATCCTCACTCTTGTGCAAAATTGTGGATAGTAGTCCTCTTTTCCTTGGGCTTGGGGGAGGCTAGCATTCCTTCCAACCTTGGAAAGGCATATAATGATGCCTAAAGGTTGGGTGGTTAAAAAAGCTCTTCTTCTACTTGTGTTGGATTCTTTTGAAGGCATTTGAAGTTGGATCACAACTTGGAAGTTGGTTGGAGTCGTTTATTTATTGGCTTCTCTCTTTTTTTACAAGTTATGTGACAATCACTCTCAATGTAACTGTTGATGCAGGATCACAACACCCCTAGACGTTGATCAAATTTCTAGTTTGATCACTCTAGCATCTAGTGTGATTACAAAACATTGAATCCTTTCTCCAAGTGTGGGACTTGCAGAAATGAGAAAGGAATCTCTAGAGAAGGCTGGTTCCTATTCCTCTGTTCAGATGCACATAAAAAATGCAGAGGGTTTATTCAAAACCTAATCTAATCTTGCCAAGGAGATAGGCTAAGAAAATGCATAAAGATAAACCTAAGCTAACAGAGGTGATGCACCGAGGAATGAAGAACACCTATCTTGCCAATAAACACAAACCATTCAAATGTGATGCAAGATCATGCACATATAACAAAATTTGCAGTGAAAGATCAGGAGGATGCAAATGAACACAGAGAGGGTTGAGAATCATCCACAGACATGTATTACTTGCTCCAAAGATTGATACAATACACTGTAAAATGCCAAGAGGCAAAGTTGCATTACAGTTTTAAATGGGAGGTTTGAACTCCACAAATTCACCTGCTAAAGAGAAGAAGGGAGAGGCAAAACAAGAAGGTTCGACCTTTAGAAAGAATCCCCTCCTTACAATTTATAGGAAGAATGAGAGAGGGAAGAGAGAGGAAATCAGATCTACCCCAACCACTTCTAGGTTGCATTTAACTCATCTCATTATGGCAGAAGTGGTGAATCCTAGCAAAATGGCAGACTGTCTAGTAGAAACGGTGAACTGTCTGTTGTATTAAAGCTGGTTGTTGAAACGTCACTTCTGTCTATTATTACGTGCCAGAGGTGTTTCTCAATTTTCTCACTCTAAACTGAACCAAAATTCAATATTGACCTCAGAATCGTGTAGAGAATTTTTCCAGCTTTCCATTGATATAAAGAACGTGAAAATCTGAGCTCTGGATCGAAAGATATGATGATTTGAAGATTTAGGGCAAAAAACAGGCCAAAACGGATATTTGAATTTTTTCCCGTGCTCTGCCACTTGGATGACACGTGTCGGACTTTGATTCATCCACGGGTTCATTCTCTGAAAATTCCTTTGGGCCTTTAAACTTGGACACGTGGCACGATTTTATTGGTTCGGGCCTGACGGGCGCACTTGGCAACTTTTCAACCTTCTGACATGTGGCACGTTCTGATTCGTTGGCGGCTCTTTTGGCTTTTCACATCCCTCGCGTCCCTCCTTTGGCCCGGATGTCCCAAACTACCTGGGACAAAATTCCTCCAAACCGCCTGATTTGGGCTTCCTTGTCCCTTTTTGCGGTGAAGACACGTGGCAAGATTTCCATTGGCTCTCGGCTCTTTCAGATTTTCACGTCCCACGCGTCCTTTTGTCCCAACTGTCCCAGACGAAAGTCCCCTGTTTCGGCCGAATAAGCCGGTTTGCGTCCTTCGCGTCACTTTTGTCCCAACTGTCCTGGATGTCCTGGGACAAATATCTCTGAACCGCCTGAAATGGACTGACTTGCGCCAAACCGGCTGATCCGCATCCTTCGCGTACTTTGTTCCAATGTCCCAGATTGTCTAAGCGACAACGAGACTTAGGAAATTTTTTCACCTTTTTTGGCCCTTTCGCGTCCTTTCGCGTCCCCACGGTCCCAGATGTCCCAACTTGGATGCTGTGCAGACCGCCTGGCGGCCTTTCAGGCCGATTTGGGCCCTGACGTCCCAACTATCCCTAGTGCTGACCCTTAGTCAATTTTCTCTGTATTTCGGCCTCAAGCCTGGCTCTTTGCAACATATTTTTACACATACTTTTAAAATGTTGGGTTTTCTTCTTGGACAGGAGGGTTAGAGAGAAACCGAGGGGACCCCCAAAACATGATTTCAGGCCTTGAATCATTCTACTTGCTCGGGACTGATAGTCTAATGCATGTTATCAAAATTACCCGGGGGGGGAATTTTGGATAATCATTTTGGTGACTTTTTGGGGTCACCTGCCTGCTAGGTATAAGATCAGTGGCCTTTTAACAATCCATTGGGCATGGAGTAATAACCTGAAGCTAGCTTGATCTCTGATCCCGATCCTGATACCGCAACTCATTCCTCGAGAGCACTTTGAACTGTAGAAATTCAACCTGAGAGCGAAAAAACCTGTGCCAAAGCACTTAGGGAAAAATAAACCTAACTACAACAAGACAATGTGCATACACACTTAGAGGAATTGAAATCTAGGCTAATATTTACAAGGGTAAACCTTTTCCTTTTTAGTAGCAATGTTTAAGATAGATTCTGTTAACTAGAATTGGGAGTTCTTCTCCATCCAATGCAGACAATTGGAAGGCATTACCACTTTTACATCTCGTGACCATGTAGGGGCCGCTCCAAATGGCATCAAACTTGGAATGCCTTCCAGGTTTCACCGATCTGCATCCCATTTCAGAACTAGGTCCCCCTCCTGGAAGGTCCTTGCTCCTGCCTTCTTGTCAAACCATCTTTTTACTAAGGTCTGATCCTTTTCAATCATCAGAACTGCATGTTCTCTTATTTCTTCCAATTCCATCAACTCTGCGTACCTGGCCTCCATTGGTTTGAACTCAGACAACTCCAACTACTTCATGAGCTCTAATGCTGGAAATTCTAATGATATAGGCAATACTGCCTCTTTCCCATAGACCAATTTGTAGGGAGAACTACCTGTAGACCTCTTTGGTGTTATCCTGTCAGCCCATAATGCTGATTTTAGCTTGGTATGCCATGTCCTTTGGTTTTCATCTAGAGTTCTTCTGATGATCCTTAGCAACTTTTTGTTCGTGGACTCTGCCTGTCCATTACCCTGTGGGTAATAATTTGAAGAGGTGCTTAAATAGATTCCATTCTTGACAGCCCATTCTGTAATCTTGGAACCTATGAATGCTAATGCATTATCTGATATGATAGTGGCCGGCACACCGAACCTGGTCACTATTTCTTCATAAAAGTCTAGTATGTTAGACTCACTTGCTTCTTTGAGCGCTACTACTTCGGTCCACTTGGTGAAATAGTCCGGTGCCGTGAGAATCCACTTGTGGCCTTGGCTTGAGTTTGGGTTGATGACCCCAACAAAGTCCAATCCCCATTGCATAAATGGTTGGTCAACCAAAATTGGGTGCAATGGAAGCACTGCTAGTCTTTCTTTTCCTGTGAAGAGTGCACATTTCTTGCACTTTCTTATCCATGTATAACAGTCACTGAACACTGTGGGCCAATAATACCCTGCCTTCATTATCTTGAGAGCTGTTACTCGTGGGGCGAAATGTCCTCCGGAATCTCCATCGTGAAAATCTCGTAACACCCTCTCAATTTGACCTGTCCCAATGCACCTCAGTAGAACTCCATTGATGTCTTTCTTAAACAAAACACCATCAACAAACACATATGGAATGGCTTGTAATCTAAAGTATCTCCTCTTCGCTTTGCTCATTTCTGGAGGGCATAGGCCTGTCTATAGGAAGTGTATCATATTCTGAGTCCAACAGGGAGTGGGCACATCATCATTTTCCTATTCTTGACCATCCTGTAGTACCAAGACAGCCTCTTTTCCATTACCTGCTTCAACTTGCTGACTCAAGGCTAGTTGTTCGCATAGTCCCTTCCCACGTACTAGTTTGGTGACCTTAATCTTGATGTCATATTCCATGACATGGGTTATCCATCCTGCACATTTCTCATTCAGATCCTTGTTTAGAAGGAAGTCCTTGACTCCCACATGAGAGACCAATAATTGGATCTTGTTGTTTGAGACTAGGTGCTTGAATTTCTTTAAACTCCTGATCACTGCAAGTACATGCTTTTCAATGAAAGAGTACCTAGTTTTGTATTCCTCCAAGCCTTGACTGAAGAAAGCAACTGGTTGTTCTAATCCTTCTTTGTTTTGTTGTGCCAGGATTGCAGAAATTGTGTCTCCACCACCAAAGGCGTATAGCATGAAACCCTTGGAGAAGTCTGGATTGACGAGAGTGGGAGCTTGAGATATAGCCTCTTTTATTGCCTCAAAACTTGCCTTGCCTTCAGATGTCCACTTAAATGCCATGCTCTTTTTTAACATCAACGTTATTGGCTTTACGAGAGCTGCAAAGTTTGGAACAAACCTGCGGACAAAATTGATCCTTCCCAAGAAGCTTTGAAGAGCCTTCTTGTGACTTGGCAATGGCAACGCTTGAATTGCTTCAACTCTTTCTGGGTCAATCGTCAATCCCTCCTTTGAAACAATATGGCCTAGAAGTTTTCCCTCATGAGCCAGGAATATGCATTTTTTGGGATTCAATGATACCCCAAATCTTCTACACCTCTGAAATACCTGCCTCAGATGAAAGAGGTGATCCACTGCATTTTTGGAGAATACAGTGATGTCATCAAGATATATCAGAACTATTTTATTGATCAACCCCTTGAATGCCATATCCATTGCCCTTTGGAAAGTGGCTCCAGCATTTGATAGGCCAAATGGCATCTTCTTGTAAGCATACGTGCCCCATTTTGTAGTGAAGGCTGTCTTGAACTGGTCTTCCTCCTTCACCATTATCTGATTATAGCCTGAATATCCATCTAGTAATGAAAACCTTTCTGAACCAGCTACAACCTGCAATATTTTCTCCATGGAAGGGAGTGGGTAATGGTCCTTAAGAGAGGCTCTATTCAAGTCTCTGAAGTCAACACACAATCTGATCTCTCCACTCTTCTTTCTGACTGGAACTAAGTTGGCAACCCAACTAGAATGCTTGATTGGGAATATGATTCTTGACTCAATCAGCTTGTCCAATTCTTTCCTCATGAGAGGCTCCATGTGTGGATTGACTGGTCTTTGTTTCTACCTGACAGGCTTAGTATTTGGATCCAATTTCGATGGTATGCTGAGCTAAGTTGGGATTGAAACCTTTCAAGTCTTCATAGCTCCAAGAAAACACGTCAGGGAACTCTTGACATAGCTGTATGAACTCATACCTTTCTTGTTCAGTTGTCATCCTTCCAATTTGCAATGGTTTGTTCTCTTCTACCAAGATGGATACTGAATCCTCTCTCTTGACCTGAATGTTTTCTTTCTCCTTTCTAAACTGATCATTGGGATTAAAAATGGACTCCAAAGTGATAAGTCCCTTGGGCAGCTTGTTAGTTCTCAGCTGTACCACTTGGTCACCATACTGCTGTTCCAATTTTTCTTGATTCTTGGCTGAGAACTCAGCTTCTTCTTGCAAGAAATGGATGATTTGCTGGTCATTTTCAAACACTTGCCAATTGACATTGTTATCCGGCACTGAAGGCCTCACAATCACGTGGATGTTTGGCTGTACCTTGTCTTGTTGAATACTTTCCACAATGTCAAAGGCTGCCCCTATTGCTGCAAGCCTATCAGTAGCTTGATTCTCTTTCCTAGGAATGGATTTGATGCCAAAACCCTCAAAATATTCCATGAGGTCCCACACCCTATTCTTGTAGCATTTGAGTAGATCATTCTTGGCAGCATGTTGTCCCTTGACCTGATTTACAATCAATTCACTATCCCCAAAGACTTGCAAGTTCTTTATTTTCTTCTTGATTGCCCAATGCATCCCTTGCACCAAGGCTTCATATTCAGCAGTGTTATTGGAGCATGCAAACTGAAATCTAAAAGCTGAATAGTACTTTACTCCTTGAGGTGAAACAAGCACGGCTCCACCTCCTGCACCTTGTCTACTCCTTGATCCGTCAAAAAATAGCTGCCATACCTCATTGTCATCCTTGTGGTTTGGCTTGGTGATGCTAGGAATAGGTTGATTTTCTTCGTGTATACAATAGACCCCTAGCTCAGATTCTTCTACTTCTTGATAAGGATCAAAAAGCATGTATCTTGTTTTCCCATACATCAAGAGTTAGATCCGGGATGCTTCCAACCTTAGTGTCAGCTTCATCGGAGCTTGGGTGATCTTCTTGATCAAATGTTGAGCAATTGGCATTAATCTGACTTGGAGTGTAAGGCTCAATATGGAAGTTTGCAATAGGTTCTGACCTGATTGTGGCTTTGGTTCCATACCTCATTCTGAATAGCATGTGTGACCAATCAGCAGACAAATATCCTCCAATCTTGGCTGTGAAGTCCCTTGACAAGCAAAGGGCAAAGAGTGGTGGAAGGTCTATGACTGATACATCTTGTAAAACAACAACGTTTGGACATGCATGCAAGGTAAGACTCAAGTTTTTAATCACTCCAACTGTTGCTACTGCTGTCCCATCTAGCTGCACTACCCCTTTGGATATTGTTTCATACTGGAGCCCTAGCTGATCAGCTATTTGTTTAGGCATTACTGAGCTACTTGCCCTGGAGTCTATCATGTAATTGTGCACTAGCTGATTTCCAATGATCAATGAAACATAGAAAGGAGGGGGTTTCAACATTTTACCTTGCTGTCCTCCATGATTTCCCTCAGGCTGGGCAGCATTTGTAAGCACTTTGTCTTGCATCTGAACTTGCTGATTCGAAGTTGGCCAGTCCTTCATGGCAGCTTGCAGCAGATCTCTTTGGCCTGGGATGGATAGGGATTCCCACATTGATATATTGATGTTTGTCTTCTTCATCTGATCAATGATACTGAATGGTGATGAAGGATCTCTTTGTTGTCCCTTGGTTTGTACATTCACTCCTTGCATGTGGGCAGCAACAACTGGTATTTGAGTTGGCCTAGGGGCTGTTCTTGGCTGCCCTTGTGCATTTGAAATTGGATTTTGCTTGCCAACCATTTGTGGAACCATGGAAGGTTGTGGATTGGTTGGGGCTAATGGTTGTTCTTCACCCAAATTCCTCCTTTTTGACCTTGTGTTGGCTGCAACACCTTGAGAAACTGCCTGGTTCATGCCACAAAAATCCTCTGCTTGCCAATTTACCAATGTGGTGTCATTTGGGGCTGATTGCTGTTGGAATGTTTCTTGTTGTTGGTTGTTTCCTTGACTGCCCTCACCCTCCACACCAGTAGTTGTCACCATTAATGCTTGATTCAAGGCACCATTGAAGCACATGGATTGGTTATGAGGCTCATTGCATGGAAAACACCAATCATACTCCTGGGCAATGTTGTTTTGTGTTGGCACCAGTGCCTTAGAGGTAGATATGGCATTTGGATTATAGGGCTGGAATGGTCTATTGGCAGGAGGCCTTGTTTGATTCATATTTGCAACTGGATTAGGTGGCCTTTGTGGTTGGTATGGCTGCCTGTTAGGCTGAGTTTGGGGCTGATAAGAAGGTCTAAAACCTTGGGCTTGTTGCCTCTTGAGAGTAACCAGCTCATTGCCTAGGTTTTGTAATTGCTTCATGACTTCTTGAAGCTCATTTGGGGCACTTGGAGATGAAGTGGAAGCTTCATTTGAACTCTGATTTCTAGGAGTGGGAGAAGGAGCCAAATTAGGTGCTTGATTGGTGTTTGGACTCTCTAAACTTGGAAACAGTGGCATGGGAAGTCTAGGGGCAAGTTTTCCAGCTTGGATCAAACAATTTTCAGCCCTAATGGCAATGCTATAAGCCATAGGGATAGTTATGCCTCCCATGGACTGAATCAACATAGAAATATCAGAATTTAGAGCTTTGAGATAGTAGAGAAAAGTACCTTCTGCTGTTGGCCTGACTGCCACTGGAATTCTCTCCCAAGTCTTTTGAAATCTGAAGTTGAAATTGGTCAACTGCTCATTGGGAGCTCTCTTGATGGTTGTCAGCTGCTCCAAAAGAGACAAGTTGTCTCCCTTTTCTCCAAATTGCTCATGAAGTGCTATACACAGCTGATTCCAATTTGTGATAGAACCAGCTCCAAGGCTTCTAAACCATTGCAATGCTTTCCCCTTGAATGAAGATGCCAGTAACTTGACAGCCACTTACATCTCATTGATTTCATGGATTGCACAAAGGTTAGCAATATCTTTAACATGATCACCTGGAGTAGTCTGATTTTCTCCAGTGAAGTATGGAATGTTCTTCAAGGCTGCAATAGGAATTGGATGTTGTGCATTGAGGGCAAGTGGGCTACTGCCTGTGAAGTTGACATAGGGGTTGTTTTGTGCCATTCTAATTGGTCTTAAAACCCTTGTTGACTGAATGAAAGGCCTACCAGGTGGAGGAGTTGAGAGAGTTCTGTTTGGTGGAGATGGAGACCTTTGAATCCTTCTTCCTCTTTGCCTTCTTCTTGGAGATAATTGCAGGTATTCAAACAGCACTTCTTCTTCTCCAACTCTTGACCTTGTGGTGACTCTTCTCATGAGTTTTCAGGCCTGCACTGCTCAAACCAGTTGATTCTTCCCCTTGGAGTCGCCAGATCTGCAAATAATAGCTCCTTTCAAGCAAGAAAATTGCAGCAGATGCACATCAACATTTGCTGCAAGTAAAAATAAGACCTCTAGGGTCCCACCAGGCGTGCCAAAACTATTAGTGCAAAATCACAGCACCCCTGGATGTTGATCAGATTTCTAGGTTGACCATGATAGTATTCAGTGTGATTGCAAAACATTAAATCCTTTCTTTGAGTGTGGGACTCGTGAAAATGAGAAAGGAATCTCCAGAGAAGGCTGGTTCCTATTCCTCTGTTCAGATGCACACACAAAAATGCAGAGGGTTTACTCAAAACCTAATCTAACTTGCTAAGGAGACAGGGTAAGAAGATGCATAAAAATAAACCTAAGCTAACAGAGGTGATGCACCAAGGAATGAAGAACACCTATCTTGCCAATAAACACAAACCATTCAAATGTGATGCAAGATCATGCAAAGATAACAAAATTTGCAGTGAAAGATTAGGAGGATGCAAATGAACACAGAGAGGGTTGAGAATCATCCACAGACATGCATTACTTTCTCCAAAGATTGATACAATACACTACAAAATGCCAAGAGGCACGATTGCATTACAGTTTTAAATGGGAGGTTTGAACTCCACAAATTCACCTGCTAAAGAGAAGAAGGGAGGTGCAAAACAAGAATGTTCGACCTTTAGAAAGAAGCCCCTCCTTACAATATATAGGAAGAATGAGAGAGGGAAGAGAGAGGAAATCCAGATCTACCCCAACCACTTCTAGGTTGCATTTAACTCATCTCATTATGGCAGAAGCGGCGAATCCTGGCAAAATGGCGGACTGTCTAGCAGAAACGGTGAACTGTCTGTTGCATTAAAGCTGGTTGTTGAAACGTCACTTCTGTCTATTATTACATGCCAGAGGCGTTTCTCAATTTTCTCACTCCAAACTGAACCAAAATGTAATATTGACCCCAGAATCGTGTAGATAATTTTGCCAGCTTTCCATTGATATAAAGAACGTGAAAATCCGAGCTCTGGATCGAAAGATATGGCGATTTGAAGATTTAGGGCAAAAAACAGGCCAAAACGGATCGGCGGGAAAATATTTGAGTTTTTCCCACGCTCTGCCACTTGGATGACACGTGTCAGAATCTGATTCATCCACGGGTTCATTCTCTGAAAATTCCTTTCGGGCCTTTAAACTTGGACACGTGGCACTATTTTATTGGTTCAGGCCTGAGGGGCGCACTTGGCAACTTTTCAACCTTCTGACACGTGGCACATTCTAATTCGTTGGCGGCTCTTTCAGCTTTTCACATCCCACACATCCCTCACGTACTTTTGGCCTAGATGTCCCAAACTGCCTCAGACAAAAATCTCCGAACCGCCTGATTCGGGCTTCTTTGTCCCTTTTTGCGGTGAAGACACGTGGCGAGATTTGATTGGCTCTCGGCTCTTTCGGCTTTTCACGTCCCACGCGTCCCTTTGTCCCAACTGTCCCAAACGAAAGTTCCCCTGCTTCGGCCAAATCCAACCGGTTTGCGTCCTCCACGTACCTTTGTCCCATATCTCGGACACCTGGGACAAATATCTCCGAAGCCTTATTCTTCCTTGTCGGCCGAAACCGGCCGATTTGCGTACTTCATGTACTTTCAGCCCGGATGTCCCAGACTGAGCTGCACAACAAGACTTAGGCAATTTTTTCATTTTTCGGCCCGGTTCGCCTTTTCACGTCCCGCGCATTCCCGATGTTCCCGGATGTCCCTTTGCTGCCGCAGACCGTCTGGCAATTTTTCGGCCGATTCGGGCCCCGATGTCCCAACTGTCCTTAGTGCTGCCTTAGTCGATTTTCTCTGTATTTCGGCCTCAAGCCTGGCTCTTTGCAAATTTTTCACATACTTTTAAAATGTTGGGTTTTCTTCTTGGACAGGAGGGTTAGAGAGAAACCGAGGGGACCCCCAAAACATGATTTCAGGCCTTGAATCATTCTACTTGCTCGGGACTGACAATCTGATGCATGTTATCAAAATTACCTTGGGGGGAGAATTTTGGATAACAGTAACTTTAATGGATATGCCTTTGTGGGAGATTTGAAGTCTTTTAAAAATCCTCCTTGTTTGTAAATTGGTATTACTAGTAAACTGGAGCAATGTCCCTTCAACATTGTAAAGAAACTTGTAATGGAATTTATTTGGTGTAGTTGTGTATTTTTGAAATATATGGCACATTAAATTGAGATTCTTGGAGATGAATTATTGTAACAAATGTTCCCTTTAAAAAAAAATATTGTAACTTCTTTTGAAAGGAAAGTTTGTTTATTGGAAGGATGCTTTAGTGCTATAAGAAAATCTATCTTTTTCTTCTTGTTGTTGTATCTCCCTCTTGTAGAAATCTGCATTAATTATTTAGTTATTACGTTGAAGGAAACATAGTGTACATGAAGCTGGAGGATTCATTTTACATCAATATAATTTACCATCCTTTTTAAGAGGTCCTTCTTGCAAAATTTTGGTAGAATTCTATAATGAAAAGAAATTAGTCCTTTCTTATTCCTTTCCTTGAGAAAACCCTTTAATTTATCTTATTAGGAAAGTAAATGTGAGTTGGATTTCTTCATTTCAATATTGTAAACATATTTCTAACCTCCATCCTACTTGAATTAGTTTACTACATCCTTATTTTATCACTTAAATGAGTAGATTATTTTAATATGGACATATCACAAACCATCGGGTTTCATATTTGTCAAGATGGATAGCAAAAAAAAGGGGATAATAATCCATTAATTTACGAAATTATAGTAATTTTATTTTCATTCAAAATAAGCTCATATTTAAATATATTTCAAACATTTACCTTTTTAAATTTAACTATATAAGGATCTTACAAGGTGATCATCATTTAATATATATATATATATATATATATATATATTATAGTTTCCTATTTTAATTTTTATATTCTAGAAATTATTAAATGGATTATTATATTATTAATATATAATATATATTCTATATATATGGAATATACCATATTAATTTATATTTAATATTATATTATATATATTAATTTATATTTGGAAAGAGTTTGGTATTTGTGGTTTTAAACCAAACAAAAAAAAAGAAAATATGGGGAGGGCCGAACCCCTCCCCAAAGTCTGCACACCCACTGAGCCACGACCACCACCACATAACCAATCCCCCCACCAATCTATGTAACTACCCCTATGCAGCACACCCTACCACCGTCCTCCTCCCCCATCCTCATGCACATCCGTTGTCCCCCCCTCCATGCTACCCATCTCACCGTTGCTGCCCCCTTCTTCCCCACTCTGTTGCACCACTTTTTTGGACCACCACTTCTGTGACCACCACCTCTACCACACATCCACGTAGCCCTCATTGTCATTGTCTCCCACACAGCCCCGACACCACATCCACGTGGTATCCAACCGATCCATGTCCCTCCACCACACACATCCCTCACTTCCTCTCCAGATCCACAGCCTTCCCTTCAAACAAAAATAATATATGTATAAAAAAAAAGAATTTTTTTTTATTATATGAATCTCTCAAAATAAATACAATACGGATCTAATCAAACTCCATAGCTCCTCCTCCACCTGCAAATGACAAAACAAAACAAATGAGAAAATGAATGGAAGAGAAAAGGAATGTAAAAGAAAAGAAAATACATAGAGAAATTTAAGGCACTTTTAGGGCAGATTCAAAATCAATGGTCAAGATCAGAATTGATCCTAGGATCCTCCTTCAATCCTACCTTTCTTTAAGTTATGATATTTTAATGGAAATGTAAATCAACCTATGTGGTGTGTGTGGGTAAATAAATAAACATAGGGAGAAATTAACAAAACTCAAATGGGGGGTGTGGAGAATTTGAGGTGACCTTAGTAAACTCAATATATATATATAATAATAATAATAATAATAATAATTATATAACTAGAGGCATAAGAGTTATTTAATGTTTGAGCAAATTAACTTAGTTAAAATAAATAATAATGGAGATTGGTTTTGGGTTCGTAATAATTACCTTAAAAAAAATTTCTACCCAAAATTTTAGTTGCATTTCGTGTGGTTTCCGGTTCCCGAGGCTGGGCATTACACCCGATCACCTTATATAAAAATAACTTTAGGTCCTCATTTTATATATTCGAGAAATATATCAAAGGTGTGAAAATCAAGTGATTTTGTTTTACCCTTGGTAAATAGGGTTTCAAAGGAGGGGGTGATTTTACTGGATGTAAAATAAGTTCTCTGAAGTAAAAGGTTATTTTCAAAGTGATTTTTACTCTATTGAGGTTTTTCACTATAAATATTGTGTCCCCTATATTATTTATTTCCTATAAGTAGTTCTTTATTTACTTATGTTATGATGTAATATTTATTTAAATATATATTGTAATATTATGTAATATGTAAGTTGATTAAATCCGTATTTATTAGAATCCTCAAAATCTAACATGGTAACAAAGTGAGGTAAATTAAATAAATTAAGATAAAATATTTTGTATTTTATTTATTTAATTTGTAGAATTTTTTTAAACCAACCCGAAAGGGTATTTAAAAGTATCTGGTCCCCTTATTTTTTTCTCCCAATTTATTTTGGTATTACATTTGTGAAATTAAACTCTTGGTAATTTTTTTAGGGTTTTTCAATTTTAAATCCCCTTTTCTTTTGTGGGGATATGTAATATGATATGATTCTTAATTTCATTTACATTTTATAAATTATATGACATTAATGTTTGTTTGGAGATTGATGTGTGCACAGGTGAAAGGGGCTTCAAATATTTATCTGTGTGAAAGTCACATACAAAAAAGAAAAGATTTATTACTATATGAAATAAGTTTCATGTTTTTTATAATTTTAAATTTTTCTAGGTTAAATATTTCGAAAGGTAAATTCATACCCATATTCTTTGTCCCCTTTAAGAGGATTGATTTGAAAAACTATAGTTTATAGTTAATCTATAACTATATCCTAATATAATTTGAAAACTATATTATTATTTTTTAAATTATATATATATATATATATATATATATATATATATATATATATATATATATATATAGAATAAGGTTTATATAATAATTTATATAAACATCATATTAAAATTTATATAGTTTTGAAAAAAAAAATTATATATTGAAATCCTTAAACCATATTAAAATTACATGGGATTGAGGGAAGAGTCAACAGACCATATTCTAAGCCTAAGTTTAAATCATATTTAAACTTAACTTATAAATCTAGGTATATATAGGTTTTTAAAAAAAAGAAACAAACCTAAGTTTGAATCATATTTTATATATGTGGTTATTTTAAACCACTTAAAATATAAATTTTATTAGATTTGGTTTATATATGTTTAAAAAAAAACCAAAGTGCTTACCTTGTTTTTAGTAAAGGGGCCCGTGTTTATTTCTTGGCCATGAAGGGATTACTTTTTAAATCTTAATACTTACTAAATAAAACCTAACATGTGTCCCTCACCATTTATATTATCTATGTAAGGGGGCGGCCCCATTCATTTAGATCTTATAGTTTATAAAAACTATATAAATAAACCTATTTAAAGATTTTCTTTTATATAAGAGTGGGAGTGGAGAATAAAATCAGATAATATCTCAGGTATAAATGTGGAACTCTCAAGTATAAATGGAGAATTAAGAAAAAGGGGCTAGTTTATTGGTGACCCATGTGAAGTGTGGTAAATATTTATTAAAATATTGGTAGTTATAGCCACATTAAAGTTTGAAAGTTTTTAACTTACAGGAATTATATAAAGTATTTTGCAATATTTCCATACTTTTAAATGTGTGCGGGGTAAAACTAAGAGTAAATAAAGGGAGGAGACAAGGTTCTTGAAAATAGGGATTTCAATTTATTTCATTGGTCGGGTGAAATTACTTGTCTCTTCTATAAAATATGCAGGTTAATCTATACTCTCATAAATCTACTTGCACCTGGTAATATTATTTTAACTTGGTCTATGTCCTTTAAACCCCTTTAATAAGGGTTATATGTTTTTTAATATAAAAACAATATACTATAGTTTATAATTGTTATGAGCTATATGTTATTTTTTATTTTCATTCTATATATTATATACACTTTTTTAATAAAAAAATGTATATATTTTTATATTATAAATTATAATAGGTTATTATAATGTGTTAAAATATAACCTCCCTAATATTATACAGAAGAAAAAATTCTGGAGTACCACATTCTAGAAATACACAATAAGTTTTGGCCTCATTAAATTTGACAGTCAAATGACCATCATGGTAGACCAAACATAAGACACTATGACAGTCACTTAGACCTCAATTTTAAGCTCGTAGGTTCTAGGAAAATTTAATTGCGTTAAAATTGATGGTCAAATGACTGTCACGATAGACCAAAAAATATGCCATTATGACAGTCATTTAGAAATCAAATTTAAGCTAGTCAGATTTTTGTCTACATTAATTTTTTTCAGAAATTTGAAGTTGTTATGCATTCTTAGGTGTCTCTTCTTCACTTCTATATGGTCAGAAATATTTTTATATAAATCTAGGGTATAATGTAGATCCCTTTATAATGCAGGTTATTATTTTGATTATGGGAGGTTAATTAGTATGCATTGTAATGATGTAATTAGTTATGATCAAATAGTTTCTTTAGATCTGTAAAATTTAAATATGATTCTATTAAAAGTGTTGTTTTTATCAATAAATATGTATCTAACTTTGTGGTACATTGTATATTATAATGGGGTGTGTTTTACAAGTTTAGGAAAATAATGACGTCTAACTATTTCTATCTTGACAAAACCTAGATCCTGAATGAAATCAACTACAACATTTGGGTCAAAATAGAATTTATGGCGAGGAAACTCTGGACGATTATTTCTAGATTTGAGGTTTCTCCCACCATTCATCAAGCAACTGTAGATAACATGAGTGCATTCTTGCAACAAATGTAAGATGCTCTTTCTAGACAATGTGAATGATGAGTACCTTCTACACATTGGTAATATCGAACATCCAAAAGAGGTATGGACACAACTAGAATCCATGCATGAACGATACTTGGTATATCAAGGATAGTAATGAGAGTATAATAGTTGAAGGAATTCAAAGAAATAATCTATATATTTTTTATGATTTATCTTCTGCATCTTGTTTTATATCTCAGAGTTTGAATAATTCAAAATTATGGCATGAAAGGTTAGGACATATTAGTTATCAAAGCTTATATGAAATGTATAGATATAGTCTAGTGAAAAGTTTACATGTGTTGTATTCTTCTCTTGAAGTTACCTCATCAAATGCTTCTAAATTATGGTTTTGATTTTGATTTAGTAAATGGTCATGATGATGTTTTGAGGCTATAGATGTTTCTGAAACTCTTATCTTCCTAGATAAGAAATTAAATTGGGCTTAATCTATGTTAGAAAACTCAAATCCTATTAACCTTAGGAAAATGACCAGAAGCCATGATATGTACCATGTATTGATTACGCTGTATGAACCTGAGCCGTGAAGTATTATGGGGTCTAGGTGGATATATAAAGTAAAATATAATGGTGATGGCAGTATTAACAAACATAAAGCTAGACTTATTACTAGAGGTTTCACTCAGAAACTCTGTATTGATTATGTTGAGACATTTCCTGTAACTAAAATGATTACTGTTAGGGCCTTATTTGTAATTGCTACTTAATTTGGGTGGGAAATCCACCAAATGGATAAGAAAAATTATTTTTTAATTTAGATTTAAAAGAATAACTTTACATATTTCAACCTAAAGGATTTGAAGAAATTGGTAAAGAAAACTATGTTTGTAAGCTGAGAAATCCTTGTATGGTTTAAAATAAGCTCTTATAGCTTGATATGTAAAAATTGTTTATTTCTTTAAACTGTTAGTTGTTAATTTTTCTTCTAACAATGATATATTCATCAAGCAATAAGGCTCACATATTATAATTATATGTATATATGTTGATGATTTGTTTATGTCTGGTGAAAATTCTGATTCAATTCATAGGATTAAAGAGAAATTGAAGTAATACTTTGAAATGAATGAGTTAGGTCTCTCACATCATATTATTTGTATGATTGTATTTCATTCTATTGTTATTTTTCAAAACAAAATATGTAACCATTGTATTGAAAATTTTTCTTATGATTGATTGTAAACTATTTTCTACTTTAATGGAAGTTAGAATTAATATTGATCATAAATCTATATATGAAAAAGGTTGATCTTATTTTATATACGGTGTTAGTTGATAGTTTGATTTATCTAACTATAACTAGATCAGATATTTCCTATATAAAAGGAATTACTTCAAGGTTTATGCAGGAACCTTTTTTAGAGATCATTAGAATCTTGCAAAAAAAAAATTTAGATATTTGAAAGGAACAATCAATTATGTGTTGTATTATAATAAGAATAAAAATGTTATCTTATATGGATTTTGTGATTCTAACCATACTGAAGTTTTGTTATAAAATATACTGGATATGTGTTCAAGTTTTTTGGTGTATGAACCATTACTTGGAACAAAAAATATAATCAATGGTCTCCATTTTTTCTACTGAGGAAAATAAGTACAATGGAAAAAGTAAAGAATCCATGTGGCTACAACGACTGTTGGTAAAGATACACATGAAAGCTAAAGGAAGTATTTATCTTCTATGTGGTGGTCAGAGTTGTATTACTCTTGATTAAGAATCCAGTTCAAAATTAAAGGACAAAGAATATTGAGATACATATATGCTTCACCCATGAGAAGGTGCAAAGTGATGAAATAAATCTCAAGTTCATGTTGACTGAAGAGCATGTTCCTGACATCTTCACAAAGTCCCTGAGTGCTGCAAAGTTTTGTCACTTTCGTGAAAATCTTGGATTATCAGAGTTTCCATTGAGGGGGATTGTGCATGACAATATCACCTCCTAATGGAACTTGGTTTTTGTTAAAACACCCTTCGGGCATTTGTAAAATACCTCGGGAAAGTGTAAAAAGACCTTTGGGCATGTATACCTCCTTGAATTATTTTTTAGAAAGAAGTGTAGAAATATCTTAAAGGTGGTCTTCAGTAAAATCTTTAGTGCTATTGAGTTTATTGGTAAATATCCAGTACAAGCATATTGTTAAGGAGGTCCTTGGTTGTAAAATGATCCTATATATTTGGGTTTAATAACCTTTTATGAGAATTTGTGAGAACATGTAAAACTCACAAATCATACTTAGCCACTGATCATGGGATGATCTTTTAGATTCAAAATCCTTTTGTACCAAAAGGTAAATTGAGTATGATGAAGGTGTTATAATTCCTTCAACTGATATGCTATCCTAAAACCTTTATGGTTTAAGGATTGTAAATCATGTAGTGTACCACGGGTAGGTAATCTATTGGTATATGTTATGTTATCCCACTTAACATTAAAGGGGAGTGTTGGAACATAATGATTAAGTGGTTTGGCCAACCCTTAATGTATATGGGTCCATCACTAATATATAAGTTAATATTTAATAATATGAAATATTTATATTTCTATTATTAAATATACTAACCTAGGTATATACTTTAGGTTAAGTATTTAATATTATGAAATGATTATATTTCTAATATTAATTATTATAAGCCTAGGTGTATGTGTCAACCATTTTAGGTTGAAAAGGTGGGTTGAGAGACATACCTGGGCACCTTATATAAAACGGATTTTAGGTCCTCATTTGATATATTCAAGAAATATATCAAAGGTGTGCAAATCAAGTGATTTGGTTTTACCTTTGGTAAATAGGGTTTCAAAGAAGGAGGTGATATTACTGGATGTAAAATAAGTTCTCTGAAATAAAAGGTTATTTTCAAAGTGGTTTTTACCATATTGGGGTTTTTCACTATAAATATTGTGCCACCTATGTTATTTATTTCCTATAAGTATTTCTTTATTCACTTATGTTATGATGTAATGTTTATTTAAATATTTATTGTAACATTATCTAAAATGTAAGTTGATTAAATCTGTATTTATTAGAATCCTCAAATTCTAACATAAGGAGGCATAATATCATTGGTATAAATGTTTGATCACATAACTCATGTGTTAACCCAAGCAAGAAACATCCTGACCACCATGACTCTAAGTGTATTTTCTTTCATTCATAACTGAATCCTAAAGTAAAGGGTGAATAGAGACCTCAATCATTCGAGGGATTTAAATAAAGATGACATATATTCATAAAAGATAGAGGGTGATGTTAATTGGGAAATAATAGTAAGGGTTTCTTGAATATTTTTTTAACAAACATATGATAATATAGAATATATGTTTGCAATGCATGTAAAGTTTGAAAATATTGTTGGAGAGTTGTAAGTAATGCTGGATAGTCAATAAAATGGGAAATTTTCATTAAACCACAATTATTTTCCTTTTCTCTCAATGCTCATGCTAGAGGAGAGTAATAACTTTGTAACCTTCTAGGATATATGTGTATCTTGTATGTCACCAGATTCTAAACTATACTAATAATACATGATTGATCATTTAAAAGACTAGAATAAATTTGAAGAACCTTTGCATATACTTGGTAAGTCAATTTACAATTCACATCCTTTCATAGAGTTACCTAGACCATTAAATTCAAGAAACATTTTCTCTAAATTCTTGCAAGGATGGAGTCCTAAGCATAATGGAAAAGGAATAAGTATTATGTGCCAAGGAAAATCACACAACTTTTGGAATTTGAATACTTTTTTTATCATCTAGTTCTAATAGAAACCCTTTGTTTGACCCTGTGACTATGATTTTAGGTTCTAGAACCAAGAATTATATCCAAGAAATAATTATAAATATGATTAAGACTCTAAATGGTGTACTCTGATTTTCTATACAAGTTGAGGAGAGAATATAAAAGGTTTGTGAACAAATAGAAGGTATATAGTTTGAAAACCCTCACCTTTAAGAAAAAAAGTTCTAGTAACTTGATACCCCTTATAAGGTACATCTCTAATCATCAACTTCATAAGTTAATTACTAGTTCCCTCATTCTTGGAATCTTATAAAAGGATCTACTTAGTATTGTGAGATATAACAAGAGAAAAACTTAGGAGGAAAGAAACAAATATTAGAAGAGAGATTTTAAGTGTCTCAAAAGTCTATGTTTATAATTAAAATATGTTTTTTTAGGTTCCCTATTCCTAACATAAGTGTTAAGGAGAGATTAGTGCTTTGGTATCTTTTTAGGGTAATCCTAACTGTCGATAGAAATTGAAACCCTTTATTACACCTAGAAAACTTGTCATTCCTCTAACTATTGAAAACTCTGATCCTTTTCGTAAACCATACGCCTTTGTCTCTATCATATTGGTATCAAATAATTATTTAAAATTTGGTTGACCAAGAAAACTTGAGCATAAATTTAAGAAACAAAAGCTTACAAAGAAGATAGAAATGGCTCAAAGAGTTAGGGCCATGAGAGGATAAATAAATAAACCAAGAGACAAATAATTTGCAGCACTAATAAGGAATGCCCAAGAATATTTGGGGGAAGTATATATTTCTCAGAGAAGTGTGTTAATAGGTGATGTTAGTGTCAAAGAAGAAGAATTAGAGGAAGGAGAACTAGAAGGAGAATAAGGTGTAGAAGAAAGGATGTTGATAATAGTGATAGGTAAAAGTGCTAAACTAAAATTGAAGATTCCATAGTATGGAGGCATCCCTAATGTTGAATAATTGATTGATTGAATATAATATTTAGAATAGTAATTTTACTATGAAGGAGTGACTGATGAGAAAAAGGTGAAATTTTATTACACTAAGTTGAAAGATCATGCATCAATTGGGTGGGGTTACATTCAAAATAAAAGGAAGAATAAGGGAAAGGATAATACTAGGTCATGGGATAGGATGGTGAAATTTTTTAAATCTACATTCATTCTTTCATAATACTAAATAATTTTTTTAAAGACGCTATAAAACTTGTAGAAGAAAGAGATGAATTTGAAATATTATAAATAGGAGTTCTACAAGATCTCAATTAGAGTAGGTCACATAAAAGATGATGCAATGAATGTGGCTAGATAGTTTAATGGATTGATGTTTAACATACAAGATGAGATAATTTTATTGAATTTGAGGAAAATATAAGAATCATAGCTATCAACCCATAAGGAAGAAGAAAAACTTAATAGAAAACATACAAAACATTTTAGAAGAAGAGGCATAAAGTTCAGAGATGGATGAGAGAAAGGTGGAAGAAATTAGTAGAAAAGTCATAAGGGTGTAGCTAGCAACAACTCTCAAATTCAGAATTCCACATGAGGAGATTACTCTTTCAGAGGAATAATGTATTATGGATGAGTAGGAGGTAGAGGATTCTTGGGTAAGTGATTCAAATGAAATAAATATGTAGACAGTACATCATTTTAATGTCTAGAGCATCCTCAAACTAGTGGAAGAGTGGTTAAATCCAATAATCAAATAACATGACCTAATAAAGAGAGTGTTGGATCTCTATCACATGTTAAGACACCCAAGAAGGGTGAATATTTGCTAATGAAGAGAGTATTTTTGAATCCAAAAAAGGAGATAAAAGAACCAAATCAAGGAAAGAGCCTATTCAAGACCATGTGCAAAAAAACTATAAGTTTTGGAAACTTTTTATTGATGGTGGGAGTATAAATAATCTAGTTTCATTGTAAATGGTTGAGAAATTAAGACTAAAAATATTAATAAACCCTAATCCCTATAAAGTATATTGGCTATAAAAAGTACATAAAGTATTGGTTAATGAATAATATCAAGTTGAATTTCAAATTGGAAGTTACAAGGATTATGTTATTTGTGATGTTATCCCTATGAATGTTTACCATTCACTTATTAGAAGACCTTGGAAATATGATAGAAGATTAGTCCATGATGTTATAACAAACACTTACAATTTAGAGAAATATAGTAAGATGCATACTCTAGCACCACTAACAGACAATAATGAAGAGGTAGAGAGCAATTCCATGGTATTGGTGATTATTGGAAAGGATTTTGTACAAAATCTGAAGGGAGCATATGTTAATTTTTATCTAATAGAAAAACATAATATTGTCATAAAAACCACTAAATTGACTGATATACCCTTAGAAATTCAGAATTGTTGGATAACTATGTTGACATAGTAGTGGATGATTTTCCAATTAAGTTAGCACCAATCTAGAGCATTAAGCATCATATAGATCTTATACCAAGATATAACTTTCAAAATAAGGAATTATATGAAAATCAAGAGATTAAAAAACAAGTACAAGAGTTGTTAGATAAGGTACTGATTAGAGAAATCACGAGTCTATGTGTTAGACTAGCTATCCTAACCCATAAAAAGGATGGAGAATGGAGAATGTGCACAAATTCTAGAACTATCAATAGGATAAAAATTATATACATGTTTCCACTACCCAGAATGGGTGATCTTTTGGATTAATTGAGTGGATCTCAATACTTGTCAAAGATAGATTTGAAAAGTGGATATCATCAAACGGGATTATAGAGGGTGATGAGTCAAAAATAACATTCAAGACCAATGGTGAGATGTATGAGTGGCTTGTCATGACATTTGGTCTAATCAATGCACCTAATAACTTGATGATGCTCATGAATGAGGTATTAAATCCATTAAAAGGTAAAATAATTATTGTTTATTTGAATGATATATTAATCTTTATTAAGAAAAATAAGGAACATATTGAGAATATTAAGTGGTTTTGGATAAACTAAGGGAAGAAAAACTATTGATTAACCTTAAGAAATATAATTTTATCAAGACTGAACTAGTTTATCTATGATTTATTATTTCTAAAGATGGCTTGATAATGGATCCAAAGAAAGTAAAATCCATAGTGGAGTGACCTATTCCTAAGATTTTATTTGATGTCAAAAGTATTTATGGATTAGTTATTTTTAATAGAAAATTTATCAAATAATTCAGCGGGATTTGTGCATCAATAACTAAAAAAATTAATGGAAAAAATGTAGTTTCATTAGGTTGATGTAACTATGAAAAGTTCTCAAATTATAAAAAATAAGATCACAGAACATCATATATTGGCCTTATCTAATTTTACTAAAATTGTTCAAGTAGATTGTGATGCTAGTGGGGAAAAAATTAGGGTAGTTTTGATCCAATAAGGAATACTTATTGCCTACTTTAGTGATAATTTGAATAAAGCTAAGAATAAGTACCCAACCTATGATCAAGAATTCTATGTTATGATTCAATATTTAAAGAAATGGAGACAATATTTTTTTCCTAAGGAATTTATACTCTATAAAAATAATCATGCTTTACAATTTTTTAATAGCCAAGTTAAGCTAAATCAAAGGTACATAAAAATGATAAAGTTATTAAAAAAATCTATTCATTAAACATAAGAGTTGAAAATAAAATAAGGTACTTGATACCTCAAGTAGAAGAAATTAGGACTTAAATGAGATACAAGTTGAAGTTTTGAGATTTTAATTATTAAATGATTTATATGAGGAAGAAACATACTTTAAAAAAGCCTAAAAATCTTGTAAGGATCCAATAAGTATGGATATTGGTCAATGTATGGACTATATGCTTCAAAAAATAATTTTATAAAAATGAAGACAATTGTGCATACTCAAGGGATCCATTAGAGAAAACTTGTTGAAGGAAAATCATAGTGGGGGCCTAGTAGGACATTTTTGGAAATAGAAAACCTTTTCTCAGTTAAATGAACACTATTATTGACCAAAAATGCATGTTGATTTCAAGATGTTTGTAGAATGTTGTAGAATTTTTCAACATGCTAAATAAAAATGTCAACACATGAGACTTCACCAACCACAACCTATTCCAAAAATGCCTTGGGATGTATTAAGTATGGATTTTGTATTCTTATTACCAAGAACCTAATGAGGTAATGAGTATATATTTGTTGTTCATAGGTTTTCCAAAATGGAAAATTTGATATCATGTAAAAAGATAACTTATGCCATCAATATTACACATTATTTCTTCAAAAAATTAGTTGGATTGTATGGCCTCCATATAAGTATTGTTTATGACAAGGATACTCAATTTCTTAGGCATTTTTACAAGACTCTTTGGAAAATGTTTAGTACAAGAATGGATTTTAGTTCATCCTACCATCCTAAAACTAATAGGTAGACTAATATACTTTAATAGAACCCTAGGGAATCTTCTCAGATGTTTGGTAAGTGATCATCCTCAACAGTGAATCAAGTTCTAGAAGAGGCTGAATCAACTTACAATGATTCAATAACTAACAAAACAATATTTAGTCCTTTTTAAAATTGTTTATGGTGTTACTCTAAGGGGTGTATAAGAGATGATAGAATTAGAAAAAGAAATGAGGATAAGTGTTGTAGGAGAATATTTTTCTACATCCATGCAAGAGATTCATGAGAGTGAGGGAAAAACTGGATCAAAATTTTAACAAGTCTAAGAAGCATGATGATATGAATATAAGAGAGCTTAGTTTTTAGGTGGGATACTCAGTCTTAGCACACCTCATAAAGGAAAGATACCTAAAAGGATATTATAACAAGATCAGACACAAAAAGATATAACCTTGTAATATTTTGAGAAATTTTTATAATAATGCTTATGAGCTAGAGTTACCTGCAGACATTAGAATTTATCTAATATTCAATGTGACTAATATTTATCACTATAAAAAGGAGAAACCATTAGATACATATGAGAGTGAGGAGGAAATCACCATTTATTGGAAACATTAGTTACCAAAGGAAACTAAAGAAGAGATTGAAGCCATCCTAGAAAAAAAGCTCATCAAGAAGAAAAGAGGGAAAAAAATTCCATTATTTATCATATGTAAGAACCATGAAACTGAATATGCCCTATGGATGAGTGCTACAAAAATAACTAAGTACGCTAGTGATGTTGAATAACTCATGAGAAATAGCTCATGTTGGGCCCCTGAAATATCAATTAAGTCCAAAAAGGGTAAATAGGTGCGCAAGGTTTTACAAAGTGTGTAAGATAAGGCACGCAGGGAAGTGTTCAAGTAGGGTTTTGGTTGAACCCAAGATTCACGCTAGAATCTAGGACTTAGCCATTTTTGACATATCAGGAAAGATGTGAGAAAAATGTGACCCAAGTGGATAAGATGCCAGCCTAGTAACAAGGTGGCCTGGAAGGAATATACTCTATGGGAGAAACTTCTAGAAGGACATCATGAAAAAGAGTGGTGAGCTTAGGCTTGGAGGAGCATGCACTCATGGAGGACCACATTCAAACAATTTGAGATAGATCTGAGGCTGCAGAAGAATGAGTGGGTAGTTCAGGAAGGCTATATATACAAGTGCCTACAGAAGTAAAACAAAAAGAAGGAGAAAGACAAAAGGAAGAAAGTGGATAGAGGGCGGAGCTCTACAGAAATACTACAAGGACTCTGTTAGCTTGGGTAAATAAGTGTAGGAAAGGATGTATCAAGGGTTTAGGGGTTATAAATTTTCTTTTGAGAGCCTAGCTATATGAATCTAGTTATAATGCATGACTGTAGTCTGCTCTTCTGTGACATTCTGTAATGGGCCTAATGAATGTAATAAGGTTACCAGTTTATGTGAATATGAACATTAATGGTTCTGATGCATACATCCTTGTTCATATATATTTTTCATTTATGTTTACAAACTAAGTATGAATGCTTATACAACTTCCTTTCTATTTTGGTGTAAGTTCTATAATTTGTTAAGCACTTTTCTGTCTGGAATGACTGCAAGGATCTAGAAGCCATTCTAAGCTCTATGGTGCTTGTATGTCTTATTTCCTCTCAAATATCTTAAAATCAGATCATAGATGATGTTTCCCACTAAAGTCATATAAAGGAGAGACTCAATGGCACCCGTGCATGCCTCAGGTGAGCACCCAGTGCCTACTGGGTGATAGGCCGGTGCGCATGGGGTTTCCCTATTCTTTGATGGGTGTAAAAATGACTACATCTTGGTTCTGTTGTCGGGACCTCTTTTCAAAGTTGTAGTGGGACATGACATACATCATGATCTATGTAATGAGTGATGACAGAGCATTTAACTTTGGAAAGTGTTGAATCATGGTTCAAGAGCATGAAGGATGAATTTTCTCAGAGATTCAACACTAGATCTGAGTTTGATGCACGTAGATGGGTAGAAGAGAACCTCTACCATGATTTGTATGAATTTTTTTTTTTTGTTGCTTCCCAGTTGAACTGTATGAATGGCTCTCAGCATATGCATCTAGATCAAGCTGGTATTATAGATCACGCGCGTGGACCCAAGAGGAATACCAGAGGTTACAAGATGCAGATCTGACGTGGACTCATGTAGTGGATCATTGGTGGAAGGGAGTGTTGGCTAGCTACACTCTGGAATATGCTATTTCCACGTATTCTTGTCCAGAAGTTGCTGAGTTTGAGTTCCTGAGGGAGCCCAGAGGATCATTTCTGTGTGTTATTCCTTTGGCAATGAATATCTTGATCATGACCATGAGTTTAGAGGCATTTCCAATGGCTGGCTAAACCATTCTGAGTGTTGGGTGAGGAAGCTAGGGTAGAGGAAGATGGAAGATATTATGACTGGAGAAAGAAAGGGAGGAGAGGGGGCTCAAGTATAGTAAAGCACGTGAACGGGATATTGCTAGACAATGCAAGGTTGCAAGTGTGATGGATCTATGGAGGCAGACATTGCGGGAAGGAGTGGAGGTTCACACGGAGGATGTGGAACCTGAGCAGTCTGTGCTACCCCATCTTGGAAAGTGCGTAAGAGAGACCCCTTCAGCTTCTGATGAGAGTTTCATCATGTGGAGAGAGAAGATTCATTGGCATGTATCTAAACCCACCTAGTGACCAAACCCTGGTGCTTGGTTTTCCAGATCAAGGAAGGAGTATCGTTGACCCAGTTGGTATCAGTGGAAGTGATATATCTACACCTAGGAGATACAATTTTTCATTTCCCACTTCTATGGCTACACATATTCCAGTATTTGGAGGAGTTTTTGGACAAGGAGCAAGTACTCAAGCCTTTGGTCTTGTTTCTGGGAGTGGCGTAGGGTACACTAGTGGTAGTGGGGCATTATCACAAACCATCAACATGCAGTTTAGTGGAACCTTAGGGACCCTTGGCATGACCACTATAGGACCTGGTGGACCTAGTGGATCTGGTGGATCTGGTGGCAAGAGGAGGCAACAGGACCTGGTGGATCTGGTGGATGGCCAGAAGGCATAGGAGTGAAACTGGTGGATCAGAGCAGGGAACCAAGGCTCTGACTTAGGAGGACAAGGGCCCCAGCCACCCCCTCAAGTATTCTTTGAAATGTTTTTACATTTTATAGATTACATAGGTATTAAAGATGTTACAGAACATGTTCATAAGTGTGAACTGCTATAGCGTACAAATGGGATCACAACCCCAAAGCGGAAGGCTAGTCAGTTTGTAATGACGTTGTAAAGGGTGCGTGAATAGATGGTATAGGAAATATGAACCTCATCAAATGGTGGTGGATTATACTACTTTAAAGAATGCCTTCCTGGTAGAATTCCACATCCCTAAGTTTAAACAAAAGAGCATCAGTGGCCCAAAGGAGATTCAATAGGGAATGACAGAGAGTGTGCCTGGAGTATGATGCACGGTTCAAAACCCTCCTGTCAAAATTTTCATATGACATTCACCCTTCACAATATGCTCAATGGTTTGTTGTAGGGTTGATAAATACATTTAGAAGAGCTTTATCTCATAAAAATTTCACAAACCCATGCGAGGTGTTAGAAGTTATTCTGCATCGAGGCTATTGGAAGTGTTGATACTTGTATTATCCCATTCCTGGAGGCTCAAATTACTTATATGGCTAAGCAGCTGGAGAAGTTGTTTGTGAACTCAGCCCATGAGACTTGCAGTGGTACATGGTGTACATATTTTGAAGTGGAGGGGCATGTCAAGGATAGTTTCCCCCGGAGGACGGTATGCGCCATAATAGTAGACTGTGAAATTTGTCATGGGGACCATGATGCAAGTAGATGTCCCTTGTTACAGTGTGTAATTTGGAAGAATGTGTCTTGCTACTATAATATCTGCACCTCACAACCCATGATACTAAGGATTGTAGGCTTATTGACCAGATCCATGAGGCCATTGATCATGGGGTGCGCCAGACCAGCATTACCAGTAGTTCTAAAGGTGATGATCACCGTTATGAGGAGCATGCAGATGGAGGTGCGCATGGAAGGGGATTTCATAGAGGATTTCATGGTCATGGTAACCACAGAGGAGGAAGAAGTGAGTTTCCATGTGGAACCTTTTTTAATTGTGGGTCTACAGAGCATTACAAATGAGAGTGCCCAGACCTATTGCAGTGCTCATGGTGCGGGAAGAAACACAAGTATGAGGAGTGCCCTGAGTTGTTTGAGCACATGAATCAGCAGCACCGGAAAGACAAGGGTGCTACAATGGTAAGCATTAAGAAGACAGAAACACAATGGATGCCATAGGTGACACGTGATGCAGGTTTGGAATCTGTTATGGTAACAACAAGAGTAGAGGCCACGTGCGTAAAGGAAATACCAAGGAAGAAGAACCTAGTTTCAAGGGAAGAAGTGGTACATGGGAAGTACCCAAACCCCCGCACATCAAAAGGAGGTATATCAAGATACCATGGATGTCATTCGGAGTTTACAAGGAGAAATAAAGTGTCTAAAGGAGCAGTCCAGGAAGGAGGAGAAAAGAAGGAAGGTTGAGGTGCCAAAAGATGACCTAGATGAGGTCAAGGAAGTATGTAAAATGCTAAGGCAAGAGAATATTATTCCCTTGCTAGGAGCATGGTTGAGAGAGAAGGTACCACGTACCAGAGAAGAGTGTGAGAGGTAGGTCTTGCATGCAAACCTTCCCCCTCACATCCTTGACTATGATAGGGATATCACATTAAATGTGGTCGTGGATGGATGGCTCCTTAGTAATATCCTCATTGACACAGACATGGAGGTCAATGTTCTCACCTTGGATGCATGACATTAGATGGGAAGGCCTGCATTACAGCCATCTTTGAATGTGTTGTATATGGAAAATAAAATGAAGGCAATTCCCATCGGTGTCTTAAAGGATGCAACTATCACCATTCAGGGAGCAAAGTTTACTGGGGACTTCGAAGTCTTGGCGCTCACCGAGGCAGAAAATTTCCCAACACTAGCTTGGGTGCACATGGTGTTATAAGAACAATGCAGATCTTCAGTTCAACAAGGGGTACATAAGCTTTGAAAATGAGGAAGAATGGGTCAACATACCCCTAGCTGATGGGAATTCAACACCCTATACTAAACCTTTGGGAGAAGAGGTCCTGGATAGAATATATGTGCACTCAATCAGGGATCCAGAGATAATCCATCCTATCAATAGAATTATCTAGTTCGAGGATGCTCAGTCGGTAAGTGACACCACTAGTCTAGCATGTGATAATTGGGCACATGGAACCTATGAGTTGATTAGACGACATTTAAGAGGATTGATGAAAAAGGTGACAAAGGTGTGCATAGTTTGACACCTAGGAGGAAAGGAGCTACCTAAGTACTCAGGAGGAGCCTCCCCTAAGGTCTTTTTGTAGAAGATGGAAGCTCAGTGGAAGGAGGAAAATGAAAGAAGGGGGATGTTAAGTTACATCCTACTAGGAACTGTTGCGCATTGGTGGACAATGCATCAAGATAATCTCTCGGAATGTCATGAAGTGAGAATTTCCTTCTCTATTCATTTCTCTAGAAGCAATGTGCCCACCACCATCAAGGACTACCATGGTAAGGAGCCCACCTCTTTCCACATCCAAGCGTGTGAGAGGGTCTAGAGAGGAGGTGTGGAAGCTTTTCCACCATCCCTCTGGGTACACAAACTATATTCTACACTACAGGGTTACACACGCGCATGGTACATCCACTATGAGACATGCCGCCAAACAGGGAATTGGCAAGAACTAGTGGCTGATCTCATCCAATCATTTGAGTATCGAAGCACCAAACCATTGGTGGATAAGGCATTGTAGGAGATCAAGTGCCTTACGATGGGGGATAGTGCCATGGTAGAAGATAGGCTACTGGAGTTGCTAGGTGAACCTAGCCTAGAGGTGCACTTTAAGGAAGAAGACAAAGAAGAGATATAGTTTGAGTGCGCATGCACAGAGAAAGAAAAAGGCAAGATGGTCTATGTCATAGACGGTGAAGAGATGGAAAATTTGGAGGTTAACCATTCTCTAGGCTCACGTGAAGTGATGGATAGTGCTGATGAAATAACATGCACCTATCATGAGCCTTTAAAGACAAAATAGGTTAATATTGGGTTGGAGGCGGAACCCAAGGAAGCTATCATTGGAGATTATTGGTTAGAGAAGGAAGTCTCTAAGATCATTGATCTTTTGTATGAGTTTGAGGATTTATTCCCGCATGAGTATCATGAACTCAAAGGTGTTCACCATTCCTTGGGGGAAATGAAAATTAAGTTGAAGGAAGGTGTGCACCTAGTCTGGAAGAGACCATACCAAATGAATCCTAACCTACGCATGAAGGTAAAGGAAGAGATAAAAAAAATGATAGCATCTAGGATCATTTAATATGTTGAAGAGTCAGAGTGGATAAGTCCAATGGTAATTTGCATCAAGAAGGATGGGTAGATTAGGATCTATGTGGATTATAGGGAGCTAAATGCAATTTGTCTCATCAATCCTTTTCCAACCCCCTTCATTGAAGAAATTTTGGAGGGATTCGCTGGGTGCAAAATATATTCCTTTATAGATGGATTTTTCGGGGTACCACCAAGTTTGGATTGCAAAGGAAGACCAGGAGAAGACAAATTTCACCAATGAATGGGGAATTTTTGCATACATGGTCATGCCCTTTGGGTTGAAGAATGTGCCTTGTTGTTTTCTCACGCATAGTGGTATAGGTGTTCTAGAACTTTATCCATAAATTTATTTAGGTTTATTTGGATCATTAGAAAATGTATGGACTAGTCAAAGACCATTGTGATAATCTAAGGTTGATGTTTGAAAGGTTTCCTCAGTTGAGGATATCCCTCAACATTAAGAAGTGTGTCTTTGCTACCCCCTTTGGAACATTATTGGGGCATATCATATGTAAGGAGGGATTGCTAGTAGATCCTACCAAGGTTGTAGTTATTATGGGATTGGGGGAGCCTACTAGCCAAAGTGCAGTGCGTGGATTTCTTGGGCATATGGGTTATTATAGGAAATTCATTAAGGGGTATGCCAAGATTTCCGCACCTTTGGAAGCATTGCTCAGACATAAAATTTCCTTTCATTAGGGAGAGGCACAGTAGAAGGCATTCAACACATTGAAGGATAAGCTTGTCACCTACACCTATATTACATTTCCCCTCTTGGGATAAGCCCTTCCATGTTCATGTGGATGTTTCCAGAATGGCCATTGGGATAGTGCTTACACAGCCTAGTGAGGGAATTGTTGATCACCCCTATGCTTTGCAAGTAGGAAGTTGACACCAGCAGAATCAAATTACACTACGACTAAGTGCGAAGCATTGTCTATGATCTACGCACTTCATAATTTCAGGACAATATCTGCTGGTAACTCCCTTTATCTTCTACACTGACCATATTGCATTACAATATTTAGTGAACAAGCTCATTCTATAAGGCCGCATATGTCGATGGGTGCTATTATTTCAAGAGTTTGAGTTCATGGTAGTTGTGAAGCTTGGAAAGATTAATTTTGGACCTGATCATTTATCAAGAATTGATTCAAGGGAGGACATGTAGAGCATTGAAGAAACTATGCCAAACATGCAAGTGTTTAGGTTACGGTGCATACCCTCGGATTTGGAGGAAATTATATTATTTCTAAAGGAAGGTGTAGTGCCAAAAGGGATAAAGACCTTGGAGAAAAATAAGTTAGCTATATGTGTCGTGCCCTACATGTTAATTAATGGAGACCTGTAAAAAATGGGCCGTGATGAGGTTCTACAACGATGCGTGCTAGAACATGAGCACATTGCTATAATAGAAGAAGCGCATGGTGGGATTATAGGAGGACACTATGTGGGAAATGCAACTATGCAGAAGATTCTACTCGCAGGGCTTTGGTGGGAGACCATTTATCAAGATTGCATAGATTTTTGACAAGGCCTATGACTATTTCCATTGCCTTGGAAAACCTAGAAAGAGGGATGAAATTCCCTTGCAACCAATACCAAGTGTGGAACCATTTGAGAAATGGGCTATTGACTTTGTCGGACCAATCTCGCCAGCAGCATGCAAAGGACTGGTTCATGGTATATCATTACTTGCACTGATTATTTGATGAGGTGGGCAAGAGGCAACACCCACTAAGGATTGTACCAAAGCTAAAGCTACTAGATTTTTATGGGAAAACATAATCAGTAGGTATGGATACCCATTAATCTTGAAAATTTGTAGAGGTACACACTTTCTCAACGAAATGGTCAGGATTCTATTATCAGAATTCATGGTGGCCCATCACAAGACTACCCCCTATCACCTTCAAGCAAAATGGAACTGCTGAGGCATTTAACAAAATACTTAGTCACACGTTGACTAAGATCTGTGATGTTGGTAGGTAGGATTGGGATGATAAAGTATCATCCATTCTTTGGGCATACAGAACAACCTATAAAAGTTTGAATAAGGCCACACCATTTTAGTTGGTTGTTTGGCATGGAGGTTGTCTTACCAGTTGAGTTTATGTTACCTTTTCATTGTGTATAACACGTGCGTGGGAGGGTTGGATAATGAATAAGCACTAGAAGAGAGAATTGATGAATTGATGAAGTTGGATGAAAGACAATCACTAGCTAAGTGGAGCCAAACAACTGAAAAATCAAAATAGAAGGCATGGCATGATCGCCACATTAAGAACAATAAGTTTGAGGTTGGGAAAATGGTGTTGTTGTATGATTCAAATTTTCTGCGCCACCCTGGGAAATTAAAGGTTCATTGCTTAGGTCCCTATATAATCGCGTACATCCTTGATTCAGGTGCATGCCAGTTACAAGCACTGGATGGAATGAAATTACCTAGACACTTCAATGGGAGTAGGCTGAAGCCCTACTATAAATAAGGCCTCTTGGTGTTTGTAAATACAGTATTTTTACCAGATAGTTTAGAATTTCCTTTATGTATTTCCTTTCTTTTATTTCCCTTGTGCGTTGTTGTTTTGTTTTGCACCTTGGGTGATGGTAACCTTATTAATTTTTTAGGGTTTTAAATGCACAGAGGAACGCACATCATTTTAATGTAGGGTGGAGTAATGTGAATGAAAAGCATGGGTAAAGTGCCAAGGAGGATTTTGTTGGAAATCCTGATTGAATGGCCCTGTTAAAAGAGGTTCATGAAAGAAAAGGTGGAAAATGATGGTTGGTGTCAAGATAAGGCTAATTTCAGCTCCCAAGTACAAAGGAGGAAGAAGCACAAAAACAACATGAGGTAGGTGAAAGAAAAAATCATGACAAAATAATTTCCTTCGGCACCAGTGACACGTGCACAAGAGTATCCTATCAAGATGGATTGGTTGCATGTAGCCATAAGGTTGGAAGATTGTCCACTCAGGGTTAGGCATGTGACTTAGGGCACAAAAGTCAGGATTTGTTTGAAAAATCTGCATTAAAATTGAAAAAGTATGGTGGTAGGTGAAGTAGCATTTAATGCTTAAAAATGGGAAAATCTATAAATAGAGGTTCAGAAATTTCATTATTCACTTTACGAATATGAAGATAATATATTTTGTGAACTAGGGTTTCCAGAGTTGATCCGTGTGAAGAAAAATTGCAAGAATTTGAGCGTGAGTGACCAGTTTGGATTTACAAACTAGAAAGGAAGTGATTCAAGGTCATGGGAAGAGTTAAGGAGAAGCATCGTCTAGTTAAAAGAGATTCTAGTTAGGGTTTGGTATCTAGGGCATGGGTTGAAAAATAGAGTTTCTTCGCTAGTTTAAGATATAAACTTGGAAAGGGGTAGTAAAACAAAGCAAGTGAAGAAGTTGAAGTGTTTACATGAACGATGGCACCCAAGAAACTAGTTGACACACCTAAGAAGGGAAAGGGAAAAGGCAAGAGAAAGCAACAAGAAACTGACATGAGTACAAATGAAGAGTGGTATGTAGAAATGCAGTACTCGAGATAGATTATTTCTTGGGCAAGAGTGGGAGTCCCATTTAAGAAAAATTTCAGTAAATGATTACAATCATTTCTCGAGCATGATCGAGAAGGAAATGGCGCTAGAGTTAGTGTGTCTGATGGATAAAAGGACACCAGAGGGTTTACCCATCTATAATGATGACGTAAAAGTGAATTTAGAGAAGTCAAGATTATTGCAACTCTTTGAATTTCCCTACTTCGGAAATCTTGAGAACCTATATCAATGGTTGATGTCACATGTGCACGAAGATTAATTTCACTTCATAAGGGCACAAGATGCACATTACCCCTCAACTTGTTTCACATTTCACATGCCTCATTTGTGAAGGAGAAAGTTTGGAGGATGACCTATGTGACAAGGAGGCAATTAAGGAAATTATCAATGCTTATGCATACAAAAAGGGGTTGAGGTAATTTGATATCACGAACATCAAGGACCCAATGATGAAGATGGCCACACACCTTGTGACAAAGCTAAATGGCCAGGAGAGATGGACCCAGGTAAAAATGTCCTGGCTGAATGTTTGCAGGAGGATTTCAGAGGGCACCATCTATAACTTGTTTGAATACATTGTGGATAGATTATCAGCATTGCACAGGAAGGTGATAAAAACCTATTTGGTAATGTCTTGTTAACCATTGTGTTCTCAAATATTGGAGTGTCAGATACAGTGGAAAAATTTGTGTGGGAGTAACCTATTGAAGACCATTCACCCAAGAATAGGTTTGAGAAGTACACATGTGATAGTAAAACGGCCATGCACAAGGCACACCTAGAGAAGTGGTATACATGCCTGAGGAACACATTCGGGGTGGAATGGAGGATCCCTAAACAACTACCAGCGACCACCAAGGGAGAAGTCGAGTTTGTTGTGTACCAACATTTCTACCAAGGTAGATTTAAACTAATAGATGAGACATGGAGCCCATAGTGCAAGCTCCCTTTTGGCTTCACATCTCAACACTTCCAAGTGGGAGTGAATAGGTTCAAAGAGTCCAAGAAGTTGAAGTTAGACCTTGGTAATCTATTCCAGAACCATAGAGAAATGTGCAAAGGGTTGGTCTACCCAACAAACACACGTACGTGGAGAATTATGTGTTGCATGAGGTCTAAATGGTGAAACTTATGACTTTTCCCATTACAGGAGGGTCTGTGGCATGAGCATACCTTTGTATAAGACCCAAATTTTAGAAGGGCACCTATCTAGAGAAAGAGGTGTCCATACCTGAGGACCCAACTAATAGAAAGATACCCACACCCAAACATGGTGAAAAAGAACCAAAGAAGAAAGTACCAAGTGTATTGGATGCACAGGAAATAGGTACCCCTAGGAAAAGTGCTAGAACAAGTATGTATTCACACAAGAAAAATTCCACATTCAAAGAGAAAACTCTGGAGCCAGAGAAGTTGTTAGACAAGGAGTCATTGAAAGAAGAAGAGATAAAGTCACCTACACTGGAATCCTTAGGAAGAAGCAGAAGATGATGGAGGATTAAGATTCTGAGTACGCTAAAATTGATGATGACGATGAAGAAGATGATGACGAGGAAGATGAGTCTGAGGTAAACCAGGAATAACCTGTGTTAATTATACATGAATCAGAGGAGGGAGAAGGAGAAAAGGATGAGTAGATCTTCGCGTGGAGAAATGGAAGCCAAGAGGAGGAAGGCACCTAGGACAAGGAAGGGAACAAAAAGGTAAACAAAGTGGTGGAAAGAGAGGCTGAGATGATCATTGAGACCTTGGTGGAAGAGGAGTTGGAACGCAGTGTTGAGCTAGTGATGAATGAGAATAAGGAAGAGATCGTGGAAAAGGACTATGGCAGCACTAGAGGCCTCACTTTAACTATAAATATTCCTAAAGACACGTGCATGGAAGGAAATCACATGGAGGAGGAGAATCCAAAATGGGTTACATTGATGATCCCAACAAAGTTTTGCGTGTGCAGTTCTAAAGCATAGTTCCAGTAGAGGATCTCCTGGAAATGTCATCATTTGCCAAAGAGGGCATGTACCCCAGGACAAGTAAGATGCTCTCTTAGGAATTTGTGTAACAATCCCATTTTAAGACTTTTAAAACAAGGGAATTTATTTTTGAACCATAATGTTATCCTTTCTAAATAAAACATCATTTAGAACACACATTCTATGCCAATAAATCTCATAATAGATAACCATATGCAGCTATAATGACTCGGTATTCTACCGATCTCTCATTCCATGACTCAATTACCAACTTATCTCTCATGTCTAACTTAAAGTACAGAATACTTTATGTATACTATGTATACTTGGTTCTCTTACCCTATTCCGAGGCACTAAGTGATTTATTTAAAAAACCTATCTGAATATTTGTCACTAATATTCATTTGATATCACGTTGCTTTAAGCTTGGTGACATAAGACAACGCAACCAGTAGCTTGCAATACTTTGGCCAAAGATTTTCAACATGTTGTTTATGTCACTATTCCTAGAAAAAATACTCATCATTTCTGGAATACATCCTTCACCTCACTCCTCTATTATCTATAATGGTCTTTACTAACTACCGCTCAGTCCACTTGCCCAAGGTTTGACCCTAGCCCAAGATTAACAACATAATTTATTATCAGGAAGAAACTCACGATGAATTAGGGTATATGGGCATACCTCGGCTGACCTAAGTCATCAGAATGTGCCAAGGTACCTAGAGTCATAGAAAGCTATCTGACCTATCCTGAACATGAACTAAATTGACCTAGAGAGAAACTAAGTTCAAGTCCAGATGTGTCTAAATCTAGATGAAAAAATACAGAAAGGTTGTTACCATATGTCAACTGCAACATTGTATCCTTGATAAGTCCAAGGACTTCTCGAGGGAACAGTCCTACAGTTGGCATGTCCCAACATCTTATAGAACTAATTCATCAAGATGTACATACCCCCTAGTGGTCATTAATCAAAATTTAAATTGGATTAAGATTCAAATTACAGAAACCATGCCTAACCCTAATTCCAATATTCCTTAAGTTATTTATCCAACACTAGCTTGATTAGATATAGAGAGCTTTATTAATTCATGTTTGCATTGTTATTCATTAACATGGCATTAAAAATAGTTCTCCCCAAAAAAAGGACAACAAACATCAACATTTAATTCCTAATGCAACCTAGATTTAGCTAGTCCATTACTTTATAAACTTAGTATAAAGATTAAAAATCATAACCACTATTCCTTTTATCTTTCATTCCATGAAATAGGAAGAGTCCTTCCTCTTACATGATTAGAGGTTAGGCTTAGCATAACCTTTTTTATCATTCGCTACTTATATAGTTTAATTGAATGCCCCAAGAATGTTTCATTATTAAAATATAGTTGTGTAATTAGAGAATGAAATCTTTTGTAATTTAACAAGTTCATTAAAAAAAAGGATATTATGCTTATCTCCTTAATCCAATTCATTATCTTATAACAACAATAGTATACACAGATATAAAGAATACCACAAAAAATATCACTATTATTTCCATGATACAAGTACAAAAGAATTCACATCACAAATTGGAGTCCAACAAAAAACCTTTTAGTTCATGATGATAAATATACATTTACATAATTATGCATTTAAGACATTCTGCATGCTAATCAGAATTAAGATCTTAAAATAACATCACTTTTATTTTTTCATTACAACTCAAGAATGATTTGAAAACTCTTTACATAAGATCTAGAATTAAATAAGCCAATGCATCATACAATTTTCTATCTTCTTTTATTACTTATGATGTCCATCTACAAAAAATGCTAGCACGGGTCGGTTCAATGAACTAAGCATTATAAGCACTAAGCATTAAAGTAACGTGCATTCCACTAATTGTTCCATTTAAACAACAATGCTTTAATGAAACAATTAATATATCATACTAATAATCGTAAGAAAATAACATCTAGAAAAGAATTACATTAAAAGAGTTTGAATTTACTTTTAAGAAAAGAACTTAATATAATCCACAACATCAGAATTATATCACAAGGTTTAATTGATCCTATCAATTACTTTACAACAATCAACAGGTCTTGTCATCCAATTGTTTCATTAGTTCTATAAGAATAGAAATACATATTTATGTTTACTAAGCAGCAAAAGAAGTTAATTACAGCATACCTCATATTAGAATGCTTCATCATTCCATATAACAAAGGAATAAGAATCAATACATGATTTTTCCCCAAACACTAATCGTCAAAAAGAAAAAATACAGGTTTTAAACACATGAATCTGCCTCTCTTCAAAGATAACAATATAAGGATTCAACATTAAGGCAAAGCATCTAAAAAGAATCCCAAATAAACCCAAGTAGGGTAGAGAGTCAAAAAATTTCCCCCCACAAGTCAAAACTAACTCCCATATGTTAGAGGATATAATTCAAAGACCTAAAAACCAAACGTTCCACAATAAATTTTCCATTTTAGAAGAAGATCGAAAATAGTAAAGTTTCAATTAAATGAACTTATCCAAACAATAGTAAGAATGGATCTCTGTTGAAAAAGGTCCCAATCCCAAATTCATTTCATTTATATTATGAAATGAATTCCATTTTCTATTTCAAACTTAGAAATTCTTTAACCAGTTCCCAAAAGAGAACACAAAACCGAATGCATAGTTAAATAAAGCACACTTCTAATTTTCCATTACAAATCTAACAAACTGGTTTACCTATTTCTCATTCACCAAGCTCAATTTTAAATTCAAATCTCATAATGAAGTACACAATATAGTCCCTAACAAGTATACTGTCCCCAAGAAAACATATTCAATTCTCTTTTTAAAACCCAAAGATTCATTCAATGAATCCAACAAGGAATAGAAATCCAAAAACAGTGAAACATATACAAGGATCAATACAACTCATGAACTTAAAGGACTGAAATCCTATAACAAGGATTCAAAAGCTTGATACAATAGAGTAAATAGTCCCATGATCCCCAAATAACAACAATAATACAAAGCATTCTGAACACAGATATTGTATCCTTCCATACAAAATTTAGTATACTAGGTTTAAATTCAACTTTCTAATAAATCCCAAGAAATCAAATAAAAATATCATAAGAGAGTAAGAAACCCCAATGACGTATAAGTCAAGAGATGTTCCAATATTACTTTCCAACTTGAATAAAATCAGAATCACAATAAGGACTTTCAAGTTCCAGTTAAAATATTATGACAAGGAAAGTATTTTTTTCAACATGTATAACAAGAAGGAGAGTAAATATTACATTTCTAGAAGCCTCTAAAATTGTTAACAACTATTCCAAACGAAACTATTAAAATCATCAATACCCATAACAAGATATAATTCCTAGTCCTTTAATCCTTCTAAAATAACAATCAATCCTTGAAACAAGACACAGGCTCACTCAGGGAATAGAAGAATAGGATACACTTCATATTCACATGCCCTGTCAAGTTCAAACAAGGAGGTACAGCCTAAAAGATAGAAGTACCACAATCAGTCCAACAAGAAGGTACAAGAAGAAGATATCAAAAGAGATTACCAGGTATACTTCAAAAAACAAAACAAATATCTCAAGACCCTTTCGAGCAAACAATCCATAAATGAGTTTAAAGCTTTTCAAACCCTTAATACTAATAAAACTCCATCTCAGAATACAAGTATAGAATCAAACACGTCAATTCAAACACAAGTTCAGAACAACCATGTATGGAATACTAGTACAGTGTTGAACAAAACTTGGAACTTCATAAGGCTAATTCTCAGACAAACACAAAGTTGAAATACAAGCCTATAACGAAACAGAAGCCCCTAAATACAAGCTTAGAACAGAACACCAAGGGCTCTAATACAAATTTAAGCATTTACAAATCCTTGAATAAGAATAAAACTTCCATCTCAGAGCATATGTACAAAAAAAAAATCATCAATTCGACTACAAGTTCAAATCATGCAAGTACTGAACATGAGTACAATTTTGATCACGGAGCTTCAACAAAAGTTATTAAATAATACAAGCTCCAGTACCAGTACAAACAAAACACAAGACTAAAATACAAGTAAAAATGAAACATAGGTTCCAAATAATAGTTCGGAAACAAAAAAAATAAGGCAATGAATGCTCCAATGCCCATTCAATAACCACCAGCCCGAATACTAGTTTCAGAATGAAATACAAAGCTTCAAATATAATTTTTACATAGCGTGTCACCATTTAAACTAGCACAAAGAAATATTTCCCAAAAACTATCATTACCAGAAATGGATTTTCATTCCAAAAACCACAAAGATTCATAAAAAAAAAAAAAATATGAAAGTAAATAACCATACAAACCAAACAAATAATTATCTCATGAGAGCAAAGTTGTTTTAATGATTCATTTATAAGAACAAAAAAAAATCTTAATGGGTACAACCTATCATGCCTGATAGTGCTTTTGTAAATTTGAAGGAGACTTCCAGCCAAGCTTCTAACTCTTTTTCTTCTCCACAACAGATCAACAACCAAAAAAACTTTTATTCCAATGCCTCATATACATTCCCTTGATTGAAAATAGAAGAGAGAAATCAAAAATAGCCAAGAAGAAGAAGAAGAAGTCAAACTGCTAGTTCAAAGAACCAGATAGCTCCATGTAGAGCAAAATTTGCAAGGCATGCAAAAAACAAACAACCTCTCAAAAACCTACCTCCCATGTTTCCAAGACCATTTGCACACAAAAACTGAGATCCATTAATTTCATAACTCACAATTCTCCCCACTTCTCTCTCCTTGCCACCGCCTCTCAAAAACTGGTGAATGCCATTTTCAAAATAACATGCAATTACATTTTTAGTGAACCCTCCACTAAGACTTTAACTAGCCCCTTTCCAAAACTGGCAGTACCTCATTGCATTAATACCCAATCAAATCAATTAAAAGTTATTGGAACCATCACCTATAGTGCCATGCGACCCTTAGGTTCCTTTTAAATAGTTTAGGATAGATGTCCCTAAGACTTAGGTTAGTCTAACAATAATCACCTTGCGTCTTAAAACGCCTAGGTAGGTTAGATTAAATTCACTTCTATATAGTATTAGGCATTAGGTTAGTATAGCCTAATATTACCTTCACAAATTTTCTCCCTTATTCATTTAGCACTAGAGATTGGGTTATGACACCATTCCAAATGAAAATAGAACACGAATCTTAGGTTATATTACAACTCAATTAAGTAGACGCATAGCTAGGGAGTAGGTGTTCTTACCTAGTTTAGGATTCCATTAGGTTTAATCCTTTAGTTTTAGGATTCAGACCCCCCTTCATAGTCATGAAGCAGACTATTTTTGTTTTATGCCAATAATGTCCTATAGAGATCACTCCCAAAGACCCAAGCACAAACATACAACCGAATGAAGGTACTTTCACACAAGACCATAGAATTTGTAAAATACAAAAGTTTAGCATGCCATGCCTCCCAAACTACTGAATTCTAGAATTTATCATTCAGTCCGTTATAAAGAGTTTTTAAAATATCCCTTGGATCACTGAAATTGATCCAAGGATGAGTCAGTAAAGAGAGATAAGTTTGCAACTCTCAAAATCTGATTACAACTTACTTATAAGAAGTGAAAATTGGATTCTTGCAAGCCATATCATTTCATTCTAAATAATTCTAGAGCAGAAATAATTTATCCCTAATAAGCATAATCTTTCAACAGTCAAGGGAACACACCTCATTCAATAAAATCACATGCCCATGCTTGTAATGCAAAGAGAAATATAATGCAGTTTGTCCAAGGTGTTACATACTTCCCTCCTAAAAAGAATCATCATCCCGATGATTATCTCATTTTGATCATTGCATTAAGGATAATCAATTTATTCACTTTCTTAACATATGTTTTTGTAACAATATCTAAATTTAAAGTTTTAGAAATCAGCGTTCACATAATCTGTTTATTCAAAAATAACTATCCATCTACCCAAAAAATCGCAGACTTATTTACATATAAAGATAAAATCACAAAATTTTTATCAGTCATCATAGTCAATTCTGATCAAATAAATATGGAAAAGTAGTTTTTCATATCTTCCAGGTTTTCCCAGGTTGCACTTTCTTCATTAAAACTGGTCCCACTGGACCTTACATTGACTTATCTCACTGATTTCTTAAATGAAACTGGTGAGTTTCCAGCACTCGTATGGGTTTAACCACAATTATTCTTGGGTTGCGGACCTATAAGGAAATACAATTTAACACATGTGATAAATCTTAAATGTATTTCTTAAGCAAATAAATATGGAAAACATCATGCATTCATGATAAAGCAGGAGATAATGCTAAAAAGTAAGCTATAGGGTTGATTACTTCAACTATCTCAAAGGGTCCCACATAATGAGGTGATAGCTTGGATAGCCTTGCCAAAAGTTATAGAGATATTTTTCAGTTTAACCCGAAGAAAGACTTTCTCACCAAGTTCAAATTTCCTATCAACCTGCTTTAAATCAGCATAACTCTTTTTCCTATTTGTACTTCTTTCAAGTGCTCATGAATCATTTTAACTTGCTGTTCCATTTCCCTCAGGATTTTAGGTCCAATTAACTCTCTATCCTCAATGTTGTCTCAACTAACAGGGGGCTCTACATTTTCTTCTGTATAATTACTTCAAAAGGTGCCATTTTAAGAGATGCATGATATGTGTTCTTATATGTAAACTCAACTAGTGGAAGTTACTCTTCCCACTTATACTGCTGATCCATACAATACATTCGTAACATATCCTCTAAAACTTCATTAACTCTTTTAGTCTGTCCATCCATTTTCTAGGATGATACGTAGAACTGAAATTTAGCTTAGTTCCTAAAGCTTCATTAATCGTTTGCCAAAACCTTGACATCATTCTAGGATCTCTATCCAGATATGATTAATTTAGGTACTCCATGTAATCTGAAAATTTCATGTGCACAAATCTTTTAGTCAATACAGGAGAATCATCCTCCAAATTACCAGCAGTAAAATGTGCTACCTTCATTAGTTTATCAACAACTACCAAAATAACATCATGTTTATTTCTTGACATATGCAACCCTTGTAGAAATTCCATGCTTATTACTTGCCATTTGTATTGTGGTATGCTATGGGGATATAATAAACCAACTGGGTGCATATGTTTCACTTTAACACATTAACATTCAAGGAAATGTGTCACAAAATCAATAACATCATTTTTCATTCCTTTCCAGAAATATTGTTGTTTTATATCAGTAAGCATCTTTGTAATACCAGGGTGTCCAAAAAAAGGTGAATTATGAAATTCTGCTAACAATTTCTTTCTTAAATCATTTAGAGAATGTATGTAAACTCTATTTTCAAATCTTAAGATTCCTTCATTATCAAAGTGAAAACCTTTATGCCTCGAATCATTTGGATCTTCAATAAGCGTTAACTTTACTTGCTAAAAGTAAGAATCAGATTCCATAACACTTTTTACTTCATCCTTAAATGGAGTTCTCAATGTTATAAGAGCATAAATGTGCTTCCTACGACTTAGAGCCTTAGCCAATCTATTTTCCCTACCGTTGATATAACTGATGTCAAAATTATATTGAGACAAAAACTCTAACCATCTTCGTTGTCTTGCATTTATATTTGGCTGAGTGAAAATATACTTCAGCCCAAGATGATTATTTTTTCAAAAGGTTTACTAAGTAGGTAATGCCTCCAAACTTGTAGTACATGAATAATGGAAGAAAACCCTAAATCATGTGGAGCATAATTTAACTCGTGTAACTTTAGTTTTATACTTTCTTAAGTTATGACATAATTATTTTGTAACAAAGTACCTCTTAGTCCTTCACCATATGCATCTCCATTAGGATCTGGTACTACTAGAATAAGTGTTGAAGTTAACTATTCCTTCAAAGTTCTGAATGTAGATTCACATTTCTCACTCCCAAAAAACTTCTTATCCTTTTTCTGTAAAGAATTTATTGGTGCAGCCACCTTAGATTTTTTTTTTACAAATTTTCTATAATAGCCAACAAGCCCCATGAAGCTTCTAACTTCATGCACATTCTTTGGTGCAGGCCACTCAGTTAAGCTACAATCTTAGAAGGATGTACATCAATTCCAATCTTACTTATTACACATCCCAAATAGTGCACTTCTATGTCATAGAAAGAACATTTAGATAGCTTACCATATAACTGTCTCTTTCTCAAAATTTCCAAACCTATCTTCAGATGCTCACAATGTTCCTCAATACTTTTAGAATATATGAGAATGTCATCTAAGAATACGAGCACAAATTTATCTAAGTATTCTTGAAAGATATTATTCATTAAATTCATAAATGTTGCAGGTTCATTTGTTAATCCAAAAGGTAAAACCATGAACTCAGAATGTCCATACCTTGTTCTAAAAGTTTTTTTATGAATGTCCTCGTCCTTAATCTGTAAATGATGATATCCAGATCGAAGATCTATCTTAGAATATACTGATGCTTTTCACATCTAATCAAATAGATCATCTATTCTAGGGAGTGTGTATCTATTATTGATTGTTGCTTTGTTTAACATTTTGTAATCAATGTACAATCTAAGTGTTCCATCTTTCTTTTTCACAAAAATTACTGGTGCTCCCTAAGGTGAAACACTTGGTCTTATCAAACCTTTAGAAAAAAATTCTTGCAACTAAGCCTTAAGCTCTACTAATTATATATTATTCATTCAGTACGGTGCCTTAGAAATAACCTCGGTTCCAGGCTTGATCTCAATTGTGAATTCAAACTCCCTTTTGGGTTGAAGACCTGGTAACTCTTCCGAAAACAAATCACTAAAGTTTCATAATAACAGATATCGTTCCAAGACATCGCTGGTCTCATTAGTGGTTTCTGTAATCTTTACTGCATATAAGGTACAACCTTTATTTTTGGCCTTTTTAAGTTGCATAACTAATAGTTTTCTAACAGAAATATCACATTTTACACCCTAAATCTCTATTGTTTTTTACAGGTCATCTAAACAACTAATGTGTTTTTCAAAATAGTCCACTTTAGCCTTATGTTATGCTAACCAATTAACACCTATGATTACATCATAAGACCCAAAAGGTGTAACATACAGATCAACTTCAGTGGAAAAAATAGGTAAGTCAAGGACTGCTCCAAAAAGACACATGCTAACTATATGAACAACATTGTTTCCATAATGTACAGTCCATGTTTTATCCATGTTTCCATCTTTTATTTTTAGTTTTGATGTTAATTTACTAGAAATAAAACATTCAGTAGCTCTAGTGTCAAAAATAATAGTCATAGGTAAACCAAATAACTTACCTGGAACCTCTATGGGCATGGCATGTTTCTCAGCCTACTTGTCAACTACTACAACATGTATCTTGTGCTGCTAATTATGATCATCCTTCTTCAAAGGGTATTAATTTGTGTAATGATCTTTGCCACAGTTATAACAACCTCCTACATGTCCCTTTCTAGGCTTAGATTTATTTCCAACCTTAGAGTTATCATTTTGACCTCCATAGGACTTCTGTCCATTATTATTGTTCTTGAAAAAGTTGTTCCGTGCATTACCAGCAAACTTGCTTATTGTCACTTTCTTATTAGTATCGGATGAAGAATTAGTTTTCATCCTGAATTTATTCCATGGTCCCTTCTTAGGTGCAAGAGATGATGAAGAGGATTTAGGGACTTTCTTCCTTACTTCCTCCTTATGAGAAAAAATTTCCTTCAATTTCTATTCCTACCTTATGGCCTTTTCAACAACCCCTTCCATCGTGGTTGGGCTGTGAACATCCACCTCTCCTCCTATAACATGATTCAATCCCATGATAAATTTCTGTATCCTGAACTTCTCATTAGTTTGGTACTGAGGTACATACTTAAGGAGTTTAGTAAAACTCTCCCAATACTCAGTTACAATTAGCTTTCCTTGAGCTAAGTTTTGGAATTCAGTCATTTTCTTATCATAGTAAAGTTGTGGAATCCAACTTTGCCTAAAGTAACCTTTAAATTGATCCCATGTGATATTAGTTTCATTAATGTTTAACTCATCCTTACAGCTGTCCCACCATGAAGATGCTTCATGCGAAAGTTGATGTGCTCCCTATATTGCCTTTGTTTCTTCTGAGAAATTCCTTATTGCAAATTATTTATCCATTTCGCTGAGCCAATTCTCAACCCCATCTCCTAATGTGGTTCAATCAAACTTGGGTGGACTTATCCTTTTTATATCGTTAGTGAGTTTAGCTACCAGCCTAGCCTTTTTATTCTCAAGCTGATCAGGGATGGTCACATTGTTATTAGCAACACCTAAATTGGTGTTGTCATCAGGAGGTGGTTGATTATTGTTACCAGCTTCTTCTTCCTCCTAATTTCCCATTACTTGTTATTTGAGTACAGCAAAATGATCTCTTCTATCCAACAGGGAAGCAAGAATCTCATCGAGTTTTTGGGAAATTACTTCTCCTTCCATAGGTGGAGGATTATTTGTGACATTTCCTCTTGTTCTAACCATTTTCTGTTAACAAAAAAAAATAAGTTTCATTAGATTATGGACACAATAGGTCCAAGAGCTGTAACCTTCTGCTCTGATACCAAGATGTAACATTCCCATTTTAAGACTTTAGAAATAAGGGAAAAAAAATTAATACATAATGTTCTCTGTTCTAAATAAAACATCATTTAGAACACACATTCCATGCCAATCAATCTCATAACAGGTAACCATATGCAGTTTAATGACTCGTTATACTACCGATCTCTCATTCTATGACTTGATTACTAACCAATCTCTCATGTTAACTTTAAGTATAGAATACTTTATGTATACAACATATACTTGGTTCTCCTACCCTATTTTAGGTACTGAGTGATTTGTTTAAAGAACCTATCTAATTTTTTGTTACCAATATTCATCTAAAATCACATTGCTTTAAACTAGGTGACATAGGAAAACGCAACCAACAGCTTGCGATACTTTGGTCAAATATTTTAAACATACTTTTCATGTTACTATTCCTTGATGACATACTCATCATTCTGGAATACGTCCTTCACCTCACTCCTTTGTTATCTAGAATGGCCTTTACTGACTACTATTAGTCCACTTGCCCAAGGTTTGACCCTAGCCCCTACTAGCAACATAATTTATTATAGGAATACACTCACGATGACTTAGGGTATATGGGCATACTTGGCTGACCTAAGTCATTCGAATGTGCCAAGGTACCCAGAGTCATAGAAAGCTACAACCTATCCTGAACATGCTACTAACTTGACCTAAAGAGAAACTAAGTTCAAGTATAGATGTGTGTAGATCTAGATGAACAAATACGGAAGGGTGTTGCCACATGTCAACTGCAACACTATATCCTTGAGAATTCTAGGGACTTATCGAGGGTACAGTCCTACATTTGGCATGTGCCAACATCTACTAGAACCGATTCATTAGGATGTACATACCCCCCTTAGTGGTCATTAATCATAATGAAATTGGATTAAGATATAGATTACAACCATGCCTAACCCTAATTCCAACATTCCTTAAGTTCTTTATCCATAACTATCTTGATTAGATATGGAGAACTTCATTAATTCATGTTTGCATTGTTATTCGTTAACGTGGCATAATAAGAAGTTATCACACAAACAAGATAGAAAACATGAACCGTTTAATTCTTAATATAACCTAGCTATCCAAATCGAGTGTGTCATCCACCTCGATTCACCTAGTGTTTACTTGAGAAATGTAGTATAAGATTAAAAATCATAACCACTATTCCTTTTATCTTTAATTCCATGAGAGAGGAAGAGTATTCCTCTACATGATTAGAGGTTAGGTTTATCATAACCATTATATCAATCAATACTTATATAGTTTAATTGTATACACCAAGCATATTTCATTTATTAAACTATAGTTGTGTAGTTAGAGAATGACATCTTTTTCAATTTAACAAGTTCATTAATATAAGGGAGATTATACTATCTCCTTAATCCATCTTATTATCTTATAACAACAATAGTATACAATAGATATAAGGGATACCACAAAGATATCACTATTATTTCCATCATACAAGTACAAAAGTATTTACATCACAAATTGGAGTCCAACACAAAACCTTTCAATTCATGATGATAAATATACATTTACAAGACTATGCATTTCAGACATTTTGCATGTCAATCAGAATTAAGATCTTAAAATAACACTTTTCTTTTACATTCATTAGCCAACTCATAAAAGAATGATTTCGAAAACTCTTTACATAAGATCAGTTCATGATGAGAATTAAATAATGCCAATGCATCATAAAATCTTTTCTCTTTTTGCCTTCTTTTATCACTTACGAATTAAATAAGCCAATTTCCATCTACAAAAATTGCTAGCACGGGTCAGTTCAATGAACTAAGCATGATAAGCAGTAAGCATTAAATTAAAGTGCATTCCACTAATGGTTTCATTAAAAAAACTCTACTTTAATGAAATAATTAATATATCATACCAATAATCATAAGTAATAACATCTAGAAAAGAAGTACATTAAAAGAGACTGAATTTACTTTTAAGAAAAGAACTTAATATAATCTGTAACATAAGAATTATATCACAAGGTTTGATTGATCCTATCAATTACTTTAAAATAGTTGACAGGTATTGTCATCTAATTGTCTCATAGTTCTATAAGAATAGAAATACACATATATATGTACTAAGAAGAAAAAGAAGTTAATTACAACATAGATCATATTAGAATGCTTCATCTTTCCATATAAAAAGGAAGAAGAATCAATACATACTATTCTCCAAACACTAATCATCTGAATGACAAATACAGGTTTAGAACACATGAATCTACCTTAATTCAAAGATAACAATATAAAGATTCAACAATAAGGGAAAGCATCTAACAAGAATCCCAAATCAATCTAAGTAGGGTAGAAAGTCAAAATAATTCCCCCATAAGTCAAAACTAACTCTCATATGTTAGAGGATAAAGATCTGAAACCAAACGTTCCACAATAAGTTATCCATCTCAGAAGAAGATTGAAAATAGAAAAGTTCAATCAAATGAGCTTACCCAAACAATAGTAAGAAGGGATATTCATTGGGAAAGGTCCAATACCTGATTCATTTCATTTATACTATGAAATGAATTCCCTTATCTATTTCAAACTTAGAACTTTTTTACCCAGTTCCCAAAAGAGAACATAAAACCAAATGTATAGTTAAAGAAAGAACACTTCTAATTTTCCATTATAATTCTATCAAACAAGTTTACCTATTTCCATTCACCAAGTTCAAGTTCAATTCAAATCTCATAATGAAATCCATAGTACAGTCCCTAAACATTATAATGTTCCCAAGAGAACATATTCAATTCTCTTTTTAAAACCAAAGATTTGCTCAATGAATCCAACAAGGAATATAAATCCAAAAACAGTGAAAGATACACAAGGATCAATACAACTCACAAGCTGAAAAGACTTAAATCCTATTACAAGGCTTTAGTAGCTTCATGCAACAAAGTAAATAGTTCGTGATTCCCAAATAATAACAATAATACAAAGCATTTTGAACAGAGATATTGTATCCTTCCATATAAAATTCAGTATACTAGGTTTAAATTCAACTTTCAAATAAAACCCAAGAAATCAAATAAAAAGATCAGAAGAGAGTAAGAAAACTCAATGATGTTTAAGTCAAGAGATGTTCCAATCTTACCTCCAACTCAACTGAGCTAGAATCACAACCAGGACTCTCAAGTTCCAGTTAAAAGCTTATGACATGGAAAGTATTCATTTCAACATCTATAACAGGAAGGAGAGTAAATATTGCACTTCCAGAAGCCTCTAAAATTGCTAAGGACTATCCCAAACCAACTAAAAATCATCAATACCCATAACAAGATATAATTCTAGTCTTTTAATGCTTCTAAAATAATAGTCAGACCTTCAACAGAACATGGGTTTACTTAGGGTAGAGAAGAATAGGATACACTTTGTATTCACACGCCCCATCAAGTTTAAAGAAGGCGGTATAGTCCAAAAGATAGAAGTACCACAATTGGTCCAACAAGGAGATACAAGAAGAAGATCCCAAAGGAGATTACTAGATCTACTTCTAAAAAAAACAAATCTCTCAAGACCCCTTCGAGAAGATAGTCCAAAAATGAGTTTAAAGCTTTTCAAATCCTTAATACCAATAAAACTCTAGCTCAGAATACAAGTATAGATAAAAACACGTCGATTCCAATATAAGTTCAGAACAACCATGTATGGAATACTAGTATAGTGTCAAACACGAGCTTCAAACAAAAACTCAGAACTTCATAAGGCTGTAATACTGGCTCAAACAAACATGGAGTTCAAATATGAGCCTAAAACGAAACACGAAGCCTTAAATATAAGCTCAAAACAAAACACCAATGCTCTAATATGAGTTCAAGCATTTTTAAATCCTTGAATAAGAATAATACTTCCAGCTTAGAGTATATGTACAGAACAAAACTCATCAATTCGACTACAAGTTCGAATCACGCAAGTACTGAACACGAGTACAACATTGATCATGGAGTTTCAACAAAAGTTCTAAACAATACAAGCCCCAACTCAGCTCAAAATAACACGAAGTTTAAATACAAGCTCCTTGCAACACTCGAATGCTCCAATATAAGTAAAAATGAAACACAGGTTCTAACTAATAGTTCAGAATGAAACTTAAGACTCCCATAAAGGTTCAGAACCACACAAAGCAACGAATTCCAGTTCAAAACAACACCATTCTTGCATACAATTTTTAGACTAAATTACAAATCTTCAAATACAATTTTCATAAGCATGTCACCATCAAACTAGCACAAAGAAAGTTTCCCAAAAACCATCATTACTAAGCAATTGATTTACATTCCAAAAACCACAGAGATTCATAAAAACATGCAAGTAGATAACCAGAAAAATCATGCAAATATTAATCTCATGAGAGTAGAGTTGTTCTAATGATTCACTTAGAAGAAAGCAAGAAATCTTAATGGGTAGGGCCTATTATGCCTGATATTTCCTCTGCCAATCCGAAGGATATTTCCAATCGAGATTCCAACTCTTTTTCTTGTCCACGACAGATCAAAAACCAAAAAAAAAAATTCTTCCAATGCCTTTTATGTATCCCCTTGATCGAAAATAGACAAGAGAAACCAAAAATAGCCAAGAATAAGAAGAATTCGAACTACTGGTTCAAAGAAGTAGATAGCTCCATGCAGAGTGAAATTAACGAGGCATGCAAAACCAAACCTCTCACAAACTCGCCTCCCATGTTTCCAAGACAGTTTGCACACAAAAAATGAGATCCATAAATGTCATAACTCCCAATTCTCCCACTTATCTCTCCGTTCCACCACCTCCCAAAACTGGCGAATACCAATTCCAAATCAACATGTAATTCCATGCTTCATGAATCCTCCATGTAATCCCCAATAAAGTTAACTAGCCCTTGCCAAAAATGGACATACCACCTTGCATTAATACCCAATAAAATCAAATAAAAGGCATTAGAACCATCACCATAATTCCATGCGACCCTAGGTCCCTTTTAAATAGTTTAGGATAGATGTCCCCAAAACATAGGTTAGTCTAACAATAATGTCATTAGGTCTTAAAACATTGCCATAGGTAGTTTCCACCTTAGGTTGGATTAAATTCACCTCCATATAGTATTAGGCATTAGGTTAACATAGTCTAGTATTACTATAGTAATCTCCCCTTCCCATATTCATTTAGTACAACAGCTTAGGTTAGGTCACCTCCAACACAATAGAATAAGAAGCTTAGGTTAGATTATAACCCAATTAAATAGACGTAGCTAGGGAGTAGGTGCTCTTACCTAGTTTAGGAGACTGTTAGGATAGTACTATAGTTTTAGGATCCTGATCCCCTTCATAGTTATAAGTAGACTATATTTTTTTTATGCCAATAATGTCCTATAGAGATCAATCCTAAAGACCCAAGCACAACATACAACCGAATGAAGTCACATTCACTCAAGCCCAAATAATTTATAACATACAAAGTTCAGTCTGCTATGTCTCTCAACTAATGAATGTCGATTTACCATTTAGTCTATTAAGAAGATTTAAAACATTCCTTGGATCACTGAAATTGATCCAAGGATGAGTCAATAAAAGAGATACATTTGCAACTCTAAAAATCAGATTGCAACTTATCAATAAGAAGTGAAAATGGATTATTGTAAGCCATATCATTCTGTTCTAAAGAATCCAAGAGAATAAATTATTTGTCCCTAACAAACATGATTTTCAACAATTAAGGGAACACACCTCATTCAAGAAAATCACATGTCAACGCTTGTAATGGAAAGAGAAATATAACAGTTTGTCCAAGGTGTTATAGTTTAAGTCCCATAGTGACGAGCCAGAGTTCAAAATATACCAAGGGGCAATCATACCAGTACTAGATTCTAAGGGAACAAACCCCTTGGTAAATGATCAGTAGCTCTTGGATGAGCAGTTATGTAATGCGCTGAACAAGATCACGGTTGAGATTGAGTCTAGGCTCTTCTGAAGAAATGAAAGAGTAATATTTCTAGAGGAAAAGCTAAAAAATAAGGAAGAAGAGCTGGCTGAGAAAACTAAGGGCTTGAAACAAGAAGATTTGATCAGCACCCAATTACATTGTGAGTTAAAGGATGAGAAGGCTAGAGTACATGAAGTGTACAAAAAGGTGGATTCCATTATAGATGCAATAGTGTTGAAGCATCCAGATCCAGTGCCTCCTGTGTAGAAGTTTGGATCTACCCTAGAATTCCTGGAGGACTTAACTAGAATACTCATCATGGAGAGGAAGCCGCTATCCTTGGAATATGAAAAAGAAGTGGACGCGTGTTTAGAAAAGGAGGATAAATTGAAATTCATGGTGCTCATAGCTGAATAAAATAAGGTCCTTGATGATGTAAAGATTGCTTCCCGAACTGCTGAGGCCACGTATGAAAATTGTGCGAACAGAGACAAAGTTGCAAGCATGTTGGTTGCCAGTGATGAACAAAACTTAAAGAGTTTCAGGAGAAGAAAAAGGGGGATAGAGCAGAATGAGAAAATATCCTCTCTGAGGTAGAAAATAAATCAAAATTTATTGAGGCCTTACGGGGCTCAGTTAAAAACTGGCTAAAGGAACTACAACCAAAGATTACACAAAGGATGGATGCGCTAGAGGATATAGGCAATGAGTTAGAGAAATTTTTTGGCACCATGAGTGCACAAGGGGATGGGCTGGGTTTTGATTAGGTGAGCACCTTAGTAGGTAATATTTTCTAGAGAGCATAAAATGAGGTTGATGCTTGGAAAAATCTAGAGGCCGACTAATAGAAGAACTTTCCTCTCTTATTTCTTTAAGTATCATCATTCGCCATTTTTCCTTATTTTCCCATTATTTTTCCCCTTTATTCTTTTTCCAAGATGTTAAGTCTTTGTGTATTATTTATTCTTTGGGGAATTTTCTGAGGGTGGAGAACAGGAAAAGTGTGGGGTGATGTTGAGCCTCTGAAATATCAACTAAGTCTAAAAAGGGTGCATATACATGCAATGTTTAAAAAAGTGTGCAAGATAAGGTGTGTAGGGAAGGCTTAAAGTAGGGTTTTGGTAGAACCTGGGATGCACGCCCACAGAGAAGAATCTAGGACTTAGCCATTTTTTACCCATTGGGTAGGACACGAGAAAAATGTGACCTGAGTGGATAAGGTGCCAGCCTGGTGATAGGGTGGCCTGGAAGGAATATACTCTAGGGTAGAAACTTCTAGAAGGACATCATGGAAAGGAGTGGTGAGCTCAGGCCTAGAGGAGCATGCGCCCATGTGGGACCACATTCAGACACTTGGCAATAGATCTAAGGCCGCAGAAGAATGAGTGGGAAGTTCAGGAAGGCTATATATATAAGCACCTGCATAAGTAAAAGAAGAAGAAGAAGAAGAAGAAGAAGAAGAAGAAGAAGAAGAAAGACAAAAGGAAGAAAGTGGATAGAGGGCAGAGCTCTACATAAAAACTATAAGGACTCTGTTAGCTTGGGTTAATAAGCATAAGAAAGGATGTATCAAGGGTTTGGGGTTTATAAATTTTCTTTTGAGATCCTAGCTATATGAATCCAGTTATAATGCGTGACTGTGGTCTGCTCTTCTGTGACATTCTTTAATGGGCCTAATGAATGTAATAAGGTTACCAGTTTATGTGAATACAAACATTAATGGTTGTGATGCATACATCCTTCTTCACAGTTCTTTTTCATTTATGTTTACAAACTAAGTATGAATGTTTGTACAAATTCCTTTCTATTTTGGTGTAAGTTCTATAATCTTTTAAGCACTTTTCCGTCTAGAATGACTACAAGGATCTAGAAGCCATTCTAAGCTCTATGGTGCTTGTATGTCTTATTCCCTCTCAAATCTCTTAAAATTGGATCATAGATGATGTTTCCCACTAAACTCACATAGAGGAGAGACTCGATGCCTGCACATTCCTCAAGTGAGTGTCTAGTGCCCACTAGGTGATAGGCCAGTGCACATGGGGTTTCCCTATTCTTTGATGCATGTAGAAATGACTACATCTCATGATTTTTTCCCTTCCTTTGGTTTTGGATGCAAAGGAATCCTTCGTAGTATGTAAATATGATCCAATTTTAGGTTTTTTGAGGTATTAGACCTCAATAATACATGGTTTATGTCACTTCCCCTACTTAAAAGCTCTCCATTTTTCTTCTACTATTTTTTCAACCAAATTTGGAATTTAAAATATGAAATTTTGAAGAAGGTTTGGGTTGGGTGCATTCTTGGGTGTAGCTTTTTTGATTGACTATGAAATTTTGTTTCACACTTGAGGAGGGATAATAGAATTGGTAGAAATTATTTATCACATAACTCATGTATAAACCCAATTGAGGAACATCCTGACCACCATAAGTTAAAGTGTAGTTGATCTAGATCATAGCCAAATCTTGAAGGAAAGGGCGAGGAGAGACATCAATCATTTGAGGTATTTCAATAAATAAGATGTAGAATCATAAAAGAGAGAGGGTGAAGTTGATTGGAAAATAGAATTTAGGGTTTCTTGAAGATTATTTATTACAAACTCTTCAGAATCTAGAAAACAAGGTCGGTAATGTATATACAATGTGATACTCATGTTGGAGATTTGTAAGCAATGTTGGAATTTTAATAAAATGATAAATTTTCACTAAACCATGAATTTTATCCTTTTTTCTCAATGTTCATGCTAGTTGAGAGTAATAAATTTGTAATCTTGTAGGATACATATTTATCATGTATTTCATAAGGTTATAAACTATACTAGTAATGCATGATTGTATGAGCATGGTTAATCACTGAAAATACTAGAAGAAAATTGAAAAACCCTTTCATATAATTGGTAATTCAATTTCCAATTTGCTTCCTTTAATAGAGTTACCTAGACTAGTTATTTCAAGAAACATTTTCTATGAATTCTTGTGAGGATAACATCACCAACATGATGGAAACAGAATAAGTAACATGTACTAAAGAAAATAACATAGAATTATTAATTTAAATTCTTATTGATTACCCAGTTCCAATCAAACCCTCTATTGAACCATGTGACTATGAATTCTAATTCTTGAACTGGGAATCATAGCGAAGAAATAGTAAAGAAGATGATTAAAACTCTAAATGGCACCCTTTGATTTTCTATGGAAGATGAGGAAGGAATATATATAGGTATGTGAACAAATACAAGGTACAAAGTTTGATAAACCTCACCATTTAGAAAAAATAATGATTGTAACTTTATAACCCTTAAAAGTTACATCTCTAATCATCAAATTCAGGAGTTAATTACTAGTTCCCTCATTCTTGGAATATTATAAAAGGATCTACTTAGTATTGTGAGATGTAGTAAGAGAACAAATCAGGAGAAAAGAAACTAGTTTTGGAAGAGAATTTAAGCGTCTAAGAGGTCTCTTTTCATAATCGGAATGTGTTTCTTTAGGTCCCCTATTCCTAACCTAGGTGTCAAGGAGAGATTAGTGTTATATATTTGTAGGATACTCACAACTGTATATATACCTTGAAACCCTTTATCTACCCTAGATAATGATTACAATTCTTACAAAACGTTTCATTGCTATAACTTTTGAAAACATTGATCCTTGTCATAAACTATAAACCTTTGTATCTAACACATATTTACCATCACAAATGCCATCACTTTCCATAAATTACATTATTAATTTAGACTTATTAATAACACATTCACTTGTTATTATCAATAGGGATTTCCAAAACTCTTTATTACCATAAAAACAAGATTTTTTTAATCATATGGATGATATAGTGGAAGGTAATCATAGTGTCCACAATAAATGCACTTTTATTTTATCACTTGAGAGTCACAAAAATAACTTGATTATGTAACCAAGGCATCCATTTTAAACATAAATAGTGAGTCTAGTTAAGGTTCCATGTATAGGAAGGTCATGTATTATAAAAATCAATATTTCTATTAATGTGAACCTCAATAAAGAACCATTCCTTAAACATTGAAATGCATCAACCTCTTCCCACAATTATTTAACTCATTATATAATGGCTCCAAATAAAAATCTATTATATCTGAAGTTAAAATTTTCTTCCGTGGTATAATCAATGAAAACATTAAGAAATATGGTTTGGTTTCTATCCACCGAGACAAATTTTAATTTATCAAATATAATGGCCAAGTTACCCATATCTGAAAATTGGTTCACACTATCTAAATCCAACCAAATCCTTATCTTTTGTTGTTTTTGTGCATAATTACGCCATTTATTATCAATTTTCATAAACATTTGGAAATCAACAAGATGAAATTATTTTCCATCATGGCTCTTATTTTGGGAATACCCATTGCATATGTTCAACAATTTATTTACACACATATATTTTTAGTAATCTTTTCTAAGAGGAAAGAGACGAGGAACCTGTTTGGCGGGCCAAAATGTGCCTTAATAAATTTCACTCATAAATCATTTATTCTAGAAGGGTATCAAGGAAACAAGTAATAAAAAAATTGAATCAACATTCATTGGATGGATTTAAAGGGGATATATGGAACACTAGGCTCATGTTTTCATGACTTTTTGTTTTAGAAAAAAATCAAACTTGAAAGCATGACAACCATACCCTACCGTGAAATTTTTTCTTAAAATTCACCCCAAGGCCTCCTCAAAATCATCTTAACCCTTGATATCAGCCCTATACCATAAATCTAAGTAGTCCAAATTGTTTTTTCATCTCATCCATAGGTGATTTAGGGATATCAAGTACATTTAGGTACTTCCAAGACAAGATTCATCAAGACAAACTCTTTGAAAATCTTATGAAAGGTCATTCTATAGTCTTCCTGAGGCTGGTACGCAACCCCTAGAGTAGAATGAAAGTATCAAACTCATCACAGAGGTGTATTAGAGAGATCTAAGGACAAATTGCAACAAGTTTAAGAATATTATGGGAAGTTTTATAAGTTTTGGGATAGTTTTAGCAAAAGTGGGTCCTAGATGGCGAAGAAGCTTACAGTGCACAAATAGCCCCTGAGCTTTGCGAAGTGATTTTGGGAGCTCCATGAAGATTTGTAGGCCAAAATAATATAGTGATACATTTATTTCAGATATATAGAGGATGGTGGTCTCAAAATTTTCACTATACTCAACCAATTATTCCCATAACTTGTTTTCAACATGCATAACCTATGAGACTTGAAATAAAATCCTATTCTTCTAGAAGGTTGTCAAGAAAAATCAAGGTATCATACCCATTCCATTGATTTCAAAAGGACATTTACAATAAAATTGATATAAATAAGTGTGGGAAAAGTCATCTAGGAGCCTCAAGGTATGCCTCTGTCAAGTTATTCCCCAAGGTAAGATCTAGGATGTTAGCCAAATTTCCAAGGTAGACACATGTCAAGCCTAGATGGTGGCGCACTTTTTTAAACCAACCATCCCAAAAATTTTGGGACCTTTTGGGACAAAAAAGTGCACCGGCAACACCCATGTAGCCCCCTCAGACCATGATACAGACCTTCTTCGATAGCCCAAATTGACCAGTTAAGTCCTCATGTGCACCGTTATCTAGCCCCCAACTCCATCCAACCACAGAGTGTCACATGGACCAATCAGAGAGGGGCACACTTTTTGTGCACCAAATTTCCTAAATATTTAGGATGGTTGGGACAAAAAAATGTTCCCCCATCCCATTTTATCTTTCGGTCACCCACATGACCCTGGGAAGTTACTAAGTGAGATTTTTTCTAGCCCCATCACCCTTCCTCCTCGGTAAACCACCTCAGTTGCCACATGTGAACCAACGGGAAGAGGGGTGACACCTTTTTTCACCAACCATCCCAAAAATTTGGGATGGATTGGGAAAAAAATTTTCTCCACCCATGCTCAACCCCCCCCAGGTCACCCATATGACCCTGTTTTGGCCTCCATGTGATTTAAGTAATTTTCAAGAAAATTCCCAACAACAAATCATGAAGTGACACTAGGAATAATGGGAAATCAGTGTAATTTTTTGCACCAAAATTCCCAAAAAAAAATTTATAGTTAGGACAAAAAATTTCACCCATGCTGCAACTTGAACATTATTTCAAATGTTTTGGTTTTAAGTGTTACTTCCACTTCTCTCACAGTTATGCACAAAAGCCACTCACTTTTAGAAATCACCATTTTTTTCCATTTTTTTCTGCTACCATTGCTTACTAATTTAATTCCACATCCATGATATTCCTCCATTTTTACTACCACCCAAAGACCTTGTTTTTTCAGCCATCAGTATGCCCAAATTTTACCAGAAACTCCTCATAAAGAAAAATGAAGAAATGTTCATATCTCACAAACCTCAAAGTGCAGATTCCAGTGAAATTTGGAGCATATATTCCTCTCCTATGTGAACCTTGATAATGTAAAAACCATGAAATACAAAGTTTTCTTATATTTTTTACATGGCATCAATTTCAAACTTTGTTTCCTAAACCCTTCTTCTACGATTTTTCGTTGATCCAAGAATCGAGTAGAGCTAAAAATTTGCACAAAGCAACCTGAAAAAATACCCATAACAAAGACAGTGATTTTTCATCGAACTGACAAGGGGAATACTAGATTCTAAAAATAGTAAGTTTAGTTAGTTACCGCTTAATATTTATATTAATTTTCTAAAAATAATTAAAATCCCTAAATAATCAAACACTGAAAATCACCGAAATGGAAAACTAGGGTACACATGCCAAAAAATAAAAATAAAATAAAAAAGAAAAAATCAAAAAGAAAAATTCTAAAAATATAAAGTTCTTCAAATTGGCCATAAAACATCTGTGGACATGCTTTGAACATGGGGATAACCTCTCATTGCGAATAACAAGACAAAAAAGCAACCCTTCCCAAAATAGTAGCTCTAGAAGCCCAACGTCTAAAAATAACAAGTTTTGGCTTCAAGTGTAAGAAGTTGTTATTAACTCTATGGTGACTTATATTGTTTATTTTTATCATCATGAACTTAAAATTCACTGGCTCGAAGCCCATTTTGTCTCTCACCTAATATTTCTTGAGTGTGGGTGACAACAATGTCACTCACATCGACCTAGAGGAGCTCAAGAAGAGAATGTTGGGTGGACCGAGAGATCCTGTTGAGGAAAATATCTTCTCTAATGGACTCTACACAATAGGTGGCCATCTCATGTACTTATAAAACATTATTTTTTTGTTATAATTATTTCAACAATATAAAGTAGACTCTACGATAATCAGGTCTGATGATAGTTAAGTCTTATTTGTGCTCAACCCAAAATCCATATCACAAGGAATGGAAATCCTCATTACAAAAGACATGGTTATGATCACTAAGGAGTTCGCATCTAGAGAATAGTCCAAGACTTATTCCTATCTTCAAGGCCTTGAACTTGGCTCCTGGTTGAAGCATGAAATAAATCCCTCTCGTGCACTGAAGACTCTTTCCCACAGTGAGTTCCATGAATATTTCTATGATGCCATCATTCTCTTAATTCGGGTAATGGGAGAAGAGAACACAAAGAATTTTCATGACTAGATGGAACTCTTCATTCTCACAATCCTCGAAGGAAAGAAGGTAATTTATTGGGGGAAGCTCATCAATAAAAAAAATACACCATAAATTTTTCAAGGTACCTTCTACTAAAAAATTCTTCATGACCTCATATATTTTCTATGCCTTGGCAAACACAAGACCATTCACGGGATTGAAACCTACTCATAATGTCTCCCAAATATATACAGCATCTGATAAATACCCACAATTGGTTTTAAAATAAATTAATCAACATTTTTCTAAGGTAAATGATACATTCACAATGCATGTGATCAAGCTTCTTGAAGGATGTTAGAATTTGAGGATGTCTTATCAAGCCACTACCCTAATTAGGAGGTATTTTCCATACTTCATTTAGTTTTCAACATTATCTTAAATCAGGGTGTCAATATTTTATCTTTCTCCACGGATGTTGCCTTGCTATCCAAGCGACATGGTCTTGTTGATGGAACTATGCAGAAAATTGGTATATGTGAACATCAAGTTGAAAAGTAGGAAGAAGAAATAGGTTTCTTTCCCCATATCACTAAATATTTTCACATGCAAGAGTTCCCATGAAGTCGTTAATGTTGAAGCTTCCCTATCCCTTATCAATATGCACTCATACACCACCAAGATTGGATTTGATATCAAAAAATATCTAGACTCATTTCACCTTCTTGAATTCCTACATGTACCTCAAGTTGAATATTTAAAGAAAAATTGTATTGATGAGTATGAGGTTTGGGAACACGAGCATAAGAGGATGATAGTGGATAAAATGAATAAATTCAAATTTAATTGGTACAAATATGGTGTATAGGAGGATGGCTCAGAATTGTTTGATCTAGATTACCTTGTAGTGAAGGCTTCTTGTCTTCCCCAGGTTATTTAGAGCCTTCATGAGTCTAGAGACATCAAAGAATGAACGCATTTTGTGATCAAAAGGTCTAAAGAGTGGTTATAAAGAAAAAGGGTTGATCTCATCTCATCAAATAACTTTCCATCCCTCTAGAGACAAACTTCTTATCACTCCTCCTCCAAGACTAATCACAAGGCTTCCAGTTCAAATAATTCAAGATAAATCTTGACAAGAAAACCAGAAGAACCTGAGGCCCCTTGCTAAAGGATATTAAATAAGAAATCAAGTACGGTGGAAGAACCTAAGGTTGATCTTTAAAAATGCAAAATTGATCCATCCCATTTCTCTACCCCATATCAATCTCCAAGTCCCTCATCTCTTATTGTTGCACCACCTCCACCTGCGCAAGATGCACTTTCTCATGTGGAGAAATAAGTTTCAATGTTGTCTATTATTGAGCTAGAGACCAATGAGATCTTCCCCTAAGTGTAAGAGATGATCACAATGGAAACCCGCATAGTGCAACAAATAACCATTCCTAAATTCTCTCCTATCACCTATATGGTCAAATAAAATAAAGGAATATTGGCTCAAATGAATTCTCAAATTTTCAGAGGCGGTTCATAGAACTAATATATAGAGGTATTCACGACGAAGGTCATCAAGCCCATTGAGTAAATTACCCTGGCTGATTACGAGATGAGAAAAATTCTCCTAGGACCAGAAACACACGAGCTTGATATTCACTTATTTCAAGAGTCTTCCACTCTCATGGTCGTGATAATTAAGGAATCCAATGAGAAGATAGATCAAGAAGAAGACCACATTCAAACCCTCACCTACTATATCTAAGTGATATTGGATCTGAATTCCACCAATGATCTCTCAATCGAGGAAGTCACTCTAGTAAGTAGAATTGATCCTGAGTCCATCAAGAAATAACAAGGATTCACAATGTAGGGAAAGGAAAATGAAAAGTGGTTGAATATGATTCTTGAGAAAGGGAAAGTGTTGCTACTTGAGCTGTTAACACTAAAAAATACATGGATATCATAGCCATGAATATACTGTCAACATGGGAGGTGGTTGATGTGGAGAAAGAGCATTGGGATCAGGTATATCCATTGGTCATGGAGATGGGAAAGTTCAATTCATCCCTTTTTGTAGCTAAAGGTGTGTTCTCATCGACATCAGAGGACTTATTTCAAGTTTGGCCTCAGATCCTGTTTGCTCGGTATGAATTGATAAAATGCACTATCAATGAGATTAACTCAAATAAAGAGGTGGTTAAAAAATGTAAAAGGATGTTGATGCTCAAATTTAGAAGCTTTGAGTGCCAAAAGTGAACTTAGATACTTCAATAAAGGATCACTTGAAGGCTTTTGAATATTGAGTCAAAAGGGAGGCTGGAGATTCATTCTCATTCAATAAAAACACATTGGAATGTCTAGCAGAGATAAGGTCCATTATTTCCAACACTGCGAAGGATCACCAATCTTGGTATTTAGAGTACAAGAACATAAAATCTCTCATAGATAAATGGATCAAGTCACTTGGTTTCATTAATATCCCAAGGAATGAAAAGTCAGGAGTGAGATTCGGTAAAGAATTGGCATTGGCAGATCTTTGTAGGAGTTTATCAGTGGTGAGATTCAGTAATAGAATTTTCTAATTCTTTGTTAGGGGGGCACTTTTTGTTTCACCCTTATTCTTATTCATTAATGCGACTATAGTCTAAAAATGTAATAATTCACCCTTATTTTATAAAAGGGGACTTAATGTTCTTTCTTAGGAATACCACAATTCACATGTGGAAAAGGAAAGTGAAAATACACATGGGGTAGGTGAAGAGTCATTTCTTGGTCTATATAATGTAATGACACCCTATTTCTTAAGGGTTTTCAATTTTGTGCACTCAAGAGAGAGATATATTTGAGAAGGGAAAAAGAGATACCATTCTTCCATTCTCCCCATCTAGTTTCCTCTATTTTCCAGTATTGTACAAATCATGAATATTTTAATAAAGAAATGAGTTTCTTCTTTTCACAATGCATGAATGTGTGCAAATTTGTGTGCATGGTTTCCTCTCATAGTTTATGTTATAAATAAGGTTTTTTATTTCCTCTAAGTTGTGAATGTGAAACTTTTGGTTAACTTTGGTAGGAATTTTATTTTCTACTTGCACAGGTAATTTATCCTACCTAACTTATCACTCTCTTTCCCCCATCTTTCACCAAATTCCTATCTTGCAATTCATTGCAAGCATTTTGCATGGGTACAGTGGAGTGTTCCTATTGGATCCTCGACCTCTTGTCCATTAACAAATTTTCATTTTTGTTCATTCATAGTAAAGTGGATTTGTAACACAAAATCAAATGGACCTAGAGTCCCAAAGCATTGGCAATATACCCACCAATTTGCTTACCTGAAAAAATTTCCTTCCAATTTTTTTTGAATCCCAACATGGGGAAAACTTGGAAAAAATATTCATCCAGCATGAGATCAAAAATATCCAAAAACAAAAATTTGGAATTTGAAAAGTCTCCAAGCCTTATGTCTTTAACTAATGGCTATACCTGCTAACCCTCCTATCAAAAGACCCAAACTGTTGTTCCAAATTAAATAAGAAATCACATCCAACTTGAGGTAAGTCATCTCGCACAATAGAAAAATATTTACACAATACTTCATTGCCATAAGAGTGTTAGATTTAGAAGAACATTGTGTTGTAGATTTGGAGAGAGAGACAACCAAAATCTAAAAAAAGAAGATCTTAAATCTCCAAGTTTCCAGATAGAAGGTATACATGGTCATAAATACAAGGATGAAATACCAACCTAGTTTTTGAAGAACTTTAGTAGAGATAAGAACTAATCATAAATTCAAGGCCTTACCTTCATCCAAAAACTACTCTCACCAGTAGTTCAAGTGTTGTTAATCCATTGGACATTAAGTTTCCGTGTATAAATTAAAACATTAAAGACTTCACCAATGTAGAAACTGAAGAATAATATCAAGCAAGAGAAGAAGATGAAGTAAAAGTTGACACAAAAATAAGGGCTGAAATTGAAGAAATAGAAAGAGCTCAAGCAATAACAAATGCAAGAGTTGTAGCTAGGGTAGGAAAAAAATAAATAATCAAAGTAGAGGCTGAAGTAGATATGGAAAATGAAGAAATACCACAACCTATTATACCATGGGGTAGAAATACAGGCCTACTTGTACTTCCACAACCTCTTCATGAGCTGCCACAAGGTTTAAGGATTTTTTTTCTGAAGTTTAGGGGGATGGTTCATAGCTCCTAGATGAACATGTAGCAACTTTCATCACTGTATGTGAGTTATTGGGTGTCAAACAAGAAGACATATCTATCATGTTATTTTTGGAGTCCTTGCAAGAAAAAGCGGAAAAGTGGTTCTACCTTCTACCAGAAAGATTTATCACTTGTTGGGATGACATAAAAACATGATTTAAAGATAGATTCAAGTCTATTAAGTACTTTCAAGATCTCTTTGTACAAATATTACACATGAGGAAATAAACTAATGAAGGCATGAGAGATTTCATAACCAAAATAGAATAGATTTCTCAAGAGGATTCTTATTGATTTAATTCGCTCTGATAATAATTTGAAAAGATTTTTCATAAGCGCTTAACTTTCTGAAGTTGGTTTCATTCTCAAAATGTCTCATCCCAGAACTTTGAAAGAAGCTCAAGACTATTCCATAGAGATAGAAGATGACCTAATCCTATCTGGAAAACTCAAAAATAGAAATGGTAAAAAAATAGGTCAAAGCTCTAGTTATACCTCCACATATCCTCTCATCTATAAGTTAGAAAATGATATAATTGCACTTAAGAATCAGTTTGTACAAAGAAATTTGAGGGGTGTTTTAAATAAAAAGATAATTTTTCCAAATAGAACAAGGATTACCTCAACTCCACATAGGCTCACACATGAAGCACTACCAATAAATTCAGCCTATGAAGTAAAATAACTAGAAGGAGAAGAAGAGATTGAAAAACTAGAAGAGGAATGTGAAGATGGAAACATCCTTAAAATTGAAGAGATTGAAAGCAATACGTAGGTTATATTTTCTTAGTATGAAATAGGAAATATAATGATGACAATGAAGAACCACCAAGATTATCATGTGCAGTGTTTACTTGCTCCCAAAAGGGAGACTCTTTCTCTACACCTATTAAGAAGATGAAGAATAAAAATAAGCTTCAGGTGAAAAATATCCATAATAAAATAATCAAAAGAGGATCTCATCTCCTGCACTTGATGGAATATGGAAAATAAATACAATAATTAGCGGGAGGAAAGAAACAATTTGTTCAACCAAGTAAGTCTATTAGTCCCTCTCCTAATTCTAAATCTAATTCTGCATCAAAGACTAATCTTACAAAACCTTCCACCAACTATCAAGCCAAACTAGATACTCCTTCTCAACCTACCACTCCATCGAAAAAAAAATCCAAAGATTATAAAGTAGCATCACCTCCACCCTATAAAACAACCACTCTTCCTTTTCCATCCCCTTCCACACCTTTTGATATCATTAAGCATTTGAATAAATCAAAGGTTCAAATTTCTGAATTTGAATTCTTACAAACACACCCTGAGTAGTTTGAAAGGCTAGTTAATTACATCAAGGGTGGTAACCCAAAGTCCAAAAATGTGAATTCCAATCCCAAAGGGTTACTACTAACACCACCCACTCTGTCATAACAAAATATTCTTGCATTAAGCACCTAAAAAACCGACAAAGTAGAACCTTTCTACATATCTCTCTTGATTAAAGGGAACCAATTGAATAACTACATGATAGACTTTGGTGCCTCAGAAAATGTGATGCCCATCAAGGTTTATAATTCCCTAGGTCTTACCTTAACCTAATTAACCAAATCATGCTACTATATGGAATCAAAACAGGTACCATTGGTAGGAAGAGTCAAGGATTCCCATGTAGCTCTAGTAAATTACCCAGACAAGAAAGTATTGCTTACTATTATAGTGTCAGATATCCCTAGATAATTTTTCATGTTGATGAGAAGAAGATTATGTAGGGATTTTGGTGGTGATATTTAGATGGATTGGTCCTCTGTAACCATTTTGATAAGGGGTGAAATGAAGAAATTGCTTCCAATGCAGAAAATGAAATATATTATCCAAAATTCTAAAGATCCCAAGACTGATATATTATTCTAAGATAGTTTATTTGAAAACTATTTATTCACATCATAAAAATATGATATCCTACATCTTCTCATTGAGGATGAGGAGGATCAATTGTGGATAATGAATTTAACAGGAATCACTCAAGTGCGAGATCTAGGGCAAGAATTGTGCTAATATCTCCTTTAATTGAGCTATATTTTTTGGAAATTACATGGTTGTGTTTTCATTGATGTCAACACCTATTGAATGAAAAGGGATTCATGGTGTTATATGAGTCTCTATGCAATATTATTCAGTGGTCAAACATGAAGGTTGATTGGTATTGTTAAGATTTGGAGTGTTCTAGGGTGTCTTAATGCATGGTCTAGTGAGATGAGTCACCATATGAGGTCTCCCAAGATTTTTGGAGTGTTTCATGAGGTCAAAAATAGTCTATATTATGTTTCATGGGTGTATATGGGTATGCATTGAGTCGGCATGGTCTATTCTTGGTTGATTCATGTCATTCCAGGTTTATTTCTAGCCCTGGTGCATGTAGAATGGTAAGGAGGTGTGAGTTTTAGACATAACCAGTTGTTGTGAAGAATGGTAAAAACATATTAACAATTTACCTAAATTTTATGGTGAGGTTCAGGTCAAAATTCAAAGCTTTGATGCATTTACAGGGTCCTTGGGAAGCTACAGGTGAGAAAAATGTGGTTTGGCATAGGTAAGTCACTGTGGCTGGAGAGTTTAAGGAATATCTGAGCTATATGGTGAGCATGTAAAGCTATAACATTTTTTCATGGTGTTTCATGCCAATTTTTAGTTCAAAGTGTTGAATAAATTTGAAGTTATGCAAGATTTTGTAAAACCGTGTAAGTAAGAGTGTGTTTTAAGAGAAAATATTGACCTTCTGATGCTCATTGTGAACTGTATGGTTTGTATAGAGACATGATATCTTTGGGGTAACTTATTAGGTAAATAATTTAGCTTTCAATAAAATAATGAGGTGGTTTGATTGTCACATTTTTATGAATGATCATAAATAAGATAAAAAGGTTTAAAAACCTAGCTAGGAGTAGCTTACAGAAGAGCAAGTATACTGAGCCTGTTTTTATTGATAGTGTAAGAGTTATGATTGCATGTTGTATAGGACTCTTCTAGGTTTCCAAAAATGTATGGTAATTCTTGTGATAGTATGTGGTCCCTGTTGGATGCTCAAATGTGCACTTACGTCTCAAATCTTGGAAGGGCCAAGGTGTTTGATACCAAAATGGAACCATCCCCAAGTTGTGGGACCTTGCGAGCTTGGGACGGATCTCCGGAGAAGTTCAGTTCCTCTATCTAGTTCTACTACTACTACTACTCCTAGTGCTAAAATGGGAAACTAGGCTAATAATTCCAAGGGACCAAGGATAGGAGGATAACATGGAAGGAAACTACACTAAAAGGAGATGGCACCAAAAAAGAGGGATCAACACTATCTGTTATGAGTGAGAATGACTAAAAATGTGTGAAAGGAGGCTAGGCACAAGTAGCATAGTGAAACACACATTGACCATATCATTATCATGGAACACAAATAAATATGGAACTACATGGGACATGAATTAGCACAACAAGCACACAACATAAAATAAAAGGTAGGAAGAAAGAATGTAAACAATTTAGGAGAGATAATAGTCACAAAAAGATCCTTCTATTACTTCCAGAAATGCACAAAGTTGTTACAATGATGGAGGTCGATATCCACATGCAAGAGCCAAACATAGAGGTCTATAACTCAAAATACAAAAAAATATGGACAAAACACGTAAGGATCTAGAGTGTCCAACCTAACAAATGAACCTTGCTCTTACATTTATAGATGAATCCATACAGGAAGAAGGGAGAAAGAGGGAAAACCTGAATTTGAAACACAACCAAAAACAAAAAGCATTCAATTCCTATAAATCCACTTGGAAATCTATGAAATATGCTTCCCCATGCTTGTTTGGCATGTTGGAGAAGGAAAGATGAAAAATCAGATTAGATTTGGGTAGTTAAAGCAATCGGATCCCGTATTAATGGCTTGAAAGAATTTTTCCATATTTTCACCCATCAAAGCCTACTAAAAATAATATTATATGCCTCTATGGTGTAGAGGAGGTCAAGACCTTTCTGATGGTACCAAATTTGTTGAATTTCAAGTACTGGATCGAAATTTATGCCCATTTGAATATTTGAATTGAATCCGTACAAAAATGGCGAAAATCTAGTTTTGCAAAATGGATCCGCAGGCCCAAAATTACAAAATTGCAAAATTTCCCTACAAGCCTACAAGCCCGCAACTTTACATTTTTCATTTGGTAAACAAACGTCCTCAGGCTCGCAGGCCCGCACTTGCAAACTGCGCTTTTTGAGAAAGTTGCGAAAAATCCAAAGTTTCCCCGAAGGCCCACTTCCTCGTAGCTGAAAAAGACCTGACACGTGGCTTCTCTAGGTGTTGGTGGAGGTGCGGCTTAATTTTATACTTTACACCTTTTCAAAACAAAATCCAAAAATTCAAACTGCCTCCGGTGACCCGTCTTCCCGCTTTGACTTGAAACATGGCCATGTGTCCCTTTGCGGGCCTTAGGCATTTTTGCTTCATTTGGCACAAAGATCCTCCATGGACTCATGGGCCTGCAATTGTAAATTATAATTTTTGCAAAAATTACAAAGTGCCAAGATATCTCCCCAGCCTTGCCAGTCTGTAATCTTCCCATTTGATGAAAAGTATTCCCTAGGCCCGCCAGCCCGCATTTGGCAAAATATCCTTCCTAGGCCCACTGACCTACCATTTACAAAATATGAGGAGTTAGGAATTCTATATATTTTCAGAAAGGGGAAGAAATTTCCTATCTAATGAATATGCTTTCAGGAATCCTTAATTACTTAGACGATTCAATGGCCGGCTCTGTCTAATTTTTGACTCTGAACACGTGGCGAGCCCGCGCTCATTTGGGAACCCACTCTTGATTCTTTCTTTGAAGTTGTGCTGATGAGACATGTGGAGGCTTCCACTAACATTAACCGAGCTTGGAATTTTCAACTACTAGTGTCCCCTTCTTATACCTGGGACACGTGGAAGGATGACACTAGTTCAAGGTCTTTCTTTGGGCTGCGCCTTTGAAGATGCACCGATGAAACACATGGCACCGTCCGTTGTCCTAAGTATTTTCAACTAAAAAATCTATTTCCTTTTCAGACCTGGGACACATGGAAGCTATGTAATCATTTTGGGGACCACCTTTGGCTTCGACCCTTAAAGGTGTACCACTGAGACATGTGGATCCTTTCGCCGGTACTTTTATACTTAACCAATTTGCGCCTGCTACCCATTTGAATTCTGGCCACGTGGTGAGTCTTTGCTAGTTTGGGGTCTATGTTTTAGATTCACCTTTTGGAATTTTTTCGAGCTGACATATGGTTCCTTCTACAAGTCTATTGCTTTACCATGAGTCAACTCGCATGCAAATTCTGAAGACTTCAATCTTTTTCTTTGATCTTCTCCTATTGAGCCTCTGGTCTCTTTTAACGTTATTGGCCTCCTTTACCGTTGTTTCTCCTCCATTGTTGAGCCCACCTACCCATCATATTTGGGATCAATTTTTGGATTTGAAATGTGGGCTCGCAATACTGATCCGACCCTTCGATTATCTCCTGTGCAGGGTTGTGTTTGATCAATTTTACCGGGGGAGAAATTGGGATAAAAGGCCCCACGAAAAAATGTAATTTTATGAAGAGTTATAGTTTGAGGAGAAAGTTTCCAAGGGAGGTATGAACTAAATTACCATTTTTTGATGCATGTGGGACATTTTTTATGTACTTACATTGTCAAATGAGCTCCATTTTGGTTGACTAGTCAAAGGGCATTTTTTAGGCCATAAAAAGTAATGTTCAGTAAAGTGAGCATATCTAGAGCTAAAGATGAAATTAGGAGGTGATTCAAGTTGCGTTGGAAAGAGGATTCATATATATTTTAATTTATATGATTTTTTTCTCATGATTATGTGATTTGATAAATTTTCTAGGTCTTTTTTTAGACAGGAAGATGTTTTCAGTGTAGGACATAACAAGATCTATTGAACGTTTTGAATTTTTTGGAGCATGAAATGGATTAAGTGATTCTTGATATAAATTGGAATGTATAGAAGGATGAATTTAACATCTAATTAATCCATTTATTTGTCTTGATAATTCCTATAAAGGTGTTAACCACTTGATATTTGAAAACAACATTTTCCTCTAGTTGATTTGGTAAAGAAAAAATATGCCGAGGTTTGAGTAGGTGATTATTTCATGACTTATAACTTTATTAGAATTTTTATAAATATTATTCCATTTCCATTTACTGGTTACATGAATTAGTTTGTATTATTTATAGTGATCTAGTGTCCTTTCGAATTTTTCAGGGTCCTAAAGGGTGTAGGAAATAACAATATTGAGAAGAACAAAGAGAAGTGGTCCCATTAAATGAAGTAAAAAAACATTTTGGTGTAAATTGAAACCATTTATGATGTTTAAATGTTAATTTAAACATGTGTGATTAATTTTAAGTTGTGAATAAAAATATTTTTGGAATTAGGATAATTTTGGCATTCAAATGCATGGGGTTTTAGTGCTTTTTTGGTGCATAGAAGAAGGGTTTTTACTAGGATGGCCCATATGGGTCACTTTTAGCTATTATGATAAAGTTATGGGATGTTTTAAATGATTTAGTGATCAAAATAAAGGTGTTATACCAATTGCTTTTGGGTTGGAAGAAAGAAAAAGGTTTAAAAGTGATGTTTTGGGTTCATTTGTGAACTAGCTCTCTTGGAGGGAGAAGTGCAAACTATGTAGAAGTAAGTATGTGTGAATTATTTGAGATCTACAGAATATAATTTTGAATAATTATTTAATACATGATATCAATATGTTAGAGAAAAATTCAAATGAAGAAAGAACAATATTATGAAAGATTGAAGACCTAGGGTATGATATCCATCAGTTGTGGCAGCATAAAAATAAGAGATAAAAATATATATAGGTGTCTGAGTTTTTTCTTGGTCATCCTAGGGGATTTTAGCCTCCTTGGGGAGTAGGTGATTCATAAATTAGGGGTTGGTGCTCCTTGTAGGTTTGGTGCTCTACTAAATTAGGGGTTGGTGCTCCTTGTGGAGTTGGTGCCTGACTAAATAAAGGGTTGGTTCTCCTTTTGAAGTTATTACTTCACTAAAATTATTTTATTTGTGTAATATAGGTAGAGTTTTTATGGTTTATCTTCCCATAAACGTTTCCCACTTACATATGGTGTTCTTGTGTTGAGTACTTTATTTCATGCACTTGTGGTTGATGTTGTAAATCTTAATAAGCACACATGATGATGAATGATGTTTGAATAATATAATTTATGAATTTATGGTTTTGTAAATTAAATTGAAATATTTTTAGGACTAATTCACCCCCCTCTAAGTCCCTTGTGCTTCCAACAATTGGTATTCAAGAAGGTCCTTGAGAAGAAAGTCTAATAAATTGGAGGAGATCCTAGAAGCACAATATGGAAAAGAAAATCAGGAAAGAAAATCAGAAATTTAAATCCATGGCCAAAAATGATGAAGAAACCATAAAATATCTCAAGATTCAGTTACAGAAGGCCATTTCAGATTTGAGCACAAAGGAAGAGAAATGTGAAAGAATGAGAAACAAGTCATATGGTGTGTGTGTGTGTGTGTGTGTGTGTGTGTGCGCGCGCATGGAAAAGTTGAATTCAAAGAGGTGATATTTAATATACAAGTAGATTTGGAATTTCATAAGATGGTGAACATCAAATTGAAGTCTGAAATAAAATATTTGACAACTAATCTTAAGGCCAAGGAAGAATAATGTGACAATCTCAAAGAGTAGATTCAAACCCTAAAGGTCAAAGGTGATGAAAATCCTATTCTTATAGATCTAGTAGTTGGTTCTAGTTCCAAATGAAGTGAAGATGATGTTGTTCATAGAAAGAAGCTATATTTGAGGCCTAATCCTATTAGGAAGAAAAATGTAATGAGGTATGCAAAATTTCATGGTTATTTTTATGCTTGCAATGGTTATGGTCATAGAGCAAGGGTTTGTAGGAAATTTTTAAGTTATGAGTACCCTTAGAGAAATTCAAAAGACCGTAAAAGTGTCCAGTAAAAGGAAATGCAAGAGGTTGTTTTTCATAGGTGTCATCTCAAGGGTCATATTGCAATATTTTTCACTAATGAATCATCTAGACATGTGAAAAAGGTTGAGTTTCCCATAACAAAAGAAGTTTATATAATAAAATCAATCAAATGAGAATCAGTTTTAGTCAAATTTAGTGATCATAAGGTAGCTAAGGATATTTTAAGTCCAAATAAGGTTAGTAAAATACCTATCTATGCAAGAGAGATAAAGAATTCTGATTCAAGGGTTGAGGAAGACCATGTGTTCCTTTATATAGTTCATGAGAAGATGAGAAGTTTAGGAGTTTGGAACACATTAAGTGTTGTAAGGTATGTTGTATGATCCTTTGAGTCCTTGTTACTGATTGGTGTCTGTGTGTCTTGTTTTCATCTAAGTAGAGTTATAAAGAGGTATGTGGTTTGAGTTGTGTTCTAGACAAGTCTAAGTTTGTTATTGTCACAAGAAGTCATCTATCATATCATATCTTCTTAAGAGTTGATAATGTCCATTTTCACATTCATGTTATACTTTGATAATTCATGTTTGTGTCAAGAAGTTTTTCATGAATGTTTATGTCTTGAAGGTCTCTGAGAATTTTCACTCAATGTGAGTCTTTTGTGGAAATTTTTCTAAGTCTTCCATTTCATCGAGTAAAGAGCCTACTCTTAGTCAAGTGAAGATTATGTCTAGGCCTAAGTTGAAGTTTGAAATATTTTCAGTATTGTGTCTCAAAGGATATGCATTTAGTCAAGGTATAATATCTCTAAGTGATAGCTTGAGTCAGCTATTTTGTGATCAATGTATATTACCAAACTTTCATGGTATGTCTTGCCTTTTAAGGTCCTATCATCATCATATCATGAGGTATTATCACTAAATATATCATATCAAGCATCAAGGTCATTAGTTTTTGGTCTATATGAAGGAAATGTCTATAAATGGTTTCTTTGGTAAATGTGTGTATCTACAAAGGTGAAAATTGTATGAAGATTTTGTATCAAATGTCTTAAATATTATTTACTCCATCATCATGTGCTTTGATGAATAGGGTTTGATATTACAGTGTAAAGGTCTTTGTTAATAGTCAAATGTTGATTCCTAGTTTGAAGTTGACATGTGATCTAAATTGAAAATTATCAAGAAGGTGTTTATAAGGAGATATCACATCAATTTCTTTAGTTATGGGGTTTCAAAGAAAATAAGTAGATGTTAGGGTCTTAATTTTGAAACCCTAATAGTAGAAACTGATTAAGTGTGATGGAAGACTACAACTGAATGCATTTGAATGCCAAAATAGGTGACCTAAAATTTTAGACTATGTTTCTCAGTCTTAACTTTGTCTTGATCATCTATGAATATTTTGCACTCTATATCATTGATAAATGTTGAACCATTGGTTGAAGGGTCTATATATTGGTCAAGTCATGAAGTGTTGCATATAATTCTATCAATGTCTTTAATCTAAGAAATGGTCTTGACATTCTAGAAGGTCCAAGATGATACATAAAGGTCATTAGGACTAAAACATTTCTTGAAATGGTACACACTCAACATATATTATTTTTGGATTAGTAACATACAGGTCAATATGGGATGTTAGTGAAGATCAAGGCTCAAAAGTGGTCAGATGACCAAGTATGATGAATATTATGCATGATATCAAGGAACTATTAGCTTCAGGGGTGTCACTTCATTATGACAGTACATAATCAGTTGTATGTAATATGAGATGGGCTAATGAGGTATAGAGAATGAAGGTGGTGTAGACACCTAAATTTGGTTACATTCCCCTTTAGCCCCTAATCAGATAACCAACTTAAACATGGGCACCCAACCATGACCCCTTTTTACCCCACATTAATAATTAATTTAATTACATTAAATACCCATCCCCACAATATCCATTATTTTATTACATTAATTGACCTAATTTCCACCTCATACAAGCACGTCACCCTAGAACTATTCTTGGCATGTTTCCATAACTAAAAATAACTAAGTCTTACTTGCCTTAATGAGCTAAGAATCAGTCTAACCCTAAATCAATGACTAAGATTTCTCTAACCAAATTCCCACTCATTAGAAGGGAAGCTTATGTTCTGATCCACGAGAACAAACCAAATTGGCCCAATAAATTAGAAATATCTACCTATTTTAGTAAACCTAGGGAATCCCTCCTTAAACAACGTCTGTCAGACCTAAACCAATTCCGGTCAAGACGGAACCATTGTTGGTTACCATTTATTAACCTTAGCAACCTTGTTTGAGAGGTTGGCACATTTTGAACTAGAGAGGATGAGATCAGAGCTGCATGTAAGTAGAACTAGCATCCTTTCACACATCAAGACATTCACAGTCAGCACTAGGAAAAATCTAGAAGAATTACACTCACGGAAGAACTCTGGGATTCACTACTATGGTACCAAATACCATCCTTCTAATCAAATACCATTATCATTCAACCATCCATTCTACATCACAATAATTGTATCCCTAAGAAACATTGTTACTTCAGTTAGTAGCTTTTGTTACTCATGTTATTAATCTACACTTTGCATTCTCATTCTTCTATCCCGTACCAACATGTAACCCAACCATTCCCTTACCCACATCACGAAATCACCCATCCTCACATGTTGTTCATCCCTTAATACACCAGAGACTTCTATAAAACCTTCTTATCCACCCTATCGTCTCTATCAAATCCTAGATCAAACCTTGTAATAAGATATCTTTGAGTTTCGTACACCTCGATCTTACCGATGCCGGTTATCCATAACCATCATCAGTTCTACATAAACCATCATAGGTCATACCAGACCAATGTTGGTCTCTGTGTTTTATACCCTGCCCAAGAAAAAATCCAAACAACCTCCTATTGATTGACCTAAACAACCCATAATCAAACCTTGACCAATCCCAATACCTTGACATATACCTCATCCTTTAGATCCAACTATAGCCTATCCTATTGTGATTGGATTTTCTTATTATACTTGATTGAGATACCTAAATCATATCAAATACAGTAGGAATTTACTTATTTCTCACATTAATTTGGTTTAAACAGTGGATTGATAGCCATCTAGGAAGTATCGCACTTCTCAGAACTAGCATACACTAGGTAGTTCACTGTCATATATCATTTAACTTCTCTTTTGTGGTCTTATTTTCTATTATAGGTAGTTCCTCCTAGCCAAAAGGAAGATCTCACAATCAGCACTAGATCGAGAAGTCAGAACATGCACATCAACCTCCAACTAAACCATTTAACAAGTATTCCTCCTAGCCCTTAACCCTATCTTTTTCGTCTTTCAAAAATGTAAAGAAAACGATGAAACATTTTGGCACACCCAATGGGACCCATCAGGGGTTCTATTGCATTTTCTTCATTTCTAAGTGAAATTTGTGTGTTTTTTTCCCTTTAAAAAGGCTTACACAGTAATTTTCTTCCCTAGTAATCCCCTCTTCTTTTTATTTTCTGTAAAAGAAACATTTTTCTTGGTGCATTTAAAAATAATCATTCTTCTTTCTCGCTTTCTACATTTAGTGAAAGAGCATACCCTCTCTTATTCATCATTTTCTTCATCGAATGTAATCTTTTCGATTTGGGCTTAAAATTGGTTGCATTACATTCTAATTTTTTACATTTAGCTCACATTAAAATGAGGGAAACCTATATGTTGGAAGTCATGCCCAGCTGATGGTTGACACAAAAAATTGTAGAAAGCACATTCTCTCTCTCTCTCTTTGTGTCTTACAAAACTACACAAAACTAAAATATACACATCTTTCTTAAATAACATCTTACCTGGGAACACCTGTCCATGATCACACGATAAAATTAGCAAGTAATCCCCATCTCATTACTTATGTCAAGTCATTATCTCGGAAGATGGCCCACCCTGACCATAACATACCTGAAACCTCTCCTTTTAGATATCCTTCTTCATAGGAAGCCTTCCTCACCAAAAACACTATTCTAAATTTATGAGTCACTCTTCTAAATAACATTAGCTCAAATACATTAAAAATCACTTGTTAATTATGTGTTTTTTTAAGTGTTTGATTGACGTGTGTTTTGAGGTGTGAGGATACACTTCTCCATTTTTCCATTCTATTTCCTTACAAACTCCATAATCACAGTTGGAGTATTCTGACTTCTTCTGAGTGTGTCAGGACTTCATTGCATCATATCTAGACCTCTAAGTTGATTATTTATCTCTCTAAGATTCACAATAATCCATTTTCTACATTTTCTAATTTTCACAGTAACTAGCATCACTTACTCCTTATCAACATCAAATTTTCTTAATTAGCATCGGTTTTCTGTTCTTTTGGGTTAAATTTCCTAAAGAACCCTCATTTAATTTTCTTTGTTTTCAGAGTTCTTGTGAGTCTCTACACTATCTAGGCTTTGATAAACCATCATCATACAAATTTTTCATCTAAATATCACCAGTATTTACCTCATTTGATAAAAATTTTCATGTCTCCCAGTAACCAACTTTGGTTACCCCCGAACCGACATCACTCATCCTTGACCGGCATCAGTTACCTTATATTGAACATCAACTAATATATTACCTAAATTTACCTATAGACACCTATTTTATTCATTCTCACTACTCCTTGTGTCATCTATAGGATACATAATCACATGATATACATTCATTCACATGGTGTTGAATCGCAATCAAGCTAATGCTCTTACATTTCATGCAAGTCGTCAACCACTCCCACCTAGCCCTTCACCACCCTCTATCTTGTCACCCATGGATACAACCCTACCTACCACCATTTCCTTAGGTGAGAAGGAATTTGCATGAATCCTTGATCAAAATCCCATGGCCTTACAGTTCTACCTTTCCAACTCTTCTATCCAAGACTCCTTAGGTCATTTGATATATGGCATGTCTGTATCCATATCTCCTACCCTTATTCCAACTTCTACATCAGCCCTTAATAATACGACGTTACCTTCACCTGTTTCACCCCCAGTGGTTTCACAGTTAGGACCCATGCCCACTATGACCACTGCATCTACAGTATCCTTCGCACCTGTAGTATCTATTATCCCCTCATTGACCACCCAGACCATAACCCCAACTACACCCATTATCTCACAAATTCCCATTGTAACATAACCACCTGTGGTGTCTATGAATCCTACTCCATTATGGAATCTTGTCCTCTCCATCCCAGAAAAACTACCCCCAATCACTACTAGATTCACTACGACCGTCCCACCTACATACACATACTATCAACAACCCCATGTCTCTCCTGTCACCCATTCGGGATATATGCCCCCAATGTCGATCCCCTATTCTTAACCTCCCTATTCGACATCACCATACATTGGAATGCCACCCCCATCGCATGTTTAGTGCCAGCCCTCCTACAACATAGGAGGAGCCCTCCCACAACAACCTACCAATGACCTCATCAAATTAATGATGGAAAGGATGCAAACACTAGAATCATTGGTTTCTAACTTGCGCAATTCTCTTACCTATGAAGAAATATGTAATTCACCCATTCAACTGTCTATCCATATTCACCCATACCCTGTACATTGGGAAATGCCAAAATTCAACCATTTCAACTATAAAGAAGATCCAAAACAACATTTGCGGTCTTTCAAACATGGGTGCTACCTAATCTCCCATGATGATGCTTTACTCTTATAGACCTTCACGATGTCCCTGACAGGACCTGCATTGGATTGGTATAGTGGGCTACCTAGACAATCCATCTACTCATTTAATCAAGTATCCCAAGCCTTCTTGGATCACTTCTCAATCAACATTGTTAAGAAGGTTACCATGATTGATCTTTATTCCACTTAACAATACGACGATGAGTCTATCACTGACTTTATCGCTCACTGGCGCAACCTAATTAACCAACTCACATTTTAATTACCTCAAACTTAACTCATAGAGTTGTTTACTTAGGCTTGTACAAGACACATCTTAGCAACCATGTAGGTGAAATCCTTTCACACTTTTGACAAGGTGTTCACCATGGCACAAAAATTGGAGATTCGTGGTATCGAAGAGAAGAAAATTCAACTTTATAACAAGAACATCGCGTTAAAATCCAATGATGTTTCTTCATCTCTGAAACCCCAAAGCAATTATTCAAAACCCAAAGGATTTGCCAATGTCGTAGTTCTCAAGGCTAGCCCCCCTCATCAATTAAATCCAGCCAAACCTCCTAATTTCTCTCTCATCCAAGATTTCTAGTTCAGATGAGAAGAATGAAAGTACACTTTGTTAGGAGAATCTTAGTCTTATGTTTTGGAAAATATTATTAAGGCTGGTGTCATTACCCTTCCACCTATAAAACCACATACTGGTTTTGACCCAAAGATACCCATGCCCGCATGGTATAAGGAACATGAATTTTGTAACTATCATCGTGTCAAAGGTCATAGAAATAATAACTACATCACCTTCAAGAATATCATCCAAGAAATGTTACATAATAAAGATCTAGTCTTGGATATCCTCAATGCACCTACTAACCAAATCCTACATATCTTCAAGAAACCATTTCCTAATCATGCCCCTTCTTCCTACCAAACTGGTGATACTTCAAATAATGATAACAATGTTTGCGAGGTCCATGCTATTTTCGATGACATACCAGTTTCTCCCCAATTGCCTCATGTTCCTTCCATATACAAAATCTTATCCTGAGCTCCCCTACCTGAACCAAAACCTATTTCATTTACTCCTCCACCCATAGAGGAACCCCTTCATTTTCTCCTTCACCCAAGGAAGAGCCTATAATCAGCACACTGCCTTTGTTCCCTCAAATTTTTGAGCAGTCATCAGTGGCACCTCTCCTACTCATAGGAGATACATGTCCACCACCCTACACCATCACAAGGAGAGTCAACCTCATTTGGCCCATCCTCTTCTCTACCCATAGGAGATCATGTAGGAATACCATTTCCTTTAGATGACCATTCACCATCGGACCTTTAAGAGCCCGCTGATCTACTTTTGAATCTCTTACCCATAGAGTCCAAGGTTAGCCATTTCCTTGTATCTCAAACCCATTTTAAGGGGATTTCCACTTGATCCATGTCAGCCTCACTTATGAAAGTACTATTTTCATGATTATACAATCACCTAGACTATGTTAATAGAGTTTTACTTTGGGGACACCTTCTACTTCCAGTTTCCACCCAAATGCAGTTGTCACTCACCGATACCTCCACTATCTATCCAAAAGTGTTTTGAATAACCAAACCAAACACAAACACAAATATTACAACACCTTCCACGTCACCACCTATGACCAAGAAACACCTCTTCCCACAATCCAACATACATCCACATGCAAACACCAACCCATGCCTATATCATCTCCCTTACCTAAACCTATCACTACCTTAGGGTCATACCAATAGCTAGCCTTACTCACCCACCCATCAAATTAGATTTATCCACATCTTCCAAAACTAACACTAAACTTACCCCAACCCCTAACAATAAGATCCAATCTCCTAGGCCATATACCCCAACCTCGCCTACCACACCATTATCCCCTTCACCTCTTCCGTCCATCCTAGGTCCTCACCCCTCGACCCTGGCCAAGCAACCTTCATCTGCTTGTAAACCAAAAATGCATCAACCTACCTCCTCACCACAAACCTCTCAAATACCCAAGAGATCCACACAACTTCCACTATCACCCGTAACCTTCTTACCACCCATACCACCACTACCATCCTTAACTTCTTCACTACCCATGACACTTTCTTCTCTTTTACTCATGCCTCCTACCCAAGTTATACCACCCACCTCCACAACACCTCAGTTACCCCCATGGGTGACTCATCCTCTTCCACCATCTACTTTTCCCACTACATCTCATAAACCCATGTCACCTTTGCCCAAAATGGTACAACCTAAAGCTAAAAACCTACTACCCTCCAATAAGGTAGTTAAACCAACCCAACCTTCCATCGTAAAATATTCTACCATGCCCATACCCAAGCAGATGCAACCAAGACCGAAGACCAATCCACACACCAAACTATTAGACCAAACCCTTCCCCCTCTTGTAAATCCTTTTCCTCCACAATCAACCATACCTATACCCAAACCTACATTCACCTCCTATTGTGATCCACTAGCAGGGTCCTATGCCAAAATCTTAATCAATCTCCTTGAAACTTCTGTTGTCACATTACCACCTATTAGACCTTAGGACCTGCTCAAACCAAAACCAAAATGGTTTGACAAAACTAAAATTTGCACCTATCATCCTATGCCAGGACATGATGTAGAGAACTATAAGGCTTTAAAAACTGCTCTTGTCCAATTGTGTCCTCTCGAAGAAAATTTTGATGATGACAATCTTCTTGATGAGGACCCCATTTTTCCCTCACCAATTTCCTTAGAGACTTTTCCATTACCTACTCAGCGACCAATATCTCTACCCCCGCAACTCTTTGACCCATCCCCAAGATTCTAAATTAACATGATCAACATTATCACTCATGCCCAGAAAGAGAAAGGAAAGGAAAAGGCAACTGGCCCATCGACCAACCCTGTACCCAACATACCATCTGCACCCATACCCAAGTTCATCATTTGAGGTCTGACATATCCTATTTCTGATAGGGTAACACGTAGCAGAATGCTAAAACTAATGCATCAATCCCCTATTAAAATGTCTTTATATGACCTCATCTAAACCTCTGAGTCACATCATCACGCCCTCATGAAGGTCCTTTAATCTATTGAGGTTTTTCAAAATTACTCCACACCCTTAGCCTCCATCATTACCCCTCACCACATTTCCTCTCTCACTAGATCATCACCTTCCTCTACACCTCCATCTACTTGCCAAATAGCTTCCCTCATCTTTTCAGATGAAGAAATCACTCCCTTCCAGTCTGATGACCCCGACCCTACTCTTTTCATCTTTGTCTTTATCGATAATATACACATCCGACGTGTTATGATAGATGGTGGTTCTATTATTAACATCATCTCCTCCCATGATTATGACCAAATGTGAAAACCTACCAATTACATGCATGGTAACCTAGTTATGATACGCTCCTTTAATGACACCATGACTTCTACCCTGGGTACCATCGTTCTCCATGTCCGCGTGGTTCCCCACATTATCCCAGAACTTTTCTATGTCCTAGAAGGAGAGTTCTAATATAACTTGTTGCTCAGCCGATGGTGGATCTGCACCATGGATTTTTTCCCTTTGACTTTACATCATTGTCTCAAATTTGAACATGAAGGACATAATTACACCATCCCTACCAATCCATCACCTATCAAGACCTATAAAATGATATACTGGCCCAATGATGTGCTTGTACCACTCAAGGCATCTGCCACTATCCCAACTTCCCCTTCACGTATAAACCCATCCAATAAGACTTCCACTACCTCTGTTGCATCTAACCTTGCTATCCCTAATGTTGTTGTAGCCTCTAGCACTGATTCACCTATTTCCCCATCATCTAGCAAGTCGTTTATCCCTACCACCCACATATCGACTTCTGATCCCTTAGAAGGTGTTTTTCAACCCCTTACTCTGGGGGAATAACGCTTATATAATATCAACACCTTCCTCACCCTACAAGAGTATGTAAACCTGTGCCAAAACCCTAGCTATGATATCGACATCGGAGACATTTTTCCTTATGTCCCTCCCCACCTTCACACTAATCTAACATATGGGGGAATTTATATGGCCACCTATAAACTCGAACCTCTAGCCCAAACCAAACCATTTTATTCTGACCTATACTACCTTACTAACCGTCGCTTTTCTCACACTTTCCTCCACCAGTGCGCGTGGAAAGGATTTGGCTTTGGCTTTTACGAATAGGGCCACCATACTATCATTTCCAGTACCTCTCGTAAACAAAATGACTGTAGTGACATTGGTTTTGACACTCCACCTTCTAAGAAGGTTCACGTCGACCTCACTCAGGACAGGAAATATTCCCCATCTCATTCACCCACATTACCATCTTTACCAAAAAAATCCATAGATCCCGAATCTATTACTCCTAACATTTTTTTTTCGTAAACACCATTTCCTTGGGACCACTAACCTATCAATGCGATGGTGAATCTCCCTCTTCTCTCCCATTCTTTTATCCTAACATTGATGATGATACACCTTCTATTAATGTCATTCAATGGTAGGATGATGAATCTATCCTCACCTACCTTGGTGCGGAGGAATACTATATTCATCGGTCATTACCCTCTGAGATGTAAACAATGTTGAATGAATAAACCATTGAAATCAACATTAACACTTAGGATGACCCACACATTCTAAAGATCAGCCAATCCTTAGATGCTACTAAACAAGAAGCCTTCACCTCTTTCCTTTGGGACCATAGAAATGTTTTCTGTAACATTCCCATTTTAAGACTTTAGAAACAAGGAATTTTTTTTTTGCATGAGTAATGTTCTCTGTTCTAAATACTTAATTTAGAACACACATTTCATAACAATCATTCTTATAACAGATAACCATATGCAGCTGTAATGACTCGGTGTACAACCGATCTATTCATTCCATGACTCGGTTAACTACCGATCCATTCATGTGTAACATTGAGTTTGGAGTATTCTACTGGATACTTCATATTCTTGGTTCTCTCACCCTATACTGGGTTCTGAGTGACCTGTCCAAGGAACCTAACTGAATAATTGTTACCAATATTCATCAACATCATGAACCTTAGACTGGTGACATAGGACAACGCAATCAGTAGCTTGCGATACTTTGGCCAAAGATTTATAACATACTGTTCGTATTACTTATTCCTTGATGGCATACTCGTCAATCCGGAATACATCCTTCACCCCACTCCATTGTTATCTCGAATGTCTTACACTGACTTCTATCAGTCCCCTTGCCCAAGGTTTAACTCTAGCTCAGGTTAACAACATAGGTCATGATATGATGAGGCTCTTGAAAACTTAGGGTAAATTGGCATACTGGGTCAACCTAGGTTAACCCCGTGTGCCAAGGTACCCTGAGTCCTAAAGGGCTACTTCATATCCTGATTATGGTACTAACCAGTCCTGGAGAGGAATCTTGAACAAGTTCAAAAGTGTGTAGATCTCAACAATCAATGTGGAAGGGTGTTGCCACATGTCATCTGCACTATTGTATCCTTGAGAAGATCCTAATCTTCTCAAAGGTACAACCTTGTAGTTGACATGTGTCAACATCCTATGGCACAGCCTCGTAAAGATGTACATACCTCCAAAAGTTTACTTACGTTAAGTTAAATTTGGGTTTAAAGACTACCTATATCGGCAACCCACCAAACCCCGAGTCCAACATTCCTTTAAGTTCCCTTTTTAAAGTTGAGATTCATTTAATTCAAGAACTTAATTAACTTAGGATTGCTTCCTGAATTGATAGTTTTGACCTATCATCTTGTTACCCAAGAGCAGGACAGCAACAACTTATATTCCCTTAAATTAAATAACTTAACCATTTAAGGAAGTGTAACAACCCATTAGGCTGAAACATATCAGACTTATTGTAATTAAGTCTTAATGATTCACAATCATATCTTCCTTTTTTATTTAGTGCCTTACTAGAGAGGAAGGGTCTTCCTCTTCATAGTTGCATTTTTAGGGCTTGCCACACCCTACCATGTCATTTAAAGTTACAATAATCTTTATTATAGTTTTATTTCACATCACAAGATATAATGAAAAACTTAGATAAGAATGTTGTATTCAGCCACCTATTTAATTTCAATTTTCTTAGGGAATTTATCTAAGTTCCCTTTTTAAATCACTCTTTAAGAATACACATCCAATCATATAGATAACAAGAAGATTATCCTCAACAAGATAATTTACACAATCTATATAAGTAAATTCTCACTCTTCAATTCATTTCCAAACTTATACAATTACAACTTATGCTTTTTAGGCATGCTTTAAGACATCAGCCTTCATTCAAAAGAGACAAAATTTTCTTTTTACAATACAATTCAGAAATCAAATCAGAATTCTTCACTAGAATCAACTTAGAGCAGTCAATGCATCATTTAAGTTTTTGCCTTCTTTTACCACTTACGAAGTCCATCTGCAAAAATTGCTAGCACGGGTCAGTTCAATGAACTGAGCATGATAAGCACTAATCCTTAAAACAAGTGCATTCCACTAATTGTTTCAATAAAACAACCCTGTTATAATGACAACAATTACTTCATACTCTCTAAGCTTTAAGTAATATCAATATAAGAAGAGTCATAGTACACTGTTTAAACAAAGTGGACAGGATATATTCTATATTACTTGCCCTAAAATTTTAAAGTATAATTGATTCCAGCAATTACATTCACGATCAATAACATAATATAACACTGATTTTTTTCTTCCTAACAATTATAATACCACTCATATCATAACCTAAGTTACAGAAGTAATTTCAACATAATATTTTTTGGATGATTCATCTCACTTTTATGTAAGGAAGGAAGAAACATTCCATTTACCAAGTACATATCCATCCGAAAAGTTGAAACAATTTATATCATGATTTAAACAGATTCTTAAAATATCTTCTATTTAAAAACTAAACCATTTAAGGTATTCATTCAAAACAGGATCATACAAAAGAAATTCAAACAAAAGTGATGGATTAACTGCCACCTTCAATTTCTTCTGCCAACCTATCTTCTACCTTAGTCTTCTTAATTTTCAATCAATGAAAAGTATACAAGACAAATAAACACTGATTTCCTTTTTACAATAAGAATAACAATCAGGAGGTTTAAAAACAAAGACCTTATCCCAGCTATATGATGAAAGGAGTCTTACCAGATTAGGATCCCCCATCCCAATTATTTCTTTCAATTATTAAGACAGTTCTACCTTCTCATAACCATACAGTTTGAGTTCATTACAAAGTTATAAGGAATGAGCACAATAACCATTCAAGGAAAAGAGTATTAAAATAACATACTTCCTTTTTAAACCCTTTTACTTCTTTCCCTTTTATCTCTGAGAGAAACTGTGATGATCAAAACACTATTGCAATCAAGTTTAGAATGAAATCAAGCTTCCAAGACATAATAAACATTCATTAGACCAACAAGGAATGAGAAGCTGAGTAGTTCTAGCACTTAAGTTCACCCAATAGTTTGGGCAAGGTAGAGCCATCTCATTGGTTTACCATTACATCCCTACAGGATCTACAAACTGTGCATCCAATAAAATTCAAGATCAATATTTAACATAAATCGTTATGAACCGATCAAGACTCAGAATATAATCCCGATCCAAATGAAATAGACTACATTTCCTCAAATACTTGAACCATTTGAGTTTAAAAATCAAGTTAGGGTAACTTCACATTTCCCTTAATTACAAAGTAATCAGAGACTGAATTAGTTGAACCGATACATCGTTTGGTTGCTATTTTAATATGAAACACTAAAGCCAAATTGAATATACAGTATTGATTTACCGTATTCGAATCATAATTTCAAAAATACCCAAAAGCTGTAATATTCAAACCATTGTAATGAATTACACATTAACAGTCTAGAATAAAAATAGGTCTTCCATTTGCATCCAAAACATTTCAACCCTATTTCTAACTTCAAAAAAAATGTATTAAACTGGACATCGTTAAAACTTGTCGAATTTTAAGTCGGGTTCGAAAAGAGTTTCCACCACCATTAACATGGTCATAAGAACTAGATTTCACAAGCCATGTCAAAAAGACTACAAGTTACAGTCTTGTTTGCCCAAAATAATAGACACAATTTTCTTTTAATACTTTTCTAAAAACAACCAAGATTTTGTAGGTAGAACACAAACTCATCCATATACTATTCCTCCTGTGCATGCCAGTGTTACTAACATTCAAGGTTTCACACAAGAATAAAGCAACTAACCATATATTGACTTATCCACAGTGCCCACGAACTTAAAAAATAGTCAATCCCCTTCACAAGAGAAGTGCAGACTAAGCCATATACAATGTTTCCAAAATACGCAACTTTATAATAGTCAAAGTTTCACAGGGTGATACCAAACAAACCATCCACAAAGTTATTCACAGACCAAATAACCATGAGATAAAACATGAATATCATAAGCAAGTAAACATAAAAACAACATTGTTCCATCCACCGAAACAAGTTTTTAACTAATGAGATTCAACCCAGTTTAAGTGTTTCCAGAGGTTAAAAATCACAACAGTTCGCAACTCCAAACTTAACAAATACAGGTGGATCTATTGCAACAATAAAGACTTCTAAAGAAGTCAAAATCAATAAACAATTTCAACCACTGAGAGCCCTATAAAGTTACCAGTATTGCTCATATGTTCACAAATCCACTATGAAAGAAAAGTAATGCAAACAAGTTCCAAAATAATCAAGCAAACTCCCGATTCAACCCAGAAACACAAGTTTACACAAAACCCATAAAATCATTTTTTTTACCAGACAAGCATAAATACACAGGGCTCATCAGAACAAAGTTCTTTTAATAAAACACTTAGAGGAAAGCAAATATTTTAGCAGTTAGGGCCTATCATGCCTGATAGTGTCGCTGTAAAATCGAAGAAGACCTCTGGCTGAGCCCGCTCTTTCTCTTCTTCTCCACGAAAGGTCAAACAACAAAATACTACTTCCACCATGCCTCATATATTCTCCATGAAACAGAAATAGATTTGAAACCCTCAAAATAGCCATGCAATGAAGTATAAACTACTGGTTTGAAAGACCAGTGTGCATGCAGAGAGAAAAATGGAGTGCATGAAAAATGAAACAACCAAAAAAAATCCACTTGCATGCCTCCCAAAGCAATCTGGGCTCGCGAAACCATGCACATTAATTGCATTAATTCCATATCTCCCACCCAATCTTCCTTGCCACTGCCCACCAAATCTGGCAAGTTCTAAATCAAAATAAACAAGTGTTTCCATTTCTAGAGGTACTGCCACCTAGGCCTCTGCTAGCCAAATTAACCTCCGCCAAAGTTGGTAGTACCCAATGTCCTTACAACCTTATCACCATCTTAAATGCCATAGAAACCGCCACCCAACACTTGCGACCCTTAGGTTCCGTTTCATAGAAATTAGTTTAGGATAGGTTAATGACTTAGGTTAGATCTTAGGTAATTTAAATTTAACACATTAGGATATAACACTAGTCACTTAACTTAGCAATAGGTTAGATAAACCCTTAGGTAATATCCAAAAATACATAGTTTAGGAACTAGGTTAGATTGATCATAACCTTGTAGTAATAGGTTCTAGTTTAGATTAATGTCTGGTAATCCCTTTCCAGATTTTGTTCGAATCAAGCTTAGGTTAGATTGAAATCACATTTCGACAAATCAATCATACTAAGATGTTTCAGGATGGATTCTGAATTTGCATTAAGTATAAAAGCTTAGATAGGAAAACTCACATATCTTACCTGGCTTAAGGTCCAGGTTCTCTCCAATGCCATAAATGGCTGAAAACCAAATTGTGACTGTAATGACCTGCCGGGGTCAATTTCCAGAATCCAACGAAACTTTCCACAGAATGGAAATATTTTCATATGAAGGAGAATTAAAGAACATATATATTCTAAGTTCAGTCTAGAACTAATAATTCATAGAATGCCAATTCATGGTTATTCATCCTGAATATATTTAAAACATTCCTTGGATCACTGTAATTGATCCAAGGATGAGTCATAGAGATAGATAAGCTTACAATCCTCCTGAAATCAGATTGCACTCATCCACGAGAAATGAAAGAAAATGAATCCAGGCATATTCCAGTTCAATCAAAGATCTCAAGAGTAGAAAAGACATAACCATATCAAGCATGATTTCCCATAATCAAAAGGACATATCCTCATAAGGAAAATCACATAACAACACTTGAATACAAAGGAGGAAAATAACAACAGTTAAGGGTGGGGACCTACTATCAAGTCATGTCTTTTGGCCTAAAAAATGTTGGTGCTACATATCAGCGAGCCATGATTTACATCTTCCATGATGACATGCATCACATACTAGAAGATTACGTAGATGATATTCTAGCCAAATATAAACATCAAACCGAATACTTTTCCATTCTTAAATTCATCTTTGACTGACTCATCAATTATTGTGTGCATATTCAAACAAAGAAGTGCATCTTTATGGTACTTTCTGGAAAAATCCTAGGTTTCATCATTTCTTTACGTGGAATAGAAGTCGATACTGCCAAAAGTCAAGGCCATTATGAAAATTCCTCCACCCACTAATCTCCATCAACTTTGAAGCCTACAAGGAAAGTTACAATCCATTCATCGTCTTATCTCGTAGCTTTCTGACCATTGTCAACCCTTCCATCATTTGCTCAAGAAAGACATGCCATTTAAATGGGATGATGAATGTTATAAATCCTTTAAAGCTTTAAAAAAATATTTCCTTCAACCACCAGTACTCATTCCTCCTAAGGATGACCACCCCTTATACCTATACATTTCTTCCAATGACCATTATTTAGGTACCATGCTCACTCATTGCGATGAGCAACACTTCGATAAATTGGTTTATTACATAATTAGTATCCTTATGGACTACAAAACTAGATATACCCATGCAAAAAAACTCTAGTTATCCTTAGTCTTCGTTGCCACAAAACTCTGCCATTACCTACTCAATCACAAAACCTTCGTCATTACTAATACTTATCCATTACACTATATGTATGCCAAACCCTATCAACATCAACATTCCACATGTTGGCTTCTGCTTCTTACCGACCTAGACCTTGAATTAATTCATCAAAATTCCATCAAGAGTCAGGCTATCGCTGAACAAGTGGCCAATGCACCTATTTCCACGGATCAATCGTATAACTTGGACTTCCCAGATGAGTATATAGCTACCCTTTCCCTGGACAAACCCGAGTACCAAATGAAATTATTCTTTGATGGATCCAAGTGTCATCATGGGGGTGGGGCTGGTGTTATCCTCATTCCCCTTGAGGGTGAACCTATGCCTTTGTCTTTCAAACTTGATTTTGATTGTATAAACAACATTACAGAATGCAGAGCACTCATATTGGGTCTCCAGGCTGCATATGCCTTAGATTTTAAAACAAACAATATCTATGGTGATTCTCAGTTGGTCATAAACCAAGTTAATGGTCTCTACCAGTGTTATAATGAGATCCTTCAAAAGTATAAGCAACACGTAGACATACTTTTGACCACCTTTAACCATTATACACTTCAAACCACCTCACGTTCTACCAATAAATTTGTGGATACCATGGCCTGCTTGGTTTCTTAGATACCTGATTCACCCGCTGATTCTAAAATATTTGTCACCATATAAAGGCTACAATCACCCTCTTATTTACCACATGAAGTTTAGTTTTTTAGAACCATTTCCCCCGACCCTTGTGACCTTTGGTATAAACAATATGCAGACTATCTTTCCCTTTCCATTTTACCCGCTGATCTCACACGTAATGGAAAACATTCCTTTCTTAAAAGTGTCTCGCGTTATGTCATCATGGGTATTATTCTTTACAAATGCAAATTTGATGAAATTATTTTACGATGCCTTACAAGTTCTGAAATTCCCTACACCATTAAGGAAGTCCACGATGGAATTTTTGGAGGTCGCTTTAGTGGTTTAGTTATAACGAAACGTATTCTTCACCTCAGCTATTATTTTCCAACCCTAAACCATGATTGTTGTGACTATGTCAAACATTTCATGAAAAGCCAAAAATATGCTAATCTTCATCACACACTTAGTCATGCCTTACAGGTTGCACGAGACCTTTGGATTTTCTCTCAATGGGGTTTGGATATTATCAGTGAGATCAACCCCCATTCTTCAAAATGCCACCAATGGATCATAACTGCTACCAAATATTACACTAAATGGGTAGAGGCCATTCCCCTAATTTATACAAAAGATAAGAAGATATGTGAATTCATCAACCATCACATCATTTGTCATTTTGGTGTTCCGCACTGCCTCATCACTAATAATGGAACAATTCAAAAACAAAACCTTACACAAACTATGTGACACTTTTGGCATCCAACTCAGTTTCTCATCACCTTATTACCCAAAAACTAATGGTCAATCTGAATCAACCAATAAATCCTTGAACAAAATTCTTATGAAGTTAGTCAATGATACTAGGAAAGATTGGCATACACACATTCATTTTTCCTTGTGGGCTTATCATATCAGTATTCACACTTCAAATTCTACCACACCATTTTCTCTGGTCTATGGTACCAAGGTTGTCTTACCTCTTAATGTCCAGATTCCATCTCTCTGCATTTCACTACAAGACATGCTCAGCGGTGATGAATTTCACCAACAATATTAGGCACAACTTCAGTTATTAGATGAAGGTCATCTCAATGTTCTCAACCATCTCCAAATTTACCAAAAACATATAAAATGTGCATGTGAAAAACACATTCATGAATGAACCTTCTAGGTTGGTGACCTCATCCTGAAAGAGAATCAACATGTAACTAAAGAGGAGAAACGTAAATGGGTAAATTTTTCTCCTAATTGGCTTGGACCCTATATCGTTACCCATGCCTATGCATCATGTGCTTATTGTTTGTCTTCAGTCGAAGGTAAACTCGAACCTGATCCCCTTAATGCCTTACATCTTCAATCATTTTATTGTTGATATCAAGTTCTATATCACTTTGTTTCGGCTGATCTCTCATCCCTTGAGCATTGTTCACTTTCCATATTACCCCTTTTAGAGGATCCATGACTTAAAAAGAATCATGTGATTCCTGTCACCTTTCAGCCCTATATTTAATATGACTACCACAGCTCTACTCATAGCATGATTTTCATGGAAAAATTTTTCTTCTTCAAGATCGAATCCCATGGTCGTTCATCACTTGAAACCACCTCTTTCATAGTTAATCTTTCTATGGTACGGTTTTGTCTTATAAACAAGAACCTAATCTTCCTCTAAAGTCTTGTCCATGAATTAAACATCCAAAAACAAAAAGGGATACAATTCCTTGATTCAAACTTCAAGAAAAAGATGAATCCCTCAAAAGGGACATCTCTTCACTCTAATTCCACCACTATAAATAGAATTCTCCCTTGACGGACAACTATATAAAGTCATTACAAAAATGTAATAAATATTTGGAAGCTTCCTGCATCAATAAAATTCAAGAATAACTTGAGGAGATAATATACTCATCCCATATAGACCTCTTGCATCAATCAATCTATTAAAAACAAACAAACAAATGAAGAAAAAGATGAAATTTTTGTCCTGGACTCGCCTATTCTTGATCCTGGGTTTCTTGTTCTGAAAGACATGTTATCATACACTAAGATACGCTAAACCACCCATTCTCACCTCCTTGCCTTTTTATTCCCTCATACTCAAGGAAATTTCCATGAACATGACATTTCATGATTATGTGACTTTCTTCACCCTTAGAATGGTCCATTATACAACGCCTTTAAGGTCTTATGTTCATGAACGCCTCTTAGGTGTGGTTGACTCATTAGGGTTCTTATCAATTAAGTAGATCTTTTACCACCTCTTACCATTCACCTTCCTCATTACTTATTGATTATCCTATACAAGACCATCTCAATTGGAACCTATATTTAACAAAAAATCAATCATGCCTATGACCTACATTCGCCCATACCTAAACACCTATCAATCCATTCCTTTACTTCATCACAATCTTCCCTAGTTTATGGGAGAACTACATCGGCCTGAGGTCCTTTTTCGTTGGGACTATGTAGGTAGAACTTCAAGGGCATAGGGCCCTGAAGGTTAGCTCGACCACTCTTTACCCTAACCAATTCCCCCCTTCCCCTTTTCTACTCACATTCTACCCTATTTAGTTTCAATTTTATATCAATAAATGGAAATTAAACCTAATAAACATCATCTCATACACATTTTACTACATCATCAAGTTATCTATTTATCATTTTCAAATTTTCATTATGACACAAATTTGGAAATTAAAAACCATACCCAATATCTACATCAACATTTGTCTCTCATATTACCAAAAACTTGGACATTAAAATGACCTAACTCAACCATGCCTACATCAACTTGACTCCACTATGCCTAAACAAACCTGACTCCACCATGCCTAAACAAACCTGACTCCATCATACCTAAAACAACCTGACTCCACCATGCCTAAATTAACCTGACTCAACTATGCCTAAATCAACCTGAATCAACCATGTATAAATCAACTTGACTCCACCATTCCTGAATCAACATGACTCAATCATGCCTAATTCAACCTGACTCCACCATGCCTAAATAAACTTGACTCAACCATGCCTAAATCAACAAGACTCAACCATGCCTAAATCAACCTGAATCAACCATGCTTAAGTCAACCTAACTCCACCATGCCTAAACTGACCTGATTCCATCATGCCTAATCTACTTCATTTCTGTCACATACATACATAAATATAAAAATGAAAATCCATAACACCATTCATTCTATGAGTACCATCAGCTATAAATTGAAAATTTTGTGTATAAACACATGTGTACATGGCTATAGATAAATATAAATCCATAAAAAAATCTCATATACAACCTCACCATCTTCGGCACACAGGCTGATATATGATCGAAATACCAAAAACTCTCATATACATCCTTGCTCTCTTCAGCATGTATGTCAGTATACATATCAAAAATGTGTCAAAACATGGATATACTAATCCTAAATTATGACTAATTGTCACCCCACCTGATATCCATCCCTATCTCATCAGTCTCCTCCAACTCCCCTCTAGTGGGGTGACCTGCCAACCTCACTCCACCTCACCTCGATCTATCCTCTGATGGTCCCTCACCTGGAGATTAACTCTTTGTACTAGTAGTCTTTTCCTAACCCTATCCTGGGACTCACCAGCCCCTTGTACTCTCTACACTATGGGTACCTGACCTGGTCCTCTCACTCGAGGCCTGTTGTGCTCTATACTCCCTATAGGATAGAAAATCTATTCTTGCAGCCATCAGCTAATTTTGGTAATACCTCATGTCACCTAAGGCATCCGTAAACCTACCTATAGATACTATATGTAGTGGTTCCATTGGCCTTGGTCCCTATACCTATCTCTCGGGACCCAGTCCCGCTAGTACCTATAAAGAGGGACCATGTGCCTATGCTTGTATCTATCCTGAGGAACCCTATCCGGCCTCTACTTGTATCTGGGCATGAAGGGCCGTAAACTGTGCCTGTGTGGTGGCCAAATAGCCTTGTAAACCTGTAATTTACACCTCTAGGGCAGCCAACTATACCCTATCCCCATCTCCACCCTGTGCGGGTACCTTTCCATGTGTTACATGGGCCTGAAGAATGGCCACCTATGCCTGCAAAGTAGTAACCTTTGTCTCTAACCCTGTCAAGTGTCCTTGCACTATCCCCAATTGTTTCACCAAGGTAGCCACCTGCCTTTGTAGGGAATCTCTCTGAATAATGATGGTGGCTAAATCCAGCTGCCCTGACCTCGGTGGTACTTCTTGTAAATGTGTGGACCACCACTGTCTGTACCTATCAGTAACCCCAACATCATCAATCCGTCGGTCTACTACCTACTCCTCCTACCTTTTCATCACTATCGGCTATGGTAGAGATAGAGGCCTCTCGATGTCTTCCCTCCTATATTGCGGTAAGGGTGGGGATATATCCTGAAGCATCCTTAACTGTCGTCTGACCCTATCTATGGGTATCATCTCGTTCTCTCCTGCACATCGCCCCTCTATCCATTAGAGCAGCTATAGCTCCTATAGCTCATCATCCATATGCCTTTATAATGGAAACCCTAAATTTAGCCTCTAAATGATGTCCATACCAAACAACCCCTCTAGTATATGCCTATAATGGGATACATCATGTGTAGCCCTAGCCCCCTGGTGTACCCCACCAACTGGAACCCATCACCTGTAATCAACCTAGACCATACCTGGCTCAAATGTATCCAGCTGGGGCAACCCAATCGAACAAACACACACAATGTGCTCATATGCCCAACAGTGAAGAAGAAAAGTGCAACATAAGATGAACCTCCGTAGTCTCTCATAGGACCATAGCTCCCTGTATAGATGTACCAAGTAGGAAGGTGCCCAGGAAAAGTAGGTCCTATCCTCCATCATATCATGAAGGGCTCCCATTAATGCTCATGGGAATCTCCCACCCTCTACATCTGGCAATGTAAAACAAGACATTGCCTCCATAATCAAAACCACTAACCTTATCTCCTCAAGATGAGCCACATACATCTCTCCATAGCTCAGTTTGGTGCTATGAAACCTAATCTCTGCTATCCCCTCTCTGAATACTATTAGCATCAGCTCCTCTGATGCCTCTAAATAAATAGAATACACATGTGCCCCTATTATCAGTAGCCGCAGAATCTTATAAACATCCTCCAAGGTGACGTTCATCTCACCTATTATAAAATGGAAGGTGTTGGTTACAGAATCCCATATATCGATGAGAGTGACTATAAAACTTAGATCACGACCTATACACTTATAATGCCAAATCCTAGTCAGACCCATCTCAGTCACGTGCCACCACTCCTCATCAGTCACATCCCCCCCGAACATCTAGCAATAGGGGTGGTACTCATTTTCTCATCCATAGATGCTCTCTGACCTGTATTCAACAAAACACAACCATTATTCAAGCTTAATTTTACCCAACATTGACCTTAACCCTCCCTTCTTACTGACCCCTCCCTCATTATCTATTTGACCCACTTTACCCATTCTTCTCTTTTATCCTTCCTAGACCTCTATCCCTTTACCTCTAACTGGCATCAGTCATCACTCACCGACATTGGTCCATTATAACTGGTATTGGCTCCCCCACTACATAGTCAATGTCAGTATATACAGACTAACATCGGCCATACCTTGATTGGTGTCGGTCAATTTCGTCATGCCCACACCCGAAACCCCCAATTTTCTTTCGCTTAATTCTTTCCAATCCACCTACCTACCCACCTACCCTTACCCACACTTAATCTAAATCCCTCCCCAACATTATTTACCCTTCCTTTCCCCCTTCCATACCTCATTACATCCCCTTTCCCCATAAATTTCAAATTATCTACCCTACTTAAACCCCCCAAACCATGTTCTCTTATACATATAACTAAAACAACAAAGGGATTCGACCTTACCTCGTCTCAACATCACCTCTGTGGTGGAATGTCTGTCTGTTGTGTTGGTGGTTCACCCACACCTTCTCCTACCTCTATCATGTCAAATCTCTACCAATACTCCTGACCTCCAATCAAATCCTCCACACCGATCTCATGGACCCCTCTACCTAGTTTGTCTAACCAACCTAATCTCTCTACCTCAGTTGGGTATTGTACCTCATACTTTCTCTTGAAAAGGCACAAAAGGTTACGTGCTTTGTCAATTTCCCAAAAGCCAAAACGTATAAATGAATCTGTATTATACATATTTTTCTTTTTTATATACCCACATCGACCTGACTAGTGTCATTTATACCTAGACCGAAATCGGTCTTATTCCCTAGCACATCGTGGTCGATTATACCTAAACTGACATCGGTCATGTGCCCTAACAAACCATAGTTGGTTTACCTAGACCATCATCAGTTTCTTATGACCGACATCGGTTACTTGTCATACTCCTGTCAATACCCTTTCCCCATTTCTAACCAAAATTTACCCGTCCCTACAACCGTTTGACCTTACCCACCCTTATCGCCACCTACCTACATGCCTACATTACCTATGCCTATACTTAATTACATTTAGGAACTTGTTATTTTATTCGTACCTCGGCCCTACCCATGTCATGACCTAGCTACCTAGACCCAAAACATTTTCAATGACCTGTGAACTCATGTGCTCGCTATACCTTGCAACATTGTTACCCATGTTGATTGACCTAATGACCTTACCTTGCCTATTGTCATGTTGTTTATCTTGACCCAACCCTTGGTGTACCAGAACATACCTAAATTTTCTTGCACCTAACCTACATTGTGTTTCTGTACCATATCCTATGCCTTAGATACCGGAATCACTTCAACCTTGTTTGGATAAACCTATTAACCTTGGACAATGTAGAGTTTGCAATCTCTTCAACCTATAGTCATGTCGTAGTTTATAATGTGTGCGTGAATTTGAATGCCACTACCTTTAACCATGGCCCATTTACCTTTTTGCTTGTTTTTGACCTCTACCCTTTCCCATAGTTACCCTTATCTACACTCCTTTTCACCACATCCACCTTTTATCAAACCACTCACCACTTCCATCTTCCACCTCACCAGTTTCTGGTTTGAGGGGGATCACCTTCACCCACACATTGGGAACAGACTTCTTATTTTTTTCAGCATCGCTTACCAATACAAGCTATGTGACAAAAAGGGGCAAATATAGACACCTAAATTTGGTTACATTCCCCCTTAGCCCCTAATCAGATAACCAACTTAAACATGGGAACCTAACCATGGCCCCCTTTCACCCTACATTAATAATTAATTTAACTATTTTAGTTAGATTAAATACCCATCCTCACAATATCCATTATTTAATTACCTTAATTGACCTAATTTCCACCTCATCCAGCAACCTCACCCTAGACCTATTCTTGGCATGTTTCCATAGCTAACAATAACTAAGTCTTACTTTCCTTAATGAGCTAAGATTTGGTCTAACCCTAAAATCAATGCATAAGATTTCTCTAACCACATTTTTGCTCATTAGAAGGGAAGCTTCCATTCTGATCCATGAGAACAAACCAACTTGGCCCAAGAAATTAGAAAGATCTACCCATTTTAGTAAACCTAGGGAATCTCACCTTAACCAACGCCAGTCAGACCTAAACTAACACTAGTCAAAACATAACCGTTGTCAGTTACATTTATTCACCTTAGAAACATTGTTTGAGAGGTTGGCACATTTTGAACTAGAGAGGACGAGATCAGAGCTGCATGCAAGTAGAACCAGCATCCTTTCATGCATCCAGACATTCACAGTCAGCACTAGGAAAAATCTAGAAGAATTACACTCATGGAAGCACTCCGAGATTCATTGCTATAGTACCAAATACCATCCTTATGATAAAATACCATTAACATTCAGCCATCCAATCTGCATCACAGTAAGTGTATCTCTAACCAACATTGTTATTTCACTTAGTAGCTTTTGTTACTCCTGTTATTAATCTACACTTTACATGCTCATTATTTTATCCTGTACCAACCTATAAACCAACCATTCCCTTACCGACATCACCAAATAACCCATCCTCACCTATTGTTCATCCCTTAATACACCTGATAATTCTATAAAACCTTCTTATCCACCCTACCATCTCTATTAAATCCTATATCAAACCTTGTAATCAGATCTCTTTGAGTTTCATACACCCATAACTTACCAACGCTTGTTACCCATAACCATCATTGGTTCTACATAAACTGTCAGTGGTCATACAAGACCAACGTTGGTATCTATGTTTTATACCCTTCCTAAGAATAGAGCCAAACAACCTCCTACTGATTGACATGAACAACCCAGAATCAGACCTTGACCAGTCCCAGTACCTTGACAGTTACCTCATCCTTTAGATCCAACTATATCCTTTCCTATTTTGATTGGATTTTCTTATTTTACTTGAATGAGATACATAAATCATATCAACTACAATAGGACTTTACTTATTTCTTGCATTAATTATTTTTAAAAAGTGGATTGACATCCATTTAGGAAGTATCACACTTCTTGGAACTAGCATACATTAGACAGTCCACTGTCATATATCATTTAACTTCTCTTTTGTAGTCTTGTGTTCTATTATAGGTAGTTTCTCCTAGCCAAAAGGAATCTCTCACAATCGGCACTGGATCGAGAAGTCAAAATGCACGCATCAACCTTCAACCAACCCATTTAACATGTATTCCTCCTAGCCCTTAACCCTATATGTTTCTTCATTACAAAAAGTAAAGAAAATGGTGAAACATGTGATGCTTCAGTAATATATAGAGTCATAATAATACAATGTTCCTATGAGGAATGTGAAGGTGCATTATGCAAGCTACATGTGATTCTTTTTTCTATAAGGACTTAAGATGGTTTAAGGAAAGTTTGATGTTGAAGATCGCTCAAAAATGCTAGCTACAGGTATTGACCTTAGATGTTACAAAAGGAAGAGTGTAAAGTAGTGGATGAGAAATAGAAGTCTGTGTAAATGACATGATTTTTATTCGAAGCAAGTAGTTTCAAGGTTGGTGAACTTGAAATCCCATTATACGAGTAAATTGATAAATTTTTGGAAAGATATTATCATCTACAAGTTGTTTGGCATCTTGAAGATCCATCAAATATCACAAAATGTATTCTTGAATTCAAAATAAGAGGGTATGAGTCTAATTCATGATCAAATGATGTGAAGGTAACTTAGTGTGCATCTAATTCTAAATTTCTATTCAATATTTATGAAGGATTGATAAGGATTTGGGTTAGACAACAAAAGGGTCTTATATGAAGGTTGTTATCTTGAAACTCAACCAAGAGAAAATGCTCACTATCCTATTCAGAGAAGTGATTGTAACAAGTTCAATGGAGTTGATATGTTAAGAGATAAATGGTATAGTGCCCCAATATGATGTAAGTATGAAATATGATGGTGTGATGTCCTATAGCATGTCTCATTTAGAAATTTGTAGTGTTACAGGTTTATAAAGGTCACTTATGGTCAAGATATTTTTTCTTTACAATAAGAAGATGTAAAAGGGACATAGGACTAGAACAATCCATTTCAGTGCTTCAATGTTACTTGAAATTGATGAATTTTGTGTACTAGTAGTATTATCTTGCTTCATGAAAGAAAAAGGGTGTCTGATTTTGATGGATGGCTTCTGAGTTAGTTATCTATGTGTCTAAGTCAAATGGTTCATAAAGAGATAAAGTGGAAAAAAATTGTGTGTTGAAGTTCAAGGATGCCTTGAAGGTTGTGCAAGTGTATTGAGGGTCATGTGAACCAGAAGAAGGTATAATTATTGTGAATGAGTAAAATGATCACCTACAGACTTATTTAAGGACACCAAAAGCATTCTCAAATCACTCTTTTGGTTCTAGTTGATTTTTTTTACTGTGTTGTTGTATTAAAGTATCAACAAGGGATACAGGCTAAAGAATACCTTGTCAAGAAAGGGAAGGATTTGTGACTTGTATCTTTTCACCTATGAGAAAAGAGATTATAGTGAACTATGTAATGTTTCCAACATCAAGAATCTCTGATTTTGTGCATAGTCTGAGTGTTTCAAAAGGTAAAGTGTTCTGTGACATCAATTGGTATGACCTTCTTCAGGTTATATGTACAACACAAAGGTGTGAAGTGCTCTATCTTCATGAATATCAAAATAATTCTTAGGTCTTATATAAATGTAAATGAGCATCTACATGTGGTAATTAGAACTGTTAAGTGATACTCAAGTGAGAATGATAAAAAATTTTAGGGTAAATAATGTGAAGTTGAATATTGTGAATGAATTCTAAAGTAGTTTATCTATAAAGATCAGGATTTGAATACTTGGAGTGAAGAAAAAGGATGAATACATAGGAGGTAGGGTCAAAATAATTAAATGTTAAAGTTGATCAGTAATGAAGAAAACTTAGGTACAAAGTCTGCAAGGTAGAGTAAGGTAAGAACAAGAAGCATAAGTCAAATTTCCAAGCTTGGTAAGTGCATGACACAAGTTTAATTTTGATGGGGCCTTAAAAGGAAATCCTAGGGATTCAGGAAGAGGTGGAGTCATCAAAGATCACAGAGGTTGTTTTGTTGCTGCTTTTTCTGGAAAAATGGGTAGGCAAACCAATCACTACTCAGAAGCTCTAGCATCACTTTCGGGAATAAGGTTAGCTAGAGATTGTAATATTTCCAATATTATAATTTAGGGTGATTTGCTGAACATTATCAATTTGTTAAACTAAAAACAACCTCCAAGCTGGTCAATCAGGGACTTTATAGCTGAAGCAATTGATATTTGCAAGAGTTTTGATAATTTTAAAATCCAACATACCTACCGGGAAGGCAATAGTGTAGCTAATGATTTGGAAAATATTGGGGTAAAAAATACATTGCATACTTGGCTAAGGGGCGACACTCTTCCCACTAAAGTTAGTGATGACATCATAAAAGATTTGCATGACTTGGAGCGTAATCATTCATAGATATAGGGTAGATGCTAAGGACTAGTTTATTAAATGCAAAGAGAGGATTAATGATTACAATTTTCCACACATTTGGGAGGTCTTCAAAAGTAGAGCAGAGGATGAATCATATAGATTTCAAATTTTTACCATTGTGAGAAGTAGAAGCATCACAAGAGAAATGGGGGGACCACCTTGCAAGACTGAGCCCACCCATAATCCAGCTTGGAAAAATGATAAAGTTCTCTAGAACTATTTACAAAAAGGGGGTCTTACAAATTTTATTGAAAAAATTCAAGGTTTTGATCAGGATATTTCAATAAAATTTATGAATGGATGGAGGAATCACGTTGTTGAGTACAGTAATATTAAGGTTGATATTTCCAAGGAGCTAATTGCCCAGGTCACCAAGCTCAATCTAGATGGAACCAAATTCTTCAACAAGTGCATGGACAGAGAGGTAGAGGCTAAGAAGTTTCTCGATGAGGGGGAGAATTTGGAGTTTGTGATGACTGGTATCAAAATCGCATATGTTCCAGAGCCCTTTGCTGAGATTGTAAGGATGGTGGTAAGGTACATTACTCTGGAGGGGAGATTTTTCACTATCCCCTAGAAGCACTTAATTTTCCTTAATCACTTTCGTAGGAACCTTACCATAAATTTTCCTCATTACTTGTTGAATTCATTGGAGAAATATGTTTTAGAGGTGCAAAATCACACAAGGGTTGTTCCCCTTCACCAAGGGTTGATCCTTCTCATTCACCTCCATTGCTCAACCTGCTCCCACCCACAACCTATCCTCCCTGCCTCCATTCCTCCCCTTACCGATAGTAAACTCAACATTGCTACCGCCAGTAGGAAAAGGAAAGAAATCAAAGCTAAGGTCCCTCTGTCTTCTTCACAGAGGGTTTTAAGAAGCCATAAAGATCTGGAACTGGCAAAGAATTTACTTCACATAAGTAAACTGATAAAGGAACCTAAAGAAATGGACCTATTGGTCAGGGTTGAAAAGATGGAAAAGGAGATTCATGACCTAAAGAGTGCTATTAGGGATATGGATAAAACAAAGGGAGAATGGAAGATGCTAAACTATGAAGAAGATGATACCACTGCTGAAATATTCAAGAAGCTTCTCTCTCTAGATGCCAGGCTTGGAATTGTAAAAGGATGTAATGATTATATCCTCTTAACTCTTAAAAGTATCTATAATTTTATAGGGCAACATGTACAAAGTATTTACAGTCTCAGTGGCATTATTGAGGATATTTGGGGTTCAAAGGAGAATAGAGATCTTGTAATTACCCAGGCAGATTTGAAAGATCCATCCCAGGCCATGGCAATTGCTTTCTTTGTCTCGCTCCAAATGATTAAGGCCAAGATTAACTGAGCTGTCAAGTGATGCAGTGCCCTTTTGCTATTTATTGGTGGGGAAGTTGCTGTTGTTTGGTGATTTTGATGTGGTTTTTTGAATGGGATGACTAGCGGTGGTTCCCTCTTGTTCATTTTTTGTCTCTTTTACTCTTATTCGGATCACTATCTATCTTGATCCTGTTTTTTTACCTTTATTGTATTATCTAGTTGTTGAGCCTCCTATTTTATGGTGTTTGGCATATCTAGGATTGGTTTCTCTTCTTTTGATATCTGGCTTTTGAGCCTTTTTGTACACAAGGTATAGTCCCTTCAAAACTATTTACCCATAGTAAAAAAAGATAGGAGGAGACTGGTATTATTTTCTATTAAGTATGAAAAGTTCTTGATAGGATTATGAGGTAGATAAGATAGTTTTTTGAGGTATAAAGACATGCAAGAAATTTTTTTTATGCAATTCAATATGATAACAAGGTAATGTGATTGAATATATTGATAACTTACTTCAAGAACAATAATGAAATGCTTGAGAAGCCTCAAGGCTTGTATGGAAGGTAAGAACTCAAATATTTACATTTTCCAGTAGAGAAATGTGTCATTTTCTAGAGGAAGTGATGTATATGTTTTTCACGATGTGGTTGAGATTCCCAGAGCTATGTAAAGTTTTCCAAGAAAGAACTAGATTTGGTGTTTAGGGCTTATAGTCCTCAATAGAGTTATGAAGGAGTTAGAGAAAAATTTTGGGTTCCTGAGCATGGTATAGACCAAGAAGAGGTTAAGAGACATGAATGAAGGAAAAATGGAGAGTACCAGTCTAGGGCAATCTAGATTTCATGTTGATTACAGGTCCATAGGATCATCAGACGTTGTTGAAGGAGTCAAAGAGAAGGGAATTTAGTGCCAGGGGAGATTGTGTCAAGTAAGTCAATTTGTGCATTATTTCCATTGATTGTTGTAATTTTTTATTTTTTAGTATGTATCATTTGTCATATATGGAAAGTTGGGAGAAAAGCATCAGAAACATGGATTTTAGGTCATGTAGATGTGTTTGACATATGGTTGTCATCAATGTTTTTGAATGATGGTTACCATCAATGACAAAGGGGGAGATTTTTGGCCATTGTTTGGTTGTGTTATTATTTATGTCAAAAAACATTGATGGATAAAGGGTTTCATGGTGCTATATGAGTCCTCATGTGATTTTATTTAGTGGTTAAACATGAAGTTTAATTGGTAGTGTCAAGATTTGGCATGTTTTAGGGTTTTCTGTTGCATGGTCTAGTAATCTGAATCACAACATGAGGTATCCCAAGCATTTTGGAGTGTGTAATGAGGTAAAAAATAGTCCATATGATATTTCATGGGTGTATATGGGTCTTCATTGAGTCAACATGGTCCGTTCTGGGTTGAGTCAGGTCATTTTAGGCTTGTTTCTAACCCCTGTGCATGCATAATGGTAAGGAGGTGTGAGTTTTGGACCTAACCAAATATGGTGATGCATGGTAAAAACATATTAATAGTGTACTTTAAATGTATGGTGAATTTCATGTCAAAATTAAGAGTTTTTATGCATTTATAGGGTCCTTAGAGAGCTATAGGTGAGGATCAATCAGTTTGCAATAGGTAAGTCAGTGTGGATGGAGAGTTTGAGGAATATATGATCTAGATGATGAAAATTTATAGTTTGATGATGTTTTCATGGTGCTTCATGCCAAGTTTTAGGTCAAAGTGCTAAATAAATTTGAAGTTATGAAAGTTTTGGTGAAACTAGGTAAGTAACAATGTGTTTTTATAGAAAATGTTGAACTTTTGATGTTCGTTGTGAACTTTATGTTTTTTAGTTGATCTTCTGGTCTTCAAACTATTAGTTTAATTTTGGTTTATTAATGATCTTTCTATTGCATGAAGGATTTAGCGGAGAATAATTCATTTTCTGGGCTATAAAAATAATGAGACGGGGAAATATGAGCTTTCTGTGGAATCAGTTTTTAAGTTTTTGTGGAATCTTGTGGGAAAGCTTGGATAGAGACTTTAGGAGCTTGGAAGATATTTGCAGGAGCTCTACCGGGCATGATAGCTCTAACACCTTGAAATAATTTTCTCTATTTAATTATTTCATGAAAATAACTCTGCTCTTGAAATAGAATCAAGTTCTTGGTTCTGGGATTTGTGGTTTTTGTGTTATTTTCTTTTTATATGGTTGTATTCTTGAATATTGCTCAAATCTAGTTGTTTATCGATTGAACAACTTATGGCTTTGTGTGCATGATTGTGAATGCTTATTTTGATGGAATGAAATGTTTCATGAGTTCTAGGTATTTATTCTTTAAACCCCTGATGAACTTATTTGTTGAAGATAGAAATTGTAATTGATGTTTTGTTTCGAGTCCATTATGGACACTTTCGAATCTTGAATTGGGTTACTATCTAGTTGTTACATATCCGTTTAGGTATCTTGGGTAGTTTATAGTAATTAAGAAATTTTTTACTTCATATCCTTAAAGGGATACCTTTGTAACTTTAAATTTAGGCCATACACAACAACTTGATTTGGAGATGGTAATATTATAAACACTTGACTGTGTTTTGTTTTATATTCTTGTTCATTCCACTTCATGGAGATGATTCATTGTTATTAGGTTTAAGTGGTTATAAAACCCATAGTGAGTTGGAATTGTTTTTAAAATTATTATAGGTCCTTGTAATCGAAGTCGAGTTCATTCGAATCTCAAACCCAGATAGGTAGACTAACATCTACACACTTTGATGATGTTCAGTATTGAATAGACTAGGTCAAGAATGAATTCACTATGTTTATTGCATGTTGTAAGATTATTAAGTTCATTTGAGTTGATCATGGTTTTTGTTCAGTTAGCATCAACTTTTAGTTCTTGTTCCCTATGTTGGTCATGAATTTTTGAGGCATTCATGGTCAGTCTGGATGAATGTATCAGTGTTTGATTAGTTAGCTTGTTTGATCACTGTTAATGTGACTGTATATAAAATCTTGGTTTCTTCTATCAACTGGCTTCATGCTAAGTTTGAAATGAAAGGCGACTTGTGATTAAAATATTCTATATATGATATGATTTGTGTTATTGTTCAGTTCATTCTGAATTGACCCTTACCTGGTATTTTTTAATTCTATAATAGAATAAGTATTGGAAACTTGTGTGCAGTGCATGTAAGTGGAATTACTTGACTTATACCTTGAGTAATAATGTTGTATGATTAGTTTTTTCTTGCTTGATGAAACATAACAAATTTTTCTCTACTAATTTTTTATAAATGAATTGATGAGATATGAGATTCCAGTCATTTAATAATGGCAGTATATGACTGCAATCTCATAAATCTTATAATTATCTTTATCAATGAGATATTACTTGATATTTTTATCTGACTGAAATTTAGTAACTAAATGATTAAGTTATACAAACTTATTAAGCAAGATAAATGATTACATTCATATAAAAATGGGATTATATGACTGAAATCATATTACTCTTGTACTTCTGTTATATGATTTAATAAGATAAAATGTACTTGTCTCGGGTCACCTTGAGTGACTTAAATTATTACTTGATACAAATATTGTAAAGAAATGTATGAGTTAAACTTGTCTTCTCTAAATGGTTTCATTTACAAAGTTCTTATGGCATGATCAAAAGAGTTGTGTTCATTATTTTTAACCTTAGGATAATTTCATTTAAAAGCAGTGTTCCTTTTATGAATCTATTAAGTAGAGTATGTTTTTATGAAGTTTTAGTACCTATCATGCTCAGTTCATATGAATTGAAATATGCTAACAGTCTTACAGAAGGAATTCATGAAATATGAAATAAGGAAGACGTATAAAAAGTTGCATTTATTCTATTAAATGAATTTAATTAATTCGGTTACATGATTATTGTATAATTTCCTTGAAGTATTTATGTTTCAAACATGAAAGGCCTATGGCCCCTTTATTGTAATTACTTGGAAAAATGTTGATTTTCATTGATAGAAATATGTTTGATGTTATTTAAAGTTGATTGAAATAAAAACAGTTACTTGATTCATATTGTTCAAAGAGGAATGATTGAATGTTAGTGCTGAAAATTAGTTGTGATTCCTTTATTAAAAATGAATCATATTGTATTCATAATATTTCTAAGCTAAGCATAGGTATGATTTGTTAAAGTATTATATTTATTTTTGATTACTTACTCCTATGAAATAAGAGATATATGTTCTACTATCTATGTATTTTTTCAATGTGTTAAGTGAAGGACTGTTAGATAAAGTCTATTAGTTGCATGGTTTATGAAATGTACTATAATAAGTATGTGTATGTGAGATCAAGTCCATCAACTTGAATGTGTCATAATGTACTTATATGAATGGCATGGTCTATATGTACTGATTCTAAAATATATACTTACTGATTAATCACTTAATACAGTTGATATATGGTGTTCATGATGAATCTTTATACAAGGAATACTTATAACTAAAATATAAGTAAGAAGGATGTATGCTTATGGTTGATATGTTGAAATGTATTTGATAGGCTATGTTACTTTATAAAGAAAGTATGCAAGATACCTAAAGTTATGAATAGTTGAACTATTCCTTTGAATATTGAGTAGAAATATTCTTGCCTTAATGTTGCCCTATATTTAATATAACTAAATTAAGGGAAAATGTACACTTAAATGATCAAGCACAGTGCAAATTTACATCTACAATTCATAAAATTAAGTGAATAATCGTTACGATCCTTAAATAAAGGAATATTGGTTTCCTACCCTAGATGATCCTTGGGAACAACACCTAATGTTAAGATTATTAAATTGGATTAACAAGATGAGAATTAAATGAATTAATAAACTTGTTAAGTTATGATGTTTCACTTAATTGAACTCGATTGACTGTCGCATCATAGTCACTACAACACAGTACCCTTTCAATGATGTGAGTCATTATTTGGTTACAGTGGAGCATCCACTATGGCATGATTATCCGCCAAGATCCCTTAAGTGTTGTTATCAAAAAATGTGGATCCAGGTCTCCGTTATACTCTAATTAGTGATAGCAATATGGCCTAGTGTCGATGTCATCTTATGATGACTATGGGTGATGAAGTGGATATAAATTGACGTAAGTCAAATTGGATGCACTTGATTTCCCTTAGTCATCTTAAGCATATTATCAATACTAGTCTATGCAAGTTAGCTCTACTTAGTATCTAACAAGGAAATAGATGTGATTGACGTAAGTTAAGGTAGTCTAATCCAGATAATAGTTTTGAGTGTGATGAAAGGCATATTCATGTTGACGAGTATGTTGTCTTGGAATAAAGACATGGTATACATGTCTTGGAACTTTGGCCAAAGTATCTCAAGCTTTTGGTTGCATTGTCTTGATTTCACCTAGACTAAAGATGCGATATGTCATATGGTTATCTGTAACAGATACCTAGGTAGGCTCTTTAGTTATTTACACTTGATTGACCCTTAATGGAATAAGGAAACCACAAGTATACTTGGTATACACATGAGAGATCGGTTTAATACTGAGTCATGAAATGAGAGGTCGGTATAGTACTGAGTCATTACTGTTACATATGGTTATTGTTAAGAGATGGATAAGCTAAATGAATTTTTCTTCTAAATTATGTGAATTTGGAACAGTGAACATTAAGGTTTATGTTGGATTTAAATATATGGGTATTTAGATTAAGAAGCATAAACTAAAGTAAAAAAAATCCCTATTATTGAATTCTTCAAAGGAGGATGTTACATTTTGGTATCAGAGCTGAAGGTTACATCTCTAGGACCTATTTGAGTCTGTCACTGCTAAAAATTAATTTCTTGTTAACAAAAAATGGTTAGAACAAGAGGAGAAGCTACGAATGACTATCCTGCAGGTAGTGTAGTAGATATAACTCAATAGATGGATGAGATCTTTGTTGCTCTATTGGACATAAGGGATTGAATTGTTGTACTTGAACAACAAGTGGTTGGGTTATGAATTAAACTCGCTATGTATGTTGTCTGATGTAATCTTCTTAAGTTCATTTGAGTTGATCATGGTTGCTATATGGTTAGCATCAACTATTAGTTATTGTTCCCTTTGTTGTCTATGAAGTTTTGAGGCATTCATGGTTAGTCTGGAAGAATGTATCAGTGTTCTATTAGTTCGCTTGTTTGATCACTGTTAATGTGACTGCATATAAAATCTTGGTTGCTTCTATGAAATGGATTCATGTTGTGTTTAAAATGAAAGTTGACTTGTGATTAAACTCTTATATTTATGATATGATTTGTGTTATGGTTTAGTTCATTCTGAACCGACCCTTACCTGGTAGATTTTTTATTCTGTAAGAGCATAAGAATTAGGAACTTGTGTGTAGTGCATGTAAGTGTGTAACATCCTGACTTTTGGAACTCAATATCAATAATAATCTGTTTGGTTGTTTCTTCTTGGTTTCTGTTTGTGTTTTCATTAGTCATTCATCAAAGGTATGAGTATACAACACAAAGGAATGGACATTCATCCATATACCCATATGGGTATGATCATAGGTATGCGAGCATATATACTTATTTATATAAGCTAGCATAGTTGTGTGCATACACATGTGAGTATACACACAAGTGCCCACTCTTCCGTGAGTTAGCACTCACCCTTTTGATTCGGTGACAGTGTTTTGGTAGCTTCTGGTGTGATATTATTTAATATCATTTGCTAGCCTAACTAACCTAAGATATAGGTTACGTGATCTAGCCTAAGCCTAATTTATGATGGTATGTTAGCAACATAGTTGAGTGTTCAAAAGATTATCTAGATGTTTTTGATTAAACCTGTAATAAATGCATGACATTTTAATTTGCTTGGTTAATGAGCTCGGCATTTAAATGATGCTTGATTAAAATGATATTTTTTATGGAATTCGACTTATGAGTTATTTTGGCATTAACTTATGTGTTAATTATTCCTTTTGGAATGTGGCACATAGTTTCATTTAAAATAAATAAATAAAATTAAACTTAGCCTAAAAGCTAAGTGGAGGCATTTTTGAAGTTTAATTATGTTTAAATGGATTTTGGAATCCATGGAATAAAGGAGAGTTAGGTTTTGATTTTTACCATTTAGCATGGCATGAAGAGAGGAGGAAGTATAGGAAGAGACCATGTCAAAAAAAATTTGGAGGATTTCATGGAAGTTTTACGGCCATCTGGAGCTGATTTTGGGCCTGTATTTTGGGATCTTCCCATTCTTTCTTGCAGCAATGTTGGGGAGAAATTTTCTAGAAAAATAAATAAGGTTTTGGAGTATTATTTTGGTGTGCTGTGGAGCTAAGAAGTTGGAGGAATAAAAATAGAGAAGGAAAGAAGGAAAATCACAAAGGGTTTTTGGTCTTCTTCATCTTGAATCTTTCAAGCAAGGGTTTCTTGTTTTTGTCTATGCTATAGTTTACAAATAAATGCATATTCAGTTTATTCCTCTTCTAGGTAATGAGAAATCTGGATTATCTTTTTTGGGCATTAATAATTTCAAATCAATCCTTTATGGGTATTTGGAAAATGTGTTTTAGTTTATTATGGATAATATATTATTTCAGATCTCTTCAAGTATGAGAGCCAGTATATTTCGTTTTTAATCCTTACTTGATATCTGAAATTAAATAAGGTTATTTACTTGGGTGTTGAGAGAATATTTCTTGACATTTTTCTATGGGTTATGGACTGGTCTCTAGGCTGCATTTTTAAATGTTGGAATACTACATTGTTGTTGATTCATTTTCAGCTGTTATAAGTTGTGTGCAATTTTGTTTTAGCATGATTTATAAGTTTTCTTTATTGATTATTTGCTACTGTAACAGTTTGTTGGAAGTGTTATTTTTTTTAAATTATTGCTGCATTTCTTATTGTAGCAATTGGCTATTATAATCTCCTGAGTTTTGGGTAATTCCTTACTGAACGTGTAGTTAATATTTGTCAAATGTGTTATTTTCCTTTAACACTAGATTGTCAAAACACAGTGCTTTGGGGTGATTTTTATGCTCCAGGTTGCTGTCAGATTGTTGTTTTTTCTTTACTGCAGTGCATTTTGTCTAAATGCTTAGTACGTGCAATCATACTTGCATAGCATTTTATAAGAGATTTTTCTATGAAATGGTTAATGTGCAATCTATTATGTGACACATATTTGGATTTTCATATGTTGCGACAGTTAGTCAAGCAGTTTTTGTAATCTATTATTTGAATGTATTTGCAGATTTTTATGTTAATACGCTGCATTTTGTCAAACGATTAGTGTGCAATCATTTGGCTAGAATATTTAAAGAATCATGTGTTTTGGCATTACGTCAAACAGTTGTTATGTAATCTTTTGATTGTTGTTCTATTTTCTGTAGTGTTTGCTACTAAAATGAATTGATTGGAATTGAAGTGAATATATTTATGGCATTTTATTATACTGTTGGAACAAATTCGTTTGAATTTATGTGAAGTTATTTTATGGCATTTTATTATGCTGCTAGATTGGATTCATTGGAATTTATGTGAAATTTTTTATGACACTTTGTCATGCTGCTGAAATGCATTCTTGGATTATATTGGAAGTTTATATTATGACATTTGGTCATACAGATCTCATGCATTCTTTGAGTATAAAAGGATTTGTTGTGCTTGTTGAAAATGCATTATGTTGTTGATCTGATTTTGGCATATTGTTCATTCTGAGCTTGTGAAGTGAAGTTCATGACATGAATTTTTGTCATATAATTGGTATTCATTCCTTGGATATATGTGAAGTTCATTATATGACATTTTTTCATATGGTTGGCATGCATTCTTGGGTATAAAGGATCTTTTGTTCCTCTTGGAAATTATGTTATGTTGCTGATCTGATTTGGCATAAAGTTCATTGTAAGAATTGTAAAGTGAAGTTCATGTTGAAGCTTTGACAATTTCTTATCATGCCTTCTCCTTTTTACATGGAGCCTATATGTGACATTTCTTCAAACAGTTGGTATGCTGATTTGATTTGGCATGAAATAATATTATGAAATGCATTATGTAATCATCCTTACGTGTGAGGTAAGTTTTATGTATTTTCATGTAAGATGGTTAAAGACACCACTCTTGAAAGATATTCTGATCTTGGTTAGTTCGTGCATGTATACATGCTTTTTGAAATCATTATTATAATAATGAATGAATTAGTATGTTGATGCATGACTGTATATTCTGAATACGTTTTCATTTGTAGAATACTACATATATGAAAATGGAAATCCTTGCCAATTCAGTTTGAGCTGACCCCTTTGTGGAAAATACAGGCCATTCTAGAGATAAGGGAAAGGAAAGAATATGAAGGGATTCAAGCTGATTTCAGATCTTGATTAGTTACTTTTATATTTCAGTTATGGAATAAATTGTACTTGATGTACTGCTAGAATAATCAATATATTATATAAGCTTATGAGGCTCTTTGCCGATTACATGTAACTTATAAGATTGTACTGAGATATTGAAAATAATGAAATGTCCTTTGGACTGAACGCTGATTATTAGCAATATGTTTAGCACATATGATTTTTTTGTATAATTTTATGATTTGATTATGTGAGAAATCAACATATCAATTTAATAACGGGGAATAATGGTTTAGTTAGAAAAAAAAAATTAGACCTCGGTTCTCAAGGTCCTTACACTTGGTATCAGAGTAAGGTTGTATAAACACTTGGGTCTCTAGGAACGTTATCTAATACTTCTCTTTGTATTTACCAGGAACAATGGTAAGAACTCAGAGCAGTGGTGGTGTGAATAATCCAAACCAAGGTTGTGGTGGCCGAAGGGGAGGAGCTGGAAGAGGTACAGGTAGAGGAGTTGGTGGAAACATCAACCCTATCCTCAACCCCACTGAAGAAGTCCTAAATGAAATTCTCAGGACTGTCAACACTTTGCAAGATAGATTGAAAACTCACGAGAGGAACCTAGAGAAAAATAATGGCTTAGGGGGTAATCATGTAAGACATGACCAACATGAGGTAAACCTGGGAGACTTGAACAACCAGCTGCATGCTCATGAAGATTTACCCATAGGGGAATAGAGTAATAGATCCCTTCCTCAAGGAATTGAAGAAAGTGCCTATTCCTAGATTCAAAGGGTTATCCACTGACTCGGGTGATAAAGCTGAGGCTTGGTTGTTTAACTTACAACAATACTTTGGGATGCATGATTGCAACTCCAATACCAAGGCCCGTATTGTAGTTTACCACCTTGAAGAGCATGTTGTCCTATGGTGGGTTTATTTAAAGCAAGTTAAGGGTTATGTGGATTCCACCATTACTTGGGAAAATTTTGAGAAGAAATTCAGAACTAGATATGTCTCAGCTAATCACCGAGAAAGGAAGCAAACTGAGTTTCATAGTTTGAAACAAAATAACATGACTGTAGTTGAGTATGAAGCTCAATTTTTAGATCTGATCCATCATGTGGACTATATGAAGGATGAAGAGTCCAAGGTAACCAAGTTCAAACTGGGTTTGAGAGAGGTTATCTGGCAAGACGTGAATATGGTCAACCCTAAGAGTCTTGAACAAGTAGTTAGTGTAACCTACAGGGTGGAAGAAAAAGAGTAGTCTCGATTAAAATACCACCAGGAAATGAAAGAGAAGGAAAAAAACAGTAAGAAGACTGTTATTTCCTCTTTTGGACCTTACCAAAAACCTGATTTCAAAAGGATTTATTTTAATGGTAAGAAAAACAATGGAAAGTTTCATTAAAATAATAACTGGGGAGGGCCAAGTCCTCCCATTAAATAACAACAAAATAATCAACAGGCTAGTGGAAATAGATACACACCTACTACAGGAGCCAACAAGGTTCTAGTGGAAAACAAAGAACCTCAACAAGGTTATTGGAAATTTGGTAAGAACCATTACCAAAGAGATTGCCTAGAATTCCTGACAAGCAAGACAGTAAGCCACCAAGTCTATACAATGGTAGATAAATGCAAGGCTGAGTAACCAAGTAACCCCTATTGAGACTAGAGGTAAGAATCTTTGATGCTGAAATTTCTATTCTATTTGATTCTGGAGCATCTGATTGCTTTGTGTCTCCTAGAATAGTGCAAAAGCTAAATCTGAAAAACTGTTCCTATGAAAGAAAAATGACAAGTAGAATTTAGGATGGGTAAAAAAGTGTAGATTTTTTAATATTTAGATCAAATAGAAGTTGATCTAGGGATGTTTAAAACTAGATTAAATCTGCATGTCATTCCTTTGAAATCTTATGATATGATTATCAGCATGGATTGGTTGTAAGACCATAAATCTCAGATTTATTGTTTTGAAAAAAGAATACATTGTTTTGATGATTTTGGCTTTGAACAAGTTCTGTTTGGTATAAAAAATAGCAAGTTTTTACCCACTCTTTCTGCCTTACAGTTGAAAAGAGCAGTCCGTAAGGGATGTCTCTTATTTTCCTTACACATGGAAGAGTCTTCTGAGGTGAAGGAACCTAGTTTTCATGATTATCCAGTATTAAATGATTTTAGAGATGTTTTTCCCAAGGAATTGTTAGGTCTGCCCCCAAAAAGAGAGTTTGATTTTTCAATAGATATCATGCCAAGTTTAGCCCCTACCTCTAAAGCACCTTACCGAATGAATATTGTGGACTTACAAGAGCTAAAAGTCCAACTGCAAGAACTTCTTGAGCAAGGAATGATTAGGCCAAGTGTGTCCCCTTGGGGAGCACCAGTGGTCTTTGTTAAAAAGAAAGATGGTACATTAAGGTTGTGTATTGACTACCGCATGCTCAACAAGGTTACCATTAAGAATAAATATCCACTTCCCAGGATAGATGATTTATTTGATCAAATGAAAGGGGCAGCTGTATTTTCTAAGATTGACTTAAGGTTTGGTTACCATCAACTTAGAATCAAAGAGGAAGATTTGCATAAAACAACTTTCGTACAAGATATGGACACTATGAATTCACGGTTATGCCTTTTGGTTTGACCAATGCACCAGCTACTTTTATGAACCTAATGAATAGTGTTTTCAGAGATTTTCTAGATAAGTTTGTATTAGTCTTCCTGGATGACATTTTAATTTATTCTATAGATGAGAAAGAACATGAGAAACATTTAAGAATGGTTCTACAAAGACTCAGGGACCACAAATTATATGCAAAACTGTCTAAGTGTGAATTTTATAAAGATAAAGTGCACTACTTAGGACATATCATTTCTAAGGATGGGATTTCTGTGGATCCATCCAAGATTAAAGCTATTGAAGAATGGCCAGCTCCTAAAAATGTGACAGAAGTCCAAAGTTTCATGGGTTTGGCTGGGTACTATAGAAGGTTCGTGAATGAATTTTCATGAATAGCCCATCCTATCACATCGCTACAATGAAAGGGTAAATGTTTTGAATGGACTGCTAGGTGTGAGGAATCCTTTTTAAAGTTGAAACATGCTCTCACTACAGCACCTATCTTGCTGGTTCCAGATCCAAACAGCCCTTTTGAGGTCTGGACTGATGCATCCCTAGATGGTTTAGGGGGTGTAATAACTCAAGAAGGAAAGGTAGTGGCTTATGAGTCACGAAAATTAAAGCCTAATGAAATGAACTATCCCCCACATGACTTAGAGTTGGCTACAGTAGTTCATGCTCTTAAGAAATGGAGATATTTCTTGTTGGGTAAGCCATTCAAACTTAGAACAGATCATAAAAGTCTGGAGCATCTGTTTACTCAAGACAACTTGAATGCTCGATAAAGGAGATGGCTAGAGTTGATTAGTGACTATGATATGGACATAAAGTATGTCGAATGTAAAGAGAATCGAGTGGCTGATGCACTCATCTGTAGATTCCACTTTGCTGATGTTTCTAGAATTAAATTTTTGCTAAAGGATCAACTGTTACAATAGTAGAAAATAGATATTTTCTGTCAGGAAATGACTGAAAATATGTTGCAAGAAATAGTGGATAGCAAGTATGTTGGGTACTCCTTGGACTTAGATGGTCTTCTAAGGTTCCAAGGTAGAATTTACGTACCTTTTGAAGGAAATTTTAGAACTATTCTGATGCAAGAAGTGCATCAAGCTCTTCATTTTGCACATCGTGGGGTCACTAAAATGACTCATGAATTGAAACAATTTTATTTTTGGCTCTGGTATGAAAAAGGATGTGGCTATATTTGTTTCTAAATGTTTAGAATGTCAAAAGGTGAAAGTTGATCATCGCCATCCTCGGTGGTAAGCTTTTTCCCCATGATGTTCCAAAAGACAAATGGGCAACTATAACTGTGGATTTTATTTCTGGTTTTCCAAAATCTAAAAAGAGGCATGATATTATCTTAGTTGTTGTTGACAAGCTAACAAAGGTTGCTCATTTTATTCCTGGTAATCTAACAGATGATGCACCTGTACTTGCTGATAGATTTGTGAAGGAAGTTGTAAGATTACATGGAGTTCCTAAACTGATTATTATTGATAGAGATACTTTGTTTACATCTCAATTTTGGCAAACTCTGGCAGCTACTTTTGGCACAAAGCTACATTTTAGTTCTTCTTATCATCCTGAAACAGATGGGAAAACTGAAAGAGTAAATCAGGTATTAGAAGACATGCTAAGAATGTATGTTATGGACCAACAAAACAAGTGGGAAGATTTTCTGCACTTAGTTGAATTTTCTTATAATAATATTTATCATACTTCTTTGCAAATGGCTCCTTTGGAATCTTTACATGGCAGGAAATGTAGAACACCCTTGGGTGGGAAGGCCTTGAAAATTGGGTAACCACAGGTCTTGATGTTTTAAAAGAATATGATCAACAAATGATTATTATAAGACAAAAATTAAAGGCTGCAAGTGATAGAAAAAAGAGTTATGCTGATAAGAAAAGGACTGAAAAAGAATTTCAGGTGGGTGAAAAAGTGTTTTTGAGGGTGAAACCTCATAAAAGTTCAATTAAGTTTGGAAAGGCATCTAAAATTGCACCCAAATTTGTTGGTCCATTTGAAATTTTAGAGAAAATTAGTGTTGTAGCCTACAGGTTAGCATTGCCTCCTTCACTTTCTAAAATTCATGACGTATTTCATGTCTCACTTTTGAGAAAATATGTGCATGATCCGTCACATGTGCTAACTTGGCAGAACTTACAAGTAGATGATAAGCTAAATTTTCAGCTTGACCCAGTAAGGATATTATCACAGTGAAGACATTAAGTTGCGAAATAGAGATATCCAACAACTTTTGGTCTAATGGGATAGCCTAAGTGAAAAAAGTGCCACTTGGGAAGATGTTGAGTACATAAGAAAGAACTTCCCATTTCTTTTCAAGTATTGGTAATCAATACATTACCTTTGTCAAGGGGGGAAGATGTAACATCCCGAATTTTGGAACTCAATATCAATAATAATCTATTTGGTTGTTTCTTCTTGGTTTCTGTTTGTTTTTTCGTTAGTCATTCATCAAAGGTATGAGTATACAACACAAAGGAATGGACATTCATCCATATACCCATATGGGTATGATCATAGGTATGCGAGCATATATACTTATTTATATAAGCTAGCATAGTTTTGTGCATACACATGTGAGTATATGCATAAGTGCCAACATGTGAGTTAACACTCACCCTTTTGATTCGGTGACAACGTTTTGGTAGCTTCCGGTGTGATATTATTTAATATCATTTGCTAGCCTAACTAACCTAAGATATAGGTTACGTGATCTAGCCTAAGCCTAATTTATGATGGTATGTTAGCAACATAACCGAGTGTCAAAAGATTATCTAGATGTTTTTGAATCAACCGTAATAAATGCATGCCATTTTAATTTGCTTGGTTAATGAGCTCGACATTTAAATGATGCTTGATTAAAATGATATTTTTTATAGAATTCGACTTATGAGTTATTTTGGCATTAACTTATGTGTTAATTATTCCTTTTGGAATGTGGCACATAGTTTCATTTAAAATAAATAAATAAAATTAAACTTACCCTAAAAGCTAAGTGAAGGCATTTTTGAAGTTTAATTATGTTTAAATGGATTTTGGAATCCATGGAATAAAGGAGAGTTAGGTTTTGATTTTTACCATTTTAGCATGGCATGAAGAGAGGAGGAAGTAGAGGAGAGACCATGTCAAAAAAAAAAATCTGGAGGATTTCATGGAAGTTTTATGGCCATCTGGAGCTGATTTTGGGCCTGTATTTTGGGATCTTTCCATTCTTTATTGCAACAATGTTGGGGAGAAATTTTCTATAAAAATAAATAATAGTTTTGGAGTTTTATTTTGTGTGGTGTGGAGCTAAGAAGCTGGAGGAAGAAAAATAGAGAAGGAAAGAGGAAATCACAAAGGGTTTTTGGTCTTCTTCATCTCGAATCTTTCAGGAAAGGGTTTCTTGTTTTTGTCTATGCAATATTTTACAAATAAATGCATATTCACATTTATTCCTCTTCTGGGTAATGAAAAATCTAGATTATCTTGTGTGGGTATTAATAATTTCAAATCAATCCTTTATGGGTATTTGGAAAATGTGTTTATTTTATTATGGATAATATAGATTTCAGATCTCTCAAGTATGAGAGCCAGTGATTTCATTTTTAATCCTTACTTGATGTCTGAAATTAAATAAGGTTATTTACTTGGGTGTTGAGAGAAGATTTATTGACATTTTTCTATGGGTTCTAGACTGGTCTCTATGTTGGAATACTGCATTTTTTCAAACCTTATTCGTTAATTTTCTTCAGCTATTATAAGTTGCGTTATTTGCTGCTATAACAACTGCTGGAAGTGTTGTTTTCTTTATTGATTTATTTGTTGTTGTAACAGCTGTTGGAAGTGTTGTTTTTTTAATTAAATTATTGTTGCATTTCTTGCTACAACGTTGGCTGTTATAATGCCGAGTTTTGGGTAATTCCTTACTACGTGTAGTTAATATTTGATGTGTTATTTTAGCTGTAACACTAGTTGTCAAAACAGAGTGCTTTAGGGTGATTTATATGCTCCAAGTTGTTGTTAGATTGTTGTTTTCTTTACTGTAGTGTTTGCTACTAGTACGCTGCCTTTTGTCAAATGGTTAATCTGAAATTATTTGCATAGCATTTGAAAGAATTTTTTTCTATGAAATTTTATCAAATGATTAGTGTGCAATCATTTGGATAGAATATTTAATGGAATCATGTGTTAAAGGCATTACGTCAAATAGTTGATATGTAATCTTTTGATTGTTGTTTTATTTGCTGCAGTGTTTGATGTTAATACGTTGCATTTTGTCAAATGATTAGTGTGCAATCATTTGGCTAGAATATTTAAAGAATCATGTGTTGTGGCATTACGTCAAATAGTTGTTATGTAATCTTTTGATTGTTGTTCTATTTGCTGCAGTGTTTGCTGCTAAAATGAATTCATTGGAATTGAAGTGAATATCTTTATGGCATTTTATTATACTGCTGGAACAAATTCATTTGAATTTATGTGAAGTTATTTTATGGCATTTTATTATGCTGCTAGATTGGATTCATTGGAATTTATGTGAAATTCTTTTATGACACTTTTTCATGTTGCTGAAATGCATTCTTGGATTATATTGGAAGTTTATATTATGAAATTTGGTCATACGGATCTCATGCATTCTTTGAGTATAAAAGGATTTGTTGTGCTTGTTGAAAATGCATTATGTTGCTGATCTGATTTGGCATATTGTTCATTCTGAGCTTGTGAAGTGAAGTTCATGACATGAAATTTTTTCATACAATTGGTATGCATTCCTTGGATATATGTGAAGTTCATTATATGACATTTTGTCATATGGTTGGCATGAATTCTTGGGTATAAAGGATCTTTTGTTCCTCTTGGAAATTATGTTATGTTGCTGATCTGATTTGGCATAAAGTTCATTGTAAGAATTGTAAAGTGAAGTTCATGTTGAAGCTTTGACAATTGCTTATCATGCCTTCTCCTTTTTACATGGAGCCTATATGTGACATTTCTTCAAACAGTTGGTATGCTGATTTGATTTGGCATGAAATAATTTTATGAAATGCATTATGTAATCAACCTTACGTGAGGTAAGTTTTATGCATTTTCATGTAAGATGGTTAAAGACACCACTCTTGAAAGATATTCTGAACTTGGTTAGTTCGTGCATGTATACATGCTTTTTGAAATCATTATTATAATAATGAATGAATTAGGATGCTGATGCATGACTGTATATTCTGAATACATTTTCATTTGTAGAATACTACATATATGAAAATGGAAATCCTTGCCAGTTTAGTTTGAGCTGACCCCTTTGTGGAAAATACAGGCCACACTGGAGATAAGGGAAAGGAAAGAATCTGAAGGGATTCAAGCTGATTTCAAATCTTGATTAGTTACTTTTATATTTTAGTTATGGAATAAATTGTACTTGATGTACTACTGGAGTAATCAATATATTATATAAGCTTATGAGGCTCTTTTCCATTACATGTAACTTATAAGATTGTACTGAGATATCAAAAATAATGAAATGTCCTTTGGACTTAATGCTGATTTTTAGCAATATGTTTAGCACATATGATATGTTTGTATAATTTTATGATTTGATTATGTGAGAAATCAACATATCAATTTAATAATGGGAATGATGGGAGTTAGAAAACAAAATTGGACCTCAGTTCTTGAGGTCCTTACAAAGTGGAATTAATTGATTGGTACCTTTAGTTATAATGTTGCATGATTGGTTTGTTCTTTCTTGATGAAACATAACAAAGGTTTCTCTACTAAAGTTTTATAAATGAATTGATGAGATACAAGATTTCAATCATATAATAACGGGATTATATGATTGCAATCTTATAAATATTAAACTTATCTTTATCAATAACATATTACTTGATTGTTTTATCTGAATGAAATTTAATATCTAAATGATTAAGCTATACAAACTTATTAAGAAAGATAAATGATTACAGTAATATAAAAATGGGATTATATGACTGAAATCATATTACTCTTTTACTTTTTTATATGATTGAATAGGATCAAATATACTTGTCTCAGATAACCTTGAGTGACTTACATTATTACTTGATACAAATACTGTTAAGAAATGTATGAGTTAAAATTGGATTCTTTTATGGCTTTAGTTATTATGTTGCTCTTAGAATTAGCAAAATATTTATTTAATTTATTTTGAACATTAGAATTATTTCATTAAAAAGTAGTGTTATTTTTATGAAATTGTTAAGTTTGAGCATGTTGTTCTGAATATTTAGTACCTATCATGCTCAGTTCATATGAATTGACACATGATAAAAATCTAGTAGATGGATTTCGTGAAAGATGAAAGAAGAAATACTTAGAAAAAGTTACAATTATTCTTTGACTGAAGAAATTTAAATGGGATAATTTCTTATTGTAATCTTAATTGAATTACTTCTGTATATAAATGAGAAAGGCCCTTGGCCATTTATCGTAACTATTTTGAAGGAAAGGATTATAATCAATTTTATGAACATGATTTGATTCCTATTTTTGGAAAGTAATAAAGTTAGATTACTTGTTACATTATCTTGATTGGAAATGATTTTTTGGAAAATGATGAATTTAATAGTTCTGCATTCAATAAAGAAAGGTAGCTTTGTGTGTAATATATTCTTATACCGTGCATAAATATAAGTCATATTAAGTGCTAATTGATTTATATGTTAGATACTAATATAGAAGGAAATAATTTTTGAATGGGTTGCTTGAATAGTTGATTTAAATGTTAGTTAATAGAGTGTTATATACTGAAATAATGAATAAGTTAATATTGGATGTTTATCTAAGTAACTTATGTGTCATGTGGCGATGACTATTTTGATTAAGTTCATATAGTCAATAGGAATAATTTGTACTTAAATGTTGAAGGGTGTCTTGTTAGATGATGTTTTTATCTATATGACTGCTATTGAGTAAGCAGCTGTGATGAAATTAGGAATTGTAATAAATTTATGATAAGAGAATACTTCATGTTATAAATAAGTATTAATTGGAAGGCTTGTAAACTATAAAGTTCATGAATGATATATTGAGTTTATGTATGCTTTATGTTTTCCAATTAATGGGCTATGTATAATGTTATAAGTAATAAACATACCTCGATCTATTAGCTAGGAAAGGTAAATATTTTACTAAGGAAATATACATATGTATAACATTATGTCATTGCTGATCTATAATAAATACAATCAAAATGTAAACATGAAACTTATATGTTTATATGGAAAATGTATGATTTAATAATTAAGCATAATGCGGTCTACAATCTATAATCCTACACTTAAGTGAATTAAACGTTAAAAAAATTAGGAAAATTCAGGTGGAGGGGGACTTTTTATACATAATAAATGTGATGAAGGGCCTAGCTAAACATCATCTGAATATAGACTCTATTATAAGGGATGCAAAGTCCATGGTTATAAATTTTGATGCCATTATTTTTAAACATGTGTTTCAGGAAGCTAAGATGTGTGCATATGTGTTGGCTAATTTTGGTGGTAATATTCATAATGGAAGGTGGTGGCAGGATGAGGTGGAGCATCCCCAAAGTAAAAAGGATGAAATATATGTGGAATGATAGATCCGAGTGTGGGAATAGGATTTGTGACATCCAGGTAATTATTTCACATTGGGTGAAACCAATCAATCAACTCATTATCTAGTTTGGGTTGGGTTGGATTGATTATTTAAAGGCATGGTTCAATTTTTCTTATAGGCTTTTTCAAGTTTGGTTCAATGGTTTGATAGTGATGGGAGGAGCTAGGGTTAGGGTGGAGCCTTCCTCATCGACTATTTTTGAAAGATACTTGTTTATTTGGGATCTTTTCAAAGAGGGGGGTATTTCTTATTTTATTCAAAATTTGAGGGGTGCTAATGAAATTATTTCATGGGATTTTTCTTTGGCATGGGATAATGGTTTGGTTTTTATGAGGAGGGTGAGCTTTTTGGTCTCGGAGGAGCTTATTAGTAGTGTGACTAAGATGGACTGTGGGGGAAGTAAAGTTTTCAAAGATAGGTCTCAGCTTCAAGAAAAAGTTCATGTTTTTCTAGAAAGTGATGAAAAAATTTGTTTCATGGAGGACAGTATTGCTCAGAAATCTCTGCCAGGGAGGTGGGCGGAATTCTATTTTTATATCATGAAGTACATTAACTTGGATGAGAGGTATAGAAAGTTGAATTAACAACACTTAATGCTCTTGAATCATTTCTAAAGAAATAAAAGGATGAGCATTCCCTTTTATTTGTTTAATTTGCTGAGCTTGTCAGTTAAAAATTACAAAGAGGAGAAAATAGAGCTCCTTCTATATCAAGGGCTTATTTGGTTGTTGGTTAAATTGGGTAAACTGATTTTGCATCCTAGGGGGGCTGGTACCCATTTGGGGAATGATTGGGAAGACCATATTTCTCTTACGGATTGTGTTACAATAATATTGTTCATAGTGTGAACACTTAGGAGTGGTTTGGGTTATTTGGTAGTAATAGATTTTAATATTTATAAAATAATATATGAGTGTGCACAATTAGTTGTCATGCACAACTCATAGAGATATAAATGTGTGAGAATATCTTGGGATTGAGAGTAATACTAGGGAATAAAAGAGAGATATGAGGATAAAATGATAAGACTTGAATCCATGATTTTAGGAGCAAGCAATTGTATAAAATTCCCTCTCATATTCAATAGAAATTGCTCCATTCTATTTACATTTAGTTTCTATCTTTTGTAGTTTTCATTTCATGTGTTGATTTTAATGAATTATTGCTTAATTTATTTATGTAAATCTAGAGATCTATCATCATCTGGTATCAAAGTAGGTTAGGAATATTTATGAGAGTGATTGCAAGAAAAAACCGCAGTCTCAAGGATGTAGATCTGAGAGTTTTAAAGCTTCCATCACCATTTTCTGGATTCTGATCTTTAAAAAATGACTGTAATTCATGTTTTTATCAAAAACCCAGATTTGAAATTTTCTGATTTTTTTTTTCGTTTGTTTATTTGTATTATGGAAAACTTATGACAAAATATTACAGAAACCCATTTTGTATTTTAAGAGAAATCGTCAAAACAATTTTTATGTTTCTAATTATTTTGTAAAAAAATAGTGAGTGATTTCTAGTAATAAAACTCTGATATGCTTTATTATTTTGGTTAAATATAAAGTTGGTTACTATTGTAAGGGTACATTATCATTTGAAATGACACCCAATATAATTATAAAATGATCCTCAAAGAAAAATTTTCCTGAGTTAGCAACATCACAATGGAGGATGGAGGCATAGGAGGATGGAGGAAAATTGACATCTCTTGTTAGTCACCAAAAAGGAGATTACTTCATGGTATTGGTGACATTTTATTTTTATTGTGTGATGTATTTAATTTATGTTGTAATAATAAACAAAATTAACATTCCTGTTTAAATCTCCTGCATGAGCATAATTTCTATTTTGTAATCCCTCTAAGTTAGAAACAATGATGTGAGCAAAATAATGTACACTGCTATGTAGTGGTTGGTTCCACTAGAAAACCATTTTATGAGTTGGAGGTTCTCTTTGAAAAACTCATATTGTTAGATTTTTTGGTACTCATTAAAAACCTTCATTTCTTTTTAGATCATGAGAAGGTACAGGAGATAGCTTTCCCCATGTTCACACTAAAAGGGTGACTATTACAGAAATATTATTCATAGTGTGAACACTTAGGAATGGTTTGGGTTATTTGGTAGTAATAGTTTTTAATATTTATAAAATAATATATGAGTGTTCACAATTAGTTGTCATGAAAAACTCATAGAGATATAAATGTGTGAGAATATCTTGGGATTGAGAGTAAGACTAGGGAATAAAGAGAGATATGAGAATAAAATGATAAGACTTGACTCCATGATTTTAGAAGTAAGCAATTGTATAAAATGCCCTCTCATATTCAATATAAATTGCTCCATTCTATTTACATTTGGTTTCTATATTTTGTAGTTTTCATTTCATGTGTTGATTTTATTTAATTATTGCTTAATTTATTTATGTAAATCTAGAGATTTATCATTAGATTGAGCTAGGCTTCTAAAAATGAAGGAGAGAGTCGCTAAGGAGTTGGATGCGGTGACTGCCTTAAAGAATCTTTCTAGGGAAGAGGATGAGGAAGGCCAAGGGGAAATGAATACTATTTTTATTTTCCTTGCTAGTAAGATGGAGGCCCTTGAGGACTCGGTTACTCAAGTCAAGGCCCAGAACAAGAATCTGCTGAGGGGTCTGTAAAGGATGAATATTGAGGTAAAAATATTAGAGAATAGGGTTGAGACCCTTCAGGATATGGTGGCAGGGGATAAAGGAAAAAAAAGGCAGTTGGTTAGTAGTTCCTTTGAGGATGATGATTTTCATGAGGGTTTAGCTGGTCCCAGATCACGGACTAGGGTCAGGGGTGTTTAAGTACTTTTTTCTGATCTTATGCTGACTAGTCTTATTTGTTGCTGGTTTTTTTGGTTTCATTAGGTTGTGTGTGGGTCAGTGTTTTTTTGACTTGAGGATTTTTTGCTGGGGTTTTTTGATAGATATTTTTATTTTCTCTGGAGCTTAATTGTAATATATGTTTGTACTGGGTCCTTGGAGCTTCTTTTCCAACTTTTATCTATATAAAAAAAATTAAACATTAAGATACTGGCATAAATAAATATTTGTTTCAAACCCTAAATGATCTTTATGTATGACACCTAACGATGAGAATAAAAAAGGTGAATTAAGAAGTTGTGAATTAAATGAATTAATGAACTTGTTAAGGTATGATATTTCACTTAAAGGAACTCGATGAACTGTCACAACATAGTCACTGCTACACAATACCCATTCAATGACATGAGTAATTATTTGGTTATTGTGGAGCAGCCACTATGGCATGATTATCTGCCTAGCTCCCTTAAGCATTGCTATCATTAAATGTTGATCCAGGTCTATGTTATACACTAATTAGTGATAGCTTTATTGCCTAGTGTTGATGTCATCTTATGATGAATACGGGTGATGAAATGGATTTGAAGTGATACAATTCGATTTGGATGCACTTTATTTTCTTTATTATTTTAAGAAAACTATCAACACTAGTCTATGTGTGCTAGCTCTACTTAGTATATAACAAAGACATGGATGTGATTGACGTAAGTCAAGATATTCTAATCTAGATAATAAGTTTCAAATGTGGTGAAAGACATATTCCTTTTGATGAGTATGCAATCATGGAATAAAGACATGACATACATGTCTTGAAACTTTGGCCAAATTATTGCAAGTTCTTGGTTGTGTTGCCTTGATTTCACCTGGACTAAAGATGCATGGTGTCAGATGGGTATCTATAATAGATACTTAGATAATATATTTAGTTTTTAACACTTGATTGACCCTTAATGGAATAAGGGAACCATAAGTATACTTGGTATACACATGAGAGATCAATTTAATACCGAGTCATGAAATGAGAGATCATTTTAGTACCGATTCATTACAGCTACATATGGAACTGTTATGAGATGGATTAACTAAATGAATGTTTCTTCTAAATTATGTGAATTTGGAAAAGTAAAAATTAATATTTATGTTGGATTTAAATATATGGGTGTTTAGATATAGAATCATAAAGTAAAAAAAAAATCCCCTATTATTGAAGTATTAAAATGAGGATTTTACATGTTCAGTAAAGTGAGCATAACTAGAGCTACGTGTGAAATTAGAGGGAGATTAAAGTATTTTTGGAAATAGGATTTAAATATATTTCTATTGATATGGTTTTTTCATGTGATGATGTGATTTTCTAATTTTTCTATGTCATTTTTTGGATAGGAATATTTTTTTCAGTGCAGGACAGAACAAGATTTTCTTAGAATATTGAGTTATTTGGAGCATGAGATGGATTAGGTGATTATTGATATCAAATGGAATATTAAAAGGGATGAATTTGGCATCATATGAATCAATTTATAGGTCTTTATAGTTCCTATAAAGGTGTTAACTGTCTGATCTTTGAAAACAAAGTCTTGGGTAAGTTGATCTGGTAAAGACAAAATAGGATGAGGTTTGAGCAAGTGATTTTTTCATGAATTCTAAATTTTTAGAATTTTTCTACAGGTTCTTCCATTATGATTGAATGGTTACATGACATAGTATATATTTTTTGAAGTGATCTAGTTTCCTAAAGAATTTTTTAGGGTCTTGAAGGGTGTAGGAAACATCAGTTTTGAGAAGAATAAAGAGCGGTGGTCCCATTAAATAAAATAATTTTATTGGTTGGTGTAAACTGTGATGATGTATGACTTTTAAATTTTAATTTAAATATGTGTGATGGATTTTAAGGCATGACAAAAAATAGTATTGGAATTAGGAAAATTTTGGCATTCTAATGCATGGGGTTTTGGTGATTTTTAGTGCATGGAAGAAGGGTTTTTTCTAGGATAAATCATATGGGTTGCTTGTAACCATTGTGATAAAGATATGGAATTTTTTTAATGATGCATTGGTTGTAATAAAGGTGTAATACCAACCTTATTTTGGTTGGAAGAAATAAAAAGGTATAAAAGTGATGTTTTGGGTTCATTTTTGAACTAGTGCTCTTGGAGGGAGAAGTGTGACCTATGTAGAAGTATATTGTAGGTATGTGTGCATGATTTGAGAGCTAAGAAATATAATTCCATGTTAAATAATTATTAAAGACATGATAGCAATAGGTTAGATTAAATTCAAGTGAGGAAAGAGAAAGATTATGAGATATTGAAGACCTAGGGTATGAGCTAGAGCTAAATATGTGATCTCCATCAGTTGTAGAAGTAGAAAAATCAGAAATCAAACATCTACAAGTGAATGAGTTTTTTTTTATCATCTTATGGGGTTTTATTCTCCTTTTGGATATGGTGATTTACTAAATTAGGGGTTGGTGCTCCTTGTGGGGTTGGTGCCTCACTAAATTAGAGGTTGGTGCTCCTTGTGAATTTGGTGCTTCACTAATTTATTTTTCTTTCGGTAATATAAGAAAAAATTCAGTGGGTTTTCTTCCTCATGAGGGTTTCCATTTTACATATGGTGTTCTTGTGTTGAGTACTTTATTTCTTTATATTATGGTTGATGATGTAAATCTTAATAAACACACATGGTGATGAATGTTGTTTGAAAAATATAATTGGTAAATTTATGATTTGGTAAATGAAATTAAAATCTTTGTAAGACTGATTCACATCCCATATTAGTCCATTTTTATTCCAAAAGTATCCATTTTCTTACACATTGCAGCTTGATAATACAAATGACACCGCAGAATATGAGGTCTTCCTTGTTAGGATTGATGTTGTTGAGTCTATGGGTATAAAGAAACTCAAATGTCTTGGCAATTCTGAGGTAATTGTGAAGCAAGAAAGATATCAATACTAGGTGAAAAATCCAAGGCTCAATAAATACAGAAATTGGGTATGGGATTACATTGAATCTTTTGATGCCTTCTTTATCCAATTTGTCCCTCGTAAGAAAAATGAAAAATCTGATTTCCTCATGGTCTTGGCTCCCTTGATGAATTCCCACCCATATTTCAACAAGGAAAAAGTGACCATGGAAATAGTATTTAGGCTGAGTATACCAGATAATGTGCATCACTAGAACTTATTCAATGACAACAATCAACTTCTCTCTTTCCTAGAGAAAAAGGAAACATTCAACAACCTTTTCTTTGAGGAAAGTGATAATCCAAATTGAGAGTCTACTGCAGACGAAGGAAAAGAAGAAATTGAAGGATTTTATTTAGAAAGTGTGTTCAAGCTAAAAGGAAACAAGATTCCAAAATGTCTTGTGTCCCTAGAATATTTTTTTGATAAGCATGATAGGTTTGTTAAAGAAAAAGAAAAACAATATTCATGGTGCCTAGCTGATTTTGAGAAGGAGAAAATTGGTACCACTACGCAAAATAGGATGGTTAACATTGGAAAGTGTTATTCACCTGAGGAGGAAATGATATTTGTTTTATTGCTAAGAAAGTATTATGATGTTGTTTCTTATTCCTAAGGTGAACTAAAGTCCTTCCAATGTCAGAGTAACATGTTAAAGAGAAATGGATTTAGCATTTAAGGAATTGAAACATTGAATTTTGTTTTACCTCAATGACCTGATGATTTTCTCAAAGAAGTGGGGAGATCACCTTGCACATTTGGAGAAAGTTCTTATCAAGTTCTAAAAGTAGGGTATATCTCTCAATCCAAAAAATGCATCTTCGGAGTAACTGAATGAAAACCTATCAGACACATTGTAAATAAAGAGGGAGCTAGAATTGATCCCGAGAGGATAAGATAAATCCAATATTTTTTCCTATAAACAAGCAAGAAATGATTCCACTCCTTCTTTGGCAAAGTCAAATTCCTTTAATGTTTTGTTCCATATTTTTTAGAGTTTACCAAACACATTGCAAGCATGATGAAGCTACAAGAAAGCTTCAAATGGGATGAAAATCGTAAAGCTGAATTTGAGGAAATCAATTGAGCCATAGTAAAAGCTCCCACCCTAGTATGTCCCAATTTTGATAAATATTTCATCTTGTATTGCTACCCTTTTGAGAACACACTCTCTGCCATCCTAGTTCAAAAGAAAGAATAAGGAGTTGAGGTACCCATTGCCTTTATGAATTTACCATTGAAGAATCATGAGATGAAATATAACCAGATGGAAATACATGTTTATGTTATGGTGAAAAAACTAAATAAATTCATAATTTACATCCTCAACTCCCACATAGTGGTAATGATGCTTGAGGAAGCAATCAATTCAATCCTAAATCAACAAGATCTCAGTTCTAGAAGAAGAAATTGGGTGGCAAGAATCTAAGAGTATGATTTAGAGATCCAAACTCCAAATATGGTCTGAGTCAATGGTTTGTACAAGATGATAGCTAAATATGAATCCATTAATGATCAAAATGAAACAAATGAATTTTTCTTTTGTTTTGAATATGTAAGAAAATACATACCTCAAGTTCTTTTTGTGAGCACCACCAACGAATAGTATGCTGATATTGCTTTTTTTTTACTTATGGTGAGTTTCTAAATCATCTTTATTATAAAAAAATAACTTTGAAACTTAAGTTAACTAAGTATGTCTTTTGAGACCATGTATTATACAATAGATGATTTTACGGTTACTTCCTAAGGTGTGTCCATCTTGTTAAATATTACCATGATCAAGCATGTGGTGGGTGCTTCTCAGTAATGGTAACCACACATAAGATCCTTTGTGGTAGGTACTATTGGCCCACCCTATTTTCAGATGTTCAAGATTAGGTATCTAAGTGTGATGCTTGCCAAAAAAAAATTGGGAGACTTTAACTTGTCTTGCTTCCCCTTCTTCCAGTGGTAATTGAAGAACATTTAAAACAATGGGGATTGGACTTCATTGTAGTTATCAACCCTCACTCAAGCATAGGACATTGTTATGTGCTCACAAAGATAGATTAATTTACAAAGTGGGTATAAGAAATTCTAGCTAAGCAGGATAATTTTGAAACAATGTGTAATTTCATCAAGGAGAATATCATAGTCTATTTTTGAATCCCCCACAAGATCATGGTAGAAATCAATACCTATTTATCTTCCATTAATTTTACAATGTTATGTTATATCTATGGGATATAACTATCAAAATCATTAGAATTTACTCACAGGGGAATGGTCAGGAGGAATAGAGTAACAAAAATCTTGTGACCATCATCAGTAACCTAGTTGATGAGAATCAAATAAATTGGCATATGAAAATCTATGATGCAGCATGGTCAGACATGATTACTCCCAAGAAGGAAATTGACTTGTTTGCATTCCAATTTCTCTATGGGATAAATGTAGAAATCCTAGTCACTGTTGAGTTTCCTACACTTAAACTAACTAAGGTTATTAAGGATGCCTAACACCATGATGCTCTTGATAAATGAATATTGTTCCTTGATAAGCTTGAAGAATATATGATCAAAGTGGTGGATCGTATCACAAAATATCAGGTTAAGGTGAAACATTCTTCAAAAAGAAAGCTAAGGAAAGGGACTTTCACGATGGAGACCTCATCCTGCTATGGGAAAAAGGAGAGAACTGAAAGGAAGCCATGGGAATTTTGATTCATGTTGGCTTGGCCCATTCTTGATCTGAGAAACTTGTGGTGAAAATTCCTTATATCTATTGTATCTAGATGGTACTCACTTGGAGTTTCCTTAGAGTGGGAAAAATTTGAAATTATATAAATAGTGAAAGAAGTTTGTCCCCCGCCTTAAAATATAGGTTATTTAGGTTTTTTTTCTCTATTTTGTTTGTCTTTTCCTTTGTTAAAGTGTGGTGTGTTTCCTTTCATTTGTGTTTGTGCATGTGTTCCTCCTTTCTGTCTATCTCTTTAAAGTTGTGTGATTCTAAAGCCCAATGGATAAGGCATAGGTCAATTTTATGTATTGATATTTTGGAGTTATCCTATCATGTCCTTGCTACGCTCAATCCATAACATGTACCCAAGTCAGAGCCAGTTGTTTTCATGATTTTTTTCAGGGGAAAAACTCAAACTTGAAATCATGGCAACCGTACACTACCGTGAAAAGATTTGATTAAAGGTCACCCCAAGCCCTCCTCCAGATAATCCTAACCCTTGATATCAACCCTATCCCATCTATATAAGTAATCCAATGTGTGTTTTAATAATGTTCTTATGGGATTTAGGGATATCAAGCACATTCAAGTTCTTATAAGATAAGATTAATAAAGACAGGATCTTTCATAAGCTTAGGAAAGGCCTTGCTCTAGTCTTCCTAAGGTTGGTTCACACCCCCAGAGTGGAATGAAAGGATAAAAAATAATCATGGAAGTGTATCAAAGAACTAAAAATTTTGTGCGCCTAGTTTTGGAAGATTCTGGGAAGTTTCAGAATTTTTGGGACAATTTCAACAAAATTGGGTCCTAGAGGGCAAAGTAACTTGTAGTGCACAAATACCCCCTAAGTTTTAGTAAGTGATTTTAGGAGATCCACGAAGAGTTTGAGGCCAAATGAAATATCATCAAAAAAAAATTCAGATATATAGAGGGGGGTGGTCTCCCATTTTTCACAAGACTCGAGAAATTCTTCCCACAAACTGTTTTCAGCATGCACAACCTATGAGCCCAAAACAAATGCCTACTTTTTGTGAGTTTTAAGGAAGAATAAAGGTATTATAACCATCCCATTATTTTAAAAAAATAATTTCTAGTCAACTTCATATAAATAAGTGTGTGAAAATTCATCTGGGAGCTCACATTATGCCTCTGTCAAGTTGTTCCCCAAGGTATGGTCTAGGAGTTAGCCAAATTCCCAATTGGACACATGTCAAGCCCATAAGGTGGCAGATGTTTTTGTCCCAACCATCCAAAAATTTGTGGATGTTTGGGACACAAGTTCTTCCAGCCCCCATGTATCTCATTGGATCACGATACGACCGTCTTGTAGGCCAATTTATCCACTTGATCCTTTATGCACCGTTTTGTAGCCCCTAGCTTCATCCAATTGTAGAATACCACATGGACCAATCGGAGAGGAGAAAATTTTTGTGAAACAACCATCCCAATTATTTGGGGTGATTGGGACATACAAATGCACCTCCCTCCCATTTTGGCTCTTGTTCACCCACATTACCCCAGAAGTTGCTAAGGCCCTCTTTTGCAACCTCCCTCTCTTCCGCCTTAGAAAATCATGAGTTGACACATGGAAAAATGGGAAAGGGGCACAATTTTTTGCACAAACCATCAAAAAATTGTGGGATTCTTAGGAAAAAAAAATTCACCCCTGCTCAAATTGGATAATTTTTTAGGTTTTAAGTTTTTTGCTGTTGCTTTCACTTTTTCTCGTCTGTGCACACAGGAAACCCTTTCTGCCAGCATTATTCACTTTATTCCATTTCCACTGCCTCCATTCCTCCACCATTATATCCCTCATCCATTATTCATATTTCACTACTATTAACACCCAAAAATATCTATTTTTTGGCCCTTATCATGTTGAATTTTTGCCAGAACCCCTCATGAACACAAACAAAGAAACACTCATATCTTGCAAACCCCGCGATAGAATTCAACAAAAATTAGAGCATATATTCATATCACAAGAAAATTGATGCTACATAAAACATAAATTATATAGGTTTCCTATTCTTTTTATGGTTTCCATTTGAAATTTTGTTCCCTAAACCCTTCTACAATTTTTCATTGATACAGGAAGCGGGTAGAGATGAAAATTTGCATAGAGCATCTTGAACAAAAACCTAGAACAAAGATGGTGATTTTTCATTGAACTAAAAATGGGAATAAAAAATTATAAAAATAGTAAGTGTTCCTGGTTTTCACTTACTATTTGTAATAATTTTTTGAAAACAATAAAAACCCCTAAAGAAGAAAACATTAAAAATCACCGAAATGGAAAACTAGGGTATATAAGCCATAAAGAAAAAAAAAATTTAAAAATAGATATTGCTTAAAATTTTCCATAAAACATATTTGGACATTCTTCAAACATGGTGAGAACCCCTTACTATTGATAACAATACAAAAACACAACCCTGCCCCAAATTGTTATTCATGAAGCCTAGCATCTAAAAAGAACAAGTTTCGGCTTCAAGTGTAAGAAGTTTCTACCACCTTTGTAGTGACTTAAAGTATTTATTTCTATCATCATGGAGTTAAAATTCACCATCCCAGAGCCCATTTTGGATCTCACTTCAGAGTTACTGAGTGTGGGTGATCGAAATGTCACTCACATGGACCTAGACGAGATCAAAAACAAAATGTTGGGTGGAGCGAGAGAGCTTGTTAAGGAAAATATTTTCACAAGTGGACTATACATAGAAGGTGGTAATCCCATGTCCTTGTAAAGCATTGAGTTTGTGTTGGTATGCTCCACACACTATGAACCAAACACTAGGATAATTGAGGATGAAGAAAATTCAGTCTTAGTTGTGCTCACCCCAAAAGCCATATCCTAAGGAATGAAAATCCCCATTTTTTCCCCATATTTTTGTCTCATTTTCATTTATGTTTGTGTGTGTGTGTTTTCCTAGTGCTTCTTTTTCATGAAAACAATGTGTCTTTGGAGTCACATAGTACTTGTTTCTTGTTAGTCCATGATAAGCCAAATTGATGTCCTTTAAGTGCTTAGGAGTCATGCCAGTTTCTATGGTGTAAAGTGAAGTAGTGAAATTATTAAAATATGTGTATGAAAAGTGAAGAAACATATTTTCTAAGGATCAAAAAGTGAAGAAACAGGTTTTGAAGCAAAATGTTACTTCTACCCAAAATTGCCCTTGGATAACTCAGTTGTTCTTTCTTGCAAATGAGATTGGTTAGATACCCATAGGAAAACCTATGGCTAACTAACACTTTATACATGTAGAGGGATTTACTAAAATTATCCATGTCATATTTCATTATATTCTATAATGGTTATTTCAATTTATTTAAGTTTTTCTAAAACAACCTTCTTGGAAAATGCATTTTGAGGCTCCTGGCTTCTTAGCTTTGAATAAAAAATATGGGGGATTCTTAGAATAAGCCATAAAATAAATTTTTATATAAAAATGTCCCATAATTTAAATTCAAAAATAATTTTCTCAAAATGAGGTGTATTTGACAAGTTCTCAACATTTTAGTGGAGCAATTTTTCTCTCTCCTAGACTATGTTTTGACAATAAGAGCAAGAAGTTGAAATTGATCTCAATATATTTTTTGATCACTTATAGAGTTCTTAGTATTATATTAATGGTTTTTTCTAGGATCATAAGGTTTTTGAACATCAATCCCAAAATTGGGTACTTTATGCTGCATGGAGAAGTTTTCTAGAAATAGTGTCACTTGAAGCCATGGTTTTGAGGATTATGTCTCTATTTCTTGCACTCATTCAACCTTGAAATTATTCTTAGAGGATAAAATATGTTCCCTAATCTTTGTTATAAATATCTTGAGAAATATCTAAAATTTTGAGGTCCATTTGCACATGGAAAAAGCTCTTGGTGTCATGCTCTACTGTTATTAGGTATCAACTGTCAAGACCTATTCTAGAAAGATGAAATTATATGATTGGGTCATTAAATTGAATGGATAAGGATCCTTCTAATTTCTCCTTCTATCTCTAAAAATTATTAAACAGGGAAGAAGCTCAAGCATAATAAGGTTAAGCTAAATGTTGAACACAAGGTAAATCAAGTTCTCTTACATTGTAACAATCATAAAGAGAGCTTAAAAAAATTGTCTTTGGTATTATAAAAGTAATCCTCATGCTTGAAGGATCAAGACAGGGGTGCTCAAAATATCTCCATCAAGGTGTTTAGATAGTGTGTAGAATGAAAGAGGTGAGTTGATTCTATTAGTACTCCATAATTGCTCAAAGGAGCTAATAATGCATGTTAAAGCTTGTTCTTTACTGTGTCACTAGTTGAAGAGAATTTTTAGTAAGCCTACCTATCTCTTAGAATCATATGAATTTATTTTTTTGGTTTAAGGAGAACAATAATACCTAACTAGTTTTATATGAAAATCAAGGCTACTGATGTAATCTAGACACCCTCACTGTCAATAACGTTGGTTTTTCACTAGTCTAGACCTTACAACTCTTGATGTCTGGAAACATATGAAATTTTTTATTGCTTAGACATGAATTTGAAAAGGTGGAGTTTAATTCAATAAGATCCAGAAGAAATAAATTTTTATTTTCATCCATTATTGAAAGAAATATTAATTTCCTTCTACTCTTGGGTCTGTCACATGTATCTCACAAATAAAAATTCATGATATTTGGATCACATCTCCATGGGATATAAAAGAAAATTTTCCAAAATAAATTTTATTGATTTATTAAGTATACAAAGATAATTTCTTAGCAAAAGTTTTGAAGCCTCTATACAGTCGTTTCTTTAATATTGTATTAGTTTTTACACCCTTTTTTGTACATTGAGATGGGTCTTGGATTGGATCAAGTTATAAAGGCTTGAATAAATGTTTGGTGATATTCTACATTGTTTGAAGATGTTTCTACAAAGGTAAAGTGCTCAGAGATTGTGAGAACTATGGAATACTCAAAGAAAGTCAACTATATATTCTTGTTAAACTGTGTAATGTTGATGTGACTATGCTAAAGACATTATGTTGGAAATGTTATTTCTCTCTTAATAGAGTGCCTAGGACCTCACTTAAATTTATTGAATGTAAAATGGAGGACTTCTTAGTCTGAAAACATGTGAAAATGGCTAAGGTACATTATATCTCCATAGTGTATGAAGATAAATGTTATTTTAATACCTTGATTTCATAGTAGTGTATCTGGTAAAGAGTGAAATGAGACAACTTTATCTTAAAACACCATCAACATTATCTTGACTCAAAGATGAACTTAAAAAGGCTCAAAACAATCACTTATTCTTGGCTTTCTCTCATCTTGAATGAGAAGTACAACAATCACTCATTTTTCTTGTTCAAACTAAACATAAACTTGTGGATTTTTAACTTCAAGATGTAATTTGAAACGTTAGAATGCTACAACCAAATGTAGCTCAAAGAAAATGAAGATGCCATATATTGATTAAATTTAAGGATTCATTTTTTTAATATTGTCATTAGTTGAAAAATCTTGAGAAATTTTTGTTTTGGTGTGACATCTGAAGTGTTAATGAAGTAGCAGAGAAAAGTGAACATCAGAGGTTATTAAACAAGTGATTGTAAGATATGAAAGGTGTGAAAAGTTAGAGAATAGAGCAATTATTATACAACTGTTAGTTATGAGTAACAGATCTCATAGTAAAATGACTGAATTTTAGTAAAAGCAGTGCATATAGTAATGACAAGGACTGTCATGAGAGCTTTGAAAAACAAATATTATCTAAACTATAAGTTGAACACAGTGAGATAGTTACAATATTAGTGACAGATATAAAATTACATACAGATTAATATACAAAGAAGGTAGATTGACATGTGGAAGATAGTAGGGGTCCAACAAGAACTTAGAGATGAGTGATGAATTTTGATGTAGAACTCAGAAGACTATGTAAAAAATAGTGTTCAGTTTAGTCAAGAGGAGTATTGCAGAGTTAATAATCACTGAAACAGGTAAATTTTTCCATTAAGGAGTCCATAATCAGTTGATCAAGCAACAAATCAGCTTTATGGTCATTTTTATATCAAAATTTTCTAAGTAGGTGTTGAGGCTACAAAAATTTGGTTCTTCTTATCTTGTCAGTTAAGTGGGTTCTTATTTCATCATCTAGTTTATGATAGGTGTCCATTGAAGCTAGTGATTCACATATCAAATAGGTGTTTGGTCACATGGAAATAAATTTTCCAAATTGGTGTTCTAATAAAAGGCTGATTTCAAAGTGGGATTTTCCCTTCTTGGGTTTCCCACTATTAACCTATGTCATCTTCATTCAAGTTATGTGTTTCATCTTCCTTCTTATTCTCATATTATATCTACTATTTCAATTTAAACAAGATATAAAGGTTGAAAATATTGTTAATTTTGCTAAGCATTGATTCACCCCCCTCTCAATGTTGTTGATATCTAAAATTTGGTATCAGAGTACGGCCTTTAGTAAAATTTTAACAGATTCAAGGTGATCCTCTCTTCACAAGCATGAAAACAAATCAAGCTAAAGGTGTTTTATCAATCTCAAGGTCACCACTCTTTAAAGGAACAAACTATGCATTTTGAAAAATAAGAATGAATATTTATCTCAAGTCACTTGGTTTTGATATATGGGAAAGTATGGGATAAGGTTAAAATCCTCAAACCACTCCAATTATAGCTGTAACAGATAAGACTGAATATGAAAATAATTCAAGATCCATGAATGTAATTTTATCTGGGATTAATGAAACATAGTTTGTAAAGGTGATGCATTGTACCAGAACTAAGGAGATTTGGATCAAGCTATAAAACATCTTTCAGGGAGATGAGAAATTTAAGCTTACAAAATTGTAGAGCTATCGAGAACAATTTGAAAGCTTAAAATGAAAGAAGATGAAATCATAACATACATGCAGAGAGCAGATGAGATAATAAACATGATCAAACGCTTAGGTGAAAAGATATAAGAGAGAGTTATTGTTCAGAAAATTTTGAGATCTTTAACCTCTAAATATGATGCAAACTTCTTATCCATTGATGAAACAAAGACATGAAGAATTTGACTCTAGATGAGCTACAAAGTATCCTATCAGCTTATAAAATGAGGACAATTGGAGACAAATCAACCAAGAAATTTTTTTCCTTCAAACCCAAGATAGAGAGTCATTCCAAGCAAGAAAAAGAGGAACCATATTTTGATAATGAAGAAGATGTTGAGAATATTGAACCTTTGTTTGTAAGAAGACTAGGAAGAGGAAAAGGAAAATATAAAGGTAATCTTCCTTTCAAATGTTTTAATTTTGGTCAAGTAGGACACTTTGCAACTAAATGTTCTAACAAAAATAAGGAGGTTGAGTTTGAATGTAAAGAAGAAGATCATAAACATGGCAAGAAAAGATGGACTATAAGATGAATGAAAACAAGAAGAAGTATTTTAAAAATAAGAAAAATCTCTATTCTAAAGAAAATTCAAGTGACTCAAAATCAAATAATTCAAATAGCTAAAAGGAATGATAACTAGGTTGTGCCAAGCCAAGAACACAGATGTTAATCAAACATCACAATCAATAAGCTGAAAGCAATTCGCTAGAATAACTTTATATAAACCTTTGAAAATAAATGATTAGCAATATCATATATTATTATGGAACTCAATGCAATACATTGAGAATGGGCCTTGCTTAAATAGGCAAGGAATAACAATCTAAGAACCAGTCAATGTCATAGATCAATCCATAAATCAAGGAAATAACTAGTCATCAAAGAACTAGTCAAGACCATAGATTTAGGAGAGAACTATACATCAAGGATCTAGTCAATACCATAGATCAAGGAAAGAACTATACCTAGCAACTAGATAATATCTCCTAATATCTAAATAAGATAAAAGAAATATCCACACACATAAGTGGGTGAGGATAAATATAATAAAGGTAAATAAATTACCTAGGTGAACATGAGCTAAGGTAAATACCTAATCTAACACCTTCCCTCAAGTGAAGATAGGGGCTAAAATATAAGTGGCATGCCCATAGTATGAGTCCTGGGAACTAGGCCTGATGAGGTACTTATGTATAATAACTAGGAAAAAGGGACACCACAAGGTACCCAAAACTAGTAACAACAAAGTAAAGAGAGTAAAAACCCGCTCCAAGGCATCCCAAGAAGCTCGACTCAAAAGACTCATACAATGCTAAAGAATTTTGGTGTGCACTGTGGTTTGAATCCACTGCTTGATCACTAAACTCAAAAACAACTGACACTGGGTTTCACCAAAATAGCTCCATACAAGGATACTATCAACGGAGTGATGTCAAAAGTGTAAAAAAGAAACACCATACATAATTCCATCAACTGCTGCAAATAGGTGTGCCACGATCCAAGAACAAAAACTAAAGCAACAAGGCAAGGACACAAAATATAGAGTGTCATGATCCAAGAAAAGCCAAGGTAACAAGGCAAGGACACGAAATCTGAAGAAGTAGGATCAACACCACACCCTCCCATATTGCTGAATGGGTGGAGTGATGCTACAAATCTATATGAGTTGTCTAAAAGAACTACTCAAACACTAACAAACTAACACTGAGCTCCACCAGAATAGCTCCCCCATAATAGAGACTATCAACATGCCAAATTATCGAAAATAAAGATACAAAATCTCTCAACAAACAAGAGAGATACACTACACTTGCTAAAGAAAAATGTTCAAAACAAGAAGCATCACAATGCAGAAGATATAGAAGGTGGAGCAAGAGGCTAATTGGTGGAGGAGCCATGCATGTAGAGTCCTCTCAACAAATGTCTATGTCGCCACCATGAGTGATCAAATATCCACCCCAAATCAACATGGATGGATGAAGAAGATGCCTGCATATGACTTGGTGCAAAATGCATACTGAGTGCATGTAAAAGAACATCAAAATGTGTGTCAGGTTGATCATGTCTGACAGCTAAAATCTTAGGTTTCTCAAGCCTGAGTGAAGGTGCAGAACTCATGTGTTGCTCATGATCCTCAGAAAGAGTCGAGCAAAAAAAAAGGAGATTTGTCAATGTATGATTCCAATGAAGTATTTTCTCGAAAACCAATGTCATGATGATAATTCCACTTAACATGTTACCTTTTTATCATTCCTTTTATGGTATTAGAGCTGCACAAATTTTCGTCACACCATCAATTCGAGCTTTTGGTGTGATGGCAAATTGTTTAGTATTAGAGCCAGGAATTTAAGCGTGCCAACCCCAGAGTAGTGCTGGGATGGGTGACCTCTCAGGAAATTCCTGGTCTCACTACCTCCTAATGTTGTTGGGCCTGATTGGGTGTATACCCAGCTCCATCGTGTGGGAGGGTGTTGGTGTAGCAGCGGTTTAACATGATGAGATCTCTCTCCGCCATAAGTTTGAGATTTTGGTGTGACGGTAAGCTGTGTAGCTCTGATACCATAAAAAAAACAATAACCAGATCATGCCAAACAAAGAACATAGATGCTAATCAAACATCACGATCAATAAGCTAAAAGAAATTCACCAAAATAACTTTATATAACCTTTGCAAACAAATGAGTAGCAATATCATATATTATTATGGAACTCAATGTAATACATTGAGAATGGTCCTTTCTTAAATAGGCAAGGAATAACAATCTAAGAACCATTCAAGGTCATAGATCAATCCATAACTCAAGGAAATAACTAGTCATCAAAGAACTAGTCAAGACCATAGATTTAGGTGAGAACTAGACATCAAGGATCTAGTCAATACCATATATCAAGGAAAGAACTATACCTAACAACTAGATAATATCTCCTAATATATAAATAAGATAAAAGAAATATCCACACACATAAGTGGGTGAGGATAAATACAATAAAGGTAAATACAATACCTAGGTGAACATGAGCTAAGGTAAATACCTACTCTAACAATAACTTAGAAAGTGAGAGTGATGGAGCTAAAAGTGAAATTTTGTTTATGGTTCTAGAAATATAAAATGAATGTAGAAATAAAGGGAAGAATATGATCAATTAAAAATATTCAGATGAAGAAGAGGCACAAGTAAATTTAGAGGTTGAATTGGTAAGTGCTCTTGAAGAACTCCAAATTTCCAGAAAAAGGAACCAAAAGTTAAAATACACCATAAAGGATTATGAAGAGAAAATCCACATTCTTGAGAAGAGTAAGGCCAAAAATAAAAATATGAAATTAATGAGCTCAAGGAGTTAGAAAATCAGATGGAAAATTTTTCCCAATCCTAAAAAAGTAAAGGAAGAATAATGTCAAAGTATGAAATCAGATTTAGAACTTCATAAGGCTGAAATAGAACATGCAAATAGAAAACTCAAGATGTATAAGAACCTATAAGGGAGCTCAAATGTTCTAACAAACATCCTAAGAACTCAAAGAGATATAAGTAAAAAAACAAGTATTGGTTTCATGGAAGAGAATAAGGAAGATCAACCATCAAAGAAGAAAGAAGAGAATTCTACATCAATGGTCTCATATACCATGAATAAGGAGGACACTAAATCTAAAATAAGAAGGAAAAACTCTCTAAGAATCATATATTTTACGAGGTACTCTCATTCCTTCTATGGATATTGTTTTTGATGTAATCAATTTGGTCACAAAGCTTCAAAGTGTAGAAGAAATGATAGAGGTAGTAGGAGGAATTATAACTTGCAACATATGAGATAAAATCATAATTATGTGTGTTATAAATTCCAAAAGGAAGGTCATATAGCTAATATGCATACCTCACAAACACCTAAACAAAGAAAATGGATGTATGTAGTGAAATATATATCAAACAAGAAATAAGAGAATGGTATGATAGCTCAAACTAATTTTCATGTGCAAGATGAAAGAATGATTTGGTATTTGGATAATGGCTGCTCTAGTCAAATGAAAAGTGATAACATTAAGTTCATTTCTTTTTCAAATAATGATTCAGGGGCTGTTAGATTTGGTGACAATAATTTTGTAAATATTGTGGGCAAGGGAATTCTTAGTCTTGACAATGGAAAAATCATCATAGAAAATGTGCTATATGTTGAAGGGCTCAAAAATAACTTGCTAAGTGTTATCCAAATGTGCAAACAAGGATATAATGTGATTTTTAATGATAAAGGGTGTAAGGTTATTGATGGAAAAATAGGGAAGAAAATTGGAAAGGCAAAAAGAACAAAAAATAACATGTTCTCAAAGAGGTGAACAAAGAAAGGTGTTTTACAAGAAAATTTGATAATAGTTTGTTATGGCAGAGGAGATTATGAAACATAATATTTGATAAACTTGTGCAATTGAGTGTTAAAGAGGGAGTTAGAAACATGCAAAAAATTGTAAAATCAGTAGATTCTATGTACAAAGCTTATTTACATGAAAAAAAAACAAGAAGGACATTCAAATCAAAAGAGTATTCAACTACTCAACCTTTAGAGCTGATTCATACATATTTATGTGGGCCTACTAGAATTGCAAGTAGGAAAATATATGAGTACTTAATGCTTATAATTGAAAATTTTACTAGGATGACATGGGTGGCTTGCCTGAAACATAAATCAGAAGCCTTTGATAGATTCAAAGCTTTCAAAGAACTTGTGGAGAATGAGAAGAACACAAAAATCAAATGTTTAAGATCAGAAAAGGGTCAAGATTTTTGGTCTAATGAGTTTTATGACTATTGGAAAGAGCATAGAATACATAGAAAATTCTCAGCTACTAAGACACCAAAACAAAATGGTGTGGTTGAAAGGAAGAACATGATCATGTAAGAGATGAGCATAACCATGTTAAATGAATGTAGACTTCTTGATAGCTATTGGAGTGAAGCAGTGGACACATATGTGTATATTCAAAATAGAGTTCAATTAAGAGTGGCTAGCATAAAAACACCCTACAAAATATGGAAAGGAAGATCAATAAATGTGAAGTGCACATAAGATTCTTTGGAACCAAGTGCTACATAAAGAGAGATGAATAAGATTTGGGAAAGTTTTATTCTATATGCGATGAGGGTATATTTCTTGGTTATTCATCAGTTAGTGCAGCCTATAGATGCTACAACAAGAGACTTAATAAGGTGGTTGAAAGCACAAATGTAAAAATATATGAAACTTAGCCCTCAAAAATTAGAAATCATCCTAAGGAAAACCATGAAGATGAAGCACATACCATTGAAAATCATGATGATGATGATGAAACAAGAGGCACAAATGAAGAGGTAGAAGAAGTGGAAGAAGAAAAAGAAAAAAAGCTTGATACCAAGACACCTTCAAGGAAAGTAAGAAGATACCATCCTACATATATGATTATAGGGAGTAAAGAAGGTGGTGTTCTCACAATAAGGAAGCTAAGAAGTTGCAAAAAATAATGAAAACACAACCCTCTTATCAATGATAGAACTAAATAATGTGGAGGAAGCATGAAATTACAAACATTGGATAGATGCAATGAATGAAGAAATTGATCAAATTGAGAAAAATGAAACATGGGAGCTCATACCTAGGCCAAAATAAAATAATGTCATAGGAACAAAATGGGTCTTTAGGAATAAAATGAAAGAAAAAGGTGAAGTGAAAAGGAATAAATAAATATTTGTGTGTAAAGGTTATGCACAGATGGAAGGAGTTAATTTTTATGAAACCTTTTCACTAGTAGAAATAATGAAAGATATCTGATTATTCTTGGCATGTGTAGTTCATAGAAAAATCATTTTTTTTCAAATGGATGTCAAATCTACCTTTCTAAATGGAAACTTAAATGAGGAAGTGTATATTGAACATCCTGAAATACTATTTTTGAGTGAAGATGAGGACTATGTATGTAAGTTGAAAAAGGATTTATATGGGCTCAAACAAACTCCCAGAGCTTGGTATAGCAGGATGGATGCTTATCTTATTGAGCAAGGTTTCAGAAAGGGAGTAGTTGATAACAATATCTATATCAAGGAAGAAGAAGATGAGTTTCTAATTGTCATAGTGTATGTTGATGACATGATTTTTGGAGGGGGTCATGAAAGGATGACTCGTGAATTTGTTGATGTGATGAGTAAAGAGTTTGAAATTTCTAATTCATACTTTCTAGGTATTCACATAAACCAATTAGATCAAGACATTATTATATCCCAAGCTAAATACATCAAGGAAATGCTGAAAAGGTTCAAAATGGAAGATTTCAAACCTATAAGAACACCAATGGAGGTAAGATGCAAGTTAATAAATGAAGATGACTCACTAAAAGTGGAAAAAACACAATACAAATCTATGATAGACAACCTTATTTATTCCACTACATCAAGACTAGATATAATGAAATCTTTGTGTTTAACACATAGATTTCAAGAAGACCCAACAAAGACACATCTCAAGGTAGTTAAGAGGATACTTAGATATCTCATGTGAACTTTATAGTATGGCCTTTAGTATCTTGCAAGCAAAGACTTCAATATAAGAGCATACACTGATGCAAATTGGGCTAGAAATATTGATGACAAGAAGAGCATACGTGGTGGAGCCTTCTTTTTTGGAAAATTTCTAGTGTCATGGCTAAGTAAAAATAAATATTCAGTTGCATTATCTACTTGTGAAGTAGAGTACATAATTTCTTCCATGTATTGCACCTAGGTTCTTTGGATGAGGCAAACATTGGAAGACTACAAGGTAAATTTTTGATGAACCAACTCCATTGTTTTGTGATAGCACTTATGCAATTAGTGTCTCTAAAAACCTAGTATTTCATTCAAATACTAAGAACATTCCCATTATATTTCATTTCTTGAGGGAACAAATAAATGATTAGAATATCAATCTTGTATATGTGAGCACAAAATAAGAGATTGCAAATATTATGAAAAAAGACACTTCCAAAGGTAGAATTTGAGCATCTCAAGGATGAATAGGGAGTCATTCCTAATCTTACTAGCTATTAAGAAGTATTGAACAACTTAAGGTAGCATTATTCTTGCAAAATCATCTCCTGTAATCTTCCAAAAAGAGCTTCTAGAGAGGAGATAGTTTATTATCTCATGGTGTTGTTCATGATACTCTTTACCTTAATTTTTTTGATTGTATTCCCTTGGTCATCTCGGTTATATCTTCATATTAGTCCTGTTAAATCGATTTGTATCATGCATGGTGTTTATTGTGTCTAATTTGTTTCTTAAGCCCAAGGGGAGCAATCTACGAGGTATATTATTTTCTTTTGTTGTTTCTTGTCATTTCTTTGGTTGTCTCATCTTTGTCATGGATGTTAAATGAGGATAATATGTGCATGGGGTACTTGAATATGTTGCTCGTCTATCATGAGAGATGTCATGTTTTCATCAATTTGTCTTGGTTTGTGTGGGTGTTGACATCAATGAAAAAGGGGTATTTTTTGCCCACCTTTGTGTTTGGTTCTCATTGATGTGTCTATGATGTCCCAGTGATTATTTTTCATGAAAATAGTGTGTCTTGGGATTCACAAAGTACTAGTTTCTTATTAGTCCATACTAAGCCAAATTGATGTCCTTTATGTGCTTGGGAGTCATGTGAGTCTCTGTGGTTCAAAGTGAAGTAGTGAAATTATTGGAACATGTGTATAATAGGTTAATGAATTATTTCTAAGGCTTAGAAAGTGAAGAAACACGTTTTGAATCAAAATGCTACTTCTAACCAAAATTGTCCTTTGAGAAATCAATTGTTATTACTTGTAAACAAGATTGGTCAGAGCCCCACAGGAAAACCTATTGCTAACTAACACTTAGGAAATGTATAGGTATTTCTTGAAATGCTCCATGTCAAATTTTATCATATTTTGTAATGGGTATTTTGAGTTATTTATTTTTTTCTAAAACAACCTTCTTGGAAAATGCATTTTAAGGCTCCTGACTTCTTAGCTCTTAAGTAAAAATATGGATGATTTTTTTATAATAAATCATAAATGAAATTTTTGTATAAAAATTTCATAGAATTATAATGTAAAAATAATTTTCTCAAAAGGAGGTATATTTGAAAAGTTCTCATCATTTTAGTGGAGAAATGTTTCTCTCTCTTGGATTTTGTTTTGAATCAGTAAGAGCAAGAAGATGAAATTTATCTCAAAATATTTTTTGATAACTTATAGAGTGCTTAGAATTATGTTCATGGTATTTTCTAGGATCAAAATGTGTTTGAAGGTCAATCCCAATCTTGGGTACTTTATGCTACATAGAGAAGTTGTATAGAAACAATATTTCTTGAAGCCGTGGTTTTGACGAGTCTACCTCTATTTCTTGCACTTAGTCAACCTTGAAATTATTCTTAGAGGATAATTTTTTTTCCCTCATCTCTATTATGGAGGTCTTGAGAAATATCTAAAATTTGGAGGTCCATTTGCACATTGAAAAATCTCTTGGTGTCATGCTCTACTGTTCTCAGGTATGAACTATTAAGATCTATTCTCAAGATGAAATTATATGATTAGGACATTGAATTGAATGGAGAAGGATCCTTTCAAGTTATCCTTCTAGCTCTCAATATTTTTCAAACAGGGAAGAAGCTCAATCATAAGAATGTCAAGCTAAATGTTGAGCACAAGGTAAATTAGGTTCTCTTGCATTGTAACAGTCATAAAGAGAGCTTAAAAAAATTTTCTTTGGTATTATAAAATTAATCCTCATGATTTAAATATCAATACAAGGGTGATCAAAATATCTCCATCAAGGTGTTTAGACAGTGTGTAGAATGAAAGAGGTGAGTTTATTCTACTATTACTCCATAGTTACTCAAAGGAGTCAACATTGCATGTTGAAGCTTGTTCTTTATCATGTCAGTAGTTGAAGAGAATTTTCAGAAAGCTTTCCTATATCTTAGGCTCAAATTAATGTGTTTTGTGTGTTTTAGGAGAACAATAATACCTAACTATTTTTATATAAAAATCAAGGCTACTATGTAACCTAGACACCCTCACTGTCAATAATATTGATTTTTCACCAGTCTAGACCTTGCAACTCTTGATGTCTGAAAACATATGAAATTATTTCTTTCTTAGACATGAATTTGAAAAGGCAGAGGGTATTTCAATGAATCTCTAGATGAAATAAATTTTTATTTTCATCCATTATTGAATGAACTATTAATTTTCATCTACTCTTGGGTCTATCACTGTACCAAACCCGGATTTAGGGTTTTCACGAATTTATTTTGCTTGAATCTCACAAATTCACTAATAAAAATTCATTAAATTTTGATCATGTCCATGTGGGATGTACAAGAAAATGTTGCATAAGGAATTTTATTTATTGATTAAGTATACAAAGAGAATTTGTTAGCAGAATTTTTGAAACCCTTATACAATCATTTCTTTGATAATTGTATTAGCTTTTACACCATTTCTTGAAAATTGATATGGGTCTTGGATTGGATCAAGTTCTAAAGGCTTGAATAAAGATTTTATGATCTTCTGAATTGTTTGAAGATGATTCTACAAAGGTAAAGTTCTTAGAGCTCGAGAAAACTGTGGAAGGTAAACACAATCAACTGCATATTCTTGTTAAATTGTGCAGTGTTTAGGGTTGAAGTGACTATGTTGAAGACATTGTGTTGGAAATGTTATTTCTCTCTTATAAGAGTTTCTAGGACCTTACTTGAATAAATTGAATGCAAAATGGAGGACTTCTCAGTCTAAAAACATGCGAAATGACTAATGTACATTGTGTCTCCATAGTGTATGAAGGTAAAGGTTGTTTCAATGCCTTGAGTTCAAAGTAGTGTATCTAGTAAAGAGTTAAATGAGATAACTTAATCTTCAAACACCTTAAAAATTCTATTGACTCAAAGGGGAACTTGAAAAGGCTCAAAATAGTTACTTATTCTCTACTTTCTCTCATCTCGAATGAGAAGTGCAACAGTCACTCATTTTTCTTGTTCAAACTAAACATGAACTTATGGCTTTTGAACTTCAAGATGTAATTTGAAAGGTTATAAGACTACCAAAAAATGTAGATAAAAGAAAATGTAGATGCCATCTATTGATTAAATTTGAGGAGCCATATTTTAATGTTGTATTTAATCAAAAAAGATTGACCAATTTTCATTTTGGTGTGACAGCTGAAGTGTTAATGAAGTAACAAAGGAAAGTGAGCATGAGATGTTATTAAATAGGTGATTGTAAGATGTGAAAGGTGTGAAAAGTGAGAGAATAGAACAAGTATTATAGAACTGTTATTTATGAGTAAAAAATATTAGAGGAAAGTGACTGAAGTTTAGTAAAAACAAAGCATATAGGAATGATAGGGACTGTCATGAGAGCTTTGAAAAATAGATATTATCTTGACTAGAAGGTGAATATAATGAGGTGGTTACAGTATCAGTGAAAGATATACAAGTACACACATAGTACTATACAAATAAGGTATATTTATAGGTGGAAGATAGTAGAGGTCCAACAAGAACTCATAGATCAATGATGAATGTGGATGTAGAATTCAAAAGAATTTGTAAAAAAATGATCAGTTTAGTCAAGAGGAGTATTCTAGAGTTGATAATCACTAAAACATGTAAATTATGCTAGTAAGGATTCCATAATTAGTTGATCAAGCAAAAAATAAACTATATGGTCATTTCTATACCAAAATTTTCTAAGTAGGTGCTTAGGCTACAACAAGTTGGTGCTTCTTATGTTATCAATTGTGTGGGTGCTTAGTTCTTCATCTAGATTTTGCTAGGTGTCCATCAAAGTTGGTGCTTCACAGATCAAGTAGGTGCTTGGTCAAACGTAAATCAGTTTTCAAAATTGGTGTTCTAATAAAAGGCTGATTTTAAAGTGGGTTTTTATCTTATTGGGTTTCCCACTATAAACCAGTGTCATCTTCATTTGAGTTATGTGTTTCAAATGCCTTTTTATGCTCATATTCTATATACTATTTCAAATTAAGAAAGATAGAAATGTTGGAAACATTGTTAATTTTTATAAAGACTAATTTACCTCCCCTCTCGTGCACTGAAGACTCTTTCTTACCATGAGTTCCATAAAGCTTTCTCTGATGCCATCATTCTAAGTCAGGTAATGGGAGAAGAGAGAAAAACTAATTTTCATGACTAGATGAAACTCTTCATTCTCACGGTCGTTAAAGGAAAATAGGTGATTAATTGGGGGAATCTCATTAGTGACAACTTACACCATCAATTTCTCCAGTTCCATGCTTCTAAAAAATTCTTCATGAAATCATATCTTATCTATGTGTTGATGAACACAAGATCATTAAGGGGCACCAATGAGTTTGATGACATTTTTCTTAAAATATCACGACCATGTGAGGGAAATACTCTTGAAACAAGTGCACGTCACCCTTGTGTGTAACCAGTCAATAAAAAGTCATTTCTTAGTCTATATAATGTAAAGAAACCCTATTTCTTAAGGATTGTAAATTGTGTGCACCCAAGAGAGAGATCTATTTGAGCAAGGAAAAAGAAATAGCATTCTTCAATTCTCCATGTCTATTTTTCATCAGTGTACAAGTTGTGAAGATGTCAATAAAGAAAGGAATTTCTTATTTTCATGATACATAAATGTGTGCAACTTTGTGTGCGTGGTTTCCTCACATCGTTGATTTTCTAAACATGGTTTTTTATTTCCTATAAGTTGTGAATGTGAAAATTCTGGTTAACTTTGGCAAGAATATGATTTTCTACTTACAAATTTAATTTCTCCTACCTAACTTCTCACTCCCTTTTCCTCCCTTGTAATTCATTGAAAGAATTTTTTGTGGGTAAAATGGAGTGTGTCAGTTGGATCCCTAGCCTCTTTGCCATCAAAAGTTTTTCCTTTTTGTTCATTCACAATAAAGTGGAGCTGCACCACACAAGTATAGGGACCTAGAGTCCAAGATCATTAGCAAAATACGCACCAATTTTTCTACCTAAAATTTTTTCTTTCCAACATGTTACATATTTAGAGGACAATAATCCCTACATTACTTCAACCTAGGGTTTCCAAGGCTCATAGTCAAGATAGAGGAGACAACCCTACTAATATATTGGTATTTGGGTGATGAGAGGTGTGGATAAATGGTAGATGTGCACAATATGACTAAAATTAAAGTAATGTAGAGATAGAAAGTTGATCATAAATAAGAGTACTATGCTAACTAGTATAAAATAACATGTAAGACTAAAATAACATAGCATAATGAGGGAATGAGATAAACTAATCTATGAAAAATGAAAAAGATAGTTAGAGAAATAACCTTGTACCTATAAGGTGGTCATTGATGTATTTATCTCTCAAGAGAAGTAGTAAATCGAGAGAGAATCACTATTAGATAGAAAAGGGGAACACTGTTAATGTCCTAGACTCACTATAAGTGACCTACTAGTGAAAAGAAACCATCCAAGAGAATAGTGTCTAAACAAACCCAAGCAAAGTGAAAGATGAAATAATAGAGAAGATGTAAAGATCGTGCAAAAGAGTAGAGAATATGGTAGTTTGAATAATTCTAGCTTCCTTCTCTATGATGTCAATGTGAGGTGTGTGCGTTTGTGTATAGGATGTCATCACATGTGAAAAATGGCATCGCCCAAGGGGAATATAATGCCAACAATATTTCCCATGGGTGATGGCATCATCCAAAGGTGGTAAAATGATATAATGTGTCGTAGATCATGGATATGGATAAATAAAGTTCCAAATAGTGAGATACAAGATAAATGTCATGAATGCAATATTTATGAGACATGATGAGACAATAATAACTAGTGCAAGGAAAACTAAGGTCAGGACCAAATAACGACACTCTCTTTGTGTACTATCTCTAACCCATAATGTCTAGGTGAATAACCATTCCCCATACCCACTAGGCCCCTTAAGGAACCTACTCAAGAAATAGACACATTAGTGACCCTTGTCTTCATAAAGGAAATTGTTAGTAATATGTATGAAAGATAAAAAGTGAAAAACTAGGTTTATGCAAAAATTTTCTTGGAGAATTTGATTTCAAACCTATTATATACCATGCTTCTCCACATATTGGAAAATGGATCTCATTTACAATAGTTTTATGAAATAACACACAACCCTTCCCACATGCATCAACGTTTTGATAACCTAATCCTAGCTTAGAAATAAAATATTCACATTTATAGCATGTTCTTAAAATTAAATATCCATATGGTAAGAGGGTAAAATCATATAACAATCTCCAACTATTTTACACTTTTTATACATTCAAATAAATATGTCCCACAATAACTTGACCAAAGACATAAAATTACCAAACATGTATTTTTAAGAGCTTAAATATACCAAGGTGCAATGTATCCATAATTTTCCTAATTTGTTTTAAGTTTTTAAAGTATATTTATAGATTTATTTACTATTAATAGTTTTAAAAATGTTTATCCACTAAGTGGCACAAACTTATATTGATGGACCCAATAAAGCATGTAGAAATGATAGAAAGTTATCCACACTATCATTTGTCTATCTAAGAACCAATTGTAAATTTAGAATGTTTAGGATTGTTGATAAAAGAATTATTGTGCAAGTTGGACACATAAGTTTTGAATCTTTATCCATTAAACTTTCCCATAATATTGTATCATTATCCTTGAAATTTATGTTGTGCCCTCAAAATGAGCTACACTGTTTTTGTTAGGTAATTGCAAAGAATCATTCACTAGTTTATTCATTTTTATCCATCCATATGTATGTTTCCCTTATCATGGCCTCTTATATGGTTCACATAAATGTCATCAAGATAATCATATTGAGGCCAAGGGATAACTCTAGAGTTCCCATAAATGATTATATGTCCATGGATGGTTTCTATATTTCTAACTATTCTACCTTTGTAATGCTTACATGGAAATGGTTATTGAGTATCATTTTTCCTAGAAGCCTCAGCCTCATAAAACTCATGATATTATAAATATGTCAATCTACGAGATTGAATCATCTCTTAAGTTCTACAATAAATTAATGTTAGGTAAAACAAAGTTTACATAGTAATTATGCATTGTAGTTACTTTTTACCTTACTTATTTTATTGTTACTAAGGTAGTTTAGTTTTTAATGTGGTATCTAGGTAGATTATATTATTTGGTTCTATGTTTATGTTGTTATAAAAATTTATATTGTTTTATTATAGCATGTATGTGTTTATTGTTGCATAATTACAAAATCCTATTTGTTTGTATTATATTTCTTGAATGTTTTTTGTTTCAGGTGGTTGTATCCATCTATTTATTTGTAACATGTTGTGAAATGTATATAAGCATTACAACACTCCATATTCTATAATATTCTTATTTTGATATTAATAAAATAATCAAAAGTTGCCTCCATGTTTCCGATCCTCAGAAATGACATAAAAACTTTCAAATATAAAATTATTACATCCAACTTAAATCCACTTCGACCAAGTATAGGTTAGAAAACTATAATTCTAAAAGGTGATGGTATAGACCTTAATCCAAGCTTATATATCTTATTATCCAAGATTATATGCCAATTTTTTTGGAGATTGATAATGTGTATATAATATATTTCACACGACACGTGAAAATTAATATATACCCATATGAACAATAATTATAGTCTAAATAATATTTCAAAACTCAACCATCACTAGAAGTAGACATGCATCAAATTCTAAGATGGAAAAAAAATTTAGTGTTTGGGATTTATTTCTTGTATTAATTAAAAACCAATTCAAGTTAGTTGTTATTACTAGTAATTTCACTAGATGTAACTCATCAAGTTGTTGTAGACACTAAAATTGGGTCGCACTCCCCTCGGCCCCTCGTTAAATAACCAACTCAAACACACTCACCTAACCATGATACCTTACACCCCACACTAATATTAATTTAATTAATTTAATTAAATTAATCGATGTCCTCACAATATTTATTATTTAATTATCCTAATTAAGATAATTCTCACACCACCACCACACCTATACACCTCACCTAGCTCACCCTAAGAATATTTTTAGTATGTTTCCATAACTAACTATGACCCAACTAAATCCTAAAAATCAAAGCATACATTCTCTCTAACCACATTCCCACCCATTAGAAAAGAAGCTTCCGTTCTAATCCACGAAAAGAAACTAACTGGATTAAAGAAATCAAGAAAATCTACCCATTTAAGTAAACCTAAGAAATCCCGCCCTAACCGATGTCGGTCACTCCTAAACCGATACCAGTAAACCCGGAACTATGGTCGGTTACCTTTTATTCCCTTTAGTAACCTTATTTTGAGGTTGGCACATTTCCAAGAGTAAGAGAGAGTAATCACATCTGCATGTAATCAAAGCGAGCATCCCATTCACACCCAAACAACCACAACCATCCAAGGCAAGAGCTGATTCAGCCAAGTAAGGAGAAAAGCCTAGGAAGCTCAAACAAGAGTCTTCTATCAACTTGTGGCCCTTCACAAAATAAATATCTCACCACCATCTCCACTGTTCATCCACAGTCGATTGGTAGCAAATTCCAAGTAAGCATACTACTCTATTCAGTCTAGTTTTGTTTGAATACTTTTAGTATTTAGATTCTTCTATGTGCTATTACTTTCTTAGCCACTCACACGTCCTCTATGATAACTATCCCCCTTTAATTCTTCCAAAAACCCATCCTAGCAATCCAAAACTCCATTTTGACCTACCCAACCCTTCATGCAATCACAAAGAAGATCCAAAATCCATTCTGCAACATCTCCCATTTTCCCACAATCACCGACGTCAGTCTGTTGGACCACGATTGTCGTTAGACCAAAACCCATAGGTGTTAGTCTTCGCTACAATCGCCAGAGTTAGGATCTATGAGAGGTGGTTAGTCCATGTCATGAAACTCACGGGGAGCGCTAGACACACATACCAACAATCTCCCTCTCAATGTTACCTGAGTGAGTTTTGAACTCGAGACCTGTCGCTCTGATACCATTTGTTGGACCATGATTAATGTTAGACAAAAACCCATAGGTGTTAGTTTTCACTACAATCTCTAAAGTTAGGATCTACAAGAGGAAATTAGTCCATGTCATGAAACTCACGGGGAGTGTTGGACACACATGCCAACACAGTCTCCCTAAACCACTGTCAGTCGAGGCTATACCAGTATTGGTTTACCTACCTGATGTTGATCCTTTACTACCATTCACCAACTTAACTCGTAACTCCTCCCCACTTCACAAAAACCCCACCAGATCCTCCCACTGACCTACATCACTACCCACACCTTCTATACACCTCACCTAGTTCCCCATCAACCTGGAAAATAGACCCAAACCCCTATTCTTGACCCCCTGTTATTTCTTCAGAGACTGACATCGGTCATAATTAGCTGGTATCGATCAGGACTAGACCAGAATTGGTCTCTATTTCTGTCAACATAGTACAGACCAACAACCTACCTACTTACTCCCAAGTTACCTATAATCACCTGTCAACTTCATCGGATCTCTGTCAGACCTGCAGAAACCTAGCGCCATTTACTCAACCTCTGGATTTGATCCTAACCTAGCCTGTAAGATTAGATTTTCCTTATTTTGTTTATATGAGATGCCTAAATCATATTGACTACAATAGGGAAACATTTACCTTATTTATTTGATTAAGTTGTTTATAACAGTGGATTAACATCCTTCTAGGGAGTATCGAACTTCCCAGATCTAGCATACGTTAGGCCATCCACTGTATATGCTATTTAAATTCTATTTGGTGGTCTTGTTGTTTATTTCAGGTAGTTCCTCCTAGCCAAAAGGAAGTTCTCATGGTCAGATGTGGATCAGGAAGTCATAAGAATGCAACAACCTTCAACCAACCTCAACAAGTATTCCTGTTAACCCTTTTACCCTTATCTATATCGTCACATTTTAAGAAACATTCTAAGAATCAGGTGAAACATTTTGGCATTCCCAGTGGGACCCATTCATTATTCATTGCATTTCTTCATTCATAGGTGAAAATTACATGTTTATTTCCTTTTCGAAAGGTTCTCACATTAAATTTCTCCCCTGGAATCTTCTCTTCTTTCTATTATCTCAAAGCAATCATGTTTTGGTGCCATAAAAAGAACTCTTTTTCTCTTTCATTTGTACTGCATTAGTGAAAGATCATATTCTCTCTTGTTCATATTGTGTTTCATCAAATTTAATATTTCTATTTGGGCTTAAAAAGTAACGACATTTCATTCTTGTATGCTACATTAGTACACATTAAACGAGGGAAACCTATAAGCTGGAATTCATGCCTAGCTGATGGTTGAAAAAAGAATTGTAGAAATCACATTCTCTTTCTATTTGAGTCTTACCAAACTACAAAAATTCAAATTAACACATCTTTCTTAAACAACATCTTACTCGGGAACATCTTTTAGTGATCACATAGTCCGATTGGCAGGTGCTCCCTTTCTCATTGCACCTGTCGAGTCATTATCTCAGGAGACGATCCACCCCAACCATAACATACCTGAAACATCTCCTTTTATATATCCTTCTTCATAGGATGCCTTCCCAACCAAAATATTATGTTCTAAAAACACACAATCAGTCCTTAATAGTGTAAGATGAACAAAAATAATAGAAAAAGTACATTTAAGATCGTATTTTCTTAGTTTTTCTGCTTGGCTTGTTTTTCAAGGTGAGAGGACACATTCTTCATATTTTTATTTCTCCTTACACGCTCCTCATCATATTTGGTGTATTCCAACTTCATTTGAGTGTGTCTAGACCCCATTTTTATCATTCTCCGAGTTCTGGGTTTGATTCCACACTTGATTTTAAATCACAACAACTTTTTTCTTCATCTCTATTTCAATTTCATAGTAATCGGTGTCAGTCTAGTGGCCGTCATCAGTTACCCTATGACTATCACTGGTTTTATCCAACCAGTGTCAGTTTACTGTTCTTTTGCCTAACCTTCCCAAAAGGACACCTATTTCATCTTCTTTATTATCCAGAGTCTATGTAACTCTTAGTATCTTCCTTGTCCTGATAAAATCCATCCTATAGCTTATCTACCTAGTAGATTATCAGTCTTTTGCCTTGTTTGGAAAAGTGTTCTTTTTTTCACGGTGACTGGCCGCAATTACCTTTGACCAACATCAGTTTACCCTAACTAGCATTGGTTAGCCTATGTAGTTTTCCAGCTGAAATTTTTACCCAATCCACTTACCACTACATATTTTTCCCAATTTCTCCTGTATTTCTGTGTCATTTCTAGAAAGCAGTCCTATCAAATCAGCACTTATTCACATGGTGTTGACTCATAGCCAAGTAAGTGCCCTCATATTCCATGCTAGTCATCAACCACTCCTAGCTAGTTCTTCACCACCTTCCATTCTATCACCCATGGATCCTACCCAACCTATCACTATCACCATAGGTGATGAGGAGTTCACATGAATCCTTGATCAGAACCCTTCCACCTTACATTTCTATATTTCCCACTCATCTAATCAAGATGCCTTAGGTCAGATGATATACGGTATGCCCGTATATATCCTCCAGACACTCGTTCCTACTTCTATGTCATCCCCTTCTAGCTCTGCACTACCCGCATTTGCCTTGCCCCCAATCATTTTATAGATAGGCCCTATACCTGCTATGACTGCCACATTTTCACATCTATTACACCCAAAACATCTACTATACCTTTGTCAACTACCGAGAACATAACCTCATCCATGCCTATTGTCTCACATATACCTATAGCAACACAACCACCCCTGGTGTCAATGACCCCTACCCCTTTTAAAAATATTGTCCTTTCTATTCCACAGTCCTTAGCCCCAATCGCTACTAGAGTCACCTCGACCCTTCCACCTTCATATAAGTAGTATTAGTAGCCTCCTGTTTCATCTATCATTCATTCTAGGTACGTACCCCCTGTTTCACTCCCTCATTCTCAACCTACCTATTCAACATCACCATATACCTGAATTCCACCTCCATCATATGTCTAACATCAACCCTCTTATGCTATAGGAGGTACCCATCGATCACAACCTACCAATGACCTCATCAAGTTAATGATGGAAAAGATGTAGACACTGGAGGCATTGGTTTCTATCTCACACAATTCTCTCACCTATGATGAAATTTGTAATGAGCCCATACACCCATTCATTCCTATTCATCCATATCCTGTATATTGGGAGATTCCTAAATTTAACCACTTCAAAAACAAAGAGGATAGCAAAAGAATTTGCGGTCTTTCAAACATGGGTGTTATCTAATTGCCCATAATGACACTTTACTTCTGAGGACCTTTCTCGTGTCTCTAACCGGGCCCGCATTAGACTAGTCTAGTGGATTACCTAGACATTCTATCTACTCATTTAATAAGGTAGCCTAAGCCTTCTTAGATTATTTCTTCATCAATGTTGTTAAGAAGGTTACCATGAATGAACTCTACTGTACGCAATAATATGGCGACGAGTCTATCAAAGATTTTGTTGCTTGTTAGCATATCCTGATCAATCAACTCACATTCTAATTACCACAAACTGAACTCATAGAACTCTTCACGTGGGCTTGTGCCAGACATATTTCACCGACGCTATAGGTGTAGAATTTTCAAACCTTCAATGAGGTATTCACCATGGCATGAAAACTAGAGCTTCGGGCCATCAAAGAAAAGAAAATCCAATTACAAAATAAGAATGTGACATTTAAGTCAAATGATACTTATTCTTCTTCGAAACCACAAAATAATTATTCAAAATCTAAGGGAACTGCTAATGCAGTGATAATCAAGGCCAACCCAGCTCATCCATCAAACCAGGCTAAGCCCTCATCTAATCTTTCCCTTGTCCAGAATTTTCAATTCAGACGAGAACAACGGAAATACACCCCAATTGGGGAGCCTTCTTCTTTTGTTTTAGAAAATCTCATTAAATCTGGGGCCATCACCCTTCCTCTTATAAAACCACACACTGGTTTTGATCCTGCTTTCCCTACACCTATGTGGTACAAAGAGCACGACTTCTGTAGCTATCATTGGGTAAAAGATCATAATGACGGAAATTGCATCACTTTCAAGAACATTGTATAGGAAATGCTCAAGAATAGTGAGCTAGTCTTGGATAATCCAAATGCACCTGCCAACCAAAACCGAAACATTTTCAAGAACCATTTCCTAATCATGCCCCTTCTTCTGACCAACTGGGGAGACCTCAACTAATTATAGTAATACCTGTGAGATCCATGTTATTTTCAGTGATAAACCAATTGCTTCCCAATTGCCTCATATTCCTTCCATAGAGAAAATCCTATCCTGAAGTCCTCCACCTACACATTAACCCACTTTACCTATTCCTATATCCATAGAGGAACACCCTTCATCTCCTCCCTCACCTGTGAAGGATTCTTCTATTAACATCAAAACCACTTCGCCTTTGGCTTCTCCACCTAGAGAGCCATCACCAGTAGTACCTCTTTGACTCATGGTAGAAACTTGTTCATCTCCTCCACCCAAAAAGGAGCACCCATCATCTCCTCCACCTATAAAAGATCCAGTATAAATTTCATTACCTCTAGGTGACCATTCTCCATTAACCACCCAAGATCCTACTGACTTACTTTTGGCTCTCTTACCCACAAAGGATGAAGCTAATGATTTCATTGTTTATAAAACACATTTTACGAGAATCATCATTGGATCCACAGTGACCTCACCTACAACAGTGTCGTTCTCATGCTTAGTTGATCACCTAGATTATGTTGATAGAGCCTTAATTTGGGGGTGTCTTCTACTTCCTATCTCAACACAAATGTAGATGTCACTCATTGACACCTCCAGTATATATCCAAAAGTGGTTTGGCCAATCGAACCAAACACAACCAAAACTATCACAAATTCTCCCATGACACCACTCATGGCTAAAATCACATCTCTACCCATAACCCAACATGCATCTAAATCCAAACCCACACCTACATCATCTTCCTTGCCTAAACCTATTACTACTTTAGGGATCATACCAATAGCTATCCTTACTCATCCATCGATCAAATTATATTTAGCTACGTCTTCCAAAACTAATAGAAAATTTAAACCGGCCCCTAAATAGAAGAACCAATCTCCTAGATCTCATACCCCAACCTCACCAATCACACATTTATCACCTTCACCCCATCTATCCATCCTAGCACCTCGCCCCTCAACCCTAGCTAAGAAACCTCCATCCGCTAGTAAACCAAGGAAACAGCAGCCCATTCCCCATCATAAACCTCTAATATACCCAAGTGCCCTGAAAAACCTCCACCCTCACCTGTAACCTTTTTACCACCCATACCTCCAATACCATCAATAACATCTTCACTACCCATGACACTTCCTTCCCTTTCCCTCATACCTCCTGTCCAGCCTACACCACCTACCTCCACAACACCTCAATTGACCCCGTGGGTAGCTTTCCCTCTTCCACCATCCACTTTTCCCTCTACATCTCGTGCGCCCATATCACCTTAACCTAAGAAGGTGCAACCTAAAGGAAAAAATCCGCTACCCTCCAATAAGGTACTTAAACCCACCACACACTCTATTGTCAGTTCATCTACCATGCCCCTACCTAAGTAGACACGACCAACACCTAAGACCATAGCCCAAACCTCTCCCCTTCTTACAAATAATATTCATATACAGTCAGCCACACCTACACCCAAACCCACATTCACCTCCCATTGTGATCCACTAGCAGGATCCTATGCCAAAATCTTAACCAATATCCTTGAGACTTTTATCATCACATTACTGCCTCTTAGACCTTACGACCCACTCAAACCCAAACCAAAAGGGTTTGAGGAAACCAAAATTTGTGCCTACCATCATGTGCCAGGACACAATGTAGAGAACTATAAGTCTTTGAAAACCACTCTTGTCTAGTTATGTCCTCTTGAATAAAACTTTCACGATGATGATCTTCTTGATGAAGAACCCATTTCACCAGCACCAATTTCCACAGTTATTCCCTCATTTCCTACTTAGTGACAAAAATATCAACCCTCAAAACTCTTAGATCCATCCTTAAGATTTAAAATTAACATGGTTTGTATCATAGAACTCAACAAACCTCCATCTAAATGTCGGCATGCCAAGATCATTTCACAAGGTTTCTTCCCACCTCTTGGTTTCTACCTTTCCTATCGTTACACATTTCATGGCTCACCTACTTCATCTACCTCCCCACCTCAAATCAACAATCCATATTTCTACCCGCGCTTAGAAGGACAAAGACAAGGAAAAGGCAAGGAAAAGAAAACTAACCTGCCAACCAACCCTATACCCAACATACCATCTACATCAAAACCTAAATTCACTATACACGGCCCCACATATCCTATTTCTAGTGGGGTCACACATCATGTGATGCTCTAACAATTACACCAATCCTCCCTCAAAATGTCCCTATATGACCTCCAAACCTCTGAATCCCATCACCAAGCTCTCATGGAGATTCTTCAATGTATTGAGGTTTTACCAAATGACCTACACCCATAGCCTCCATTATTACACCTCATCATGTAGCATCTCTCACCAAATTACCACCTTCTTCTACACCTCCACCTACTCACCAAGTAGTCACCCTCAGCTTCTCAGATGAAGAGATCACACCACACCAAACTAATGACCTTTATCTATCCCTTTTCATCTCCATCCATATCGATAATATATGTGTATGACATGTTATGATTGATGGGGGTACCATCATTAACATCATCTCCTCCCATGCATTCGACCAAATACACATACCCCAAATTTTCATGCATAAACATCCCATCATGTTACATTCATTTAATGATGCTATCACCTCTACACTTGGCACCATCATCCTCCATGTTCGTGTGGGTCCCTGTATTGTTCCATAGTTGTTTTACATCTTGAAGGGGGAATTTCAATATAACTTGTTTCTTAGTCAACACTAGATTCATGTCATGGGTTGTGTTCCTTCTACTTTGCATTGTTGTCTGAAATTTGAACATAAAGGACACACCTATACCATTCTAGCCGACCCATCACCTTTCAAAACTTGCAACATGCTTTACTAAACCAATGACGTGCTCATACCCATTAAGGAATCTATTGCCATGACCATTTCCTCTTCACCCACACCTCCACTCACCAATGCCTCCGCTACCTCAACCGAACCTGAATCCTCCATTCCTACCACTGCCACAACCTCCGCTGCCAACCCGTCAGCCTCCTAATCAGTTTTCTTCACCTCCGATCCAACCTCTAACACATGGTCTATCCCAGCTACCCACATATCGACCACCAATCCATTGGAAGGTGTTTTTCAATTCCTCATTCTAGGGGAGTATCGCCTATATAATGTCATCACATTCCTCACTCCAAAAGAGTATGGAAGCCTTCACCAACACCCTCACTATGATCACCACATAGGATAGCATATCCTTTATGGTCCTCCACACCTTCGCACCAATCTCACCTACAGGGGACTTGATACTTCCTCTTATACATCTGAATCACCATCACAAACCCGCCCCTTTTCTAATAACTTCCAGTCACTCAATAACCACCACTTTGCCCACACCTTCCTACACCGATGTGTGTGGAAAGGTTTTGGTTTTGGATTTTACGAGCAAGTCCGTCACACTATTATTGCATGTACTACCCCGTAAACATAACAACCATAGTGGTATCATATTTACTGAACTACCTACTAAGAAGGCCCGCATTGAACTCATTACGGATATCGATCCTTCTTCACCTTATTTACCTACTCCACCTTCTTCACCACATTCACCAACAGAGTCGATGATCAAAAATTCATTCATCGTAACTTTTTTTTTCATAAAGACCATTTCCTTAGGGCCTTTAACTTATAAACGTGAGGGCGAGGCTCCTTCTTCTCTTCCCTTCCTGTATCATGAAATGATCAATGACAATACACCTTCTATTAATGTCGTTCAATGTCAGGATGATGAATCTATACTCACCTACCTTGGTGCAAAAGACTCTTATATTCACCGGTCATTACCATTTGATATGTAAATCATGTTGAATGAAAAGACTATCGAAATCAACATCCATAGTTAGGACAACCCACACATTCAAAAGATTAGAAAATATTTAGATACTTCTAAACAGGAAGCCATCACTTCCCTTCTAAGAAATCATAACCATGCTTTCACTTGGTCTTATGCTGACATGCCTGGTATTGACCCCACCATAGTGGTCCACAATATCATAACCATTTTTGATGCCAAACCTATAAAACAAAAGCTAAGGAAAATGCACCCTTGCATTGCTCTTCTGGTCAAAGAATAACTTCAACACCTTATTTCTGTTTCCTTCATCTTACCCATTAATTATCCCTGATGGATTTCTAACATTGTCCCTATCACTAAGGAGACATGGGGAATTTGCATTTGCATATATTTCTATGACCTCAACCTAGCTTTCCCAAAATATGACTTTCCTCTACCTGGTATTGACCTGTTGGTTGACCTTACTACTAGTCACGAGATGCTATCACTCTTGGATGGTTTCTCAGGTTATAACTAAATCTTGCTTTCCCTAGAGGATCAACACAAAACCACATTCATCACCCCTTGGGGGGACCTTCAACTATCAATTCATGTCTTTTGGCCTTAAAAACGTTGGTGCCACATATCAGCAGGCTATGACTTACATCTTCCATGACATCATGCATTGTATATTGGAAGATTACGTAGATGATATCCTTTCCAAATCTAAACACCATTCTAAGAACCTCACCATCCTAAAGACCATATTTGATCACCTCATTAAGTATTGTGTTCGCCTTCAGCCCAAGAAGTGTGTCTTTGTGGTTCTCTCGGGAAAGCTCCTGGGATTTATCATTTCCTTACGTGGTAAAGAGGTTGACCCTACTAAAGTCAAGGCCATTCTCGAAATGCCTCTACCCACTAACCTTTGACAACTCTATAGCCTGCAATGTAATTTACTGTCTATTCGCCATTTCATTTCACAACTTTATGATCGATGTCAGCCATTTTATCATCTTCTCAAAATGGATGTCTCCTTTAAATGGGAAGATGACTACCACAAATATTTTGAGGCCTTAAAACAATACCTTCTCCAACCACCCATACTCATTCTACCTAAAGATGATAAACCCTTCTACCTATACATCTGTATTACCAATCACTCCTTAGGGGCCATGCTCACTCATTGTGATGAAAAACATAGGGAGCACATGGTTTATTACATAAACCATACTCTTATGGACTACAAAACCTGATACACCCATGTCGAAAAAAAATTCTTATCCTTAGTTTTCATTGCCACTAAACTCTGTCATTACCTACTCAACCACAAAACCTATGTTGTGACCAACACTGACCAATTACATTTCATGTATGCTTCTTGCTGACCTTAACCATGAATTTATCCATCAAAAGTCCATCAAAGGAAAATCTATCACTAATTAATTAGTTGATGCACCTATTTTGGGGGATCAACCCTCTAACTTTGGACTTTCTAGATGAGTCTATTGCTACCCCTTTCACTGGAAAAATGCACTTACCAAATGGCACTCTTCTTCGATGGTTCTAAGTGTCAATGTGGGGGTGGGGCTAGTGTTATCCTCATTCCTCTTAATGGTGAACCCATGCCATTGTATTTCAAACTCAATTTTTATTGTACAAACAATATTGCTGAATACGAAGCACTTGTATTGGTCTCTAGTCTGCTGATGCCTTAGATGTTAAGTCCAT